>OW052079.1:0-2400000 GCA_932526445.1 Phragmatobia fuliginosa
CCTAACCTAACCTAACCTAACCTAACCTAACCTAACCTAACCTAACCTAACCTAACCTAACCTAACCTAACCTAACCTAACCTAACCTAACCTAACCTAACCTAACCTAACCTAACCTAACCTAACCTAACCTAACCTAACCTAACCTAACCTAACCTAACCTAACCTAACCTAACCTAACCTAACCTAACCTAACCTAACCTAACCTAACCTAACCTAACCTAACCTAACCTAACCTAACCTAACCTAACCTAACCTAACCTAACCTAACCTAACCTAACCTAACCTAACCTAACCTAACCTAACCTAACCTAACCTAACCTAACCTAACCTAACCTAACCTAACCTAACCTAACCTAACCTAACCTAACCTAACCTAACCTAACCTAACCTAACCTAACCTAACCTAACCTAACCTAACCTAACCTAACCTAACCTAACCTAACCTAACCTAACCTAACCTAACCTAACCTAACCTAACCTAACCTAACCTAACCTAACCTAACCTAACCTAACCTAACCTAACCTAACCTAACCTAACCTAACCTAACCTAACCTAACCTAACCTAACCTAACCTAACCTAACCTAACCTAACCTAACCTAACCTAACCTAACCTAACCTAACCTAACCTAACCTAACCTAACCTAACCTAACCTAACCTAACCTAACCTAACCTAACCTAACCTAACCTAACCTAACCTAACCTAACCTAACCTAACCTAACCTAACCTAACCTAACCTAACCTAACCTAACCTAACCTAACCTAACCTAACCTAACCTAACCTAACCTAACCTAACCTAACCTAACCTAACCTAACCTAACCTAACCTAACCTAACCTAACCTAACCTAACCTAACCTAACCTAACCTAACCTAACCTAACCTAACCTAACCTAACCTAACCTAACCTAACCTAACCTAACCTAACCTAACCTAACCTAACCTAACCTAACCTAACCTAACCTAACCTAACCTAACCTAACCTAACCTAACCTAACCTAACCTAACCTAACCTAACCTAACCTAACCTAACCTAACCTAACCTAACCTAACCTAACCTAACCTAACCTAACCTAACCTAACCTAACCTAACCTAACCTAACCTAACCTAACCTAACCTAACCTAACCTAACCTAACCTAACCTAACCTAACCTAACCTAACCTAACCTAACCTAACCTAACCTAACCTAACCTAACCTAACCTAACCTAACCTAACCTAACCTAACCTAACCTAACCTAACCTAACCTAACCTAACCTAACCTAACCTAACCTAACCTAACCTAACCTAACCTAACCTAACCTAACCTAACCTAACCTAACCTAACCTAACCTAACCTAACCTAACCTAACCTAACCTAACCTAACCTAACCTAACCTAACCTAACCTAACCTAACCTAACCTAACCTAACCTAACCTAACCTAACCTAACCTAACCTAACCTAACCTAACCTAACCTAACCTAACCTAACCTAACCTAACCTAACCTAACCTAACCTAACCTAACCTAACCTAACCTAACCTAACCTAACCTAACCTAACCTAACCTAACCTAACCTAACCTAACCTAACCTAACCTAACCTAACCTAACCTAACCTAACCTAACCTAACCTAACCTAACCTAACCTAACCTAACCTAACCTAACCTAACCTAACCTAACCTAACCTAACCTAACCTAACCTAACCTAACCTAACCTAACCTAACCTAACCTAACCTAACCTAACCTAACCTAACCTAACCTAACCTAACCTAACCTAACCTAACCTAACCTAACCTAACCTAACCTAACCTAACCTAACCTAACCTAACCTAACCTAACCTAACCTAACCTAACCTAACCTAACCTAACCTAACCTAACCTAACCTAACCTAACCTAACCTAACCTAACCTAACCTAACCTAACCTAACCTAACCTAACCTAACCTAACCTAACCTAACCTAACCTAACCTAACCTAACCTAACCTAACCTAACCTAACCTAACCTAACCTAACCTAACCTAACCTAACCTAACCTAACCTAACCTAACCTAACCTAACCTAACCTAACCTAACCTAACCTAACCTAACCTAACCTAACCTAACCTAACCTAACCTAACCTAACCTAACCTAACCTAACCTAACCTAACCTAACCTAACCTAACCTAACCTAACCTAACCTAACCTAACCTAACCTAACCTAACCTAACCTAACCTAACCTAACCTAACCTAACCTAACCTAACCTAACCTAACCTAACCTAACCTAACCTAACCTAACCTAACCTAACCTAACCTAACCTAACCTAACCTAACCTAACCTAACCTAACCTAACCTAACCTAACCTAACCTAACCTAACCTAACCTAACCTAACCTAACCTAACCTAACCTAACCTAACCTAACCTAACCTAACCTAACCTAACCTAACCTAACCTAACCTAACCTAACCTAACCTAACCTAACCTAACCTAACCTAACCTAACCTAACCTAACCTAACCTAACCTAACCTAACCTAACCTAACCTAACCTAACCTAACCTAACCTAACCTAACCTAACCTAACCTAACCTAACCTAACCTAACCTAACCTAACCTAACCTAACCTAACCTAACCTAACCTAACCTAACCTAACCTAACCTAACCTAACCTAACCTAACCTAACCTAACCTAACCTAACCTAACCTAACCTAACCTAACCTAACCTAACCTAACCTAACCTAACCTAACCTAACCTAACCTAACCTAACCTAACCTAACCTAACCTAACCTAACCTAACCTAACCTAACCTAACCTAACCTAACCTAACCTAACCTAACCTAACCTAACCTAACCTAACCTAACCTAACCTAACCTAACCTAACCTAACCTAACCTAACCTAACCTAACCTAACCTAACCTAACCTAACCTAACCTAACCTAACCTAACCTAACCTAACCTAACCTAACCTAACCTAACCTAACCTAACCTAACCTAACCTAACCTAACCTAACCTAACCTAACCTAACCTAACCTAACCTAACCTAACCTAACCTAACCTAACCTAACCTAACCTAACCTAACCTAACCTAACCTAACCTAACCTAACCTAACCTAACCTAACCTAACCTAACCTAACCTAACCTAACCTAACCTAACCTAACCTAACCTAACCTAACCTAACCTAACCTAACCTAACCTAACCTAACCTAACCTAACCTAACCTAACCTAACCTAACCTAACCTAACCTAACCTAACCTAACCTAACCTAACCTAACCTAACCTAACCTAACCTAACCTAACCTAACCTAACCTAACCTAACCTAACCTAACCTAACCTAACCTAACCTAACCTAACCTAACCTAACCTAACCTAACCTAACCTAACCTAACCTAACCTAACCTAACCTAACCTAACCTAACCTAACCTAACCTAACCTAACCTAACCTAACCTAACCTAACCTAACCTAACCTAACCTAACCTAACCTAACCTAACCTAACCTAACCTAACCTAACCTAACCTAACCTAACCTAACCTAACCTAACCTAACCTAACCTAACCTAACCTAACCTAACCTAACCTAACCTAACCTAACCTAACCTAACCTAACCTAACCTAACCTAACCTAACCTAACCTAACCTAACCTAACCTAACCTAACCTAACCTAACCTAACCTAACCTAACCTAACCTAACCTAACCTAACCTAACCTAACCTAACCTAACCTAACCTAACCTAACCTAACCTAACCTAACCTAACCTAACCTAACCTAACCTAACCTAACCTAACCTAACCTAACCTAACCTAACCTAACCTAACCTAACCTAACCTAACCTAACCTAACCTAACCTAACCTAACCTAACCTAACCTAACCTAACCTAACCTAACCTAACCTAACCTAACCTAACCTAACCTAACCTAACCTAACCTAACCTAACCTAACCTAACCTAACCTAACCTAACCTAACCTAACCTAACCTAACCTAACCTAACCTAACCTAACCTAACCTAACCTAACCTAACCTAACCTAACCTAACCTAACCTAACCTAACCTAACCTAACCTAACCTAACCTAACCTAACCTAACCTAACCTAACCTAACCTAACCTAACCTAACCTAACCTAACCTAACCTAACCTAACCTAACCTAACCTAACCTAACCTAACCTAACCTAACCTAACCTAACCTAACCTAACCTAACCTAACCTAACCTAACCTAACCTAACCTAACCTAACCTAACCTAACCTAACCTAACCTAACCTAACCTAACCTAACCTAACCTAACCTAACCTAACCTAACCTAACCTAACCTAACCTAACCTAACCTAACCTAACCTAACCTAACCTAACCTAACCTAACCTAACCTAACCTAACCTAACCTAACCTAACCTAACCTAACCTAACCTAACCTAACCTAACCTAACCTAACCTAACCTAACCTAACCTAACCTAACCTAACCTAACCTAACCTAACCTAACCTAACCTAACCTAACCTAACCTAACCTAACCTAACCTAACCTAACCTAACCTAACCTAACCTAACCTAACCTAACCTAACCTAACCTAACCTAACCTAACCTAACCTAACCTAACCTAACCTAACCTAACCTAACCTAACCTAACCTAACCTAACCTAACCTAACCTAACCTAACCTAACCTAACCTAACCTAACCTAACCTAACCTAACCTAACCTAACCTAACCTAACCTAACCTAACCTAACCTAACCTAACCTAACCTAACCTAACCTAACCTAACCTAACCTAACCTAACCTAACCTAACCTAACCTAACCTAACCTAACCTAACCTAACCTAACCTAACCTAACCTAACCTAACCTAACCTAACCTAACCTAACCTAACCTAACCTAACCTAACCTAACCTAACCTAACCTAACCTAACCTAACCTAACCTAACCTAACCTAACCTAACCTAACCTAACCTAACCTAACCTAACCTAACCTAACCTAACCTAACCTAACCTAACCTAACCTAACCTAACCTAACCTAACCTAACCTAACCTAACCTAACCTAACCTAACCTAACCTAACCTAACCTAACCTAACCTAACCTAACCTAACCTAACCTAACCTAACCTAACCTAACCTAACCTAACCTAACCTAACCTAACCTAACCTAACCTAACCTAACCTAACCTAACCTAACCTAACCTAACCTAACCTAACCTAACCTAACCTAACCTAACCTAACCTAACCTAACCTAACCTAACCTAACCTAACCTAACCTAACCTAACCTAACCTAACCTAACCTAACCTAACCTAACCTAACCTAACCTAACCTAACCTAACCTAACCTAACCTAACCTAACCTAACCTAACCTAACCTAACCTAACCTAACCTAACCTAACCTAACCTAACCTAACCTAACCTAACCTAACCTAACCTAACCTAACCTAACCTAACCTAACCTAACCTAACCTAACCTAACCTAACCTAACCTAACCTAACCTAACCTAACCTAACCTAACCTAACCTAACCTAACCTAACCTAACCTAACCTAACCTAACCTAACCTAACCTAACCTAACCTAACCTAACCTAACCTAACCTAACCTAACCTAACCTAACCTAACCTAACCTAACCTAACCTAACCTAACCTAACCTAACCTAACCTAACCTAACCTAACCTAACCTAACCTAACCTAACCTAACCTAACCTAACCTAACCTAACCTAACCTAACCTAACCTAACCTAACCTAACCTAACCTAACCTAACCTAACCTAACCTAACCTAACCTAACCTAACCTAACCTAACCTAACCTAACCTAACCTAACCTAACCTAACCTAACCTAACCTAACCTAACCTAACCTAACCTAACCTAACCTAACCTAACCTAACCTAACCTAACCTAACCTAACCTAACCTAACCTAACCTAACCTAACCTAACCTAACCTAACCTAACCTAACCTAACCTAACCTAACCTAACCTAACCTAACCTAACCTAACCTAACCTAACCTAACCTAACCTAACCTAACCTAACCTAACCTAACCTAACCTAACCTAACCTAACCTAACCTAACCTAACCTAACCTAACCTAACCTAACCTAACCTAACCTAACCTAACCTAACCTAACCTAACCTAACCTAACCTAACCTAACCTAACCTAACCTAACCTAACCTAACCTAACCTAACCTAACCTAACCTAACCTAACCTAACCTAACCTAACCTAACCTAACCTAACCTAACCTAACCTAACCTAACCTAACCTAACCTAACCTAACCTAACCTAACCTAACCTAACCTAACCTAACCTAACCTAACCTAACCTAACCTAACCTAACCTAACCTAACCTAACCTAACCTAACCTAACCTAACCTAACCTAACCTAACCTAACCTAACCTAACCTAACCTAACCTAACCTAACCTAACCTAACCTAACCTAACCTAACCTAACCTAACCTAACCTAACCTAACCTAACCTAACCTAACCTAACCTAACCTAACCTAACCTAACCTAACCTAACCTAACCTAACCTAACCTAACCTAACCTAACCTAACCTAACCTAACCTAACCTAACCTAACCTAACCTAACCTAACCTAACCTAACCTAACCTAACCTAACCTAACCTAACCTAACCTAACCTAACCTAACCTAACCTAACCTAACCTAACCTAACCTAACCTAACCTAACCTAACCTAACCTAACCTAACCTAACCTAACCTAACCTAACCTAACCTAACCTAACCTAACCTAACCTAACCTAACCTAACCTAACCTAACCTAACCTAACCTAACCTAACCTAACCTAACCTAACCTAACCTAACCTAACCTAACCTAACCTAACCTAACCTAACCTAACCTAACCTAACCTAACCTAACCTAACCTAACCTAACCTAACCTAACCTAACCTAACCTAACCTAACCTAACCTAACCTAACCTAACCTAACCTAACCTAACCTAACCTAACCTAACCTAACCTAACCTAACCTAACCTAACCTAACCTAACCTAACCTAACCTAACCTAACCTAACCTAACCTAACCTAACCTAACCTAACCTAACCTAACCTAACCTAACCTAACCTAACCTAACCTAACCTAACCTAACCTAACCTAACCTAACCTAACCTAACCTAACCTAACCTAACCTAACCTAACCTAACCTAACCTAACCTAACCTAACCTAACCTAACCTAACCTAACCTAACCTAACCTAACCTAACCTAACCTAACCTAACCTAACCTAACCTAACCTAACCTAACCTAACCTAACCTAACCTAACCTAACCTAACCTAACCTAACCTAACCTAACCTAACCTAACCTAACCTAACCTAACCTAACCTAACCTAACCTAACCTAACCTAACCTAACCTAACCTAACCTAACCTAACCTAACCTAACCTAACCTAACCTAACCTAACCTAACCTAACCTAACCTAACCTAACCTAACCTAACCTAACCTAACCTAACCTAACCTAACCTAACCTAACCTAACCTAACCTAACCTAACCTAACCTAACCTAACCTAACCTAACCTAACCTAACCTAACCTAACCTAACCTAACCTAACCTAACCTAACCTAACCTAACCTAACCTAACCTAACCTAACCTAACCTAACCTAACCTAACCTAACCTAACCTAACCTAACCTAACCTAACCTAACCTAACCTAACCTAACCTAACCTAACCTAACCTAACCTAACCTAACCTAACCTAACCTAACCTAACCTAACCTAACCTAACCTAACCTAACCTAACCTAACCTAACCTAACCTAACCTAACCTAACCTAACCTAACCTAACCTAACCTAACCTAACCTAACCTAACCTAACCTAACCTAACCTAACCTAACCTAACCTAACCTAACCTAACCTAACCTAACCTAACCTAACCTAACCTAACCTAACCTAACCTAACCTAACCTAACCTAACCTAACCTAACCTAACCTAACCTAACCTAACCTAACCTAACCTAACCTAACCTAACCTAACCTAACCTAACCTAACCTAACCTAACCTAACCTAACCTAACCTAACCTAACCTAACCTAACCTAACCTAACCTAACCTAACCTAACCTAACCTAACCTAACCTAACCTAACCTAACCTAACCTAACCTAACCTAACCTAACCTAACCTAACCTAACCTAACCTAACCTAACCTAACCTAACCTAACCTAACCTAACCTAACCTAACCTAACCTAACCTAACCTAACCTAACCTAACCTAACCTAACCTAACCTAACCTAACCTAACCTAACCTAACCTAACCTAACCTAACCTAACCTAACCTAACCTAACCTAACCTAACCTAACCTAACCTAACCTAACCTAACCTAACCTAACCTAACCTAACCTAACCTAACCTAACCTAACCTAACCTAACCTAACCTAACCTAACCTAACCTAACCTAACCTAACCTAACCTAACCTAACCTAACCTAACCTAACCTAACCTAACCTAACCTAACCTAACCTAACCTAACCTAACCTAACCTAACCTAACCTAACCTAACCTAACCTAACCTAACCTAACCTAACCTAACCTAACCTAACCTAACCTAACCTAACCTAACCTAACCTAACCTAACCTAACCTAACCTAACCTAACCTAACCTAACCTAACCGAGTCGCACTTTGCCGCTAGACGTGAACGCCACGTTTTTGCGCCGCTCCGCTTGAAAAAATCAAAGTTGTGGGTTATTTTCAGTGTAAAAACAAGTGTGATACGTCATCGGAATCGCGCTGACGAGACGAATCGATTGATATATCGCGTGTGAAAATCGGTGAAAATTTGTGTAACACGTGGTAGAAAAGTGAAAAATTTTTACCATTCCGGAGGCCATAACTCCGGAATTTGATCAGTGACCACCGGTTTTTGAACTGCTGAAGTGAGTATCTGGACCCCCCCGACCCTTGGAGACCACTCCCGGATTTTTCCGGTGAGGATCCGAGGCACTAGGGGCCAAAAACGAAAAACCACGTGGCGACCATTTCAGTGATTTCAGCTTTCCGGCTGAAACTGAAATTGGTACTAGATAGAGGACCTAAAGGCCGACTCGCGAGTGTTTTTCTTGTTGAAATCGGACAACACAGTGAAGTACAATAAGTGACCAAGATATTACGGACTTCAAAAAATTTGTAAGTGTTTTTCAAAAATTATTTGTGAAAGAACAAGATCGACGACATATACTTTTTATCTTATTATAGTGTTGTATAGTTAATAGGGAAGGTTTTGATACCTCTCCCATATTTTTAGAGCGAAAGCGCGCGAAAATATAATAAATACCAACAAACGTGTGCTGACAGCCAACTGCACTACATAATTTTGCCAAAAGTCGGGTTCATCAACCCCTGCTCCTGGCACCCTCACCATCTGGGAAGTGTCTCTAAGTGCCTACCCAACAACCCTTACTACGGAAAAAATTTTTTCCAATACTTACTTTGGGTACTAGGGGCTATTTGCAGAAAGTTGTCAGCCACCCCTAATTTCGGCGACCTCTGGAGGGTGAACGGTGAGCTTGGCGACTTCCCTTGCGGCAACAGTGAATAGAAGACCTCACCACCTATAGATTAAAAATTTTAGTTTTAATTATAATTATAAATTGTATTTTTAGGGAATTTTTTACGGGGAAGTGTCACTTTTCTCCATTACCAACTAAGTTTGTAACCCTTATATCTCGTTAGGGGTGCGAGATATCGCAAAAATAACCGAAAATTAATTCACGCTTGTGAAGCAGTTGTAAGGGTAATCTACCCATACCATCCCTCAAAAACCACCCCCGGGAAGATTTTTTGGGAAAACATAAAAAATTTGGGGTTTCCCGGACCCCTAAGGTCTGGAAACCAGCGCGGTCATCAAATTTGGGCCCTCTGCCATACGACCGCACTTTTCAAAAAATTTTAATTCGGCTATTAAGGGCAAAACAATGCAGTTGTAGTTGGTCAACAACCACCCCCCGAATTCCCGTCTAAATATTAATTGGGCGGGACCCCCCCCCACCTCGCAGTTATTAGGGCCTATTAGGATATTTAATTACCTTTAAAACGACATCTTTACAATCGTTTTTGGCTAAGTATTTCGGAAGATATAATTAAATAATCAAAATTCAAAAACGTTCCCACGCGATACGATATAAGATTGTAAAGATTAGTCCAAATCAAAAAACACCCCATAACTCGAGAAGGGTGCGTCCTAGCCCAAAAATAACCAAATTTCGCCCCCCCCCCTTCCTAACTAACCCCCCCATCTCCGAACGAAACCGACCCCCCCGGACCCACCCCTAAAATTTCAACCCCCTACCCCTACAAAACAGTTTCGACCAACTTAACTGGACCTTTGACCATAGGGTGGCAAAGCAGTTTTTAGTAAAATTAAAAACTTTAAAAATTAATATCTCCGGTTCGGCTGGTCCGATTTTGATGGGACTTTCGGGGTTGTGATTGGGATAGGGTGTACTATTTTTTGGAGGGTGGAGAGGCACTCTAGGTAGAGTCAAAAAATTATTTTCCAAATTTAGCTGAATTAATTAGGTTAGGTTATTAGTAAGTAGAGACCGAACGACTGGCTTTGGTAGAGCCATTATTAGATGTAGAGACAGGAAACAAAAAATTTATTTTGTTACTTTTATTTTTCTTATTTGACCTTCGGGGTATACAGTGGCCCATTAACATATGTAGAGTTTAGCTCTACATGATACTTATTCTTAATTTAGTACCAATAACAGTAGGTTAAATTCTAACTTTATTAACTTTAATCATTATTATTAAGACTCTACTTAGGGTAAAAATAATCTTAGTTCTCTTTTAAGTTTTTATTTGGTTTATTTTATTGTATAGTTAAGAACGCATTGTATCACGTCTATTGACAATACAATTAGATTACTTCTTAGGTTATATAGGATAAGACTGGGTCTATATCCCAATATTACTATTAGTGTTTAAGATTGTACTGATCTTTTGACAGTACAAATAATTAGATAACAGAAATAGGACCGGGATTTTACGTCCCCAAATTATTGTGTTTTGACAACAGAACTTTAACTTCTTTCATTGATTTTATTTCGACCTCGCGTACCCCTTACATCAACAATATGAGTGGCCCTTCTACCTCTAAGCCATCCCCTAAATACCCAATAAGCAGAAGAAGCTTAACTGGGGATCCTAAGTGCTCGTCTTGGCTACAGGAAGCCACGAGCTATAACAAGAAAGCCAAAGCAGCCCTAAACGAGGCCAGAAATTTAAAAGGGGAGCTCAAAACATTAAATTTTGAGATGATCGACAGGTTGACCTCCTTAGTTGCAACAATGGAAAAGCACTATGAACAGACAGGGAATGAGGATAAGACTGGGAAAACCGGTAAAACGGTCGATTCTATCCTTGAAACTGTTACCACCAACAGGGTCTTCCTAAAAAACATAGGTGAAAACCTAGAACAAAAATTTAAGAGTCTAGAGAATGACCTGTCTGAGAAAATAAAACAGAGTGTTGAGGCCATAAACGCCACCATCACCTTGGCTAACGACCAACAAAACCAGCAAAGTGAGGAAACCTGCGATCAAATAACAGAAATAGTTAAAAAATTCAACAACATGAACGAGACCTTTACCGACGGCTGGTTTGAGGTCATCGTAGAAAAAATGAATGCGCAGACTAAAATAATGCAGCAGGTTAAACTAAGAACCGAAGACCTAAAAATCGGCACCACACCCGGGCAGGAGAGTGGGGAGATTGCGAACGAAATTAGCAAGATTCGGGAGGCAGTAGAGGATCTCCGGACACGGAAGCCCGAGCCCAGAGAGACTCTCTCGTACGCAGATGCACTCCGGCAACCCAAAACACCCTGGGACCATAAGCCGACGCACTCCCTTATCATCTCCTCAAAGGAGGAAAAAGATACATCCGGTAAGGTCATCGAGCATATCAGGGGAGCACTGGATGCCAAAGTAAGTGGGATCCGGGTGGAGAAGTTGAGGAAGATAAAGGACGGGAAGGTCATCCTCAGCTGCTCCACCAGGTCTGAACTGGATAAGGTGGAGGAAAAATTAAAAAACAAAGCGAACATCTGCTATGAACAAGCGAGGAATAAAAACCCGCTTGTTATACTCAAAAACATCCTCTCATGCAACACCAACGAGGAAGTAAAGACGGCTCTGTGTAACCAAAACCACAGCGCATTGGGGGACCTGGCGACCGACATAAGCCAGGCAGAAGTCTTATATAGACGCAGGGCTCGCAACCAGCACGAATGCCATCTTGTGCTAAGAGTAACGCCCGCGCTCTATCAGAGGCTTATGTCGGTCGGCAGGGTGTACATCGACCTCCAGCGTGTCCAAGTAGAAGACCAGACGCCCCTGGTACAATGTACCAAATGTCTGGCGTATGGGCACGGGCGTAAAACATGTACGGAGGCCGTCGACACGTGCTATTATTGCGGAGGTCCCCACCGAAAGGCTGAATGTGACCAATTCTTGACCGGCCAGGCACCAACGTGCAAAAGCTGCGTCAGAGCCAAACTGGCAGACACCTCCCATGGTGTGTACAGCGACCAGTGCCCTGTCCGCAAAAAATGGGACACCCTGGCGAGGACGGCAGTGGCTTACTGCTGAAATCGCCACCGGCGCCTCATATCACAACGGACCTAATGACCTAAATGCGCTGAAAAAAGGAAAACAAAACCTTAGGAGACTACATAACAAAAAATTTAAACTTATAAACAATATTAAAAATAGCTATCACAGGTCAAAACACATAATCAATAACAAAATTGTATACTTAATGAACAAGACTTACTTTGTAAACAAAGAAAGTCAGTTCATTTACAGGTCGAGAAGCACAAACGGCTTAAATAAGCCTTGTTATAAAACTAAAATAAGTAGCCAATAGAATATGCTTAACTTAATATTTTGGAAAATAATAAGAAGCATAACACATATAGGATAATAAATAGAGTTAATACAATATAAGCCATAAAATTACTAGATTAAAATGTCTGTGTTAGCTTTAGATAAAGTATGTATAAAATGTATATCATACATAATTATAGCATATACAAATGCCACATGTTAGAATAAGATTATATATAAGAAATATAAAAAAGAAAAAGAAGCATACAAAATAAAAGAAAAAACAGAAAAGATAAAAATAAAAAATACAAAAAATTAAATAAAAAAGAAAAACAAAAAATACAAAAACATTAAAAAGAAAAATAAAAAATTATAAAAAAGAAAAAGAAAAAATATATATTATGTATAACTTAGTATTAAGATAGCTCCTAAGAATATTGTTAATTAGAACAGTTAATTCACATAGTGTTAATTTAAATAGTAACTTGCAAATATTGTTAATTAGAATAGTAAACATCATACAGTGTCAAACTAAATAGCAAATTGTAAATATTATTAATTAGAACAGATAATATCATATAATATTAAACTAAATAGTAACTAACAAAACTATATGCCTTCAGCACTGCAACAACTTATGTTGCAACTTATTATATAATAAGAAAACATTCAAATCAGCTGTTACTAAAGGGCCCAGATTACGTTTGGGGAGATTACGCGGTTCGGACAAAGATCCGGACATTTAAAAAAAAAAAAAAAAAAAAAAAAAAAAAAAAAAACCTAACCTAACCTAACCTAACCTAACCTAACCTAACCTAACCTAACCTAACCTAACCTAACCTAACCTAACCTAACCTAACCTAACCTAACCTAACCTAACCTAACCTAACCTAACCTAACCTAACCTAACCTAACCTAACCTAACCTAACCTAACCTAACCTAACCTAACCTAACCTAACCTAACCTAACCTAACCTAACCTAACCTAACCTAACCTAACCTAACCTAACCTAACCTAACCTAACCTAACCTAACCTAACCTAACCTAACCTAACCTAACCTAACCTAACCTAACCTAACCTAACCTAACCTAACCTAACCTAACCTAACCTAACCTAACCTAACCTAACCTAACCTAACCTAACCTAACCTAACCTAACCTAACCTAACCTAACCTAACCTAACGCACCTAATCGCACCTGGCAGTTTCGAACTGTCAAACTTGAAGTTTGACCGCCTGTATCTTTGGTCCGGGTGGTCGTAGAGAGACGCGGTTTCCTGTCGGGTGCTTGGGGTAATCTTCTGTGACATATCCATTGGGTTTTGAGCCCTTTTGAGAACTAGGATTTCGGAGCCCCGGGGGCCCCACGGGTGGAAAGAGCAGATCGGGGCGAGTCAGAAAACCCCAAACACGGTATATCTGCGACTTCGGGGGGGAATTCTACGGCCTGCTGAAGTTTGAGTTTGACAGCTGTGAACTGTCAAAGTCAAGCTTTGGTTGCTTATAACTTCCGAACCGAGTATCGTAGAACAACGCGGTTTGTTTGTGGGTTGCTGGCGGGACTTGGTCTACCTTGGTGTATAGGTTTCAGGGGTTTTCAGCGCCTGAAGATTTTTCGTGCTGAAAAGCTGAAATTCGGAGGCGTCTCGTCGAGACCATTACAATAATACCAAACACGGCTGGGTTCGGACCCGTGGTTCCGTAGATATCGCGGTTTAATCATTTCGCGGCGGCCATATTGGTTTTGAACGACGGTCTTTGGACCGGGATATCTCTGGAACCCTTGGGACTAGGTAGACCGAGTTTGGGGTCAATAGAAAGGTCTTGTAAAGACCTTTCCGATTATATTGATAGTTCGTCTCTACATAGAGTCGAAATTTTTTATGTGACTAAAAACAAGTATTTTTGTAAAAAGTGCGACTAAATTAGTTTAAGTGACTTACGATCCTCTCTACAGGTCGTAAAAAAGCAAGATAACATTGAAATTGACTCTAGGTAGAGTGACCCTGATTTTCAGGAATTATTTTTTACTTTTATATTGTAGGTAATATAAGATAGGACTGGAACTCAATAGAGTTCAACTGACTACTATCGACTCTCACACAATTCGATTAAAAATAACGTTGTTGTGTCGCTCTACGCGTGACAAAGTTTATCGATTGTAGTCTGTTTTGATATAAGTGTTATTGTTATTTTTGTGTCTCGTCTCGTTATATACACTTTACACTTTATTTTTACAATTTTACTAAATACATTGACGACCATCTCCAATAGACAATCTTAACACAATGTCGGGAATCCGCACGCCGATTAAAGACGCTCCCCCCGTAGAAACGGGAGAAAGGACCCCTACTGATAGACAAAGGACGGAGAAGGCAGGCCCTTCGACTTTAAATCCAACACCATCGTCGACGCGACGAAGCATCGGCGGAATAGAAACCAAAACACACCTGCCCGGCTCTACCTCCCCAAAGGCTAAGCCACCGCCAAAGAAAGTAGCCTCGAAATACACAAGTAGGCATGCCGAGGCGAAGGCGCTAGTGAACAAAGCAAAAATGTCCTTGAGTCAAAGTAAGAATCTTAAGACTGAGATTAAAATAGAGATAGTGGAGGCTATCGACCGACTTTTTAACCTACTAAAGGAAGCGGAGGCGGATACAAAATCGACTGTGGATACCGAACCAAAAGTCCAAGCCGAAGGAAAGGAAGAAGAACAGAATATAGAAAAACAACTCCTCAAAAAATTAGACCACCAAGAGAAATTACTTAGGGAGAACAGGGAGGAAATCTTGAAAATAGGAGCCATGGTACAGGAAAATCAAAAAGCGATTACCTATGCGGGAGCTGCTGCTGGACCAATGAAACGCCCCGCCCGGGAGGAGGTGGCAATGCACTCTATTGCAATTACATCTAAGGCGGAAAAGGAAACCGGCGAGCAGGTCCTAGACAGGGTACGGAAGGCGGTGAATGCGAAGGAGGAAGGTGTAAAAGTCGACAGAATAAGAAAAGCTAAAGACCATAAGGTAATCCTGGGCTGTCAATCAAAGCTGGAAATCGAGAAAATAAAGGAGAAACTGAGGAAATCGGGGGGGGACCTCCAGGTGGAAGAGATTTCTAATAAAAATCCATTGGTCATCCTTAAGTACGTCATGGACTACCTAACTGATGACGAGATAATTGGAGCCTTGATAAAGCAGAACCGAAACGTGCTAAAAGATGAATCTAAGACAAATATAGAAGCCATAAAAGTCAAATATAGGCGACGCACTAGGAACAAACACGTATCTCACATTGTGTTAACAGTACCACCAAGTGTGTGGCGCCGCCTAACGGACACGGAAATCGTGCACATTGATTTACAGCGGATTAAAGTGGAAGACCACTCACCGCTGATTCAATGTACACGATGTCTAGGCTATGGCCATAGTAAGCGGTTCTGCAGTGACACCGTCGACCTGTGTAGCCACTGTGGAGGGCCTCACTTAAAAACAGAATGTGAGGACTGGAACGCGAACTTGCCACCCAATTGCCGGAATTGTACCAAGGCCAGAATTGAACAGAAAGAGCACAACGCATTTAGCCATGACTGTCCAACGCGGGTAAAATGGGATGAATTGGCCCGCTCATCAATAGCTTACTGTTAAGGGCAGCCCGGCGCACTACGGACTCGTACAAGCAAATCTTCAAAGAAAGAAGTTGGCTACCGATGAGCTTATCATAGAGGCTCACAAACGTAAGATCGCAGTGGCACTCATGCAAGAACCATACGTGGGTGCGAGGAAAGCAGTGAAAAGCTACGCGGGCACGAGGGTTTTCCAGAGCACCAATAAAGGAGATGGGACTGTTAAGGCAGCTATCGCTGTCTTCGACAAAGACCTGAACATAAAGCAGTACCCGAAACTAACCACAAATAATATAGTAGTGGTAGGAGTCCAAACTAGTGCCTGGGAAATCGCTCTAGTGTCCTACTATTTCGAGCCAGACCAACCCATTGGGCCATATCTTGACCACCTAAAGAAGATTACCACAAACATAGGTACAGAAAAAATTATCATCGGCGGCGACGCCAACGCTAAGAGTCTGTGGTGGGGAAGCCCTATTACAGATGACCGCGGAGACCAAATGGTGGGAATGTTGGGAGAGCTTGACCTCCACATCTTAAATAGTGGGTCGATTCCAACTTTTGATACAATTAGGGGAGGCCATCGCTACCGGAGCTATGTGGATGTTACGGCTTGCTCTACAGACATCCTAGATAGAGTGGAATGTTGGAAAGTGGACGAAAATCTCACAAGCTCGGATCACAACGGCTTGGTGTTCAATCTTAAACTAGAAAAATCAAAAGGTATAAAAATAGAGAGAACAACACGATTATATAATACAAAGAAAGCTAACTGGTCAGAATTCCACAAACAGCTAAACCAGTTTAAATCTGAAAGAAATATAACAAAAATTAGAATCGGAAAAATACAAACAATAGATGAAATAGAAGAAACGATAGAACAAATAACTGAAACAATAACGGAAACCTGTAAAAATACAATACCAAGGAGAAAAATAAAAGAAGAACTTACCTTGCCGTGGTGGTCCGGGCGACTTGAGAAGCTGAAGAAAGAAGTGGCCACAAGGAAGAGAAGAGTAAGATGTGCATGTCCAATCCGCAGGCCGATGGTGGTCGAGGAATACCTAGAGAAAAGAAAAGAGTATGAGTTGGAGGCGTCAAAAGCTCAAATCGAGAGCTGGAAAGAGTTCTGTAGAAAGCAGGATAGGGAGGGGGTCTGGGAGGGGATATATAGGGTGATAGGTAGGACAGCGCAGAGGGAAGAAGACCTACCCTTAGAGAAAAATGGTGTGGTACTAGATCCGCAAAACTCGGTCAAATTCTTGGCGGAAACTTTTTATCCAGCAGACCACACCCAAAACGATGGCCCTCACCACATCTCCACCAGAGCGAGAGCTGACCTGGTGAATGAGGGAATACACGGTGAACCGCATGATCCGCCTTTCACAGTATCGGAACTGAAAGCGGCTCACGAGTCGTTTAACCCTAAAAAGGCGCCAGGAGTCGATGGCTTTACAGCCGATATCTGTAGTCAGGTTATTAACAACGACCAAGAGCTCTTCCTGACCCTTCTAAACAAATGTCTGGAGTTATATTACTTCCCCAAAAAGTGGAAAGAGGCTACAGTGGTAGTACTAAGGAAACCAGGGAAGGAGGACTACTCAACCCCAAAAGCCTATAGACCAATCGGGCTTCTTCCTATTATGGGAAAAATTTTGGAAAAAATGTTGGTAGCGCGCCTCAGGTTCTACTTACTTCCTAGGATGAGTACTCGCCAATACGGATTCATGCCACAAAGGAGTACTGAAGACGCTCTCTATACCCTGGTACGGCGCATTCGCGGCGGACTCGATCAAAAGAGCCTTGTTGCGATTGTGTCCCTGGATATAGAGGGCGCCTTCGACAGCGCCTGGTGGCCGGCAATAAGGATCAGATTGGCAGAGGAAGAATGTCCGATAAACCTGAGGCGTATAATGGACAGTTACCTCCGAGATAGGGGGGTCAGTGTAAGATATGCAGGAGCTGAACACAAGACAAAAACCGAAAAAGGCTGTGTACAGGGCTCTATCGGTGGGCCAATTTTATGGAACCTCCTTTTAGATCCCCTCCTCAAGGAACTTGAAAATCAGAGGATCCACTGTCAGGCTTTCGCCGACGATGTCGTGTTGCTATTTGAGGGTAGTACAGCTCAAGAAATTGAAGGACAGGCAAACGCCGTACTGGCGCGTGTCCTGGGGTGGGGTGAAGAAAACAAGTTAAAATTCGCACCGCAAAAGACCAGCGCTATGTTGATTACAAAGAAACTGAAATTCGACACCCCACGTCTGGCCATGGGCGGGATCGATATTGCCATGTCCAAAGAAATAAAACTATTAGGTGTCACGATAGACAATAAACTTACATTTAATAGCCATGTCACAAATGTCTGCAGCAAGGCAGCGGGGATTTATAAACAACTGTGTAGAGCCGCTAAGACAACGTGGGGATTACACCCGGAGGTAACTAAAATTATCTACACTGCCACAATAGAACCTATTATCTTGTACGCCGCCAGTGTTTGGGCTCCGGCCGCTAAGAAAGTGGGAATAACAAAGCAGCTAGGAGTGCTGCAGAGAGGGGTAGCACAGAAAATATGTAGGGCATACAGGACCGTTTCCCTGAATTCTTCGCTTGTGTTGGCGGGGGTGCTCCCGCTCGACCTTCGGGTCCGTGAGGCGGCCTCACTTTACGAGGCTAGGAGGGGGGTACCGCAGCAGATTCTCGGCGACAGAGAGGTAGAGCGGATGCGCTCTGCGATACTGGCACCACACCCTGCCGAGCGTGTTGACCTGGAGTTCGGATTGGTGCACCAAAACCAACCCACACCAGATTTTGAAATTGCCATCTTTACAGATGGTAGTAAAATTGCAGGTAAGGTTGGGGCGGCGCTGTCGATATGGGATAGACAAAACGAGATCAAAACTATCAAGTTGTCACTACCAGCGTATTGCACGGTGTACCAGGCCGAACTCCTGGCCATATGTGTCGCAACCAGAGAAGTTAGGAAACATAAAGCTGCAACATTTTCCATCTTGAGCGACTCCATGGCGGCATTAATGACGGTCACAAACCACAATTGCCTGCATCCTCTGGCAGTGGAAAGCAGAGAGAATATAAAAGCTCAGTCTCTCCAGAGCAAAGTTGTCACTTTGTTCTGGGTCAAGGCCCACGCAGGGGTAGATGGGAACGAAAGAGCTGACTGTCTAGCCAAGGAAGCCGCTGAAAAATCCAAACGGAAGCCGGACTACGATCTGTGCCCGGTTTCATTCATCAGGAGGAACCTACGCATGGAAACTCTTGATGAGTGGAACCATAGGTATACTACCAGTGAAACAGCTAAGATCACCAAGCTGTTTTTCCCAAATGCAGTGGAGGCGTACAGGATAATTAGGAAGATTAAGATAGGAAATGTATTGACACAGGTAATGACGGGACATGGTGGATTCTCCGAATATTTGGAGAGATTCAAGTGTAAGGAGAGTCCATCCTGTGTCTGTGACCCGGGTGAGAAGGAAACAATACCACACATACTTTGTCACTGCCCCATTTTTGCCCTAGAGCGACACAACTCTGAGAGTAAACTAGACATAGAAATAAAAGAAGGTAATTTTAACAAAATCTTAAAAAATAAGGAAAGGGAGATATTTCTAGATTATTGTATAAAAGTAGCTAAAATTGTAATTAAGAGAAATAAAACTAATGTTTAAGAAATTATGTTTACACAATATAATATAGTATATAAGTGTCAAGCATAAATAAAAAATAAGGATTAAGTAAATATAAATACGTAGTCTTAAGGATATCACCAAATGTAATAGTTATAAGAAAAAGTGTATAAAAATTGTATGACTAGTAATTAAGATACATGTAAGAATAAAACAGAAATAAGAACATAAATAAAAATAACCCGTAGGATGTCAATTATAGCAAACAATGTGTCGCAAATAGCCATAAGAAAAAATTGTAAAAACGAAAATATTTGAACTGAGTTGTACTTCATTTCCCCCCAGAATTAAATGAAATAAAGAAATATAAGAATAGAAACAAATAGAATAGATTAGATACAGTTGTAAATAGACGGGAGTCCCACCCGTGAGACATGAAAGGTAGCGTAAAAGAAAGAACAAGTATGCAGCATGGAAGTGCGAGAGGAATAAAAGTGAGAACTGGAATGACAGTGAAACTAGAAAATATAGGCTCCGATTCTGTTGGAGGTAGATGATTTAAAAAAAAAAAAAAAAAAAAAAAAAAAAAAAAAAAAAAAAAAAAAAAAAAATCGCACCTGGCAGAAACATTCTATCCGGAGGACCGCACCGAAGCCGATAACCAAGACCATCAGGACACCCGGGATCTCGCAATGCGAGTAAACGACCGGGTCCATGATGAGGTGCATGACCCGCCGTTTACTTCGCGCGAGATGATCGCCGCGGTGTCCAGCTTCAATCCGAAAAAGGCGCCGGGTGCAGACGGCTTCACTGCGGACATCTGTCGTCAGGCCATTCTCCAGGACCCTGATGCGTTCCTTGCCCTGGCCAATAAATGCCTCACCCTTGGCCACTTCCCCACAATGTGGAAGGAAGCTACGGTCGTGGTGTTGAGGAAGCCGGGCAAGGACGATTATCAGAGCGCCAAGGCATACAGACCTATCGGCCTATTGCCAGTTTTGGGAAAAGTTCTGGAGAAAATGGTCGTAGCAAGGCTCCAGTGGCACCTAGTACCGAGGCTCAGTACTCGCCAGTATGGCTTTATGCCCCAGAGAAGCACTGAGGACGCCCTCTATACCCTTGTGAATCAGATTAAAACAGAAATCAAACTGAAAAAACTGGTCACCCTCGTCTCACTGGATATAGAGGGCGCCTTCGATAGCGCTTGGTGGCCCGCCATCAAGGTCCGACTGGCTGAGGAAGGTTGCCCGGTTAATATCAGGCGCCTACTGGACAGCTACCTAAGCGACAGATGCGTGAAGCTAAGATACGCCGGGGTGGAACACCACCGAACCACCCAAAAGGGCTGCGTCCAAGGGTCCATTAGTGGACCCATCCTGTGGAATGTCCTCCTGGACCCACTTCTGAAGGGTCTAAAAGAACGGGGCGTCACCTGCCAAGCATTCGCGGATGACGTGGTTCTGCTGTTCGCGGAGTATACCGCGTCCGAGGTGCAGCGACATGCCAATGCCGCCCTTGACTTTGTTCAGGGGTGGGGCGTCAAAAACAAGCTAAAATTTGCGCCACAAAAAACCTGCGCCATGCTTCTGACCAACAAATTGAAGCATGACACCCCGCTCCTGAGCATGGGCGGGGTCGACATTGGCATGTCTCGAGAGCTGAAGATTTTGGGCCTCACTATAGACGACAAGCTGACGTTTAACACTCATGTCGGCGTCGTCTGTAGAAAGGCCCTTAACATTGCCAAACAGCTCTCGAGAGCAGCGAAAATCAGCTGGGGGCTGCACCCTGAGGTCGTACAGACCATTTACACCGCCACAGTAGAACCGGTCATCACGTATGCGGCAGCCGCATATGCTCCCGCGGTTGAGAAGCTTGGTGTCCGCAAGCTCCTCGACACTGTGCAGAGAGGATTCGCTCAGAAGATTTGCAAATCGTACCGCACCGTCTCCCTTAACTCGGCCCTACTACTGGCCGGGTTACTGCCTTTGGACCTCCGCATTAAAGAGGCAGCCGCTCTTTACGAGGCGCGCAAAGGGTCGACCCGGCTGGTGCTGGGAGACCGGGAGGTAGAACGTGTGGTGCGATTTGCGGAACTCCCGCATCCGGCTCTGCGTATGGAGTTGAGCTTTCAGAGTCTGGAGGACCAAAGCCTGGTAGACCAGAACAACGTGCAGTCGCTCCGTATTTTCACCGACGGAAGCAAGCTCCAGGGCAAGGTCGGCGCCGCGCTGTCGATATGGGACAACCGGGCCGAACTGCGAAGCCGGAAACTGGGCTTGCCAGCGTACTGCACTGTCTACCAGGCCGAGCTCCTGGCCATATGCAGGGCTGCGAGCGAAATCCTCGATTGCAGTGCGGGGAGCTGCGGCATCTACAGCGACTCTAGGGCAGCGCTGGAGACGGTGACGAACCCCGAGACCCTGCATCCCCTTGCGATCAAGGCGCGCCGTAACCTCAGCGAGGCCTTGATCCAAGGCAAACGTGTGGCCTTGTACTGGATCAAGGCCCACGCCGGCATCGACGGCAACGAGCGCGCCGATCAACTAGCAAAGGAAGCGGCACTTTCGTGCCGGAGGAAGCCTGACTACGACCTTTGTCCGGTTTCATTCGTCAAGCGTCAGATTCGCAGCGAATCGCTCGACGAGTGGATCCGGAGATATCAGTCGGGCCACACTGCCTCCGTCACGAAAGTGTTCTTCCCGAACGCGAGGGATGCGTATTGCTTGGTGCAGAAGCTCCGACCCCAGGGCGTTGCTACGCAGATTTTCACGGGACATGGGGGGTTCTCCCAATACTTGCACCGTTTCAAGTGTCGGGAGAGCCCGTCATGTATCTGCGACCCAGTTCACCAAGAGACTCCGATACACATTATCTTCGAGTGCCCCGTATTCGGTTCACGACGAAACGAGGCTGAGCAACGCCTTGGGGTAAAGCTAAGAAAGGAAGAGGCACACCTATTACTTAAGAAAAAAGAAACCCGCGATATATTCATGCATTTTGCCGAAACAATAACCAACAAAGTAATAAATAGGAACAAATAAGGAACAGATAAAAACAGACAGATAAAAATAGATAAAAATTAATAGACAATAAATATATAAAAGTTGTAATACAATAAAATTAAGAACTAAGTAAAGCATACACACAAAGATAAAAAGATAATGACATAAAATATTAACAAATTAAAAAATTATTGGAAAAATAATACACCTAAGAAAATAAATAAAAAATAAGCCAACAAGGACTCTTGTCACGTAAGAGGTAGACAGTACAAATACAAAAAAAAAAAAAAAAAAAAAAAAAAAAAAAAAACCTAACCTAACCTAACCTAACCTAACCTAACCTAACCTAACCTAACCTAACCTAACCTAACCTAACCTAACCCATATACATTTTCGAAAAATAAAGTTTTATATTCTACTGACTTGAAGCTTTTGGCGGTTGAGATAGGCATAGTTATATACTAAAACGTTGTTTTATTTGTATTTTTGACATTTTATTGACATTTATAGGGAATTTTCGGGACTTTTACGCTTTTTAGTGTTTTTACATATTCCAAACGCTAATAACTTTGACGTTTGTCAACCAAATCTATTGATTTTGGTTTTAAATTGTCGGCGTTAACGTCGCCCACACGTGTGTACCTCGTTTTCGGGGCTGCACCGTATAACACCTGAAATAATTACAACAAACACTTAAAAAGTACCTGAAAAACACAAAAATCTAACTTTAAAAAGTACTTACCAGACGAACCGAGCCGCTCGCTGCCGGGAGCTCGTCAATTTTGACTGCATCTACACCCCTGCTGTACACCACCACCGGTTGAACACCCTCCGACTTACCATCGGAGCAGGAACACCTGAAAACTTAGAAATTTTCATTAAAAATTCATCAAAATTAACGTTTTTCGACAATTTTTCGGCAACCCTTTGGCTTAAAACTACAAATTTGGCATATTTAGATAGGGCTAATTTAGCCGCGTCGAAAGACACCTCTCCCGTCGAAATCCGACGAGTAGATTTTCAAAAACGGGAATAAAACGAAATTTCTAAGTGTCAAACCGAGGTTACCTTAGCGGTGATTTTTACAGAATTCTTCATACATTTTCGAAAAATAAAGTTTTATATTCTACTGACTTGAAGCTTTTGGCGGTTGAGATAGGCATAGTTATATACTAAAACGTTGTTTTATTTGTATTTTTGACATTTTATTGACATTTATAGGGAATTTTCGGGACTTTTACGCTTTTTAGTGTTTTTACATATTCCAAACGCTAATAACTTTGACGTTTGTCAACCAAATCTATTGATTTTGGTTTTAAATTGTCGGCGTTAACGTCGCCCACACGTGTGTACCTCGTTTTCGGGGCTGCACCGTATAACACCTGAAATAATTACAACAAACACTTAAAAAGTACCTGAAAAACACAAAAATCTAACTTTAAAAAGTACTTACCAGACGAACCGAGCCGCTCGCTGCCGGGAGCTCGTCAATTTTGACTGCATCTACACCCCTGCTGTACACCACCACCGGTTGAACACCCTCCGACTTACCATCGGAGCAGGAACACCTGAAAACTTAGAAATTTTCATTAAAAATTCATCAAAATTAACGTTTTTCGACAATTTTTCGGCAACCCTTTGGCTTAAAACTACAAATTTGGCATATTTAGATAGGGCTAATTTAGCCGCGTCGAAAGACACCTCTCCCGTCGAAATCCGACGAGTAGATTTTCAAAAACGGGCCCGCCCACCCTCCCAGTTTCGCTTGGGTATATCGATTTTCAGGGGTACAGAGGCAGCAGGGGTTTATAACATTTTCTGACTTTTTATCAAACTTGTCAATTCTGACTATACATTGACTTTTGACTGTTTTTATAGATATATAAGACACCTACGACCCCTTATACAGGTCGTAGTAACTAATAAGCCTATATTTAAGTAAAATTATTAATTTAATTTTATTTTAATTTTAATTCTATTGTACGTGTTTGCTTGTATTTTAAACAAATTGACAGAGGCATTATACACCTCTTTAAATTATAGACCGGCTCATTAGAGCAAAGCTAAGAATTTTAACTTGTATATATTTCAACTTTAGTCTATTGACATTTATCCTTTTAACTGTAAATAATTTTAATTGTAATAATAATTTAAATTTTAAACAAATTGAACTTATTGACCATATAATTATATTATAGCTTATATTTTAATTATTGACAGAGGCCTAACACCTCAACTTATATAGACCGGCTCAAATCAGAGCACAGCTTTTTTATTTTAATTGTTTTTAATTTGATTATTAGTTACCTGTTTTAACAACTGACACAAACCCCCCTATACAGGGTCAAATAGATATACGTATACACACTTTTCCCCGTCAACCACTCTCTCACTCTCTCACCAGACATGCCAAATATGTATGAGACCCCCCCAACATCCCGCGCGGCTCCCGGCGCCTCTACCTCGCCCTCAATTGTTCAAGACGCCTCGAAGACATTTATACGGAGACCCGGAACCAAGCGAAGGTCACTCGACCTTATGGAACAGTATAAAAGGCAGCATACCACCTACGCTAGCCAGTCGAGTGACCTTCTACTCCAGGAGGTAATGACCACCTTCGAGGAGATCCCCTCGAAGTGTGCGCAATACCCGCAAATGCGGAAGGACATTAAAGCCTTCCTGGAGTCAGCTTCGGATAAGGGTCTCCGAGTACTCTTCGAGTTGAGCAGGCGCATAAAGTGCCTGGAGGAGAAGGTGTCTGAGGTGGCAAGCGCGACTACGGTGGTCGCAAACCCAGTGCAGGAGGCCGCTCCCCTCCCACAAGAGGACAAAATCCTGGCCAGACTTGAGGAGATGGAGGACTCTATCCGCGAGATTATCGACCTTTCTTTTTATAAATTAAAATATAGAATAGGCGACGCTGAGGAAAAAATGGAGGAGCAGAGCGTCGAGATAATCAACAAAATCCATGAAAAGATAGAGTCCACCCAAGTCGATATTGATGTGGCAATGGAGGGGATCGTGGTGCGAGCGCAGTCCCAGCTCGAAGACCTGGTCGGGACTGTCGCTCGGGACTTGGTTGTAGAGACCAAGTCCCACATCGGTGAGGCGATCGGTGAGGCGATCAAATTACAAAAGCCCGAAAGCCTCCCGGCCCCGGTCCCCCCCATGACTTACGCCAGAGCCGCAGCAGCCGGACCCGGGCGCCGACCGGCGCTTCACTCGGTGGCGGTCACCTCCACGGACAGTCTTGAGACTGCCGAGGGGGTACTCGCCAGGGTGAAAAAGGCGGTCGACGCCAGGGGCACCGGCCTAAAAATCAGTAAGGCCAGGAAAGCCAAAAATCGAACAGTGATACTGGGTTGCGACACCGAAGGGGAACGCGATAGAGTGAGAGAGAGGATTGAAAGCAGTGGTAGTGGGCTTGTGGTAGCGCCCATGAAGAACAAGGATCCGCTCGTCGTCCTCAAAGACGTTTTCGTCGATGGGGACGATGAAGACGTGATCAGGGCACTTTACACCCAAAACGCTGAGGTCTTCATGGGGCTACCACAAGAAGACAAGGAACTAAGAATAAAATACAAAAAGAGAACTAGGAATCCCGAGACGTCCCACATTATACTACAGGTTAAGCCAAAAGTATGGCAGAGGATGACCGGGGCTGGAACCCTTTACCTTGACCTGCAAAGGGTCAGAGTGGAGGACCAGTCCCCGGTTGTCCAATGTACAAAGTGCCTGGCATTCGGCCACGGTCGTAAGTTCTGCACCGAGAGTGTGGACAGGTGCAGCCACTGCGGCGGTCCGCATTTACGCGAGAAGTGTCCTGAACACTCTGCAGGAATCGGACCACGCTGCTGCAACTGTGCGCACTCTGGGCTGAAGAACGTCGGCCATAACGCCTTCAGCGCCGAATGCCAAACCCGACAAAAATGGGATTACTTGGCCAGGTCCAACACGTCATATTTATGACTACCCACCCACATTACACATACACAGCACAGAGACACACACACATATACACATACATAGACACTGATGTATAAAATATATAATGATTATATATAAGAATACATCAAAACATGCATACAACATTTAACACTTACAATACAAAATAGTTTATACGGAAGTGTCAACAGTTATATATATTTTTGAATATAAATATACTGTTGACAAGATAGGGAGTTATATAAACTTAACACAAACATAAACACAATCGCTAGACACACAACATTACAATACACGAGTGATAAATATGACGATGTTGGAATACAACATCATGGTGGGGCGTCTTGGTGATAAGACAGACAGACAGACATAACCTAGATGAAATTAGATAATAAATATAAATAAATATCATACCCACTGCCGATATATACACAAGTAACATACAAAGAAAGCATCAACTAGTCAAACTGTCCACCCACTAATATATATATACACAACCTATTCATTATACTATTTATTATAAAAATTGTACTATTAATACTAATAATAACTATACTACTCATTGTAAAATTATACTATTTAATACTATTTATTATTATACTATTTGTTGTAAAAATTGTAAATACATATTAATTTAAATGTAAATAATTTATTAAGATAAACAATTATTAAATAAGCAAACAAAGAAGGCTTTTAAAATAGATAACACAAAGCTTAGAATAAAAATAGCAAATAGATTCAATCAATGACAGAGTTTATAAAAATATATATAGTATTATAAAATAAATGACTATAATTAACATAATATGAAAAAATGAAATATGTAAATATATCAAAATAACATAATTGGGTATGTACCCAATTAAATAATTGTAAGAAATTTAGTATATATAGACTAGTTGCTGTAAAAGATCCTGTCTTACGGACGGGGGAAAGTGCGAGGTCAAACATAACGACCTCTTAAAAAAAAAAAAAAAAAAAAAAACCTAACCTAACCTAACCTAACCTAACCTAACCTAACCTAACCTAACCTAACCTGAGCTTCCTGGAGAAAAATCCTAATGGCTGCCATCTGTTCCCGGAGCGCTGCTGAAGTACAGCGCCGATGGCTGTGTTCGAAGCATCCGTTTGTATAGCCAACTCAGCTGTGATGTCAGGATGCGCTAATAGTGCTGCCTCTGAAAGGCTGTCCTTACATTTTTGGAAGGCTTCCAGCTCTTCAGGATTAAGGCTGACCGGTTGAGATCCTTTTGTTTTCGGACCTGCCAACAGGGAGTTGAGAGGTGCTTGCAATGAAGCTGCCTTTGGGAGAAAACGCCTATAGAAATTGATCATCCCAAGGAAGCGCCGTAACTCCTTCATCGTCTTGGGTACCGGAAAGTCTTGTATTGCCTGAACCTTGGATTTCAAGGGTTTCACACCCGTAGCTGACACTGAATAACCCAAAAAAAATACCTCCGTTTGTCCCAGGAAACATTTTGATGAGTTGACCAGGATTCCATACTCTTTGAGTTTCTCGAACAGTCGCCGTAAATGCTGTTTGTGCTGCTCTTCTGTTTCAGAGTACACCAAAATATCATCGATGTATCCGTAGCAGAAATCTAAGTCCCTTAATACCTCATCTATGAACCTTTGGAACGTTTGAGCTGCGTTTCTAAGTCCAAAGGTCATATAAGGGAACTCAAACATCCCAAAAGGGGTGGTAATGGCCGTTTTGGGTATGTCATCGGCGTTGACGGGGATCTGATTGTACGCCTTCACCAGATCGATAGTGCTGAAGAACTTTTTACCTGGCAGCTTATATGCAAAGTCCTGGATGTTCCTAACTGGGTATTTGTCGGGGATCGTCCGCGCGTTTAGTCCCCTATAATCTCCGCATGGTCGCCATTCGCCGTTCTTTTTGGGAGCCATGTGAAGCGATGATGACCAGCAGCTTTCCGATGTTCGTGCAGTCCCGTTTCGCAACATATCATCAAACTCCTTTTTGGCGGCTTTTAGTCTCACTGGGTCTAACCGCCGTGGTCGGCTGGTCACAGGTGGTCCTGGTGTCGTTCTGATATGGTGTACTGTACGGTGCTTTGGAGGGTTATGCTTACCAGCTGGCCGAGTAATATCCGGATACTCACGCAACAGCTCGTGCAAAGGTGAATCGTTGACGACCGTGCGGACCGACGAAATGGTTTCCGTGAGTCGACTGCGTGGGACTTTGACGGAGAGAGACGTAACGCCATCTACAAGACGTTGACTGCGGATGTCGACGAGTAGGTTGTAGAAACCTAAAAAGTCTACTCCTATTATGGGCTTAGTGACGTCTGCTATAGTAAAGCGCCATTCAAAAGCTCGGCGCAGGCCAAAATCCAGGTTTAGGTTGATGAAACCGTAGGTAGATATGACAGAACCGTTCGCAGCAAAGAGATCATATCCAGTCCTTGAATGAGTCGGCACCCATACAGCTGACCTCGGAAAAACGCACAAGTCAGAGCCAGTATCGATAAGGTACTGTACCTTGGTCTTACGGTCAGTGATGAATAGGCGGCCTTTAGTAGATGGGCAGTCGCTGGCGGCCACTAGCGGCTGCTGTTGCAGTTTCCCGAACCGAAAGTACAGGGTTGCTTGCATTGTTTGGCTTTGGCTCCAAAGCGGTAATGATACCAGCAGTAAGGGTGGCTGTCGGGGCGTTCGCGTGACGGCGAACGCTGCTTAGCGTGGTATTTAAAGCGGTTTTGGGATTTCGAGCGAAAGCGAAAGCGCGACTGCTGCTTGTCCCTGCTGACTAGTGCTTCTACCTGTCGGGTAAGCTCTGCTACTTTCATCTCTAAACTACTGGTAGGAGCCGAGGTGCTTGCTACGCTAGGACCTGCTTGAACAATATCATTGACGCGATCCGCTAGCTCGGCTATCTCCTCGAGGTTTGATTTAGTTTGGGAAGCGACTATGGTTTGTACATGAGATGGGAGGCGACTCGACCATATTGTACGCAGGAAGTCGTCCGGTAAGTCTGGACCCCCTAAACTTCTCAGGTGCCGTAAAAATTGACTCGGTTTTCTGTCTCCCAGCTCTTCATGCTTTAAAAGCTGTAGAGTTTTCTTTTCGCGAGACTGGGAAAGACGCTTTATGAGCTCACTCTTTAATCTATCGTACTTGCCTGTGGCCGGCGGGTTGATAATAATATCCTTAACAATCCTGGCGTACTCACTTTCCAGTTGGCCTGAGACGTGATAAAATTTTGTCGAGTCACTGGTAACGTTGGAGAGAGCAAATTGACTTTCCATTTGTGCAAACCATACCTCAGGCTCTTCTGCCCAAAACGGTGGTACTTTAATTCCAACGCGATTCACTTCACCAGTTCCGCCTGTGAACTGTACGTTGCACTGATCTTTATCCGCATCAAAGAATGCATCTTCCTTATCAGTGCCCATGTTCTCTGCGTAGAAGGTGTAAATCCAATGTTGGGGTCACCAGTGTAATAATATTTGAACGGGTCCAAATTACAACACATGTATTACATAGCACGGTTTTTTATTCTCTCTAATCTACTGACAGCTGTCACAAAATATTTTAATCTATTTTACTTTTTCGCTTTAAACAAATAGGTTTTATACAAAAATTAATTACAAAGAATTGCCGCTACAAGTAGCTGTAGTACTACAAATCGATCTCTTATCATGTCATCTTTCATATCTTTAAACTCGTACCTAATAGATCTTTCTTTTAATATTCGAATAAAATTAATATAATCCATTTCTTAATCTTGTACAGTAGAGAAAAAAACGTACCTTTCATAAATGATGTTTTTCTGAGGTATAATCTCAGCATCTAATCGTTTTATTATGTCATCTACTGAGGTTAATTCATCTGCTCCTATTTGCCGTAACAATCTCACCCCTTCAGCTCCAATGACTGTTTTGAAAATTGCTGCTCTTTTCTTGTCTTCCTTCTTGTCCAGATCAGTCGCTAATTCATAGTTCTTCCAGGTTTGTTTCCACAAAACCTAATTTTCCACAATATCTCCTTTGGACACGAACGGAATCGGGGCCGGCAAATTCATTTTGTATCTCGTCACTGTCTATTTTTCTTCTGACACCATGTTTTACTCAAATAAACTCTCAATAGTTGGTTTTAATGGTTATTTATTACTCTGTATAGTCTGTATTACTTACAACCATATAAAACCATATAATATATACACATTGTACATAGGTACGAAGTTAACATATCAGTCAGTGAAATATGAAATATACTCTGTCCAGTGTCCATTCCTTTATTATCTTTTTGACAGTTCATGTTCAACAAATTTCGAAATTAGTGCCGCCCTCACACGTCACCGATTCGATTTGAAATCAAAATCAATCGATTTAATATTCTTTAAGTCAGTATTGTTAATATATAATGTGCACTATTATGATATATAATTGGCCCAGAACAAAGAAAACTTCTTAACATAGTCACTTGAAGGTCGGTTTAGTAAGTATTATGTGGGGGTGCTGGCTAGAAAACCTCCTCGTGGTGCACCCTGGAAACGCTGGCGATAACGCTGTCCTTCTCCATTTCCTCCGCGTTATCTGGAGGAGAGGATTATCGCCAGCGGCTAATATTCTAGCAGGAGAGGAAGCCATGCCATCGGCTCTCGGGCAAGGCCCGGCCAGCGGGGTGGGCGTGTCTGCCGGTTGCCCTGCTGGCTCTTCGCTCCTCGGAGCATGGAGGAGGAAACCTCGTTAAAAAACCGAAGGTGGGACCCTTCATGGGTCGGAGTTTCTCCCGCTGATAGCGGTGGAGAAAGGATGGCGGGCTCGGCGTGTACTTACACTACCACCGAGCAGGCAGGGGGACGTAGTCCTCTTGCCACCGTCGGCATAGCGTAATCCCGAGAGAAGTGCTGTGGTCAAGTCTCGCGGCTTTGATCGGGGACGTGGGTCTTGGCTTAACCGCCCGGACCGCGAGGAAGAAAACCTCTCTAAAAAATTACCCCGAATCCCAAGTTCTGGTGCGTGGCCAGGGGATGCATGGCTGATGGGAAGTTCAGTCGTAAGCGCACCCCAAGCCGAGGTACCTGCGGACCCCTCGGCTGGGTTAAAAATTTTCGCTTGCCCGGGTATTGGGGGATCTCTGCCCGGGTCGACTTTTATTTCTCCCCCACTCGTGGGATTATTATGGAAGCTGATAACACAAATTCAAAGGAAAAACGGACTGATAACAAATTAAACGACACAATGGCAAGGAAAATGGATAAGGAACGCACGACGACAAAGGAAACGGAAGTTGGAAAAGAGAAGAAGGGCATCCTCAAGGGAAGCTCTTCTTCGATAGTGGACCTAGTGTCCAAGGAGGCTGTGGTGGCACTCGGGCCGCCCACCTCGGTGGGGCTCCCAGTAGTCAAACAGACTGCTGGGAGCCGAAGAGGAAGAGGAGGAAGATCCTCGGAGCGCATACGCTCCAAGTCGGCGGTGGCGGGCAGGAGCGATGCTGCGCGCCCGGAGCCGATGGAGACGGAGATGCGGGCGGGCGACAGCAAGAAGCGTCTGCACTCCGAGGATGTGGACAGCGAGGCAGAGACGCCGGTCCCGAAGCGCTTCGGCACTGATGGTTCGCGGGCCCCTGTCTTGCTGCAGACGGACTCCGTGTTTTCGAATGCGGGGTCCTACAGGAGGAAGCGACTGGACAAAGAAGTCGCAGCGGAGGAGGAGATCGCCGATCTCCTGCTTAAGGTTCGGGAGCCGGTGGAGGGAGAACCCCCCCAAGCCCCCGTGTCCGTGCAGGAGAGGGCGAGCGCGGCGGTGGCCATTATTAACAAGGTGGCCATCAGGTCCGTGAACTTGAAGGGCGTCTTTGTCAGGGCCCTCAAGGACTCCTCCTCCGCCTTGTCGGAGGTTGTAGGGACCCTGTGCGGGGACATGGAGCGCCTCAAGGAGGCGAACTCCCGCCTGACGGCCCAGGTGACTGCGCTAAGTGCGCAGTTTGCCCAATTCCGGGCCCGGGCCCCGCCCTCGCCTGGGTCATCTCAGCCGGAGGCCCCGACCCCGCCCGTCTAGGGCAGAGGTACCGGCCCCACCCAGCCTGTCTCGGGTAGAGGTCCCGGCCCCACCTGCGCCGCCTCGGATGGAGGCCCCGGCCCCGCCTGCGTCGTCTCGGCCGGAGGGCCCTGCTGGCGGCGAGCTCCCTGACGCCATGCTGCGTCAGGCGCTCGACGCTATGACGCGGATGTTGGACGGGCGACTGGCCGGCCTGGAGGCGAGGCTTCCCCCCGCGCCGGTTGTCCGCCCCCCGCTCGCGTCGCAGCGCCCCCAGGCTGCCGCTCCGTCCGCGCTTCCTCTGGTAGGAACGCGCGTGACCTACGCGGCGGCGACGTCAGCCCCGGCCCCCCCCCAAAATCAAAAGGGGCAGAAGAAGGGGGCCGCGAAACCGGCCCAGGCGCCGGCCAAGGCACCGGCCAAAGCGCCGGCCAAGGCACCGGCCAAAGCGCCGGCCAAGAAGGGGCCTCAAACGGCGCCCACAAGTGGAGCGGACTTCCCCCCGCTTCCCGCTCCGGCGCCTCCGACGGGTTCCTCGGGACCAGCCCCCTCTAACGAGGATTGGCAGGTTGTGGGGTCCTCCAAGAGGCGGGGGCAGCGGCAGCGAGCGCGGGCGAGGAAGGCCGCCCAAGGCGCAGCCCAAGCCCCGCAGTCTCCGCCGGTGGCGGCAGCCTCTAAGAAGAGGCCGCGTAAGCTACAGCCGCCCAAAACCGCGGCGGTTGTCGTCACCGTGTCGCCGGAGGCGGCCAGTGGCGGGCTCACGTACGCGGCCCTGTTCAAAGATGCCCGTCCCGGGCTCGCCGCTGAGTTCGGGGCTGCGGGGATGAGGCTGCGCCGCGCCCAGACGGGAGCTCGAGTATTCGAGGCCCGTCACCGTCACCGTCACCGTCAGGCCGGGCCCGGGAGGCCTCGGCTCGGTGTGGGTGAGCTGTCCCGTGGCGTCGGCCAAATTGTTGGCTGACGCCGGGAGCATGCTCATCGGCTTTGTCAATGCCAGAATCACGGTTCTGGCTGCGAGGCAATGAGGTGCTATAAGTGCCTAGTCGCGGGACACACTCGCACCAAGTGCGAGAGCTGTTTCGACTGCAGCGAACTTTGTTTCCGCTGCGGTCGAACAGGGCACAAGGCGGCAGAGTGCTCTGCTGCCCCTCACTGCCCGATGTGTGCGGCGGCTAAAAAGCCCGCCAATCACCAGATGGGGCAGGGGGGCTGCAAGCCTCCCCGCGCTTCTCGGCAGACGCCGGAGGCTAGCCCGTCGACCCAGGCTGCCTCCGACGTCGATCAGGCGACGACGTCGTCGCCCATGGAGGGGGTTGTAGAGACGATCCAGTAATGGATCAAGTCTCCAACCTCCTGGTCCAGACGAACCTCAACCACTGTGCCGCGGCGCAAGATCTTTTCCTGCAAACCATGGCGCAGTGGTCTATAGGTGCGCAGCGCCGGGTCCTCACTGCAGTCATCGGAGGGGATCTCTCGCTGCCGGCCGTCATAAGATCGATGGTCGGCAGCGACAGTTGTTTTACCGCGGTCGCAACCTTCTGCGAGGACGTAATCTTGCAGAAGGAGGTGGCGGAGAAGGCCCGGGAGGATGCCATCCAATCGGACCCGATCCGCCGCCGGCGCCCCGGGCGGCGGAGGCGCGCATACCTGCGTCTCATGCCGCCCTGAGAGTGGCCGCGGATGGGCGGGACGGGTTTCCCGTCCGTCCGCAGTAGAGGCCAACCGCGAGGGGGCGACGTCCGCGTGTGACCGGACGTTGCCTAATTAGAGAGTAAATTCTGAGATGGTGCCCGCAACAGTGCGGGCAGGCGCCGGTTGGAGTCCAGAAGGAAATCCCCTCCCTGGACTCCTTCCAATACAAAGGCGCAGAGAGGGTCACACCGTGTGGTTTTAGTCGGTTCGAGTCCGACACACCACCCCGCCGTAACCCCCGACGGGGTGACGGTCCGCGGGGATTTCCACACGTTAAAAAAAAAAAAAAAAAAAAAAAAAAAAAAAAAAAAAAAAAAAAAAAAAAAGTGGTCTATAGGTGTTGCCGTAGTCGCGGAGCCCTATTTTGTCCCTCCCCGTCCAAACTGGATGGGTGACTGGGACGGCTCCGTGGCAGTCGTCAGCTCCACGGCGGCTCATTCCCCGCCCTTGTCGCTAAAAGACAAGGGTACCGGATATGTTGCCGTCGAATGGGGGGGAATCACCATTTATGGTGTATATTTCTCCCCCAACCGGAGTCTGAGCGACTTCGAGGTCTTCCTCAACAACTTGGAGACCTCGATACGGCGATTGGTGTCTGGGCACGTCCTCGTGCTGGGGGACTTCAATGCAAAGTCCATTGCGTGGGGTTCCCCGGCGACGGACGCCAGGGGCGAAGCCGTCGAGGAATGGGCGGCGTCGGTGGGCCTCTGTTTGCTGAACAGGGGCGCCACCAACACGTGCGTGCGACAGCAGGGGGGGTCGATAGTGGACCTTTCGTTCGCTACCCCTGCAGTCGCCGCACGAGTAAGGAACTGGAGTGTCCTGGAAGAGGTTGAGACGCTCTCGGATCATCGTTATATCCGATTTGAGCTCTCCCGGTCCCAGGACGCCAGTAGGGGTCACGCGGCGCGGCGTCCCTCCCGTTTTCCGCGGTGGGCTGTCGCCAAGCTGGACAGGGACCTACTAGAGGAGGCGGCCATTGTTTGCTCTTGGCTGTCTCCGCAGGCCCCGACCGAGGAGGTCGACGTGGGGGCTGGTCGCTTCGCCGATGCGTTAACGCTCATCTGCGATGCGGCCATGCCCCGCGTTCGTGGCCGTCGGCCTCCTCGGAAGGAGGTCTACTGGTGGTCCCAGGAGTTGGCGGACCTCCGTGCGGCCTGCGTACGTGCCCGGAGGTCCCACACCCGGAGTCGGCGACGTCACCGCGGAGGCGGTGAGGAGGTGGACCGGCTTCACGAGGAGTACCGAGCAGCTCGGGAAACTCTGAGGCTGGCCATTTGCCGCGCCAAAGACGCGAGCAGAAAAGAGATGCTGGAGAGTCTGGAGCGTGACCCCTGGGGTCGCCCTTATCGTGCGGTGCGTAACAAGCTCCGCACGTCGGGCCCCCCCCTTACGGAGACTCTCCAGCCCAGCTTCCTGCAGGAAGTGGTCGAGGGCCTATTCCCGCAGCGGGCGGAACACACACCCCCGTCGATGGCCCGTCGTGGTCGTCGTCGGGGCAGCGTGGGTGATGTTCCGCCTGTCAGGGAATCTGAGGTAGGGGCGGCTGTTCTGCGGATTCGATCCAAGAACACCGCCCCCGGGCCGGACGGGGTTCCAGCCCGAGTGATGGCCCGTGCCCTCGACTACATGTCGGACCACCTCAGGGGAGTGTTGGACGCTAGCCTGGCGTCCGGACGCTTCCCTGAGCGTTGGAAGTGCGGGAAGCTGGTTTTGATCCAAAAGCATGGACGGCCTGCCGATTCGGTCGCGGCCTACAGGCCCATCGTGTTGCTGGACGAGGCGGGTAAGTTGTTCGAGAGGGTTCTCTCTGCCCGCATCGTCCGGCACCTCAGCGAGGTGGGGCCCGACCTGTCGGACGCCCAATTCGGCTTCCGAGAAGGGCGTTCGACGGTCGACGCGATCCTGCGCCTGAGGGCCGTGACCGAAGAGGCGGTGAGAGGCGGCGGAGTGGTGTTGGCGGTGTCATTGGACATCGCCAACGCCTTCAATAGTCTGCCATTCGGCTGCATCAGGGCCGCACTCCAATACCACGGAGTGCCAGGGTACCTGAGGCGGCTGGTGGCAGACTATTTAGAGGAGCGTACCGTCGAGTATGAGGACCGAGATGGCGCCTTGAGACGCAGGGCCATGTCGTGCGGTGTTCCACAGGGGTCTGTCCTAGGACCACTCCTGTGGAACATGGGATACGACTGGGCCCTGCGAGGGCGTCTCCCCCCCGGGCTGGGTGTAATCTGTTACGCAGACGACACCCTGGTCACGGCCCGGGGGGCAAACTTTGAGGAGGCGGCGCGCCTGGCCACCACGGGAGTCTCCCGGGTGGTCGGGCGCATCGAGGCGTTGGGTCTGCGGGTGGCCCTGGAGAAGACGGAGGCCCTGCTATTTCATGGGCCCGGTCGCGGTCCGCCCGCCGGCGCCTCGATCGAGGTCAACTCGGTCCTCGTACCGGTCCGGGCCCAGATGAGGTACCTGGGTCTGGTCCTCGACGGTAGGTGGCTCTTCGACGAGCACTTCCGACAGCTTGGACCTAAATTGGTGGGCACTGCCTCCGCCCTAGGGCGACTTCTGCCCAATTTGGGCGGGGCCAGTGTCCCCACTAGGCAGCTGTACACGGGGGTTGTCCGGTCGATGGCACTTTACGGTGCACCGGTGTGGGCGGCGGCTCTGTCCGCCCAAAACAGGGCGCGCCTCTGGCGCCCCCAGCGGATACTGGCGGTCAGAGCCATACGTGGATACCGCACGGTGTCCACAGAGGCGGCGTGTGCCTTGGCCGGAACACCCCCGTGGGATTTGGAGGCGGAAGTGCTCGCCGAAGTTTATCGGCGAGTGGCTGACTTCCGGGCGGAGAATGGCTTTCGCCCTCCGCCCGAGGACGTGCGCGAGTGGCGCGAAGCCGCTCGCCGAGCCACCATGCAGAGATGGTCGTTCCGGCTGGAGACCCCACGCGCTGGCTTCGCCGCCGTGGAGGCTCTTCAGCCGGTCATCTCGGAGTGGGCAGGGCGGCAGCACGGGACCCTTTCCTTCCGGCTGACGCAGGTGCTTTCCGGGCACGGTTGCTTCGGAAAGTATCTGCACTCGGTCGCTAGGAGGGAACCGAGTCCCGCCTGCCACCACTGCGACTGCAGTGAGGACACGGCCCAGCACACGCTGGCGGTCTGCCCCGCTTGGGCGGCGCAGCGCCGGGTCCTCACTGCAGTCATCGGAGGGGATCTCTCGCTGCCGGCCGTCATAAGATCGATGGCCGGCAGTGACAGTTGTTTTACCGCGGTCGCAACCTTCTGCGAGGACGTAATCTTGCAGAAGGAGGTGGCGGAGAAGGCCCGGGAGGACGATATCCACTCGGACCCGATCCGCCGCCGGCGCCCTGGGCGGCGGAGGCGCGCATATCTGCGTCTCATGCCGCCCTGAGAGTGGCCGCGGATGGGCGGGACGGGTTTCCCGTCCGTCCGCAGTAGAGGCCAACCGCGAGGGGGCGGCGTCCGCGTGTGACCGGACGTTGCCCAATTAGAGAATACACACTTGAGGTGGTGCCCGCAACAGTGCGGGCAGGCGCTGGTTGGAGTCCAGAAGGAAATCCCCTCCCTGGACTCCTTCCAATACAAAGGCGCAGAGAGGGTCACACCGTGTGGTTTTAGTCGGTTCGAGTCCGACACACCACCCCGCCGTAACCCCCGACGGGGTGACGGTCCGCGGGGATTTCCACACGTAAAAAAAAAAAAAAAAAAAAAAAAAGTAAGTATTATGTGATTTTTCAAATGTATTTTCTCATAACTCTGGATTTAAACGTTATTAACCACGCGTTTCAAAGTTAAATTTTACTAACACGTTCATAGTTACATTTTAAGTCAGTGGCTCAGTGGTCCAAAAATAAATAAATTAATGCACAAAGTTATTGTTCTTTATTCTAAGTTTGAGCTTAAATTAAAAAAATCTACTTATTTACTTTTTTTTTTGGTGTTTTAAAAATACAACTCCCGCATTAGGAATATAAATTCCTGTGTCGCGGGGGACTTTACAAACATACATGAAACGGACACAAAGGACACCCAGACTCAGAACAACAAATTGTGAATCACTCAAAGTGTTGTCCTACGTGGGATTTGAACCCACGACACTTGGCGTAGTAGGAAGCGGCGTGGCGACCGCTTAAGCCACTAGGCCAACCGTGCAGTCAAAATTTTATTGTAATCGTTTAATCGATTTATCGTATTTCAAGAACTGTTTTATATGTTGTTTTTAGCTATGCACACTGCCCACTTCCCTACCCGTCTATAAAGTACGACATTACTGTAGTACATTATTCCAAAAAAAATACCGGTAATTTATAGGCGTGACCTGTCAAAAAGACAATAAACGAATGGACAAGAGTGAATTATGACTAAGAGCCAGAGGGAAAAAGTCAAATTTTATGACAATTAGTTGCAGTGCTGCCACTGTACAACAAATACTTTTTGAAATAATCGTACTTATTTAAAAATATTAATCTGCCACCAGACACCCTGTACTATTTAAAACATTTCTCTCCCCACCCATAGAAATGACAATATTACGTTAAGTCCGAAATTTCAGTATTGCTGAGTACGAGAATACAATTACTTCTTAAATAAATAGATATTATTCTTATATCTATTTATTATACTTCAATATTGTAATGAAAAACTTACCTACTATTATTTAAATATTTTTATAACAAATCCAAACTGATCACAAACATACGATACAAGAAAAAAAATACTGTCTGTTTGTAACGTGTAATTTCTGGAACGCGAACCTGCGGGAATTGTCTTCAATTATAAGGCCTCTGCCTCGAATTTTGCGGGTAGCGGGGCGGCAGCGGCGGCGGCGCGGTCACGGCGGGATCTTTTGCGTAAAATCATATGGACCGGTTTTTGAAAACAGCGGCGCGGCAGCGGCGCGGGGGGCGGGCAACGAGCGGTGCACTTCAGTCAAGTGGTGACCGCTCGCGCTGCGCGTCTGCATTGTGGTATAGTGTAGTACAATTTTCTGTTGTGACATATCAAAATGTCATCGGACGTGCAAGAACAAATTATTCCGGCAATCTTTGAGAGGAGACCCATATAGAACAGCAGAGATATCAACCATAAAAATAGAAGAATAATTAACCAATTATGGGCCTTGCCCTATAGTAAGGATCCACTTCTTCTTTTGCCCACAATAAATCAACCGTTAGGAATAAATTTGAATCAAAAAGTTGTTGTCGCCGTCTTTGAGACATTTTGTTCGCGAATAAAAATAAATATCTCGACAACACAACTACGAACACAACATTATGCCGCTATAGTACCGCGCGATCTGCCCGCTGGTTTGGAGAACAGGTTTGTGTTGACCGCCCCGCTCCCGCGCCGCCGCCGCCGCCGCCCCGCTGCCCGCAAAATTCGAGGCAGAGGCCTAAGAAAAACAAATTATACGGTATTCTATTGCGCAATTTTCACGAAAAACGAGTGTGAACTCTTGGAAACAGTCGATATGGCTAAATCATTTTTGGTATCGGACTAAACGGTCACTTCATGAAATAATAAACTTGATAAATATATTTCATATTTTAGAGTATAATTCAATTTAGATACATTTACATTATGGAAAAGAATATTATATTTATTTACAAAAACATGTTTAAACTTCAAGAACTCTGAACGGAATAGATAATTTATGAATCACAATTTTTTAGTTTAAAATCAAATACTTCTTAAAAAATAATTCAAACTATAAATAAAAAACTGCCAGTAACATAATCCAAAAAAGGTTACTTATCTGAGATTAGACCATTCAACACACCCCCTTAATCTCAGATAAGTACCGAAAAGATTTCACACATTCTTACACATTCTTACTTCCACAACTACAAACACCTATATCCTGACAACAACAATTTAGAAATTATAACAACAAACTCCTACAACAACAGCTCCAATAACCACTTCAACAACTCGAACAACAACTCCAACAATAACTCCAATAACCACTTCGACAACTCGAACTACAACTCCAACAGCAACTCCAATAACCACTTCGACAACTCGAACTACAACTCCAACACCTACTCCAATAACTGCTTCGACAACTCGAACAAAAACTCGAACACCAACTTCGACAACTCGAACAAAAACTCCAACACCAACTTCGACAACTCGAACAAAAACTCCAACACCAACTTCGACAACTCGAACAAAAACTCCAACACCAACTTCGACAACTCGAACAAAAACTCCAATAACTCCTTCGACAACTCGAACAAAAACTCCAACACCAACTTCGACAACTCGAACAAAAACTCCAACACCAACTTCGACAACTCGAACAAAAACTCCAACACCAACTTCGACAACTCGAACAAAAACTCCAACACCAACTTCGACAACTCGAATAAAAACTCCAACACCAACTTCGACAACTCGAACAAAAACTCCAACACCAACTTCGACAACTTGAACAAAAACTCCAACACCAACTTCGACAACTCGAACAAAAACTCCAATAACTCCTTCGACAACTCGAACAACAGCTCCAACAACAGCTTCAACACCTACTTCAACACCTACTTCAACACCTACTTCAACACCTACTTCAACACCTACTTCAACACCTACTTCAACACCTACTTCAACACCTACTTCAACACCTACTTCAACACCTACTTCAACACCTACTTCAACACCTACTTCAACACCTACTTCAACACCTACTTCAACACCTACTTCAACACCTACTTCAACACCTACTTCAACACCTACTTCAACACCTACTTCAACACCTACTTCAACACCTACTTCAACACCTACTTCAACACCTACTTCAACACCTACTTCAACACCTACTTCAACACCTACTTCAACACCTACTTCAACACCTACTTCAACACCTACTTCAACACCTACTTCAACACCTACTTCAACACCTACTTCAACACCTACTTCAACACCTACTTCAACACCTACTTCAACACCTACTTCAACACCTACTTCAACACCTACTTCAACACCTACTTCAACACCTACTTCAACACCTACTTCAACACCTACTTCAACACCTACTTCAACACCTACTTCAACACCTACTTCAACACCTACTTCAACACCTACTTCAACACCTACTTCAACACCTACTTCAACACCTACTTCAACACCTACTTCAACACCTACTTCAACACCTACTTCAACACCTACTTCAACACCTACTTCAACACCTACTTCAACACCTACTTCAACACCTACTTCAACACCTACTTCAACACCTACTTCAACACCTACTTCAACACCTACTTCAACACCTACTTCAACACCTACTTCAACACCTACTTCAACACCAGCTTCAACACCAGCTTCAACACCAGCTTCAACACCTACTTCAACACCTACTTCAACACCTACTTCAACACCTACTTCAACACCTACTTCAACACCTACTTCAACACCTACTTCAACACCTACTTCAACACCTACTTCAACACCTACTTCAACACCAGCTTCAACACCAGCTTCAACACCAGCTCCAACACCTACTTCAACACCTACTTCAACACCTACTTCAACACCAGCTTCAACATCCATCTAATGAAATCAAATCAACCATTCATAACATTAACATTCATCATATCATCTCAACTCTTTCAACAAAAACCAAAACTTTTTATAATAACCAACCACAATTTAGAAATTATTAAACACCAATCAAAACCATGACATTCTCTTTCAACAGAAACCAAAACCTTTTATAATTTCCAACCACAATTTAGAAATTATTAAACACCAATCAAAACCATGACATTCTCTTTCAACAGAAACCAAAAACTATTTAATAATAACAAACCTTAAAATATACAGAAAAACAATACACTATAAAGGAAAAAATTAGATGTCAAAAATTCTGTGAAAAATTTATCTAAAATATTCCGTTTTTTTAAATTAATTGAATAACAAAATATTAAATTATTTTTCCCTTTACAACAATTTCACACACACGCTTCCACTGCGCGAATCTGCTATTATCTCTCACCCCCTTAAACTAGCATACTTACACAAAGAGAAAAACAAGACCTAATAACATACATATATATTATGACGAGAGAATAACACCAAACGCTTTACAAAACCTAGTCACTAACTTAATCTTCATTATCACCTCCATCAACACCATCGTGACAATCATCACTTATCTTTATCTCCATCGTGACCTTCAACAACATCACAGTCTACATCTCATCTTCTTTATCTCCTCCACCATTACCTCCACCATCACTATCGTGACATCCATCATCATCACTTCTACAACTTCATGATCACCTCCATCATGATCATTAAAAACATCAGCTTTACCAAAAGCATCAACAAACTCCGTCTCCACCTCATTGTCTCATCAGCTTCACCAAAAAACATCAACCTCCGTCTCCTCCTCTTGGTCTCATCAGCTTTACCAAAACCTTCAATAACCTCCATCATCCTCATTTGTCACGTTTTCTAATTGTTTCAAAAATTTCGTTCGTCCTTTCTTTTTTTTTCTATATCTTCTTCAATAAAATTCTCGAAACTCACATTAGTTTCTTCACATTGTTCTTTTTAATACCGTAATTTCATTTTCAATTTCGTGCTGGGGGGCTTTTCACTTTTCTCATTCATTCTGGGAATTACAACTTATTCATTCTGGTATCTTCTGGGCCCAAAACCTCTGGAACGGTGGATGTGGCTTCACTTCAGAAAATAATAAACTTGATAAATAGATTTCATATTTTAGAGTATAATTCAATTTAGATACATTTACATTAAGGAAAAGAATATTATATTTACAAAGACATGTTTAAACTTCAAGAACTCTGAACGGAATAGATAATTTATGAAACACAATTTTTTAGTTTAAAATCAAATACTTCTTAAAAAAATAATTCAAACTATAAATAAAAAACTGCCAGTAACATAATTCAAAAAAGGTTACTTATCTGAGATTAGACCATTCAACATGAACGTCATATGATAGGTAAAGCTAAATTGTTTTGAGGATGACATAGTTGGCACAATTACAATACTCAATCGTACGATGTTTACTTACATTTTAAATCACGGTGAATGTACCGCAAAAGAGATGTGTCGAATACGTCAACGATAATGATATACCTACTGCGTATGTTTTGACATGGCTACTCTGCCCCACGTCACGAAGCTTTACGTCGTAGTTGAAATCAGACGTTCAACGTCGTAAGGGTTCCGAGTCACGAACCGCTATGGAACCCTAAAAATTACTGTATAGCTTATAAGACTGTAAATGTTATTCACTTTACGAGTAGCTCAATTTACCTGCTACAGTAAGTTGAGCCGCAAAGTTTAAGTGAAAAAATTGGCCTTATTTTTATACTGGGTTATTTTTACATTAAAATAATGTAAAAATAACCTGTTTTTAGGGTTCCGTAGCCAAATGGCAAAAAACGGAACCCTTACAGATTCGTCATGTCTGTCTGTCTGTCTGTCCGTCCGTATGTCACAGCCACTTTATTCCGAAACCATGAGAGCTATACTTTTGAAATTTAGTTAGTAGATGTAATCTGTGAACTGCATTAAGATTTTCACATAAAAATAGAAAAAAATCAATACATTTTGGGGGTCCCCATACTTGGAACTGAAACTCACAAATTTTTTTTTCATCACACCCATACGTGTGGGGTATCTATGGATAGATCTTCAAAAATGATATTGAGGTTTCTAATATCATTTTTTTTCTAAACTGAATAGTTTGCGCGAGAGACACTTCCAAAGTGGAAAAAATTGTGTCCCCCCCCCTGTAAATTCTAAAATAAGAAAGTGATAAAACTAAAAAAATTATATGTTCAAACCAATTTTCGTTGGTAGTTTACATGGTAATGTACACCATGTAAACTACCAACGAAAATTGGTTTGAACGATATCCAGTAAGTAGTTTTTTTTTTGATACGTCTTAAATCGTAAACCGCAATTTACCTTTCATTCAATCAATACAAGTTACAACGAACTGCAAGAACTTCTATATGATGTTACTTGCTGATACGGAACCCTTTATGGGCGAGTCCGACTCGCACTTGGTCGCTTTTTTTCAATTAATTACGTGTAACAGAATGAAACGAATAATGTTTTGATTCACTCATGTTGGTAGCACTCACTGACTGAATATCATCCGATTTGACGTCACCCAACTTGTCATTGTCATTGATTTATTTATATTTGCGAATGTTTACTCACGTCAAGGTTTTGCGAAAATAATATATTATTGTGTAGACTTGTGGTGAACGTACATTAACTGATACAATAGGACGCCGACGTCTACGTATTTTGGTTGTGTGTATCTATTAAACTTGCGCTGCAGAGAATATATTCGACACAATTATTAGTTCGTAACTTTGTTTATAAGTGCGATACAATGAGTCCAGCACAGTAAGTGATATCCTAGTGTTGTGTGAACCATTGAAAAGACCAAAAATGTCTTCGCTGGGCAACCAGTGGCGTATGATCCGCCACTATTTGTCGTCGAGCAATCTCCATGGCGAGGTGGAGAAATTAATTCAGAAGATAAAGCCCGTCACCCCTAAACAGTGGGATGGTGAGTACATAACTACACTGTAGTATACACATAGGGCTCAAAAGTGATAACCATCGCTCGTGCTCTAGGTTCCTGGATGCCTTTCTTTCTATTGTAGAATATTGTAAAACAAAATAGTCTATTTATTTAAATATGATGTTTTGTGTGTCGGTATACAGATCTTATCAAGAGGTTTGAGAAGATGGTGTCGGCACAGATGTCCAGTACAAAGGAAATTGCCATTGACAAGCCACAAGATGCGAGTGGCGCTGTATTGAAACCAAATAAAGTTGAGGAAAGCGTCACGAACACGCAGGTTGCTAATAGTGAAGTGAAGGAAGTTAAACAGAAGGACGTAGTGTCAGATGTGAAAGAGAGCTTGTCCATGGAGAGTGTGTGGCAAGGGCTGAAGTTGAAGAAAGATATTCACCTGGGCAAGATATCTGAACCTACGTGGAAGTCCAATAAACAGATCATGACCAAGGTCAGTTCTTATTTACTCACTCTTCTTTCTATTTCTTCTATAATTATTGTACCTCTTTACTATGTACAGCCTAGGGAGATTATAATATAATAAAAAGTGAATTAATCTGTACATTCATACTATATATTTTTTTTATGATTTCACAATAAAAAAATATGGATATTGCAATATCTAAAATTTTTATATTTAATTTTTGATATTTTTGATATACTCTCAAATTCAAAAATGTAAAATTGATCAATTTGAAGTTATAAACAGACATCAATTCAATTTATTTGCATTGCCATCACCTACATTTTGCTGCAGGCTGAGATCATATTTGTAGTTAATTGAGCATTGTTCATAAATACATAGCACACAGCACAAGTAAGACGCGAATCTGTGTCTGCTCCGTACTGGACTCAAATCTATACTTACAGGAACACTAACTTAAGCCTTGCCTACATTTAGCACATTTGTGTTAGGTTCACCAGTATGTTTGTAACCATTTCCTTTAAACTCGGTTTTGACCTATTTTGAGCAGACACATTTCATTTAAACTTTGTAGACTTGTCAAGAACTGATCACAATAAAATAAACTACAATATTTTGTTTAAGAAAACTAAAAAAAAAGCAACCAAGTGCGAGTCGGACTCGCCCATGAAGGCTATCAGCAAGTAACTTCATATAAAAGTTCTTGTAGTTCGTTGTAACTTTGATCGATGTTTTTATAATAGTGAATTGATTGAATGAAAGGTAGATTGCGGTTTACGATTTATGACGTATTAAAAAAAAACTACTTACTAGATTTCGTTCAAACCAATTTTCGTTGGTAGTTTGCATGGTAATGTACAACATATTTTTTTTTAGTTTTATCACTCTCTTAGTTTAGAAGTTACAGGGGGAGGGACACAATTTTTTCCACTTTGGAAGTGTCTCTCGCGCAAACTATTCAGTTTAGAAAAAAATGATATTACAAACCTCAATATCATTTTTGAAAACCTATCCATAGATACCCCACACGTATGGGTGTGATGAAAAATTTTTTTTGAGTTTCAGTTCCAAGTATTACACCCAAAATGTATTGTTTTTTTTCCATTTATATGTGAAAATCTTAATGCGGTTCACAAATTACATCTACCTACCAAGTTTCAAAAGTATAGTTCCTATGGTTTCGGAAAAAAGTGGCTGTGACATACGGACGGACAGACAGACAGACATGACAAATCTATAAGGGTTCCGTTTTTTGCCATTCGGCTACAGAACCCTAAAAACTTGATTAATTGATTAGTTACTGTAAAATTATTTCATTAGATCTTACTGAAATTTGTCTTGGAGATAGTTTGCCTCTGTACTGCGATAACCGACATACATGCAAGTTAAATTGAGTAAATAAATAAATAGTCACACACCTACTTAGAGTACATAAGCAGTTACGCCATCGCTCGTCGTATTGGCGTAACATTTCGATAAGGAAGTGTAAAAACAAAGAATGAATATTAAAATAATAACAATGTTTGATGTTATTTCACTTAACGTCGGGTGGCCTTCCTTTACTTCTCTCGTATCTAATCGTACATCGTCCATGTGGGGCGTCCAACGTATATTTCCTCTGATAAGGAAATAAACATAATAATCCATACTAATATTTGTTTAGATAAGCATCCTCCTAACCACAGGAAAAAAAAAATTGAATTGAAAATTCTTTTATTGATATTCTGTTTATCGACTAAGGCTTTATAGCCTCGAGGACGATGATTGATGTTTGTGATAAGAAATGTGGCAAAAACAGATGAAATATATTCCTTTTGTAAGAGGCAAAGTTGCAGTTGACAATGGGTCACCTAAGTACAAGCTTATATTTATAAATAACAGTAAAAGTACCCGGCGCGGTATTTATAGGATCCAGATTTATTCAATTTTTAGTAAACTGAACTAAAAAATGCCTTGAAAGCGCGATATTTTTCAAATATTTTAATGTGTAAATGTGTATAATAAATATACATACACACATTTTCATGTGTATATGTATATTTATTAATATATTGTATATATTCATATTCAGGTCGCCACTTGTACCTCCTAATTTAGTATATTGTTGCAATTAATCTGGTGTACAATAAAGTGATTTAAATATTATTACTATTATTAGTAAAGGTTGTGTAGGTACATGACTAATGGTCAGGCAATAAATACTCGCGACGCAATGAGGCACGCAGCACGTGCTTTTTATTTACTAATAAATGCCGATGCGTACAAACTGAAATGTTATCAACATGTTTTCAGCTCGGTGCCACATATTTGCCGAAAACATCACCCGATGTTATGCAACGGCAACTACGCACAATTTCTACCGACTGCTAATCTCACATCAGGGTCATTTCGCCCGCCGACCGAGATTATTTGCAAGTCGACTCCAAGGCCTCCACTTTTGCTGACAATTTTATTGACACGAATTAGTGCAATGTCCGTGAAGCACTTGTCTTAACGGCCCTGGTCATGCAACCGGTGCCCGTAAAGAAATCAAACAAAATCATTATATTGTTGATGTGGTCGTCCTCTGGCTGCTTGCCATCGCGTGTGGCCTTTCACTAATGTTCCTAGCACTAATTATGTACTCGCCAAAAGTTAAAAAAAGTAACAGCACATACCTATAACGTATAATTATAATATATACTACATACATGGTACCTACTAGTTGATCCACGCTACCCCGTCAATCAGCGTCTCTTCTCTGATTGCTTGTGTTGCTTGTGGCGTAAACTAATTGACCAACTTGAAAATATAGACATGCTGTCGCGGATTTTTTGAACTTTTAAAGGGAACAATTCTTTCATTATATTATTTTTGCAAACATTATCTAACATTGGAAGAATTTATCAAATCCGACCAGTAAGTAGATACTTTTGAGATTATCGCGATTTACAATATTGGTATGTGTGTACTGGTAGTCTTTATTTGTGTATTCGACAAAGCTGAATTTCGGCTAGTAAGTTACATTTCCTATTATATGTATAATGTGCTGAGTGGATTTTTACTGCACCCATAGCATTACCGGAGTGACCTAAAAAGCGTGCGAGCCTGATGTATAGGTAAACATGTAATCTAGAACCACGACACATTTAGAACCGCCCGCTACCACACTAATCACTTCGACAGATGCGGCATAATTTAATTTGACAGATATATTCAAAGTGTTTTCAGTAGATAATGGCCAATGGGCGGTATTGTATATTCAAACACAACACAACAGGTGACGTAGGTTACGTTCGTTGCAGACGTCGATCCACTCGCGCACCGCGTACGTGGTGAGCGCCATCGAGAGCGCCGCCTCCCCTGACAGCGTGCGGCGCCGCACCGAGCGGCTCATCGACCACCTGCACGAGTACCCCGAGGCGAGGGACTACGCCATCAAGGTATACCATATACCACCCACCCCCACCTACCTCCTAGTAGGTAAAGCCGACGATTAGTCATATAAGAGCACGCGGAAAACGAGGTGAAGTGTGTAGCGAACGTGGCCTCGTTACGTTATTTTTAATCTAGCATAAATTACATAGGTATACGTTGCCGCACTCGTAACTTCCGTGATCGCTTCCCTATAGTTACGGACAAGCAAAGAGTGCACCGCCGTTTATGTCACTAAGGTTACTGTCGTACTAATACGCACGGGAGACGCATTCGAATTAGAAGATCTACTACGCGACTGTCGATCGAGAGGTCTCGGGTTCGATTCCCGGGTCGAGCTAAAAAGTGTTATTGAGTTTTTCTGTCATCATATTCCTAGCCTTTATTCACAAGATTATTTTGTGATCGGCTACTAATTCAAACAGTTTTTCCACGGAGCGACTGGCATCGGACCTCCGCAACCGACTCCGCAACAACGGAGGGGGCACTCAAACTCGAAGGTCGAACAAGTTGTCGGTATATTTGAGGGCAACGACTTCCCAATAACGATTGCTACAGATGCTCATGACAACCGGATGGATCTCGAGTATGAGTGAGAGCCGTCGAGACCGATCGCTGTGAGTGAAATCCGCTAGAGAACATCATACTCGTTGACTATTATCGTTCAAAATAATTTAAAATTTTAATGATCGCATCACAACAAAGAAGTTATAACCGTCGTGTGTGTGTGTGTGTGCAGGAGGGCGCGGTGCGTGCGCTGCTGCGCGTGCAGCACGACGCGCCCGACGCCGACGTGCTGGGCGCCGCCAACGAGGTGAGTCGCACTCGTCAGCCAGCCGCGCCGCCGGGCAGCCACCCGACGGGCGGCGGTAACACGCTCGCTGTTGCAGGCGCTGGCGCTGGTGGGCTACGCGGCTCCCCCGCGCTGGGCGGGCGCCAACATCCTGTCGCTTGACGGCGGCGGCATCCGCGGCATCATCGCCATCGAAATCCTGCGCCACCTGGAGCGGCTGACGGGGCGCAAGGTGCACGAGCTGTTCGACTACATCATCGGCGTCAGCACGGGCGCCATCATCGCGGCCGTCGTGGGCGGCGGCGTGGGCAGCCTGGGCGAGGCGCGCCGCATGTACCTGACGCTGTCGCGCGACATGTTCGGCAACACCACGCGCATCGGCGGCGCCTCGCGCCTCGTCTGGACGCACTCCTACTACGACACGCAGGCCTGGGAGAAGATGCTGCAGGACAACCTCAAGGACTGCACTCTCGCGCACTGCAACAGAAACAACATGCCCAAGGTGAGCGTGCCTCACGCTTCAGTTAAAGCTTCCTTCTTGTATTCTCCGCTTCTCGGCAAACGTAGTTTAGAACGTCCACGGGCAGATGGAGTGATGATTTGCGCATGACAGCTGACAGGAACCGGATGCGCCACTCTATTCGATCGTTGAATCGTACCAACAGTCGTGAAATGGAAGAGACCTGTGTCTAGTAGTGAGCATAGGGAGCGCAACACATCTTTCACACTCCCTTATTTACTTCCGCAAGGGTGATCGACGATCCCAACGCAGCGATAGGTTTCTAATAAATAAATACACGTAAAAGCGGCCATACACCGCGAGGATCGTGCGGTTAATAACGAGGCGGGCTTGTCGTTCGGCAGCTGGCGATAGTGTCGTGCGTGGTGAACGCGGGGTCGCGGCTATCGCCGTACCTGTTCCGCTCGTACTCGGCCGGGTACCGCGTGCGCTCGGCCTTCCCCGGCACGTCGCGCGCCAAGCTGTGGCACGCCGTGCGCGCTTCCGCCGCCGCGCCCACCTACTTCGACGAGTTCCGGCTGCACGGGCTGCTGCACCAGGACGGCGGCATCATGGTCAACAACCCGGCGGGCGTGGGGCTGCACGAGGCGCGGCTGGTGTGGGGCGGGGGCGAGGTGGCTCGCGGCGCGCTCGTGTCGGTGGGCACGGGCCGCGCGCTGCAGCCGCACCATGACTACGCGCGCCTCGCGCCCGACTCGCACGCGCCCGGCACCAGCTGGCGCGACAAGTTCAACAAGATACTCGACTCCGCCACCGACACCGAAGGTACGCCCTACGCCTCCCTGCCCTGCGAAGACACTTCTTATTTGTCCGAGCCTTTTCCGAGTTTAGCCGCGGGCGGGTCTCCTTGCACTTGTGCACCGGAAAACTCTGTTATGGATCGTCCGTGTCCTCCGGTTCGCCTACCGGATCACCGGATTGCGGGCGGTGTACCTGTTCCTCTTGGTCGATTAGGGATGCTTATAGTCGTTTCGATGGAACGGTCGCTTAGAACAAATTTGTATGTATACAGGCGTGCACCTGGTATTGAACGACCTGATCCCCGCCGGCAACTACTACCGGTTTAATCCACCGCTGATGCAGGAGTGCGCCATGGACGAGATCGACGAGCAGAAACTGGAAAATATGATGGTCGACACCGCGGAGTACATAAGGTGAGCCGATTCGGAATAGATTCTTTTTGAATTCGGGATCCGAGTCGAGCGCTTCCGATCACTCTTTTTAAAATGTTAATACACGAATGACCTAGCGATTCGTGGGTTCGAATCTCGCATGGGACAATAATTCGCGTGATTCACAAATCAAGTTCAGAGTAGTCGTTCATCACGTTCGGGTCCTGTTTGTTTTTAAATTCCCTTTCGACATGTGAATATTCCTAGGGCGTCTCTCTATAGACAACAAAAAGTGTAAATAATATTTATTCTGTTTTTTTTAGTAAAGCCTCGACTCGAGCGACAGTTTTTATTTTATGTCCCGTGTGCTCGTTTGCCCGGTGTACTGTAGTACACCGGGCAAACCAGCAGACGGAACAGTCGCGTGTGAGCGTGTGTGTGTGCGCAGACGCAACCAGCACAAGTTCGCGCGTGCGGCGGAGCAGCTCACGCGGCCGCGCTCGCTCGCACAACGCGCCGCCGACGCGCTGCGCGACCGAGCCGCGCGCGCCGGCCTCTAGCCGCCTGTAGCGGCCTGTAGCGCGTGTGCCTGTGCACCCACACTGTGACGACACGGACGCGGACGCTGCGCGAACGAGCCGCGCGCGCCGGCCTCTAGCCGCCTGTAGCGGCCTGTAGCGCGTGTGCCTGTGCACCCACACTGTGACGACACGGACGCGGACGCTGCGCGACCGAGCCGCGCGCGCCGGCCTCTAGCCGCCTGTAGCGGCCTGTAGCGCGTGTGCCTGTGCACCCACACTGTGACGACACGGACGCGGACGCTGCGCGACCGAGCCGCGCGCGCCGGCCTCTAGCCGCCTGTAGCGGCCTGTAGCGCGTGTGCCTGTGCACCCACACTGTGACGACACGGACGCGGACGCTGCGCGACCGAGCCGCGCGCGCCGGCCTCTAGCCGCCTGTAGCGGCCTGTAGCGCGTGTGCCTGTGCACCCACACTGTGACGACACGGACGCGGACGCTGCGCGACCGAGCCGCGCGCGCCGGCCTCTAGCCGCCTGTAGCGGCCTGTAGCGCGTGTGCCTGTGCACCCACACTGTGACGACACGGACGCGGACGCTGCGCGACCGAGCCGCGCGCGCCGGCCTCTAGCCGCCTGTAGCGGCCTGTAGCGCGTGTGCCTGTGCACCCACACTGTGACGACACGGACGCGGACGCTGCGCGACCGAGCCGCGCGCGCCGGCCTCTAGCCGCCTGTAGCGGCCTGTAGCGCGTGTAGCGGCCTGTAGCGCGTGTGCCTGTGCACCCACACTGTGACGACACGGACGCGGACGCTGCGCGAACGAGACGTCGCCGTCGCGTCGATGGAAGAAAAACCGGTGACTTTAGCGATTATCTCATAAGCGCTAGCGATCCATCGGTACTCTTATAAACCGAGTACCGTGTGTAGTTCAATAAATGTAACTACGTAATAATAGGTAACTTAAAAAGTTAGGTGGCGGTTAGTGAAATTCCTCACTTTCGCACTTGTAATGATTATTACTTAATACTTACGTTTGTATTTAAATTTTTGACTTCGTTACCTAGTACGAGTTACTTGAAGCTGATATGTTATGTAAATTATAGTATAAGTTCCTTTATGTATCGCGGATACCGCAATAAAGATATATATATATATATGTATATTAATCTCCTATATATATATGTATATTATACGTCACGTAGTACCTTTACCGTGTAGTGCCTAGCTGTTCGTTTGTTATGTGAATTATTGTTACGTAGTTAAACTACGGTAAATATGTTTGCATTTTATATTGATAAGTTAAAATTATACTCGTAACCACAGTGAGCGACTAACACAATAAAATATTGGTTATAACCCGTTAAAACTAAAACTCTCACTCTCACATAGCTGATTAACACGAGTGATTGAAATTGCTGTTGACTTGAGTGAACTGGTTTAAATTAGACCGGACCGTATAATAATTATGTTTAGTCGAGCCCGGCAGCGATGATGTTGAGCACGAACTGTGGTATATAAACTGCTTCAGACAAAATGTATGTAATGCCCTATACACACACAACGATAAATCGTAGCGATCAGCTTAATTGCTTAGATCAGTGAACGATAAATCTGGGCAAATCGGTCGAAGTCGTTTACATACCACAGTTCATGCTCCTCATCGCCGCTGCCGGGCCCGACTACACTTACGACACGGCTCGGCTGGAATTTCAAATCCGGCTACGCTCACGGCAAGGCTCGGTCTAATATCATTTTTCCGTACCTACCTATGTTGTCCTGGACGAATTGTAATGGAGTCGCACCCAATTCTGTCGCGTGTGTTTTAACAAACTGGCTGTTATGTGAGTGCAGCTTGCATACATGTAATGTTATAACTTAGTAATGTTCTAGTCAACATCTCTGTAAGAGCTGAGCTCGCAGCTCGCTTGTGTCGAACTTTAAAGTTGATATTATTGTGAGTATTGTACCTATCTAGCTACTCGTACTGTAGCTGCGCAACTTGCGTAGACTCGTGTGTAAATATATTTACCTATTTGTATATTGCACATTTTGGATGCGTCGAATATCTATCGTACTTTTTATAATGTATAAGTTTTGGACGATTACAGCTTTATTATGATCGAATTTCATAAGTTTGTAGTATAAAAAAAAAAGAAAATTAAATGAATGTAATTCTAAATGTTATTTTATTTAGTGACCCTGTGTGTGTGTGGCCCACTACGATGAAACATCCCAAGGAAACTCCATGACACTTGTTGGTGAGTCACGATCAGAGATGTGTAACTCAGGAGTGATTGATATAAAAGATGAATAATCTGTCAAAATGCGGAATCACTCTTTTAATCTTTGGATTCGAAAACACATCTTTAACTCACTACGATAGGATTGATTTTAGTTACATGGAATGACGAAAACTAACAGATCAGATACGTAGATGTAGTATGAGACAATAGATACAGGATATTGTGAATTGAAAAGAGATAACATGCGCAGTCTACGAAATACAATGATGATACATAGTAAATTAGACTCTCTAGCGTTAGAGTAAAGCTTAAAACCGATTGCGAGTATATATGAAATTCGGTTATAAAAAGTACTTTATAAAATCTTTATATAATGTGTCTATACAGATTTTTGACCACGATTTGGCTTAACTTTTATATCTATACAGATTTTAGAATGATGTCGTATTTTGTGATAAAACTAATAATTTGAATTATTATGAATTCCTCACTCCAGTGCTGCGGTCGGAAGGATATTTTCTGCAATAAACTTGATTGAAACTAAAACCTAAAATTTAAATAAATTAATTCTTAACAAAAACAATTAATCTTTAAATAATAGTTAAAGAAACAAAACAATTCGCGTGCAGCCAAGTTTGAAAAGTTTTATGGCGCTTGTGAACAATTATATAAAAAAAAAGCGTTTATCATGTATTGAGGGAATGAACGAATCAATACCTACATGGATCAATAGATATTTGCATCATATCACTCTTATAAATCTTTAACTCTTTTGAATCTTTGGTTTCGAATGACATATTCGTTCCAACTTTCTTTTCTTTTTTTTTCTTTTTTAAAAGACAACTCCCGCATTAGGAATATGAATTCCTGTGTCGCGGGGGACTTTACAAACATACATGAAACGGACACAAAGAACACCCAGACTCAGAACAACAATTTGTGAATCACACAAAGTGTTATCCCACGTGGGATTCGAACCCACGACACTTGGCGCAGTAGAGAGCGGCGTGGCGACCGCTTAAACCACTAGGCCAACCGTGCAGTCAATGATACATATATAACTGAACGAATATGTCATTCGAAACCAAAGATTCAAAAGAATTAAAGATTTAAAAGAGTGATTTAAATCTTCTAAGGAAAAAGATTTATAAATCACTGATCTCATTGGTGAGTTAGATTGCGCATCGCTAGTCACGATCCTTAGTAATGAGGGAACGATAGTGAAGAGAGTGTGTGTGTGTGTGTGGCACGGTCCAGGTGCAATTCTCGCGCAGTTTCTCTCTGGAAATAGGTGGAACAACTGTAATTGGAGCTGAACTCTAATTTGTTGCAACATATAACGACAGCATACCGACAGTTGTTGGGCGCATTTAGGCGCTGGGCTTACGGGTAACCCTGGATAAGACGGAAGCCTTTTTGTTTCATGTGCCTCGTCGTGGTCCGCTCTCCGGCGCCTCCACCGTGGTTAACTCGGTCATCGTACCGGTCCGCCTGCTCCCAAAGTAGGTACAAGGTTTACTTACTTTGGGAGCAGGCGGTCGTATGTGAGATGTGTCAGGAGGAGGTACAGGCCTAGGAGTAGCGTCTCCACCAAACGAAACGACAACATTAAGTCCTCAGGTAAAGGGACAACAGCGATCGTTTTGAAATAACTGATTGGCACATCATTATCCCAGTAGCACCCTGCCAGGCCAGCATTACTTAGGTATATTTAATGTGGTTATCAGTTCATTATTATTTAATTTCGAAGCATGTTTTGGACCTGCTACCACCTAAACATATACTCAGTATTACGCTGACAATTTACATCTCAACTGATATACGAGTATAAAATAACTTGTTTCATTTTTGTTAATCACTGAACTTAATGCATATCCTCAGTCGTGGGCTGAGTAGTACAGTACAGTACACGTAAGTGCAGAGCGGGTCGCCTATGTTACATCACGGTGGAGTGCTGGTTACACAACGCTAAGTCGGCGGAGACGTACTCACGCATGTAGCGGTGGCCGGTGCCTCGCACCCGCCGCGCTCCTGACGCGTCTATTACTTTCACTTTTTTTTTTGCGAAAAGCTTTACCCACTTACATGACATAAATATAGAGCGTCTTGACTAATCTGTGACGATCGGTCACAGATTAGTCAAGACGCTGTGACGTGTTCTTTTTATCGTATCGTTACAATAAACTCTTCGACTGCCTTCAAAACTATTTATGACACAAATTTAAAAAATCTGAGTTACACAATGAGCGTGTTACTAATGGACACACCGGCACTTGAACACATTATCTAAAACCTAATGTCAAAGGTCCATCGTCCTCATTAATCTTCGCGGCTCCAATGTTGGTCCGCGCTGGCGTTGCGGTTGTGTGCCACGGTGTCATTAACATTCAAGAGCTGCTTTCCCTTCTACCGAGGACCGCTATCTATCGTCGCCTGACTCACTAGTGTTGTAACCGAGAGTCAGGGAGGCGCACGTAAACCTGCACTGACACATATGGCAAGTGCATAATACGCGTTCAATTTGTGAAAATAAGAAACATAATATACGAGTAGGTGCGCCACAAACTTGGTGTTTAGTTACAAAGATGGAGTGTTTGAAGTACATTCTAGCGCTGGTCAGTAGTTTATTCACTTCAATTTGAACTATGTCATTTGAATGTTGTGTAAGCAGTGTCGTGAAACGGTGTCTCTGCCCTAAAATATGAATGTGAATGTGTGGTTAAAGGCTAAGTAATAAGAAATGCAAGTAAGCCTCGATTACCTAGAGATATTTTATAGTAAACTTAATAATCGCGGCTTTTCAACGAAAGCAGACAATACTGAAATTACTGCCGCAAAGGGTCCTATTATAAATCAATATGACTACTTAAGTAAACTTACTAATATTGTAAACGCGAAAGTTTGTGAGTATGTGAATATGTATGTTTGTTACTTTTTGCTAATGAAACTAATGAATGGATTTGGATGAAACTTTACGGTAATACCTATAACTTATATATCAAAATAACACAGGCTACTTTTTACCGCGATAACCGACATACACGCAGGCGGAGGTGCAGGCAAAAGCTAGTTATGAGGTAAAATCTGTCTGTCTGTTCGCGATAAACTCAAAAACCACGGCACTGATTTAAATGAAATTTTGTATCCAGATAGTCTAAGCCTGAGAAAGGACATGGCCACATTTTACCGCGATAATCGACATAGAGGCGAGCGGAGCCGCGGGTAGGCTATTAATGCATAAATTAGTTGTAATTCTCCATAATTTCCCTACATAAACATAAATAATATAAAGTTTTAGGGTTCCGTATCCAAATGATAACATGGGTAAAGTCCGCTGTTCGTCTGTCACCAGGTATCTCATGAACTGTGAGAGCTAGACAGTCGACATTTTCACAGATGATGTATTTTTGTTGATGCTACAACAAAAAATACTAAGAAAGAATAAAGTAAATATTGGATAATGATAAATAATGATTTGGCATGTGATGTTATATTAATTATTAGGTAGGTATGTGCACATTGCCTTTGCGACAAACTTTTCTAAACCAAATAGGTGGAAATTACAGATAACTAAGTAGTTGTCAATATGTTTGAGGTCACTAACTTCGCAATAATAACGATTGCCATAGATATTCATGACAACTGGGACAGACAGACGAGACACGGAAACCACCGAACTTCCATTCCCCGGGCTGTTATTAAGAATTTCTTGTAAGTTGGAATTGAACCAGACATATTTATTGGCCGCCGTATAAACTAACCGCTACACCAAACAGGCAGACGACGTTCAACGTAATATGTTAACAACGCAATATGTTAACAAAGATTTCATGTGCTTGGCTGAATATTAATTGATACCAAGACCTATCAGTAAAAGATGATCAGCGAGGACTAAGTAACGAATGATTAAGTAACGGCTACAATGTAGACGAAGCAAATGGTTCTTGTCCAGTGTACTAATGTTGATCAGTGTGTATCAATGTAAAAAGGATATCTATTGAAAAAATAATCATAGTGAGTTGATTAATACCAGACTAAATTGCTTCGGTTTTTAGGGTTCCGTAGCCAAATGGCAAAAAACGGAACCCTTATAGATTCGTCAAGTCTGTCTGTCTGTCTGTCTGTCTGTCTGTCTGTCTGTCTGTCCGTCCGTATGTCACAGTCAATTATTTCCGAAACTATAAGAGCTATACTATTGAAATTTGGTCAGTCGATGTATTCTGTGAACCGCATTAAGATTTTTACATAAAAATAGAAAAAAAAACAATATATTTTGGGGGTCCCCATACTTGGAACTGAAACTCAAAATTTTTTTTTTCATTAAACCTGTACGTGTGGGGTATCTATGGATAGGTCTTCTAAAATGATGTTGAGGTTTCTAATATCATTTTTTTCTAAACTGAATAGTTTGCGCGAGAGACACTTCCAAAGTGGAAAAATGTGTGTCCCCCCCCCTCTAACTTCTAAAATAAGAGAGTGATAAAACTAAAAAAAATATATGTTGTACACTACCATGTAAACTACTAACGAAAATTGGTTTGAACGAGATCTAGTGAGTAGTTTTTTTTTAATACGTTATAAACGGTAACACGCAATATACCTTTCATCCAATCAAAACATTAGTATAAAAACATCGATGAAAGATACAACGAACTACAAGAACTTTTATAAGATGTTACTTGTTGGTACGGAACCCTTCATGGGCGAGTCCGACTCGCACTTGGCCGCTTTTTAAAGTTGATTTACAAAACAGATGCTAAATGCCTCAGTACGATCCATGACGTATTGTGTCGGATGAGTGTGTTAATCAAGTAAGGCAAGGACCTAGAACACTGTGCTCAGGGCCGGATTTACCATATAAGCTGAAAAAGCTGAAGCTTGGGGCGGCAGAATTAGGGGGGCTGCAAAATGGTCCAAAAACTAAACTGGTATAGAAAAAAACCCTTTATACTACACCTGATCGGAACAGTAGTCAATAGTCCCTAAAAATGAAAAGAGAATGTTAGTCCTTTCCTTGACCTGAATAAGCGGGAGGAAAAAATGTATGAAAATCCATTTCTAACGTGTTTTAGCGGGAGAGAAAGTTGTATGAATTTTCATTTCTCATGTGTATCTTATCTATGGCGCGCGCCTGCCCAAGGAGTTTTCATATAATTTAAATATGAAATCTCCGTGCCACTGACATCCTTTTGTGAAGAATAAAAAAAAACAAAAGAAGCGCGAAATATTAGTCAAATTCTAAGCTAAATTGTGTCTTACATGGTCTCTTACGTTTTATTTTATTTTAAAAATACTTTAAATGTTCCTCACAGGTGTAGTATAAAGCAAATGTGTAGCACTCGGGTGAAAGACCCATTCCAACCTCGGGAGTATTGTGGCCCTAGGTTGCGCCTTCGGGCCAGAAACTGCTCCCTCGCTAGTAATCGGGCCCTTTCCTCCCTCAGTGAACAATGTACTATTTTTAAGCATTAGGAATATAAATCCTGTGTCGCGGCGGGCTCTACAAACATACATAAAACTAACACAGAGGACACCTAGACTTAGGACAACAATTTGTGAATTGCACAAAGTGTTTTCCCACGTAGGAACCCACGACACTTGGCGCAGTAGAATGCAGCGTGACGACCACTTAAAACACCTTTTTTTTGACGTGTGGAAATCCCCTCGGGCCGTCACACTACCGGAGTTTGCAACGGTGCTGTATGTCGGCATGGAACCGACTAAAACCAAATGGTGTGCCACTCTGCACCTGAAATAGCAGGGGTCCAAGGAACCTGTTATTACCCCTCTGAACCTCTCCCAGTGCTTCTTCTCACTGAAGCGGGTGCCATCAATTGCTTATTTCTCCATGGCGACGTACGACATACGTGGACGTCGCCTCCACTGCAGCCTGAAGGCCACTGAAGCGGATGGAGGAGAAAATTTTCCGTCCATTTGCGGCCACACTCAGGTTAGCATGACCATGGCATAGATCGCAGAAGGTTGCGACCGCGGTAACCGTATATGGCTCAAACCACCAATATCCTCTGGGGTCACCAGAGGCGTGCCATATTTTGGGCGGTCTCCTTCTGTGAGAACGTAATGCTCCAGAACGACTCCGCAGAGCGGGATCGGAAAAGGGCCAATCCCGCTCGAAAGAGGCGGCGAAGGGAATGCGGTAGAGGCAGCTAGTCCCCGATCGTTGCCTAAGGGTCGTTGCGGCTCCATCTTGCGAAAATGTGACCACTGCCAGCGACTCGAGCAGGCGACACCCCGGTGCGGCTGAAGGGTTTCGTCTGGGGCGGGTTGGTGTTCCGCCTTTTACTGTGTAAAACTGTGAGAGGCGCGATATTTTCCTGCCCCAAGGGTAAGTTATTGATAACCCTGAGATGTACCCCAGTCATGGGGTAAGGCAGTGGGGACTCCAGAAGTCGCTGATGCGTTTCTAGAGCTCCTCCCGACTGCCGAGGTAGGCCGCCGCGGAGTTTAGTGGATAGACCGGTTCGCCGGGAGTCCCATACACGCCCTCCGTCTTCCCCACGGCCACGGAGGGTATGATGCAAAAAGCATTCCCCGCGAAAAAAAAAGGTGCATGGTTAGCAGTATCGGGTCTTACTTACCTATCTTCCTTAGCCTACCAAACCTTATAAGTAGTGCAGTAAAGAACAAGCTTTGCTTAGCTTAAATAAAACAAAAGTTATAAAAATAATCAAGTAACTAAATTATTTCCTAAAGAAAGGAATTAACATAAGTGTGAAAAGTGTATCTAATTTTAGGAGTCAGTAGGGGCGGCAAAATTTTAAAGCTTTGAGGCGGCAAATGTGTAAATCCAGCACTGACTGTGCTGATTGTTACTCCGATACAAAGTTTATAAGAAATGAAGCACATAAATTGGATTTGTTTCAGGTAGCATTGGTGATGTCCATGTGTCTGTCGGCAGACTCCACCATACCGCAGCCCAGAGCGCCGAACTTCCAGTACTTCGAAAGGTTATTAGTTCCTATATGTTAAATGAAAGTGCACTTAAAGTAATATTTTATCGAGTTTGGTTGGTTATATATTAATGTTATGTTTGATATTTCAGGCCGAACTACCGCTACCCGTACTACGACGAGAACGGCAAGGGCAAGCTTCTATACGGCTATGGCGGGCCCGAGCTGTATCAGTACAAGAGTTACTCGCCGCTAGAGGGCATCTACTGACCCATAACCTCTCTATAGTCATTATACTACAATAATTAAAACTACTATATTACTTATAATAAGGGGAACGTAAGTGTACAAACATAAACATAAATGGTTGACTGGTAGAGAATGCCTTAGGCATTAAGTCCGCCAATGTACCAATGTGCATGATGTATAAATAAATAAATAAATAAATAAATAAACATTAGCGATCAATAAACATTTTAAATTTTATTTATAATAAATTAATTTAAATGTACTGTCTAATTTTTTTGATGAATTTATTATTGAAATGGCATTACAGGCCATTGCTAGTAGGGTAAATAATTATAATAATATCATGTTGATTAGTAACAAGACGAGCGTCTAGGTTGCTTCGGCGAGTATCGGAATAAGATCGGACGCGAGGAGACGGCACAATGCCATCACTGCGCAACCAGCCGACTGGGACTCCATCCAGCATGTGCTGGGCGGAGTCCCAATTGACTGCCCCGCGTGAACGTCTTAACGTGAAGTCGTAGTCGGCTAAATCAGACGAGAACTGTCCCCTCCAGCAATAATTGCTGCCATGCTGGTCTCTTTCTTTGAATTTGTAATGCTCCGGAATGAGACCGCTGAACGGGATCTGGAGAGGGCAGATCCCGAATGTAGAAAATGCCGGCGGCGACACCAGCCGTCGACGGGGCCGCAAGTTGCCAGAGAAAGGGGACCTCGGGCAACAAATTGAATTATTCCGGCCGGCGGTAGGACGGTGGCCTGTTCACAAAGTATGTACAAGCCGTGATAACGATTAGTTAATAGGCAGGAGGGAGCCACTATGGCTTTTTTTAGGACAGAGCCTGGTTACGCGTGGCGTCGATCCTAAGCAGGACCTGAAATAACATGGACCGGGTCCTCCTCAGAGCAGGATGCCTAGGACCGGCCGACGGGGTCGCCCTAAGGTCCCGGTTCTGTAGCGGTGTATTTATTAAAACTGTTTTTCGCCTAATTTCTTACCGCTGTTCCAGATTGCTTGCAGATTGATGATAATATCTTAATAAGTATAACATATTTTAACGATCAATCAAACTTATATAGAGAGTAGGTACTAAATAGATCCAAACAATACAAAGATGATAATAATCAAGCAGGTAGTAAATATCGCATTAGATCACATCATCCGACATCCTTGAACGAAGTCAACTCACCAAACAAAGATGTTTGCGCACAAACTACTGATGTAGTTAGTGAGACGCTCCTAAGCGCTCGCGTTTATCGACAACGAGCCAGTGTCGAGTGCACCGTACTATATGAACCATGCTCCTCAAACCGTTCGTGCTAGTGCTGGCCGTGTTCGTGTGTAGTGAGTGCGCGCTCATTTACTCCAGTTTCTGGGCGCCTCTGTTCGACCGAAGGATCCTCAACTATCGAGTGGAGGTACCATTCGAGCCCAACGCAGGGCCATCTGCTCGACAACAATATGCTAAAGAATATGGCTACAGGGGGGAACAACTTATTGCGGATTTAGGCAACGGTAAAGGTCCCTGGAACAGCAATAATGAGGATAAGGTAAAAATACAACATATTCGGCGTGGTAGGCAGCGTAGCGGGCGTGCAGTGAGTGTGTGCGAACCTCTGTACTGCATCTACTGCATCATGAGTAGCTTTAGAGTAACTATAGAATCAGTTTATTTTAACGTTGTCTGTGTGTGTTGGTAAATTAATAATAGATTTGTATGTGTGAGTTCAAGATCGACAGAAAAGTGGGACAGGATAAAGATAAAAACTCAATGCTTAGTACTAATATCGTAGGGGTTATAGTCCACAAGCACTTATTATAAACTATTAAATAAATAAAGACATTCCATTTCCATTGACTGCCACGGTGGCGCAGTGGTAGCGTAAGCGACTGCTGTGCTTGAGGTCTCGAGTTTGATTCCCTGGTTGGTCCAAACATTTGTGTGATTTCTATGTATAAGATGTATGAATTTACAAAAAAAATGTATGTTTATGTTTTTATATCACTTGTCTAGTATCCATAATACAAGCTTACCTTAGTAGGGACTAGGGACTAGATAGTGTTGTGTGTAAGATGTCCGAAATATTTAATTTATTCCTTCCTCGACGGCAAGGACTAAATGCCATGTGTAGAAAATAGCCACTAACCAGGACTGTCTGATTATAGAGCTTGTGGTGGACAGGGGTTACCGAAGCTAGTTAAGTATGATCATGTTATGAAGGATTTCCGCTGGTATTGTGTTCGTTCTTTTGTTTAAGGAACTGTTTTGTTTGTTTTACTATAAAAATAATGAAATGCTACATCAAATTTAGATTTAGTAGAACAGAATTATTTATAGAGCACGCATTCCTCTATCAAGCATGCATGTATAACACATATAAACTTTCCCCTTCATCTATGGCTGAAAACTGCATTAAAATCCATTCAGTAGTTTAAAAATATAAGTGAACATTCTATTTATAGTATTATATGTAAATATATCATGTCCATGATCATCTACAATCCATGGCCTACATACTTACCTTACATTATAAATAAATGGTAAGCATAATTGAATACCATTTGTGTGTGTGGTGTGTCATCAGCCTTTATAGTGTTAGTAGCTTCACTTCACAGTTTCACAGGGCACTTCTAAACAACACTATCACAACATTCAGCTTAGTGTAATTAGGAAGAGTACAAACATTCTCTAAAATACATTTCACAATTTAGTTTGAATTAGCTGAGAATATTTATTGATTGGAGGAGTTGATGTCTATGTCTTGTCTCTCATACTACTGCAGTCTCTTGGTCCATAGATCTCTTGTTCTTTCCATTAATTTTACATTCTTACTGACTCTATAATACATAACATTAAAGTTGACATCAGGAAGAAAACTGACCATAAAACCAGTAGAAACTCTTTGTGAAAGATTTAAAATATTTAAATTGATTTCAGGGATATGGAACCGTGAAGTTGTACTACACTTGACCAGAGTCAACTTGAATACAACAAGTACTTCAATGGGGCAGGGAAATATATTATGCATAGTGTACTTATGTATGAATATGTTTTAATTAATCCTTAAACCTATCTTATCTCATATTTAATAATATCCCCAAACTTATATCCTCCGCTTCTGTGTGCTGATGTAGAGGACATTGTTGCCGCGGATGAATGCATCACCATACTTGTTCTTCAGCTGACCATTCACATACTCTTCTGTTTGTTCTAGGGCTATGTTCATGTAGCCATCCAGGCACGCCAGCACTCCTGAAACATTTATTGTACAGATATTCATATAGCTGGTCCAAATCTATAACACACCTGTAACTGGACATGTTCATAAGTGCATACATACTTTAAGTAGGGAGAATTATAAGTCAACTGGTTTAAGATTATGCTGTTGAAGTAAGTATTAACAGTCAGACTACTTTAGTGACTTCATCAGTATAAGGAAACAACTTGAAGTCTATTGAGACAAAAACAACAAGTCCACAATAAAAGGTTATGAAGGCAATAAAAATAAACAACGGAGATAATCAATGTATGTTAGACGTTTGAACATCAATGTAAACACAAAGTTATGTCATGTCCATCAAGTCAAGTAATTCAAGGTAAAGTAAATAAGTACGGGTCTAAGCTAACCTCTATAATCAACACCGCTGTTTAGTTTGACCACGACCGGGCGGCCGTGTATCTGCTGGATAAACGACGACAGAGCTTCCTTGCGACTCATTGCAGTAATTAATATAGTAGAGTTCTGTTACAAATATTTATTTAGCTTGTGCAAGTATCGTTAGGTACTGTTTCCTGTATATTTGTAGAATCAAGTAGAATAAACTATGTTGTGGTTGTGGGTGCTGGGTGCTGTTACGACTCATCGAATCGAAGTCATAAGTCATCCGTCATCGCCTGTCAGTGTCAAGCTTTCATGTGTCACTTGTCACTACTTGTCAGGCAATCAAACCTGATCAAACCTGAATCAAACCAAGGAAGACTATCTTTTTTCGATTGTTTATTCTATCCTGTTTAACACTGAAACTCAAATTATTACTTAGGTATTAATATACTTAGATAAATAACTTTTGCCGCATTTAAGATAAGAACAATTGACCAGGCATTAGATTATTTTTAAATATCATGGTATTTTATTATATATTGAGTAATTTAAACTTAACGTAAAATATTTTTTGGTTTTACCTTATCAGAAAAATCAAATGTCGATTTACTAGTGTAAAAAATCAAATTAGGAATGGATTCAATCCTATATTTCGTTTTTTTCTGACTCAAGAATCTCAAGAAAAAGAAGAAATCAGTAGGTATCCCTGACGAACGGTTTGATTCACATCACCCTCGCAATGACTCCAATAGCATACCTATACGACATACCTCTGCGTCATTTTAAAGGAATGAAATGGCCCCTAAATATATTGTAAGAACCATTTTCTGTAGAGGAAAAATAAACTTTTATTATTATTATTTGGCCTTCGGTCCCGCTCTCACCAACGAAAGACGACAGAACGAATGCTGTCATTTTAGGCTTGTCTTTTAAGAGAGGGTAGTACCGCTACGTTAATGCTGAAATTAGCATCACTTGTCTAAAAACCTACATACATTTGCACCATTGTGTGGGTCACCATGCTGCATTGTCTGTACTCACACTGAGTATGGTGACCACCACTTTTAGATTTTACTCACGATTTCCATTACGCAGAGTAGTCACACTGGCCAGTTTACATAATTAAATAATCATTTACAAATTCCTTTACATAACAATATAAATTTGAATGAACTTCAATAGGTACTAGTTTTGGGAAATTAAAATAATATACAATGTGTTTACAAAATTGAATAATTACATTTAATACTATACATCAGGTACTAGTCTAAACTCTTTCCTTAGGTTCCATTGAGGTCCACACATAGCCTGAGTAGTCGTGTACCTCATTGTCAGTGAGGGGGTAGGGACTGTTGCTTGCTTTGTAATAGTCCGAAGGGGCATGCATTACGAACTCCATTACATCCAGCTTGCGTGGAAGGTCTTCCTCTGGACCTGTGGACAAAGTTGCTAACGTTACAATAATGTAGTAGTTTAATTACACAAAAAGGTGTCACTACAATCATTGTTTAAAATGGAATTGTGGCGACTTCCACATGCAATGTTAGCGAAAACCTACAACGGCGCCATCTACCGAAAAAATACTGAACCACAGAGTAACTAACTATACCTAGTAACTACATATCCTAAATCGCCATATAGAAATCCTTATTCCGATTAGCGTATATATATAGATCACCCCAACATCAACCGTCGGGCCGTGGCCCATCAGGCATGATCACCTCGCCCGGACGGAGGATCCTCCCTTTGTTTCGTAGGATCCTCCCTTTGTGTCGGAGGGATATGACAACAGTTCCCTCAACAGAATATTTGATAGGACTAGAAAAAGATCTCATTATTATCATCATCAGCCTATCGCAGTCCACAGCTGGACATATGCCTCTCCAATTGCACGCCACTTAGTTTGATACTCGGCTACTCGCATCAAGCTCCTACCAGCCGTCTTGCGCGAATCATCACCCACCTGGCCGAGACACGGTCTCCACTCAAGAACACGTTTACCACAACGGTTGTTGGTTCTGCGGCTAATATGGCCAGCCCATTTAAACTTCAGCTTGTTAATCCTGTGGGCTATGTCGATAACTTTAGTTCTCTGTCGGATTATCTTGTTTCTAACACGATCCCTTACAAGAAACGCCGAGCATAGCCCTCTCCATAGCACGTTGCACGACTTTGAAAGTGTGGACCAGCCGTGACGTGAGTGGCCACGTTTCGGCTCCGTATCCAATCCAAACAGTGTGTCCTACACGTCATGACGGGTAGGACACACTGTTTGAAGACTTTTGTCTGTAGGCACTGTGGGATCGATGAGGAGGAGACCCGACGAAGCTCCTAAACGCTGCCCAACCCAGCTGCATTCTCCTGTTCACCTCGTCGTATCGGGACCGGTTCCGGTAGTACATGTTCATTGAACATGACCTTCGTTTTGTCCAAGTTTATCCGTAGTCCGATACGTACAGAAGAGTCAGCTAGGTCATTCAGCATCTGTTGTAGGTCCTGAAAAGATCTAGGACAATATTATATATGGCATGCAATAATGATTACCAATGATATAGGTGGCAGGGTCAAAGCACTTTTCTGGCGGTGGACTGGCTTTTGTTGGCAGCAGCCAGGTTATAACTGCACTCTTCTCACAATACTGGTCAGTCAAGAAACCACGAATTTGTGCATAAAATGTGCCTCCATCTATGTCTGTCATTGACACTATGTCACCAACCTGTGGAAGGTACAAAAATATTAGACATTTTTTTGGCATTTAGTTTGAAGAAATAAAAATAAAAAATTACAACAAACTGACAAACAAGAAAGAAAATTAAAAACTACATAGATATTATAACCCAATTACTTAAAATGTTTAGTAAAATTTACATAGCCTATGTCAGATAACATGAGGACATAGGCTATCTAAACGTTCCACGTACCACTGCTGTGCTTGGGTCTCCACCCAAGCTCAGTTGTGGAATGTTATGGGTTGTTGATGTGATATGCTCTATCTCACTCATGCCATTTTTTAAAATCTATAGGCACCTCACTTATTAAATTCAGTTTAATAGATTAGGTGTAATGGTAGAACTTATGAGCATAAACAGACTGCAGTAGGATAATACATTTTATGTACAGTATGGTTACGAAGGAGTAATTAAAACAGAGGTCACCAATGTCATCAGTTGGTCTATCTGTGTGTGTGCACACAGGAATAAACATGAGATACTTACCCTGGTCATAAATATTGTTACAATTAAAAATAAAGAAAATATGAGGACATTTGAATTTGAAACCTGTAATTTTTTTATGATCATTGATTCTGTTATATCATTTCGTGCTAATCAGTTGTCAATATATTATTGCGATATTAAAATGCAGTGGGGTGATAAAGAGAACCGAATCCTTTGCATTACGCAAAGTAGGTGGAAATTATTGGGTGCTAAAATTTAAATAACTACTTTAGTGGTATGCAAAGTGAGGTCAAAAAAAAGTTTTTTTAACAATCAGAATGACCATGTTCATGCTCAGAGCTCTAAAGAAGTTTCTAGAGATCAATATGGATGCTTTTCCACTTCAGTGCTAATATTACAAAGGAGTGACTGAGAGATATTTTTTTTAAAATGTATCATATCTTCGGCAAGATACCATTCTTTTGAGAAGGCTGATAAACCACTTAATAACATCATAATGGTCTTTGAGTTAGCGACTCAGTGCCGGGTCACAAAGCCCGGTTCACCCAAGATTAATGAAAGTTTCCAAACAATTTTGAGTGTAGTTCAAAAAGACATTAGCTTACAGTATCGTTTCTATACAAGTCTCAAGATTGGTGCAGAAACAGTGTAAATTTCTAATTAGTACTTAAATAGTTGGCGAGCGTTTCAATAAAGAAATTAGAACATGATTTAACAAATAGCTGCAAAATAGCAATGGAGGTAAAAAGAAGGTATGTGTGAGTGTAAGAGTGTGGGAGGCACCTGTATGTAGTTCCCGCAGTAGAAGAGGTAAGGTATCAAGGTATGTGTGGGTAAAGGAGTGTGTGAGGCACCTGCATGTAGTTCCCGCGGTAGAAGATGGAGTCGCTAGAGAGCACCGTGGCCGTGGCGCTGGGCGCGCGGAGAGGGGCGCGCTTGGTGACGCTGCGTCGCCCGCGCCCCCGCCCCGCTCCGCCCGCACCAGCACCTCCACCAGCGCCCGCCTTGGGGGGCGCTGCAGCAGGCGCCTTCGTTTTGTATCGCGTCGAACGCGTACTCTTTCTAGTTCCTCTGCCGGTGGCTTTCGCGGGCGTGGATTCGCCTTCGCTTTTGCCGTTTTTACTGTCGTCGTCTCTATCCTCCCTCTTGTCTTCATGTTCCGCCCTCGTGGAGATGTCGGTCGCTTTCGCTTCTTTGCTCGCGGCGTTCGCTAAGTGACACTCGTTGCATATCTGCCCGTTTTCGGCGCTCCGCCACAGTAGAGAGTCGTCGGAGTTGCACTGAACGCACGTAGGTTTCGGCATTATTTTATCCTTGAGAACTAATTGCTGTACTATTTTAATATTAGAAACGCTGAATACATAACGAAGGGATACAAATCCTATGCGATTTCCGAATTTGAGATCACAACACAATATTCACAACATTCAACATCAAAACAAACACAGAAATTGACAGTGACAGTTGAAACTCATTTCGTGCTAAGCAGAAAGTACTCTTACCGTAGATAAACGCAAAGTTTTAAAATACTTTACTTTTTTACTCTACTTTATAAAGATTTCAAATATGCAATATGAAAATGATTTTTGAATAAGATGAAATTTTATTAAAATGAAAAAAAATATTGTTCTTGTTATAATCTATAATTTTATTACATTGAAAAAATTATGTGAAACTGTACGTTTAGCTTTTTACCGCCATCTGTTAGTGAATAGTATCAGTAGATTACAGGAGTCTAATCATTTACTAATAGTTGGACTCCTATCGGTTGGAAGATGGCGTTATATGCGGAGTAGTCTGCACAAATGTCGTGATGTTATTTAGACTTATCCTGACGGTTGAGAATACGGTGCTGTGATTTACAAGCTTGAAGGAGAATTGCACGCATCAAGATATCTGAACAGTATAAACTTTGATCAGGAACTAAGCTTGTTAGCCTTTTTAAGCTTACTCAAACTACGTAGTGCATGTCCAGTATGAGGTTTCAATAACATAGTTTTGTGAAAAGGTTTTACATTTGTAATTATGAATGAATTCTACACTACTTTCATTAGGTTCATAGTTAACAATAACAGCGAACAATTCGAATCCATTAGTTTATATTATATTTACCATCATAGTGTATGTAATGAGTATATACATAAATGGTTTACGGGGCGACAGATTGTGCTAAGCGTAGTGCGTGTCACATGAATCATTGTAAACGGCGATATTTGCATGAAATCGCTGTTTCAGAGAGTTATGGCCGGTATCTGATCGCGCGTCGAGGTTCGTGTGCTGCGAACTCCGGCGCTGCTCACAAACGATGTTTGCTCTAGTGGACCATTGATATATTATAGTCATGTGGCAGCACTAGGCGCCCGTGATAACGCACGTGCGTGCAATATGACAGGAATGGCTAATTTTATTGCTCATGGATTACTTATTAGTAGTGTAGCTTCGTTTGGCTTTACATCTCGGTGGATCGGTGCTATTTAAGTAACTATAAAACGTAGGTAATTTAGTGAAGTTAAATCATGTGATTTTGAAGAGCCTCCCACATTGCTGCCATAAGAAGTATCATTCACAAATAGTATATATTATATTTAACAGACACATATCATCAACAACGGTATTTAATGTGGTCTATTGCAAGATTTATATTTATTTATAACTTCATGCACTTTTGTACATCGGTAGACTTAATGCCTAAGGTTCTCTACCAGTCAACATTAGGGATGTGTAGAAATCTTGAGAGGTGCTTACCTCATAGGATGTATGCTTCTTCTTAGCAAAGAGGCACATACATATAACAAAGATATAATAATTACAACAGAATATTACATATTGTAGGAGACTGGTGCCTAAGCTAGACTAATAGTCTGTGTTTCAGGACACCAGGTTCCCCCTCTCTATTGTTTACATTTTTTCTATGTTTACATTACATAAGACATTTAGTTGTGGTTTAAATTCGAATGATTTAATTTTAACTTAATGATTTAACTTTAATACACCTTCACTACCCTTCTTCATTCTTTCTTTTCTGTCGAAATGTCCATCCAACGGTTGCCTGGAAGAGATTGCTTTTAGCAATAAGGCCGCCCATTGTACATATCTAGTAAAAAAACTTTTAACTGTAAAAACTGTATTTGGTGTGCAATAAAGTATATTCTATTCTATTCTATTCTATTCTAAATTCGAATGATATAAGATGTACCTATATAAGTATGTATGCATGTCATTTATTTTACGTGTTTGTATGTTTAGTGTTTCCCTAGTGTTTCCATTTGTCTATTCGTGAGTGTGTAGATGCGTGTGTGAGTGTGTGTGTATGTGTGCCTGTAGAATACTCATATGAATATGCCAAGACAGCAAGCAACTTTTCAGTGTCATCATAGGTTAAGTCTGCGAGCCAAGCAGTTAGTTTCATTTTACATTTTATTTTATTTAATTCGTAAATAGACAACTTTTTATTTATTTTATTATACAAGTTAGGCCCTAAATAACAGAAGTATCGTTTTGAGTACACAGTCTTAAGTCGGACCTCACTTGTATCAACTGGATTATATCGCCTTTTGGCACGGACCTGAAGAGGATTATATACCAGTATACTGTGCTGCATTATTATTATTTGCCTAATGAATAACTGTCTTACCGTTAAAACCTTTGCTTTTTTGTATATATTATTAATATGCATCGAGCCTTGCTGTGGCACAAATGGGCCGGCTCGATCTGAATGATGCCATGACCTCATAGAAATTCGGTGCTAAGTAATTCTTCGATGCAAGCGTTCTGATTCTGAGGGATAGCTTAAAGTACAGGAGAAACACTGGTAACAAGAGTAGAGAAAGTGTCAATAGGCGGCAGGAATGACTTACAATCAGGTCTAAATATAACGTGTTTTTGTTTTTATAGTAAGATTAAGAGATAGTTTTTATAAAGGCTTAGAGGTGCTTTATTAAGCACCTCTAAGCCTTTATAAAAACTAACTAGTGCGACTTTAATTAAGATGGGTTCAGGGCCGGATTTACCATAGAAGCTGAAAAAGCTGAAGCTTGGGGTGGCAAAATTAGGGGCTTGCGGCGGGGCGGTATGTCGGAATCAAACCGACTAAACCCACAGGGTGTGCCACTCTGCGCTTGAAATGGGATGGGTCCAGGGAACCTGTTATTACGCCATCTAAACACCTCCCAGTGCCTCCTCTCACTGAAGCGGGCGCCTTCAATTGCTTTACTCTCCATTTTGACGTTTTTTTTTTTTTTTTTTTTTTTTTTTTTTTTTATATTACTTACGGCACATGCGGACTTCACCTCCTCGCGGCTGGCCACTGAAGTGCATGGAAGGGAAAAGCCGTTCCGTCCATTCGCGGCCACACTCAGGGCGGCATGACCATGGCATAGATGACGTCTTCGCAGAAGGTTGCGACCGCGGTAAAACAACTGTCACTACCAGCCATGGAGCTTATGACGGCCGGTAGCAAGAGATCCACTCCGATGACTGCAGTGAGGGCAGTGCCGGATTTATATTTTTTATGAGTGTAGGCCACTTTATTTCCGCCGCCCCATGTACATAACTTTCTAAAATAATAATTTTACATTTGTAGTAAAGAAGGCCTTAAAGTTAAATAAACGAATGAATTAGTCATTATGAAAGAGCGTAAAAAAAACAAGATACACAAGTTATTACGGGACTTTTTAATAGCAAAATCATCTAAAATATCATCATAGTTTATGGTATTCATTAACTCTGTTTCTATGTAGAGTAGAGCTAGAGAATTATTATTTTCTTGAGACATTGAAAACCTTTGATAATTTTTCACGCGTTTTAAACAGGAAAAACTCCTTTCCCTAAAACAATTTGTAGCCGGAATGGAAAGTGCAATGCGGAGAGTTATATCCAAGTTAGGGTAAACATTAGACAGAGATTTATTCCTCAATAACGTTGAGAGACTGAGAAGTGAGTTTGATCCAGGCTTCACTGCACACTCTGCACTGCTGCGCGGACGTCGGGCGCAGACGGCTCGGAGATTGCGGGCGGGCGCAGGGGGTTGTTACGTTGCCACTGCCGTCCGCCCGCCTCGCTGCTCTCATCTATCATTCACGCGATAATATAGGTTTCGATAGGAATGAGTTTCTATAGGGTTTTTTTTAAAGTATAAAAAACCATGAGAAAACCAGTTAACGTGTTTGACTTTTATCCTCTGAAATCGAGTGACCCTCCTCTGGAATCTGCCGCCCCTAGGATGCTGCCACCCCTAGGCCGCGGCCTATACGGCCTATTTATAAATCCAGGACTGAGTGAGGGCCCGACGCTCCGTCGCCCATGCGGGACAAACCGCCAGCGTATGCTGGGCCGAATTCTCACTGCGGTCGCAGTGGTGGCAGGCGGGGCTCAATTCCCTCCTAGCGACTGAAACAACCGTGCCCGGAAAGCACCTGCGTCAGTCGGAAGGAAAGGGTCCCGTGCTGCCACCCTGCCCACTTCGCGATAACCGGCTGGAGAGTCGTGCTCGTGGCCATCTAATCATGGTGGCTCGGCGAGCGGCTTCTTATGGCGGCGTATCTTTTCGGCCGGAAAGCGAAATCAGCTCTCTTCCTACCTATCTTCCTTAGCCCGACACACCTTATAAGTAGTGCAGTAAAAACAAAGCTTTGCTTTTCTTAGCTTAAGAAATTTAAAAAAAAGTAAAAAGGATGTAGTAATAAGATTATTTCCTAAAAAGGGTAATTAACTTTAGAACTCTTATTCAGTAAAAGGGTCCTTAAGGAGATGCAATCTTGAAAAGTACAGCATTTGAATAAGTCAACAAAGTTTGCACTCTCTAATTAATTAAAACCTATTAGCATCGCGATATTGTTTTTCTTCGCTATATCGTCATCAATAGTCTTTAATAGTCCACTGTTGGACACAGGCTTCGCTGTAGACAGGAGGTTATAGGCAACTACATCACGCTGGCCAGACGGGTGGTGTTGAGTTTTCGTCAACATTATTTCCTTTTGCCGTACTGTTGTCAAGTTGCACTTATGTTTTAATATGTCATTTCGCTCTATCATGTTCCAAATCATCACACACATGAGTACCTCGTTGATGTTAATAGTCATGTCAACACTGGCAATACATGCACCCCTTTTCCTTTCGTGCGGTAATCCCCACGGACACCACCAGTTGTTGGCTATGTCAAATTCGAACCGACTAAAACCACAAGCCACACGGAGGAACCAGGTAAACCCTCAAAAGGAAACCTCTGGTAAAGACATGCCCCTGAGTTGGAAAATTTTAGTTTGTAAAACATAGGTGTTTGCCTGCCGACCTCATCTAGGTTGTGTTGAGGTAAATAATACACATGTCAATGTAGTATAATGGTTTATTGTTGTTCGTCGCGTAGTGAATAAGTTAAGTAACGTCTAATCGGAATGTGCGCCTAAACTACTGGGTGCTGGCGCCGCACGGACAACTGCAACAAGGTGCTCTGAGCTGGACGGCGAACACTGGCCGCCGACTGGGCACTCGTAGACTACTTGAATTGACCGTGCGCCTGCCACCACTTACAAACAATACAAAACACGTAATTCTAACACTCATTAAAGCCGTCAATACTTACAGTAAATGCACAATCACATGTTTACGATAGTAGTACACATTACATATTTACATACACATTCAACAATTGCACAGCAAGTGCCGTTAGGAAGCTCTTCGACAGTGAAGAGTCAGACGCAGACCACCCGGAGCGACATGTAACTGAGCGATTAATCGTGTTCTTTACTTACAAACCATTTTATGATAATTATTAACGAGAAATGTATGTAGTTCACATTCGTGTCATCATCAACAACCCATAACGTCCCACTGCTGGGCTCGGGTCTCCTCTCTCTCTGGTCTGTTCTCAATCACATTCGTGTGATTGAGAACAATGCCGGAGAAACCTTAGGAACTATAAACATGCTATATTAGTCTGTTCATTTTAATAGTGGTTGGATGATAATGTTATTAGCGATTACAAAAGTTCCAATGGCTCTACTCTTTTGGTATAAATGCTCCCAATTACACACATTTTAGTTTTTAAAAAGAAATATCGCTCTTAGGTTTCGGATTAAATAAAAATATATTTAATTAGTTCAAATGCGTAGCGTTGAACGTTTGGTCGCAGTTAACCTGAGACATGACTGTAATGTCAAGATTTGATGAGTGCAATGCAATTGTTAATTTATTACAATTAAAGTACAAAGGCAAGTTGAAATGTCGACTGGTTATTTAATAAACTTATAAATATAAGTAGTAGTCCTTTTCCATACATATATTTTACACACTTATTAGGATATACACATCTGGAGACTGTCATCACTCACATGGCACTCGGTTCGTTTGTCACATGTTGGGTCAGTAGCCGTTAATATGTCAGTATTGTGTTCGGATATGGCTAAACAATATGCCATTTATTGCCAGTTAACTGTCGACGGTGTCCCGTGTCTGCGCGGTCGGCGCGGTAGATCAGGTACGGTGCAAGGTGTGTCAGTTGCAGACGTGCGACTCGGTGCGCGCGACGCAGGTGTCGCAGGTGACGCGGCAACACCAGTGGAAGCGGCAGCGGCACTTGCTCTCCAGTACGCGCCGCACCGTGCTGTAGCCGCGCCCGCAGCACATCGACTCGCACCCCTCCTCACCTGCACACAGTTACACTAACTTACCACACATAGATTTAAAACAGCGCACATTGCAGAACTTGTCTATGTCATTTTTAAAGTCTGAGGGCCAATTTCACCACCTGCTGATAAATTTCCTAAATTTATCTGGCTGATTACTACAAATTCCTCGTTTGTAAGCATTGAAACAAATATTTGTTTCGGAGTCTGGGTGTTTTCTATGTTTAATATGTTTGTATTTACAAAAAAAAAGTATGTTTATGTATTTATATGAGTTGTTTTGTACCCATAATACAAGCTCTGCTTAGTTTGGGCCTAGATGACGTTGTGTGTAATTGTCCGAAATATTTTATTTATTTACATATCCGTTAAGTAAGCAAAAGATATTTTCAGTTTCAAAATCGTGTTATAACAAACAACTATCTGAAACTTTGTCCGGAATTGATGACACTGAGCCTAAATGAAGTAAATTCCGTTTTATATCTCATTTTTGTGTAAGAAAAAAAGGTATAAGGAATAGGCTATTGCTCTATATCATCTAATGTAGTATTCTTGTGACAACTGTCTATAGGGGTTACCTCTGGAGGTTCTGTTGCACTGTCTGTGGTGAGTCCCGAGCGAGCCGGCCGCCGCGTCGGGCTCGCAGTACGAAGGCGACACCTCCAGGTACACCAGGTCCGCTTTCCTCGGCTGCCTCGTGGTCACGGACCCGTGCTTGTGCCGCCGAACCACCTTGAAGAAACCGTTTCTACCGTCAATTCTGTCTTACGATTGCTCAAATAATACTTTCACAGTAAGAAGAATTACTTATTCAGTCGTCATTTCAGTACAATAAAAATTTAAAGAACTTTTATGTGAATATGGGACTTCACAAATACTTGACATGAGCACAAAGAACACACAGAGTCAGGGAAAAAAAATGTGGAATGCACAAAGTATTGACCCATGTCGGGATCGAACCCTTGATATGATGAGTGTAGTGAGTGTAGGTAAAGGTGGGTGGGTGGTCACCATGAGCCGACGCGCTTGCAGCGTGACATGCTTGGGGCGGTCGAACTTGTCGCGCAGCAGCGCGGCCACGGCGCGGAACTGCGGCAGCGCGCGCCAGCACGTGCGCACCGCACACGAGCCCGACACGCCGTGACACTTGCACTCGCGCCGCACCAGCTCCTTTACCACCTGCACGCATCACACAACACACATCAACACCTTACGTTGCCTCCACTTAGAAAAGATGTTTGAATAACTATATCACCCTGGTAAGAGGGATTGGTACAGGGTATGTCAAGTTTTTCTTCTCTTTGTCGTACTTTTGTCTTAGGTAGTTAGCTTTCTTAGTACAATTACGCGATGAATAGTGTGCATCGAACTTTATTGTTTATGTTCTACTAGTGTGTATCGACGAAAGGCTGTTTTTTTTTTTAATTCAGCTAACAGAAGTAGAAGAAACACCTATGTTTGGTTTAGTGAAGTTATCAGAAGAATTTTTAAATTCAACCTACTAATTTTAATTTTAAAGATATTGAAGAGCAACCGCGAAGGTGAAATAAAAGTCTCTCGGGCCGGGGATACGACCGCCCCGCAGTCCGGTGAGTCGTAAACATAAACGTGCAGTTAATGAGAGTGTGCGAGGAGAGCCCGCGGTCTACTACGGAGTGCGGCTGATGGCGCCAGTAATGGAGCGCTATGCGCCAGCGCACAAATTACATGTTATTGTTTCCAGTTTCGTCATTAACGACGTTCCCAGCGAAGAGCTTATACTACTACATACTGTGGTGTGTTATCACTTAGTAGTCTCTACTTTATTTTCATACTGGTTCATAATACGTACTTATAAGAAGCGTGTATTGTATCGATTTGAGGTAAGCTCAGGATGAGCCTACTGTCTCAAAATAAAATGCCAATGTTTTTTTCATCATCATCAGTCTTTAAAAGTCCACTGCTAGACATAGGCCTCTCCTTTGAAAGGAGGTTATGGCCTACTATACCACGCTGGCCAGACGGGTAGGTAAAGGGTTTGTTTCAAGTTTTCCTTTTCTTGGCAGTGATGTTGGCTGCTTATTTTGTTCCTTTAGTCGCCTCTTACCACACGCATGGAATGAATAGGGGTGTTGACACTTTGTATTCTTAATCCGTCACCACACGGACAATGTTTTTTTTAAATACTTACAATGTTTTTCTTTCTTACTTTTTTTAATCAGCTGACCTTTTTAAAACGATATTACAATTCTAAGAACATGAAATATTACGAGTGTGCATGTCATTCACGGTGTAGATGTAAAGATGAAGACTGTTGAGCACACACAACTCATACGCATAGATACCTTATATATTCTCTAAACTATTTCCTTCTAACATGTTGTAAGAGGTATATTGTTTTTAGCAACTTGCAATACAGTATGTAACAGACAATATATTCGGTTTGAATACTTCAACGAATTGGAACATGCTATCAACTTTTAATACACGAAAAACGGTAACCAATTTGAAGCAAGACGGCGGTGGTTAAAAGTACGGTTATAATAGTAATTGAACGATTGGTATGAGCGATGATGTGTGCCGTTGGTATCCGCTGAAGGCGCTGCTACCCTCACATTACAGTCCACACAACACTTGTTTGTAATTGTGGAGCCGCGCCGGACACGCATTTAACTTCAAGCTGTCGATTGTATAACAGATATACGTGGCAGGAATGGTCAAATAAAATGGCGGCTATACACCATACTTTCTTCCCGATGTGATCACTTAATTTTGATGAACATTTGACTAATTTACTTCCGGCTTCTGTGAGAGAGTAGTACTGTCCCGGTCGAGCCTTCCCGTTCAGGCTGAAATCAGCGTGGCTCTATCACCTAAAAAACTTGAACAGTCACGGACCACTTGCGTAGAACCATGAAAGATGATACCCGAGCTAACCCGAACACGACACGTGTCCGGTAGGTGTCTCACCTTGCGTCCGACGCGGTTGTTGTGCAGGTTCATGAGCGCGCGCGCGTCCCTCTCCAGCTCGCGCGCGTCCAGGAAGCGCCGCGCCAGCCGCGCGCCGTACGCGCCGTCGCCGCACCCGCCCCACTCGAACTGCTCCGACGTCGACGAGCCGCGCCGTCTGTACAACAACCACAGGCTACATCACAACATACTGTCCTCCCCCACATAAATAATTGTGTGGTAACGAATAATGAACACGGAGTGTCACCGTTACGATTTATCCCATGGGTGTCGTAAGAGGCGATTACTGCAAAGAGAAGAAAAACTCAATAGAAATCCTATACCAATCCCTCTAGCCAGCGTGGTATAGTAGGCCAATAGCTTCTTTCTAAGGAAAAGCCTATTTTCAGCAGTGAACTTTTTAATACTATTAGAGTATTAGTGTTATGTTATAGCAGTAGTCTGGTGATGTTCGTGAGGAAGTGTGGAGTAGGTACCGGTTGGCGGTGCACTGGCAGGCGGGCAGGTCTCCGCGCGCGCAGGCCGCGCTCAGCGCGTGCGTCACTCCGGCCGAAGTGATCGCGTACGTGAACGCCGCCTCGCGGGTCGCTGGAACAACACAAACAAATGTTGACCGCGGTCTTCACTAATGTATTCGATATTCGCTAGATATATCGGAGTTCGGTGCATTAACAAATTGTATTGGGTGTATTAGGCAAAGACATTAGTTACATTAGCACGGATACGCTGTGCGCTGACACTAACTAACGTGTTGCCAAAAGACTAGCATACGTTTTTATACATTTAGCGATGTAGTAAACAACATATATAGGCGAAAAAAATGGTTGCTGAGCTCATATAATTGTATATATTTTTGGGTATCATATTGCCATATAAACACGTATTCTTGTTATTATCTTAATATTTTCTTGTCCTGTATAGCGCAGTCTTAGCTCCGTGGCGCAATTATATTCACTAGTATTTGTCTAGTAAATACTTGACTGGTACTCGTCGGTGGTCCCGAATGGATTTGTTAAATTTAATTGAGAAATGTCGTGTCGTTTTGTCTAAAACTGACACAAACATTAGCAACACGAAGCATGCTTATCGTGTTTCAGTAGCTTTATTAGTGCCGCCGAGATTGTGTTCTCAAACATTGACGTTGAGTATTGCACAATCGACAGCTTAATTGAATCTACAGACGTCTAGAACTGAACTAATCTTTATTATTTGAAAACAAAGTAAGTTCCGCGGTGTTACTCGCGGCTATTGTAGTAAATCGCGAGTAACACCGCGGAGCGAAGGTAGTCTTTATATCATTGGCCATCTGCCAGTGAAAGTTGCGTCGAAATTGGTCCAGCCGTTCCAGAGATTTGACGGAACAAACATACAGTCGTTAATTTTTAAATTGCTTCTTTGGTGTGTAAGTACCGTATATACTTTCATATGCATTTACTAAAAAACTGTTAATTCGATATTACAGTGTTGCGCTTTAATTTTATTAATTTACGATTAGCGACTCCTGCCTGCTTTTGGAGCTTCTACGATTTTATTTACACTATTATTATTACACATGCGAAGTTTTTTTTACACTACTTATTCTGTTTGAAAATTAGCTAAGTCAATCTGTGTCATGTCGGAACGGAGGTTTACGTTAGGCAGGAAGCCAGTTATTAGTAAAATATCGAATATTGGACATATTCGTGGTTTTGTTTGAGTTAATTTAAACTTTTCGCTAGTATAATGAAGATGGTAAATGAGTTATTGATGTAGACAAACTCTTAGTGTAAGGTCGGATGATCAAAGAACATAAAACATTGATCTCGTTGCTCTTTGGCCAGCCGATAGCCTCTGACCTGTCTCAAGTTTCTACCGGCGGAAAATGTATTACTGAGCAGGATTAATTAACAGGTTAATCTATAAATGTTTTAGACGTATATGACTGCATTATAAGTTAACTTTACTTACTTAATGGTTACTTAATATTATAGTCATGATTGCCTGATTGAAGCCTGGGAGAAGTGCCGCAGTTTTCAGGTGTAAGCCGACTTAGGAATAGTCAGAGTGTGCTTTTTGGTGTATTATTATAGAAACATTGTCAGTTTAATATCTATATTAACTATCAGGCCTATATCTGATGTTATATCTAATCTGATATTATAGATGTGTGTAAGTGAGCGAGTGTGTGAAGAGTGTGTTCGTTGCTCTCACTCAACTAATGCTGTTGTATCATAGGTCGTTAATCTCACTATACTATTTATTAATATTAAAGTATGTACATATCTGCATGTCTTAATTGAAACTAATGGATGTTTTTAGCTAAGTGATCTTTGAATTGTTAACAGGTACATATATCGGTCACATAGAAAGTAGAGAATGCAAATATGACTGTTGTTAAAATAGTGCCGCCCACTTATTTTCTTCATTATAAGATCCTGTCTGTTATTTCTTGTGCCTTTACACGTTAAAATATTCAAAGTGCGGACACTTAGCAAATGTACTGATAACTAGTGAATGCTAATGATTGGCTTCTGTGCACTAATTATAATATTCTCGTCGAAGGCGCCTTATCGGGCAGCCACTTCAATCGGTACATTAACAACGGTGAGGAAATTAGAAACGTTTCCCTATTGACGATTATATGTCTGGAGGTAGCGGAAGCTCAGGCTATTGGATGTTTGTTTAATTGCATTACTAATTACTGTACTTATTTCTGCGAGAGGTATTTTAATAAAATGGTTCACAAATTGATTTTTGTCAAAAGCTTCACCCTATCCTTGCTAATATTATAAACGCGAAAGGTTGTAAGTATGTATGTTTCATGCTCTTTCACGCAAAACTACTGAACGGATGATAATTTTCAGTAATGTAGCTATCATATATATCAGAATAACACAGGCTACTTTTTACTGCAAAAATCGAGATACACGCGGGCGGAGCCGCGGGCGAAAGTTAGTCTTCTATAAAATCATTCTATCCTAAAAATTAATTTTGAGCCCAGTTGCTCTTGCAAATTGCTTTAAAAAATAACAACCGAAGCGACTTTAGAACATTAAGCTATCTGGGCAGTCGTAAGTACATACACCTCCAGGAAATGTGAAGGAGTAACGCGGGAGCTTACACACAACATCGCTCCATCGACGCACAACGCGAGGACATTCCTCTATCAGTGTGCAGATAGTAGACTCGGCTCATGCCCGCGCTACAGAGATACCAACGCGACAAAGCACTGATAAGAATTAGTTGTAAGTACTTACTTAAAGGTATTATGTACGTATATATTTGTTAAATTGCATCTTAAACTAGGATATATGATCCTGATCGAACGAGAAATGTTGGGGGTCCTACATTATTCTGATAACTCAATAATGCAACTGTGATAAATGTTGTTTTGTCAATCAGTTCAAATGAATAAGCTCATATTAGTAATAATTAACCACACTTTCACCCGAAATGTACCTCTGTAACATTAATGTTTTAGGTTTAAGTCACTGCGGTATAACAAATTCGAAACGTCGGAAAATAGAAGATATCGTAAGCTTTTTAATTTTATCGCGAATAAGTCCCGCTTACAGTAAAAACATGTGTAAAAGTCGCGAAAGTCTAAAAACAGTTATTGCACACCGCTACGGTCCGGAATATGGAGTGTACCCGTGACCACGAGCGGTATAACCCGTCCGAAACGTCGGAAAATAGAAGGTATCGTAACCACTTTAATTTTAGCGCTTATAAATCCCGTTTACAGTAAAAATAATGGTTTTTATTTCTTGGAACAGATATTCCATGACACTGGTTAAAAGCTTTGAAGTACATAAGTGTTTGGAACACTGTTTTTTTAATTTGTATTGAAGCGGAGTGCATCTAAATATAACTCGCGATGAAGTGTAATGTGGAGCATAATTTGATATCCTGGGGCATCTTTCATCACTAATCATTACAAATTACGAGTCAGTAATACGAGCGATGCGAGCCTGGTGGCGTTTACAAACCTTTTATTTGTCCTTTACTGAAGTAAATGTTTTGACTCAGACTTGTGTAGTGCTGGACTAATTGTACCCTACCCGGCACAGTAGTATTAGACCTGTGGTCCCAGAAGGTACCTACTCGGCTAATGATGCGAAATGGATAATAAGACGTGTATACAAATAAATTGAGACAGAAACTAATTGATATAAATTATGATCTTGCAGAAATCGTATAAAAATGTAATAAATACTTAAATATAAAACTTGGAGTTACAAATCTAAACTTGTCTTCAAGCATTTTCTCCATTAAGTCACATATTAAATTCAATAATTTATTACCAACTAGTTGAGCACGGTGTTACCCGCAGGTATTGTTGTAAATCCTGAGAAACGCCGTCGAGCAAAGCTAGTCAGAAAGAAAGTTACTCCTTATTTCATTAACCATCTTCCAGTGAAAGTTCCGTCAAAATCTTTCCATCCGTTCCAGACATTACCAGGGACAGATAGACAGACAACAAAAAATATTGCTCTTTTGATATAAGTACCTACTGTGTATAATTTATTATGTATTTAGGAAAAAACTATTCATTTGATATTAGATACAGACAATTCAATTATATTTATTTGTATAGAGTCCATGCTACAGTTTACGTACATGAAAATTAACCTACACTCGACCATGTGGCAATAAACCTAAGTGAAAATCCTAATGATTATTTATTTATATTAAGGTTATTTTTTATTAGTTAGTAATGAGTACATTACCTATTGTGTTTAGTCGAAACATATTTTTAATTTGGAATGTTTTATTACGCAAATACAGAGTACGACAACGGACTGTAACATATCGCCAAATTCGTGTTACGTTGCTAAACAAGTATGAGATAGACATCTTAAATGATGTGTTTACCCGTTTGTATGGTCCATACAAGTTTAATTAATCCTATCAAGAGGATGTCTGACAGTTGCAGAATAACAAATAAATACTCTGTATTCATGTATTATTATCTTCATTTATTTTATGGTAAGTGTATAAAAAGTGAGCTGGTTTTAAATACTAATGACCTCTTTTTATTACATCAGTTTGAACTGAATCGTCACTGGATGTCGTTTATTCCAATTTATATTTATAGACAGATGACTAAAGTTGTTAAAATACTATTTTAACCTAAAACCAAATTATTTGATTGAAAAAATCAATTTAATTTTACACGGAACACGAAACTATAGCTGTTTATTTAACTTAATACATAATCAAAATATAAAGGGTAGGTGATCAACAATACGTTACGTGACACACGACACAGAGATGCTCCCAACCGGACAGCGCCAGGTCCCGACCAAAAGAGAAACTCAGCTTCACGAATCGTCGTTCATATTGCAATGTGTTTACAGGAGAGTTAATAAACAACACACTGGAAAAAATTTTTAGGACATTTGTACAAAGTAATGTTTTCTAACCGTGTTGTTCAACTTAATGCCAATGCATTTGAACTAAGTACAGCCCCCATCACCATTACATTTTAGCAGTTGTTGTGACAGCGGCTGTCACACCACCACTATGTCACGCATTAGATCGATATGGTTGGCACGTTGGTAATCTTTATTTATTTTTTTACTTTTTTAAATTTAAGCCTATCAAAGTGGCTCTACTCTGCATCCTCATGGAAAGCATGAGTAGAATCCAGGAGTAGGGGGTCACCATCCTCATTGTGAGAGTAGGCATTGGAGCATGGTGACCGATACCATGGCGACCTAGTCAGATAATTCTGCATCATTCTCCTGGCCTCCGGAGGCCACGAGAGTGATGCAGAGTCTTTGGTTAAATTTTACATTTCAAAGTAGTTGTTAGTTCAAAAGTATGGGAAAATAATGAGTATGAGTTGGCTCAGAACTCTGTGAGAAAACAATTTATGAACAGTTAAAAGTAAATTAAATCATTTGGTTTCTAGCTTTCATCAATAACAGTATGTCATCAGTATGCTAATAAGTACAATTAACAAGGAAAAAATAAACGTTACTATTGTATTGATTTATTTTATTTGCCCCGTAGTTAACAGAGGCGTGAGGTAGTGTTGACAGATTGTTAATTTACTTGTGAACAAAACGTAGACAACAACACACAATACGGTCAATGTTATCAAACCAGTAAATTCATGTCAACCGTTTGTAAAGCTGTGGGACGCGACGCGGTGCCGCCCGCACCTGTCTGGGACTCGGCTCAATTAACTGAGAGCACAAAAGGTAAATATGACTGTGTGCAGGGCGCGGTACGGCCGATACTTCATTGACGAGGGATGTAGCCACAGTCATGCTTATTAACTATTTCATTTACATCACACGACTCGATGCGCACGTTGGCTGAGTTACAAATTGATTGTCAAAGTTCACAAATAATGAATTTCTTAAACTTATACAATACATATCTGTTACTTTTACATGAAGGAAATTAAGTAAATTAGTGATAGTGCAACAATTTTGATGATTGTCTGCACTTTCAATATCTACATATGTTTACAATTGACAGGAATAAAAATCCTTACCATTATCTGAAATGCGAAAGTAACTCTGTCTGTCTGTTGCTTTTTCACGCCTAAATTACTGGACCGATTTCAATTAAGTTTGGTACACGACGACTATCGAAAAAAGAAAACGCACTATTAACACCTGTCCTGGTATCTTTATTTTTTTAAAGCTATGCATGCATTGTGTTCCTTAAAGGAGATTGCGGTTGAATAGTTAAAGGCTAACTGTGCTTTATATAAATATTGTATTCGTAATCTGTGCGAATATGAATAGTGTCTAGTCGGAGAGAATTGTTAGCTGTCACAATAACTTGATAAATATATTCTGGATGAAAATACTTATTGGCATTCAAAGTTTAGCGACAGCGGTAAAGCCTACGCAACGACAGTGTCACGTCACGACTCACGACTTGTGTCGTTGATCGTGTGTTGTATGTAAGGTGTGCGGTCGCCCGGTCGTTAGCCGGTAGAGCGCGGTCGTCAATTAGTTCTTGAGTATAAATCACACCCATTGGTGTAGGCTGAACTTAGGGGTGACAGAGCATATGATGATATTAGAGAAATTACTATAATTTTTATTTTTTTAAATTTATGGCATTATTTTATATGATTTCATCATCATTATCATCTTCCTACTGCTTTCTGAAATCCATTTTAGGTAGTCATAATGTGACACAATGCTAATTTTATGAATCCCAACCAGATGGAGTAGGGAAGAGTATGCATAGAAAACGATGTAAGAGTGGAAAATACTATGAGAATCGAAAGGGAAAATGGGTTATTGTAGTTAGTTCGAGGTAGCGCGAGGCGAGGAGTTCGATAATACTTCTGAATTTACGAAAGAAGACGGGTTTGCTTCTTTGAAGTATTGATGTTGTGTAATATTTTATCGATTTTAAGTTGCTAGTAAAACAACAACTGATAGAACATAATATGACGTACTAACTTTGCCTGTATGTTATTTTTCATAAAATTCAATTATTATTAATATTTTGCATTGACATCTAATTGTTATTGACGAATTAAAATATGATTGTTACTCCTATTGCCAACACACGATTGTTTCTCATAATTGTTTCGATTAAATATATTTTCTGAGGCTGCGGCTATATTATGTTAAATAGGTCTAGGTCTATGCGCATATCCTGTAACCAATTTGTATGCCGTTGGACGACTGAAACTATTTTATTGTATTGCTGTATTGCATGTGATGAATGTACATCATGTTTATAATGTATAAAAATATCTATCTATCTATATAATTATAAATAATTAGTTTAGAAGGGTGACAACCCTGATGGTGTAGTTTGGAATCCGCGGCGCACGTATTCTTTTATTTGCCCTTCGATCATGTCATTATTGTAGTTTCTGTAAGTGCACTGCTTTAGGGAAACTACCAGTTCTCGTCTACTTTTTCGTACATTTCTGCCACATTACCTTTGTGATTATGAACTCGAGTTATTGATTATGATTATTAGTTGAGTATTGCTTCGGTGTCCATTTCGATTATGGCTGCTCGTTCAGAGTTCGTAGAAACTACGTTTTTTATTTGCCTATGAAACAGAAGCGCAATTTTTTTTTTTTAATTATAATAAATTACGTTTATAGACTTTGTAATGTGTTTTCAGAAAGTTGAGCTGTCAATGTCACTTTTAATAAGAAGAAATGCTTTTGCCCTCGTGTTTGTCTGCCATAAAGTAAATTAGTCTTACAGTGATAGAATTTCCTAATAGCTTCTATAGATTGCTATTGGCTGCCACGGAGGATGAATAGCTAGAAAAAGATCTGTCAGAACAGCGTGGGCAACATAATACAAACTTACTGCAATTTTTTATGTGGGCTAATAATGGATTCTTTTTGTTAAATGCCTGCCTGGCAACTGTATTTTATAGAAAAAGTACATTTCGTGGTAACATATCTTATATCTTGAAATGTACCGGTATCCACAAGTCTTGTTGGCGTCATCTAAGAGTCATACACTAAATGGCAATACTGTGCTGGCATTCGTAAATATTCATAAATATATCATTCATGACTATCATGAATAAATAATTGAATAGTTCAAACCTATGTCATTAAAACAAATAATTTTGCACCTTAATGTTGCACTTCGTTATTTAAATGAGTGCTATACCAATATAATTCTGTCTCAACAAATACAAAACAACTCGACATTATTTGTTACTTTATTAGTTTTTACGCCGGCGTTTGTCACTATTAGCTTAAACGGTGAACGATAAAATTAATAAATGTTATATTTTTTGTGTCAGTTTCGTGGACAGCCATTACCATATTTAAATACGAGCAATGCGTCACAGATAAAGGCGATATTTCATGATATGGATCAGGAAATACATGACATTATTGTTTAATGGCGATCAATTATTGCAATAAGATAAATATTCATGTCGCTGGCCAATGCCCCTGGACGCCCAACGCCTAATAGACGCGCCACAGACAAAAACTTTGTGTTTTAATATTCTCACTTCGTACTTAATTTTATTCTGTGAAGATGAATGGTATTTAAATGTAAATGCTATTATAAATATACTATTAACTTTTAGATCGAAATGTCTGCAATTTATTATTTAACTATGACTTTTAATAGTATTTAATTCTGTGTCATGTTCGTTATGTTATTAGCATCAAAACGTTAGAAATACCTGTTCGATTTACTGTAATTAATTCTAAATCATACTTCGAGATTATATGTGTACATGCCAACAGCTCTGTTCTGTATCGAGGTCCTTAAGACCTTAACTTTATAACCCGATAGGCTTTGACTGGTTGTCAAGCTGCTGGGAATACAATTGTGTAGCAAAGAGTCTAATACATCATTCGAGAAAATCATATAGATATTACGAATATGGAGTGTTACCACCCGCGGGTAAAGTAAATGCACCTAACCCGTGTGGACAACGTTGTGTAGTATTCCAAAACCTTCGCACTAAGATGAAGCCTATTTTCACGAGTCAGGTTCAGTTTCACTAATTAGGGGCTGGTTTCAGTAATCTACGAAACACTCCAGCAGTCCGGGTTCAGATGTTGTGTTGCCTTCTTGGAAAATTTATTATATTGTGACGACTTCTACATACAGCGCAAGCGAAAACATACCACAAAGCTGTCTACCGAAGAAACACTGAACCACGGTGTAACTAATCCTAAATCACGATATATAAATTCAGGCGCCGATTAGCATATACACAACTGCCCAATATCAACTGCAAGGCCGTAGCCCACCAGCCACGATCACCTCGCCTGGTCGGAGGATCCTCCTTTTGGGTTGGACACGATACCCATCTCTCTACAATATTATATTATCTCGCGTTTATATAGTTGTATTGGCGAGTCGCACAGGAGGCCTGAGGGCAGGATGGTTTGTAGGGAGGAGTCGCGCACGACGAGATGACACATTCGATGCTATTATTGGTTATCAAGTTATTTGTAGTGTATAGTATGGTATGTATAGTATAAATATGTATCTTGATGTTTAGTATATGTATATAAATAGTTCATAAATATATTCTGAATTCATATTGATAAAAATAACTAATTAACTTGCATATAGTTCTCCCTTAGTTTAAGTTATTATGGTACTGAAAAGGGAACATTTTTGGCAATTTTCATCAAGGTCCCCTAAATTTAACGGCCCACTCTAACCCTAGTTAGGTAACACTTAAGGATGTTTTAGTTTTAGCCAACCTTTAGAGGATGATGTCTGATGATGAATGATTAGATGTCTCTTCAAATTTAGTCAGGGGCTCCTAGTGAGGAGATAATAAAGTATAGTTGATGAAAACGAACATTAGTTACGTTACATTAGTTCACTAAGTCTTTGGATGAGTCTATGGTTCACTAAGACTATATATAATAGCTACTAGCTACATCGCGCAAATAAAGTCTAGCACCAATAAGAACATAATATCGGCTGCCTTCAGGGTCTAACTTATGTAACTGGATTGATATGATAAGGACTGGTACAACACTTTACGGTTAAGGATATATTTTGCTAGAGACTATATTCTGTCCATTCATGTTTTTATACGTAAAACCAATTAATATTTCCTTGCCAGGTATATCAGTTTGTAATTACAGCGAGTATCGACAGCCGGCGGTGATTTATGCGAGTCCGACTCGTACGCACAGGTGTGCTCGTACTAAAGTTATTAATTACGTTACGTACTATATACCTGTACTTGGGTACCCACGACTTGTACCACTAAATACTATTAATCAGGTTGTTAATCACTTTGAGATTTCTCTACGAGGATACCATAAATAGGGTCATAAAATATAACTTCATGTTCTTTTCCTAAATCGTTTATGACAAGGCTAACATAATTGGTGGTTGATTCCAAACCTAATGTCATATCGATATAATAACTAATTGTGAAATACATGAAATACATTGACACCAAAATTGTTTGTGTTGGTGTCGGTTATAACATAGTAGCGATAGTTAACATTACGTTTGTAAGGTGCACGGAACAGCGATACATCCGTGATAGCTACTGCAACTTAAAATATTTTTCAAAATTGTAACTTTCATCATCATCAGGAGCAGCGATTTTCAAGATAGTAGAACCACGCTGTTTTCAGCATGAATGGGCGGGCTCGAGTCAGGGTCGTCTTATCCGTTGGTTGGCATGACATTCGTGCTACACTCAACAACGAAATACGTTTCTCTCTGCTTGACAGAAGCCCTTTCTACGAAAGGAAGTGTAAATGCAACTATAGCGAGATAATATTTTGTTTTTTTGACATACAGTTCATAAAGTAACACAAAGAATATCGTTATTCGATAAAACGTCGAATCAGACTTTGACAGAAAGTTCGTAAATAAAATAAAACATAGAAATAAAAAAATATTTGTTAAATCTTAAAAAGTGTATAACGTTACTATTACGCCGTCTTTGGTAATACATACAAGTACAGCTGATCCCAGCTCATTTTGTTCAACTACCGCATCGGCTAGACAACAATACTAATGTTTATTAACATGCAATCAGCCACAGTGATATGAAATGTATTGAAGCGTTGAATGACTAGATTATCCCTGACATATATTAGCTATTGTCATAGCACATATCTAATGGATATAAATAAATCTAAAACTAGATACAGTAACACCAAAGTTAATAAAAAATCTGTTATTTTGTCTTTGTATACGTTTTCAGGGTTCCGAAGCCAAACGGCAAAAAACGGAACCCTTATAGATTCGTCATGTCTGTCTGTCTGTCCGTCCGTATGTCACAGCTACTTTATTCCGAAACCAGAAGAACGATACTGTTGAAACTTAGTCAGTAGATGTAATCTGTGAACCGCATTAAGATTTTTACATGAAAATAGAAAAAAATCAATACATTTTGGGGGTCCCCATACTTGGAACTGGAACTCGTAAATTTTTTTTTCATCAAATCCATACGTGTGGGGTGGGGTATCTATAGATAGGTCTTTAAAAATGATGTTGAGGTTTCTATTATCTATTTTAAATTGGAATATTTTAAAGTGGAAAAATGTGTCCACCCCCCCTGTAACTTCTAAAATAAGAGAGTAATAAAACTAAAAAAAATATATGTTGTGCATTACCATACAAACTACCAACGAAAATTGGTTTGAACGAGATCTAGTAAGTAGTTTTTTTTAATACGTCAAAAATCTTAAACTGCAATTTCCCTTTCATTCAATGAATAAACTATTATTAAAACATCGACAAAGTTACAACGAACTACAAGAACTTTTCTAAGACGTTACTTGCTGCTACGAAACCCTTCATGAGCGAGTCCGACTCGCACTTGGCCACTTTTTAAAAATTATACTTACTTACGTTTGTGTCTACGAGTATGTTGGATCTCCAAATGATTGATCATTGATCTTTTGCGAGAAAACAAACATATTTTAGAAGTGAATGTAAAGACACTCAACTACCTATAGCTTACCCAGAGGCATGACGTGTCCGAAGTGGTGCGAGTCGCCGACACCGGAGCAGTTCCAGCGCCTCCCCGCCAGCTGCAGACGACACTCGGCGTACGCCATCCTGATCACGAACAAGTGTTTGTTAAACCACATACATTTGACAGTCATTCAAAGTATATGATTTATGCAATAATGTACTTATATATTTATAAGGCTTGCAGCCAATAACGGTTCAATCCATATGATCCATATGATCATGAAAATTTTATGTGCCATAGCGATTATAGTTACATAGAATTTGGCTATGAGGAGAGAATACTTTAAATGAACTTTGCTCGCGTGATGTACGTAAGGTAAGATAAGATAAGATTTATTCGCTCAAACATATGGGTACATACAAAAAATTGTAGCATGCAATTTAAAAAAGTTTAAAGATAGTTCAAGGCATGTTTGCCAGCTAGACATGTTGACTAGCGAATATAAATGTATTTATAATTAATTTTAGGTATGTTCTCATCACTGAATTATCAAAATATACATATATAATTATTTATAGACGTTGTATCCATCGCAATTTTCATTTAGTCCGCAATTTTCGGTTTGTGAAAAACAAGATGTGCGACTAGCGTCACTGACAAACCCCAAATCAAGCATAATTTACCAGACTAACTCTTAATTGTTTAAAGTTAAATTATCATCAAATTGTGAAGTAGTGCATACTAGTGGTAAGTAATGGCGAGTCTGAGTTTGGTGAGTGACAACTGCGGTGTTGCTAAAACGCGATAATTGATGAATTGCCTCCAAACTGCCCAAAGTGGCAGATGTTAACGGTATTTTAGACGCAGCACTTCCCATGCAGACAGATTGAGGGAATAATATTGTAGTAGACTGTATAATTGGTGTGTGAAACATGTTACAACAAGAAGTCAACATTATCCTTACCTGGAGTACGGTAAAATAGCGGGAATATGGTTATTTTTGAATTGAATGTATGTATTATAATATTTCGGACATTTTAACACACTACGTTATGCAGCCCCAAACTACGCTGAGCTTGTATAATGGATACTAGATAAGTGATCAATAGCGCAGAGTATGGAAGTTCGTGGTATTTCACACCCGTGCCTCGGAGAGCACATTAAGCTGGCGGACAATTGTCCTGGAGATCTCGACATCGGGGAGTCCATATAGATTCAAGATTTTATGGAAGAAATTGGGTCAAGTTTAGACGCCTGATGGAAAGTGGCTGCCCAAGAACGCTAGTAACCCAGAACTCTTAAGGGTGTAGTCGTCCTTTATGGTTTGTTTGTCACTCTCCTTATTGGGTAAGAGATAAGAGAGTGGGTAGTGGGTGAGAGAGGACGGTCGTACCTGAGTCCATCTCCGATGGCGGCCACGGCGGCGGGCGAGGCTCGGCAGATGGCGCGCTGCCTCTCCGTGAGGCCGGCCGCGCGCGCGCACACCAGCGCCGCGCCCAGTGACCCTCCGCCCCCACCACCACCACCCCCTCCATCCACTGACACACTGCAACACAACACATTCACTCATTACCAAATACTTCACATGTTAAACAATGTTGTTTATAGCGAACATATATGTAAGTTGTGGCGAATAACAACCACGGTATACACGATGGAAGCCGTCTTTATTATCCAGGCACTGGCTTACTAATCTGACATTACTTACTAAGGTATGCATATTGACTTACAACTACGTTATATATCAGGTTTAGGTTTCAGGATCACGACGAATTCTACGTGATCGATAATAGACTCAAATCTGAAATATGCTGGCCAAGTTTATCTATGTATAAATTCTATCAATTACTTCAAATAATATAAGACGTAGGAATATCGTTTACATAAGTGAGTGTTTATCGTCTCAGACTAAGTACTCAGAGTGTAAGATGGTCTGAAGCTCCAGAGCGTTGTTTTAAAGACAAGACTTTGTATTGTTCATCAATACGGAAAAGTGTTTTGTTTGTGTTTATAAGCTATACCTAGATACTAGTCTTCTTGTAAACGTTGTTGTAAAAACAGCGCACACGCTTTACACTTACGAAAGCAAAATTGACATACATAGGTACTTAGTCATCATTCATATTTCTAAACAAATTGTTAACCAGCGGGGAAGCTAATTATTGTAGCTCGAACGGACAATAGTGAGTGTATTGTGACGAGGGACGAGGGCATTATTCAGCGCGCCGTGGACCGAGGTTCCGCCGCGCGCCTCGTGTCTGCGCTGAATGTCGCGGAAATCGCAATTATATACGAGTACACCGCATCCAATAAACAAATGTAGTTTCCTGTCCGAAAAAAATATCGCAATTTCAATGTCATTGTGAGATATGTGAGAGTATTTTTGCATTGTATGAAAGGTAATTATGAAATTATTTGAATCATAAAGGCAACAACGCTATTTTTTATTTCATATGCAGAGTATAATTTTCACAATAGTATTGTTTTAACTTGTTCAGCAACTAGCTCTATACATTGTTTGATGTTATTTTAGTTAAGGAATGTACCTGACTGTTTATGAACCGAATCAAATTGAGCGTAGAGTGTTTGAGATAGACGACAAAATGTGTATGCCTTGAGTCGCTCATGATTTAGGGTTCAGGTCTGTCATAGCCCCAACTGGTTCTCAGAGTCGTCGTATCCGAGAGGATTTCCACACGAAAATAAACGAGTGAAGATATCGAAAAGGTAAATTTCTGATCGTTTTTTTAAAAAAGTTGTTAAAAATATGGTATGGATTTTTGTTACTTGTAACGCTTTTCGCACCATACCTTCCATGGGGAGACGAACATATTTCAGTTCAGTTATTATTATACAATCTGTTAATATGATTATTATTATAAAAATCCTACAATAATATTTTAATAAACAAGGCCCTTTTCTGATTACTTGTTAAAATTACAATAACATTCATTCCGTAATTAGGGAGAGGTGACAACGTAAGGAACGAACAGAAGAGCAGACAGACTAAAAATAATTCTTAAATTGCAAACTTGTTTTACTGCGTCTTCTTTTATTTCTCTTTGTTATATAAAGAGCCTGACGTACTTACATATACATATAAATAGGTTCAGTATAACAGACCCTTCTACAGAAGCGCATTTGTTTTTATGAAAAACTCGTTAAGTTAAACCCAAACTGTTTAGTACCCCGATGTACACAATTAGCACCCCTACGACACAAACACACCTGGCATCACACGCCCGCGCTAAACGTTATAATTAAAAAGCTCGCACACGGCGACACAAGACGGCGCGGGCGAGACGTTGTGTTTGTGTCGCATCACCGATCCAAACAAACTATCACTTTCAAAGCTCAAATTAACAAGTTTTCTAACAAAATACTGTATATTGTATATATCTGTCACAGGCGTATTTGTTTTGTTAATTAATAAGGCATTGTTCGCACTGTCGGAGAGTCGCCGTCGAGACAGCGTGGGCGCCGAGAGTCGCGACTCGGCGTTAATTGGCGAGACGAATTACCGACGACGTATTAATCAAATACCTCCACAGATAAGCGGGCCAATTTACAAAAGCCCACAGAAAATTCAGCTCTTGTTTCAGTTGATATTGAGAATATTTTACTGTGACAAGAAAAAAATGATAGTGATGCAGTCGTGTGGTTTACTGAACGGCAGTGTGGGAGAGTAAGGTTGATTGGCAGTAACCAAGTCTTGGGGGAAATTGAATAAATAAGTGATACCAGAGGAAAGTGTGGTGTGAGACGAATGTTGGCAACTGATAATTGCTGGACGTGTGTGCTCAACTGTCCTCACTAGTTGCAATCTACAGGTTACATTTATACACATTTTAACTTTGTATGTTCGACTCACAGATAAAATAAATTACGTATTCCTTCGTAAATGTAAAAAAGTGTATGTAATATATCATTTGCCAAAAAATAAGATATCTTGTAATAGCGCCTCTTTTTCTGTCTGGCCTTAATCACATTACTTGGATTCGGCTCTCTTAGTAATTGCTCTCCAGGACACTCGGTCAAGGGCGTCTTAGTTGTTATCCATGTGAGTAAAAGTCTTCCTCATCTGGTTGGCGCCCGAAACATATCTAGTATTTGCTGGGTTATGTATTCCGGTGGCTGGCGCATTACATGACCGTACCACTTTGTTAATAGCCTGCCAAGGTACCTCTACTCTGGCTGATGAAAAGGCAGGCATAGTGGCGATGGCGACTATGTCAGCCTAGTAACTCTTGGCTTTGGGATTCTCAATAATGCAGACTGCTCACCGCTGTAACCGATCGAGAAAAGAAAAAGCAAATACTGCCAGGTTCCATCCATACGTTAGAGCGAACCTGAGTCTTACAAAGAAGACACAGATGCTCCGGCGAGAAGAACCTTCTCACCTTGTTTAGTATATCTAGCTTCCCTGAGGCCGCTTTTGTGACGCTCTTAATGTATTCCCGTTATTTTTGATCCATATACAGAATACAGAATTTATGTATAACGGAACTTATGTATACTTATGTTGAGCTCAGCAACAAGCTCCTGCCGTTTTTTCTCAAGGTATGCCTGCTTATCTGTGAGTTGTACAAAATATCACTCGTGGACTGTACTGTCATCTACATAGCAATGTATGTTACCCAGGGCTTGTATGTTACATGTCATTGATATGCGAAAAAATAGCGTGGCAGACAACACAGAGCCTTGAGGTAAGCTAGCGTTTACTTGCTGAAAATCCGAGGCGATGCTGTCGAAAAGGAGCCTAAAATCGACCGTAGTATCAAGCAACTAATTTATGTGACCACTGATCTAATCTAGAGCTTCAAATTAACAAAGTTTCTTTAAATTTCGACTGTAAATTACTGCTTCAGAAGTGGCGCTTACGATAAGACAGGATTTCTTTCTATAATACGATGTTGACGCTGTCAATATAATAGATCACGTGAATCAGCTCCAGACTCCAGCGGCAACACGTGCGTCTTATAAATGACCACAATCTGTACAAGTAGAGTTATCGGGCGTTGTTTAATATCTCCAGTGAATTATTTACGAGCCATTCCTTCATTAGAAACGTATCTCATCTGCGCTTTTATAGTCTTTAACATCGATAAAGTAAAAATAGAAAATGTTCAATTTGCATATTAATATCCAGAGAAAAGTATTAAATAGTAGTGAGGCAATAATATAGTTTTAATTAAAGTCGTATAATGAGTACAGCGCGTCACTTGGTGACGGGGCGGCCGACGGCCGTGGGAGGCGCCCGCGCACGACACACGCCTCCCTGCAGGGCTCACACAAACTTGGCCTTGTACCCACTACAACAATATCATTAGATAGATAATAAGCTGAACATTATTTTTATAAAAAAATAAAACAAAAAATAGACGATGACTACATGAAAATGTATAGGTACTTACTTAAAAATTACAAACAGGCTATTTTACAATTTATAAATTCCCAATAGTTTACATACATTATTATGCTCTTATAGCTGTAGCCGCCTCAAGACTGCGATTCGAAGAGAAAAATGTGAATCATTCTCAATTAGATCGCATGTTGGATGTAAAAGCTAATTAGAAAACATTAACAACATATCCAATCTTTGCATTTTACTTTACATAGTACTGACGGTAATGGGTAGACGTGAATGTGTGTGGCACAGCACAGCCACAGCCCTACTGCCTCACAGCACAGCCCTACTGCCTCACAGGGAGTAATGCGATGTTTGCACAGAGCCGCAGCATCAGTGTTTAGATCGTTTCTCCGGCAAACTCACAGCAGATACTCTATTAACTTATAATTATGCTAAACACTGCGAACTGTTAAAACCAAACCTAACTCGTAGGTACGATAGCGGCATCGTTAAGTGATTTCATTTAAACTGCATATGCAGTCTTTCATCATTGTTTCCGTTACCCCACAGCTGCCAATAGACTTTAGTGCCTCTAAGTTTGTTTATAATTCATGACTTTCTAAATGCTTGAATTTTTTGGAAACAGTTTCTTTAGTTATACACCTTTGTATTATTACTTGTTAATATTGTGTTTAATTTACATTTCAGCTTTTATGTTTTAAGTGTAGAACACCCTTTCTGTTCCTGCCTTGTTTGGGGACCGCCTGCAATCATTGTCATACTTTCTAATTCCAATAACATAAGCAACGTTCGATCGAGTTATTAATCGATAACATTAATAACAAGCCAATCAGTTGGACACAGTTGAAACTGCTCGCTTGTACCGGCGTCAATACAAGAACGCCTTTCATCGTTTCTCATCGTAATTTATCGATAGGTACTGTAATTAGTAGTTAACGGGTAAAATATCAACAAATAAAAACAACTTGGCCACTTAATTAATAAGATTTGGTAGACGGTATTCCTATCTATTTAGTTCAGTCTAAGAAGTATTGCCAGCTAAGAGAGTAATAAAATTGTGTACAATAGTTCTCAATAATATCTAATCAATAATAGTTTTTTTTTCCGAAATTACGAAAATCGTGTTTTAAGTTCATTTAAAGACGAATTAAAGCTATTTCCTTTTTTTGACTGTTGGTGCCATCATGAGTATTAATTGTACAAGTAAGAAAATTCATTTAACAGAAATTGCTGAGATGTTAGTTTCCGATTATTTAGATATTAATATTTTAACTATTGACTGCACGGTTGGCCTAGTGGCTTAAGCGGTTGCCACGCCGCTTCCTACTACGCCAAGTGTCGTGGGTTCAAATCCCACGTAGGACAATACTTTGTGTGATTCACAATTTGTTGTTCTAAGTCTGGGTGTTCTTTGTGTCCGTTTCATGTATGTTTGTAAAGTCCCCCGCGACACAGGAATTTATATTCCTAATGCGGGAGTTGTCTTAAAAAAAAAAGAAAAAAAAAAACTATGCCCTGATTTGCACAATATATATTAATACACGCACATAGACTAAAATGTGATACATCATTCTTCATGCATTTCTCCAACAATCTTGTTTCATCCTAAGCCATCATAAATTCAATGATATTAAAAAATAAACGCAGCTTTCTAAACGAGAACCACTTTCCTTGTAACAGCGGTTGTCGTAAGTTCTCTATCTGTGACAAACATTATAATAACAGAACTGTGTGCAGCCCGAGATGGTGGCGATAAAAATCGAGTTACAAACGGGAACATAACCTGGCACATAACTCGCCACAATCGACATTATCAAACTGACAGACATGAACACTTTATTGATTGAACACGAAACCGACGGGTTTCAACATTCATATTTTAACACATTTTGGTATATATGTATTTCTTGAATATATATTTGAAGGCTGTACTGAAACAAAAATCATAGATTCTCTGTGGCCAATGAAATGTCTTCAAAATGCTTCGACAGATCGTTAACTCAAAAGCGCAGACCAGATCAGAATCTTGACTCAAGTCCTCCCGATAGATAGCTTAAAGAATTTACTGTTGGCTATACTCATAGCAGATATAAGAGATCACCTGAGATAAGAGAAGTTTACCACAACTTTCTACATTTATTAATAAATCACTGGCAAAGTAATGGATTGCCGCACTGTGGCATGTATCGGTGTCGTTGGTGCTAATTACATCTCTCGTATCGCTATAATTCGCTTATCACTCGCCCTTGGGATAACACTTTGCTTCTTACACTAACCCGTAACTTGGCTACTAACCTTGTATGTGCATCAAGTAGAGACGGACTAACTTATTTTGAGGAATAAATTAAAACAATAAAATGTTATCTTGTTTTATTTTGGTATGAGAAATATTAACAAAAACCTTGCAAAGTAAATTAAATACCACTAGGCTTACTTGTACTAGACTGAGTAATAAATTACTAAACTAAATAACCAGGTAAACAATTTTGTTGATTTAATTTAGTATAGCTTTGTGATGAATGTATCATGAGTACTTTGGACAATAATACTATCATTTGGTATCTGATTTCAATGCGGCGAGATGAATAGTGAAACTGATCAGCGGTTCCTGTGTAACATTAGTTTAGAAAAGTAGATGAAATAATATTTTAATAAAAGCGTTTATTTAGAATGTTTTCAATAGATTTGAAGGTGGTAGAATTGATAGAATTGATTTCAGCACGCTCAGACCAGCTGGACCGGGGCGAGTACGAGACCGGACTCCAAATGATACAGAAGTATTTCAATAGGCCGCCATAATGTGGGTCACCATGCTGCCATCGTCTGCATTCGCTCATTGTGATAATCATAGAGATAATGACTCTTGGATTTCATTTGAATACCTGTATGTAGACATTCTTGAAGTCTAATTTATATATCAAAAGCAATAATCTTATTGCATAATATTTCGAAAAAAGCTTTTCTACGCTCGATGCGAGTACTTTGTCTGTTTGTAACGCTTTTACTGTTAATCAACCTCTGCAACGATTTTAATGTAATTTGGCCTGCGCCTGGAGATGCTTTGATTTTTAAAGAAAGCAATATGCTGTTTTGAAAGCGATAATCGACATATACACGGGTGGAGCCGGAGACAAATGCTAGGATCTTTACAATATCATATTAAATTTAAAAGTTGCACATTCATCAAATCCGCGATTTACTTGTCTTCATCGATAGAGCCTCAAGCCTAGAACCTTCTATATTAGGATATGATGCAACACGCATTCTTTTAAATATACATTTAAAATAATAGACCGACATTCGACTTAAGATAATGAATGTGCGCTGACGAGCAATAAACAATGTGTTTTAATCACATGCCTATCTCCGGTATGTTCATTTGTTCACACGCATTCCTTACCGGGAATCAATATTTATTTACTTTATTGAAACATTTGGAAATATTTTAAGCTAGTCTTGAGACGTAAGAGATAATACTGAACGCACGGTTTCAGATTCTATGATCGCTCCAACGGATTTGTCGTTTTTGATAAGAAAACTATTGATGCACAGATTTATTCAAACAATTTCACAATCTCCAACCATCTCAAGTTATACTGAAACTGATGAACTGTGATTATATCTTGTTTGTTACACATTTGTCATCTATATCTATACTAATATTATAAAGAAGTAAAGTTTGTGTGTTTGTTAAATTGTAAGGGGTAATCTCGGGATCTACTGAACCGATTTTAAAAATTCTTTTACCAATGGAAAGCCACATTATTGCTGAGTGTCATAAGTTATATTAAAACCGAAAAATAAAAAGGCTTTTAGGTGGTAGTCCGTTTTGACTGTCGAAGGAAACGGTCGAATGAAAGCGTTTCTTACGAACGCTGCCTTAACTATGAAAGATATATTTTTGAGTTCTAGAGAAAAGATGTGGAGCTTAAAAATGCCTACAAAAAAGTCAACGACAGCATATGTCTAACTTTTATATTTAAGTTATGCCCAACGAAGTGGGCACGGGTCAGCTAGTCTTAAATATATGTAAATGAGGAGTAGTTTTTTCTATTTTGTGAACAGAAATTGAAATGCGTTCTTTTATTTAAAACTAGCGACGCCCCGCGATGTAACCTGCCGCAGAGCGAAGCTATTCTAAAACAAAATGGCATAAGTTACTCCTTATATCATTAGATATCTGCCAATAAAAGTCCCGTCCAAATCGGTTCAAAGGACACAATGCACTTACAGACAGACGGACGATATTTTAATATGCATTTAGTGCAAGGCTGTCAATTCGAAATCGTATACAGACACTTCAATCTTATTTATTTGTATAGATATGATTTGTTTGGATTTTCTGCTTAAACTAACGGTTGTGACAAGAGGTTTTTCCGGTGTGATATTGCAGCTAGTTCACTTTGAAAAATTGTATAGATATAATTAAAATAATTTAATGAAATAGAAGCATGATTGTACTACACTGTGACCACACGACATCCTACACTCCGCATACAGTAGGAACACAATACCTTCGTTCAACATTACAAAGTGCTTTCGTTTCGTGCAGGGCACGTCACGGGGCGCTACTCGTGACGTAACATAAAGAGCTCAAGCAAGAGTCGGACGGGAAGTCACTTTGTTTATAGGCATTCGAGCCTGATAGGCCAGAATGTTTTTCCGAGGACAGGTGACTGTGAGTTGTGATGAGTGACTTTGAACACTTCTCCGCGGCATGGTAGTACATTCTACGACAGATGCTTCTCATTAACAGCATTTAGTAGGGCACCGGCTGGACCAAGACTTCTCCTCAGAAATGAGGTTTTGACCTAAAAATTTCAGACGGGTTGGCATACGGTTTGTTTTAAATTTTCTTTCTCTTTGCAGTGTTGTAGCCCTGCGTAGTTACTGTGGCGAGTCTTACTATACTCTTCTCTTACGAGACCCACGGAATGTTAGGAATTGATTCTCACTTCGAACATTTCTATTCAGAATATGTATGGTTGTATTGGTTTCCATTTACATGTCTTTTACAAGAGCTAGCTAGCTTGTCTAGATAGTTATGGAATATGTCCAAGAATAAAAAGCTGTCTGTCATGTTGCAACGTGTGTGTGTTTACTACTAGTACCAATCTTAGTAGGTTCCTTTATGACTGACTTGACTGCGAGTGAGCCTCGAGTGATAATACTAGTGTGTTCATGCTGAAGACCGGAGTGAAGCACCCTTCAGTTTGATGAACAACGTGTAAGCGTATATAACATGTTCTGTATCGGTCTTTGACGTTGTATCCTCCTTAGGGGATATTGAATTTACGTTCTGTGTCGCTTATTTGCTGTAGTACAAATAATTACCACGAGTAATACTTAATAAAAACCAATCTCACACAATATACAACTTAACTTATGTTTTGCATTCATCTCTGTCTAACTGAATAATCTATAAAGGCCCTCAAAAACCAGTAGAATGAATTATAGTATACATGAGAAAGCAATAGATATATAGAGTAATCTTAGTGAACTCTAAAGTAGTGTATGGGAACCGAAGTCGAGTCCCACCACTAGTGGTTATTAAAACGTTACGTCACTGTGGACCGCAGTGATATACTGTGTCGAGGAACTCAATACATTATCATAAGAACTATATATTTCCAATAATCGGATCTCATTAACATGCTCCACGTGATTTATGTGCGCCGCGGACGGTCGCGTCGAGAGTCGAGACTGCTCCGGGATCTCCCATGGTTGCTTTTGTTTTATTTGAGAATATACACTTGTAAACAACAGTGATACTATTTAAAATATCTTGTCCAGAGATTAGCGATAGCTCAAGTAGTAGAATCCAATAAACTTTAACATGTAATTATGATCATAAAATTCGGGTTAAGGTTGGCATTCTCAAATTTTTAAGCTCAAAATAAAAGTATTTCGTAGGGTGACTAAACCTTTTTTAGAACTAAGTCGTGAAATTTTTAATGATAAAGACACAGATTTGCTTGATTGTGTGGTTTTTGATCGACCGTGATGAACTAATGAATATATCTGGTAATGGTTGTAATTCTTTAACAGAAAATAAATTAGAATTAACTCCAAACGCTAGGACTTCTGGTATAGTAAATAACCAGTTATTGAAGAAAAACTAATTAGTAAAATCGAGTTAACCAGTGACACTGTAGAAAAATGCCTGCATCCCTACTAATGGGCGAGTCTAATCGCCTACAAATGCAGTAACGTTGCGTGTAATCACGTGATAACGTAGGTGGGACGCGCGCGCGCCGCCCGCGTCTCACGACACGACACGACGCTCCCAAGCGCCACACACAAAGGAGCTCTCGGCTAGATTTATAGCTAACAAACATTTGACGTTAAGAACTATATAAATCTGCCTGTATGTCTGTTCTATGCCGCCACATTGATAAAGTATTTTAACTAATTCAGTGGATTTTCTGGAATGAGAATCAATACATAATTTATTAACTTACTGTTGGGTCGGTCGGTAAAGATATTGAGTGTAGAAATACATTAATGGCCAAATATCAATACTTTGTAACCACTCCGAATTCTTATATTATAGGTAGTATATTTGAGGCCCCACACATATAAATTCACTTTATTTGTTGTTGACAACCCGAGAGCTATGATTGTGGTTTGGTTTCGTTCGATGTCCGCTTGATGCATTGAAAATCTTTGCTACAGGAGTGGTGGCACTAACACCTTAAACGGGTGTAAATAGATATGCTCTTTACACCCGCCTAAGTATAAGTAATCATTATTCCGATTGAAAATAAGAATAGATATTATATTGGCACGAGGGGGGCAACATCACGGGTATAGATGTAGTCACAACCGTTTAGTTTGAGTAGACGGTTTACCTATTGGATGTTGCTTTTCCTTTTTAAACCCGACGCAAAAACGACGGGGTGTTATAAGTTTGACGTGTGAGTGTGTGTGTGTTTTTAATAAACCGATTTTAACGAATGTGTATGAAAAGATTCGTAGTAATAGCCTGTGTAACATAGACTGCGCGACACATTGCAAGCAATATGTCGTTACTTGGTCTACTGGCGAACCAAGATCTACCGAAACTACGTTGGTCACCGCATGCAGCACCATAAATTATAAAGATCGATTAATTTGAATATATACATGTAATCATTTCATTATTTGATTAAGTAAACTTATTTTTCTCTTTTCAGTTTATTACTTTTAATTTAATTATAATATTACATAGTCGGGTAACAATTTTTAAACATTTCCTTGTTCTTCAATGCCGTGGTATCACATCAGTCGAGTCGGTTCACTTCTAACGAAGCATGCTCCTCTCACGGTCAGGTGTACTATAAGTGACAATTACATTTTTATGTGGCTTTAATGGTGACTTTGCTTCAAGAGCGCGGTGCCTTACATCCCAGCAGTATTGTCGTATAATAACATTCATTATGTAGTTACTTACAAGATAATCTTACGGTAAGCTCATATATAGCGCTATTGGGCGTATCATTTTATACGTTTTCATTAGCTTTATGAAGCGGGTTTCGTATTTGAACTTAGTAAGAAGTAAAATCATTTCAACAGTTTATATTTTCATTTAGATGGGATGATCTCCATGTTCAGTTCATTTTGTATGACACATTTATGTTAAAGTAATATGTATGATATGTAATCTTGTATGTTACATTGAATTGATCGGCCGTAACAGACGGAATTCTATTGCTATATTATAATAATTGAGAATCTATCACTCGTTCTGGTGTTGTGAAGACTGACATGATCAAAACCAAGATAAGAGAAGGTCAGAAAGCAGTAACACTCATAAATTGTGGCCAAACCTAAAATTGCCTGGTGTGTAGGTGTGTGTGTCTGAACAAATGTACTTGTTTTTGTATGTGTTTGATATTACTGATAAATCACCTACAGGACTGAATAATAGCTAAATTAATATTATGTTGTGAGTGAGAATGGAAACGTATGGCGTCAAAAAGAACGTAAAATGGGATTTCACTTTATTTTCAATTGAAGGTGAACACTTAGAAAATTTCAATAAGAGTTCATTTGCCTCAATTAGATAATTGACAAAAGCTGTTTAATGCAAGGAGTGTACATTGTGTCGCAGACGCCATGAGCCATGGCACATTGTCATGGGGCAATGCGTCACTCGTCGCGCTCGGCCGCTGGGTGACTGACGACGGAACGTATCACTCACGTTGATGGCTCAATTCGACACGACTCTTCGTATAATTGAATACAGATCGGTTGGCAGTATATCACAGCTTTATTTATACATATTAAGATTGTGGCCCGCCGTGGGCCGCAGTCCGTGACCACGGACGTGAGTAATGTGTCCGCATTTGTGGTCACGGGTGAAACACGCGGTCACTGGGTGAATCTGTCACATGATGTCATGTCGAAATTTCATCCCATTGTTTAGTTGTGAATGTTTAGTTTAATATACCCGTACTTGTTTTGTTACATTGCTTAGTAAGTACTTTGGTAAATCTGCATTCATAATATATGATTGTGATTTTAAAACTAGTACATATGAGCATTACTAAAATATAAATATGAATGAGTAAAATATTTTATCTTTGGTGAATACAAAGGTAAAACGATTTTATATGAGATAATAGTAGCGGTAGAGTTGGAAAGATGGTGATCATTGATAAGAATTCACAGATATAAACAAACAGAAAAAATAAAATAAGCACATGAACATTCCACCAGCCAAGATGATTCAGTTGCAGAGTCCCTCTCTATTTCTAGAAGCTATGTTACAATCAACGATATGAATTCAGGATCATTCTTGAATTATCAAGAATAATTGCAACGTCCCACTGCTGGGATTGGGTAAAAGAAAATCGGGTAAAACAGAAATTCAGGTAGAAGTGGTCGAATTAGTAGCCCAAATGAAATTGAGAATAGCAAAGGCTAGAAAGATGATATACACAAATGCGCAAATAAGTTCAGATTATGATTATCACTATTAGGTAGGCTTGACCAGGAGACGTCATGACAACCATTGAGCTTGGCTGGTTGCTTTAATAAGATCCTTAATAATATCTAGTAGGTAGCTACTTATCGTACCTACAGTGTTTGTAACATTGTCTTGGAAAAAATGGTATGCAATGTCGTCTCGCCGTGTTCCTCTACGCAGTAAAACAAGTCGGTAGCCGTGACGATTTTGGTACGTGTAACATTATACTTGGGTGTCTAGTTTGTATTTCATTGCTACCACAAATTTGTAAAGCTATATGTTTACGTCGCGTTCTCACCAAGAGCGCTCGGTACTTTTGTAAGAAATCGTTGCGTGGATAAGTTGAACATTTAAAGCAGATTCATTTACAAACCCACAAAATTATAAGTTTAGGTTGTAGGATCTCATAGGGTTGTATTGCCTCGTTGATCTAGCGATTACGATAGGATCTAGTGGTCTCGGGTTCGATTTCACGGTCGGCCAAAAGACTGTTTTATAGTTTTTCTGATTACCTATATGAATGTTTAATAACGGAGTTTGAGAGTTGGGGTTAGAAACCTTGTGTCTCCCAGAATACGTAAAGTGAACTTGCGCCAGATCTCTTCCCGGTTGTGTCAGTTAGCCGCACTGTGGAGTGAACGGGTTACATGTCCTTCCAACACAAAGGAAATATCTTCCGACCAGTCACGTCAATCATGGCTTGCGGGCCACGGCCCTACGGTTGATGTTTGGATGTAGTTTATATGCTAATTTACGCGAGAATTTCTTTATTATGATTCAGAATTCATGTCACTCCGTAGACGAATCACGACGTTTTCTTCGTGGTTCTTTGTTCCTTAGGTAGATGGCGCTGTTGTATTTTTTTCGCTTGCGCTGTATCTAGAGGTCGCCACAGTACCATCGAATTATGAGACTGAGGAAACAGGGAGTGCACTATATTTGTGCTCACACTTGTGCACTATAGAATCTCCTGCGCAGTTGGCTGGTCTCCGTTGAGACTGGCTGTCGTGACCGAAATCGGCTTAGATTGTCGTAGTATAGATTATATCTTGTGAATATCATGTAACTTCGTATATTTCCGAGTAACTACTCAGTGAAAGACCTTCCTTCCTACGGCAAAAAACGACGTTGAAGAAGTATGAAACAAGATTTTAGGACATTGGATTAAACAACGTTACTGAAGAAGCAAGATAATGGACACAATTTTCAGTGTATAGAAATACATATAACCAATTTTTAAAAGCCGTAGTCACACGTTACATGGAAAAGTACCATAACACTTTACCCTCCTTTGGCTCTGCCGTAGTCGGGTAAAAATGTTGGCCGCTGGTACTATATTTGTTCTAGTTTAATGTGAGAAGCTCAGTATCCTATTGGCTTACTACGATAATGACGATTTTACATATTTCTAACTTTTGCGCTTTTGTTATTTTAAGATAAACGTATAGGTTAATTACATCAAAATGAAGGTTAATAAGTTTAATTGAGAACTATTGATCACACACGCGACATTCCGCCGGTAGATTACCGTGACGGATATCTGTGCGTTAGTCACTGACATTATCATAGTACTCTCAGAATTCTCATGACTAATATCCCTACATTGAGCAAAATGCGCAGGTTACTGTTTGAAATAATTAAACTTGAATCGCGGGATTTGTATGAGTTACCCCCCCCTGTCCTGTACAATATAAGACAATTATTGTACAGAACACCAAATGCAACAGACACACAACATATTAAATAAATTTAGCGTCATCTACCTTTAAGGCAAGATCGCACTCAGTGTTTCTATTTCTCAATTACCATCTCATCTCGGTTAGCTAGTAAACGATTATCTTGTTTGTCAATTGTTGATTATAATCTTAATTAAAATTAAATGTGATTGACTATTATATTGTACATATTCTAAATGTTTTCATTAATTTATTAGTGCGATTATAAACTGATAGAACAGTTATTGCTTTAGCCCGATTTCAATATTGGCGTGATTCATATCACAACAGTTACAGATGACGTATGTAATCGCTCAAAGCTTTCAACAGAACATGCGACAATGCAATATTAACGTCTCACTAACATTTAATAAACGCCACAATTTATTGATTACATTAATTCACAACAACACAGTTCAATTAGTGTCGAGATTTGCATACAAACAACTACTACTTCAGATAACTTACGTCTTGCATCTTAATGTTATTGCTCACAACTACACATGTCAGTCCTCTCTAATTATCTTTATATTTATGTGATATTTATAAATCTTCTGTTTGTGTGTTTATAAAAAATATTCTTCTAAAAGGCGGTACCGTTTTTGATAAAAAAACTGTGTGTGTTCTAGTGGCTTTGAGGATGATTTAGATTCTCAATTGGACCCAGTAGGTGGCGCTGCGATCAAGTTCTGGGATTTCAAAATTGGGCGGTATGAATTTCGCCGGGTTAGCTAGTTGTAAATTTATCTATTATTCAATGACAGTGATATTAGAAGTACATATGTTCTTCTTTCTAGCCTTTATTGTTTCCAAGATTTTTGGAGTTGTTACTTGAATGTCAGTTTTTTCATGTAGCGACTGACATAAGGCCCTGAGGGTGAACTGAATCGAGAGTTAAGCTAATTGTTAGTACATTTGAGACCACTGACTTCCCAATAACGATTGCCATAAACGTTTATGACAACCAGAACCATCTAACTTACGGGTGTAATTCACAACTTCTTGTAAGAAAAGTTGTTAGGTACCACACTGATGTCTTGAACTGGTAATTGGTACTGAGACCCATTGATTCGGAGTGTCACATGTAAACCGTTAGATCAAATAGCCAGTAGAAGTACATATTATGTTCATTATTTTTTCTGTAACAAAACTTTTTTGTTGAGTAATTGTTCAATTTTCTTTATGGATTACGTTCCGTTCCCTGAACAGGTCAGAAAAGAGTTGCAGACACCTTGATTTAACACATTGTTAGTAGCGGTAAAGCCATCAGATTAGTATAAGTAATGTCTCTGTATATTGTAATGGATGAGTGCGATGTGTCGACAACGGGTGCACACTTACATTTAATCAATGCCAATGTTATAAAGTAGCGAGTTTATAATCGCGCGATCATAACGCCACACACACAAACGTAAGAGAAGCGACTATGATATTTCGAATTTTAATGAAAATAGTCAATTATAAGTGATTATAGATTTTGGCTTGTGTCGTTCTGTATAAGAATCGGCGGAAACCATATAAGGTTCAACATTTGTCAATCATTTAGCTGAAAAAACTAAATGACTAATGTTAATAAGTTCGATGTTAAGTTTTCCCTTGTAAAAATACAAAAACGCAAATCAACGCACTAGGAAAACAGAACGAGAAATTCGAATAAATAAAGTAAATAAGAAATCTATCAAAGTGAATTCTTATAGGTGTCACGTAGGAGATAAACAAGAGGCTTGTCACTGATAAATGTTATTTCATCCCTACAATCCCTATTCCTACTAATATTATAAATGCGAAAGTAACTCTGTCTGTCTGTCTGTCTGTTACGCTTTCACGCCTAAACCACTGTACCGATTTTGATGAAATTTGGTACGAAGATAGAACTGAACCTGGGAAAGGATATGGCGGAGCCGCTGGCGAAAGCTAGTAATATTTATTTACACATAACTTTTTCACAATGGTGGTGTATTACGGTTGGGCACAGAGTCCATTAACACAATAACTATGTACTGATACTGAAACCCAAACTAGGCTGGGTGCCTGTATTTTGTTTTATTATAAATCTAAAAGTAGCTCTGTAATTTTAGTATTAAGATAGATGGAATCTTGGAAAAGAACATAGGCTACTTTTTACTATGATAAAAGCCGACCGGAGCCTCGGGCAAAAGCTAGTTTATCATAATTCTAACCCAGAGTTAGGTCTTTTGGTAATTTGTCTCTAAAACTCAGTCAAAGACAATATAAACCTGTTGCTTCACTTTGGTTTGCTGAAAGTTGGTGCATATATGATAAGAAAAGGCTTTTATACAGCTAATATTCGATCCAGAATAGAAAGATCAACGATGACTGCCTTGTTGGTCTAGTGGTTAGCGTATGCGGCTGCTAATCATCAAGAGGTCTCGGGTTCGATTCCTGGGTCGGACCAAATATTTGTGTCATCCACAAATATTTGTTTCGAAGTCTGGGTGTTTTCTATGTATATTTAGTATGTATTTACAAAAAAAAGTATGTTTATGTATTTATATCAGTTGTTTAGTACCCATAATATAAGCTCTGCTGAGTAAAAGACTTCGAAAGAGGGTAGACCGATATGTCTGCCAATAACATCCCACCCGCAAGATCTTCAGTTACTCCGTGATCATGGCGCTTGCAACAGCGCCGAAATATCGGATACTCACAAACAAAAAGGTACATGGTAGCAATCCCGCAAATTTATATTTAAAAGCTCTGCTTAGTTTGGGACTAGATGATGTTGTGTGTAAGATTTTATTTATTTATTTAATGTAGACACAAAGCTACAGCTACAGCTACATTTAATACTGAATCGCTTTCGCGTATGTCAATACACAAGCCCAAAGCCGGGAATGTTCACGACACTAATTCAATGAGCACTTTAAAACATGAAACGTTTCACGTTAATGACATATAAGATATAACTTATTGTACAGTTATGGAGAACGGCAAGGTCTAACATACATTAACTAGTGCTAGATGCTCCAGCGCTCACAAACAAATAGTTTTGTTGGTGATATAACTATCGGCGATAAATATCCAACAGACGATTAGTATGTCCCAGTTCAGAAGAACAGGCATTTTATTACCTTAGTTATTATGAAAGTGCATACATTTAATTATTGTCTAAGACTTGTATTCAGGTCAGATCATTACAACTCAGGATGGAAAATACTCACGCGCTCGAGGAAGCAGTTGATGTTGTAGATTTAGTTACTAAATGATTGAATTGTTTTATAGGAAAATACATTAACAGGGATAGCGTAACTTTTCTTGGGAAGTTATCGAAGAACGTAACTAGTGTGAAGTTACGATAAAAACACACAAAAAAATGATCTTCTTCTAAGTGGGATCAAAATCGCGATTTTTAGTAAATCACGACTACCTTTAGATCGTGGCTCTACTACCTTTAGAGCGGGGCTCTATTGCCTTTAAAGCGTGGCTCTACTACCTTTAGAGTGGGGCTCTCCGACCCTTAGAGCGTGGCTCTACTACCTATAGACACTTCATGTACATAACTATTTGAGGCCAAGGAATGGCACTCCCTACTTACAGCACTAATTAGATGTCTATTTTGCTTTTGGAGCAAAAGGTGAAAAAATATTGGTTGTTTTATTCATTCATCTTAACTGTTTAAGATACATACTTTCAAAATTGAATATTCTTTGCATTTCCGCACTCAGTGTCTGTTGGCCGCGCTTCATGTAAGTCATATAATTGAATATGATCGTTTATCGAACTACGGCTATTGGTTGCCGGCCAAGTTTACCTATCACCTAAGTAAGTAAGGCTTTATTTACACAAGTTACTCATTTATGAAAATTTACGGCTCAATAAGACTTACTTTTGTTAAATGGGGCAACTAGACCAATGATATATTTCACATTAGCAATTTAGAAAATTATCTAAAGCTTATGCAGTGAGTGGTGCCGATCAGGTCACTGTTTAATCTGTGTAGGTTGATCTGATGAAATTAGTCTTCATAAAATCTTTTTTAGCAATCTATTCTAGTGTTTACGTTTAAATATCTATCAAAAGTCATGTTTTGGGAGTAATTGTATTCCGGTTCTTGTATGCATGTAATCATTGATATTATATCTCAATGCATGTAATACGGGCGTGATTGTTTGAGTATGACTTATTGCTTTCCACCATGCAGTCATTTTGTAAACTTAAATATTTAACAAAAACTGAATAGTAATACTTTTGCAAATGGAAGGTAAGTTGTTCTTTTTTATCACACGTTTTTACGTTTCAACTTCTTTAACGTCCAAAAGCTCAAAGTTTTTCAGCGTGCTATGGAAAGGGCTATGCTCGGCGTTTCTCTGTAATCCGTCAGACAACTAAAGTCATCGACATAGCCCACCGGATTAGTAAGCCAAAGTGGTAGTGGGCTGACCATATTAGGCGTGGAACTGATGACCGTTGGGGTAGATGAGTTCTGGATTGGAGACAGCGTCTCGGCAAACGTAGGGTAGGGTAGGACGCCCACAGGCCAGGTGGAGTGACGATTTGCGCAAGATGGCTGGCAGGAGCTGCATGCGAGAAGCCCAAAATCGATCACAGTGGTGTGCAATGGGAGAGGCCTATGTCCAGCAGTAGACTGAGATGGGCTGATGATGATGGTGATCTTCTGATATCATGAAATTCTGCAAAGACTCTATCAAGGGTTCTTAAATATTTGACGTGAATTAATTAACAAGCTCTATTAACGTTAGTTACTCAAGCTACATTGTGTCAAGTGCTTCTGATCGGTTCATAGCGGTACAATCAGCTATCGCTGGGGTCTGTAGCTCACCAGCCCACATGTGGGCAGCGCATTCAATTCACCTAACGAGTATATTAATAGCGCGGAGTAAGTAATGAGGAGCGTTGCAGTTATGAATGCGACCTCTCCTCGCAACACTCACAGCCTCTTGATCAGACCTGGACTGGAGCTTAAAGTGTTGTCGCATTAATGAGGTTAAGATTAATATATAAATAAAAATGAAAGATAGAATTGAATTAATTTATAGTAAACTTATAATGAATGAAGGTCTCCCTCAAGGAGTACCATCCATCCGTCCGCTATCCTGTAGTACTCGTAGTATTGACAATCACTATACGAGAAACAAAACTTGATTTGTATAAACTTCAATTCGGTTCCTACTGGCTCTATTTTGGAAAGGTTTGCGACTTGTCAAATTGTAGTTTTAGATAGAATTGAAGATAGAGATTAAAATGCACTCCAAAGATTTGAGTATATTATTAGTTACATGTAAATACATACATTATATTTGGAAGTATAAAACTTTATCAAAAATTTTCTTTTATAAATTAACTTTTATATCTTGTGTAAATATCTTCATTTACTCTTGCATCTTTATATCGCGACACAACATCAATACCCGCTGTATATAAAGATGTATTACAAAACGCTAATAAGCTTATTAAAACTTAACAAGGGCCCGATGACTAATTAACATGTACAGGCGTCCGTAGCGGCTACGTCGTAGCCTCGTAGATGGGACGCCTACGCTCCTCATTTAGATGTGATCGGTAAACACCGCCAAGAAGCAGGTAATGTGATGGTGCGGCAATTATCGGCACTTAGTTGTGATCGCTCGATAAGTGTACGTAAGGCCGTAGCCACACTGGCCCACTGCCGTCGTATCTGGTTAAGATTAATGTTTGTGTAACGATATATTTAAAACTATGACTTTCAGTGTAATAACAGCACTTAATTATAAAAGTAACTTAACTGAAATCTGCATAAATAGCGAGATTATGTTATGAGTGTTTTCGAATGTTTGAGCCGCGATGGGAATGTTAACAATTTGACCGATTACTGTCTGTTGTTTAAAAGTTATCTGTTTATATTAACAGAGAACATATTTTGTTTATACTATCTCACCAAAATCTATACTTATATTAAAAAGCAGAAGATTTTGATTGGTTGAACGCTCTAATCTTAGGAACTACTGGCTTGAATTCAAAACATCCTTTAGCATTAAAAAAACGATATTGCGAAAATAGACAAAATAATTAAGAAGTTGAAGACGAGGTTGTGCCACAGCTAGTAATGAAAATATGATATGAACATCTGAGAGATAGCAAATATTTGTCTCTGAAGACACGTTTTCCTGTTCAAGTCACCGCGGGTTCTAATGCTTTCTTATTCATTCTACAAGCATGTCGTTTCTGGGAGTCATAAAATGGTATGTGAAGTGAACATATTCGTATGATTAAGACTAAATTGTCTCTGGGTTTTTCATTTGTGCGTGTATTATAAGTGTTATTGCAGGACGGAAAAAAGTGATCCTCACTAGATTCTAATTCCAACTAATTTATTAACAATACTGACCTAAATATTATAGCTCCGTGACACGTGTCTGTGTGTGTGTGCATTTGACACTGTTACCGCAAGTCCTTCCTTATGTATCTATGCTAGTCAATCGCCGTCCCGAAATACTTAAATTAAACAAATAAATATTTTAAAACTTCTAAGTCCCATATTTATGGTAGTGACAAAGTTGAAAGAATTCCATAGTCCAGTTTGATCTGACCGAAATGTGAGCGGTGCCAGCGTGGACCGCGCCTTATATGCGTATAGCCTCGTAAGTATAGCGTTGTAAAGTGATTAGCTATAATGAAGTTATCAGCTAAGTAAACCGATTTGGATGATTTATTGGCCGAGGATTAAGTTCTTGATACTCAGTGATAGCTTCATTACGGCGGAGTGGCAATCACTTGGAAGTGGACAATTTATTATCATAATTTAATCCCGTGTTATTTTACTATCCAAATGCCATTATAATATTACACTTTATTTTTATACACCTTACGGCTTAGTGCGAGGAAGTTCTTAATAAAGTAGAACCTTTTTGTTTTAGTAGATGATATTTTTCTGTTTGTAGTTATAATAGTGTTCATGTATCCTTATTATATTGACTGACTTCGAGATGGTAGGTTCCAGGGGGATTCGTGGCGTTAATAAAGACTAAGTTAAGCAGATAACGGATACTAGTCGTAGATACATGCGACTCATGATACAGCATCAAGAAACAACAACAACAGCGTGCTGTGTAATATAGCAATGTTGCTGGAAACTCTATCAGAAGGGCAAAACAAATCGCCACGTGCGGTTTATCGGAGACTAGCAACACGCTTGTGATCCCTGAATTGAAAAGGTTTATAAGCGGCGTCAGAAACTTCTCTCTTTCTAAGCATAACCCTGATGCACACGAATAGTCTAAAGCCTGAGGAAGGACAGAGGCCACTTTTTACCGCGATAACTGACTGAGCCGCGGGCGAATGCTAGTATTTAATTTACCAGAATATGTTTTGTTCTCATCTTACTTCAACGTTTATCAGTTCTAAATTATTAATCGCGTTCTTCACAAGTACCATAACTAAAGAACATGAGACACTTGTCACTAATAAGATAATGTGGTGTTAACACCGAGTATATAATGACTTTACACTTTAATAAATTATAGAGCTGGGTGCTGGGCGCGTGGACCGGGGCTATGCTCGTAGACCACTGGCGCTGTTAGGCTAGTGCCACACTAGAAGAGCGGCGACTAATGCTCTATTTAAGAATTATAAATAAACTTCAAAGTAACTCTGTCCGCCTGTTGCGCTTTCAAATTAAAACTGGTGAATCGAAATTAAATTATATTTGGTACACAGATAATCGAGAGCCTGAAAAAGGACATAAGGCTGACAAAAGCTGGTAACTCACATATATTTATCTTTTACATATAATAATAAGATCCCGCCAAAACCACCACTATACGAATTGCGAATTCAGATAATGCAATAATGCATCACTGAGCCTCAGGTCTCGCAATCACCAATGAAAGCCGACAGCACGAATGCTTAATTTTAGGTTGATCTTCTGTGTGAGGCTACCGTCACTGCCCCGGTCGAGCCTTCCCATTCGTGCTCAAATCAGCGTGGCTCTACTACCTATAAACAGTATAATATAGCACGCAGTGTGGTGCTGGTCTCTCGGTCACATTCAAGTTTGGTCTGACATTAAAGGTTCTTAATTCGCGTCGTAACCATTCGTTAGCGGTCGTAAACACTCGGCTGTAACCGAGAGACATAACACTAGAGATTTGAGAATTCTTTAATTCGAGTTTATGTTACAGATAATACTTACCTCTGAATTATTTTTAATGTATATAAGATTCTTTAGTAATATACTTTTAATTGGTTTTTATACTACAATATTCTACATACTTACGAGTGGTATTTAGACTATATTCACAGAGGGGCAAAATAATCCCAGGGAAGGGAGACAAAAAGAACCTATACCTCGGGATACGTCCTTCCTCGGTCACATTTTGCAAAATCTAGTCACTTAGGTTCTAATTCAAGTGATTTCTTTTAATCATGAATCAATAATCGTCAATAGTTCATTTACAAATACGGACGTATTGAACTCGTCACATTTAAGCTTCTGCGTTCTATAACCTTACACAACTATTTAAATTCCGTCTTATTATTGCTATCAATTCTTAGTAAATACGCTGCAAAAAAATTATCAACAATTTATGTTTAATGAATAAGAGTCGAGGTACCACTTATAAGTTAATAAGTTGTGTGTACGTATAACATGCGATAAATTATATTAACTGGTAAGACTATTGTTGTTTCACCTAATTTGCAACAGGTGCAGCTGTAAAGTATGTTTTGTAACTTGTTTTAAGAGATTAAAGGGCAAGAAATAAAAAAAAATAAAAAAAAGAACGTAGACACCTTAAACCTCGAAGTAACGACAGACCCCAACAATTGGCAAACGTTAAACGTGTGAACTATCGGGTATCGTGTTCCTCTAACACAAAGGGAGGATCCTCCGACCAGGCGAGGTGATCATGCCTGGCGGGCCCAACAATTGATGGTGGGATGTTGTACATATGATAATCGGCGCGAGAATTTCACTTTCGTGATTCAGGATTAGCAGTTAATCCGTATAGATCATTCCGTGTTTCATTCGTGGTTCAGTGTTCCTACGGTAGATGGCGCTGTTGCATGTTTTTCGATTGCGCTGTATGTAGTAGTCGCCACAAACGTGTCAAAATATATATCTATTTGACCTGGGTCATTTGGTCTCTACCTATGCGCGCTTTGTTTCGTGCAACTAGTATGAGGAACATAATGTCACCTTCGGTATTTTCATGATGACCTTCGAACTTGCAAAGCAAGAAGCACTTAACTCTCTTCTTAAATATTGGCAACGCTTGACTCTTGAATATTTCTCTGCAATGTTGGTAAGTTCAATTAGATAATACATCAATTTATCTTTTTGTTCTGTTTCTTTAATTTTCTTTAGTTGAACGCATTAATAAAGGAAGTGCTGGTCCGATTTAGGGAATTATAGGTAGCCCGAGTTAGGTAGCTCATTCATCGGAATTCAGAAAGTACAGAAAGTCCATAAATATATATGTATATAAAACTGTTCCGTTAATGACTGACGAACAGGCAACGGACAGCGAAACTACTTCGCCTTCGAAATTTGAAATGTGTGTTCCTTGAGGAGCGTCAATCAATCAATCAATACGAGCGATTTCGGCCATGGCGACCACTTCGAACCCTTATAGGGCTTGGCGCTGATGCGCCCGGAGATGGCCCATTTTCGCAGCAAATTTCCTTGCACAAAGTGGGCAAGTGAGCTTACCGCTTTCATAATTATAATGAATGGTGGCGAGTGGACGGGCTTTAAGCTCACCACGCTTGGCGTCGAGGTCGGCTTAAGCGTTGAGGAGCGTAGTTCAGTACTAAGAGAGTTGGAGCCCAAAGGGAGTGAAAAAGGCAATCAAATTTATACATAAGAATAACACGCAGACGAAGCCGCGGTCAATAGTTAGTAAGCTACATACCATAACAACGCTATGACAAAAATGAGCAAAGTAACAATAGATAAATATAACAAAAAATATTCATACTAACTTTTAAACTTTCGCGTTCCATGATAATTGATATTATTTTTTATGATTATTAATATATTTATATATATATATTTATAATATATTTATTTATATTTATTATTTATTATATTTATTTATTATATTTATAATATATATATTTATTATGATAATTAATAATTATATTAAGGGTATGTAATACCCTAAATAAGTGATCGCGTTAATTCCCATAAAAATAATATAAATTAAAAAATATTCAGTTTGAGAATATTCCTTTTGCGTACGCTGAGTTTACGGTTAAAATAATGTATGCTAGAATTTTTATCTTTTAAAACTTCTCAAAAGTCTAGCTTTTACGGTTGGCTCACTGTAACCTTTTCCAGTGAACTTTTTCCATGCTACGATTATTATGAGACGCAGACGAAGTCGCGCGGGTCAGCTAGTCCTTACTCAGATTATAAATGTGAAAGTTACTCTGACACTGTATGTCTGTCACACTTTCACACTATAACTGCTGAACCGATTTCATTGAAATTTGGTGCACAGATAGTCTAGAGCCTGCGACAGGACATAGACTACTTTTCACTACGATAACTGACATACACGCAGGCGAAGCCACTGTATAAAACTAGTAGTATACCAAATAATAATTATAAATTAATAACAACATAATAAATAAATATAAAAAAATGTAATAAAGAAAAAGAAATACGCTATTAAAATATCGCACGAGTGTCTAACTCTGGCTCGTAGGTTGAGAATTAGATAAGTCTAACATTAAGTCGGTGTGGTAACATCTCGTCCTTCCTAGAATCGATCACAATACACTTAACGAGTCGCCCGCGGCCATAAACCACCAATAAAGCCTCACTTAATAACACTAGACACTGTTAGCTGAGGGATCTCGAACTCGACGCGACAAATAATTTGTATTTACTACTTTGACATCTATTAAACTCCATTCAAAGTAATAGGCTTGGCTTATTAACTTAGCAATAAGAAAATATCTTGATAGATAAGGCCAGGAAACCTAAGGGACAAAAGGATTTATATTATCTGGGGCATGACGTGGCCCCAACCAAGCTGAGAACAAGTTATAATAGAAACAAAAACCAGACTGCTTAAGAGCAAAGAATTTAAAAGAGAAAAACAAGTATCACAATTTATCTATATAAAATGCGACTAACGAATGCATTATTTTGTAAGTTTACCAAACACTTTACTTGCCTTCTTAAAATAATATTCTATCTGAGTGTTAAAATTTGCCAATTACCCTTACCCTTCAGCCGTGATTGAGTAACAAACTTTTATATGAATAGAGATATCAATTCCTTTAATATTTACATTGTGTGTAAGTCATTAAACAAGCCTGTTACACCACAGAGCCAATATTCATCGGAATGTCAGCAACAGTTGTTACCGGCTGATACAGATCTGATGCGGACGATTAAGTGAGCACAAAAACCTCATCACGCCGTTGTAATAACATCGTGTTAATGAGTTGACTTGCGCAAGCGCCGCGCCGCTTCAACGTAATACATACTGGACAGTGTAGGGTTGTGTTCTAACATATGCCTGTTTTAGCGCTTAGTTATATATGTGTGATAAATCTATATATTATACAGCTAGTTATTAAATATATTATACATTCAATTTTAACAAAAGTTGTGTCACAGGTGTTTGATTTTTTTATGATGGACATATAAATAAAAATTTGCATTGAGTAATTACTTTTTCCTTTTGTTGTTTGAAATTTTGATGGATGTACTATTTACCACAAAATCGTTTTAAACTACTGAATCGATTTTTATGTAGGTTTAGTATTTACGTTATAAATACCTAATGTAGTTTGTTAGCTAATATGTTACTGTTATTTTTTAGTTTATTGCTTTTTAGATTGATAATATGCCACCAAAAAAAAATAAAGATATCTCTGGCGTCAACTAGTCGATGTGTATAGTTAATACTCGTTATTATTTGTTAATATAATGTAATAACACTTATTTTTATTTTGTAAGTATTTAGTCAGACGAACTGCGTGGTAGTGACTCAGATTAATACGTCAACCTGGTTCCCATAATGCATGTTTCACAATTATTTGACAAGCCGTCTGCTCAAGTGAGAATTAACCCTTGCTATGCAGATAGCTTACTTACATCAGTATGTGACAGTATCACATAAAAAGATTAATCTACGCGTTTACGTTACCACGCCTCAACAATACCCTGTACAAACAAACGGCAAGCAAGACGTTAAATCAAAAGGCGTATTCGGACTCGTGGGCGATAGGGCGTGGCTGTTAAATTCGAAATCGGAAATGATCGACTGTCATAATCACGTATGGCTGTAACGAATTTTCAACTTAATTTCCAAGGTATAACGTCTTGTATCGTTGTTGGAGATATTATAAAGGTGATTTCACACTGCCCTTATAGGAAGGATTGGCAATAACGATGGGTTTGGCCCGTGTCGAGTTTCATCATTTAAATGATCTTTTTGTTAATGTGCTGTTGAATGAAATAAATGCCCAGTAATTGCTCGTAAAATACAAATTGTCTACGAGTAGGTGCTTATGTTGTAACGACGCATTTTTATAGATTAGCGATATTGTTATTAGAACGTACTATTACCAGTTATGTAGTCTCCAATCTTTAGGATTTCTAAATATGACGTAACTTAAAACTTAGGTACATTTTAAAACTAGCTTTATTTTTACATTTTACGTTTCCGCGTGTTGACTGGCCTGTAGGCCTGGTTAGTAAACTTGACTCTCAAAACAGATGTCATAGGTAATTTATTCCTTTCATGATCAACATATGCCATTCACAGTTGAGTAATGGACTCCTGCAGTAGTTCTTTATCTGGGTATGATTTATCTACAATATAGCTTATAAGCAATATAGATTGGGAACAGACGGTCTTGGGTACGATGTGTCTAGAAAAAAAAAAATACGAGAGAAAACTAGACGTTCTATATTGTAGAAAAAACGGAAACTATTGCTAATTTAAAACTAACAGACTCTAAACTAAAAATCTAAATTCATAGAATTGTAAGAACGCACCCAACATTCAGTCTGTGCAGCAGTGCGCCAGATCATTGTCAGATGTTTGCCCAACTTATAATTTTCCACACTTTCAGTTCTCATATCCCCAGACGTGCTACCGAGGCTATACTTAAGCTGCCCTCTAACATTACCTCTGTTTTACTAAAAGATCCTCGTATACAAATAACGTAATTACTGATCGACTTGTTAACATTAAAATATGGAAATTTGATGGGCATTCCTTGAGCGCTGGTTTCACTGTGAGCGGGTTGACTGAATACAACATTAATTTTAAAGGATGTTACAGATGTTTTGTAATCTTTACTGGTGCAATCAAGTCACATTTTGTTCAAACTCTTTGTTTTGTTTGTTTTTTAAAAGACAACTCCCGCATTAGGAATGTAAATCCCTGTGTCGCGAGGGACTTTACAAACATACATGAAACGGACACAAAGAACACCTAGACTCAGAAACAACAAATTGTGAATCACACAAAGTGTTATCCTACGTGGGATTTGAACCCACGACACTTGGCGCATTAGGAAGCGGCGTGGCGACCGCTTAAGCCACTAGGCCAACTGTGGTTGTTATTTAAATTAACAAATATTTATTTTTTGGTTTCAAATTAGAAATTGTGAAATTTAGTTTTGAGTTGAGTTATAATATATGACAAATTCACTACCTCCTAAACTTGTAGTTCTGAATATGTTTACATGTGTAAATAGTTATATGTAGTTCCATAAGAAAACGTTATCAAAATACAGATAAAAATATTGCAAGTAATTCAAAGTGAAGTATCCGTAACTTAATGTTTTCAGTGCACTTTTACTTCGACTACATTAAATTGATTTAAGGATACTGTATCTTTCTTTGGCTAGCTGTTTAGCTAATTTCCATGTGGAATAATTTCATAAATACTTGCACTGGAATTTACTTAATTTTAACGGAAGTAACTAATGCGACTCTTATTAAAATATAAATACAGTAAAACGCAACGGTTACTTGTAGTGAACTGATATTTATACTATTCATTGAATGCTTGATTGAATACAAAACCTAACACAGTAAAATAATAATAAAAAACTGATCACACACAAGACTCTAAAACATCTGTCTGTTGAGCGTTATTTTTACCAACATATTTTAATTCGTCTTTTGCCAAAAGCGATCGTCGAACACGCGACCCGCTTGCATCACGACAAACGCCTTACAATTATAACAGTGCATTGAATACAGGCAGGTACACGCTCCAAAAAACTTTTAACAAGCGCCCATTTTGAACACAAAACCGTCATAATTGGCCGCCGAGCTCCATAACGACCGAAATCGACAACGCGCACGTTTACGTTGCCTCCAACCAAAAAAATATACGTTGACAAATAAACAACTACTCACGTCAGCGTCCAGACTTGATAGGTTTTGATGTTCTGTGAGATTTGATCATTTTTTGTACATTTTTGCCAAGTTATTGTCAGTAATTACAGGGTACAAGTATTTGGTATTGTTGGGATCCCTTTTGTATGGTATCTTTTATCAAAATGGAAGAAATAATTTGGGGTTTCGATGAATTTTTATGAAGGATTTTTTGGTAGCCGTTTTTTTAGCATCGATTTTGTTAGAAGATCGTAAGCAATATGCGATAAGTGGTGAATTGATGGGTTGGATGTGAGCATGAATATATTTACATTGAATTAGCATAATGATGGTGCTTCGTATTCGCATGTAGATGAGCCAGTTGCGCGAGATAATAAATCAATTTTAACTACAAATAGCCGTAGTTATTCTACGAGAGGTTCACAGGAGATGCGGCTATTTTGGAGATGTATTTAATCGTTGGAATTTAAATATTATTTATATTGACATTTATTATGATCGCAACATGAAGTTCTTATGAACGCTAGTAAAAGCACTTATAGCATACATTTTTAAATTAACGAAAGAAATAGTTTTCATTTGAAATGTGAATGAATGAAATGCGCACCATTTTTCAGATAGCTGATCAGAGGAGAATGTTTGTTTACAGACATTGTGGGCAAATCATGAATATCGTAATGTTTAATGATTGAACTGCAGAACCTCCCGTAATGTTTGGTAACTAGATTATTTGGCAGACTGATGTAAAATTGTAAAATGTACATGTATGTACATATATTACGTCATGATATCAACGGCTTGGGAAGTCTCATATTGCATTCTGATTGTTTATTACAAGTTTATTTTTATAAACCACTCCACCAGTTGATTTTATAAATATATTTTTATAGAAAATATAGTTAAAGTAATAAGTATCCATTACCGACATTGTTGTATAGGTCACGAACATTATACTTCAAGATCATTAAGTAAATATAGACTGTTGTGGAAGTGTCCGTCGTGCCCCAGGCGCGTATAACTTTCAGTGTAAGTGTTGCGAACTGTCATAAGAACAAGTTTAAGCGATTAACATGTGAATTAATATGTTTGTTTATATAAAAGGGTACCGTTTCAACTCGTAATTTGATATCGAGACTTGATAGGAATTACCATTTAACTATTATTATTATTTACAGCTATTCTTTATTATCGAAAACCACATTAGGAATTAATTCTGACGTAAAACTTTACAATAATATACGTAACGGACACAAAAACACCTAGAGTAAGAACAGTTTGTGGATTAGTCAAAGTGCTGGTGTCTGCTTAAACCACCACACTCTATGTGCAGTCATATGTTTTTTTATGTTTGCGATCAGTAGCAGTTACGATATAACTACAAGCAGTATTGAAAAACTTAAATTCGTGATATGCATTGAAATAAATACAAATGAAGAATCGAACTTAAACGGCTGGGCTACATCGAGGGAGGCGTGATAAGTAATTTGGTGACAGTTTGACCTTCTAAGTAATTTGATACGAGTATCACTACATTTTATAAAATAAAGTCCTCCGCCGCGTCTGTCTGTCTGTTCGCAATAAGCTCAAGACTCGCAGCACCGATTTTAATGAAGTTTTGTGCCCAGATAGTCTAAAGCCCGAGAAAGGACATAGGCTACTTTTACCGCGATAATCTACTACTACTATTACCATGTTCTTCCGGAAGCCTGTCCCCCACAGAAGTGATTTAGAATTCATGTATCACCTTTAAAACTTTTATGATCGATATTAGCATCGGAAGAACAATGGCAATTAAATTTTTCGCTTTACTCAAACAGGTAATTATTGAGTCCAAATATTTCAGTCATACTATCATAGTACCTATTCATACGCCATTTCAGAGAAACACCAAGCAAACGCATTTATGCTCATAACTACGCAGCACCGAGATACCATCTCTAATATTAATTTTACTTAATTACGTAAACGAGTAATTATGTTTTAACACAAAAGCTACCGGTATTAAAATACCTGGTTTAGTCAGAGGTCGAGCTGGTGTGCGAGGAAAGTGCTTGGACAACAGTCGATGCAACTTGTTTTAGAATAAATTATTAATAATGAGTTATATTTTTCTAAAATTAATAAAATTAAATAATTGTTTTCTAGTCTATCAACTAAGATGATAATAATGATACGATGAATAGTAATTGTCGACGAATTAAAAATTTCATATCACCAACTAGGGGCCGTTACTTGACCGACCTCTCATTAAAATATAGATTTTTTTTATCGTTCCTTTATGCTTTCCTTGTATGTCACGGCAAAATAGCGAATATATTTGTAATAAATGATGTGTGTCAAATAAAAACGTTATTTTACATTTAAATATTATAATGTGAAATGTGATAGGAATGTTAAACAAATGGTTATTTAAATTGGCGTTATAATTAAATCGCCACTGACATATACATATTTATAAGTGCTAGTTCAGAAGTCGAATTGTAACTTTGATTGACCTACTGTTGAGGCTGGAGTCGATTCGATTGTAATCAATCATTGTCATGTGTTTTACAATTACCTATCTTACTTTTGGTAAAAAAGTTGGTTTACATAGATAGAAGGATTCCGAATTCACGTCACTTCATTCAATTACTTTAAGTGCTTAGCTGTTATAATAACGACCGCGACAATGATCTATGGATAGTCGTGGGCCTTGGTATATTCTGAGTCTATTTTGTGCTGATTAGCACTTGTAAATTTAGTGTTACATGTTGATGAATCTTTCTGTTAGTTACGACACGAACAATGGTTATAATAATTACAACTATACAATTGAACATATATTGTTGTAATAAAATTACGGAAAAATATGGCAATAAATGCGACCAATGCAAACTATATATATAAAAAGTATTCAATATCTATCAGGTAAACGATCAAGTCAGTGTCCGTTATATGACACAAATGAGGTGTGAGGTCATGGCCTTATAGAAAACAAGTGTTAAGTAGTTTGTGGCACTTAATGTCGTGTGGGACTCACCTGGCACAGTGCAGAGACAGATAGAGCAGCAGCAAGGCCCGCGCGGCGCGGGGCGGGCTCTGCAAGCTCCGCCGAGGCGCACATCCCGACATGTTTCACATCCTACTACTTCATAACACACACACTTATCGTTGCACACACATCCTCACACGGGTCCATAACACGTTTCGAGATTCACTAATTTTTATACGATTTGTTACGCGCACATTTCAAACATTAAAGTTAAATGGTCCATTTGACAGAACTTTCAGCCATTTTGCATATATTTGCATACGGTTTTAATTGTTATAAAATTACTTTACGGTTTTAAATTGTTTAAATGTTTTAAAATTGTCTGTATTTATTTTATATTAAGTCACAGGTGTATATTTTTAGTTTTTAACCTTTACACTTGGTAATGTGCCTGTAGTGTGATGGAGCGTTGAATGACCTGCGAACAATAAACAACAACATTATAATAGGCATGTAGCTATATAACTATTACTAGTGAATAGATCTGCTGAGTGGACACGTTTTCTTCGATACCGAAAAATACTATTTACAATTTACCTATGCAACATTAAAATAATAGCTAACTTTAGTTTTGTGTTAGATTATCGAGAATTCATATCAGCAGGTTTATAATTACTATGCACGGTATATACCAATTCATTACGTATGAAGTATTTCTTCTACCGTTAATTTCTGTATATATGTTTATTTTGTATGTATTGGTCTAGCATGGTCTAGCAGTTAGCGTAAGCAGCTGCCGGTCAAAAGGTTTTGGGCCGGGCCGATTCCCGGCTCAGGACAAAACTGTTGTGCCCGTGCCTCTCCGAGCACTTAAACCTATTAGTGGTTGTCGTGAACATCTATGATAATCTTTATTGCGAAGTCAGAGGTGCCCTCAAATACACCGACAGCTACTTATTTCAACCTTCAAATTTAGATCGGTTCCAATTATGAATTCTGATAATAGTTAATTTTAATGAGCTAACGGGTCACTTGTTGAAACACGACTACCCTCTGAAAGTCTGCAACTTGGAACACACGAGTCACAAAAATAAGTACGATCTTTTGTTGAAGGTTTGAATATCGTATAAGAGTATGATTTGTACCATAGAATGGTTCAATGTATCTACTTCCTTGTCTGTTAAAATCTTATCTCTTACATTGGCCATCATACCTAAAAGGTTTATCAGACACAATCATCATTTTACAGTGCCAGCACTGTTGATTTTGCACATGGGGTACACGTCGAGCGAGTGATCTACACCACAAAATGTTTCATTGTTTCTTACAAAACAGGAACTATTAAACGTAGTTACTTTGTAAAATGTTACATAAACATATGTACATGTTGCGTTGTGTCATGACATTAGAACTGACGAGACAAGCCGCTTCGAGGTCACTGAGTACCACCTACTTACGTACGTATGTTACTGGCGCCTTCTTATCATCTAACAAACTATTTATATTCGTTTTGGAGGACCCTCAAAACAGCAGTACTTGGGATTTGTTGAAGGCATTTACAACATACCGTTTAGTTATCTTTGGCGAAATGATAACTTATAATATTATCCGTGTCTTTTTAAAATTTAACACCCCATATTCAAAAAACCTATTTATGTAACAAAATTTTTAATAACGATTACTCAATATTTATTACTAATGTCATTTTTCAACGTAGGAAATTACCTGCTTTGTAGGGTCGTTATGGCGTACCATGGTGAGGTCCTACTTGATAGTACAATAAGCATTACAAAACAGATGGAGCTCAATATAATATATGTACGTTTAACATTAAAACATTTCCCTTTTTCTGATCACATAACATAATGACCCATATAGCACAGTTCAATGTCAGCTGAAAGTGATTCTCTGCGTAAGGTCAGAAAATAAAACAAGAGGAAATAAACACAAAAATACATAAAAGAGCATGATTGTAGCTGTAATAATATGTAATAATATCCGAGAACAGTATTTTTTTTATGGCTGTGGTTGTTCGATAATGATTTCCTACATTAAATAAAGAGCTAGAAAGCTTAATACTGGCTTCAAGGCATGTGTTACGATAAATTGCACAAACAGCGCTTCAAGTACAGTATAATTATGTCTTTTGGACATTGACGTGGTTACCTTGCCATTGTTCACAGACTGGAATGTTGGAAAGCGCCCGAGCACGTTGTTTACAAAATTCTATTCTCGTTACATTTACGTTCTACGAACTTAGATAGTAATAACAAGAAGTATTGTTTATCCAAAAGTCGCAAATTATCCACAATTTAACGTTGTGGTTTAGTTTATACTTTCAACTGGTGGACATAGGTCTCTATCTACACGCCACTTGGTTCATTTCTTGTCTCAACAAGTAGTTTTATTGTTTTTGAAAGCATTTATTTCGAATAAAGGAAGGAATGTAAAGATTTATAAAAAATAAATCCCTTTTAGCTTATGTTTGGTATCGGAACACCGCGGTATTGGTTTTAAACAAGTTTGCACCTGTTAGCGACTTCTTTTTCAGACTGTACTTGCAAGTACAATGTCTATATTTATATTGTTTGCGGCAACAATTAGCACGTGGTGTGTCTGCTGCAACTGAATGCGTAAGCACCGTTTGATGTTTCACTGTTCATGAGTTTCAGTTGCAAAATATAAGGATTTGATTTTTTCTGAAGACAATACGATTCTCTTACTCATACTGGGAGTAACTTACAACGGTAATGGCTTACCTTGACACTCAGGGTAACCTTGAAGGAACAATGGAGGTGGTAACACTGTAAAAATGGTTTCAGTTTTAAAAAATGCTTATAGATGCAATTCGATTTGCCTAAATCCATTTACTCTCCATGATTGGGTCTTATAAAATTGGCAATTAGACTCGATTTCTGAGAAATATACTCGTATTTCTGCATTATCAGATCTCAGAATGTCACTAAATGCATCACAGAATTTCAGATTGCCGTCTTTAGGCACAATCATTAGTTATTAGAAATCGTAAATTAAAATCTAACCAAAATCACGTTAGCGTGTTGTAACTGTGGTGTTGACTAGTACAAAAAAATATTTTTATGATAAATCTCGTGTATATATGTATGTACGTAGGTACGTATACTCTGCGTCGTCGACAATAAATGACCGCACGTGTTCACAGTCTATTGTGTAATGTTACGTAACCTAAATAATTCTAAATTTGAATTTAGTAAAGTGCGGGTACATGAGAGAGCGAGTATAACTAGCAACAATGTCATGGTATCCTAAGTCAAGTGATGTTTTAATTTACCTAAGTAGTTTCTGAAACTCTCCTGACTTCTGCATTACATGAGTGTATTAAAATTGTACCATGAAACAATCAAGTAAGAATAAAATAGACCCCCTTTCTATCTCTATAACAATTTCATTTAGGCCGACAGGCGAGGACAGGCCCAAGGTAGTGTAGTCACGCTCATTTCAGCACGAACTCAACCAGGGCTGCACTAGTTCCCTTCTCACAGAAGACTATCCCAAAACGATAGCATTCATTCTATCGTATTTGATTTCGTCCCAATGATGCACAGGCACCTCAATAGACCGCTACAGTGTGGGTCACCACGCTGCGTTGCTTGCAATTTCGCAATTCACAAAGAGTATGGTGACCACTACTCTTGCTTTCTCCTCTTGCTTACTATGAGGTAGAGATGCTATGGCAGACTTAGACACACATGTACATATATATGTTTAAAATAATTCCGGTCAGGAATTGCTGCAAGCATCGGATGTGAAACGAGACATTTCACGTTTCCGAATCCCTCTCCGGCCTGAGTTGGCTCAGCCACTATGACTGGAACCCAAACTGGCGTAAGTAGTATTCGTCCACGTTTACGGTTTTCTGCGAAAAGATCACTCGTGCAATGATTAGCTATAGGTAATCAATCCACGAACGGTGCGTAACCGAATATTCAGTGTGACGAACAAGCCAATGCATTAACCACGCATCGCGAACATTATTGTTGCGCATTTTCGTATTGGAGCGATGCGCGTTTCGCTACATTCTGTTAGCGTTTGTGCAATATTTGTGCGAGAAGTACCAAGTATTAGGACGTTTGTGGATATTTTTTTCTTTTTTTGGCATAAGAAGTGTTGACGATGAAATTTTTACGTTATCGTTTATTACAAACAAACTGTCACTCCCAATTAGTGGGTACGGTACGTGTTTCAATTTTATATACTATGACTAGAAGCTCGTTTACGTCGGTAATATAATCACTAATATTTGTTGAAATGAATAAATTTGATACTTTGATTTATCATTAGGTATAATTTATCGTAGCAGACACTAAATACTGTACCGCTATATTACAATATCGATTAAAATGTAATACTTTATTTGTATGTATAGGATTTAATAAGAACAGGTACTGATAACCGCTACTAACAACCAGTAAATATAGTAAGTGGCTCATGATCCACGTTTAACTATCAAAGCGTGATTAAATAAAATTGGCCAAGTGAGTGTTAGGCCACGCATAGAATAGGGTTCCGTAGTCACGCTTATTGGTTGGTAGATTTAAAATCGTGTCCAATAGATAACTGTTACGTTATCCTAAAAACCTTAATAAAGAATTAATTCTTTATTTTTGTACGAAGTTTTCAAAGTGACAAGTTAGACCCCTATAACGCCTGAAATAAAAGAGTTATAAAAACCGCTATAGTTTTCCTTTAAAGTTCAATATAAAAACTACTATCTTGAATTTTGTTGGATTTCAGAGATAACCGTTTCTAATGATCCCACACATGATGGAGTAGACGCGAAAAATAAATATTTTTCTCTAAAAATCTATGAATCAACTTGAGCGTTGTTATTACTCCAAAACTCTAAATAGATGTTATCTTGGTCTCGTTGTCAACGGAGACTAATGCAGTTCTCAACCCACTGATACAATGTCAGTACTTACTGATTTCAAATTTATTCTCGATCTAATCCTTAAATTCTTGCAGATTCAATGTGTACCGTAAGTATTTATTGGCGCGTAATATTTTGGGAGACGGCGCGCGCTGGACCGAGTCCGCAAATACACTTCCGACTCGACACATGTTACTGCAATCCACATGTTTGACTCGATCATCTGCGCTGCAATAAGGCCACATGCACGGTGTCATCGGAAATGAATCTAGAAATCTGCGATCGGAAATTAAAAAGGACAATAGACTATCTCCTTCTCGTCAACTGCAGAATTCATAAAAACGCGTGAAACTGAAAACACTCTGCCCATATTCACGACAATGACAATGACTTCTACAGTTTAAATCATTAAAACTATAATTGAAAGAATAAAACAAAGTCGAAAATTTTAAACCGACCGATAGGGTAGGAAGGTATTTTTTTCATTAAAAGACAACTCCTGCATTAGAAATATTTTATCTGTGTCGCGTAGGACTACAAACTTACATTTCACGGACACCAATGGGACAGAGACTCACAACAACAATTTGTGGATCACACAAAGTGATGTCCTACCCGGGGCTTGAGTCCAAAACACGCAGTCAAACGTGTGACACGAAGAATTTGGGCTGAATAGTAATTGCCCTGATAGTTGACGTCACACATTGATCAAGTTTAGTTTAGATTTGTGATTAAGAAACTGAAATAGAAATTATTTAGATTGTATTTCGAAAGTAGGGTCTTGACACCATCCATTATGACTTAGATGAGTATAATCCTCTATTCTCAGAAATATTCGCAACAGTCATTATCTATTGCACACAATAGCAACACAATGCGAAATATTTATTGCACAGATAATCAATAATATTGCGTCAGATCCATCAGTTACGGCGTTATGATGACAAGCAGATAGGCGTCGGTTCTAAACACCATCTATCATTTACACAATTATACTCTACAACAGTCAATGCTAGAGCCATGAAATGACCATAGTATAATGCGAAGTTAATTTTATATTTAATGACTTTATGTTGATTTCATTTGTATTTATTTGTCATTTTGTTCAGTTCAGGATATTTTTAATATAGAAAATTATATAATATACTAGCCGATGCCCGCGACTCCGCTCGTATGAAAAATAGATATTGGCCGATTCTCAGACCTACCCGATATGCCTATACAATTGTCTTTTATTAAAAAAGAAAAAAAAAAGAAAGAAAAGAATTTCATAAAAAGCGGTTCAGCCGTTTTGGAGGTGTATGGTAACTAACATTGTGATACGAGAATTTTAAATAAGATTTTAAGTTACGGTAAAGTACATTGATAACATAAGTAACGCCTGATCCACGTTAAGATCGACCCCACAGTCTACAGCAAACAAAGCAGTAGCTATTGTTAGTAAGCATTTAGGTATATAGTATTGTTATTGGTGTGATGTATTCGCTGTAATTACATCATGTACTTTGTCACAAGACTGATTGCTGCTTCATGTCACACGTCATCATAAATAATACCCTCCTCAAGTCATTTTGTCGTCCGTATTTGGACATCTCAATTACGTGATGATTACATCTACAGTTTTGTATAAATTCGTTAAAATATTAGCACAATATTACAGTCTACGGCTGGGCGTAGCTCCCTTGCTATTTTGCAGGGTTTGCCTAGTGGTTTAAGCGGTCATCATGCTGATTTCTACTGCGCCAAGTATTGTGGGTTTAAATCCTACACAGGATAACAATTATAGATCACTTTAAATTATTATACTGAGTCTGGGTGTTCTTTGTGTACGTTTCTTGTATGTTTGTAAAGCCCTTCCGACACAGGAATATATTACTAATGTGGGAGTTGAGAGGGAGAGGAGCTCCTCCCAGTCATCGTGGGTAAATCGTAATAATTGAAATAAGAGGAAAAATTGTCTTGTTTATTGTCTTGTTCTGGCTACTTATTTGGCATACTAATGATTAAGAACTAGTTATCATTTAAAGATGTATTATTATTTTTCTTGATGAAATGTGTGCCTGTTTGGACGTTGATGTCTTTTGTATTAAACATTGCTCGGCTAAGTGTGAGTTGAACTTTATTGTTGACTAGCTTATGCTCGCGGCTTCTCCCATGTGTTATTCTGATATATAAAGTTTCATACATACAAACTTTTATTGCCTTTATGACCCCTTAGTGGTGGAATTTTCAAAAATCCACTCTTAGGGCTAGTCCACATTCCTCAAGGGACATTGGGACAAAGTGCATTGCTTTTAGCAATAAGGCCGCCCTTTGTACATTAAATGTAATTAATTAAATATAATTTGGAAATATTTAATACCTACGGTATATAAATAAATATTTGACTATCTATACATTTATTTACACGTCAAATCTAAGTTTCCTGCGTCCAGTGGTTTGGACTGTGCGTTGTCTGTCAGTCAGTAACGGTACTGTTTTATATTTACGATCTTTGATTCTCTTCTAATTAATTTTATAAATATTGCATTTATATATACACTAAGAACATAATGAACCCACATAACCAGATGTAGTGACGTTGCTATGACACGAAAATGCCATTAAACTCATACATGTACACACACACATACATACACGTGGTACTCACAGGTAAACACGGGCAGGTACATGTACTATACTACGTGATATTTACTGACATCCAATATTTGTAAATTAAATTAGAATTTATATTGAGAGCTGTCGTTCAATAATTAACGAATAAAGCTGGGCATTAAATGTCAATATATACAGCATTTGATTTGGAACTGTGTATAGTAGTAATCTTATTTTCTTCTTCTTCTTCCTAGCCACATTCCTAATATTATTTGGGGTCGGCTACTAGTTCAACCGGTTTTACCTGAATATCAGTTTTTACACGGAGCGACTGGCATCAGACCTCCGCAACCCTATGGGAGAACTGAAATTCGAAGGTTGGACTTAAGGAAGATTATTTTCTATTTCTTTTATATTTAAGCTAGTAATTTAGTAGTAATTTTAAGTTGGTCTTTTATGAAAGTGTAGTACCGGCCCGGTGGAGCCGGCTCATTCGTGCTGAGATCAGCGAGGTCTCATATTTTCTATTGTCGGAACCTGGTGGAACTTGATAATACATTCTTGAAATTAAACTCACTTGTATTTCTATTCCACTATTTACAATTACTATTTTAATAGTGGGCTTTAAGTACACTGGAATAAATATGCACTGTAGACCTTTTTACTTTTGGGAAAGGATACAGGCTATCTTAGATAGATTTATCGTAATAACCAACATACAAGCGGGCGGAGCCGAGAGCAAAAGTTGTCAGATCTACAGAATAAGTACAGCCTATTAGCCTAAGTTACTCCTTATGACATCGGCCTTCTGTCAGTGAAAGTTACCTCAAAATCGGTTTAGCCGTTCTAGAGATTACTCGCAACAAACAGACACACAGACAAATTATCTCTTTGGTGTAAGTTTTTTATATATTTTTATTCGCATATAATATAATATATATAATAATAATAAATATTTCGGACATTTCACACACAACGCCGTCTAGTCCCCAAACTAAGCAGAGCTTGTATTATGGGTAACTAGACAACTGATATAAATACATAAACATACTTTTTTTTTGTAAATACATACATATTATACATAGAAAACACCCAAACTCCGAAACAAATATTTGCGGATCACACAAACATTTCGTCCGACCTGGGAATCGAACCCGAGACCTCTTGATCTGCAGTCGCATACGCTAACCACTAGACCAACGAGGCAGTTTGCAATATCAAATGAAAAAAAATGTTCATTTGATATTGCAAAGAAATACTCCAGTTTTATTTATTTGTTTAAATTACATCTCTGACTGTATGCGGACATTCGCATTAGTTGAGGTGACAGTTAATGACCAGCACTAAGACTTGTCGTAGGCCGGACCTGCCTCTTGGACGTCTGCACTCGCAATTATATATGAGCACCAGCGCGGAAGACAGGTGCGCTCAGTGAGTAAGTGCTCACTTCAATAATGTTGATCTTAACAAGTTAATTAAACGTGAAAGTGGTTTTTGTGACAGATGATGGCAACACTGTAACTTGTAGTACTGTTATGTTTACTTTAAACAGTGCTGGATTTACACATTTGCCGCCACAAAGCTTTAAAATTTTTGCCGCCCCTACTGACTTCTGAAATTGATATACTGTTCATAATAAAGTTAATTCCGTTCTTTAGAAAATAATCTAGTTACTAGATTACTTTTAAAACTTTTGTTGTTTTTTAAGTTAAGCAAAGCTTGATTTTTACTGCACTACTTATAATGTTTGATATACTAAGGAAGATAAGGAAGTAAGGCCAGATACTGCTATGCACCTTTTTTTTTCGCGGGGAATGCTTTTCGCACCATACCCCAGAGACCCCAGAGAATATAGGCGGTAAGAGCCATACATGGTTACCGCGGTCGCAACCTTCTGCGAAGAAATCAGTTATGCCATGGTCATGATGCCCTGAGTGTGGCCGCAAATGAACGGAACAGGTTTTTCCCTACATCCGCTTCAGTGGCCTTCAGGCTTCAGAGGAGGCGACGTCCACGTGTGCCGCCCGTCGCCATGGAGAGAAAAGCAATTGATGGCGCCCGCTTCAGTGAGCGGTGGCACTGGGAAGGGTTCAGAGGGCGTAATAACAGGTTCCTTGGACCCCTGCTATTTCAGGTGTAGAGTGGCACACCTGGTGGTTTTAGTCTGTTCGATGCCGACATACAGCTCCGTTACAAACTCCGGTAGGGTGACGGCCCGAGGGGATTTCCACGTCAAAAAAAAAGTGTTTAAAGTGGTCGCCACGCTGCATTCTACTGCGCCAAGTGTCGTGGATTCCTACGTGGGAAAACACTTTGTGCGATTCACAAATTGTTGTCATAAGTCTGGATGTTCTCTGTGTTGCTTTAGGTGTGTTTGTACAGCCCCCCTGCGACACAGGATTTATACTCCTTATGCGAGTATGGTCTTTTAAAAAATAAAAACAGTACTAATTAATTTTTTTGGGTCATTTTGCCGCCCCCCTAATTCGGCCGCCCCAAGCTTCAGCTTTTTCAGCTTCTATGGTAAATCCGGCCCTGACTTTAAATGACCTTTTATTACCTCCATTACTTATAGTTCAAATTAAGTTCTAATTGTTTTATCGAATACAAAGTTAGTATACACTTATTATGTACAAGTAATTCGAATATTAGTTATATAAGCTTTGTGTTGACACGTGAGCTCTAAAAGTTAATGCAAAATTCAAAATCAGGAGTAAACAAAACAAGTATATCACAGCAATGATCTTCAGTTTTATAGTTTCTAAAGTTATTAGTTATTTTTTACTTCTCTTTCTTGCACTAACTACCAAGATGATAAATTCTTAGGACATAATATTTTACCAGACAGCCCTAATAAATGTTGTGATTGCGCTATATTCAGGATTTACTTTATTGTTTTGATATTAAATTATTTTACCTATTGCTATTTACAAAAAGCCATTTAAATAAGTAAATAACAAAAAAAAACATTTGTGTCTAGCCTCGTGCGCGCCTTCACTTGCCCATAAGACATTTTTGAATCTATTGGGGACAATATATATTTTCTGTGCTAGTGTACCAAATGGACACAAATGTATTTTAAATATTTCGTTATTCTAAGAAATAAGTTGGCCAATTGGTAAGTGACTGAATGCTAATCCAGAGTTCATTCAAAAACATTGTGCTTGCAGCATATCTAATTGTTCTGTGTCTGGGTGTAATTTATCTATACATATATGTTTTTGCAAATATATACTTATGTTTATCAGTAGGTAAGGCTCTGTCTAGTTTGGTATAAAATGGCCGTGTGTGAGATATGTGAAGTGACCAACAAGCCACAACGTCCCACTGCTGGGCTCGGGTCTGCTCTCACACTGGCCGAGTGCGCGTTGGGGACCGTCAAGACGCGTTGCGTAACTGTTAACATACAGTTAATCAAGCAATTATTTCACATATATATCTATTCGGGACCGAGGGCCATTACACAAATCAAAGAAATTAAACAACCCGTGGATCGCCTCGGGGCGAACTCTCTGTTTATTTACGTCCACAAACAAACTTTAAAAGCTATTAAAAAGAAGGAATGTAGAAACACCAGAGAATCGTTAACTGTTGCCGGCTTTCGTCATATTGGTTAACTAAAATGTGTTTTAAAATGAAATAAAAGTAATATACACAATCAGTATGTCTCCTGACTCCATTTGGTCACATGTACTTTGGCAGTTTTCAGAACTCCCAATTTGATTATTTTTCACATTTGCAACTCGTATTAAGTATGGCTGAGGTACATTTGGCAACAATATTCATCGTCCATATAATAACGAATGTATACTACGGAGTATCACCATCTTTTTTCATCCCATCTGTTTCGTAAGAGTCGACTAAGAGAGCATCATCTTCCTAGCATTATTCCCATTGGGGTCGAATAAGAGATCAAACTTCGCAAAACAGTACTGTAAAGAAAACTTGAAAAGAACTCTGGCTAGTGTGATATCAATCAATCAATTAAAAGCCCATAATGTCCCAATGCTGGGTTCTGGTCTCCTCTCACAAGAGAATTAGCTCTCAGCGTAATACAATAGGCCTAAAACACATTTCTTAGGATACCATCCGGTCTATTAAAGGCTGATATTGGATGTTAATATTAGTTAAGAATTCCTCCGTAAATGCACAGTAATTAACTGGCGAACAAAGTTGGACATTTCATTAGCATTTAGGCTTGGCTTCAATTAAAACAAATGAAAACAATACCTTTGTCGTTAATGACCGAAGGTGTTAAAGTTATTTCGCATTATGTCACCCGACAGAAGCAAATATACATAAATATTAGCTTATTTACCGCTATCTGATAAGGAGTGCCATTGTTTATTTGTAAACTTGACACGGAGCCCTGACCTGATTGGTGGTTCAGGCATTTCAGAGCGCAACAACGTTCGTTGTTCGTGAGGTGCTATAGTTAGATAATGTTTAATGAAAATCACTCATTACTAATGTACAAATATAACTTACGACCCCTGCATCAATATGTGTGTTATCGTAGTGGGCCCCCAATCTTATTCATAAAATTGAATACTATCTGCTCTAAGACATTTTTATATATGTTGATTTTATATAAAAATATGGATGTGCTCATATCTATACAAATAAATAAACTTGGAGTGTCTGTTTGTAATATGAAATGAACTGTTTTTTTATTAAATTCAAATACAATTGAAAGGCAATTTATACAAAATTTATGTTAGTTCCTCTTTCTGTATCTTATGCTAATTTACTTAGACTAGCTCTACTCCGCGGCGTTACTCGCGATGTACTACAATAGCCACTGGTAACACCTCGGCATCTCAGTTCTCACTTAACATATCTTATTTCATAAGTGTGTATCATAAGGTGAATTGGACAGTAAAAATGTGTTCGGACTTACTGCATAGTAATTGATAATTAGCTGCACTTTAATTTTACCCGTAGATTGACAAATTGTTGAACAAGGAAACACTATTTTTTTGGGATGGTCCATGTGTTAATCTAGAGTGATAGCTACCTCCAAATGAAATTTTATTAAAATTGGTCCAACTGTTTCAGTGTTAAGAAGTAACAAACATATTGGTTTTCTAATATTATTATGGTATTAACCCCTGTTAAAGTACACGAATATAGCATGGATAGGTATATATTTGATGAATGTTGACGGATGGTAATTGAAATGACAGTGAGACATAACTCCAGATCGAAGCTTGGTCGAGCCGCTGGACTGGCAGACGTAATCTGACTTACGAGAACTGCACTCGACCACAGTTTATGGCACACTTTAACTTAACTTGTAATAAAGTTAAATACTATCATATCGTATATTTAAACGTGCAATGGACAGGTAAATACAAAAGTCTTCAAACTTGTAGAGATAAAAGTAGAAATAATAATAAATTTGGTGAGCACTTGCACTTTTGTATGCCTACGCCAAAGTGGCGCTGCAAGTTTAACTCTGAGTGCATTTTTAAATATAGTTTTATATGAGAAATAAAGAACAGTGACAAAAAGTAGTTTACTCAATACTTTATTGCATATTTCAATATCTATATAAATAAATGAGACTCAAGTATCTGTTTCTTGTTATTTCAAATTAATATAGTTTTACTAAATGCATATATGACATTATATGCGGTGCTCACATCAAAAAAATTATTATAAATAAACCTTTTGTCAGTTTGATTGTTCCGGTTAAATAATCTCAAGAACGGCTGAATTTTAACACAGTTTTTATTGGCCGATAGTTGATGATATAAGGTGGAACTTGGGCTACATATAACAGTAATTTTACGTATTATTACTTGCATCAACGATTGCGGAGCATACAGGGGATTCAGGTAATGGTTTATTAAAACTCCAATGAATTAAGCGGATTGAAGTCAGTTACACTTTTCTAAAGTCAATTACTCAATCTATCCAACATAGTGGATAGTTTAAACTGTTCATTTTCTTACTCTAATTATCTATAACAATACACTAACACCTCAGCTATAAACCATGCAATTACTATCATAAAATAATCTAAAGTTACCCTACTACACTGCCGTTAACACCACAGTATAGAATTACAACCGTAAATCAACTCGCACATTCAAGTCACAGTATCTACAGTAAATCAAGTCGGAGATGTGCTCCGGTATTGATTGATTTGCGATGTTGTATACTGCCTATCGCGTATCTTGGTAACGAGCTCACATAAATTATATGGCTCTACTGCACTTATCAATCAATCAGACAATCAGTAATTACAAGTAAGATCGCAAGGCTAGAAGAACAAATTTGTATTTGTATTTTTATACTTTAAAATATTGTTGAGAACTAGATATTAAATGTTTTCACACAACCTTGAGTATTTAACGTTACTTAAATAACATATTTAAATTGATAACAATCTAATAAAAGCGGCCAAGTGCGAGTCGGTCTCGCCCATGAAGGGTTTCGTATCAGCAAGTAAAATCATATAAAAGTTCTTGTAGTTCGTTGTAACTTTCATCGATGTTTTTATACTAGTGTATTGATTGGATGAAAGGTAAATTGCGTGTTACGATTTATGACGTATTAAAAAAAAACTACTCACTAGATCTCGTTCAAACCAATTTTCGTTGGTAGTTTGCATGGTAATGTACAACATATATTTTTTTTAGTTTTATCAGTCTCTTATTTTAGAAGTTAGAGGGGGGGGGGGGGGACATACATTTTTCCACTTTGGAAGTGTCTCTCGCGCAAACTATTCAGTTTAGAAAAAATGGTATTAGAAACCTCAACATCATTTTTGAACACCTATCCATAGATACCCCACACGTATAGGTTTGATGAAAAAAAAAATTTTGAGTTTCAGTTCCAAGTATGGCGACCCCCAAAATGTATTGTTCTTTTTCTATTTTTATGTAAAAATCTTAATGCGGTTCACAGAATACATCGACTGACCAAATTTCAACAGTATAGCTTTTATAGTTTCGGAAATAATTGGCTGTGACATACGGACGGACAGACAGACAGACTTGACGAATCTATAAGGGTTCCGTTTTTTGCCATTTGGCTACGGAACCCTAAAAATCAATATGTTTTTTGTTTCTGCGAAGTGTAAGAGATGGCCTACACTGGACAAAGACAGAACTGACTGCCATCATTCGCTAGTCAGCGAAGCATTTATGGCATAAGAAAAAGAAAATTTTGAAGAAATTTTGTGTTGTGCTTAGGAAGTGGTTGGTAGACAATTGTTATTATTCCGTTAGGGAATTACTACAAAAGAATTCCTGTCCATCATATCATTTTAGAAATGTATGGTAGTTGTGTAATATTATTTTATAAAGTAACTTTAAGAAGTTTTTTAAAAGTGTTACATTTTATTTATTTATTTATTTATACATCATGCACATTGGTACATTGGCGGACTTAATGCCTAAGGCATTCTCTACCAGTCAACCATTGGGTGATGCAGAGAAAAATGGTAGTAGGTGCATTTTGGTGAAAATGAAAATTAATTTACTACCTATGTACAAACTGACACGACTGATACAAGTTTATAAACATAATACATAACATAATATACGATATATAATATACATATGAGTAATTGTGTCATTATTGTCTTTGATTTATTATTTAATTATTTTTTATTAGTTATCATTTAATTTAGCATTAATGGATTTAATTAACTATTGTACAAGAGATTATAACCCTTTATTTGCATGCTTGGTAAGATAAAATGTGTATTGAATGACTCTGTTCATTCTGTCGATGCACTTACTCATTTGAATGTCATATAAATATCGCCCACATTTTAAGTGAAGATTTCAGATAAGGGCTAAATATTGTTTGTAATATTATTGAAATTGTATTAAGAAAAGAGAAAATCAATATTTAGGCTATACATGTAGATATGTAGGTATATACATCCCGGGTCAAGCTTTTTCACAAATTGATCGTCTCGCCTGAAGTGATAATACGGATATTAAAGTAGAATAAATGTAAATCTGTTTATGGCGCGTGGGAACGATGTTAGGTTATCTGGAAGTGAGTCTAGTTATTTGTGGAAGGTAGGTTTATGGGCGCAATTAAAATGTGTACTCGCGATGATTCAGTTGGCGGAGACTAGCTCTCACTGGGGCCGTAAATGTGACTACTTCTAGTTGTGCTCCGTCGAGTAATAAAATTTATACATCACACCTACTGTCGCAGTTTTATATCTAGTACTTAATATATTGTTTGATTATCAAATATATAAAATCACGGTTTTCTAAGGAATATTAGTACGTACCAACCTGTTTTTCGTAATATATAAAAGTCATTGTATATTTTTTCTTCAAAATATGTAAAGGTTTGGCGGCAAGATAAATGAAACTCGTGTGCATTATACGAGCATCTAAAATAATAGAACGTAACGTCCTTACTTACTTAATGGAACTGTCTATTTTTTACGTTTTACGATTGCTAATGATGTACTAAAAGCATTTCCGTGATTCGGAGGTCACGTTAAGCAGTCGGTCCCGGTTGTTATCATCAGACAACAGTCGTGAAGCTTAGTTTGAGGCCTTTGGACGGCTTAAAACATCCAACGGCGGGAATACGTAGCCACAACGTTTCTTGCCAGTCCCCAACCCTCACTCGGCCAGTGTGGGGACGTATGGCCTTATCCCTCTCCTGAGAGGAGACCCATGCCCCGAGTTATGAAGAAGTTATGAAAAGACGTTATGGGTTGTTTTTACTGTGTTGTTAAATGGTCTCTTTAATGTACCCAAGGGCCGCAGCGGTGTGTTAAAGAACAAATTAAAGCTGTGCTTGACATTTTAACATAACTTACGATATCCTATCTGCTAACACAAAAGCTAACATATTCATTAATATTATAGGTATTAATATTTTCAGGAAGTTCAGAATCTAGGCTGACGTACATTATATATGTTCTCGATTTATTATCTCCAGACCAATGCGTGTTCTTCGCATGTTGTAAAGTTTGTGCTAAAAACGTCACGTCGGACTGTTCTCGCTTCGATCATTCGTTTTAACATCAGTTTATTTGATTACTGAACACTGATCAATTGTTTTATCGTTCGTGGGTATGAAGTTAGATGAAAAGTCAGCAAAATAATTAAAACAATCACAGTTTATTAAATAAAAATGTGATCGTCGAATCTCTTTCTACCGCCCATCTTAAGCTACATGGCCGGTAGTGACAGTATAATCACGATTGTATCATTTTACTAGGATGTGCGGCGACAGAGGTGCTGAAGAGGGCCTGAGTGTATGATCTCCTCTCGGATTAAGAGAATCTCATGGCATAAGCAGTGGTGTTGCGTTCAGCGTTTACCTTAAAATGAGTATTTGCTACTTTTTTGATAGCTAAAACTTATCAAAAAAACTCAATGAAAGTATTGAATCAATCATATTGTCAAAAATGTGTTGATTGTCTCCAGTTTTGACTAGAGATAGGTTAATTAAAACGACCGTAAATCGATTTACTTTTCAAAGGTAAATACAGTGGTACCGGTATGATCTCATTCAGCTCTGTACTTGGGAATGTACTTAACATAATTTGATCTAGTTGGACAATAAAGCAAGCCGAGTGTCCTAACAAGAGCAAACAGGGCCATTAACATTGCTCCGCTGAAATATCAATAGTTATATAGACGTAATGAGATCACCGTAACATAGACCCTGTCGCATACTTGCCGTGCTCTTGGGCCGAATGTCTGGCTATACTATGTTGGGGAAGGCGGTTTTACTCATAAACATTGGTGTCTGAACATACTGGAGCAAGGTATTTCTTTAATCGATAATAATCAATCAAAAACTGTAAGTAATATTTTATAAATGAAGTAGCTTTGATAATTTCTAAGCTTTGCATTTGTAACATAAAAGTATTTGAACCCAAATTAAATAAGGATGAACATGCTATAAGTTTTACCTCTGAATATATGATTAAGTATACATTTGCAAGTAAAATCGTAAAGTCCCCGACCCGCACTCGGCCAGCGTGAGGTCGTATGGCCTTAACCCTCTCTTGAGAGGAGATGCGAGCCCAACAGTGGGACGTCATCGCAATTTAATAAAATAAATAATAATAATAAATAATAAAAATCGCAATTTAGAAAATTAGCCATTTGAACTTAATTAAAAAATGAAAATTTAACTTTTCTAAAACTAATTTCGTAGTGAGAGAGCTAAGTCATGAAAAAATATGTCGAATCGACTCGAATGATATCCGGCGTCATTATAATCACTGAAGCTAAAAGATGCTAAACTAAAAAAGTTATTTATCACAAAGTGACTGAGATACTCAGATCACACAAACAACTTTGTTTGTGTGATCTAACTCATAGTCAAAACTCTCTTTCTCCTTGATTCTAGAGGAGAGGAGGAAGGAAAGGACACTTGCAATTCTCAAGTTGCAGGTCTCCATCAGGTTACCATTTGCTCATTTGCCACCTATATTATAAAATCTGGTTCAAAAACTTAGTTTTATCTTCATATTCATCATCTTCATCCACAGTCTTTAATAGTCTACTACTGTATATGGGCCTCACTTTAGACGGGTCTATTATAATTCGTTGGCCAGACGGTACTTTAGTGAAAAGGGCTTGTTTCCAGTTTTTCTTCTTTTGTAAGAATGTTGTCCTAGTTTGGTCTTTTAGTCGCCTCTTACGACACCCATGGGATGAATAGGGATGATGACACTATATAATCTCAATTCGTCGTGACGCATATGAAGACAAAATATAATAAAACCTTACTCAGAATATAAAAAGAAAGAATAACTAACTATTTCACTATGAAAGTACATTAGAGGATACGTTAGGTGACGAGTGGATGGAATCTTTAGTCAATATGTGGTATTATAAGGCCAACACATAAATGTGAATTTATAGTATGCTTCTCTATAACACAAACTGCACAGGTAACATCTGCGCAAGGTTTAAGTCTAACAGGACAAATTTATCACCAGGAGCTAACATCAGCTGACACAATGATATTATAAAAAAAGGTAGATATCGCACTATCGCGCGAAAATTGTTGCGGACAAATGAAGTCAATCGTCGTGATTTCATTTAGTCGGCTAATAGAAGCTAGCGAATAAACTCGTTCTCCGAGCGTTTCCGTGAAGTGCCGTATTACCAAAATGCCGAGCTGTGTGTTAAGAAGGTGTAAAAACTATGGTTCCAAAATAAATAAAAAGGAAGGAGTTACATACCACGGGTAAGTATTTATAAGTAACTACGTAATATTTGTATTTTGTCACGGTTTTGTTTCCCATTTACCGAAATTATTAAATTATATCCAATGTTATTAAAGACGCGTTAAAAAAGGACAGAGGATAAGATTGTAACTCAAGTGTGACAAAGACAAGGCATGCGTAATAGATTAAATCAAACAGAAGGGATATCGTAGGCACAATACATACCTATCGTCCGCGTCCTCCAGTACCGTCTAATTGATACGCTCATATTACTATTATGTGTTTAGTTGTCATTGTCTTTCAGTTAATATGATGATTATATTATTTGGCAATAATAGTGTTAAAATGTATGTTGGTAAAAAGACTGTGTATATTGTTTTGTATTTACCAGATTTCCAAGTGACAATCTTACGAGAATTAAATGGGTTAGAATGGTTCAGGCGGAAAGAAGTGAGTACGACTGGATGCCTACGAAAAGTAGTACTATTTGTTCCGTACATTTTAAGCAGGAATATAAATACACTACTTCGAAAGGATACATACGTCTGAAAAAAAATGCAGTGCCTGTTATAAACATGGTAAAATTTGTTTGTGTCCATAATAAAATTGTAGTTTGATTAAATCTGTCCTTAGTTTTACATTAAATTTAATTAAGGTGTTTTCACATTTCACTACTAATGAATTTTTGATTAGATTACAAAATGTTGTTTATAATCTTGGAAAGTATATAATTTACAATGACAACTAAAATACTTTTTTCTTTTTAGGATAAAGATGATGTTTCTAAACCTGCCTCTCCTACCAGTCTGGACCATGTAAATATATCCGATATGGATTCTGTGTTCGACACTCCTAGGAAAGCAACACTTAAGACGAGAGTTCGTAGATTAATGTTTGATAAAAAAATATTACAAAAGAAAAATAATGTACTTAAAGTCCAAAACAAAAGATTAAGAAAAAAAATTGCCAATATGAAAAATATTTTAAAGGTTTTAAAAAAACAAAATTATCTTACGGAGCAGCAATTTTCAGAACTTAACTTAAAAGCAGAACCATTAAACTTATTTAACAGAATACTTAAAGTAAAGAAATCCAAGAAACAGTTTAGGAAAAAATATCCAGCAGCTCTTCGTAAATTTGCATTAACTTTAAATTATTATTCCTCAGCAGCGTACAAATACGTTAGGCAAGTGTTCCATACTGCACTACCTCATCCTCGCGTTTTGGCTAAATGGTACCAAAATAGCTCTATGTTACCAGGTTTTACAAAACAGGCATTTGATATATTAAAAGAAAAAAGTAATTTGTCTGGCAAAAGAATTATTTGTGGTTTAATTGTAGATGAAATGGCTCTCAGGCATCAAACTCAATGGACAGGTAAAAGTACAGAGGGGTTAGTAGATTATGGTACTGGGCCTTCAGAAAACAAAGAAATTGCAACAGAAGCATATGTTTTTATTTTAGTATGTTTGTGTGAAAATTGGAAAATTCCTGTAGCATACTTTTTTGTCAAAGGATTATCATCAGAGACTAGGTCTACTTTAATTATGGATTGCTTAAGACAAAGTCACGCAGCAGGAGTTGACGTAGTGAGTTTGACTTTCGATGGTTGTGCGGCTAACTTGACTACTGCAAAACTTTTAGGCTGTAAGCTAAACGTTGTGGATAATTTGAAAACAACATTTAAACATCCTGAAACCAATAAAGAAGTTGCAGTTTTTTTAGATCCATGCCACATGATCAAATTGGTACGCAACACTTTTGAAACGAAATCAGTAATTTTTAATAAAGAAAATAAAGAGATTAGGTGGCAATTAATTAAAAACTTAAACAAATTGCAAACAGTTCAGGGTTTAAATTTCGCTAATAGACTTACACAACGGCACTTAAATTTTCGAAATGAAATTATGAAAGTTAAGTTAGCCACACAGTTATTAAGCAGAAGCGTCGCAAACTCTTTACAACTTTGCGAAGATACACTATGTTCTTCAAATTTTAAGGATTCGGGTCCCACTAAAGACTTCATAGTAATATTTAACGATTTATTTGACGTCTTCAATTCTAGAGCTCGTGACAACTTTGGTTTTAAAAAGCCTGTTTGTCCTGGTAACGCTCAAGAGATATTTTCGTTTTTAGAAAGGGCTAAAAAGTATATTCTCGAACTGCGCATTTTCAATAAAAACAGAATAACCCGACGTGGCCATGTGTTTATGAAAATAACGAAAAAGCAGCTAGTACAATGTAAATCCAAAACTGGCTATTTAGGATTTTTGATTTGCATCGAAAGTCTTAAATATCTATATGAGTCTCTTGTGCATAATGAAAACAGACTGAGTTACATTTCTACCTATAGGTTAAGTCAAGACCATATTGAAATTCTGTTTGGAGATATACGTCGACACGGAGGGTATAATAATAACCCAAACACAATTCAATTTAAGGGTATTTATAAAAAAATGTTTAATCATCTTGAATTAAGGTCTTCCTTTACAGGTAATTGTATACCGGTAGAATATTTCCCAATACTTAATTGCTCATCGGCCGTGAAAAACATAAATAAAACATGTGATGGACGGGCTTATGATGATAATGCCATTGAGTGTGATATCACAATCCTTAAAAGTGATAAAATATCAGAAGGGAATGTGTCCGTTTTAACAGATATTCTTAATGCCAATCACGATTTATGTAATGTGGAACAAATAATCGGATACATTTCTGGCTGGGTATCTAGAAAACTTTGTTTAAGTTTAAAATGTGAAACGTGTCGTTCCTCCTTATTCACGACAGAAAAGTTATGGTATCATAAGCTCGTCACCCTTAAAGACATGGGTGGTCTATGTTTTGCGTCACATGATGTTTTTTTGGTTTGTTTAAAGTCGGAATCACTTACCAAAAAGTTTATTAAAGAAAATGGGCCCTATTTTAGCAATTCTCAAGATTTTAAGCGATTGCAATACAGCATTTTAAAACAGTTCTTACAAACTAATGTATTCGACACTTTATTTGAACATTCTTTGAATCAACCTCCTACACTCAATCATAGACTGCAACTAATTCGAGCAATTATACAAAAGTATCTGAACGTCCGTCTGCATCATGAGCATAAAAATAATCCACATATTAAAAGTATATCAAAAAGACAAAAAAGAAATAAGTTAAACTTATTTGAAGGTAATTAATAAAGTATTGTTTATATTTCATTTTTTTTGTACTGACATTATTACATATTATGTTACTTGTTATTGACATGTTCCAAATATTTACGATTTTGACATTGGAATTTCTGATTATATTATTGTAAAAGCCATTTTTTTCAGCATTTTACAAAGTTATCGCACTCTTAAAATAGTAGTATTTTTATAAAATGGCTTTATTATTGTATAACTGCGAACATTTTGAATTGTACATGTGAGTCACTAGTAGCATAAGTTTGTTTGTTGACTGGCGGTTGTGAGTATGTCATGCTCGCTCAAAAGTCCTGCTGACGGTGGCGTGTGTAGCGGGTCGTTCGGCTCCCAACAATATGTTTAAACTGACCAATGGTTGGTGCATAGGTTATGATCGTGATACGGGCGCCGTCAGTTGGGGCTGGTCATCTCACAACTGCTATATTATAATACTGTTTAGTTATTTTTGGACACTCCCTGTGTAAATATCAGCATCGTTACATTGTCCTCACATTTAACTGTTTTCTTAATAAAATGCCTAAAACAATGTAACCAAAAAATTGGAAAAACTATGTTGGAAAATAGTGTCCATGGAGTTTCTTGTCTGTTCTTCTCCACAGGATCTACGAGTTGGAACAGACAATTAGCTTCACGACTGACTACTGACTACTTGACGTTTCAAAAGTGCCGTTGTATTGATTTATTTGAAATGAAAAATGATTTGATTTAAATTAACTACTTTCGTTTTCTGCTTGAGAAACACCACGCAGCCCACACAATATGTATTTCGGAGAAAGCAAAGGCCCTAACAAAAACCCTTTGCCGACAAATATATGTTGATGTAAAACATCTATAGCGAATAATTTGATTAACTATATATCCTTCTTTATCTGTACAAATTTACTGGGTTTTTATATTGTTATTGAAACTAAATCGATAGTAATTTTCTTCCTTGTTTTATTATTACTACATTCATTTTTACGACACTCATTACGATACTGATTGGTACTTTTAGCAAATGGCGATATTCAATGTCATATCTGTATCAATTTTACCGAGTTAGTCCATAATTTTACTAGTGTGTGTAAGTGCTTCTCGCAAGAGATCGCTATCTCTTTCTTTACCATGCATTCCGTATTATCTTTTGCATTCGTAATCGTAATGTATGTATACACCTTTAAATAAGTACGTCATGTCATACGGCAACAATATCGAACGCCGTTTAGTATGAAGGTAACCTATCTTTCTATATAATATCATTGAGCTGACAATTGAAAGGCGTCTGCAGACGGAAGAAACAATTAATAGTTAACATGTGGAGCAATTGTGAGTACTGGAGTAATTGGTTAATCTGTTTGCGCCCACCGACTCCACAATGTGGGTAAAGATAGCAAATTAACTCTTAGGACCTAGTTGCATCGAGCAGATCGTACGCATTTTTTTTTAATAAAAAAATTATATGCTCGTAAAATTGGTTAAACTAGTAGCCGAATTCAAATGATCTTGGCAACAACAAAAACTAGGAAGAAGATTACAAAGTTTATTTTTTATAGTTTATTTACTAAATACTACTTCACTTCTATGGTATATTAAAAGTAGTAAAATGAAAATACGAGAACTGAACTGTCGCAAGGTAACATTAATGGTAAGGAACTTCTGTGTTATTGGTACTTCTGATATAAAATTATTTATTTTTATATGAAATATTTGTTGTGTAATGGGATTGTCATCAATGTATTGCATCTTTATTGAATCAGCTTCAATTTATGCATTATTGTACTCTGAGTGGAATCATAAAATAATATAAAATGCAAATTATATTCTATATCAACCCGTATTGAAAGATTTTAAAACGCAATAATTGAATGTTATTTTCGCATCGGCATCGTCATATGCATACGTTGCCTTAATGCATCAAAAGTTAAATGCCGAGCTAATTTTAGCTTCGCTTCCCGGTACGCCGGCTCTCGCGGTTTGTTCAATTTTGCAAAAACTATGTGTTGAAAATGAAGACGTTTGTCACCACTCAATTGCCGAGTGAATCATGGGTGTTATGTCACCCTGTCCCACTGAGGTTATTCTCATTGTGTTCCCATTTAAGTTCATGGATGGCTATTAAAAGGTATATGGAGCGGTCGGCTATACAAACTGCAGTTATAAATAAGTTTACCGTACAAAGGTCAAGGCGAAATGAAATAATTTACAAGTTTTAAATAGCTGATATTAATTTGTATACCGTCTTTGAACAGACATTGATATAATTTGAAAAATACAGTAAAAGAATAATGATTTTTAACTGAGGCTGTTTAAGAAAAGTTTTGCAGTTAAAGCGATTTTTTTATTGAGAAGGCTTTAATTAAATATAATGACATTATAGTAGGGTTTCCAAAACTACCGCAGAAAGTATCAGATCTCAGTTGTAGTTTGTTGTTTAAAAAATTAAACTATATGTAGCAAATGCTGTTGCCCCTAGAAGTGTAGATTTCTTTTTTTCATGATCAAATATGGTGTCAAGCCGCCAAAAGCTACATTCTTTATTCAACTCAATCCCTTAGTTAGTGAGGGTATATTATCAATTAGAGTTACTTATAAGATTTCAAAGGATTAAAATTGAATCAAACAAATATAGGTTGGGCTAATTTTAGTTTTCAGCTGGTATTTCCGCATTCTGAAGTTGAAGTGTACACGGTTGACTAATGAATAATACACATTGCGTACCATTCTTCCTACTTCTATCCTAAGTAGTATTATCTGTTGGTTTTAATTTCTAAGTTGCTGGATCAATTATAATTGGTTTTTATCACAGAGATGACGGACACAAGTCAGTTTCGCAGCAAAAATAAACTTTGAAGAAATAGGACATAAAAACTTGAATGAGAGATTTATCAATTGTCAACTGTATTGAAATGAGTTTTTTGATATGGAGACCATGGAGTCTGAAAAAAGAGCCAGGTTACTTTTCATCATCAAAATGTATTTTGGAGGTTTTAAAATACAATACGAAAAATTGTATGAGAAATTTGAAAAAGACAACTCCCGCATTAGGGATAGACATCTTGTGTCTTGTGTGTGAAGCGGACACAAAGAACGTTCATACACAACACAGAACAACAATTTCTGGATCACACGAAGTGTTGTCCCACGTGGGAAATAAACCCATGACACTAGTAAGCGTCGTGGCGACCACTTAAACCACTAGCCCAAACGTGCATTAATCAGTTATCAAATCTGTTTGGTTAACTTCGGTATTAATTGGTAATATAATTTGAGCAACTTATGGTATAGATACTTTTAAACAAGACTTTCGAAATGAAATTTTGTATTAAAGAAGCTTTAGTATTACAATACAACATTTGTATCTATGTGCCTTAACGAGTCCTTTGACACAAAGTTTATTGTTAACAGTAAACAATAAATACATCGCGAGGTATGCAAGGGCCGGCCGAACGTATTGTTTCCTTGACGTTTTACTATCTTCTCACACATTAAAATTAAAGCGTTGCGAACGAGGTCCTACTTTCTCCACTGCACAGTATGCAATGCACCAATGATTAAGATGGACACACACTTGACTGCGGGGATGGGTACTAGTTTAAGGAGTACTTCGCCACTTGTTATTGCGGTGTGTCTGATTTCCATTTGTGTCATCTTCAAATTGTTGTTCGGTCTGGGTGTTATTTGTGTAAAATAAATATGGTGGTTTATATTAAACATAGAAAACACATAAACTCCTAAACATTTGGTCCGACCTGGGAATCGAACCCTAGACCTCAAAGACATACGCTACTAATGTGACACCGAGGTAGTCAGTAAATAAAATAGGACCTTCATGAAATTATCTCTGTAGTTGTGGTTGAATAACGTGTTTTATTTCATAATCATATTTTTGAGTTTACATCATGTTGTATTGATGCGTATTGGGTTTCACGTTGTATGCACCGGTGACCCAATGACCAGCGCTAGTGTGTTCCGGTAATAAATTAACATTAGTGCTGCCCGGACAGGAATAGCTAAACCATTCCGTGGAAATATCGCGCCGTCCACAATTTGTGATGATGGTAAACAATGTTACTATTAAACTGTTAAGATGTGGTTAAATCCTTGGAGTATAGGAAGTAGATTTTGATAATTAAAATAGAAATCTGCGGGCTTGCTACCTTTTTATTAACGAGTATCCAATATTTCGGCACTATTTATTATATTATTTTTAGGTAGTAGAGCCACGCTGATTTCAGCACGAATGGGCCGGCTCGACCCGGCCAGTACTACCCTCACACAGAAGACCATCCTAATAATGACAGCATTCTTGCTGTCGTATTACGTTGGTGAGTGTGAGACCGGAGGCCCAATCATTCTGCATCATTCTCCCGCCCTTCGAAGGCCGGGAGAATGATGCAGAATAATCTAGCCAGGCTGCCATGGTAAGGGTCACCATGCTGCATTGCCTACCCTCACAATAAGCATGGTGACCCCTATTCCTGGATTCTACTCATGCTTTCCATCAGGCAGAGTAGAGTCACTTTGGCGGGCTTGAATATAAAAAAAAAAAAAAAAAAACTATTGCAAGCGCCATGATCTTTGTTCTTTGGAATTTTAGGTTGGTCTACTGTGAGAGCGTAGTACTGGTCCTGGTACAGTCCGTATTAAAACTGGTTCAGTAATTGAGATGCTTTCCTGAAAAATATAAAAGTTAATAGACTACCAAAACTAATATCCTTACATTTTGGTTTGATCGTAGTCTGATAAAAAATGAATGAAACACAAAATTACACGTTTATGATTAATAAAACGTGTCAGAAAGGATTACAATATTAAATCTCTGAAATAATCTGTTATAGTAATTACATATATTAGATCACATGCGCCGAAGTGTCTCAGACTTGGTCGAGACAGGTCGTCCGAGGGGCGTATCGAATGTATTTTTCCAATTTAGACTAATTGCTGTCTAGTTTTTATAGCTGGTGATGTCAATGGCACTATTTCCTAAACTGTTGCTTACTGAAAGTTTTTTTCTGACGTTTGCTTTTCAGGTTACCACCCCGCCTGTCTAACGTAAAAGCTCCTAAGAACATTTGCAACTAAGAATACTATTTATTAAATTAGGAGAAGGAGAGAAGTTAGGTCTCTGGTGACCTTAAACACTCTGTGATAGATATTTCATAACATCAGATTTCTATATTATATGTATATATGTATGTTTATCTTAAGATTTGATAGTCTGTTACGACAGAATTCATCAATGTAGCATTGTTTTTACCCTCTCAGGAGAGGCCTTTATCTAATAGAAGAATTTAAAAAATCCACAATGATAGCATTTTTTCTTAAAATAAATCTATGTTTTACTAATTTATTTTGATATATAAATTATGAACATGTACACAAATATAACAAGCTGACTCATGGTAAGTAGCTATAGTTACCTAAGGACGTCCATAACTAAAGAAACATAGATGCATTGCTGCTTTTTATTTGCAGAAGTAGAGTAATCTACGCTGTTATTGAATAGCGCTATTGCTTAAAATTAATCAGTTTATTTTTACCAACGAAGTTTGAGGCAGCGTGTTCTATGTGAGAATATTCGTGTACATTATTACAAGGTGTAAATACCAAGGGCGGGTGTGACGGCGGCTAATAAACGGGTGCGTTGATATCTGAGCTAATACTGTGATGTGTAATAATGTGCTGTGTGACTTGAAGTCGACCGTCGTGTGGTGTACGGGACCGGCGTCAGGAGCTTTCTTATTGATTACTATTATGTAGTAAGTTATCAGGGATAACTAACATCTATGTGTAATATGGTTGCTAGATATTTACTATCGACATATCTAGCAAGTTGTAATTTTGATGTTTATCGATTGGTCACGATTTTGTTTTTGTAGTTGATCCAACTACTAACATGTTTATCTCAATTAAATACACTTAAAGAGGAAATCAACTGATAGCAATCGATGTTGAATTTTACTTTTAGGTTACCTTTTACATGAATCATTTTTTTTATCATTTCTGGTATCCTATTAACACAAAGCAAAGTTTTCATACAACTAATTAATGACATAATACAAGTACATACTATGTTTATACACAAAGAGATAATATATATGTCAAAGTAACCATAAACACGTTAATAAGGTCCATCAATCATAGTAATTATGTAACGTTATCAAATATGTTATAATTTACAGCCGAAACGAGCCAAAAGCACAAGGCTGTGTCGAATCGCGATCATAAATCAAACACACACGCACCTAATTAATAGATGTTGTGTGTGACCACACAGGCGCACTCGTGTGGTCTCTTTAACGCTGAAGTTGTTTGAAGATAATCAACATGCTGATGTCTGAGATAAGATTAGATCAGTATTTAAGTAAGAGACGCGTGTGCAAACACAGTATTTATTTTTTGCTTATTAACACAGGAAATCGCAAATAACTTACTTCACATTACAATAATTTGTTAGGCTCTTTCCGCTTAAGTTTTAAATAATGTACTCACCGGTCTATAATATAATATTTACGTTTAGGGTTCTTATAAGTATAAAACATCGTAATATAGTTGACAGGTTGATTTTTACTATAATAATTGGCTTTAATAAATTGTTCGTTCAATATTTAAATAATAATTATAGTCCGAATATATCTTTTGGTAAGTGCCTTATGATTTATAGTTATTTGCTTAAGGCGTGCTGTTCCACAGACATCCGGAATTGAATGACTGTAATTATTATCTACAAGGCTTTTAATTTGTTTGTTATTTATAACATTTAAATCGTAGTATATAACTCAACACAGAACGCGCCAGATCGAATTGAGTAGTCTGATTACCTAACATGGCCTTACATACGTGTTTTTTAGTGATAATTTCAGTGGGGGTTCCTGAAGCCCAGTACACTCCTCAACTCTAATTTTACGGGAGAGGGGATCTCCTTTGTAGGTCTCCATGGTTCTGTAAAGATGCATCATTTTCTTAAATTCCCATAACTTACCATATGTTGTCATGTGAATGTTAAAATAAATGTTATTTCTTTCATTCTTACTAATTTTCTCGACTATAAAAGTAGTTTATTAAATTCCCGATACATAAAACATTTTATTTTTATATAAGTAAAATATTTTTTTAATCGGTTACGATCCACTTGATTAAGACTGATTTTAATTAAAACTAAGTAATTTTCCAATCAAAGTTAAAATTATCCGACGTCAATCTATTACTAAAATGATATAGGAGGAACTTACCGGGTACCAAAGAGTATATAATAACTACTACTGAACTAGACCTGTCATTATTGTCAATTAAGTCATGAGATAAATTTAACGTGTATCTTCAAGTATTTTATATAAAAAATGTATAGCAACAAACAAACTAGTCGTGTACACGATGGGAACTTTCAATAGGAACTTCGTACGAACTGTGGCTTTCGTAGCCGCGTGGTGATGTAAGTTAAAAAGTGTAAGTGAAAATTATACAGTGATATAGTAACTTAAAATTGGTCTTCTTTCATTTTATTCTATTTTAGTTGAGATATACAGGTTCATTCTTGGAAGATCTGTTGGCCAGAGCTATGATGATTATTGTTGATTGTTGATAATTTCAAAATGTGGATCTACTGAGAATTTCTTTATTTGTACATTCGTAAATCTACTCGTTCAACGCTTGATCCTTTCTTTTTCGCAAAAAATCTTTATTACCTGTGTAATAAAGATTTTTTTCGAAAAAAGAAAAGTAACCTAACACTTGTCTGCACAAGTGTTAGGAAATCAAAATATTCACTTGTTTGGGCGATATTAATTCTTTAACAACGACATTTTTTCTTATAAAAATCATCACTAAATTCATTTGATTAAGTTTAAGTAGTAGATCTAATGAGGAAACATATTCTCAAAAATAAATGTTTTCTAAGTATAATATGTATGTATTTTTTAATAAAATTTTAAAAAAATGTGTCAGTAAATCTATGGTACTTCATAGTTGTACTACTATATCTTTATATATATAATTCTTCTGTGAGTGTGTATGTCACTGAACTTCTCTCAAACGACTGGACCGATTTTGATGAAATTTTTTGTGTGTATTCAAGGGGATCTGGGAATGGTTTAGATTCGCAATTGGACCCAGTAGGTGGCGCTGCGATCAAGTTTTGGAATTTTAAAGTTGGGCGGTACAAAGTTGGCTGGGTCAACTAGTAATATATAAGAAGCGGACTAAGAAACCATGAATTCAGAAGAGATTTTGACAACAAATTTTAGGTTTGAACCTACAATAATAAGCCCGGCTAGGTTAAATGAATTTATAATATAAAATAAGACAATCGGTAGATCCACATTTGTCTATTATTAATACTGTATTTATTTCAGGGGCTAAATTGAACGCAAGGTGGTGGGAGCGAGCTCGGCTGTCAAGATGTGTATCTTTGCGACTGTTATGTTGGTAGTGCCTGCTTGCAGTTTGCTGCTACTGGCGTGTCTTGTGTACGTTACTACCTGCATCACATTTACGATAAAACATAGTTAGTATTATTTATATATTTAACTTGTTTAATGTAGGCTTATTCGAGTAGGCATTTTCTACCAGTCTACTAGCTGGATGCGAGGAGCCCAAAATCGATCAGAGTGGTGTGCAATGGGATAGATCTAAGTCCAGCAGTGGACTGCGATAGGCTGATGATGATGATGATGCACAAAATACATGAGTATTTAAAGTCATTGATGCACATAAAACGAATCCCAGAAGTAAAGAGTGGGAAATTAAGGCGCATCGTGTAAATATCTAAATAATGTCCTTCTTAAAAGTGTTTAAGCCACACTTATCATAATTTACCAAGTTGTACTGAAGTGGAATATTTTGAAATTAGCATTTACTTTTGTTATGAAAATAGCTCTTTTTTCGTCAGCTATATGGCATATCGATGTTATTATATTACAGAGCCAGAACTTTTGACAAGAGTTTCTGTATATCGTGGTCTAATTCACATTTAATTGCGCTCACATTTTATCCTGTTGCAACAGGTATTGCTGCCTGGACGAGCGTTCGCAGGGTCGTTAAGGTTATGCAACATTAACACGACAAATTCCACCACCGTTGCCTCATCATGCTGAACTAACGATAGTAAAATAAGTTTAAGAATATACTTTATGGTTTCATTTTGAAAAGTTATATTCAGAAATGGTTGTAATTTGCAATTGGTTTTTGTTGTCATCTAACTGCAAATAATTTGCAGAAACTGTAAGGGTGTTTTTTTTTAATTGTTATTTTAGATTAAGACGACCTCTTCTTTTAGTTCGAAACAAGTAAACTAAAGACTTTAAGCTATAAGCTCAAGTCCATCCCTACTTAATATATTATAAATGCAAAAGTAACTCTGACTGTCTGTTACGCTTTCACGCCTAAACCACTGAACCGATTTTGAGGAAATTTGGTATAAAGATAGAACTGAACTTGGGAAAGGACATAGGATACTTTTTATCGCGAAAATAAAGGTAGAAGGGGTTGAAATAGGGGACGAAAGTTTATATGGAAGTTCCTTATTGTCAAACATAAAATCATGTAAGAAGTCTAGACCTTGGGAAAGACTATAGGCTATTCCTTACCATGTCGCGCGATATAACCGAATTGTAGTGAAATAATAATTTTGAATAAACCTTATGATCTTTTCCAAGAAAATGTATGAAGAGTTACTAGAGCGCAGCTCAATATTATTGTTTAAAGTGCTCATAAAATTTAATTGGCATAAATATAAAGCACTCAAATTATTTGGAACCAATAAATGGTAGCCATGAGTAATACATATTATTTGTATATTGAAATTCTCGAAGAATTCTATTTCAGAATTTGGAACAGAAATAAGTACCATAATTTCGGTTACGGAGCATCACCGTCCTTTTCGGAGCATCTCATGGGTATCTCAACTACGTCGAACAATAGCATTCCGTAGAAGAAGAAAACTTTGACCAGCTTTATATAGTAGTTCAAGTAATTCAGTACCTACAGGTAACTGCTAAACGTGTTACTAATGCCGCGCAGACCTCATAGAAAGTATTGAATAATTGAAGTATCATGTTTTAGTAATTTTTTTGAAGACTTCCATATCTACCATTGCTTATAATAGGTAGTTTATTAGATGCGTATTCAAGGGCTCAGCATTGCTCCCTGTGGCACACCATAATAATATTTTCATTACTTTCCCATACACAGCAATCAGATGGTTGTCCAATTGATGTAATAATACATCTAGTTACGAACCAGAGTAGATACCGTTAGAATAATATACAAACAGTCAATCTGAGAAGCCATTCATGATGAGTGCAGTCACCTTTATGTGAGAAGGTCATTCGATTGCGTGAGCCGTTTCGTTTACCCACCAAATAAGTCATAGCGTCCATTGCGTATAGAAATAGGATATGTATTTTGCAAGTATTCAATCGAAACAAGTGCAGAGGCCTATGTCCAGCAGTAAACTGCGATGGGCCGATGATGATGATGAAATATTTTTGTACAGTGTATTTCTCTGACACAAGAATATGTACATATTTGTCAAAATATAGATCCCGTGTTTTGATGTTTTGAGTGGTTTTGTAGTAGCACGGGGTTTTGTAAGAACGTGTTTAATTTAGAACACAAAAGAGTACTTTGGTCAGTTTGTGAAAATACATAAGAGATCGGTATTGAGACCGTTCATTTGAAAGTATGGAGCTTACTCTGCGACCTGTGTGATGTGTTAGATCCATGCCTTGTAATATCCTTAATTGTGAGTTTAAGTCCTCCTTAATACAAATATTTTATTACTTCTAGAATCAACCTTTGTATTTTAACTCATAAAAATTGTTTTTAAAATTCTTTAGCTCTTTGGAAAAGTAGATACAAGTATATGGTTTCAGATATAAAAAGCTTTTCGAATAAGATAATAGAACTACTATATTATTATAATAACTTTGACTGTTGTAATCACTATGATAATAAACGCTAGTTACTTTCAATCATGTGGCCTGCCCCAAGTAAATAAAGGTTATAAAATTTTCCTACGTTTTTATTTATCATTGTTCTTGACATATTTGACATTATATGATAGCTTACGCTTCAACATATCTGATGGCAAGGAAATAGACCGGCTCCCTGTCAGCACCGGCTTACGTAGTAGCTACGGACCTCCCAAATTTATTATTATTCTGCGGTACTGTTGATTGCAACGGATTTCAAATTTAATTATAACCAAGACACTAAGCTTCGCATAGATGTAGAATTCATAGAAGACCCAGCCAGTAAGGTAGATTAAATGGAATAAGACCTATGCATTCCAAAATCGATCACAGTGGTATGCAATGGGAGAGGCCTATGTCCAGCAGTGGACTGCGATAGGCTGATGATGATGATGATGATGATGATGATGATTCACAATAAGTATGGTGGCTCCTATTCCTGGATTCTACTCATGTTTTCCATCAGGCAGAGGTAGCGTCACTTTGTTAGGCTTAAAAATTAAACAAAAGAATGTCATAGGTTTTAGCTATTCAAGAAGTCGTCTATCAAAATCATGAAACGATTAGCAGGAAAATAAAAGAAATATAAACTTTCCAACTTAAATACATTTGTTACTTAACAAATTTTACATAACAGTAGACCGGCGACGAAACTTAGCATGAGATACGACACTCGCTTCAACAACTCAACAGACGCGCTTACGTTTGGTGCAACAAATAGTAAACCTGTAAAATAATAATTCCAAATTAAAGACAAATAATCATCATCGGTATGTATCTTTATCTTTATAAAAGCTATAACCGCATTATGTCCATCTTTGGGAATTCATACTGGGACATTTTTTTTCATACAGCATATGTTATGGTAAGTTCAAATTGCTGTTGTTGGGGAGTTTTTGTAGAGAGAACCCAAGAACACTTTGGTAGGTCGTCGTGTCGCGGGAGACGAACTCAAGATCTCCTGATCGACAGCGTCGAACGCTAGCCGCAAGACCAAAGAGGCCTAACTTTTTTACCAAAACGTAGAAGTAAAAATATACTTGGTACAATTAAAAAAAATGGTGCCTACATTTATGTCAAATACTTGCATGCAATATAACATCTCATTAGGGTCAGGGCACACCCGCTTTGTCCAGACATGCTTTGACTATCCTAAATAAGTCTACCGCTGAATCTTAAGACCTACACTGATCTAGCAGGGGATCAATATCTTTTACTATGTCGAAAAGAATGGTCGAATTGATATTTCGCTTCCATCACTTTTTTAACATGATTCCCAATTCCTAAAGTAACAAAAAGGAACATACATTAAGACCAGCACGGCAACCACGATGCATGTGTTCACGCAAATCATGTTTCCTGGACATCAAGCTGTCGTCATCAATTTAATAACTTATCAAATTTGGGTTTCATTCAATTAAGTGTGTGGGTAGCGGGCCTGAAATAGATAAACATTGCGTTATACTGAACGATAGCAAGCAACAAATATGACTAGGTAGTATGCCCAGTCTACTCCTAGTCTAAATTCTTGCTCTTACCTGGCGGAATCAAAGTAATTATTCCGCTACCCGCATGCAGAATGCACAAATCAAAAGAAAATAAACATTTCTACGACATGTAGAAAACCTTGAAGCTGTTTTTTATATTTTTAATTTATAGGGTCTTTTTATTATTTTTATCACATCGAACTTTTCACGTCAAATTTTGATAGTTGCTAAAACTAACACGTTGACATTTGAATAATATTGGCAGAAGTAGTATTAACCGCCAGTTACAATTTTTGTAGTTTATAAATTTTAATATAAAATACCTCTGCAACTTTGCAATCACTTTTTCAGGAATAACAGATAATAATGTAGAGTACCTTCTATCTAGAAAAGTACTGTAAGTTATATATAATGTTGCGAAACAATGAAAAACAGTAAAAGCTCAAAACAATTTCGTTTGGTTTCATAGTTTATTGGTCATTTTTGATATATTTTGTTTATAAGAACAATAAAATATTAATAATATGTTAAGTTCATCTGATGTTCAGAGGAAGGTTTGATGTTTGTGGTGATGTTACAGAAATAAACGTTAATAAAGTAGGAAGCTGTTTTATTTATTATAGACAGTTTTTCACAAGGAAACATATATCGTTTTTATATAACAGTAAAAACAACAATATGTGTTGCTTAGCAATGCAAACATAGAGATCAGATGATCATAGATAGTATGATATGCATACTTCACATTCCCAGTAGTTTTTCAGAATTTGAGGATAAATTCTTCAATCCCACTCTTGAACATATGTTTTGCAGTCTGGGACCAAACAGTGGTTTGGTTAACATGTCAGCCAATTGCAGTTCTGAAGAAACTTGCTGAACTTCAAATTCTCCATTGCTAACACATTCTCTAATGAAGAAATGTTTCAGTTTTATATGTTTCGTGCGCTTGTGATATTCATACTTCGGGTTATGCGCAAGTTTCACAGCTGATTCGTTATCCAGATTCAATACTGGTTTCCCGACTTCAATCAGGTTGTTGAGTAAGCGATTCAACCACAAAATTTCTTGTGCGGATTCGCTTGCTGCTATTACTTCGGCTTCAGTTGAAGAGATGGACACAGTCGTTTGTCTCTGGCTTCTCCAGCTAATAGCAGCTCCAGAAAATAAGCACACCATTCCAGATGTGGATCTTCCGGTAGTTTTGTCTCCTGCATGATCAGAGTCGCTGTAGCAAACTAAATGTGAAGGAGAATTTTTCGTAAAAACGAGCCCGTTCTGTTGGGTTCCTTTTAAGTACCGAAAGATGCGTTTTACAAGCAATACATCCTTCTTAGCAGGTGCTGCGAGGTTTCTGGATGCGACACTCACTGCATATGAAATATCAGGTCTTGTGCCTACTGATAGATAAGCCAACGCACCCACGGCTTGCCTGTAAGGAAAGTTTATTTCTATATTTTCCTCTTCCTCCTCAATTTCATTTTCTTTGACAATTGGAGTTGGAGCAGACTTACAATTGGTCATTCTATATTTTTCTAAAATTTTATTAGTGTAGGCCTTTTGACACAGTGTGATGTTGTCTTTTCGCACGTTGACTTCCATTCCAAGGAAGTACGAAGCAGGTTTTGTAGTAATCTTGAATCTTGTTTTCAATTCATTGATAAATTCGGTTCCTGCTGTAGCTGTGTTGTACAGTACGAGTCCGTCGTCAACGTAAAGACCAATGAAAACTTTGGTTCGTCCTTTGATTCGAATATATAAACATGGATCCACTTCACACTGTTGAAAACCAGATTTCTGTAGGAACTCAGCAATACACGTGTTCCAGCAACGCGGTGCTTGTTTTAGTCCATATAGGCTACGTCGCAATTTACAGACTCGTTTCGTACCATCCTGATAACCGTCAGGTTGTTTCATGTAAATTTCTTCATCAACCTCACCGTTCAGAAAGGCAGTCGATACATCAAATTGGTAAAGTTTTAGATTTTCTTGAGCAGCTACGGCTAACAATGCTCGTACTGTGCTCATACGGATCACTGGACTGAACGTTTTATCATAGTCCACTCCAGGTTGTTGGGAGTAACCCTTGATTACCATTCTGGCTTTAAACCTTTCGACAGTACCATTTGGGTTCATTTTTACTTTGTAAACCCACTTACATGGTAGGGCTTTTCGACCTTTGGGCAAGTCAACTAGATCCCAAGTTTGGTTCTCTTTAAGTGAAGTCATTTCACTGTGCATGGCCTCTTGCCATTTTTCTTTGTCAGGAGATTGCATTGCCTCTTTGAAGGTTACAGGCTCTTTAGGCTTGTATAGATTCTCCACTTCCTCGGCCGCTGCTAAAATAAAATCATCATAACGTTTTGGAGGTGTGATTTTAGATCTGTCCCGCAAAGCCATTGTACCAACTGTGGATTCCTCTTCAACGTTGTTCAGAGGTTCGTTACCGTTGAGTAAATGTTGTTGTGAATATTCATCGTTGTTTTGATCAACAGCGCTATCTTTTTCATCGTCGTCAAGTGCTATAGTCACTTATTTGCCTGATGTTTGTTGAGATAATGTTTGATCAAGTTGTTTATGTAAAAACTCTTCATCACTAAACTGACTTGAAAGTTCATTTCTATTAGTTTCATTGTAAAACATTGCTTTCATTACTCGAACATCTTTTGACACAATTATTTTGTTCCTTGAAGGTATGAAAATTCTGAATGCTTTCGATGTTTCAGAATACCCTGCAAACATTCCAGGAATTGCTTTTGGCGCAAATTTGTGATTATTAGTACCTTTCAACAGAACAAACGTTTTGCAGCCAAACACGAACAAATGATTAACACATGGTTTTCTACCGATCCATCGTTCAAATGGCGTCTGATTCTGAATGGCGCTATTTATACTTCTGTTTGATAAGTAGTTTGCAGTAAAAACTGCTTCACCCCAGAGTTTCATTGGTACCTTTGCATCAATCATCATTGCTCTCGCTTTCTCAATGAGGGTACGATTTTTACGTTCAGCGATTCCGTTTTGGTTTGGGGTATAAGGCGCGGATAGCCTTCTCTGTATTCCGCAACGTTTTAGATAGGCATCAAACTCCTTATTTATGTACTCAGTACCATTGTCCGATTGTAGAAACTTAATTTTGTTGCCTGTGTGCGTTTCCGCCAACTCCTTAAACTCTTTGAATTTTTCTAATACATCGCTTTTGTTTTTAATTAAGTACACTCGACTGTATCGGCTATAGTCGTCAATAAAAGTAACAAAGTACTTGTTTCCGCCTATTGTGGGCGTTCGTATAGGTCCACATACGTCACTATGAATGATTTCTAAGCATTGTGTAGTTCGTTGAGTTGTATTATTACAAGGAGCGGGTACTCGATGCAGTTTTGCTTGAATGCAGATCTCACATTCAGACAATATTTCCGAAGCATCAAAGTTCAAGCCAATTAAATTTTCATTTTTAAGTGCAAAACTTAAATCTTTGGCGTTCATGTGCCCAAGCTTTCTATGCCATTCATAAATGTTTGATGAATTCGTTTTCTTTTTAGTAGTTGAAACAGTGTCAACTGATTCATCATTATCATTAGCTAGATTGGTACACTCGTGTTTGTAAGGTTTAACGTAATAAAGACCATCTACTTTTTTAAATGCAGTAAGAGTTATTCCATCTTTCGGATTATTAATAGTCGCTTTATTCTTGGTAAAGACGACTGTACATCCAGCATCTGTTATCTTACTGACAGACATCAAATTAGTACACAAAGTAGGTACGTACAGCGTCTCTTTGAGGTGTGTACATGCCATACCATCACCGTTTTTTGATAGAAAAGAAACTGTACCCTTTCCTTTAATGTCAGCAGTATGCTCTTTAGTTGCAAAATTTAGTTTTCTTGATGATTTCTCTATGGACGTAAATAAATTTCGTTGATATGTCATATGAGATGTACAACCACTGTCCAAGACCCAAATGGTGTTTTCAGGCTTCTCATTATGTGTGAGAAGGCACTGCGTAGCATAATTGTTCTTTTGGAAATTGTTATATTTGTTTTTAGGCTTATTACCATTCTTTTCTTTCCAACAATTAGTACAAATTTTGTGGTTTTTGCTTTTAAAGATGTTACCTCTTCGTTTGCAAATTTTACAGGATGCGTATAATGCTTCTTCATGAAAAGAGGTTTCAGGTTCGTTACTTAATATACTGTGACGAGCTTCACATTCTTCTATTATTTTAGTTTTAAGCTCCTCTGGCTTTGGAAGATTGTCCCGTGACTCAATAGCAACTCTGAAGTTCTCATATTCCGACGACAGACTGTACAACATCATAATTGTTAACAAATCCTCACTGATTATCACGTCCATGTCGGCCAATTTGTCAACTGTGTGCATGAACTTATTTAGGTGACCGCGTACATCGTGTCCCTCTAATTTTGTTAGGATTAGTTGCTTTAATAGGGATGCTTTACGTGCAGGTCCCTTACTAGCATAAGTGTCTTTCAATTTTTCCCACAGTGCTTTTGCTGTTGTGCAATTTTTTATTTGTTTTAGCTCAGAAGGAGATATTATTAATATTAATTCAGACTTCGCCTGTCTGTCTCCTTCTTTTTCATCTGCAGTAGCATCAGCAGTTAAAGGAACTTCAATGTGTTTCCATAATTTTTGTCTAACAAGAACGGCTTCTGCTTGTATCACCCATGTGTCGTAATTGTCTTTTGTAAGAGACTCAATTTTCGTTTTCGACATTTTCTTTATGACAAGGGATATTTTTACTTACGTTCATCTGTAACTTTATAAACGCTCTGCTACCATGTTAAGTTCATCTGATGTTCAGAGGAAGGTTTGATGTTTGTGGTGATGTTACAGAAATAAACGTTAATAAAGTAGGAAGCTGTTTTATTTATTATAGACAGTTTTTCACAAGGAAACATATATCGTTTTTATATAACAGTAAAAACAACAATATGTGTTGCTTAGCAATGCAAACATAGAGATCAGATGATCATAGATAGTATGATATGCATACTTCACATAATATCTGAATGTCATAGATGTCACTCAAACAATAACAAAAAATAAACGATAATGCTCATAGCACAATATTTGTCCTGGGTGAGAATCAAACCTACCCGGATTATCAGTCAGGAGGGTGAATTTAATTAAACCAAAAGGTCCGTAAAAGGTTATACAAACTATTGTCAAAAACGCTTTGCGTGGAGGAAACATACCGATGATAGTCGAATTTGCTCCTCATCCAATGACCAAAGCCGAGTAAATAAATGTCATGCACAAACACCGTGAGAAATGAACCGTATCCATCAATTGAGCAAGAGATCCAGCATCTGCTTTACATTTTGAACTTGGTAAATAAGTTTTATATTCGAAAACAATTTTAATGAACTGCCTCGACGGCGCAGTGGGAGCGTATGCGACTGCTGTCCTTGGGGTCTCGGGTTCGATTCACTGGTCGGACCAAATATTTGCGGATTAGCAAATATTTGTTTTAGAGTTTGGGTGTTTTCTATGTCTAATATGTATCTATTTTCAAAAAAAAGTGTGTTTATGTATTTATATCTGTTGTCTAGTACCCATAATAAACGCTCTGCTTAGTTTGGGACTAGATGGCGTTGTGTGAGATGGCCGAAATATTTATTTATAATTAATGTTAATAACTCTTTTGTACTTAGCATGTTAAATGTTCGGGCACTTCACTTGTATACAATATCTACTGATCTATTTGTTAGAATTTATATTTGTTTTGGCTAAGTTTCTACTATCATATAAATGTGCTGTTTTGTGGATTAGCAGTACTCGAGCAAACTTTATGCAACTCCAACCCAACTTCACTGTTTGTAGAAGGTGCACATAAGTCAATCAAATTACATAATTGTGTAGACAAAGTGGATATTTATTACATCCTAATCATCTTGTACTTTTATACCACTATTTCATTAATTTAAATTTAACCTAAGATTTTATTTTGATAAAATTATACCTTGATAATATTGAATATAAAGACGTGTTATATGACTGACTCAATATATATATATTGAGTCAGTCATCATGATCATCAGCCTATCGTAGGCCACTGCTGGACAAAGGCCTTTCCAATTGCACGCCACTTAGTTCGATCCTCGGCTACTCGCATCCAGCTCCTGCAGGCCGTCTTACGCAAATCAGTAAAATGATTTCATAAAAACGCTTCAGTAAAATGTACAGGATCTAAGATATATATAAGGAAAACGATTTGAAAGCTACTTTGCTTTTCTTACTGGCATTAAAATTCAGGAAGTCTAAAAATATATATTTTATTTTAATTTAAATTGAAGCCTTTATTATACTTTAACATAAAGCGACACATAAGAGTTGTGGACTTTATAGAACAATACCATCCGTACCCGTAGAACATACTTGAAACATTAACTAAACTAATCCATTTAATTTATGTGCAAGACACCTAAATGTTAAAAATTCGGAGGACATATTCCTGACTTTTCTAACCTATGATATTAGCAGGTTTGACCTTTACATTTTAAAGCCATGCAATAACAGAAACAATAGGCGACTCCAGGTGGCTCATGATATGTCAGATGTACCTGTGACAATGCTCAACTGGCTGACAGTGAGGCACATAGTATTTGAAACATACAGGGATGCAGCCGACAAGTAGAAGGATCATCACTCCAAGCGTGCTCAAACACAACATCTTGTTGTCTTTCACAAAGTATTCAGATCATCTTCTACTGGTTGAAAATCTTTGGTATAAAGCTTGGTTCAATTCGAAGTAATTCGGTTATTTTTCGAAAACAGTGAGCACAGTATTGCAATGATTTCCAATACAAATTCTGTAACTGATTCTTTCTAATCAACAAGTTTATTGTTTAGATAAGAAACATTGTTGTATTTGTTCGCGCTCCTTGGTTCCTTGCCTTTTTTTAGTTTTAGTTTGTAAATAGTTACAAGTTTTTGAGAGGATACTTTAAATATAGTAAGTTTCGTGTTTTACGTTTCACTTTCAAAATCTTATCATGCTTTCGACTATTACTTTGAAATTTTCATTTGTAGTTCTAAGGATAAATTGCGACTGGGATATTTTTGTGACAGGATTTGTCAGGACTTAATGTCATTTCCGACATATTTTATAAATGTCATTTCCGTATTTTATGTGAAAAACTCCGTGGTTTGAAGAAGAAGCAGACTGTTGACAGCCAAATATTTTTACTGAAAATAAAAGTTGCTTTATATTCTTAGCTCTAGTTGTAATTTTAAATTAAAAGCATTTAAATATATAAAAAAGGCATATTAATATGTATATTAAAGTATATGACAGGAGCTGGATGCAAGAAGCTGAGGATTTAACCAAGTGGCGTGCAATTGGAGAGGCCTATGTCCATCAAACAATAAATTTTCAAAATGTTTCGTCTGTTTTTTAAGCTAATCTCTGTAACGGCTAGATTGATTTTGACCGGACGTTCACCGACACGTACTACGACTAATGATGATAGTACTACTTCCATAACTATTAGTCGTAGTATGGTGTCCACGTTTCTAAATAGGGGTTACTACCAACTTAGCTACTTTTATTTTAAGCTAGCTGTAACGCGACTTTTGTTGTAAAGGAACAAAAACAACACCATGGAGCGTAGCTAGTTAATAATAATAGCGGACCGGTAGTTATAGCATATTAGGTATTCTGTGGTTATAGCTAACTTGAGAGGTCTATGTAAAGCAAAGCGCTCTTTTGACAGAGTTGATGATTATGACAAAAATAATCAGTTCTCATATTGTGGATGACATCAATTACATTGCTACCAAAGGTCTCCACTTTATGAAACTAGATTGCACCTATATCTCACTTTCCTAGAACTATACTAATAAAGATTACATTTGCTTGATAACTACGATAAAGTGAGAAACTTGATATCTTGAATAAGAAAAGCAACTGCATTTAAATCAAGTCTTTATTATCAGTTAAACATGGCGCGGCACAATTGTCGTGAGGTTCTTCGGAGGGGTTCTTGGCGTGGAGTCAGCCGTACTCGTTGACGGAACAGCAACATCTGTGGTTCATTAACATTTTAAGTAACGTTGCTATATTTTTATTTATCATTTAAAACTTCCTGCATTTCCACTGTATGGAGGCAAATTTAATGCCAAAAAAACATTTGATGAGGTAAACGTATGGCTATTGATCTGACTGGACCATGTGCAACTTACGCGCGTGATATACTTTATAGTTTTACTGAGAAGCTAGCGGTGGTCCTATATATAATTCCCCCTTGGTTGAACATCATGACCATTATAATTAGTTTCTAAATTATTGTGTGCAGTATTGGTTATTTGTTTAAAATTTACTATTTTAGATATCTAGGTTATTTTTTAACTTACTGTTTTGTAGCCATTGTATAATCATAACATTTATTTTAGTATCAACAGATGTCAAGGATTATTATTAGCAAAGAGTACAATTAGCAAAGCAAGTTAGCAAATAAAATCATAACATATGTAGTTGTGAACCAGTTTAGGATGTAACATCACACCAATCTTCTGTGAGGTCGAGTATCGCTTCAGTCAAGTATTACTCTACACATGGATCTGTTTGACTACTAGTACTTTAAATAAAAAAAGGAAGTAATATAGATACATACACATATAAGAAAAGGCCAAACAGGATAGTGACAGGTGTCCAAAAAACTATTTGGAACATCAGACACATCTTGACAATGAAATGTAATACAACCTCACGCACCGGATAAATGAGTCTGAAATCAAATTGGAAGACACTAGTAACTAAACTATAGTAATTAAATGTTTGTGCTTTTGATGCTATCAGGGGTCTTACATATTTATGGTAAATTAGCCAAAATATATTTTATGGTCCATGTTCAACAGTAAATCAAAGTTGTTGGCGAAATAAGAGTTTTGAAAAAAAAATCGTTAGCATGGTAATTACATTGTTAACTAATGTCATCGTGATGGTATTTGATGTCAATATCATCATCAGTGTGGTGTAGGATTTGACTCTAGACATCCTATAGGTGTAGAAAGAGTCGACTAAGAGAATAAGCTACACAATAAAGCAGCACTGCAAGAGAAAATAATTTTGATAGAAGCTCTGTAACAGTCGATCTGACCAGCGCAATATAGTATCATCAACAAGCCATATCCCATCAGTCACTGCTGGGCTCGGCTCTCCTCTCAAGAGAGGGTTAGTGATTACGTATAGCACGTCAATACCTCCTTTTGAACAAGTGTCGTTTAAAAGCTGTTGATGTGAATGCTAACATCATCATTACACTTACCTACATACGAATCATGAAGCACACAGTGCCCCGATCCACATGCAGCCTGAATTAAGTGATCACATGTTAGCTCAATTTTCCAAAATTCTTTATACCTTTTTTTGGGGTTTAATTTTATATAAAAGCAACTTAAAATTTAACTTATGACATTACCAAATCTTGACGTTTGATCTCATGACAACAATTTCTTTGTTCCAAAAAGAAAGTATTGCCGGCCAGTAATGAATTTTAAATATGTTGAGAACTATCAGCAGGCAAACCGTGAATATAAGAACTATATCAATAAAGAGTTCTTACACTAGACCTGAAGATTATCCGGCAACTATCCGTTAGAAGACGAGGTTAGAAGCTAATTCATTAAGCTGCTAACAAATGTAATTAGCGACGGCACGGTTGGCCTAGTGGTTTAAGTGGTCGCCTCGCCATTTTCTACTGCACAAAGTGTTGTGGGTACAAATCTCATGGGACAACACTTTGTGTGATTTACAAAATGTTGCTCTGAGTATAGGTATTCTTTGTGTCCGTTTCATGTATGTTTATAAGATCCCCTGCGACTACGCGAAACTAAAGAATTAGGTAATTTGCTACATTATTAATAATACCTTCATTATATTGTAATAGTACAACAAATTGGTATCAATTTATAATTGTTGTAATTACAGTTGTCTTCACTGTGATCTTTGAACAGTATTACACTTGAAAACGAGATTGTACCGGGTTGACCGGATATCCAGAAATCAAGTAGTATTTGTATTTATATAAGATAAGATAAGATTTTTATTTGCCAGAAATATGGTACATTATAGAGATCTTAGGGCTAGTTTTCGTTCTTCATAATTCGCCTACTGAATTCGGCATGCAAATATATAATGTGTTGTATCCATTACAAAAAAATATTTGACCACCGAATGGACACAATAAATATGAATTCCTTGGCAATACTAATATGCCCGTTACCAACAGCCCACGAAGACTGTCCTTAAAAATGAATTTTCATTAAGGGGGAGTATAATTTACACAAAACTATCTAACTATGTGTTTCACAAGAAATAAAATGTTTTCATACATCAAAAACCTCTTCTTTATCTTCATACTTTCAAAACGGACTTTTGCACGAGATAAATAATTAAATATTTAAGTAGTTATAGAAACATCAGCAAAGATACACAACAACTCAATTACAGAGAAGGCTCCATTCGTGGAGGTAATTACTCAATAAATCCACCGAGATAGTTGCCATCGATGATTACTAATTACCCCACATATGAAGCCGTTAAATTGAACTGGTAGTAGCAACCTAATAATCGTATAATTACAGCGATAAAACTTCCGCGTGAACTGGTCTAATGTTTCAATTTCACGTTTTTATTGATACATTACATATTTATAATTCATGGTACATAAACCTATAACACATAGAAAGTTTTCAATTGCAATAGATACATTGCAGTCGTGCTAGATACTTGTGTCATTTATGCATAATCACTACGTTTCGTCTGTCCGCCGTTTGATGTAATCAGATCGTTGTTTCTAATCTGGCTTGCGACTTCTTTGAGGGTTTCTATACTTTATACCTATGATTCATCGGTCTCTTTCTAGATCATTACAGTTTAAGATAGGAAAAAATCTTAGATAATCTACTAGTACTAATAATCTACTAAATATATCCTTTATATCCATATTCCCTAGATAGAACTACCTTGACAGCTCGTTTACCAGTCAAAAAAGATAAGCTCCGATAAAATAAAACCTATAAATTAATGAAATTAATCACGTTTGGACACGCCGCAGATGTAGATAATATATTTTTTGTCGAAACGAATCAGACGTATAATTGGTAGCTTTTATTTGAATTCCATCGTGGTTCGGCTTCTGACAATATTATTACTAGCTCTCAACTCGTCTTGTTTTTATATTCCAATATTTTTTATTAGGAAAATTATATATAGCGGACAAGGTTTCTGATGCCTAATTATAGTTTTATAGCTTGCTATCTTTTGATTATGATTTCTTCTGTGTTATTGTCTTTAATCCATGTACTTCTCAAGAATGAGTTCTTATTCTGTATAGAATATTAACATTTGTAATACTGAGTTTAGATTTAGTTGTATCACCGATAGAGATATTGTTAAAACGTTCAGTGCTCTTAGTGTAAAGAGAACCTCTGACCTTTGGGGTAATTCTGTACAAATAACCAAATCAATTATTAACGTAGTTGCATCAGATTTGGCCTTAATTTTCAATAAGTGCATTGAGTGTGGTGTATTTCCTGACTTAATGAAACACAGTAAGATCATTCCTTTGTTCAAGGCGGGTAGCACGTCCGATCCTACAAATTATAGACCCATTTCGGTGTTACCTACTTTCAGTAAAATTTTTGAAAAAATTATACTGGATCAGTTACAAACTCACTTTAGCGCAAACAAAATTCTACACAAGAAACAGTTTGGCTTCAGAAGAGGACGCTCGACAAGTGACGCTGGTGTTGAACTATTGGAAAATATATTTAGTGCCTGGGAGGATAAACAGGATGCGCTGGGTGTTTTTTGTGACTTATCCAAGGCATTCGATTGCGTTTCTCATGAAACATTGATCAGGAAATTGCATCACTATGGAATAAGGAATACTGCTTTGGATCTTCTTATCTCTTATTTGGGTAATAGGACCCAAAGAGTGGAAGTTAATGGACAGAGGTCCCTCGGGTCTCTGGTCACTATGGGGGTTCCACAGGGCTCAATTCTCGGCCCATTTTTGTTTCTCGTTTATATAAATGACCTACCTAATCTGATAAAAGATAATCAGGAGATAGTGCTATTTGCGGATGACACCTCACTTTTATTTAGACTAAAACGACAGCAATTAGTTACTGACGATGTGAATAACACTCTCTCCAAGGTCGTGAACTGGTTCAACGTTAATAACTTGCTCTTAAACGAGAAAAAAACTAAATGTATTCGATTTTTTACACCTAATGTTAAGCAGGTAAAAACTAATGTTCTGATAAATGGAAAGGAGTTGGATCTTGTGGACACCACTAAGTTTTTGGGTATAACTCTAGATTCTAAATTGCAGTGGGGCCCACACATTGATATCTTGTCGAATAGACTCAGTTCTGCAGCATACGCGGTTTATAAAATTCGCCAATTAACTGATGTAGACACCGCAAGACTGGTGTATTTTAGCTATTTTCATAGTGTAATGTCATACGGTATTTTGTTGTGGGGAAATGCTGCTGACATTCAAAGTATCTTTGTGTTGCAAAAGAGAGCTATTCGCGCAATTTATAATCTCAGTTATAGGCAGCCACTGAGGGATAAGTTTAAAGAAATTGGTATTATGACAGTCGCATCTCAATATGTATATGAAAATCTAGTGTATGTTAAGAAAAATATACATTCATTCACAAAGTTTAGCGACATTCATAATATAAACACTAGAAATAAAGATAAACTCGTGTTGCCAACGACTAGACTACAAAAAGTAAGCAAGTCTTTTCGATGTCAGGGTGTGAGATTGTACAATGGACACGGACTTAAAAAAAAAAAGAAAAAAAGACACTTCTGTGGTTTGTTTCGGCGTTTCTTCCCAGAGTGAGTCGTAGGAAATGCCGGCGCCTTCTAGCTATAAGTCCGACTTGTAAAAATGTCTGAAAAGATTTACTTACAGAAATAAATATCATTTATCATTTATCATTTATCATTTATCATTTATCATTTATCATTTATCTGGATGAAGGATATTATATGATCTTTTCTGTTTCTTTAAAACGTTCATTTCAACTATCGCACTAAAACAAGTTGAGAAGATTTACGAGCAAAATCATTAGAAAATAAATAAAGAAAGTCTCTATCATCTTTATAAAATTTACTTTCGTTTAAGCTATCGACTGCCCGTACGAAGTTATACACATCGCTTTTTAGATAAATTTAAATTCTTGATAACACAGTCCACGTATACGTACACACATACATAAGGGTATCTCACTTACTTTAACCATTTATGCAAAACTATAATTGAAACTAGCACCTCCATGTTTTATGCAAACGTAAGCGCAATTTATGAGACAACCGCTGACTATATTTTAACAAATTTTGTTGCTGTAGTATTCGGTATTGCAGTGGGTTCAGTATAGCTCCCAGGTGGTCCCATTGTCACCATGTCGAGATCTGACGATGGGATCCCTTGGCACTAAATTGAAACAGATTTTAGTTATAGTAAAGGTAGCTTTTATTCCAAGTATTTTATACCTTACGATTTGAGCGAAATGAGTAAATCTAACAGATGTTTCTAACATTTGTAAATTTATGTATCCTAAATATATGGCTTATATTAAATGTCTAAGATGTTTCAGTTTATTAAATCACTCCTCATTGATAGATTTGTAGATAATAGGAGCAAATATGTACCTAAACTCACTGAAAAGTTGATCTGTGAGTCTTTTGAAGTTTTGAGTTGTGAAGAATCCTGATATTTTTCCCATATATTTTTCCACCAAACAATAGGATTATGAGTAATGGATGGTATCTTAAATACAACCTGTATTAAAGCTTTTATAACAAAGCAATCTGAAATCCAGTTATAATTCATCCCACGTAGGCTCGTGTCAGCAAATTTGTTTTGTATAAAATAACCTATGATATGTCTGTAAGCTAAAAATAATGAAACAGGAATTTGGCAGGTGGAATCTAGTGACCATCTAGTCCGGCAAATGATGCTTTCTTTTTAGGGTTCCGAAGTATATCACTCGGAACCCTTATAGAGTCGTCATGTCCGTCTGTCCGTCCGTCCGTCTGTCCGTCCTTCCGTCCTCGACTTACCGTCTAAACGGTAAGTGCTAGAAAGATGAAACTTTGCATGAATATGTGTTGTAATTGTGTTGTAATTATTTTCGATAAAATATTTTCATTTGGGGTACCTCCCCTACACGCATGGGGTATCATTAGATAGGTCTTTTAAAAACAATATGGGGTTTCTAAGACGATTTTTTTATTTAGGTATTCGTTTGCAAGAAATTCCACTTTAAAGGGCACTTTTTTGTAAAAACAGGGCGTCCCCCCCCTCTAAAAGCTAAACGGCTGGCTCAAAAAATCTGGAAAAAATCGTGATGGCGGTCCATGTAATGGACTTCGAAGGAAAACTATAACGGATTAGATGACTTTATTAATTCAGGAGTTATGGAGACTTAACTTGTAAAATGAGCTCACTTGGAAAACGTCATACAAAATTAACGCATTATTACGTAAACATAATAATTATTTAAATATACGCACCATTATGGGTGACTGAGGAACCCTTCCCTGTGCGTGGCCTGACACGCACTTGGCCGATTTTTTTAAAATTTAAAGCAAGTATCTTTATATTTTTATTGCTCCAATTTTCGATAAAATTTATTTGAGATATAGTATCAGTGCATTTCGCTGTTCAGTAAACCTGTCTGTGTGTGAGTGAGCAAGCACCGTTGAGGTCACCGTTAACGTGTGCAAAAACATCAAGTGGCGATCTGACGATTTGCGCGACTTGTCATCTCTTGAAATTTTTAGTATTTTAGTTTATAGTACAATTTATATATTTTTGTGTTATCTTTACTATGCAAAACTGCCTTTATTTTAAGCCTTTGAAATTACAACAATCAGCAGTTTGCACTTGCATTGCGTAAACTAATTGATAAATGTAGTAGTTTTTAGCGTATCAGTTGAAAATGATGGTTGGTAGCAAAAAATGTGTAAAAGGTTAAAAATGTGTTAATGTGTTGAATATATATATACCTGGTTTCTACATTTTCGTTACAAACTTTGCAATATGATATACTAGAAAAGCAATGCTAAAGCACACAATAAATATCTCCCTTACATATTTTTATATGATGTATATAAAGGTATCCGAGATATTGTATGAAACAAGACAATTCGCGAGTGTGTGCGATGCCTTTAGTTCGATTGATATGCCAATAGCCACGTTGATTTGTTTACGACGTGGTCTGCCATTATTTACAACAGATTTCATCTTCATTACGGTCCGGACACATTCACGGCGATATAACATACGATCGCAAAAGCACACGCTCTTTTGTCCAATATAAAGATGTCGAAACTACCGTGGGCTTGAGTTATGCTACAATTTGTGGCGCTTCACGTGAAGCGTTTCGTTTTAAATTGATAACGAGTTTGCGAACTTATTTATTACTAATCAAGTTTGTGTTCTTGAATATATTTATCCGAGTTCTTTAGGGTGTGTACCTTTCATCATCATCAGCCTATCGCAGTCCACTGCTGGACATAGGCCTCTCCAATTTGCATGCCACTTGTTTCGATCCTCAGCTTCTCGCATCCAGCTCCTGCCAGCCGTCTTGCGCAAAACATCACTCCACCTTGCCTGTGGACGTCCTACACTACGTTTGCCGACTCGCGGTCTCCACTCAAGAACCCGTTTACCCCAACGGTTATCGGTTCTACGGCATATATGGCCAGCCCGCTGCCACTTCAGCTTGCAAACCCTGTGGGCTATGTCGATGACTTTGGTTCTCTGTCGTATCACCTCGTTCCGGACACGATCCTTCAGAGATACGCCGAGCATAGCCCTCTCCATAGCACGATGAGCAACCTTGAACTTGTGGACCAGCCGGTGTAAACCCTCCATGAGCAAGCAACAAAAGTGTACCTTTTGCAATTTGAAAATCAAAATTAATAGGAGACATTACTTATCTTTAATTTCTTAATTATAACTATGATCAAGTCTTATAACTTTGTAATAATATTAATAACTCTTACTGGAACCTGTTCTTGTATATATATTTCAGTAAACATTGAAAAGAAAGACTATTTACAACCTAATAATGATTCGAAAATTAGTGGAAATCATTGTTATTAAAGATCACAGTAATATCTATAAAGAAAAAAAACCATAAATTTTAAAACATATTAAAAGTGCTATTAAGTCGGATATTTATGAGAAGGCTAATACAGGCAAGCGGACAGATGGGCCGCTAACAAGCGCATGACGCAACGGAGGCTGCTCGCGGAATCACAATGAGCGTTGTGATGTTATGCTCATCTCATTATGTCGCTGCGACGTACAGATCTGGATCATATAATAACATTACACAGCTTTTGTATTTATTTCACTTTTAAAAGTTTTGACCACCAAAGTTTATGCCAATCCTATTATAATCTCAAATAAAATACGAAGTGGTTCCTCAAAGTTAAGTTCAAAGTTGTCGGTATTCAAGGTGCTAAAGCAATGACTGTGTAGTAGTGAGTAGCGGTAAACTTTCCATTTATTATTTGCAATTTGTAAATCCTACCAGTATACGGGTACGGTGCTGTAGTACTGGCCCTTCATTTGCCTTTGTAAGAATTAGAAGTATTAATAGTATCCTTAATACAATGAGAATCATAAAGTGAAGGTGGAGGATTTCCAACTGACTTTTATTAGACTTAATTCAAGTAATATTCGAGTGTGATTCTATTATAAAAAGAAAGTCAAGTAACCTTCGTCAGTCACCCTTAGTTTTAGGTCAGCACTTTAGTTACTATCTGCTGCACGTACCGCCAACACTCTTGTTGGTCTTGTGGTTAACGTATGCTGATCAAGAAGTCTCGGGTTCGATTCCCAGGTCGGACCAAATTTTTGTATGATCTGCAAATGATTGTTTCGGAGTTGGGATGTTTTCTATGTATAATATGTATGTTTTTACATAATATAAGCTCTGCTTAGTTTGGGAATAGACAGCGTTGTATAAGATGTCTGAAATATTTCTTATTTATTACACTCTTGTATATCATCCAAAGTCTAATTTTAACAGGCAAATGTGTCTTCTCAATAGTTATCCCACAACTTGACACACAAGAGCTTTCGTCAGGTGGCCTTATCGATTTAAATCGTTAAGTTTCACGAGATTACTCTAAATAATCGGATTATCTTCAATATTGTGATAGAAACGCGGATTATCTGGTCTCATTGCTAAAACATCATTTATCCGTTTTTAACTTTGTAGCATTTCAAGTTTTGTGTGTAAGGTAATATGATTTATAGTTGTTTGATGTCGTTAGCGATAGAGTTCCAATCAAGCACATGGCCCGCCTGAGGTTAAGCGGTTACGGGTGTCACTCTCTCTATCAGCTAGCTACAGCCGTGAAGCAACTTCGTACGCGGACACTTTTTAATCTTCAATGATTACAACATTCTTGTTTATAAATAGTAGATATTTAATAACAAAAACACTGGAGATGAAGCTACTTGATGAATAATTAAGTTAAGTAAATGCTTTCAGCTATTATTACTATATTAAAGAAGTATAAAAGCCTGCCGAAGTACTCTGCTCTGCCTTTCGGAGAGCATGAGCAGAATCAAGAGGTCATCACTCTTACTGCGAATGTGGATAATGCATGTTGGTGACCCATCTTATGATGGCCTAGTAATGGCATAATTAGTTTTTCCAAATAATTTATTAATTTTCTTTATAATAATATAGTTAAACGCTTTTATCGTAATATTTAATATGTAGGCAAAATTTAAAAACAATTGAGCAAGCTAGTTAATCTGTCAAGTTTTGTTTGATTTTTACACGAATAAAGTGATATTCTTCACAATAAAAACACTGGATTATTATATAACTAATTTTTGGTGTCAGCAGCAAGCTATTGCGATTTATATAGCTTGATATAGCTTTAAACATTGTATGAAAAGCGATTGGTTACATATTCACGTAAATTATATATAATTACATTACCACCTCATTTAATTGTCGATATTTTATAATTTGAACATTATAATGTATAAAATATTACTTAATAACTAAACATCTGTCCTTCTTGGCTAATATATTTAAAAATAATACAAGCATTTGTGTAATACGTCGTATATTAAATATTAATTAATTAAGTGTACCATAACTGTCACAGTTTTGTACATTTATGAAGTAGAAGTGGGCGAACGACAACACGAGTTATGAGTCAATATCAATCATTTAGGTTTTTACAAGTTGTACTAAATGCGGCGAGGCGAGGGCGCGGCCACTACCTACGCGTATTTAATAACCGCGTATTATTGGACGATTGAAAACACACACACATAATATTCAGGTACTTATGTAAGGTTGCATATTACAAGTATAATGTAGGTAGATTGTTTATGGCTTCCGATGTATTGAGATCGATAATTCCGATGATAAATACAGTGGGAACACATTTTCAGAAGATATTATAAGTAACATTTTTAGAATTGTGGCGTCAATAAATTATCATGAAGTGGCCTTTAGGGTTTTTAAAAAAACTACTATAAATTACTTTTCTCAAGGTAAACTGAAATTCGGTAGTTGAACTAACTAATTATTAGTTTATTTGAGGACATTACCTTAAAAATAACGCTTAATATTATAATAACGTAAAATAAATATAAGCTGTTGTAACGTGTGTAACATGGACAATACAATATATATCATATGATAACAGCCATAATACATGTACTTTAGGATATACTATATACTGATATATGTACCGTATGACTATATACGGATATACTGTACATAAACACATGCAAATACATACACACAGATACATCTACGAGAGGGATTTAGGACACGTGGGTGTACACGTATGCAGAGGAAGCCTAATTATAAACCAATCAACCATTTACAACAGTCGTAAAACTAATGAAAATGTATAAAATCTAATGAAATAGTCGGTTACGGTGCACAATACTTATTTGGAGGCCATTACTGCGGCAGAATTGGCGCGTTTTACTGCCAATTAGATGAGACAGACTCCCGCGCAGGCACAGAGTACCATAGCCTCAGAGACTAGCGGGCAATTTATCTTTGTAAAAAAAATGTTACTTTTTTACCCGACCTTGGTGTAGCCAAAGGGTAAAGTTTAACGCTTAAATTACTGAACTGATTTTGATAAACGAGGTGTCAATAGATACTTAAGTGATGACGATCCGGATAATATACGAGTTTAAACAGTTTGAAAAAAATATGTAGGTTATGGTTTTATCAAATTTTATCTTATAATTATAATGAAAATAAATTCTTTAATGTTGATTGCTGTGATTACAATGTTGATTGAAGAAACATAGGTATACGTTATAAAACCTTTAAATGGCGAGGCAGTGGCAATAAACGCGAATGAAACTCTGGCAAACGTTCAAATTAGACTAGAAAGTATTTAACACTCCTGTTAAAGATATAAACAGTAATGAATACATGGAATATATATAGAAAGGCTTGGCCCTACATCCGAACCTATTACCCACGTGCTCCAGCCTCGGAGAGAGCTACGCGATCACCAGTGACAATTACTGTTGACAGATATGAGTTTCACAACTGCGTGTAAAGCCGCCACCTCGTTGCTTCTATGTGAGTCAGAACAACAACGTGCATGCCGTATTCTATGCAACGCATGGATGGATTCTATGCAATTTTTACCTTTATCATCACTGCAGGAGGTAATATATTAATTAAACAGTATTAATTATAATAACATGATAATTATCAATTTAACAATTGAACAAATTATAATTAAATCAAATAATTGTATTTGAATGTACGTAAGAAATTGAATTCATTATGATTAGCATCTTGAGCAAAGCAAATGTTATAGAACGGTCAAATAAAAACATTGAATGTTAAGCAGGCACCACACTTCGTTATGCGCTATTCGTTATGTGTCTACGCCGTATTCGCCCAAATATTTGTTATGCGCGCACACAACAAACATGCCATCCACACTTTGAACTGGTATGCCAAATAAGGCAAATATGTGTGTTGTAGAGATGTGTCATTGTCATTTTTATGGTGATCGAAACGAAACCAACGAACTAAACATATTATTTTAATTTCCTTTTTAATTTAATTTAATTTACAGAAACAATACTTAAATGTAGTCTAATTATTTTGATCATATGATAGATTATTTTAATCGTTTAATCGATTTATTCTATTTTAAAAACTGTTTTATAGTCTATGGTTGTTAGTTATGCACAGGGCATTGTCATTTTTAATGGTCAACGAACGAATGAAACATATTATTTTAATTTCCTTTTTATTTTATTAAATTGATAGAAACAATACTTAAATGAAGTCTAATTATTTTGATTATATGATAGATTATTTTAATCGTTTATTGATTTATCTATTTCAAAAACTGTTTTATAGTCTATGGTTGTTAGTTATGCACTGGGCACTTCACTACCCGTCCGAAGTGTGGGCAGTCGATGCGTCTATTTGCCTTATTCGTGTCCTTTGAAGTGTGTCAGAAAACCGACAAGTCGACGGATACGCGTATTCGCTATTCGGCTTATGTGTCTATGCGTACGAATAAAGCGAATATACTCTCCACACTACGCCGTATGCGCGCGAATAACACGCATAACGAATAGCGCATAACGAAGTGTGGTGCCTGCTTTAGCTTCTCGGAACGCATCCGCTCGCGTTGCTGTAATTTCTTGCAATCGTTGATTATTTTCGATTACAAAGATCTCTTGCCATAATAATTATTTATTTTTATATATGTCATATTTTACAACATGTGATAATCTCTCTTTAAACTCCGCATAAATCTAAACCCTTATTTTAAAATTAAAAATAATTTTAACCACATGATTTAGCTTAATGTTCGACAGTTAGTTAATTTTATTTATTTATTAATATTTAATAAACATGTCGTTGCCCACGCGGGTCACAGAACGACGGGTGGTCGGCCATTTTGTCCAACAGACAATTTTATCAGAAGTGACCTAATGTTTAATTAATTCTAAATCAATTACCGTTGCAGTAAATCACGAACTTCTTCTTACAGATGAAGTTGTCAATGTCTAAAGTATTGGTTGAGATATATTTGAGACTATTATGGTTCAGCACCGTAATATACGAGTTTAAACATGATCATTTCATTTTCATGATAACTTTTTCATATAAAGTTTGACATAAATTACTACCTTCTAAAACTATATTGTTTAAAAAAAATTATTTAAAGAATATGATTTTGAAAACTAGTAATATTTGTTATCAAAGCCCTTCAAGTATAATAGCTTGTTCTTTGTGATAATTATAATCTTAGAACTTTTGATCTATATTTTAGGTATGATCTTTCATATTTATAACATATTGAACTTCATCTTCATCTTATATTAATATTTTATTTAGTAGAGTTTGTCTGATTGAACGCGGTAATCTCAGGAAGTACAGCCCAGTATATAGAGTATATAGAGGGAGCCAAAAGGCTATATATGTAACGCTACGACTAAAGGAGCGGAGTATCAATAGAATATTTTGCAAGAATGATGGACAATTATTACTTGTCTGCATTATGTAGTAAAAAAATAATGATTGAAAGAATTGATTCTCTTTAAATGTTTTAATAAAAAGTCGGCAACAATATACCTATATCTATCTTGTAAAGTTGGCTCACTATAACTTTTTTTATGGTGAACAAAGATTACGCTGCTATAACATCACCCTACGGGTAATAAGAAAGGCAGATGAGGTTGTCTGAGTCAAATAATTAATGATAAAACTATCGCGAAAAGAAGGAAAATGTTGGTAATACTAAATAAAGTCACATGTTCAAAGTTTCCGATTTGAATAAAATAGGTTTTAATTTAACTTTATCTACTTGTATATAAGCATATGTATAACTACATGTTATAGAACCATCACTGACAGTTGTCATTAAATCCAAGCCTAGCTTGTCTTCTAGTAAATGTCTCATTTAGCGATAAGACCGCCCATTTTATCCACTCATCAGTTGAGGTCAAAAATGCGAATTATGAATTTCTGTTCAGGTCCCAGATTGTTACTCAAAAAAATTGTGAAAGTACAATACTCTATCCTATCCACAATTATCGAATATAGATTTTAAATTTTTTTGAATACTAAACACTTAGGGTTTATTTAACTTTGTTCTTCTGGGTGATATCAACTTGTACTTAAATAAAGTAGACTTTTGATTGTCCTCCTAAAAATACAAAATACTCCAACTGAAAAACAAAGTGACCCCCAAATTATACGACCCCATAACTACTGTTTCTATCGACCGAGTTTCGTCTGCTATCACAAAATAAAACAAACAAAAAACAACACAACAAAAAACAAAAAAAAGATTCGATTAATTATATTTTTGAATGTAGTTTGTTTGTTACTCTGTGCACGATACAGCACGTTCGGCTCGTGGAGCGCCTTCGTCGAAAAATTGCCTCATTATATTTTATTTAGACCATCTACGTCTGTATCTATGATATTTCATTGCTCCACCTCGTTGCGTGTGCGCAACACGTCCGCACGCGTCATTGCAAAGTTTCTTTACTAGTTCATTAAGAAAATTGAACTTTAGTTCTTATACTGTAGTATCAAGTGGGCGCTTAAGTCGTATATTTTTATTTCCTTGCTCTACGAGTACATAGTTTAGATTTAATAGTATTGTTTTTAAAGCTTAACTTAATTGATTTGTAATTCAATATGCAAATAACTATATCTTATACATACAAATGAATCTCTATTTTACGCTGCCACACATGAACGGCTGAAACAGTTTCGTTAACTCTTTTAGCGTTGGATAGCTCATTTATCGAGGAAGATGTTGTGAAATGTTACGCTTAGACAAGGAGAGAAGCTGAGCATCAATGAAAATATTGCAAAAACCAGGAATCTTTTACTTTTTGTACTTAATACGAAAGGTCATTATCAGTCTTTTACTTTTACCAGAAGTTTTTGTGTTATGAATAAACACATATATATACTCATATACACACACACACATATATATATATATGTACAATCGTACTATATTCTTGAATTTTAAGAATCGAAAAATTTTGTTCAAAGCAAGAAGTAGATTTCATACAAAAGATATAATGTGTAATGTATCTAAGTAGTACTTTTGTAATACTTAAATATGCATGTAACTTAAAACCCTAAGTATACATACATGCGTTGAGATCAAGTTACTCAAGTTACATTTGAAATTATAGACAGTCCTTGCAATTTCTCACCCCGTTAGTTACATATTTCTAATGCTATTACTGCGCTTTTGCTTTTTGAACTATAAAAGCTGGATGGTACTGAACTGAGAGTATTCCGTTTCAAATGCGTTAAAGAGGTACTATAAAAGCACCAAATTTATGCAAATCAAATGATCCGAGCTTTCTTTGTGGTTGTGCTGAATACCGCGAATGGCATTTCCCATTAAATCTGCCATCCGGCACGATCTCATCAAAGAGCCATCACTTATTTATACCTGCCTTTATAGGCTCTGGATCAAATCGATTCCAAGCTTTATTTCTTTAACGATCCGGTTTACAGTAAAATAAAGGAGATAGCACACATCTCGATTCACTATAACAACCGGATTAAATTGTAATTCGGAAATGTAGTTTGATCTTAAAAAAAAGTCTAGTTAATTTAGCGTATAGTTTCTAAGGTATAAAAGGTCTAAAAGGCAGACGGAGTTATTTTATGTAATAGATGCAAAAATGATTCCACTCTGCCTGATGAAAAGCATGAGTAGAATTCAAGAGTGGAGATTACCATTCTCATTGCAAACGTGGACAATGTAGCATGGTCACCTGCGTACTAGTGGACGTGCGTAGTATAGCGGACTAGTGAGATGCTGAACAGCTTAAAGGAACCGGGATAGTAGTGAGAGAGAAGCTTAGTCAATATTTAAAATCAGTATGTAAATGATCTAAATATCGTATAACATAAACACAAAAAAAACCTTTTTTTTAGCTCGGCTTTAAAAAGTATTGATATAGTGCTTACTCTTTATTTAGACATTTTTAAACATCAATAACAATAGCATTAGTTGTAACAAAATATATCGTAACCATCGCTGAGTTAATACGAATTACAATAAACAGTTAACACTTTTCATATAAGATTACAATTATATGCAGAAAAAGGTATGCACTGGAGAAAAATAACCTCCTCATGGAATAAGAAATTGACCATAAAGTAGATACGCAAGACTCATCTTAAAGATATTCTTGTATTTAATCTACCAATAATTATTGTTAGTGCAGTAGAAACGTGGAAACTATTAAAGAAAATATTGTAATGATAGTTTGCAAGAACGTGGGTTCATAAACCAGTTTTTAATCATTTGTGAAATGTAGGTATATGAGCCATTACTGTGAAGGTGAGGAGTCATGATATGCAGAGTTGTCTAGACTCGGGAATTGCTTTAGCGCCGCCGTGCCACGGTAGGTTATGTATGGTTTATGTGTATGATTATATGCTTCTGAGAACGAAAACCATTAAATTTTCAAGTTATTTTATATAAAAATAAAAAATCAGTTTCCACATTAAAACAAAATGAGACGATACTTTTTTATATATACAAGGCTACCAAAGTATCTACTCTGTCTAATAGAAAGCATGAAATGTTCATCCCGCATCATGTTCATCCCGCTGCATCATTCTCCCGACCTCCAGAATCCGAGAAAATAATGCAAAATGTTTAGGCCTCCAGTCCCACACTCACCAACGAACTACGACAGCAAGAATGCTGTCATTTTAGGTTAGTCTTCTGTGTGAGGGTCGTACTGTCCTGTAACCAGCGTGGCTCTACTTCGTATTAGTGAACGTGAGTGATGCTTTTAGGAATCAGAACCAATCTTATTGCTTTTTGAGTAAGTTGTGATACTGTTTTCCTACAGCAATACCATCCCTAACAGCAAGTTACTTATCAAAGCAGGTGTGATAAATAAACAATACAATGTAACTACTAGATCCAATGTTTATGTAAAGCAACATTGCGGCGTTATTCTGACTCTCAGCGCCAAAATATACTGAAGAAGCTTTTGCCCGCGGTTGCGCTATATATCGGTTATCGTGACAAAAAGTAGCCTACGTCCGTCTTCATGGTCCAATCCATCAACTACATCCTGAAATTAATTTAAATAGGTTCAGTAGTTTAGTCGTGAAAGCATAACAGAGAGACAGCTTTCTAATCTATAATATTTACAAGGATTTAATATTTTGAGATACGATATTTCTGCTTTCTGCCAACGCTGTTTAGACCTGTTACAAATAGTGCCATGTAATGTACATTTTATACACATTTATACCATTAGAATACGTTTATACACATTTCATTATATCATTGGCATATTATTATAATTTTTGCAAATTTCTGAAGTTATAAAATTTTGTTCTTTACATTTAATTTATCCCTAGTAATTCCTTCGCTTCACATGTTTATAATAAGATAACTTATTGGCTATTGTTTCTTAACTTTTCAGCAACAAATTATGTATTTATTTGCTTCTTAGCTTTTCAGCAACAAATTATATATTGATATATAAATACACATCAAAACAAAATTATTTAGATAATTGCAATTACAAAAAATATATTAAGTAACAACACTCTTTATAAACAACTTATGGTATGGATGATATAAATTATCTTCGACCCACTCGGATCGGCTATTTCATCTACAGTGGAAAAATATCTTTACACAGTTTCTTAAAACAGCGAAAACCTAGTTACAAAGTAACGATTGGAATCCAGTATCCAAAACAGAATATTTTTTCATTAATCAAATCTAACTTGCTGCCAGAGTTAACACATCTATAGTTGGAAATGTAATCGTTTTCAGATAGAACACAAGAACGAAAGAACTAGATGAACGAAAGAAATAGATAAGCAGTCTCAGAGAAGAAACGCGAGTGAGATTGTTCTGTGAGAGCGTGGGCGTGTGTTCGTTATGTCCTCCATCATTGAGGGCTTCTTCAGTTTCTATTATTTACAAAAAATAACAAATTACAACTAATTATACAAGTAACATTTGTGTCTATGTAACGGAACATCTGAACGTCTAAGTTAATTAATTTACATTATAAATGAATAAAATCAATCATATAATTGTAAAGAAAAATTCTCCATTTAAAATTTCAATTTCGCGCGAATCTAGACGTGTATACCGTGAGTATACGCGTCTAGATTCATTTACGTCAGGGAGATAAAAGCATTCACACAGTGTATAACAGTTAAAATTATGTTCAAATATAACCATTAAATGATTAACAGTATATTGCGAATGGCATTCCACGAGCAGCAGGGACACGTCACCGAGTAGCCGCCGGAGAATATAAACTACAGATAAACCTCTCTCCGTATATGTACGATCTGACCCACACTACAAGACGTAATTCTATTTTAATCTTTAATGTTCACATAAATCCAGTAATCCAACGTAATCCCACTCTATTTAAGGACGAAGCAACAAAATACGTTCGGTAATCAGTTGCGATTAGATGCACATAAGTTTATGTAGGCGACAACGATTATCGGGCACTTTGTACAAGCATGGTTTAGTGCCGCGGTGCTGACTGACTGAATTCTGTATGACTGAGTGAATCCAATTAGTATTTGTATTTATTATTTATTGTACACACTTAAACATAAATATAAAAGACACGAGGAAGTGTCATTTACAAAACGAACTTAACCCAAAATTCAATACCATTAACTAAAGTAACTGTATAAATCAATGCTCGTATTGTATTTTATTATAATATGCGTTTCGCTTACTATTTCGTAGTACGCATGCCTATGCCCTCGCATTTCCCTACTATCCTCTGTTCACTGAGGGTTTGCTGGAAGACCACTCAGTTTTGGGTTAAGCTCGCCTTTGTACATGACTTTTTTTCTTGTAGCTTCTATATGTATATCTTTGATGTGTACAATAAAGTATAAATAAAGTAAAAATAAAAAAGTACATAGGAATCATAATCGAAACGAATGAAATAAAAAATACAAACAACTATTGTACTTAATTAATTATACACATACATCATTTATGCATAAATACATACAAGCATATATACTTAGTACCCGAGTAACGCTATACGTTACACGTTATAACGTTATAACGCTATACGTTATAGGAAAGCTTAATTATTTAGAGGCTTTAGAATATAGCTATAAGCTGCTATCAAACTACTGATATTTTAACGATTTTTGAGGCACTTTCACTCTCCTTTATGGTTAGTCATTGATATGGTCTATAGGTATACGGAATAAAGTATTTATACATATTTAGAGAATAAAGTATCATGTTTTTAGAAGAAACATTGCTTGACTGTATTGAATAAATTCAAATTAGTACCATTTAAAAAGAGGTATTATCGCTTGAAGCAATGCAAGACAAAGATTGCTTAAAACGTTATTAGTATAATCTAATAAACTTTGTCATTCGTGTTAAAGCGTCATTCGTGTGAAAATAAAAGCCAAGGTTGTCATTAGATACTTGCTCAAATATATACTGCACCAATTGATATGGCATTAATAAAACTTAACGTGGTACTTGAGGTTTATTTAGGTGAAATGCTTCTCTTTCTTGTTTATTTATGTAATTATTAAAGAACATAGTTGAATATTTAGGTTAGTTCATTCTACTTCCTTCCGCTTGGAAAACTTGTTGTAAATTTCGTTGGTAATGTCTTGGACACATTACATCGCTTGTTAATTTATGAACGTTGTCTAAACTTTCATAATAACAAGTAATACACTGTAAACTATTATTTACAATTGTTGCTAAGACTTGCTTGGTCATGTTATTCCTTCGAGACAACCTCGACGTTGGCGGAGAATAGATAAAGTTGGAATAGTGTAAATTGTATCGATTTAATCGATTCAGTGACTCCACGATTGACCTGAGAGACGGACCCGCGCAGGCGCCGACGCAACGAGTATTCTAACCAAGGAGGTTCTACATCGCACACTGCCAATGTGAGGTTCTCACATTAATTTGCTAATGGTATTCCTTGTGATGATAATAATTCATATGTGATTTTATTTAATATTATTTATTCAGTGTGAATAGTGCACACAAAATAAATAATGTTAACTTTTTGTACTTCCTTGATATCTTGAATATTATTCTGTACTTCCTTGAGAATTAATGCAATGTATATCTTATATATAAAATTCACAATGTTAGTTACCATACTCCTCCGAAACGGTTAGACTGATTTGTATGAAATTTTGTGTGCGTATCGGGTAAGTCTGTGAACCGGCTAACATCTGTTTTTCAGACCCCTAGGACGCGAGCGAAGCTGCGGGCATCAGCTAGTAATATGGTATTACGCATTTTATGATATTGTAAATTTCAGAGTGCCCTTAGTCGCCTTTTACGAAACCCGTCCGGCCAGCGTGGCATAGTAGGCCAAAACCTCCTTTCTATGGAGAGGCCTATGTCCAGCAGTGGACTGTTAAAGGCTGTTGATGATGATGATGGAGAGTCCCCGTGTAACTATCGGAAACTAATAGAAACAGAACACATTAAGGTGCAAAATGAAGAATTAATATATAAAGATTACATAGATACCTATTTTCGAGGCTGGTTAGCAGAGAAATTTGATTTTTACTGACTAAAACAAAATAGTAAGTAATAGCAAAATCTTCAACATCTTTGCGACCGAAGTCAAGACATCTTGTCTGAAGAACTTCAAGAGACCGATAGATTGATGATGATAGATGGTAACATTTCGCAAAGAAGGCAAAAATATATAAGTCCATAATCGAGTGCATAAATAACTTTGCATTTAAGTTAGAAAGTGTCATTGTTTTCCAACATACACAATTAAAATCTTGTAATAGAAGATATCCATGCAAAACCGTACGATCTTATAAAATGTTTTTTCGCTGCTGGGAACTTTTTAAACACACTTTTGATTTAACAAGAATGGATCTTTTCAATTGTAAATGTATCAGAAATAAGCTTTTGTATCTTTTTAGATTGTTCGTTACCATGCAGAAGGAAAATATATGTAAATAAATAAGTTGTGTGTTACGCATTGACACCTTGTCACCAAAGTATTTAAGAAATCATCTGAATGTTTTAACATGCAAGGCTTGACCGGGTAGCAGCCAGCACTTTGTCAACGAGGCGCCTCCGCAGTTATCTTCGAGCGTGTTTTGACAAGTTCGACATAATTAATTACCAGTGTTAGTACATTGGATGTGAGCGAGTTGTCGAACGCGCCCGGCACGGACACAACCGGACGATATTAACATACCAATTAAATATCATCACTACGAGATTAAAAGAGGAGAAATTAAAAACAATAAGATTAAAAGGCTTAACGGGTTATCCTGTTTTTTATACTTTTGAGTAGACATGTTGTTGTAACGGTATCTGTGATACAAGGAAGAATAAACAACTGTATCGGGTTTGTGTCTGTTTTTTCTGTTGTGGTGGCCTTTTTGTGCACTCAACTTGAACTGTATGTAATAATATTATGTATGTTACCTACTCGCCTATTTCAATGGATATGTTATTAATATGTGAAGAAATCGTTTTGGTAAATGATAAACTATTAGGCAGTTACTCGATGTTCTTTTTTATACATCTAAAGCAACTAAAATCAAAGGGTAATAGTTATAGCAGCCTGTTTATCTACGTTTCTAAGTTTCACTGCAGTGCCTAAATTACTAAGCAAATTTCAATAATAAGGTATTAAATTGATTCGTATAAGAATCGCTGATTTTTGAAACAGGCTATAATTCATTGCTACAATAATCGGGTTATAGTTTTTTAAACTTTAAAAGTTGTTCAAATCCAGTTATTAACGATGATACCTGCACAGTTGGGCAACAGTTCACATTGCATGTAAATTTCAATTGTACATGCAAAACCTGTCATATACACCCTACTATGTATTTGGTGCCATAAACTGTTCCTGTCGTCTCTGTGCAGGCGCTAGTTAACGGTGCAATTTATGAACCGATTAGTGTTACATTATCAAGATCAGCTGCCAGGGTCATGTCTTCGATGGAGACTTTCTACAGACTTGCCGGACTGGTGTAACAGTGCTGATGATTTTGGCAGGTACACGTATACGGCTAGTTTTAAAGTAGCCGGAGATAGACATTTGTCGTCGGGTGCGCCATCTGCTTGTTTGTGTCTTTACCTTCTTTAGTACATTTGATTTGTCAACAAAATTTATTAAAATTCACAACACATCTAATCTGGTAGAAAGTGTTTTTACATTAAACATCATAATTATTTTGAAAGCTTTTTTATGTGAATTTTATTACAAATATTATAAGATACAGTTACTTTGAGGTATACGCCATACGCGATATATTTAGTATGCATAGACAAATTAAAACAGCTATAATTAAGAGTATATGTGATAAGCGGTGGCTAAGGTACGGGGACGCGACCGACCAGTTAGTGCCCACTTCGCATTCATATTTATAAGATGATGGCAACTAGACGGTATCATTTACTGAGAATTTCTTACACACTATTATCTACACCGTATTATCTTTACCAATATTTTAAAAGTGAAGAGTTGTTTGGTTAAGCGTGCTAATCTCAGGAAATACTAATTCAATTTGCAAAATAATTCCAGTGTTTAAAAGCCCAATGAGTGGTGTATCAATAAAAAATATAAAATCATAAAACCGCTGTTTTTTTAACACCCTAATCTCAAGATGTGCTCATTCAAATTGAAAAACTATACTATAGGCTATATAAATTAAAAAAAAATAAAGACACCTCTGTGGTTTGTTTCGGCGTTTCATCCCAGAGTGAGTCGTAGGAAATGCCGGCGCCTTCTAGCTATAAGTCCGACTTGTAAAAATGTTTCAAAAGATTTACTTACAGAAATAAATATCATTTATCATTTAATAAATAAATATTCCGGACATCTGACACACAACATCATCTAGTCCCAAGCTAAGCAGAGCTTGTATTATGGGTACTACACAACTAACTACTAAAATACATAAACATTACTTGTAATTTCATACATATTATACATAGAAAACACCTAGACTTCGAGTGAAATATTTGTAAATAACACAAATAATAGTTGGTCCGGCCCGGGAATCGAACCCGGCTATATAACACAACCAATTTACGAATCCGAGTCGTCCGTAAATTAAGCAAAAACGAGAAAAATGTATTTCTTTTAAGAGACCCAAACGTATTTGCGCATGAATGCTATATATATATATACAGTAAGTACATAATTATGAATATATTATAATATCCGCTAAATTTCACCGTTAAACTAAAATAGGTGAGCATTTTTACTTTTACTTTTCTATTATTATATATATATATTCATATATATTATTTATAATGTATATTTTATACGCTGACAGTGTGGTATTGATTCATCTAACACACAGACACAATCGCAATAATAGTTTTGTAATATTACTTGTTTCCATACGCATACATAAGAACTAAAAGAAATGAAGAGTGACAGGGCTTTACAACCATACATCAAAGGGAAATAATTAACACCCAGACTCAGTACAAAAATTTGTGGATCTCACAAAATGCTGTTCCATGTGGGATTTGAACCAATTGTTATTGTTATGTTTCTTACAAATGTTGTATATAAAACACTACCTTTGCCCGCAGCTCCGCCCAAGTGCAATATATATCACGATAAAGAGAAAGAGAAACTTATGTCCTTCCTCAGGAATCGAAGATCCCCGTACCAAATTTCATTGAAATCAGTGCAGTGGTTTAACAGTCAAAATATAACAGACAGTCAAACAGACATAGTTCATAATATTTTTAGAATGTATATTATAAATATGCAGTATGGATTACCGGACCAATAAACTTACTCTTAATAACTAATTTTAAATCACATAAAATATATAATTCATATTATTAGTGCAAATAAATCTACAATTGCATAATTATTTTTTATGACATACGGATCTTGCATGTGTAGTGAGGTGAACCGATTGGAGTACGACTAATAAATTTTTTATAGATCATTTAGTTGCAAATATATTGAGGTAATTTATTTTTTACATCTTTATCTAAATTCGTTTAGATGTTATGAAATAAATTTAGCGTATGTACATAATTCGCACCTTTAAAGTAAAACCGTTACTAAACGAAAAAATGAAATTTTACAGGAGAGCCAAAATTAGAAAAATATCACCGTTTTTTCTCAATAAAGTCTAAGTTCAGGATTCTTTTGGGTGTTTAATGAGTTTCTATGATAGATGTCTGTTCACATTATGAGATGTGATTTGAAAAAGATTTTTTTTTAATTTACAGCTTTACATAATTTGATTTATATTATTATAGTAATACTTTACCATTAATTTTATTTGTTTAATAAGGTATATTTTTAATAAATTACAGTGCAATTAATGTTACTAAATACAAAACTATTAAAAATTAATAATTCAATAAGATATTATTATACACATAAATTATTAATCATGAAGTTGGTATTGTTTAGGTGTTTTAGTAATACTAAATAAATAAAAAAACATTTGTTATTAATAGTATTTTATTACAAAAACAAAAAGTTTTCTTGTTTTCTTCAACTAGTTGCACAGAAATATTGCTTTGAGCAATGATATTATAAAAAAGCGGCCAAGTGCGAGTCGGACTCGCCCATGAAGGGTTCCGTATCAACAACTAGCATCATATAAAAGTTCTTGTAGTTCGTTGATTGAATGAAAGGTAAATTACAGTTTGCGATTTATAACGTATTAAAAAAAAACTACTTACTAGATCTCGTTCAAACCAATTTTCGTTGGTAGTTTGCATGGTAATATACAACATATATTTTTTTTAGTTTTATCACTCTCTTAGTTTAAAAGTTAGAGGGGGGGGGACACACATTTTTCCACTTTGGAAGTATCTCTCGCGCAAACTATTCAGTTTAGAAAAAAATGATATTTGAAACCTCAACATCATTTTTGAATACCTATCCATAGATACCCCACACGTATGGGTTCGATGAAAAAACATTTTTTGAGTTTCAGTTCCAAGTATGGGGACCCCCAAAATGTATTGTTTTTTTTCTATTTTTATGTGAAAATCTTAATGCGGTTCACAGATTACATCTACTTACCAAGTTTCAAAAGTATAGCTCTTATGGTTTCCGAAAAAAGTGGCTGTGACATACGGACGGACAGACAGACAGACAGACATGACGAATCTATAAGGGTTCCGTTTTTTGCCATTTGAGGGGTTGGTCTAAATGATATACGCCTAGGTGGGGTTACCGGTACATAATCAGGATCGCAATCTCCTTCATCAGGGGAAAAGTCCTTACCCGATTCAGAGGCACTAGATGAAGGTGATGAACTTGTAGATGATGAACTCGAAGATGATTCTGAGCTTTTTGAATGGGATCTTGCTCTACTGCTAGGACCTTGTACAATAAGATCTTCTGGAGTTAATTCTGGAAAATCAGTACCGCTCAAATATGGATTTGGCATTCCGTCATCATTCGGATGAACATAATATTCAGCTTCATTGGTTTGACTAACAGACTGAGATAGCGTATGTTCTGACAATAAAGAAGGAGATCGGATTTGCATCGCGTGAAAAGTTATAATTCAGGTCGTCCATCGATATTTGTTTGGGGTTTTCGGTACTCACGGTATCTTTTTTAGATTCCATAGTCTCCAAAATGCGTGACAAACGCGGGTTTCGTAAATGTGCCATGACCTGAAGCTAGTACTTTTATTATTTTTTTCGTATTTATTTTTTACTATTACTATTTTACTATTTACTATTACTATAACAGAAATTATAACTTCATTAAATTTAGTTACCAAAAGTATAAATTTTATTTATATTGGAAATAAAGTGATACTAAAGGAAATGTGTAGTATTATAATAAACAGTTTCATCTAATATAAAGTAAATTTTAATATCAAAATGGAATTTACTTCCAAAATTTTAATGCAAAATGTACGTTGCCTAAAAAATTAACTGTGACTAACGTAAATGTTACACTGTTGTAATTAGGCATATGTTTTATTTTACACTTTACTTATCGAAAAACTGTGACTATACGAAATGTAATATTTTACCAATAAAATTGAATTATGAATTGCGTAATTTCTTAACTAGATGAATGTCCCTAAACAAATTGAAACACTATACCTATTGAAAAAAATCAACAACTTACACTTTTTTGTAACTTGCAGCCGTGTTTATCCAAATAGTAACACTTTTGTTTCAAACTTCCGTCATCGCTCTTCTACGATCATGTTCTTATTGGTATAGACGCAATATTGTATTTAATGAACCGATCAAAACTCTGTTTAGTAACGCTTTAATTTACCGCTAGATGGCGTAAAAGACGTAATTTTAGAAAAAAGACAAGTTTATCCTGTAGTTTACGTGTATTTTAGATAGGTGGCATTGATAACTCAATTCATGAAAATTTTCGTTTAGTAACGGTTTTACTTTAAAGGTGCGATATGTTTTAGCGTATGTGATCCAGGCCGATTGTTCGTTTCTATAACTGAGTAAAACTTTCGTAAACTATATACATGAGAGTACTTATCAGCTGTGTGCTATGTCATGTTACTATGATAGTAAATACGTTGTTGTTTTCAAATAGAATATGAGTCTTCTTAAAGTACCTAGTGTGTCTTTCATGAGTTCCATTGGCGACCCTATATCCACCCTTTTTAGGGTTTAGTAGCCAAATGGCAAAAAACGGAATCCTTATAGATACGTCATGTCTGTCTGTTCGTATGTCACAGCCACTTTTTTCTGAAACTATAAGAACTATAACTGTTGAAATTTGGTGAGTAGATGTATTCCGTGAACTGCATTAATATTTTCACACAAAAATTGGAAGAGTCGCGCGCGAGACGCTGTGCCGAGCGCATATATCTATTCGCTTTACACGTACCGTGTGCGGTTTAATATTCTATTCGTTGTTAATAACAGTATACGAGTATGGCAGACGATAGTATGGAAGAAGGGGACTCGGAAAAAAGTGATTCAATAGTTATTAAAAATTGTGAAAGGGCGCTGCAAAATATGTCAAAGAGTGATGGTAATACGTTAGTGAATAATTCAAATATAACTACTGAGAAAAGGCAAAGGGAAAAGAGTGAAGAAAGTAGCGAAGAGGGATTTACAACTGTTACGAGGAGAAAACCAAAGAGGCTCTTAAGAAGTGATTCACCTAATATGCTTCACGAAAATACTACAAGTATAATTAACGAAAGCGCGGAATCTGAGGGTAGTTTTGAAATAATTTTAACCTCACTAAAAATATTACCAAAACAAATGGCTTTGGCAAAACTATTATACAGTGAAAAGATTGAAGGTATATCTAATGTTAAATTTAAAAACCCATTTAAGGTTTCTATTCGTTTAAATAACAAGGAACAGGCAGAGAGGGTACTTAGTAATCAGAAGCTTAAAGACTTAGATATTCGGGTGAATTTCGCAGATCAGAGTGTGATATCCTACGGCATTATAAGAGGGGTGGACTTAGAAATGAAAGAAGAAGAAATTTTAGGATCTTTAAGCAGCTCAGTTGAAATACTGGCTGTTAAAAGAATGAGAAGAATGAACTTGGAAAGTAAATGGGTTGACAGCGAGACTGTTCGAGTATGCTTTAAAAGCTCTGTGATTCCTCCATATGTATATGCTTTCGGCTGTAGATTCGGTGTTGAAAAGTATATGTTTTCAGTAATGCAATGCTCTGCATGTTGGAAGTTTGGTCATATCAGGAAATTTTGTCCATATAATAAAATTCTTTGCCCTAAATGCGGAAAGGAGCACAGTAATTGTGAAACCCAGGCTTTTAAGTGTCTTAATTGTAAGGGCCCACATATGTCACTTGACAAGACCTGTCCTATTTTCTTGAAAGAAAAAAAAATACGTCTAATCATGACTGAAAAAAATGTAAGTTATAAAAATGCTTTGGATATACTGCTAAAAACAAAATCCTTATCCAACTATCACCAGGCATCAAAATGTAGTAAAGAAACGGAAATATTTAATTTGAATAATAACGTGGAGAAGTCATTCCCCCCGCTTAGGCAAAACAGATTTACACTTTTAGAACATTCGGAAGAAGATCTGATAGAAGACTTTAGTGAAGAAGAAAAAGATGAAGTGAATATGAGCCATAAAATTAAATCGATTAATAAAAAAAGAAATCAAAATATAGAATCCTTTCCCATACACATGCAGCAAGAAAGTATGAGAAATGAATCTCGACAAAAATGTGAAACTAATAAAAATGAAAAGAAATTGGAAAAAGGATTAAAAATAGGATATATAGTTAATAAAACAAAGGAGATATTTTTTTCAAAAGTTAAATTTGAAGATAAGATTATATCAATATTTGAAATCTTAGTTCACGAGTTAAAATCATATATTTGTAATTTTTTTAACTGTGAGCAATTATTCCAAAAAATTGTCAACTTATTTGATGGATAGTTCATTTAAAGATTTTGTAGTAAATATATTTCAATGGAATTCGCAAAGCCTAAAGCCTAAATTAGCTGATTTTGAACTGCTTCTTAATAGGGAAAAAGTAGACATCGCTGCAATATGTGAAACTTGGCTGGATTCGGATACGGATTTTATTAATATAAGTGGATACAATACTTATAGAACCGATAGATATGACTCTTATGGAGGAGTGGCCATTGTAGCTCGTAAGTCTTTTAATATTCAGGTATGTCCTATTAACTTAAATAATACAGGAATAGAAGTTATTCAAATTAAAGTATTGAACTGTAAAATTTTAGAGAATATTATTTGTGTGTATTGTCCGTCGTCAGTACGTACGGAAACGGTTGACTGGGATAATTTATTTTCACGAACATCAAGAAAAGCCCTGGTTTTAGGGGATTTTAACGGGCATCATACAAACTGGTCGTACAGGAATGACAACAGGGGCACACAGTTATTAGAATCATCACTAGAGAGTAATTTCATCTCCCTTAATAATGGTGATCCTACCAGAATAAAATTGGTTAATGGTGTACTACAAAAAACTTCACCTGATATTAGCTTTGTATCTTCAGATATAGCTGTGATGACTAAGTGGCGCGTATTGAATGAAAATCTTGGCAGTGACCATCTTATAATCAAAATGTCATTAAACTATCGAGACATGCCAAGTTTTTCTAAAAAACGGAATTTTAAACGGGCCAATTGGGAAACATATAAATCAGATCTAGATACAGCGTTCTCAGCTCTTGATAGTAATTATTTTGTTACAACTGACATTCAATCTATGTATGATTATTTTGAAACTCAGATTAATTTAGCAGCAGAAAAGAATATTCCATTAAAAAAAATATGCACAAACTCTACAAGCAAATTTAGACCTAAAGAATATTGGAGTCCGTCACTATCCGAAGCAGTTGCTGAACGTAGACTAGCACTGAGTTCTTTTAGGAAGAACCCTTCGCCGGATAATTTAGTAAAACTTCAGAATAAAATTGAAAAAGCGCGTTTATTAATTAAACAAGCTAAGTCCAGGCATTTTAAATTATTTTGTAGTAATATCGAAAGCACTACTTCTGTCTCAGATATGTGGCGAAAAATGCGATGGAGCAAGGGATATTATCAACCATCTCGCTCTTTTCCGTCTGAGATTAAACAAATGGAGTTATTACATAACCTTGCGCCTGATTCGGTTAAAAATATTTCACCATCTTTTACATCAAGTAACGTAGTACTGGAATCGCCTTTTACAATCCAAGAGGTTACGAAGTGCATAAAAAGAAAAGACACTGCTCCGGGTAGTGATGAGATTACCTACTCAATGATATATCATCTCCCCCTAGTTGCTAAAAGATACTTACTTCACCTATATAATTCAATCTTCCAATCAGGATACATACCTAAACAATGGCGAACTATATTGGTTGTTCCAATCCCGAAAGCCACACATAGTACTAATTATGAAGGAAAGCTCCGTCCAATATCGCTTTTAACATGTCTATGTAAAATATTTCACAATATGTTGGTAGCTCGACTGGAGTGGTTTATCGAAAATAAAGCAATTTTATCCTCGTACACGTCTGGATTTCGAAAAGCTCACTCTTGTCTAGACTGTCTCACAAGATTTGTCACTTATGTGCAACAAGGCTTTTCAAAACATATACCTACAGTCGCGTGTTTTATCGATATATCAGATGCATACAATAACATTTTGGTTGATAAGTTGACTAGCACTCTCGATGACTTGTGTATAGGAAAAACAATATGCGGATATATTTGGTCCTTTTTGAGCGATAGACAGTTAAGATTAAAAAGTTTAAATATAAACCAAAGTGAAATACAAACTAAGTATACAAGATACACACACAGGGGTTTAGCTCAAGGGGATCCTTTAGCTCCTTTGTTGTTTAATATAGCTACATACAAGATTTGTCATCACATTAATGAGGTGATGCTTACACAATATGCTGATGATTTTGCTATTTTTATTAGCAATAAAGACATACAAGTGTGCGAGGTAAAATTGCAATCAGCTTTAAACTCAATGGTTTCTGGTCTAGACAACATTGGACTTGAGATATCAGCTGTAAAATCTAAAGTTTGTATTTTTAGTCGGGGGCGTATTAGGAAGCAGGTCAATTTAGAAATTGATAATGAAGCTTTGATGTCTGTGGAATGCGTTAAATATCTAGGCTTATGGCTTGACAGATCTCTTTTATGGCAAAAACATATTAATGAAATATCTCAAAAAACTTCAAAATTCCTAAATTTACTTAAGGTATTGGCGGGGCCTACCTGGGGAATTCACACTAAACATTTACGTACACTTTATATTTCCCTAATAAGAAGCAGATTTGATTACGGATGTTTCCTCTATGGCAGTTGTGCTAAGACCCATCTGTATAAAATTGACAAAATACAAAACCAAGCTTTACGAATCATAGGTGGTTTTATTAAGAGTACGCCAGTATATGCTATGGAAAGTGAATTATGCATACAACCACTTTTCGTGCGAAGAACATTTTTATCCTTTAAATATTATTCGAAAGCAATGTCTTGGACTAATAACCCAACAATTGAGCTACTAAACGATCTTCACTTGCTATCAAATAGTCGATACTGGCGAACTAAAAAAAAACCCTTACTTTTATCTGCTCATACAGATCTTAATGATATTGAAATAAACTCATCGTGTCCGCTTGAAATGTTTTGTCTTGATACTTGGATGTCTTACATAGATTTAGATAATATAATTAATATTAACTTGAATTGTATTAAAAAATCAAAGCGAGATTATGAATTGAATTCCATAAGATTGGACGTATTGCAGGAATTGAATGATATGTACAATGGATGGCTACACTTTTATACAGATGGCTCTAAAAATTCTGATGGTAACGGAGCAGCGTACTACTATCCAAATGGCTCAGCTATGTACAAAATTTGCTCACCTGTTTCAATTATGACGTTGGAATTAGTTGCAATTTCAGAAGCACTTAATCGTATAAACGACTTGAGTGGGCAAAAGTTTGTTATATTTACAGATAGCAAAAGCGCCTTGCAGCACTTGGCTCGATGCGCCTCTGGCTTCAGAGGTGTATCGATAGCCTATGTAATAATTAAGCAAGTACGTAATATCAGTGTATCTAAAAATCTGAAATTGCAATGGATACCATCACACATTGATATAAAGGGCAATGAGGAGGCGGACAGATTAGCCAAGTTAGCGATAAAGGAAGGGGATATTATTAACATTTAACCACATTACTCGGAGTTGATACATAAATTTAAAATTACTTGTTACGATAAATGGAAAGAATATTTTGATGAACACTCTAAAATAAAAGGGGTCTGGTACAAGACTATTCAGTCCGAACCTCCTCATATACCGTGGTTTGATAATTTAGAAATAAGTAGATCATGTGTTACAATAGCTCATAGATTACGATCTGGACACATTCCATCAAAAAAATTTGAACATCTAATGCGTAGAGCTAACTCACCAAATTGTGATATGTGTAACATTGTGGACGATGTTCAACATTTGTTGATGGAATGTGTTAAGAATCGGTCTAAAGATATGAAATAATGAAACAGATTAACTTGAATTTTTTGGATGTCGGTGTAATTCAAAGTGTTTTGGCTGCGCCGACATCTGAAAAAGCTAATAAATTGTACAGTTTAGCGTATTATAGATAAATGATGTTTACTAAGTTAAGGCCTTATGGGACTGACATACCCTATTAGGGTAAAAGTCCCTTCAAAAAAATAAAGAGAAAAAAAAAAAAAAAAAAAAAAAAATTGGAAAAAAAAAATCGGGGAAAAAAAAACAACTGAAACTCAAACTTTTTTCATCAAATCAATACGAGTGAGATATCTATAGATAGGTCTTCAAAAATGATATTGAGGTTTAAAATATATATTTTTTCTAAACTGAATAGTTTTCCGAGTCCGACTCGCATTTGTTTTAAAGCAACTCTAGCAAAACCACATATTTAATATTGCGGAGGTCTTACAAACACACACACACACACACACACACACACACACACACACACACACACACACACACACACACACACACACACACACACACACACACACACACACACAACGTAATCTAACCTAAATAATTGAAACCAACCATCCAAATGAATGTAAAATAAAAAAATTATTCTAAATTTATCTGGAAGATATTACAACAAAAAGGCTACTTATGGTACAGGATAAGGTACATGTACAATAAGTAGTGTTCAACTCTTCAACTCATCTTCACTGCTATGGTATTTAATATGCTGATATCCATGCCATTGTGAGCCAGCCTGTTTGAATATTAAATAATTATTTTTAGTAATGTATGTTCGTGGAGGTTCAACGCAACGTATACACAGATAGCTCGATGTCCCAGGTTTGCAGCAGGGCAGGACAGATGTAGATACGGATGTTGGCCGGTCACGACTCTTTGATACTGCATCGAGATTATTGAAAGCGGGTCGCGGCTCCATAGTTTATATTTAAAGGGCTTGTGCTTTTGTTTGCCAACTTGTTATTTGTAGAATACGTTATTTATGAACGAAAAATAGACAAAGGAAAAAATACTTTTAGATATATCTAGACTAAGATATTTCTAGAGCTATACTAAATATAGGTCTTCACAAACTCAGAAACTTTTTTGAGTAAATAATAGTTATTCGTTGCCACTTCATACATCAATCATCAATAGCCTTTAACAGTCCACTGCTGGACATAGGCCTCTCCTTTGAAAGGAGGTTTTGGCCTACTATACCACGCTGGCTGGTATAGGGTTTGTTTCAAGTTTTTCTTCTCTTGGCAGTGAGCCTAGCTCTAGAATCAAAGGGAGAGAAGATTTTAGGATCCACAAATCTCTCTTGTACACTGAAAATGTGCAAGACAATTTCATAACAATATAATAGTGTATAATTATATCTCAGGAAAAAATATTATTTTGTGAGACTAACTGATGCCCGCGGTTACCCGTGGTTATTATTGTATTACTCGTAATGTAAATAAAAAAAATCCCTATCAGCCATGGGCCAGTGAAAGTCCCGTTAAAATCAGTTCAGCCATTTCAGAGCTAGGCCGCAACAAACAGAGAGATAGACAAACAAATTTTTTGGAGTTAGTACCGTATATACTTTGAAATACCGCACGGAATTTACGCATTTAGTAAAAAAACTGTTTATTTGGTGTTACATACAGACGCTTCCATTCTATTTATTTGTAGTATAGGTATATACAGGTAGATTGCTATAACATTGATTGACAATATAATAAATCACATCCCAAACTACTTTATTTATAAACACAATACTCAATTTGACTTCATATGTGTTTTCAGCAAACACAATGATACATTTTTTCTATACACGTAGTTGGTTCGAAATCGTATAATGTAGGAAACAGCTGATATTACGTTTTACTATAAAAAACCGGCGCGTTTTATGTTTGTGGACCGCATTCCAAAGCGTTGCCAATAAACTTTATAATTTTATGAAAACTTCATTAATGAGGCTAAACTGGCAAGTTAATTAATTAGAGGGCTTTTATCGTTTGCGTTGATGGCTAGCAACACAGCCGCGCTACGTGTGAATTTGATTATTAGATGATCGAAGATTGAGAAGTTAATGTGAATAAAATTTGAGAATGTGTTTCAATTTGTATCTGAGGGAAATCTGAGCCGAGCGAGATACGGGTCCATCAAGATTGTGATCTTTAATCTAAAGATTTTTATTTACAAATTTGTTGTTTCTATTATTGTTGTTTTAATAATTAAACAGCTAAAAAAGACAATACTAACAATCAAGAAAACAAATCAAAACGACAATAATTTTATACGGAAATAATTTTGTGTCTTCCAATTAGTATGATTAGTTTTGTATATATTCGATTCAATCTTTCCTTTCCTGTTATTATGCCTCGTTGGTCTGGCAGTTATCGTATGTGACTGTTGATCAAGAGGTCCCCGATTTCCAGGTCTGGCTAAAAGGTTTTTGGTTTTTCTTACAAGATATTGATAATATCAGTCCGGAGTATGGAAGTTTGGCGACGAGTAACGCCCGTGCATCGGAGAACTCGTTACAATTATAAGCCGTTGGTGTAGGTTGTCTTGATCATCTATGGAAATCATCATTAGGAAGTCACTGCTAATGATACGGAGGTACCAAAGAATGATGAATACATGAAACTGAGGAAAACCGACCTCAACCTTTTTTTTTATTGTTGTAATGGTATAGGCGTTTCTCTTCCATCTCACCTGATGGAAAGTGTAGATGAAGACGAAGATGGTACACGCCCATCCAAAAGAAACCTGTTCACTCTACTCTTAAAGGCTTCAGAGTTCAACTCGTCAGGAAAAATAGACCCAGGCAGGTCGTTCCAAACTCTGGCGACTCTCACCAAAAACCGTTTAGTTCGTCTTTTGGGTTTGCCAACAACGTATGGATGAAACTTTTGCCTGCGCCTAGTAGTCCGATAAAGGAATGGAGATGGCTCGATCAGTTCGAAAAGAGCTTTCGAGCACTCTTCAAAGTGTATCCTATAAAAAATCGACAAGCCAGCCAGCTTGTCGGTTTTTTGTCGCTCAAGGGTGTGTAGTCTGCTATTTGAGAGCTTTTCGTTATTAATTAACCTACGGGCTCTTCGGTCAACTGAGTCCAAAGCTTCCAGATGATGTTTGGCTGCACCGTCCAAGAGGTGACTACAGTACTTCATGCAGGATCGAACTTGGGCAGTGTAAAGATTAAGCAGCTGTTCAGAGCTAAAGTACCACCGAACATTTGACAGAATTGATAATTTCTTGGACGCTGTTTGTGCCATAGACTCAATTTGTTGGCCAAAGTTGAGGTTAGAGGTGATGGTAATACCTAGAAGCCCTAGATGGTTAGTAATCGGTAAGGATACACTTTCGAAAGTGGGTGTTAAATCGAAGCTACTCTTTTTCGCGGAGAAAAGACACGCCTGTGTTTTGGAAGAGTAGAACTGGACAAGATTGGCGTCACCCCAATCGGACACAAACTGCAATGTCACGTTCACCCGTTCAATCATGGACTCTCTCAAAGACAGTATTTCCTCGAGATGGTGTTGTTTTTCAATTTCTCAGATAAGCTACTTTTGTTTAATACAATACTCGTTTTCATCATCATCATCATCATCATCCACAGCTTTTAACAATCCACTGCTGGACATAGATAGACCTATTCTTAGAAAGGTAACCATAAATAATAGAAATAAATAAATTTCTTACTAAACTCCCTTACATTTAAATATACATAATATTAAAATGTTTTTATTACAAATTATAATATCTAAATATCAAAAGCAATTCATAATTAATTCATAACCGAATAATAATCTCTATTTTTTTCTTATTTCATGTTGTATTACAAAACGTTTTAATTATTACGATACGAGTTAGTTTTAATAACTCATTAAAATGATTCTTATATATATTGAGTAATACTCTAAGAAATCTGGGCCAATTAAAAACATTATTTACAAGTTTCCAACACAAAGTCAGTACCAAACTATCAATCGTTATAAAAGTACGCCTTACAGTTTAAACGCGACTAATTTTGGCTACTAATAAGAACTAGTCGACCGTGAGAGTGAGGCTTGTGAATTCACTAATTAGTTCATGTGAGTTGAGACAATAATATAACCCTTGTATAAATTATCAATACCAGTGTAATGCAGAGATATATTCAAATTAACTAAACTGTTTGGCCAGCGTCATGTCATCATCAACAGCTCGTAATGATCCTTGGGGTCTCATCTCAGAGGAGGGTTAAGGTCATACGTCCTCATGCCGAGTGCAGGCTGGAGACAGCGTCATATAGTAAACCAAAACCTCTCTTCTAAAACACCTAAAGATGATTGGATAGTTAATTAATATATCCTAATAAAGAAAATTGGAGTGTATGTTCGTAATTTTAAATGAAAAGCTTTTCACTAAATACATATGAAAGTATATACAGTATTTATATTAAATAAAGCAACAAAATAAGCAGCTAACATCACTGCCAAGAGAAGGAAAACTTGAAATAAACCCTTTACCAACCCGTCTGGCCAGCGTGGTATAGTAGGCCAAAACCTCCTTTCCAAGGAGAGGCCTATGTCCAGCAGTGGACTGTTAAAGGCTGTTGATGATGATGATGATATTAAATAAAAAACTTTTGTTCGGTCTATGGAACGCCTGGATTGATTTTAAGTGGTTGTTAACTGGTTGATAGCAAATGATATGACGAGTAACTAAGACTACTTCTGTAGACAAGCTTTGACTCGCGCATTGCCCGCGCCGCTTTGAATTCTTTAGAAAGACTGTTGTCGGCCTTTTAAAGACTCCAGATACCCGTAGCAATAGCTAGAGATGTTCCAATGGCAACCGAGATCAAAATCCAGCTTCAGATACTTTATACTCATTACATCCGCTACTCAACGAAGGTCTCTCTCAAGAACAGCCAATCAGCGCGATCTTGGGTAGTCCACATCCATACGGTGCAAATCACTTAGTACTCATTTAAGATACTTTATTTATTTATTTCAAGTTATTATATTGGCACTAGAGGGTGATCAGTTTTCGTGCTATTTATGCATCTTTAGTGTTTCTTTATTTCAACGTTATTACGATATATAATCAAACTAGCTTTTGCCCGCGGCTCCGCCCGCGTGTATGTCGGTTATCGCGGTTAAAAGTAGCCTATGTCCTTTCCCAAGGATCCGTCTAAATCTATGCCAAAATTCATAAAAATCGGTTCAGCGATTTAGGCGTGAAAACGTAACAGACAGACAGACAGACAGAGTTACTTTCGCATTTATAATATAAGTAGGGATTGTATTGTCAGATAGAAATAGATGCAATTAAAAACAGTTTTGTATACACACGTGGTAAGTTCACAGTTATGTTTTATATTAATGTTTCTTATAACTGTAGGTGAGTCATAGTATATAAAGCATAGCCGTTATATTTGAAATACGTATTTATGGACATTCGCGTACACATAAGGTTGTAATGAATTTCTCAGTTGCAGTCGTATATAACTGAAAACTTTACATGCACAGACGTAACGCTTACCAAAACTCTTTTACGATTTTTTTTTTATTGAATCAGAATGTTTTCAAGCTAGTAAAGTCAACTATGCCGGCTGGACCAGTGTGGTACTACTACCCTCTCACAGTAGACCAACCTAAAATGACAGCATTTGTGCTGTCATGTTTCATGGTGAGTATAAAACCGTCGTAAAAGGCGACTAAGGGATAAACTACGCAAGACAACATTGACGCAAAGAGAAGGAAAACTTGAAACCAACCCATCTGGCCAGCGAGTCTCCTTTCTAAGGAGAGGCCTATGTCCAGCAGTGGACTGTTGGAGGCTATTGATGATGATGATGATGAGACAGGAGGCCCAATGATATAGAAGTATCTCAATATGCCGAGACCATACTGCATTATTGCATTGTCCGCATTCACAATGAATATGGTGAGCACTGCTCTTGAATTTTACTCATGTTTATCAGATTATAGTGTCAACCTATCGCCGTCCACTGCTGGACGAAGGTCTCCCCCAAGGAACGCCAACCATCCCGGTCTTGAGCAGTCCGCATCCATCCGCCGCCAGCCACCTTCCTCAAATCATCGGCCATCGTGCCGCAGGGCGTTATCAGAGTATTCACATAATAAAAAGTTTAGTATTCGATTATCTAAAGCTTCGATTTCCTTATGAGTTTGAATTAAAGAGAAACATTTCTCGACTGAGATAATTTGTCCACTGTTTTGTGAAAATTCCTATTTTTAACTGTAAGTTGGTATAATAAAATATTGTAAAACTCATTCAATTTTCAACACTAGAAAAAAATCACAAAGCCACCATCACATGGGTCACGTAGTTATATGCACCCACAACGTAGATGGTGACCCCTACTCCTGGATTCTACTCATGCTTTCCATCAGGCAGAGTAGAGTCACTTCAGTACACCTCAATATAAAAAATAATAAAATGTACATAAAATTTATTTAATGCATTACACAAACTTATCGAAAGTTACGTAAAATGGACAAAGTATACAAAATAGTCTAGAATTAGTTGATTCGTTTGATTAGCCAATTCCAATAATTTTCAATGGTTAAGAAAATATGTAAAATGTTATCGTTGAAAATAAATTTTGGTACAAAAACATAACTGTTCGTGTAGAAAAATTTACAATATATTATCATTAGGTCAAAGAAATAACGTTATATCTTAATAAAAAGGTGTGAGTAGTCAACAATTTATTAACACAAATATAGAATTTTCTTTTACTTCAAATCAATTTGAAGTTATACCAACCTTTGTGTCTTTTCTGTAGATTAAATTAAATTTTCATTGAAGCAGCTATTATAAAAAAGGTAAAAATATATTACACATAAAAATTGTAATTGACCATGTCAGCCGAAATCGATGAAAACAATTAAAAACGCACGAAAACTTATTCATATTCGTCTTTAAATATACTGAAATTTAAATAAGAACTTACCAAGTAAATTAACACCAACACACCAACAAACTCACACACATTTTTCAGTCAAATCAATAAGAAATATGAATTATGAAAACTTTACTCGTAACGGGTATCACAGAGCACATCACTCGCGAAATACTCGGTACAGCACTACGAGCGACGCGACCGCACACTCCGGGGCCGCAGCATCCACTGACCAACAGATCTAAATGGACCGGCATTTCGCCTGCATACACCGGAAACCTTCAGGTGACGTGGTGATGATACTTACCACTATTTCATTATAAGCTACCTGCTAATGCCTATGGAAAGAAATAGTCAAAATTTTAATAAACTCGTAACATAAGTTTTTGACAATAGTTTTTGACTGCGACAAACATTTCAGGATAATATGTCACACAAATAATGTGTTTTTTATTAGTAAAATAATTTTCAATATCGTTACAGTAGATCTAGATATTACTTCATACAACGACATATTTTTTTTTATAATGTATTGAAAATTTATATCGAAAGTGTAAATGGAAACTTGGGTCCTGTCATCAAATTAAGTAGACAAAAGTAAGTTTTAAACTCGTAAGGTGTTCTGTGTTTCACTGTGACGATGAAATAAGTTGAGTTGAGTTGAGTGAGTGAAACAATGTTGTCATATAACATATATGGTATTTTATGATATTTGTATATTGTGCAAGAATTTGAACTCAATCGGTGGAGAACTTTGAATTTTAGAAACATTAACCAAACAAATCATCCTAACATTTTTGTGATTAGAGCCTTTAATAGGCTACCGCTGGATAAATGCCTCTCCGTAGAAAGGAAGTTTACATTACACACAACGATACTGTTCATGTTGAGGTCTCGGGTTCGATTCCCGGGTCAGACCATATTTTGTTTGTGTGATCGCCAATATTTGTTTCGGAGTTTGGGTGTTTTCTATATATGATAAGCATGTATTTACAAAAAAGTATGTTTATGTATTTATATCACTTGTCTAGTATTCATAATACAAGCAACTCGGAACTAGATGGCGTTGTGTGTAAGCTGTCCTAAATATTTATTTATAATGATAGCTTTCGTTTTCTTTTATATATTTGTTTCCCTCCAATTTTATCAGTCACACTTCATAATAAAATTGTAGGAAGTTTAATTCATTGAAGTAAAAACACTAATGCGGTCGTTTCTATGTAACATATAATATGTTTGCGCATTGATAGTGAATATTTTTTCCTATTAAGGATCATTGATCTTATCTGTGTATGAATATAAATATTTATGGCCATAAAATTTAAGAGACCAGTAGTTGTTTAAGTTGAAATAAAAACTGAATAAAATCTGGCTTATTTTAGGATGCCTTTTTTGAAGATGAAAATTCGAATCCATAGAGAATCACTTTGATTGTTTTACACCTCTGTGTTTTAGAACCTTTTTTCTAAGCGACGCCAGAAGTACAGGTATACTGTGGTAATTATATAAAATAAGTATTATTAAGTATCTGAGTAATAAAAACTTGCCGAAGTTGAAGACATGCATTTAAATACTTCTTATTTTCCAAGTACAATATTAAGATTAGCTTTGTTTCTATAGAGATATTGGATAACAAAACACAAAAGGTGATGGCACTGGAGTAAGTGATATCACAACTCTTTGTTCAGGAAATACGATGTACAACATAATTGATGTGCCTTGTTGGTCTAGTGGTTAGCGTATGCGGCTGCTGATCAAGAGGTCTCGGGTTCGATTCCCGGGTTAGACCAAATATTTGTGTGATCCAAAAATATTTGTTTCGGATTCTGGGTATTTTCTATGTATAATATGTATGTATTTACAAAAGAAAAGTATTTTTATGCATTTATATCAGTTGTTTAGTACCCATAATATAAGCTCTGCTTAGTTTGGGATTCGATGATGTTGTGTTTAAGATGTCCGAAACAATTATAATAATAATAAAAAAAATACGTAAAATTTATTAGAAACGTGAAGAATATACAGTCTCTGTTGAATGTTTTAAATGGAAGCTAGTGTTTCGTGGTCTCTTTTTGAAAATATAAGGTACAGAATAGATATGAGGTATATAATCGTATAAAATTTGAAGCAAAACTTAAGTATAGGTTACAAATCAAGGAGGTTATAGTTTCTTCTTAGTTGTATGAAAATAGTTTTTATAAGATACGAAAAGGGGTTTATTAAATGCGAGATATTTTAACGAAGGCTCCGCGCTGTCTCTATAAATAGAGTGTAATTATAGATGTCTGAGCGAAACGCGAATAGATTGATTTAGCTGTCGCAACATAAATGCATCAATATTCATGTGTATGTTGCAGTCATATTGCGAAATAAGTCATTTGATCAAAAGACCATGAGAGTTAGCAAACAATGCTTAATTGCAAGTTTAGTTCATTTTTAAATAAACTTATGGTATCTGTTACGAGCCGGGAGATACAGTTACACTTGTAGTATCCATCATTATGAGTACTTTTTTTTATGAAAATTCAAATGTTTCCGTTATTTATTTAACACTTTAAGTATGTATAACTAATGAATGTATGAAACATTAATTACTCAAGTTCTTATTTATTCAACTTTAGTTATTGCACATATGTAGATATATAGAGAATTAGTGAGAAACCAATCGTTATAATTTTAGATGTTCCGATTCTTAGATTAATTAATCATGAATTAATTTTTTCAAAGTTTCTAAAAATCATAGCTACTTTTGTATATGAATTCGCTCTCATAGAGTTATTTAAACATCCTTCTGAAGTATTACGCACTAATAACCTGTAATTTCTTATTAAATGTATCCCAGACAACGGGCTTACAAAATCTTATTACGACGAGATTGATTTATTGATCAGTAGCGCTCAATAAATACAAACATTAATTTGAATAAATCATTATAATTTACGAAAAGGATCGTAAATTTGAACCGCTTCTATTTAAAGAATAATAATTAATTGACTATCCCATCAGCCACAGTGATAGGCGATCAATCGATTTTCATCATAAATTAATTAGATTTTATTATTGATAATGTGATTAGCCCGGATAATTACAAAATGAACTATTTCGTTATTGTTCTGCGACATACGTTTAGCTTCTATCGCTATGTGGTTTGTCTAGAAATAGAACATATCTGAACTTCCTCATTAATTGTACGGAGAACTTTCATTTATTAAATAAACACTGAATGTGCATTTAAATGTAACCTCGATATAGTGTCAATAACGGTATACTGAATTGGTATAACCTAAAAGGCGAAAATAGTTTAGTAGGATGTGATGAAGGCATACCTACGTTTTTCATTCATTAATTAGTTGACTTACTAGTTGATAAATTCAATGATGATCTATATTCTTCATCGTGTTAAATTCCTACTAATATTATAAATGTGAATGTAAGTTTGTTTATTACGCTTTCACGCGAAAACTACTCAAGCGATTATCATGAAACTTGTACTTTGTAAACGTATTCTTGGAGGTATTAGAAGTAACATAGGATACTTTTTATGAAAAAATAAACATTTTTTATGAATAAAATTTACCGCGATTACTGAAATAGACGCGGGCAGAGCCGCGGGCGTAAGCTAGTGTTTAATAAAAGAGAAATGAACGATCATGTTGTTTTTTAATTTATAGAATGAATATAGTTCAGTGAAGTCTTTTGACTGACCAATTGATCTAGTGTTTAAAGATTCTAACTGTTGACCTACAAGTCGTGGGTTTTCACTTGAACGTTCTATTGGCTATTTTATAATAATGCTGTTTTTTGTACGTATCTTCTTTCAAAAATTAGATTGCGCTCAGTTTTATTTCTACTTCGCCCCCATTGAATTTCGATATTTTATGTAGAAAACTACTATGAAACGGCGCACGTAAAGCCGACGGTCCCGTTTGTCATGAACACCTATGGCAATCGTTATTGAGAAGTCAATGCAATGCCCTCAAATATACTGACAACTAGTTCAACCTTCAAATCTCAGTTCTCCCTTAGGGTTGCGGATGTCCGATGCCAGTCGCTCCGTGGAAAAACTGATATTTAGTTAAAACCGATTGAACTAGTAGCCGACTTCAAAGAGTCTTTTCAATAAAAGCTAGGAAGAAGAAGAAGTGGAATATAATATATATATATATAGATCAGTGAGACCTGATAATGATTGTTACCTTCTAAAACGTATAAAATGCAGCAACATAAACACCATAGATGAATGTTGCTCACAAACAAATAAAAGTGTTTACACAAACATGTTTGTAACGATCGTAAAACAGAGAACGAGGAAACCAAACATTGTTAGAACTAATTGATGAACATTCAATCTTTGTTTGTTATAATTCTAGGTAATACTGAATGTAGATGTATTTGGATGGCCGCTTTATTGGATACGAAATGTAAGTAAAACGAACTATAAAAATATTTCATATACCTATATTGATTCAATACTTTTGTGTGTTATTACTTATAAAAAGTATACACACACAATGTTATTAATTTTGACTGGCTTGTTGGTCTAGCGGTTAGCGTATGCGGCTGCTGATCAAGAGGTCTCGGGTTCGATTCCCGGGTCAGACCAAATATTTGTTTCGGAGTCTGGGTGTTTTTCTATGTATAATATGTAAGTGTTTAAAAAAAAAAAGTATGTCTATGTATTTATATCAGTTGTTTAGTACCCGTAACACAAGCTCTGCTTACTTTGGGACTAATATTAGAAGGAAATAGTAAGCGCGGCTCCGTCCACGCGTATGTCAGTTATCGCGGTAAGAAGCCTATGTCCTTGCTTAGGCTCTACACTACCATCATCACCATCATCATCAACAGTCCACTGCTGAACATAGGCCTCTCCTTTGAAAGACTATCAGTGCACACATTTAAATCGGTACAGTAGTGTGAAAGTCGCATAGACAGACAAAGTTACTACTTTCGTAACTTGACTATACGTTACGTTACTTTCGCATTTATAATAATAGTCAGTAGTTGAGTCCCGCAGTGTTACCCGCTATTATAGTTGTGAATGGCGAGTAGTGCTGCAGAGCGGGAACGAGGACTTTGAAACTCCCGTCAAGCCGTTCCAGGGATTAGCCGGAATAAAACAAACAGACAGACAGAAAGACAAAAGTTTGAAAAAATGCATTTGTGTTGAGTAAAATATTGTTTATTTAACATTACATGATGCAGAAAAATCTAACCAGGCTGCCATGGTAAGGGTCACCATGCTACATTGCCTACCCTCACAATAAGCATGGTGACCCCTACTCCTGGATTTTACTCATGCTTTCCATCAGGCAGAGTAGAGTCACTTTGGCAGGCTTAAATATAAAAAAAAAAAAAAAAAAATTACATACAGTCACTTCAATGTTATTTATTAGTATATATAGAGATATAAGGTTATATTTGCCGGAGGTTTGTTGTCGGTGTGCGGGCTTGTCAGTTACACATTTTTTGCTTCGTTAGCCGCGTCTAGAATTTGTTAACGATCCGGAATTCCTCCTAATGGCGATCTAACTCAACTCGCACAAATTCCTAGCGGTTTTTACAATAAAAACATATAACATTTAGCCCACTTTATTGCTAGTTGGAACTAAGATTTCATGGTAATAATAATAATTAATTTTGTGCTGTCGAAAGGTGAATCACACCCGGTGAGTTATCTACTAATAACACGTGTATTTACCATTTGTAATATTAAATTCAGAGAATTAATTTATAAGGATAAAGTGGTTTTATTTCCTCAGTCTCATTGTATGTTTGTATACCTATATTTCTACTTGATAGTTTATGATCGAGCGCGTTGATGTCTTTTGTACTGATAATGTTCCAAGTTGCTAACATATAAGTAGTAACTTTAGTTGTGTGAGGTTCAATTAAAACGATATTAAATATTAAGTAAATGCACTTTATGTATTTAGTTACTATTGTAAAACATTTTTGTACTTAAGTTTGATTAGGAATTTAGAATGTCTCTAAAACGTACCGACTACTAACAAATCCACAATAATTAAAATTAGTCTACGTATAACTTAAAGAGAATGTATTTAACTATTACATGATGTAACATGTTCTAAGAACTTAAATCTAATCAATACCAATTTGTGTACATTGGCATTTAATAATTATTATTGCATTCATTTAACATTTTAGGACATCCATTAACGACAATGTAATGAACATAAAATGATGTTAGCTTGTAGTGAACTCGCGTATCTAACAGAATTGAGTAAGCAAATGTCTAACTATGAAATTATTATTTCAATTTCATATTAATAAGGAAAAATATACAAGAAAGGATATCAATGACGTTAAAATTATATTTCTTATGCGAATAGCTCATGTCAGAGTCACTGGTCTAATTATTAGTGACTCTGACTGCTAAATCAGAGATGGTGGGTTTGATTCCCGACCAGGACAAATTATTGTATGATGAGCACGATCATCTGTTTCTCATTTAAGTGTAATTAATACGCAATATTTAAAAAAAATTTAAGACAGCATAGTGTGGGCCGCCTTACTTTATTGTCTGCATTGGATGCCAGTGTGGTAGCCCCCACTCTTGAATTCAACTTATGCTTTCCATCAGGCAGGAAGAGTCACTTTTGTAGCCTATTTAAAAAAGTTTGGTTTCTATCACAGGCTCTTCTCAATGTTTTTATTTGATGGCCGAGCGTGAAATGTGTAGTTAGGATGTTATTGTTTTTAACATAATAATATATATAACCATTGTCGCATCGTCGTAATCGTAATAGCATATATAAAATATATTTAATGTTTATCGTCATAATCAGCTTATCGCAGTTTACTGCTGGGCATAGAGCCCACCAATTGCACGCCAACTGGTTCGATCCTTGGCTTCTCGCATCCAGTCCAGCTCCTGCCAGCTGCCTTCGCAAATCATCACGCCATCTGGCCTGTGGACGTCCTACACTACGTTTGCCGAGACGCAGTCTTCACTCAAGAAACTGTTTACCCCAACGGTTATCTGCTCTTTGGATAATATTTCTAGCCCACTAAGCAATTAAATATTAAAATAGCATAAATTATTTAATTTAATAGCTTTTGTGATTATTTTTACTAAGTTTATTATCTAGAGGACATTTTCTTGTATAAATAATTTTGATTTCTGTAAAGTCCATTGCTGACCGATATCTTTAGATCTTAGATTTATGTCTCCTATTATATTTTTATTATATTTTATTATTTTATTATATTTATTATTATTTTTATTATTTTATTATATTTATTTTATTATATTTAATCGATCGTTGATCTCAAACCGACCCCTAATCGATGGCTGCAAGTAAAGTGTAATCACTACCTACAACTAATTAATGGGTCGCCATTTCATTAAGGGCTCTTTTACAATTGTAGGAAACATTTATTAGGAAATATTTTTTAATTAATGAGTAGGTCAAAGTGACTCTGCTCTGTCTGATGGAAGGCAGGAGTCAAATCTAAGAGTAAATAATAATAATAATAGAATAAATATTTTGGACATCTGACACACAACATCATTTAGTCCCAAGCTAAGCAGAGCTTGTATTATAGGTACTAGACAACTGATGAATGAATGAATACTTTTTTTTATAAATACATACATATTGTACATAGAAAACACCCAGACACCGTAACATGTGAATCACACAAATAATATTGGGTCCGACTCGGGAATCGAACCCGAGACCTCTTAATCACTAGTCGCATACGCTAACCGGGACCGGACCGGAATCCGGGACCTCTTGATCATCGCCGCATACGCTGCCCACAAGACCAGCAAGTCAGTAGATTTTTCATTTTTGTTACTTCATTATATGGAACATATTGTATAAATTCGCGATGTTTTAATTATGTTTATAAGTTAGTGTAAACGAAACGTAACAGTACATTAGATTAGTTGGTGGCGCTCACGTAGTTAGCGCTAAAGCCTCATGAATGTATTCATATCTAATGGGTGAGGGCAGACTCCCTCCCGTACAACAGCCTCCAGGCCTACACCGTTAGAGGTGGATCTGTTTCAGCCGCAGACCGCAGCTTTCCCGAATATCTGAGGACAGTCAACAGGTAAATTAAACAAATTAAATTTATAATTTCCTATTATTAGTTTTTTTTTAGATTACCGACTTAACGTATTTATTGATAGTAATGCAATCATCATCATCATCATCAAACACCTTTAACAGTGAACTACAGGATATAGGTCACTTTTTAGAAGGTGATGTAAAATAGGAACAAAATATCAAAATAAGACATTATTTAAAGAAATTCCTACCAACATTTAATCTATACTAGCTTACACATGCGGTTTCGCCTACGTGTATGTCAGTTATGGCGGAAAAAGTACTTTAATTAAAGCAGATACCATTATAGCTAGTAGGCTATCTGTTACAATATTTATAGGAAAACCTAATCAATACATTTTAAACATATTATTTCTAATATAGGGCTAATTAAATATCATGAAATATGTACTATTAGTCAGTATGAACCCCCTGTATGTGATATGGCCAATGATTTTTCTAAGAAGTTTTTTAATAACCGTTTAGACACTCAACTGACGTAGCAGCATTCTCAAACAGCTTGCGAATTAGAATAAATTTTGATCAGAGTTTTATTTAGTACAAATGATTAACAAGTCTAATTTTGTTACGTTGTTTTGGAGGTAAATAACTATTATAGTAATTTTATTATTTTCACATCACCCACTTAATTTGTTGACGGTACCTAATCGTACGTGAAACAATATACAAGGTAACTAAACACGAACACGGCTCCGCGTCCTGCTTAGTCTCGCCCAATCCTATACCTGTTAGGGTTGTCACACTCATATTATAATGATATAAAACATACTATGATCGATACACTTTAAGAAAGCATAATTGCTTACAACACTCTGAGCGTTTTTAAACATGCGTCTTACAGCAGCATTCTTGTCACTGACTTTTAGTTTAAATAAAAACCTAAGTTTTCTTTATCGGACAACTTTCGTAATGCCCATGATTTTTTTTGAAGAGTTGTAATACGAATATTCAGGTAGCAAGCGTAGCGTAGAGAAATATCAAAAATTATATTCATCATCATTATATTGGGGGAGACCTTCATTCGGCAATAGAAAGCGATTCATTTGATAGAATTTGAATTATCATCAAAAATATTTAGATAAAGAGAAAATAATTTCATTGTGAGTGTGTGAGAACAGTATGCGATGTTACACATCCGTGTTCTCAGTAGCAATTAGTGTTTTGAATGTTGAAACTTTAACACCTGATTAGCAGCTGGTTTGTTACACGCTATACTCATATTACATTTGGATAAAAAATATTACAAACAATGTATGCGTTCAAATTAAAATGTTTTATTGCAACTGGCATCGTGCCAACCCTATCGCTTCAGCTACTGTTCGGTATCACGTTTGTTGTTAACAAAGCTGTGACAAATAATGACAGATAGAAGTCGATGCACCTCGACATGTCATTGTGTGCACCGAGTGAGTTATTGTTCCTTGGTTAAGATATGAAAACGAAAGTACATGTAATGTATTATATATTTTCGCATGTAGCAATTTAAGATAACTTATTGGTACAGTAATTACTAAACGTGCATTGTGTGGGTTTATTAACTAGATAGGCTGTTATATATAATATAATCTCACTTGCTCTTAAAAGATGTTTACTTTCTTACAACCTTGTTTTTCTTGTTACTAGTTTCCTTAATTCTTACTAGTCCAGTCAATCCATATTCCACATTAAAATTAACTAAATTCGTCTGTCTGTCTGTCACGCAAAACCCGCTGAATTAATTCAAATGATATTTGGGATGATACTTTAATTTTTGAGGAAAATCAGGCAACTATATACCGATATACACGCGGGCGGAGTCGCAGGCAAAATCTATAAAATTCTGTTTCTAAACTAGACTGAACCAGTTCTATGGTAAGCACACTACCGCTAGTTATGACTGCCTCGTTGGTCTAGTGGTCAGCGTATGCGACTGCAGATCAAGAGGTCTCGGGTTCGATTCCCGGGTCGGACCAAATGTTTGTGTGATCCACAAATATTTGTTTCGGAGTTAGGGTGTTTTCTATGTATAATATGTATGTATTTAGAAAAAAAAGTATGTTTATGTATTTATATCAGTTGTCTAGTACCCACAATACAAGCTCTGCTTAGTTTGGGACTAGATGATGTTGTGTGTCCCAAATATTTATTTATTTATTTAGTAATATCACAGGTAAACTACACACACATAGAAGAAATTAATCATTGTGTTCATCTCAAATTATTTATATGGGAGTCAAAATCACGATCACCATCCTCACCATCAATCCGCAACACTAAATTAAAGAATCCTGAAGTTCTGACAACTCATATAGTCAATTCATCCAATAGACATAATTACGGTTTATTCATCATGTATTTGGTAGGCCCCTTGCACAAACAGCCACTAAATTTAAATGGCCACTTAGAGATAGCTAGGTAACCCTTAAGGGACACCTAAGTGCTGACATGTCCTTTAAAAAATTAAAGCTTCCTACGTTAGGAGGCTCCGAGTGAGGAGTCGGTTTAAGTATAAGTGGTGGAAACGAGTATACTTTTAATGTTAATTTAGTTAATGTTATGTTAAAAGAAGATAAAGATTCCATAGTGTTTTGCCTATAAGTGGATGTGGTAATGACCTTTGCGAAGTTCGATTAAATAAATAACTCATTAGTTAATTTAATTGCAAACAGTCACGGGAGGCTCGGAATGCGCGGGTCAGTTCTGCACCGTTACGTGAAACTTTAGCCGGGTTATCCAATAACAGCCACTTTGAAAGGTCTATTAGAACACGGAAGTTAGATATAGCAAATTAAATAATATTACTTTGGTCTAACTGGAAAATCGTTTAGTGTTTATTTCTATTTTCTTCTTCCTAGCCCTATTCCCAATATTATTTGTTGTCGGCTACCAATTCAACCGGTTTTACCCGAATATCAGTTTTCCACTGGCATCGATCCTCTGCAACTCTAAGGCAGAACTGAAATTTGAAAGTTAAAGAAGTTGTTAGTAAATTTAATAGCACTGACTTCCCAATAACGATTGCCATAGATGTTTATGACGCCGGGACCGACGGCTTTACGTGCTCTCCGTGGCGCGGGCGTGAATCATCGCCAAACTGCCAAACTCGGTTCTGCTATTAGGAATTTCTTAAGAAAAACCCAAAACAATGTATATTTCTCTAGTAGTAGTTTCAACCTATCGCCGTCCACTGCACTCTGTGCTCACAATCTGTGAATATTCTGACTAGTGCCAATTTTTACTGTATACGGGACTTATTCACGATAAAATTTAAAAGGTAATGATACCGTTACCGTACCGTTTTGTCGGAAAAATAGAAGGTATTGTAAACTTTTTAATTTTATCGCGAATAAGTCCCGTTTACAGTAAAAATATGAGTATGTGTAAAAGTGGCGAAAGTCTAAAACAGTGTCAATTTAGAATTACGAGGTACATATAAGCACCAAATAGTTTATATTTTTAAAGACAACTTACGCGTTAGTAATAGATATACATCCTGTATCACGGGAAGTTTACAAACATACCTGAATCGGACATAAAGAACACAATTTGTGAATATCTTAAAGTATTGTCCCATGTTTTATTTGTACCCACAACACTTAGTGCAGTAGAAAGCGGCGGGGCGACCGCTGAAACCACTAAGCCAACCGCACTTCTATTGTAATAAAACCGGCACGTAAAGAAAAAAAACATAGGTGATACAAAATAAAATGATTGTCTAAAGCTATTTTGCCGGTTTCGGGTTTAAAGGCTGTACTTGCACAAAAAGAAAAACACTGATCCATATCTAAGAAACGAATACGTAAACAAACCGTCGCAAATAAAAATTAGTAAACATATAAGTCAACTTTTACTTGTATAAGATATTTTTATATCTTGTCAAGATGACTGTTCAAAACCAACGCGCTATTAAAAATCCAAGAAACATCCCTACAATTTTAAATTACAATTTATTATTATTCATTATAATACAATTTAATGTTGCGTGCGAACGGACGGACACATTCAATGACATAGTAATGGCCCGGTAATGAGTGACGCCGCGGGGCGCGCTAGTGTAAGCGCCATTTTGTTTATACACTCACGTCTATTATGTCTCATTATTATAAAAGTTTCTCCAACAGCTATGGATGGGTGTCTTCTGGTTTGTTTTGTTATGCATTTAGAAATAATGAGTTGGAAATATCTTCAACGCAGATACTGTATAAGTAGAACTATGAGTTTAATTATTTCTCACTAACTTTTGCCCGTGACTTCGCTTAGTGTGTGTCAGTTATGAATGCATATAAATATTTGGGACATCTTACACCCAACGTCATCTAGTCCCAAACTAAGCAGAGCTTGTGTTATGGGTACTAGACAACTGATATAAATACATAAACATACTGTCAATCTTCGATGATAAAAATCAGTTCAGCTGTTATTGATTCTCTTTAGGAACTTAGACTCCTGTAAAGGATGTGGAAACTAGATAATACTTCAAGGAAGGATGCAAACAATCTAAAATACTTTCCCGGAATAGCAGCCTCACGCTTGCCTTCTATTCCTATCGACCAATATTGGAATTGTAACGTTTCGTACTCTACGACACTACGTAACTTATCATCGTAATTGGAAATTGGGATTAGATTCATATTCGACTGATATTAGAGGAAGGCGGCTAAATCTATTTCATCTAAATCGCTTTAGTAGTTTAGGTGTTAGTTACCAAAGCAATCAACAATGTACAAACGTTCAGTCTTATTGCTACTGGTGTTACTTGATGAATTACTTTCACATTCACCTACATAGATATATATTTTATATTGTTTCTTCATATATTTAATTATACATATATCGAATAAATATTAAATACATGTATTAAGTTGTTGGGGAAAGTGAGACCAGAGGCCCAACGATGACTAAAAGCAGTGTGGGTCACCAGGCTCTATTGTCTGTACTCACAATGAAGATGGTGACCCTAACTCTTGGATGCTACTCATGCTTACACTTTATTAAGATGTAGTACTTTAACGTGACCGTATATTCATAACCATATTTCTTCCTAGCCGTTATTCCCAAGTTTTTTATTTGGGGTCGGCTATTAGCTCAACCGGTTTTACCTGAATTTCAGTTTTTCCACGGAGCGACTGGCATCGGACCTCCGCAACCCTAAGGGAGAACTGAAATTCGAAGATTGAACTAGTTGTCAGTATATTTGAGGGCACTGACTTCCCAATAACGATTGCCATAGATGTTCATGACAACCGGGACCGACCGCTTTACGTGCTCTCCGAGGCACGGGCGTGAATCACCCGCCAAACTTCCAAACTCCGGGCAGCTATTAGGAATTTCCTAAGAAAATCCCAAAAACACTTTTTGGCCCGACCCGGGATTTGAACCCGAGACCTCTTGATTAGCAGTCGCATACGCTAACCACTAGACCAACGACGATATGTACACTAGTATTTGCCCGCGCCTCCACCTGCTTACATCGGTTATCGCAGTAAATTGCGCACTTCATGCTATATCGATCACATATTACATTTTGTAATGCATCTGTGCTAAGAAATTCAATTTGTCCAATATCAATAAAAGCATTCACCATCAGGTAGTGGATGAATACCAATCAGGTTTAGGCTCGTGACAATGTACTAAGTAAGTGGCTTATTGGCAATCGTTGTAATGTCTTGTTACAATAATCACATAACTAGTAGCTGGGCCCCAACTATCGGCTGCAGATAATAGAACGTGTAAGTTTCTCGCAGCGCCGATCGAAGCTGACGTTAATATCTGCTAAGGAGCACGAACATGACGGCTCGACCACTGATATAGGTTTATATCCGTTAAGGATAAATACACAGTTTAGTATTTTGATGAAATATCTAAACAACTCGTACAAAGCTTTCATACTCAGGGTGACTATATAATAAATATTATTAGTAACCTATTTGTTCGTCATTTCCATAACAAATTCTGTCAGTAGCTTGAAGAATAAATATAAATACAACTACTTTTCACAATATTATTGTGATAACAAGTTCTTTTAATTAAAACGCTCATTTTCACAAAATGAATACCTTTATGTAAATGAAAATATAATTCAAGCAGATACGAATAGGTAAGTACTATGGCTATAAAAAATCTGTAATAATTTAAATACTGATGAACTATAATTTGTAAACGTCAAGATAAATCATGGGTCCATTAAATTCAAAGCGTTACTTGTGCAAAACCGGAGCGGACCATTATTTAATATAGTTTGTAGTATTGAATTACGATTATATTTTATGATAACAATTATGTATTATCGTATCTCAATTAGACTTTTATCAAGAAGTTAATTCGATGTTTTGCTTACAACATTACTAGAAATGTTTCTTTAAAAGGGCAATCGATTATTTTATTATCAGCTACAATTCTCAATCACAGGCCTACTGTTAACCTACTGACGGACGTGTTTCTTTATGATTAATGTAATTGTGGCCCATACATCTTAGGGAAGTGTTGAAATATGTGGACAATCATTTAGTTACAAACCACGTGGCTGTTGCAGACATGTTTGCAAATACAAGAAGCTTAGGTACAAATACATAGAAGCTTAGGTCGTAAAATATACGTAAAAGTGATATAATCGCCTCAAACTAACAATAAAACAATAAATTATGAAAACATCTTAAATAACCCGTTACGCAAAATTATAGTTAGGTTCCAAATGCTACAGCATAAATAATTTATTACAAATAAGAAACCTTGAGAGACTTACTAATTGACAACTAATTGCACATCTCCTTGTGGATAGATAAAATTCATTTTAAATACAAGTCTTTGTAAGTTTTACAGAAAAATATTATTTAAAAAAATATATAATAATCTATAAATAGTATGTATGTATTTACAAAAAAAAGTATGTTTATGTATTTTGAATCAGTTGTTTAGTATCCATAACACAAGCTCTGCTCAGTTTGGAACTAGATGACGTTGTGTGTAAGATTTCCAAAATATTTATTATTTATTTATTATTATATGATAAGCATGTATGTATATAATAATACATATTCTGTCAGTCAATCAAAGTTTCATAGTACGCACTCTGCTTCATTTGAAGTTTACTGGCATAGTCTGTCAGGTGTAAGAAAAATTTATAGTTTAGTTTACAAAGGCAGACTTAGTAATTTGCAAGGTTCTCACAATTTCAAAACCCAATTATTTATTTAGTGTTATCGGCAGGATTTTAAAATATACCCAAAGTGTTGACTTCTGACTTCACACACCTAAAAAATGACCAAATGGAGTGTTCACATTTCTTTGTTTCGTACACATAAAAACTCTCTATATCAAAGTGAATGGAACATTTAAAAATAAATAATAATCAGTTTCACACTAAACAGCGGCCGTATCGATTACCGGTGATCTAAAAACTTCGCTCCAATTAATTCGTTAACGAATAGCTGACAAAACAATGGGACGAACAAAACTCCACAAGTGACAAATACCTTGGACCCTTTGTGACGTCACCGCGCATCATAGGGCTGTGCGACTGTGCGCACACGCTACAGCCATTTGTAAGGTGTCACATATATATGTATTTCTTTCTTGATAATTGTTAGAATTAAGAAAGCACTTTTTTATGAAGACTACATCACTGGTGTCATATTATGTCGTGTTTCACACATGAAAAATAACATGGAGTTAATTCTACGGTAAATTTTAAGGAACAATATTAAATTTTAGATTACCTGTCTGCAAGTTACTGCAATATGAAAGAGGATGCCTCGACTAGACGAGGTGCCTTAGTGATTGTATTAGTATGAATCACACATGGTCCAATAATAATCACATTACATTAAAAAAAAAGCTTGATCTCTTCATCAGAAACTGTTCAGTTGGTTAATCAATAAGGTAATTATGATCATTGGAGGCTTGTCCTTAACTAGGTTGGGGTCAGCTTTCAGTCTTAAGTGACGTGCTTGAATTATTTTTTTAACATAACCCAAGTAATAAAAGATATCGCAGCTCTTTGATTGGACTGTCGTCGGTCTTTACAATTATAACTCCCTCAGTTAAAACTAAATTTTATATCTTTTGTCTAATTAAGTCATGTACATATTTTAATATCACAAAGAGGTCAGAGATACAGAGATTCACAACAATCAGTAGCTATATAAATTAAAACCCTTTTTTAATTTACCTTTTGGGTAATAAATCATTAAACACTTCAATCATTAAACACTATCAATTTACGGTTCACATTTGTAAGAGATTGCAATATAAAATCGATATTTTAATTAACAAAACAGACACGACTCATTAAAGTGTCAAAGAATAATATTTATACCCATAGGAATAAATAAAGTTCTGGTTGTCTAATCAAATACAAAACGTGATTAAATTGAAAATAGTTTAACTAGTACAATCATTAGACTTTACACATCATATATCGACTGCCTCCTCCTTGGTGTAGTAATGATGAGTATAGAGCATGCAACTGCTGCAGTCTCGGGTTCGAAACTTGGGTCGGGTCAAATATTTGTATAAAACATAATTAACTTCTGCATTAATAGGAATGGCAGTTTTCATGGTTTCAGCGAAAACATAGTTCTTCTCCTTTGCGTAACTATCCACTAGATACGCTTTAAATCTGAAACTGAACAAGAGAATGAGAAAATCTCCTTCACATTCACATAGCAATAGTTAACAAGCCTTAAGTAATAAGCCTTCAGAAAGTCACAGACTTAATTTAAATAATGATGTTATATAACTTCTTAACAAACAAACATAAACTTATATTAACATAGTGATGTAATATTGATTGTAAATCATTATATTTTTATAACTGTATTAATAAAGGAGGAGCAATTAGCGATTTTAATGTTGTTACTAGTTATGGTAAGCTGTTTGTTCTTTTTATTGCCCACTAATGAGTTCTGCTTCCGTACATTAATAATATAGTCATAACACTGGTAACTAATCGTTATTCATATTGCTAAGGTTTTATACCACTTAGAACTTGACTCTCATGATAATTATCAAATATTTGTTAAATCTGTTGGAATATATTTCTGTAGCCAAGTGTTAATGTACAAGAACTTCCTTCCTCGTTCACTCCACACACACACACAACTTTAGAAGATCGAATGTTATAACAGACTACTTTTTACCTCATAATAAATAAGAGGTTATGCTACCGAAACAGAATTAAGTTGTGAAAACATTAAACCCAGCATTACTTCTGTCTATTGCTGTCTACTCCTGAACAACGGTGTCCTCCAGTACGTTCCAATTATTCCGGTCTTAGTCTGCATCAATCTGATGCTGGCCATTATCTACAAGTCATCGGTCTTTAGCACCACAGGATGCCTTACACTACTTTTGCTTAATCACAGTTTTTCCTCTAGCACATATCGACTCCAGGACCATTAGTCCACCTGAAGATATAACCAAACATGTATTAATATTTTCATAACTACTAACGAAAATAAAAATACCAATAAATAAATTAAATCAGACTATTAGTTGAAAACCACCCAATTTCAAAACCACAGCCCTTGATTGAATAATTACAAATTTAAATATGTATTAGTTTATTATCGCACAAGTGTGTTTAATAAAAAGTAACAGACGTAAACTATAAAAGTTAATTATGATAAATTTTAATTTGAACTTTAATTAAAGCAACTAAAATGTCGCACAACCCTAAAAAGATTTGTTCGTATTGTCACCAATCTGTTTCGACTGTGGCCGGCGACGCCGGTAGCGATCCGTCAGACATTTTATTGGCTTAGATATGGCTGGTGACGTATTTATGGCTTTCGACGCGACAACATGGCTAATTCTTATAATAAAAGGTGAACACTTTTTGTTATAAAAAACTGGTAGTTTTTATGACTAACGGGGAGAGTACCCCGATATTCAACAAGTTTTCATTCGAGGCTTGCTTTTGCCGTGACATTTCTCGCTTTAATGTCGGTTTTGGTATTGTTTTTTTTTTATTTTATCCTACTAAAATAATTCTGCTCTGCCTGATTGAAAGCGTGAGTTGAATTGCAATGCAAACCATGCAACATGGAGACTATGGAATCTTGTTTAGATGATTTTGTATCACTGAGCCTTCGCATACACTAACGAAACACCGCATCACGCGTGCTGTCGTTTTGTGTTCGACTTCTGTGAGAGCGTAGCTGGCCTATTCGTGCTGAAATTACTACCTTAAACTTTAACTTTCTGTGACGAAATCAGCTTACGTGCCATTATATATTATTAATGTGGTACATTTCCTCAAGATCTACTCAAGTGTTAATGGATAATTAGGAAATAGTTTTAGAACTTTCGATAAAAACCCTGACAGGTTTATATAAACTTATGTATTTACTATAACAGACTATATATGGCCGATAATTATCTGAAACTTTATTAGATACTCGTGAAACTTGCAGTAAGTAGCAAAATGTATTAAAATTTTAAAGATACTTGTAAGATAATTGTTATTTTATGATTTGCTTGAATAAACTACTATGATCATGAAGGCAAACAACAAGAAAGGTTGTATGTATATGTCACTTTGTAAATGTTTAGGTAATAAAAGTAAACTGCCTGTAGTGTGTGTTGTTTTGTAATATAAATTAAGGGCCCAAATGGACATATAAATTACACTTTTATGACACATATTCGTAACTTATTTAGGTGTGTGCGTGAATTTTTTTTTATTTTAAATTGTAACATGTAAGTCAATTGTATATATATGTGAGTCTATGTGTATGAGTAAAGATTTCCTCCGCAAATAATGACAGCCTGTGATGTACCAGAATAAGACGCTATGGCTTCTGTCCTCCGGTCCGCGGGCCTGTGTTGCTCTATATATTATGTCAAAGGCAAAAACAATTTTAGTTTTACTGACAACTTCGTCGTTATCCGTGTAAATGTTTCTAATTCATTTTTTTTTATTTTTAATGCCAGTGTGGTTAGGTTGTAAAGAAGCATATATTTTTTCTTTCACTGGTTTGTTACATATGAACAAAATATGTTAGAAGATACTTAGAAACTTAAAGACATAATTGTTTTATATTTAGCTGTTTTCTTAGACCTACTTCGCATTTTTTTGATAGTCATAAGGTTATGTATTCATTTATATTTCAAAACACCCAGCCGAAACTACTGGGCGCAGGAAGCTGAATATTGGCATGTGGCTTTTTTATCGTCTTTTTATCACTACATAATTTATTCGTTTAAAATTTTACACTTTATCGTAGCAATAATATCAAAATAAATTAGCTAGAATTCGTATGTCTACTATAAACTGTGATAATTAACATTTTTAAAAGGAATTAGTTTTTTAATAATATTGTAAAACAATAAAACCGTGAATACGTATAAAAATTAACAGAAATAACGACATCTTCCACAGTTACAGAGTCAATAATTGCAATAAACGTGTATACTAAAGAAAACAGAGAAAGGAAGAAGAAGAAGCGTAACACATAACAAAAGAAGAAGCTTATCTACAAACGATTCTACCCCTAGCGAAGTTGCAAACGTTTTTCGTTCTGCAATCGCTGACGCCTCTATTCTCTTTTTTGATTGACCAATGTAACAAGAGAATAGAGGCGTTAACTTACCTAGGGGTATTATTTATAAGTTATTCTTGTAAATATTAAAGTATTGGTAAGACAGAATACCGAATCAACATACCGATACAATGTTTAGTATATAACTGCGAGAATACCTTTCATGAAATTTGTAACAACGAAAGTAGCTTGGAACTAAATTTTGAAGAAATTTTATTACGAAAATCGGGCTCCCGATTGCCAAGGTTTAATTCCATATCACATTTCATTCTGTACAAAAGTGTTTCAAATGTTTACAGTGTTGTTAACTTTATACGAGTGTATGGTTGTTAACTTTTAGTGTGGATTAATTTATGATAAATAAGTTTCTCACCGCGGTGTTACCCGCTTGTGGTATTGTTTTTCTATTCGTTTCTTTTTCTTTAAATAAAGGTAGCCTTCGTTACTACTTATAACATCAGTGATAATTTCATCAAAATCAGTCAAACTATTCAAAAAATTAGGCGGAACAAACAGATGGACATACAGAATAAATAAATTAAAAATTGATATTACTGTGTAAGGAACTAAAATATTTCCACACGCATTTAATGAAAAGTTGTTAATTTGAAATTACAATCAGACACTTTAATTTTACAGATTTTAAGATAATTTTTATTGTTGTATTTAATGCCAGTCAACCTTTTAAATTCAGGCAATAAAGTTTCTTTTTAAATATTGGATGGTATAAATATAACGACACGATTAATATACCTGATTTCTTCTAAATTCTAATTTACTAATGTTAAAACTTGAAACTAAGTATGTTTGTCTGTGTTTAACGCTTTTACGAGTAAACCGCCACACCGATTTTAATGAAATTTGACATTGAGATAATTTGACTATTGTGGAAGGACATACGCTACTTTTCACCGAGATAACGGACACACACGCGATTGGAGACGCGGGCAGACGATAGCTTGTATATACACCACTTTATATTTCAGAAATAATCTATACCCAAAAGGTTCAAATCCCAAGTGGGGTAGTGATTAACATGTTATTTTTCTGAATCTCGGTGCTTTTTGTGTCCGTTTTATTTTGTTTGTAAAATCCAAGCGATACAGTATGTATATTCCTAATGCGAGATAGTTGTCTGTATATGTATAGTTGTTTTAAGTCGAGTTTATCTTAACATATTATGTACTAGCTGAGTACTGCGGCGTTACCTGCTGATGTTGTGGTAAATCGCGCATAACGCCGCGGAGCGAAACTAGTCTATAAAAATTTGCTAAAATTACTCATTATGTCATCAGCTTTCTGTCAGTAAAGGTCTCGTTAAAATCGGTCCAGCCGTTCCAGAGATTAGCCGGAACAAACAGACAGACAGACATTTTTTTTATAAATTGCCTTTCTATGTTATTGCTGTATATACTTTGAGATGCATTTAGTAAAAACTGTTAATTTTATTGATTTCTACTTATGTATATATAGTACACAAAACACAATAGTAGGTATGCACATAGTTCAGTAAACTAGTCAAATGTAATAAACCTGCGATTAACTCTCAACTTATCTCTGATAAATTGTTACATTATTTTGTTATTTATAATGTAAGATTAGCCAGAGTTAGGAACGTGGGTAATATCGTACCTTATATCTGTTTATGTAGTATTAAATCTTTATTATCTGTTAGTTTATTGTAGTATTGTATTGTACAAACTTACAATGGAATATTTCATGCACAATGTTACTCAATGGAACAATGCGTGCATATACTAAGTAATACAATAAAAATGGAAGAGTCAGTACTTTTGTTGGACGCGCGAGGCACTGTCGCTATGATTTTTTTCATTGCTTGTTTTCATTCCCTAGTCTATGGCACGAACACAAAGTACCTCCTTGACCTGGGCTTCAGCCTACCCACTTGGTGTCCAATGCTCCTTATCGTAGGATAATTGGTATAAAGGGGCACGAGAATCTTACGAAAACTGTAGCAAAACTTCTTTTGAGATATATTTGCCACAGAATCAAGTCTGCGCCCCTAGCTAAGTTGAAAACGTTTATCGTATTCTATTCTAATCTCTATTATCTTGTTTTATTGGCTAATATTTTGTTCTAATCACGTGACTGAGTGACATTAGCCAATGAAACAAAAGAATAAAGAAATATAATAGAGAATGGAATAGAAAACGAAAAATGTTTGCAACTTGACTGTAACTGGAGCCTTTAAGAGTAGAGTGAACAGGTTTCTTTTGGATGGGCGTGTACCATCTTCGTCTTCATCTACACTTTCCATCGGGTGAGATGGAAGACAAACGCCTATTCCATTAAAACAATATTTAAAAAAACGTGTGTGGGTAATGACGACGGTGGACAACAATTATTTAAACTTTTATGAAAGATACGTAAGCAAGAAAGAATAAACGAAGATTTTATTTTATTTTTTGCACTAATTGAAAATAATGACACACACTAAGTTGCGGGTATTAGCTAGTATTGTACCTGTGCAATTGTTCGCTCTTTAGTTAACATCAATCATCAAGAATAAAGTGTTACAATAGCTTTAACGTAGGAATCAAGGAGGCTCTTAGCAGTAATATATTGTGTATTGTTCATACATAGAATAAATAAAATGTTAAAATATAAGAACTTTTATAGCGTGACATAATGTACAAAACCATGTCAGTAATGAAATTGACTTAAACTAAAACAATTATTATACTCGGTTATAAAATATCCTTACTAATATTATAACTGTCTGTCTGTCCGGATTGCACGGCAAAACTACTAAACCGATTTAAACGAAGATAGTTTGGAGCTTGAGAAAGGATACTATACTGCGCTGGCCTTACGGTTGATACAGGGTTTCTTTCAAGTTTTCCTGGGATATTGTCCTGCGTAATTTGCACCTATAATCACCTCTTACGATACCCATGGGATAAACAGGGGTAGTACACTAAGTTTTCTTAATTCGTCACCTCACAAACAGTCACGTTAATCTCAAATTTTGATAGCTCGATATCATTTTTTTTTGCATACTATGTATTTAGACGAAAATGAAAACTATTCTGTATAATTATTAGAGTTTTTCTGATAAAGTATGATACCTTATTGTCTTTTTATATTAATTCCATTGTTTACTGCTAAATAAAAACCTGAAAAGGCACTTTATAGTAACTTAGGTAGACAAATCTATCTTAACTCAATATGGTCATTACGACTGGCTGCAAATAGAGGCGGGTTACGATCGTTCATGTGCCGAACATTGCCGATGATACACGATTGCAACAACTCGCTAACTGCTTGTAATGTACTACACAATTTGTCTTCATCAGCCTCTGAGCTTGTAGCTGCTGTGATCGGTACTTAATTATACGTGTAAAGGTATTGTGAGATACCTTTGATCTTTTAGTGGGTGTAACAATTTGTATATATAAGTTTTGCGTAAGGATGGGTAATAATAATAACTTACAATAATGTAACCCATCACGAAAGCTCGGTACCTAATCGGTACTTGTGTGAGGAAGTTACCGTACAAAATTATTAGGAGATTATTATTACTATACAACCTTTGCTGCCATTGACTTTGATTTGAAATGAATTTTTCACCCCTACTCCATGCGTTTATGAGAAAGAAACAACGACACCTAAGAAATCCTATAAGGGACTTTTACTTATCTTTAAAATCATGAAAATCTGAAATAAATACCAGTCAATGCATTATAATTGAAAAGCTTTCACCCTTTTAACGCGAGCAGTTTAGCATATGCGCTTATCAATGTATCGACTAATCACCTACATTAAATTTTAAAGATAAACTCTTTTGCAGAAAAAACGAACACCTAAGCAAAGAACTATTTTATAGTTACTATTTGTTTGTTTGACAATTTTAGGTATTGTTATCCTCAGAATTTTATAAATTAATTAGGAAGGAATAGTTTTCATCAGTTTTATCGCAACAATTTGTTTAAATTATTGAGAAATAATGTTTAAGCTCAAAACACTATTATTGTACCTGCTCGCTAAATAAAAATGAAACGCGTTAATTTCTTTGTTTTTATTAATTACATTAAAAGCAGATAAAAGTTTAGTATGAAGTGTGACCCCCTCTTGCTGAAATCACGGATTGCATTCGTCTGTGCATGCTAGCGAGTATATCTTTTATGGTTTCTTGGGGAATACGTTCCCACTCCGCGGTAATCACATTCTTTAGCTCTCTGATGGTCTGCGGAGCCGGCTGCACTGATCTCACTCGTCGCTTCAGAACGTCCCAGACATGCTCTATTTGATTGAGGTCCGGACTTTTAGCTGGCCAGTCAAAACGACGAATTCAGACTTTTAGCATATACGCTTCCACATCGCCAGACCGGTGGGCGCGAGCGTTGTCGTCCATAAAAATTGAGTTTTCGCCAAGAGCGGTTAAAGCGGGTTGTGCATAAGGAATTAGAACTTCCGTTATGTATCGGTGTCCAGTCAGTGTACCGTTTTCGATGAAGATTAACTCCGTACGATCCATTGAAATTATTCCTGCCCAAAACATAACAGAGCCCTCTCCATAAGGTGTGATTTCTTCAAAAAATGCCTCTGCAAAGCGTTCTCCTTGTCTACGTAGCACTCGCCGACGTCGGTCTTCACCATGCAGAGATATCCTGGCTTCATCGGAGAACAATACCCTATCCCAGTCTTCATGAGTTCATGACACACAATTTCGAGCGAAGCTAAGCCTGGCAACTCGATGTCCACGGAGTAATTTAGGGCCACGTGCCGGGCGATGACTGTGTATATTAGCAGCGAGAAGCCTCCTCCTGACCGTCCATAGACTAATTTGCACATTTCTTACTTCTTCGAGTCAGTTCTTGAGGTCCACATAAGAAGATTTGCGATTTCTCAACGCTTGACTAACTAGAAAACGATCATCCCATGGTTCGGTACTTGTCTTTCTGCCAGAACCAGGCCTTCTCTTGACGGAACCGGTCTCTTGATAGAGCTGCCAGGTCCTTTGAACTGTCGACCGACTCACATTTAGCCTCTGAGCCACGAAGCATTGCCTGCAACCTTCTTCAAGCAGCGCGATTATTTTGCTCGCTTTTATCACTTTATCTACCATTTTCGAGATTGCTAAACAGCAATAACAATACTTTTAAATATCAAGGACATCAGATAATTTAATAAAAATTGTCAAAAAGTTAATTAGAGTCGATATGAACTTTAGGGAATTCGTGCCACAAAATGTAGGTAAAAGCTGTTTTCTTTGAAAACCAGGCTCAGTAAAAAATTTGAATTTGGAAGGTACTCTAATAAACATTATGGCACTTTTATAACTGGCCAGTAACATGTTCAAATGATTAAAACCTTTTTAGTATTTTATTTTTTTCAGCCAGGAAGAAAATCGAAACCGCCCGTTTTTTTTGCAAATGAGTGTATATTAAGACGTCTATAGATAAATATATTAACAAATCAAATTTGATGACAGGCGACCCCGATAAGTCGAGCAAATAGACACACAGGGACAGTTGTACTATTCTATTCTCAAAGGAGTATTCCACTTCTTTCTCCATCATTTTTTTAGCAGCTAAGTAAACATACAGCATAAATCATTAAATAAGATTGATGCTCAATGGCCAGAGAAAACAAAATTTGTTCCTCATTCTGCACTTGACACAACTGACCATTGTTCTTCTATTGTAACTGTTTGGATGTCACGAGAAACTAAATTTAAAACCAAACCCTATACCGAGACATCTTGCAAACGTATAGTAGACAAAAGCTCCTTGAAACGGAACGATATCCCGACCTTACAGAAAACCTTCGTTACTTTTCATTAGACGAGTGAAGTTACCGCAAGTCAAGTCCTCCCTCTGATTCTGGGAAGGTCCAAAAGTCGGTAACGCGGTTGTGGCTTTAAAGGTGCTGGTGACTGTATGTAATATCTATTATAGAGGAACGTGTATAGTGTTTCTCGGAAACCAAGAGCGGATCCTCTGACCAGGCGAGGTGATCATGCCTGGTGGGCCACTGCTCAACGGTTGATGTTAGGATGCCGTAATTATGCCAAACGGCGCGAGAATCTCCCTATCGCGATTCAGGACTAGTAGTTACTCCGCAAAGTCCACTCTGTGTCTCCTCGCGGTCCAGCGCTCCCTCGGCAGATGGCGCTGCTGTATGCTTATTTCACTTGCGCTGTATGTGGAAGTCGCAACATCTATTATTGACACTATCTCAAAATCTTGTTAGTGACTATTGCTAGCATAATAATGTAATAAATAAATGTAATAGTCGGAAATATTATTACTAGTCTCTTAGTCTTACTATCCATTATGTTCCGGCAAGCACCTATATTAACGTCTGTCGACACTCGTCTTGACAAGAACAACTGCACTAATACTAATTAGCTTGAGTGCACCACACTTTCAGAGCAAGTCTCTTGAAGCGACTTAACTAAGCCGAGTTGACAAATCTTTCTCATACTTGTGGTATTGCTGTTGAATGTTGACAACGTTATAGGTTATAACCAAATTGAAATTTAAAGTAGTTTAAAATTAGAAATTTATCTCACGGCATTAAGATTTTGTGTTATGAAAATAATTTAGTTAAAGTCAGTAAATGTGACTTAATGTCTACAAGTAATTTATCTCTTATCTTATTAAATAAACCCGTGTGCAATGTTCTTTCATCAACTCTCGCGCCGAATCCCGATTGAAAATTCCTCGTACACTAAAGAGCTCGGTACTACACTACATAAAAATTTTCCACTTCGGCCCACTAGTAATTGATTTTACACGCTCACCAGTTATTATATTATTCAAATGGGTGATAACTCATGATAAATGATGACAATAATTGTATATAGTGCAAGCAAGTCGCATTGAATAGTGTCGGAGGCAAATATTTATGGCCATGGTCTATTTTCTCCATATTTACATTGCATTTAAGCTCAGACTGTGTAACATTTTAAACTTTATATATTACATAGTTTGTTTGCAAAATATGTCCCTGGTAAGGAGATAATGTATTGGGTATGTTAAGTAACTTGGTAAGTAGGATCAACGTCAAGTTGTTTGGAAATATAAATTAATTATGATTATTAAATTGTAAAGTGCTTCGTCATAGTTAAAGCACAAAATGTATCTTAAGTTAGTCTTTCCAGAACTGAATCTGTTATATTATCACCGTCATTCAACGCAGTGTCAGAGCAGGCTTATGTGTGAAATATTGTAATACTCCTATTTAAATTAAATTTACTTTAGATCTAATAGCTTGAAATGACCCTAATAGTTTTAAATGATTGTTTCCCAACTTCTAATGGTTAGCATTCGTTCATAGTTTTATCTATATGTATACAGTTCTCGACAACTTAAACTCTTACCAAAATTAAAAAATGATATTCACATGAAACAATTGCCGCTTGTTCGAGAGACTTCGAATCCGATTTGAGTAGGACTAGTATTTAAAAAAAATACCTCAAACAATTCTTAACGTATATTATATCTCATTTACGTCACAATAACTCATTCTACCTATACATCAAAAATATTGTCGCACGGACACTACAAAAGGATAATCATAAATCAAAATAAATAGTTCGACCCAACCCTGCGACTGCTCGCCGAGTCTAACAGACTCCAATAGCGCCGATGACATGTTTATGAGAGGAACAGCGACATCTATAATGGACACACTTTGTACGTCACAAAAAAAAGGTCAATCGTATAGAGAAGGTGTTAAATAATCCTGTTTTGTGACAATGAAATTGAGGATTACACTCTGAATAAGGACGAGTAGTACACTTACTGTTGACTGTACATCTATTTTTGGATGAAATTGAATCTTTTGTGTATTCGATGAGTTGATCACGTAATCTTTGTTGTAATACAGTTGGTTACTTTGGAATGTTCAACGGCTCTATCATATCATGAGATTGTATTAATAAATTAAGACTATTAGACCTGATATATTATTATGTTTAAGTATCGTGTCCATTGTAAATAGTATTTCAATCCTAAAACAACGACTTAAATATTTTTATGTGAACTCCTACGCGATCTCGACTAAATACGGCGCTGTTTTAATCCTTTGTGGTCGCGTTTTATAGCCTGTTTAAGACTTTGATTCAATAAGCAAACAATATTTAAGTTTAAACTGTTTTGATGCAATAATTGTAATGGAAAAGGTATGTTAAGACTATTAAACTTGTCAAATATAAAAAGAGTAATAGAGACATGTTATTACGCGTAAAAGGACTGTACTTTTGTTTTGATTCTAAAATATTCTGTAAAGGTACAATTTATAATACATCTAAAATATAAATCAAATGATATAATTGTTTTTGAATACTCTAAGTGTCAAAAACAAAAAACAATAATAAGACTGTATTTGAAATGGATCATCAACTATTTAACACTTTCCAAAACTGATTCAACTTCTATGGAATGGTAAATTATACTAAATTATTGAATAAAACGCGATAGAAACGTTACAGGAGTATGTGAATATATTTAAATCTATATAAGGTATAGTACTTATTCTTACATTATTTAAGTATCCGTTATTATCTATGAAATTGCCTGAGAAAGCTGTTATTAAGTGACTGAAAGTTTGCAATTGAATGGATATTGATTAAATATCGAGAATCTTGTATATTATGTCATTCGGAAAATTGGATAAAAGTCTACTCAAAGATATTTGCCGAATTTGATTCTTGGGATGAATAAATTATATATCTATAAGTTTAATTGCTTGCAGAGTTATCTGAGTTTTTCAATAACTAGAGTTAAATAGTACACGAGTATGACAGGTTATATTGAAAACGGCCATTAGATTCACAGTTACCTTTTTGTCCAACTGTGAAGAAGCCAAAAGTTACGCATATAGTTTTTTAAGTTTTTCTTACAAATTTTAATTCAATTTGAACCATCAAAACTTTAACAGCAATTTTAATGATGTTATTTTTATGTATCATGTATTTTATATTTTAAGTAAAATAACAAAAAACAATGACAAAGCAAACAGGTTCAATGGAAACTCTCAGAAGGATTAGTAATACATTCAACAGAGAGAGTACTAGTTTACAACATGAAACATCTTTCTTTCAATGGTAAGACAATGTTCACTTTTAAACGTTATAACAGTGTGGTTAACGACAACTCAGTGAACACGGCCTCGTAAGTCCATCGCCCATAATGGGTGCTATTTGAATACGTAAGAAATAATTACAAGGAGTCCGGGCAGCTGTGTGGTCCTGGTGCGTTAGTATGGGCCATTGTTAACTTTACGGGTGTCCATTCATTCAGACGACACGATTTTTATTAGAAAAGATGAATAATATTTTCCTAAGGTACATATTCAAATGTAAAAAGGTCTTATAGTACATTGCCATGGTTTTTGACAAACGAATAAGTGACTAAAAATTTTGCAGTGAAATTTCAATATGGTTAAATGTTTATCTTCTTCTAACACTATAACTAGGAAATTCTTCAGTTTTTTGTACTTATCATAACTGCAAAATACTTATATACCAAGTGACAAAATAAACACAAACCAAACAAACACAAACAAGAAATGAGAAATTTTTTTTTTATTTCCTAAAGCGTAAGAAATATCGTGCAATTAACCCTATAAAAAATGTTTCTCAATCAGTTTATGTTTGTACCATTAAAATTTAAATAAAATAAATAAGAAAATTTTTAAATGGAAAAAATGGCAACATAACATATTTTGTAACAAACCATTCATCCTACCTAATATCAATATAAATCATTATTATTATTTTCTTTTCACTTGTTTTAGCTTTTGATGTTACCCTACCTATTAAACTTACTCGTACATTTGCAAATCGTTGCATTTACATAATAAGTCACAGAACACTTTTCGAGATAAGTGATATTTTAAGGCCTGATTTTTATTGCTTTTTTAGTTATAAAATGTAAATCTTGATTCAGCCAGATATTGTTCAAATTCATGTTTCTGTTAAAGACAATTTTAATTTCTAGATTTTAATTTTAATTTCGAAATTATCGTCACATCAACATAAATTTAAACATTCAAAATAAACAGCATGTGCAGAATGGGCAGCTCAATCCCATATCCCAGTTTGATCATCAATATATTCTGCTATGGTATAATACCCCTTTGCGGATAACTTAGATTTAATGGTATTCTTAAATTTCCGCAATGGCAAATTCCTAATAGCAATAGGGAGTTTGTTGTAAAAGCGTATACATTGTCCCATGAACGAGTTGCCTACTCTGTGGAGACGAGTGACGTGAACACAAAGATTATGTTTGTTTCTGGTATTTACCGAATGAACATCACTGAGTTTAGGAAACTTTGCTAAATTTCTTTGAACATAAATTAAATTTTCGTATATATATTGTGAAGATACAGTCAGAATATTTATCTCTTTAAATTTGGAGCGGAGAGAAACTCGAGGGCCTAATTTATAAATGGCTCGTACGGCACGTTTTTGTAAGACAAATATGGCATTAATATCTGCACAGTTACCCCAGAGTAGGATACCCTAGGTCATTATGCTATGAAAGTAACTGAAGTAAACTATTCTAGCTGTATCAACATCAGTTAAATGTCGAATCTTTTTTACAGCAAAAGCCGCTGAGCTTAGCCTACCGGATAGTTTTTCTATTTGGGGACCCCATTGTAACTTAGCGTCAATAGTTATACCTAAAAATACAGTAGATTCCACAGGATCCAACTCCAGTCCATTCAATCGAACATTGGTTGGGACATGTCGAACTGTTACATCCCTATTTTCACTGTCACATCACTATTTGTTAGAGTAAAATGCTGACTTGCAATTATTGCTGGTTTACCTAAATACGATATTATAAATCAGCAATAATTATGCTATAAATACGTAAGACTTTACTAAATCAGTTCAGTTGGTTATTCTCTAGCTAAACTGCTCCCCAGCTACGGACCTGGTTCTTGCCTGCCGGCTGGCTATCAGTGAAAGCTAAGGATACACTCCGGGTCTACTCTGCCCTTCGCTAGGGCTATCCGCGCCGTATAATCCAAGTCGCGTATAAGTTTTAAGTTTAAGTAGAAATTCGGTGTGAGTAAAAAACTTTCAGTAAATAAATAGTCGTAAAATTTCAGTGCTGTGTTTTTTTTTATAAGTGCTGAAAAGCACGATCTAACATTTGGTGTCAGAAGTGGGATTTCTGAAGTCCCTCGGGTCGCCTACTCCTGACGACGACCAGCTCCACACAGAAATTGGTCCAGACTCGCGATCCTGAACTAGTAAGTTGGCCACCTGCTGTCCCTGCCTGTCTTCCTGACGCTGTAAGAGGCCGCCGTCAACCCTAGTCATCGCATACAACGTGTCAGCATCGCTCCATTGTGCGTGAGGGTTTTCTGCCCAGCACCGAGTTATTGGCTACACGAATAACCAATTTTCTACAAAAAAAATACATCGCGACACTTGGTTTGAGCGTTGACCCGTACCAACTGCAAACGCTGCACATTCCATCGCTTCCGCCGCATCGCCGCACCGTCACCCGACACCGACCTGCCGCTGTTTCCATGACATCGCTGTATCTACTAATAATACTGTGAGTGTTGTTTATTCGATTTATGTTGATTTATTTTTTGTCATTTGCATTATTTTGCGTGTGGATTCTTAATAATATACTTATATTATACTCTTAATTTCCTTCTCCGTTTCGCGTAATTAATTAAATTCATTCTTTAAAATGGTTAACGAAAGTAGTAAACTTGAAAAGAAAAGCGTTCAGTCGTGTTCAAGTTTACAGACTGTAGGCGTAGAGGAGTTAAATTTTTCTATCCTTACAAAATTTATTAAGCCATTCGATGGCGATAGGAATAAATTATCACCATTTATTAGGAATTGCGAAAATGCCTTAAACCTAGCTACTGCATCGCAACAGAGCATTTTATTCAAATACATTATTTCCCAACTAGAAGGCAAGGCTGAGTCCGCCTGCTCTCTTAAAATTTTTGAAACCTGGTCTGAGCTGAAACAGTTTTTAAAATCCACATTTGGTGAAACCAAACATAGGGATCACTTACTCCTAGACTTACAAAGTTGCAAACAAAAGTCAAATGAGTCTGTCACACAGTATAGTTTACGAATAGAAACATATCTCACTCGTTTACAGACGGACATTACACATTCCACTAGGGACCCTGGTGAATTAAGAGGTAGAATCGCCAGTACGGAAGACTTGGCGCTACATACCTTTTTACTGGGCTTACCTAGCCACATATCAAATATAGTAAGGTGTCGTAACCCTACCTCTTTACAGGAAGCTATTAATCTTGCTATTCAAGAAGAAAAATTACAAAATTATATGCAATCTACTAGATCTTCTGAACATAGACCAAAGTGTAAAATTTGTGGAAAGATAGGTCATTCAGAAAAAACATGTTTTTTAAATCGCCAACGTCACATTAACAATTTTCAAAATGAAATACCAAATCAGGCTCAACCTTCTATATCTTCAAACTCGCAAAATAATAACTTCTGTAGATATTGTAAAAATATTGGTCATGATATATCTCAATGTCGTAAACGTCAATTTAATAACTCGCGTAAAAGTAATAACTCTACCAATCAATTTAAAAAACAAGTACATAATCTCACACCAATAAGCGATTTTGATAATAAATTTGAGAATCCGAACTCTGATCCAGATGAACATTTAAACTAAATAAGGTTCCGGTTACGCGTCGTACGGAATCTTCAACTCAAACCGACGCTTTTGATGTCTTTTCGAGACAATTTCTCAATACTAAATCCACTGAATCTAATACTAAATCCACTGAATCTAATACTAAATCCTCTGAATCTAATACTAAATCCTCTGAATCTAATACTAAATCTACTATATCCACTGAATCTAATACTAAATCCACTGAATCTAATACTAAATCCAATGAATCTAATACTAAATCTACTATATCCACTGAATCGAATACTAAATCCACTGAATCTAATGCCAAGTCTACTATATCCACTGAATCTAATACTAAGCCTAGGAAATCCACTGTATCTAATACAAAATCTACAAAATCCTCGAAATCGAATACAATGTCTACTAAATGTAATAAATCCACTGAATCTAATATTAAATCTACCAAATCCAATCAATACTCTACTCCTATGTCTAATAAGTCTACCAAATCTACTATTTCAAATACTTCTACTAAATCTCCTAAGTACAATACATCTATGTTACCTACCATGTCATACAATGAAAATAACAATTGCCCATCAAATAATAACAATTTAAATAACGTTTCTGATTCGTATTCTAATTTATTTGAAATTAATTATAACAATAAAATACATTTGCCTCATGTGTATATTAAATCTAAATACTCTGATAAATTACTAGTTCTTTTAGTTGATTCCGGTGCAGGTGTATCACTAATAAAACAATCCTCGATGCAAATTCAACCAAAATTAGTTTCAGAAATTGTTCAGTTTAAAGGAATCGACAAAATACGGAATACTTAAAAAGTCTTGGTCACTTTCAATTAGATTTTATATTTCCAAATAATGACGTTATTTTCGGCAAATTTCATTTAATACCAGATTGTGTCGACGTAGAATTTGATGGCATTATAGGTAACGATTATCTCAAATCTCATGATTCAAAAATAGATTATAGGAATAAGACTTTAAACATAAACGATCATGTTTTACAAATTCATTTTTCCAAACCAGAATATACTATTCCTGCACGTTCGGAAATGATCGTAGAATGCTATGTTCTAAATCCCGAAGTAACTACTGGATATATCGATAAGTCTGAAATTCAAAAAGGTGTGTTTTTATCTAGTTGTCTCGTTACACTTAAACAAAACAATCATGTCACTGTATCAGTTCTTAACACTAATACTGAAGATGTCAAAATAAAGTCTCTTTGCGTAGTCCTAAACCCTTGTGATTTATTAGATGATTATCTGCATAATATTAACACTCTAAATCTTTCTAATTCCTTCAATCAAAATACTATACCAAATAGATCCTATGAAGTTAAGAAACAAATACGAACTTCACATCTTAATTCTGAAGAATCAAAAGCCTTATTTGATTTGTGCTCTGCATATTCCGATCTGTTTTATTTAGAAGGAGACACTCTTACTTCTACTAGTACCTTGGAACACAAAATTAAAACTACTAACTCACAACCGATTCACGTCAAAACTTATAGATATCCTGAATGTCATAAAGAAGAAGTTAATAAACAGATACAAAAGATGCTCGATCAAAATATAATCAAACCTTCAAATTCCCCCTGGTCTTCTCCCATTTGGGTAGTTCCTAAAAAACAAGACGCTTCTGGTCAAAAGAAATGGCGTATAGTCGTAGATTATAGGAAATTAAACGACGTTACTGTCGGAGACGCTTATCCTATTCCTAATATCACTGACATCCTGGATCAGTTAGGTCATAGCAAGTATTTTACTACATTGGACCTGGTGTCAGGTTTCCATCAAATTCGCATGGATCCAGAAGATGCCCCTAAAACAGCTTTTTCTGTTCCTAATGGTCATTTTGAGTACACTAGGATGCCTTTTGGTTTAAAAAATGCGCCAGCCACATTTCAAAGACTTATGAATACAGTTCTCGCTGGTCTTCAAGGTCTCCACTGCTTCATTTACCTTGATGACGTAATTATATACTCTCACTGCCTCTCTTCACACATAGAAAAACTTAAATTAGTCTTCGATGCTCTCAGAAAGCACAATCTGAAATTACAACCAGATAAATGCGAATTCCTACGACGAGAAGTTGCGTATCTTGGTCATATCATCACTGATAAAGGTGTCTCTCCAAATCCTGATAAAGTCAAGGCCGTATCCAAGTACCCTACACCCAGAAATCCAAAGGAAATAAAATCATTTCTCGGGCTAATAGGATATTACCGAAAATTCATAAAAGATTTCTCAAAAATTACTAAACCCCTAACTTCACTACTTCGTAAAGATACTTCTTTCAATTGGACTCAAGATCAAGAAAATGCTTTTAATACTCTTAAATCAATGTTAACTAGTGCTCCTATTCTTCCATATCCTGATTTTTCTAAGGAATTTATTCTTACTACTGACGCTTCTAACTATGCTTTAGGTGCAATACTTTCACAAGGAGAAATTGGCAAAGATCTTCCAATCGCATATGCCTCTCGAACCCTCAATAGAGCCGAAGGCAATTATAGCACTACAGAAAAGGAACTTTTAGCTATTTTATTTGGTGTGAAAACCTTCCGACCCTATCTTTATGGACGCAAATTTAAAATTGTGACTGATCATCGTCCTCTTGTTTGGTTATTTAATTGCAAAGACCCTAGCAGTAAATTAGTTCGATGGAGACTTAAGTTAGAAGAATATGATTATGAAATTGTTTATAAATCTGGCAAAACTAACCTTAACGCTGATGCACTATCTCGCCCTCCTATAATATGTCCTGTCAATGATATCGATCTTACTAACGACATTACATATGGCAACTTTCTTCGATCTCGTTCTAATCCAATGGTATTTAGTACTGAAATCCGTGAGTTTAATCAAAGTCTGCTAAAAACATCCTGCTCTACAATCGCTTATCCTACTTCAATTGATCTAGACTCATCTAATCCTTACTGTGAAGAAATTGTTAACCTCCTAGATGATAAAGAATCTTTTATAAGCTCCGAGAAAGAACTATATTCACTAAAGAACACTAATATTAATAATAAATTATACATCCATATGTTTACTAAAATTCATCACTATGATTCTTGTACTTATAGAGAATTATTTAAGGTATTAAATTGCCTCCGAAATGAATTAATTATATTCCATCCTGATGTAAAAGAAATTTCTATGTCTGACTTTTCCAATCCCTTTGACAAACTAGAATTTATTATAATTTACGAAATCATATCTTTTATTTTTCATAACACACATATCAAAATTAATATCTACCACAATAAACTCATTTATCCTAAGCCTAACGAAATTCCTACGATTTTAAAAGATAATCATGACTCTCCTATTGGTGGACATATTGGTTCCACACGTTTGTATAATAAACTCAAAGATTCTTTTTACTGGAAAGGTATGAAGAATGATATTGAATCATATGTTAGACAATGTCCACAGTGCCAACAAAATAATGCTTTACGTGCTTGCAATAAAGCTCCGATGGAGATAACTTCTACTTGCCAGGAACCTCTCCAAAGAATAGCAACTGATATTGTTGGCCCTTTACCAGAATCAGGTCTGGAAAAATATAAATACATCGCAACGTTTCAGGATGATTTAACAAAATACTCCATGGCTTACCCTATTACTAATTCGACAGCTGAACAAACAGCTGACTGTTTGATAAAATTTATTTCTCATTTCGGTATTCCTAAAACTCTTTTATCCGACCAAGGTGTTCATTTTATTGCCGAAGTATACAAACAAATTACTTCTCTTTTCAAAATAAAACATCTTTTTTCTACTCCATATCACCCCCAAACTAATGGCGCACTTGAAAGAAGTCACGCCACATTGAAAGAATATTTGAAATCTTACGTGAATGACAATCAAGATGATTGGCATAAATATCTCCCAACTGCTCTTGTATCTTACAATTCATCTGTTCACACTTCTACTAACTTTACACCACATGAATTACTATTTGGCTGTAAACCAAACCTGCCAAGTTCTATCTATGATATCGAACCAACAGTCACATACCCTGATTATATAAAAACTTTGAAACAAAAGCTTATAAATACTAGAAACATAGCCAGAGAGAATATCCGCCGTAGTAAAGAGAATTCAAAAAATTATTATGATAAAAATACTAGAAATATTACTTATAATGTCGGAGATATGGTATATTTAAAGCAACATCATAGATTACGTAAAGCCCTTTCTAGCATTTGGAAAGGCCCATATAGAATTATTAAAGTACATAATAATAATAACGTTACCCTTTTAATTAATCGTAAACATGTTAGACATCATTTTGATGTCTAACATGTTTACCTTCTAAGCGCAGTTAGAAGAATTGGTGACATTGTAGATCAAAGATTGGAAGAAAGTAATATTAAAACAATCTTTCGCTCAAAGGGTAAAAAAGATAGTGTGGGTATTATCCATGTAGAATTTTCTTCCCCAACTATCAGAGATCAATTCTTGATAGCAACAAAAAAGTACAACCGACTCAACAAAACAAACCGCTTGAACACGACTATTTTACAAAGTAAAGGGCCTGAGAAGCCTATCTACGTCTCCGAGGCACTAACCACTATGTCGAAACGGCTTTACTTCCTCGGCAGAGAGTTAATCAAAACCAGCGTATACGAACAATGTTGGATTGCAAATGGGAAGGTGTATATTCGAGAAAAAGACGGTAAGCCCAGTCAACACATTAAAACCGAAGACGATATCCTTAAAATACGCAAAGAAAAGTGACTGAGCCACAAGCTGAAGAACTTTTTATGCATGCAGTCTTTTATCTATTTTTATTTGTTACCTAATTATAAACGAACTTTAAGTACCTATATTAACGACATACATATAATGACACTCCACTATTATAACGCAACTAAAGCACTCCATCTATTAATAACAGAAACACACACACATATCAAGTATATACAATATATTCACTATTACAGTACTATAATACACAAATTAAACTTTTTTCGGACACTGCAAGCACACATTACAAATTCTACCTGTATCTTACTAGTTTGGATAAAATATATACTTACTAATTCTCTTGTACAAATTGGGATAAAAAGGCAATGGGAAAAGGTAAAGTTGAAATTACAACGATCAAAAATTCGATAACACACAACAAAATATATCAAACATTGATAAAATTTCTGTGGCTGACTCATCCATGTGTGACTTGGAGAACTGCATTCCACCTAATTTTGTACCTCATCATTCGCTTAAGGTTCTAAATCAGAACATTAGAAGTATAAATAAAAACTTTCTGGGATTCCAAACCATTCTAAGCAGAACAAAAGTGTCTTGGGATATTATTACACTAACGGAGTGCTGGCTCCCGGTTACACATTGTATACCTAACCTGGTGGGCTATAAGTACTTTAAAACCGAAAACAATGTAACGCAAAACGAGGGCGTGCTAGTGTATGTTCTCGAAGATCTAACGGTGTATGTGGATGAACCTGCAATAGTAGACGCTAATTGCCTCCAAATAAAAATTGACGAACATACCATTATATTATCTATATATCGCCCACCTGGGTACAGAGATATCAACAACTTTCTTCATTCCCTGAACGACGTCCTCAACCACATATCAAACTATAGACATATTATCATCACAGGTGACCTCAATATAAATATCCACCAACAGTGTAACGATGTAAATGGAAATAACTACCTTAATCTTCTCGCATCCCACGGCATCCTTCCTGCACACACACTGCCCACACGAATACAAGCCTGTCTAGACCATTTTTGCTTAAAAACGGATCTCCCTGCTTACGCACTTGTTGCATCTTCCTCAGTTACGGATCATGATACAGTCCTTCTATATCTCGCTAAAAAGATACCCAAACCACGACGAATGAAAACTGTTACTCGCATTAACCACAATCAATTAGATGCAGATATACAGTGTATTGACTTTAAGCCTATTTACAACACCCAAAACCCTCATCTAGCCACAGACTTAATGATTGGTGCAATTAAAAAGGCTATAGAGTCAAATACGAGAGTAGTTAAAGTACCAAACCGTAAAAAACTGGTTAAGGACTGGATGACTCCGGGCCTACTACGTTGTATACGACATAGAGATTGCCTTAACATAAAATCAAAAACTGAACCTAGTAATATAATCCTCAAAACGACTTACACAAGGTACAGAAACTATTGCAATAAACTAATCAAACAAATAAAGACTACCTATGACAAAGCTTGCATCACAAATGCCGGTAATGACACCAAGCAATTATGGACAGCCATCAACACCATTACGAATAGACTTAAAACAAGGGACTCCAGGGAAGAACTGCTCACTATATCTTCCACACCAGCACAATCTGTTAACCAAATGAATGATTTTTTTGCCGACATTGGAAAGAATCTTGCCGAAAAAATCGGTTGCGTACCAACAAGACAATCTTCGTCTATCACTGTCAATACTCCACACTCCATGGGTCTTCTTCCAACAGATGAGGCTGAGGTAGCAGAGATAGTTATTGCCCTTCGTAGTGACTGTGCTGCGGGATGGGACAAAATACCTACCACCCTTTTAAAAAAACACATTGCAACGTTTGTTCCACCACTGACTTATATCTGTAACCTCTCGCTGCAAACTGGACAATTCCCAAGAGCGTTAAAAAAATCCATCATCCACCCAATCTTCAAAAATGGGGACAGAGCCTGTGTCAGTAACTATAGACCTATAGCGGTGTTGCCAACACTGTCTAAGGTACTGGAACGGATTATGAGCCGCAGACTCGTCGACTATTTAAATAAGCTCAACATCATTTCTCCGACCCAGTATGGTTTCAGATCTGGCAAGTCAACTTCAGATGCGGTTCATGATCTTACCAATTACGTTATCACCAACCTGGATAAGGGTCAAAAGGTCATAGGAATATTCTTAGATCTTGCCAAGGCCTTTGACACGGTATCTGTCCCCATGCTCATCGAGAAAATGGAACGCCTTGGAATTAGAGGTACTCCACTCCGACTGTTCGAGGACTACCTTAGCGAGCGAACACAGTGTGTTAGAATTGATGAACATGTCAGTGACGAGCGGCTGGTTACTTACGGAGTGGCTCAAGGTAGCGTGATTGGCCGACCCTCTTCCTCATCTATATAAATGACCTGGGTCTGCTCACTTTCCCAAATGGTAAAGTTATCACTTTCGCAGATGACACTGCCCTCTTATTCAATGCTGACTCATGGAGCGCCGTTTATAAACACGCTCAATCTGGGTTTGATATCGTGAGTGATTGGTTGAGGAATAACTTACTCACCCTAAATGCGACGAAAACACAGTACCTTACTTTTACGATCACACAGAAAACTGAACCAAAATCAACATCGCACTCGATCACAGCCCACATGTGTCCTAAACCTCACAATAATACGTGCTCTTGCGTACAACTTCAAAAAACCAATATGGTGAAATACCTTGGAGTAATTTTGGATAGTCACCTTCGTTTCCATGAGCACATATCTGCCCTCAGTAGCAGGATACGAAAACTGATCTACATATTTAGACACCTAAGACAAGTGGCAGATGATAACTTAAAAAGATCAGTTTATTTCGCCCTTGCTCAATCTCTATTGACGTACTGCATCACATCCTGGGGTGGAGCTCCAAAGAGCACTCTTATAGAATTGGAAAGAGCCCAAAGAGCAGTACTTAAAGTCTCAATGTTCCTACCATTCACATATCCTACCTCTCTCTTGTACAAAAAAGCAAAGGTTTTAACGGTACGACAGTTATTCATTAGGCAAATAATAGTAATGCAGCACAGTGTACTGGTGTATAATCCTCTTCAGGTCCGTGCCAGAAGGCGATATAATACCGTTGATACAAGTGAGGTCCGACTTAAGACTGTGTACTCTAAACGATACTTCTGTTATTTAGGGCCTTACTTGTATAATAAAATAAATAAAAAGTTGTCTATTTACGAATTACATAAAATAAAATGTAAAATGAAACTAACTTCTTGGCTCGCAGACTTAACCTATGATGATACTGAAAAGTTGCTTGCAGTCTTGACATAGATATTCATATGAGTATTCTATAGGCACACATACACACACACTCACACACGCATCTACACACTCACGAATAGACAAATGGAAACACTAAACATACAAACACGTAAAATAAATGACACACATATAGGTACACTTATATAGGTACATCTTATATTATTCGAATTTGAACCACAACTAAATGTCTTAAGTAATGTAAGCATAGAAAAAATGTAATCAATAGTGAGGGGGAACCTGGTGTCCTGAAACACAGACTATTAGTCTAGCTTAGGCACCAGTCTCCCACAATATGTAATATCCACTGTTGTAATTATTTATGTGTAAGCTATAAATGTATGTAAAAGCGGCCAAGTGCGAGTCGGACTCGCCCATGAAGGGTTCCGTACCAGCAAGTAACATCATATAAAAGTTCTTGTAGTTCGTTGTAACTTTCATCGATGTTTTTATACTATACGATTTATGACGTATTAAAAAAAAACTACTCACTAGATCTCGTTCAAACCAATTTTCGTTGGTAGATTACATGGTAATGTACAACATATATTTTTTTTAGTTTTATCACTCTCTTATTTTAGAAGTTAGAGGGGGGGGGACACACATTTTTCCACTTTGGAAGTATCTCTCGCGCAAACTATTCAGTTTAGAAAAAAATTATATAAGAAACCTCAACATCATTTTTGTAGACCTATCCATAGATACCCCACACGTATAGGTTTGATGAAAAAAAAATTTTTGAGTTTCAGTTCCAAGTATGAGGACCCCCAAAATGTATTGTTTTTTTTCTATTTTTATGTAAAAATCTTAATGCGGTTCACAGAATACATCGACTGACCAAATTTCAACAGTGTAGCTCTTATAGTTTCGGAAATAATTTACTGTGACATACGGACGGACAGACAGACAGACAGACAGACAGACAGACAGACAGACAGACTTGACGAATCTATAAGGGTTCCGTTTTTTGCCATTTGGCTACGGAACCCTAAAAATGTATTGTGGTGAGAAAATAAATACTTATTATTATTATTATTATTATCATTTTGATGAAATTAAACTAGCCCATGATAATTCCCTTCCAGGGCCGTCGCGCCAGGACTCCTCGCAGGATCAAACATGACTACACCGATAGTTAATAGTCCAGGTCTTTTCTATGATCCGATAGGTACATTGAAATATTATAATAACCATTGGAAGATAGTTACATATTCTGATCTATCTTATATACAGCCTCATATAGAAACATTACAAAGAATTCTAGAAAAATGTAAACTAATCTGTAATACACATCAATCTACTAAAGTCAAAACTGATTGCTGGAATATCCTAAGTCCTTTAGAAAGTCTTTTTATCAAGGTTCAAAATAATTACATCTCTTTATCCCATTTAACTAATTCTAATACTACTCACAAAGTTAAAAGGTCTGCCTGGATTGGTATAGGTGGTCCAATCTTAAAACAACTATTTGGTTCTTTAGACGAAGATGACGCTAAGGCTTTTACTGATGCTATTAATGCGGTTCAAGACGATCAAAGACACCTAGCTTCAATTATGAAAGAAAATATTCACTTAATAACTTCTACCATTTCATCTTTTAATAATACTATTGCCAAACTTAACGAAAACGAAAATATTCTCAATAGCAATATACAAAATTTAGGCAAAATTTTAGACACTGTTTCAGCTAATACCAATAAGTTAGAAATAATGTCACATTTATCAATGACTTTTAGTGCCTTAGAAAGTTCATTAATGATTCTTAATTTTAACCTTGAAGATCTAATCGATGCTATTCTATTTGGGAAACAGAATATAGTTCATCCATCAGTGCTAAGTCCAATACAGTTGTATAATGAACTGAATTCAAAAAGTAATGATATTCTTTCTAGTTTGCCTTTACATTTATCTCTTGAGAATATTCATACAATAATAGACGTCGCAGAAATATCTTCATTTATAAACGAAAATAAACTAATATTTGCCATTAGAATTCCTCTAGTTACTTTTGTAGATTATAATTTATATCACATATATGCTTTACCAACTCCACACGATATTCAAAATCCAAATACTTTTGCATTAATAAATCCATCCGCAAAATATCTAGCTATGACACAAGATAGATTAACATATTCCGCGTTACAAGACTTAAGTGAGTGCAAAGTGATAAATAATAATTACTATTTGTGTAAACTAGGAAATATACAATATAGTGTCGGAAATCCTATTTGTGAAGTGACTATTTTAACTGAACATGTGAAAGGAATCCCAGAATCTTGTAATTATAAGATTATATTAGGTGAAATAGATTTATGGCAAAGACTTAGTAATAATAGATGGATATATGTTCAATCAGATATATCTAAGATATCCATAACTTGTGATGGTAAAATGAATGACTATAATATTGTTGGGACAGGTATCTTAGACTTACCTAAATATTGTAAAGCTTATCATAAGCTACTACAGTTTGTTCCGTCTCAAGAATTCGAAACTAAATTCTATGCTCCTAATCCAAATTTTAATATTATAGAAGATGATTGTTGTTCAAAAGCTACTGTAAATCAAACATTACCATATTTGACTCCTATTAAACTATCTCATGTAAATCTTGATTCGTTGCAATATGCTTCATATAAATTAAATCAAAATGAAGACGAATTAACTAAAATAGAAAATCAACCTTACCATATTAAGTATAGCTATTATTTTAGTATAATTACTACCCTATTATCTGTCTCTGTATTTGTATATTTTTCTTATAAATTGTATAAATGTCTCTGTTGTAAGAATCGAAGAAACAGTACATCCTGTTGTATTAAAATTGTCAATACTTGTATGACTAAACCTCATACAAATATTCGTGCAAGGTCTAGTATTGAAATGGCCAATACAAATTATGATACAGAAAGTACTGATTCTAATATAAGTTCACCAAGGCGAAACCTTGAGTTATTGTAAAACTTAAATGTATAATCTAATTTCCACTGTATTAATATTATATTTTATAAGTCTTATTGCTTAAATAAATGTTCTCTTCTTATTTCTTAATCATGTTAATTTCTATATCGTTACTTGGATTATACTCACATACTTCTTCTATTCCGTATGTTCCGTTTTAAAGGGGGGAGATGTTACATCCCTATTTTCACTGTCACATCACTATTTGTTAGAGTAAAATGCTGACTTGCAATTATTGCTGGTTTACCTAAATACGATATTATAAATCAGCAATAATTATGCTATAAATACGTAAGACTTTACTAAATCAGTTCAGTTGGTTATTCTCTAGCTAAACTGCTCCCCAGCTACGGACCTGGTTCTTGCCTGCCGGCTGGCTATCAGTGAAAGCTAAGGATACACTCCGGGTCTACTCTGCCCTTCGCTAGGGCTATCCGCGCCGTATAATCCAAGTCGCGTATAAGTTTTAAGTTTAAGTAGAAATTCGGTGTGAGTAAAAAACTTTCAGTAAATAAATAGTCGTAAAATTTCAGTGCTGTGTTTTTTTTTATAAGTGCTGAAAAGGACGATCTAACAGAACGTTTGGTGTAGAGAATTTAATGAATTTAGTCTTCTTCTCATTAAGGAAAAGGTTATTTGTATTAAACCAATGTACCACTTTCGAGAGTTCACTGTTGACTTCATTAAAACTGTCAAGTTGGCGCCTAACTTTAAAAATTAAGGATGTGTCATCCGCGAACAGTACAATCTCATGATTGTCACTTACATAATATGCTAGATCGTTTATGTATATGAGAAACAGAAATGGACCTAGAATAGAACCCTGTGGGACGCCCATTGTTACCGGGGATCCTGAAGATGTTTTGCCATTAATATCAACTTTTTGAACTCTTTTATTCAAATACGACGTTAGTTAGTAAGCATTTTAAATTGTACTTTGTTCAGCATATATTCAAATGTCAAGAATATATTCAACAAAATCGTACGTCAATGGAAACATTGCCCTTTCCCCGCTTACGATCATAACTATTACGCGTGACACCTAATACTTCCTTCGCCCTAAGCCTTTGAATGATACCTCAAGGGGCTCAACGGAACACATTTGTTTGACTTATTGAGTTTTTATCTATTCGGGGTCGCTTAGACCCTGCCGATATTTTAACGACTTTTTAATACTGCGCGCGGTGGAGCGTTGATCTATGACGTCATAATTAACCCTAGAACTGCTTCGCATATTTTATTTCGAGAGTGTTTCATTGTTGGGGATGTTTTAAGTGTTGTGGTACAATATGGATAGTAAATGTTATTAGTTTTACGACTTTGATTGTGACGTGGTTTTTGGTTAAGCATTAAACCAAATTTATTAAAAGATCGCTTTTAATAAATTAAGTGAGTTGGTGATGTAGGGATGAAAAAACTGAGTTGATAAGTAAACAATACTTTTTTTAATTAAAATAACTCTGTTAAGATTTGAATGAGGCGGAGCTTCGCCCAAAAGCTAGGTTTATGTAAATAATAGTGAATTTCTTGATAGTAATATAGCGTAACCTAGGTAATCTCACACACTCGGTCAAATGCAAAGAAATAACGTTAGTAATGTAATACTCGTACATCTCAACACGTTTGTCTGATCCCAAATTAACCAAAACCTAAGAATAATATGGGAACCAGACACTTGGTAATGTTTATTTTAAATATTTCTAAATACATATCACAGAGCATACTGTCTCGTTGGCCTAGCGGTTAGCGTATGCCACTGCTGATCAAGAGGTCTCGGGTTCAAAACCCAGATCGGGCCAAAAGTGTTATTGGGTTTTTCTAATAAAAGCTCAGAGTATATAAGTTTGGCAGTAATTCAGGAACGCCTTCGCCGCTTTGACTTGGAGAGCACGTTAAGCCGCTGGTCTCAGTTGTCATGAACTCATTGGGAAGTCAGTGCACTCAAACATACTGACAACTTGTTTAATCTTCGAAGTCAGTTCACCCTCAGGTTTGCGGAATCGTTATCCGATGCCAGTCGCTCTGTAGAAAAACTGATATTAAAGTAAAACCCGGTAAACTAGTACCCAAATTCAAATTACCTTGAGAATAGGCTGAAAAGAAAAGCATAAAAAACATATCACAAGAGGACCATTCAAATTTATAATTTAACTTCATACAGCAAATATGGTCCTTCAATTGTCTCGGCAAGAAATCGAGAAATCAAAGGAATTTAGTCGTGAATACTAGTCCTTATACTGAACGTAATCCAGATGATAATCAGTAACCAGTGCGCTCAGTATTTCCGACGCTAGATATGGATCACTGCGCTCATGACCATCTCACTATCCGTTCGAAGTAGCCCAGTGTTGCTCAACCTGTAACTTATGGGCCATCATTAAAACTTAGTTACTATTATTGAGTCAGTTCTAAAAGTCTTTTACTTGGTCGAGTGGTTAGCGTATGTGGCTGCTGATCAAGAGGTCTCGGGTACGATTCCCGGGTCGGACCAAATATTTGTGTGATCCACAAATATTTGTTTCGGAGTCTGGCTGTTTTCTATGTATAATATATTATGTATGTATTTACACAAAAAATGTATGTTTATGTATTTGTATCAGTTGTCTAGTACCCATAATACAAGCTCTGCTTAGCTTGGGACTAGATGATGTTGTATGTCAGATGTCCAAATATTTATTTAAAAAAAAGAAGGTTTTTTTTTTTTCTTTTTATAATAAAAAGATAACTCCTGCACTAGGAATATAAATCCTGTGTCTCGGGGGACTTTACAAGCATATGTATATGAAACAGACACAAAGAACACCTAGACTCAAAACAACAATTAGTGAATCACACAAAGTACATTTTGTGTACAGTCCTACGTGGGATTTGAACCCACGACACTTGACGCAGTAGAACTGAAACCACTAGACCCACAGTGCAGTCTTAAGTCTTTAGTAATTGTAACTGTAATATAATTGGAACCATCATTTAAAAACAAAAGATACCTTTTTGACTTTGACTATCAATTCGATGATCATCAATAATTTATAATATAATTAATTTCACACATTTGAAACTAGACAAAGCCTATGTTATTGTGACGTGACTCCTGATAAACGATAACACAGACACAGAATAATTAACTCGCCAAGTGGATATTACTCGATGGATGATGATGATATGACCAAATAACTTAAAAGGTTGAGTATCACTGGCTTAGATCGCTAACTAAATTGCGCATTGTAATGTATCAGATAGAATAGGAGGTGCAGGATGAGCCTAAAGGCATGTTTAGATAATAGAAATAATTCTTCTTCGATTCTATAATATTTTACCGTAACTTAATATTATAAAGTCGATAGTAACTCTGTCTATCTGTCACGCATTCACGTCACAACGAGTCAAGCGATTTATTTGGTTTGGAGCCTCAGAAAGAACAGACTACTTTTTACCAAGAAGAAAAAGCTAGTTTATATGTATTTAAATATATTACAAAACGTAATTAGAGCTTAACCAGTAATTACACGGCAGGTCTTCATCGGCCGACCACGCTTCTTAGAACCTCCCGTAGTTACTGGATCATCATCATCATCAACAGTCTGTATTAGTCTAAGGTAGCGTTAACCAATAAAGCACTAGGAATCGACAACCTTGTGTGGAGGAACGGGTACCGTGTTCATCCAACACAAAGAGAGGATCCTCCGACCAATCGAGATGATCATGCCTGGTGGGCCACTGCCCAACAGTTGATGTTGGGATATTGTATATATTCTAATCCACGCGAGAATTTCTCTATCGCGATTCAGGATTAATAGTTACTCCGTCTACTTCAATCCGTGTTTTTTCGTAGTTCAGTGTTCCTTCGGTAGATGGCACTGTTGTATACTTTTGCTTGCGATGTATGTGGAAGTCGCCACACATGCCTGCTGCGATTGATGAATGTAGACGAAGCATAAGAGGATCTCAGGACCGTGGAGAGCTGAAATCAACTGTCTCTGCCTACCCCTCTCAGAAATAAGCGTGACTTTATATAGGTAGCAAACAAATATGTAATGTAAGTTTACATTATGCTAAGCCAGCGCCTGTTTAAAAAATGAATTTGCTGTGGCTATAAAACTTCTACATAAATCATAAACACTACCTACTGAAATATCATCAAATTAAATATAACCTAGAAAATAAGGTACCTGTTGTCCAGCCGTGGGCGTGTTTCCCACATAAACCTGACTCTAACAGTCCACATGACAGCATAATGAGCCATAATATGCCATAATGTGTATAACACCATAATGGGAGCCAGCCATGGGAATGTATCTAATGATAGCCATTTATCATTTAGTTATTGGATTGTAGAAAAATTGAGATCGAATAGTAATAGCGATGGAAATAAAGAAGTCTTTATTACTTTTTTCTATCGATAAATTATATCGATTTGGAATCGATTGACGATATAATAACGTGTAAACAAAATAGCTACAATACTTAATTGCTGCTAGCTAGATTATTTTACTGCATGTCTTTTGAAGCAGAAGGTATATCAGAGAGGTGGAGAAAAATAAGTATGTCCCTATGCCTGAATACTACGATAAATCACTGAGTCAATACTTAACCGAGACGTTTTCTGATGTTGAAGTCATTAAAATTGCATTTCAACATATTAGCTTATCGATGTGTAAAAGTTGCCACACGGAAAATGGTACAAAACAAAAATACCAACGTACCTGTTTCCCTCCTACCACGATCCCGGGTCCTTTAAGCGGGGCGTGAAAAAGCATCTCACTAGACCGCCATAGTGAGTATCACTATACTGCATTATCCAATTTGCATTAAGGATGGTAGTGGTTATCAGGCAGAGTCGAGTCATTTTGGCAGCTCATATAACGGTTTACGGTTTAAGATCTTTATTTCTCACTAAGAATTAACATAAATTCACTTACATGAGAAAAACACTTACATAACTTATAACAAAACACAAGAGAACGCACAGAAATCTTAATTAATCACAATTATATAAAATAACTTTTCAAACTATCAGAAACACACACACGAGGGTATGAAAAAAAAGTAATTTACAGATTTTTCATGACTGTATACTCTGCTTTCTTTAAAGTTGCTTATTATTTATTTTTTGAAAGCATGGTTGTTATTTTGAATTAGCTGCGAAATATATGTAAGAATCTGATTCTAGAGGGAGGGGATGGGATCGACGCACTTGTGGTTTATGAGTGCAGGTTTTAGATGACCTTTCTACTAGTTTGCTCATTATAGACAATGCAGCATTGGAAACCACCCAATGGGAGCTCATTGAGAAGTTTCTGCATAATTAGGCCTCCAGTCTTCAGTCTTGATCTTCTGTGTGAGGGTAGTAGCACTGCGGTCGAGTCGGCCCATTCGTGCTGAAATCAGCATGACTGTACTACTCTTTACTTACAAATTAAATTTAAAAACTTAATTAAAAAAACAAATTTTACCTCCTCAAAGTGCACTTACGAACACAAAAAGCAGAGAGTTTCGAGTGCACATGCAAATGTCCCTAGTTGATTTACCGCCGATTGTCTCCAGTGTGGCTGGTGTTCTTTTTGCCAACTACTAATTACCTCTTACTAAATATGGCAGTCGAGTTAATTAACTTTACGGGGGTTTTCGTTATAAATATTTAAAGATTTAATGTTTGTTTCTATTGGTACCAAGCCTGTAGTACGTTGTACATGTACAGATACCTACATAAAATCAGTAATTTGCTTTAATCGTCGTTAGAAAGGGACAAGCATACATACAAAGCCACACTTATTTCGCAAAGGAGTAAAGGGGACAATGGATTTATTTATTGGCTAACCAGTAGTTATTACACTAAAACATGCGTAAATACAAGACAAAATAGAACACAGAACAAATCTTAATTTAAGTTTACAACTTATGCAGGTCAACACTACGTGCATATAAAACCTAGTACTTACCTTTTCTTTTATAAATTTTTCAATCTCAGTTAGAGTACCTATTTGGTTGAGAAAAAATTCCTACGTGCTACATATTACAAATGTTTCTATTCTAGAATTTCTTATGAAAATCTTCTGAACCATTTTGGGCTCTTGAGCTTGGAACGCAGACGTACTTTACTCATTGTAATGATGCTGTACGGCATATGCCACAATATGTATAATTGTACAGCATTGACAAATAAGCTCTGTTAAGTGGTTCCTAGAACTGTTATACGGAGGGAGGTGCGCGTACCTCGATTATTCTATACGGAAAAGTGTAAAACTAATGCCGGAGAGCGTGCACCTCTTCACCGACTGTTAATGACGCACAACTCGCACTTCATGCATTTGCCCATATATTCGCCCTCACTCATACTAGATTTCAAAAAATTGCTATGGAATCTCCTTCTCTTTCTGTTTCATAAAGACCCATATCATGCATTTGTCGGAATTGTTTAGAATTTTTATCTCACCCCCCCCCCCCCTCTCTTTTATATTTGTATGGCGCACGTCCGTTATCTTACCCTCCATATATCACCCTGTGGACAATAGTGTGGGTTTTATGTTATAAACACAATCTGATAGTTATTTTTTTGTAAAAACTATAATGTATAACTGTTTTTTGTCCCAAGTAAACAAAAAATAATAATATATAGACGATACTTTATACATAGTTTGTCCAAAAAACGAGCAAATAAATGTGGGTACATTGGTGGCTATCCCCATTAAGGACACCAATTAGTACATAGTTAATCAGTGGTAAGATCCTGGACTGGGCCCCTAAATCGCCGAAATGTAGTGCCAAAAATGTCTAATTGATTACAGTAGTGATCACATTTCTTAATTAGTCTTGAAACAGGAGAGTTGGAACCTAAAACTGTTCTTCGAAAGGGGGGATATAGAAGCATTATTGGGTTTCTATGATATTTATGAGTGATATTAAATTTTAATTTTGAGAGCAGATTCAGGCAATCAATATTGTTATTGATTCATTCATCAATCGTTGCATGCATGGTCGTAGGTTCCTGGTGTTTTCTATTTAGCGTTTTATAGAACATCACGTACCTATGTGGTCGGTAAATGTCAGCCGTTTATAATCTCTTCCGATACTTCCACACATAATCTCTCTATAAAATCCTTTCGTGAGTCTTCTATAATGAACATCCTCTCTAAGTAGCAAAGCCATGTAAACATGCTTGTTACGTGTTAAGGACAAGTAGTTCGAAATACAGAAGGTCAATTTGTTTGAGATCCATTGCCGATTTACTCTCAATTTCACAAATATCATAAGAGATATCATCGTAGTGAAATGGTATAGTACCACTGAAGCAACGAGAACCCAGGCTTTATATACTTAAAGCCAACGAAAGTGACTCTACTCCGCCTGATGGAAAACACGAGTTGAACACAAGACAAGTGGACACTATCTTTACTGTGAATGCAGCATGGTGACTCATACTGTGGCGGCTTATTAAGATGGGTCTGCCTCATTGGGTCTCAGGTCTCATACTCATTAACGAAACACGAAGGCACTAATGCTGACATTTTAGGTTGGGTTCGTACTAGTACCGCTCCGGTCGAGCCGGCCTGCGTTCTTTATTTTAATTATACACTTATTATTATCTACAGATACACTGTTATGTATGTATGACATGTATTGTGTACGTATGTATGTATGTAATGACAGTACTTAAGAAAGTACTTCCATTCTCAAAGTTATTGAGCGCCTACCAAAAACTACATAGCAAAGCCTTTACTTTGCTACAAGAGTTTAGTTACGAATTACAAAACTATTGAGTCCTCGTATATTAAAATAGCTTCAATAGTGTAGGCAGTACAGAGTACATACATACATCACACATCACCACAACAGCCTTTAAAAGTCCACAGCTGGACATAGGCCTCACCTTAAGACTGCTACAACTATTACACTTCTACTTCTCTTTGGTCGTGTAAAAAGATCACAAGAAACCAAGAAAATAAAGATCTCATGGACAACAACAAAATATATCTGAAATCTTAAAAAAAAAATGTGAGCCGTCACGGGACGCCTGGCAGATGTGAAACATCGCCATTATTTTGTAAAAGTAATATTCAGAAAAGAACATATTTTAATAGGAACTAAATATGTCATAATGATAAAATAAAATATTACTAATTATTAAAATAGTAGTCTATATGCAGTAGTGTGTACGGTGTGGCGACGCGAAGCGTCGCCTCACCGTACACACTCTCCTCTCACCCTCTTAACCCTATTCATGTTTAACTGCTCGTTTGGCCTAGTAGTGTATGCGGTCGCCATGCCGCACTCTACTGCCCCAAGTAGCCTGGGTTCAAATCCCACGCGGGACAAAACTTGTGATCAAGAAAATGTTGTTCGGAGTCTGGGTGTTCTTTGTGTTTGTTTCATGTATGTTTGTAAAGTCCCCCGAGACATAGGATGTATATTCCTAATGCGGGAGTTGTCTTTAAAAAATATTAAATTACTATTACCAGAAAAAAGGTTTTTGTCCCAAGTGAAACATATTGTTCATTTACCAGATCGGTTCATAAATGATGGAGTTTTAGTATAAAAAAACATACAACCAAATTATGAACCTCTGTTTTAAAAGTTGGTTATAAAACATAATACGTACCTAGTTATCAAGCTACTTTCGGCATATACATAAAATTATCTACCAACTGTAACAAATGAACATTGTGTACTAATCGCGAAATATCGAGACTTAAAAGTGAAATATATTCCGCACGCATCGACTCGACGCGAGATAAATCTAGAGGAACATGGATTCTGCCACCTTCTCAGGTATCAGAACAGGGCTCTTCTCATTTGTTCCCAGACACTATTAGTTACACAGCGTTTAAACTTACCTGTAATCATTTGTTCCTTTTGCGAAACTATTAGTTGTTCATACAGTTTTTTTTGGTTTTTATATTTTGTACTGTTTATAATTGACTTACTAAAGAGTTGTACATAAGCTTTGTCTGGATAGCTGACAAGTTTATGTTAAAAGTAATAGTTTCAATTGTGATATATTGGGATTTTTCGAAATGCAAAACTAGTAGGTGGAAATGCGTGACCCCTTGAAACATCTATAATTATACACCAGACAATTTTTAAATTCATAGTTTAACAAATAGTCTTAATTCTAAGAAATTTGGGGCAATTGTGTAATTATTTTTGAATGTGATTTTAGAAATGTTATTTAGGGTTACGGTTCCAAAGTTTAAATGAACAAAAATAATAAAAATTAACCACAATAACTGAAAAATGGTTACAGTTTGACCAATTTTCTAGGTTTTTTTAAATACCCATAATTTTCAAACTGCATGGAATAGTTTTTCTTTTTGATTCTCTCATGATGGTTACAATCAATCCTGTCACCCCCGTTTCGGCTTGACGTTGAGTTCTGGGACATCCTGTATATACCACTATTTATTTATTTATTTATTTACAACTTCATGCACTTTTGTACATCGACGGACTTAATGCCCAAGGCATTCTCTACCAGCCAACCTTTGGGGGGTGTAGAGATATAGTATGGTAGGTGCATCGAGGCTAGAGCTGTACGGAGCAATATGCAATTGATATAAAAATAAACTAATATAACATAAGTTAACATATACATATATAGAAATAGATATATATACAAAAATATTTACATAAACATACATAAATACATACACATATTGTGCACTGTGAAAAGGGACTTTAAGAAGGCATACAATTTCATTAATTGCGTGACTCTGCCATATCGAGAAGATAATCATGTACGTTTTTTTTAAACGTGCGACGATTAGTGGACATCCTGATTTCGAGTGGCAAGGCATTCCAGAGCCGCGCCGCTTGCACAAAGAATGAAGCGTTCACAAAGGCTGAGCTGTGGGAGGGACATAGGAGAAGGACACTATATTGTGTATAGTATACTAGCAACCTAGGCCTAGTCATTAGTAAGTACAGCAGTTATGATAACTGCTGTACTTACCAAGCTAGGCTAGCGTGTAAATTTTTTCTCCTGACCGATCGACCGGATTCTCCCATTCAGTTATCTACGGTAGACTGTCTCCCAGTGATGATAACTCTAGACGTTGCTCGGAAAAAAAATAGCAGATAGAAATATGAACATTTTGGTATTTCAACACCAACATTCTCACTTACGCCTAGCAATCTAGTTCTTCATCTACGTTTGCAGTTATAGTGAATGCCATCATTTCTTCGTACCGTATAATTTTGAGTCATGTACCTGGACATTAAAAAAAATAAAATAAAACATGATAATTCAAAATTCAAAGAATATATTTTGCATGTTTTTAATGTTATGTTATCAGATCCTAAACTCACCATTCACTACGCCTTAAGTAGGCAAACAATTCATTATAAATATTCATCATCATCATCAGCCTATCGCAGTCCACTGCTGGACATAGGCCTCTCCAATTGCACGCCACTTAGTTCGATCCTCGGCTACTCGCATCCAGCTCCTGCCAGTAAATATTGCAATTGTTTAGTTATTCTTTTCTTAAAATTGCAAACAGTAGGGGCGGTAATACCGACTCACAGAAGAATATAATTTATGGTGTCGTATCTCGTTATAGTTTACTTCACCATACTATATTGTCTGCATCTGCAATGATATGGTGTTCATTACTTTTAGATTCTACTTGCTTTCTATCAGTTAGAGTAGAGTCACTTTGACAGGCTCATATAAAACAGAAAAAAAGAAAAACTAAATATTAATACTTCAAACGTAAAATATATGTGCAAATAAATTGCTACATCATTTTCTTGAAGTCTATTAAAAAAGTATAGTTAGGGAAATATACAGAGAAATAATTTAATTTAACATTAGTGAAGCCACCTACAAAGCTAAGCTTGTTTTACACAGTACATTGACAAATGTAGTTTTTTCCTAAATATGAATTGCCTTGGCTAAAGTACCAAGAGTTCTACCTCCATTAGAATACAGGGACGACTTCTTTCATTGACAAGTATTATCCAATATTGGAATAAAACTACTATAGACAAACTACGTTTATGAAATACTAAACAAGACAAAAATACTAAACAAATAATATCCGATACAAACTAAAATAGTAAATAAACATATTTTGTTTCAAATAAACACGGACAGGACGACCGCGTGGTTTCCTTCGCCAATAACATTGATTGTAATTATTATTTGTGATCGTTAAAACCGTTCAATAGAAAATCGTATTTGATTTTAAGCAGTATTGTGTGGTGGCTTATTTCAACATGGCTTCTTTTATATTTGTAGTGACTATAGCAGGAGCGATTATCAGTAAGATTTTTTAAAATTTTATGCATTTAGTGGGTGGTATATTATGCCAACTACAGGTGTTCGTTACTGGATGTAGCTTTCATCCGTCCCTTCGATCATGCTAGTGTGGGTTACCATGCTGTATTGTGTGCACTCACGATGAGAATGGTGACTATCACTATTCTTCTTCTACTTATACTTTCCTTCAGACAGAACAGTAATAGAGTGACTTTGACAGACTCTCTTAAAAAAAACAATTAGTTGTATCATTTCAGTGTGTCATTACTTCCAGGAATGGTGTACACATATTCATATTACTGCGACATTTCAAACACAGGGACGATACCCGAAGGCAATTTGGGACAGACTGGAACGTTCGTCTGGCTCGGAGTACTGAGAGTGGTCTTGTGTAAGTTTGTAGCATTTATATTTTATTTAACTTCTAAAAATTTTGCTTTGGTAAATACTATCCTGATCAAACAGCTATTTCTATCCGACTACGGCAAAAAGAAAGGGTTATAGTTTTGGTAGTCTATGTATGTTTGCACGTTCGACCGTAGCGCCTTAACTACTGACCCAGTTTGAATGAATAAAGTGAATATATCTTATCTTGGTTTCTTATAGATGCGAGGGATGCATTACCAGAAATAGCTGTGACAGGTGTGGTGCTCGTGAAGAAGAACTACGCTCTGGTCAACGCACATGACGTGTCCAAGATACCATTGCCGATGCTGAAGTAAGTTTCACAGGCTGTTACAGATGTATCCATTATTTCTAGAGATTAATAACCTGAAAACCGATAGCGCTTATGCAGCTATAGAGGAATTAGTTTACAAGCTTGATGAAAGTGCTAATTCCCATTCTGATATTGAAGTAATAGTCTATCATCATCATGAAATGTTAGCAATGCTGTTCTCCTGACTAGTACATTTCATTAGTTGGCTCTTGCGATATCCAAAGGTTCGTGGTGGCGACACTTTGTCATTTCTATATCATCATCAACAACAACCCATAACACACTTCTGAGCTCGGGTTTCTTCTCAAGACAGAGTTAAGTTAATTCCCATCCGGCCGAGTGCGTGTTAGGGACTGGCAAGACACTACGATCTTGTCGTTGGATGTTTTTAGGCCGCCCGATGGCTTTCAACTAAGCTTCTGCTGCTGCTATCTTATGAACAACCGGGACCGACTGCTTAACGTGTCCTCCAAATCACAGAAACGCTCATGACATATCATGGTCTGACCGCGCTGTAGTTGCTTACCCTCGGAAATATTTCCAATCACCTAAGTCCACTCATCTATGAGCACTTTCTATATATCACACGAATAAGTGTAGTAGTACATACCATGACAAGCGTTTTGGTGCTATTTCAGACAGCAGGGTCGTGTCCAGTTCTTTGCCACAACTGATGTTCCATGGTACTGCAAGCCGAAGTCTTACACCGCCCATCCTGAGTACGGGCCCATTACCTTTAACACGGTGGCCCTCCTAGAGTTGGACATTGATCATGCTGAAGAGCCATGTGAGTCACTTGTCACTACACTTTTGTTACTTTTTTTATGTGAGATTGTGTACCTGAACAAATTATAGGTACAGTAGTTTTTGTTTTTTGATATACCTAAGGCAAATCTTTCAATCAATCAAACCTTTGAGCGACAAAGAGTTTGTTTTTTTTTATGAACCTTCAGAAGTGACTTTTCCTTACCCATTGGAAAACATGAAAATAATCCAACAAGAATTCTTACTTCGAATGTAAATAATGCAATATAATCCACACTATGGCGGACTTATAAAATGCATCTATAGATGCAGAAGTTCATGGGCGGCAGTAGGCATTTTCTATTATGTGAAAAACCCTGTTTGTCATACCAAAAAAAAAAACATATATAATACAGTAACTGTTATTTTGGTCAGCAGCAAAGTAAGAAACTAGTTTACAGTACCTTATCTTGGGAACCCCGAATAAAGAGATAATGTTAGCTGTACGTTTTAGATATCATTATCTCTGTAAAAACCCCGATGTATTAATCAATCATTTGTCTCTCTTGTATTGATAAGAAAAGGTTTTATTTTATATATGAAGTGACTCATCTGTCTAAGAATATGACTCATTATTATAGTTTACCTAAACATCATATTAACTAAGTATTATACGTATTTAAAATGGATTTTCATCAAAAATGTTTTGTGTGTAGCTCCATTAAAGCCGATATGTTGGACGAGTCAGCCATTAAACGCATCTACGTACCTCTATACTGTCGGATACACTGACGGTGAGTTCAATATTATGATAGATAATTATAAATCACTAGAATTTATTTATTTCTTTATTAACAATACAGTGGTTAGCTACTTAATCGTTCATCTGCTCGACTAATCTAGATCTTCTTTCAGAATATATTTAAAAGTAGAAACAAATGTACAAACATTGTAACATGCCTTGCCATTTTGTTTACATTCTCAAAAAGTACATTACGCCATAACTCGGGATATCTTTAGACCTCAATGAATGACCTTAAAAATAAAAACTTATATATTATGTATTTCATTTCCAGAAAACAAAGTTCTCGAGAAGGTGATGCACACAATGCAGTACACCGATAATTCTTCTTGTTCTGAGTTCTATTACAGAGCGCAGGTGAGATCTTCATGAAGGCTCGCGTGATGTCTCATGGAACCGTCTTAAAATATCTACTTCTTGCCGCACATGACAAAAAAAATTATATATATCTACCCTTACTCCTGATTGACTTAATTTAGACACAAAATGCTTGAACTATTTGCTTAAACTATTTATTGTCATGAATGTAAGCAGAGTAAAAAGGGAAAGTTCTCGTAAACGAAGATAGACGGTTTTTTTTTTCAAAATAAATAATTACGTTGAACTGATTGTAGCTCAGTGACAAGACGAGAGAACCGGTCTACTACCTCTGTGGTCACGCGAAGTCAAGCAAAAAACATTGCGTGTGGGACAACGGCATGGTCCTCATGTCCAACGCTACCCAGTACTTTACATTGGTATGTGAAAAACAGATGAAATATACAGAGTACAGGGTGTCAATTAAATATTGAGATTTTGAAAACATCTGTATGTAATATGTTATGTGATATTTGAGTATTTAAATGTTGAAAGTATATTGTCGGAAAGTCATACTATCACCTTATTTAATTGTACCGACTATTATAATATTCATTCAGCCTTCCATATGCTTGAAGTTTTTTCATTGAAGAATAGGTACTAATACTAAACTAATATTAAACAGAACTTTTTTTGTTTAAACGCAGAAGTCTCGATAATAACTGGTTAATATTGAAAAATGATTTTAGTTTTAGACAATTAATTTACAGAGGTAGGATTGCTATGTAACATAACGATACAACTTAAACGAGTCGAGTATCAGTTAAAAATGTTATGAGAACGAAGGGAATAATTCCTTTAAGGGCAAACGAAGTATCTCGAGTTGCCGGTTTACGATTTCTTATGTTATTATCCAATTATGTCGTATCGTATGTTCGCAGCTAGGGTTTGGGATCCGTGGTCCTGGCTGCGCGGCTCCAGCTCGCTTTATAAACCTGCAGTACTACTACGAGTGGATGCAAGAAGTGACCACCGAAGTAGACCACTATGATGATTACCGGAGACAGGGTGAATTTGAGGAAGTACCATTACACGAACTCTTTAAGTATGTGTCTAAACTCATACGAATTGTAATAGTAGAAGTGGCCTATCGACACTAGCAACTGCACCGAGTATTGTGCGTTTGATTCCTACTTTTAAGTCACTACTTTAGCTCCCACTCTCCTTATATTATCATGCTAGCTTTGTAAAAATTCTGTAAAAACGCATCTTCAAATATTCGCATTTATATTAAGTAGCATATCGCGAGTAATTTTACGTACATAAAACACACATAAAGAACATTCTCAGAAAAACAATTGGTAAATCTCACAACTTTTTATTTCAAGTGGGTATCAAATCACTCGGTATAGTACTTATTCGCGAGGTGACCACTTAAACCACTGGACCATCGCATCCATGCAGTCTGGATTTTATATAACTGATCCGTTTCAGCGCACCACCAGTGATTCAGGAAGATAAGCAAAGTCGAAGGTTGGATGTAAACACTTCGGTGCAAATGAAGTACGAATACTTCCCGTTCGACACGGAGTCGCCTCTGTACTTCAACGTGGAACCAACAGACGCTGATACCATTGCTGTGTTTCCATGTAAGATACGCTCTTATTAGATTCATTTATATGTTTGCTTGTTTGTTTGCTTATAAACGACTTTAGTGAGCGCGGTTTCTTGTTTATTATTGTACGTAGAATGTTAACTCCCCACTTTGTAATATTCCTGTAAGACTAGAGAAAGCATCTCACTAAGCCAATCTCACCATAGTATGTGTCGGCATCGTCACTCTGCCTGCTTTCGCAAACAGTATGGCAGCCCCGACTCCTGGATTCTACTCATACTTTCCATCACACGGAATGGAGTCGTTCCGTCAGACATCAAATAAATGAAATATCGTTCATAAAAATGCCAAATGGCTTTTATGTACCCTCTAATGTTTAACACACGGTGTTTCATCAACTCGGACACAACCAATAAGTAATTCTTAGTATATAATAAGTTAGCAATTCTCAAGTTCACTGAATAAACTCACAGTAATGATTAACTTAAAACTAATCTGTAATTTTTTTTGAATAGCTAATAACACGCAATCCGCCAAAAGGTATGTCAAAACATATTTATGTTTGGTAACATGTATAGTTTTGTAATATGTACAAAGTGAAACTGTTAATTTTTTCGAGAAAAATGTGTAGCCCAAACAATGACCATCTCTAATCCATCTCTAATCACATGATAAGTCACCCCCTTTCTAATAAATTACCATCTTGCTGTAGTTTGTAAAATACCTACAAAACTTACGTATTTACTTATCTATACTTATCTGAAGGCTCTATGACCTAAAATGTGTCTTGTTCTCTGACCCAATTAAACAACAACTCTATTCGACCTTAGGCTAATTTTTTTAGGTCAAATAGTTTATAAATCAGTCGACTATCAGAATATTCAATTCTACACAAAATTATGCAATAAACAAGATAAGCATTCGTTTCAGTTAACGAAACTTGGGAGTCATACGATCAAGCCTGCAGTAATTGGAGACACTTGATGTACCGCGAAATGTTCGAGCTGAACGCTGAGGGCCGTATTGGTAACGCTGTTTATAAGGTTTGTCTTTTGTTATAAACTTATCCGTATGGAGACAGATTATGACTATAGAGTGTGATTACCCCTATACTATTTATCTATAGACCTTAAAGAAAGGTCTATAGATAAATAGCAAACTCTTTATTTGTACAACGTGTGACAGATTCATAATACATAACAAAAATGACTTACATTTAATGTACAAAGGGCAGCCGTAGTACTAAAAGCAATCTCTTCCAGGCAATAGCTTAAAATGTTTTGGAAAGACAGTAGTTGACGGTGCAAGGAGTATTGAAGAATTTTAATTTACTATTACTACTAACACTACGGAGGCCTAGTGAGATGCTTTTGCGTCATTAGGCCTCCGGTCTCGCACTCACCAGCGAAGTAGGACAATACGAATGCTGTAATTTTAGGTTGTTCTTCTTTATTTTTATTTGAGGTCGCTGCTGTGGCGACTTCCACATACAGCGCGACGAAAACATACAACAGCGCCATCTAACGAAGAAACACTAAACTACAAAGAAAACACGGAATGATCTATACTGAGTAACTACTAATCCTGAATCGCGAAAGTAACATTCTCGCGCCGATTAGCATATATACAACATCCCAACATCAACTGTTGGGCAGTGGCCCACCAGGCATGATCGCCTCGCCTGGCCGGAGGATCCTCCCTTTGTGTTGGAGGAACACGACACCCGTACCTCCACAGTGGTGACCCCGACGTGATTGGAAGCAGCCTTCAAAATTAGTAGATCAGCAGCGCCATCTTGTTCACTCCCACAGCGATGAATGTCAACCACGTCTCAGCCAGCCAGCAACCTCGGCCTCAACAGGGACACCACACGCAGGACGCGACGGCTCCAGCCTGATTACCCCTACGGCATCATCAGCGTCTAGGCACAGCACACTGCACATGCGGTCCACGTAAGAAGAGCATCTCTCTCCCGTCTACGCAGCAGCCAGCCACTACGCAGCAACCGCCCCGACTCACTGGGGACTTCACCGCAGCACCGCGCACCGCAAGCGATTCCGACTCACTGGGACCAGCGGACTTCAGCCCCGACTCACATGGACTAGCGGCATACAGTTCCGACTCACTGGAACTAGCGGCACTCAGTTCCGACTCACTGGAACTGCTCACTCCTGGCACTGGCAAGCTCCACAACAGAGCACAGACAACTGACTCATCGTATCGACCTCCGGTCTTGGAGGGGAGTGATGTGGCGACTTCCACATACAGCGCGACGAAAACATACAACAGCGCCATCTAACGAAGAAACACTAAACTACAAAGAAAACACGGAATGATCTATACTGAGTAACTACTAATCCTGAATCGCGAAAGTAACATTCTCGCGCCGATTAGCATATATACAACATCCCAACATCAACTGTTGGGCAGTGGCCCACCAGGCATGATCGCCTCGCCTGGCCGGAGGATCCTCCCTTTGTGTTGGAGGAACACGACACCCGTTCCTCCACACTGCCATGAGTTGTCTTTCATTCTTCTCTATCAATCGTCAGTATACTGCAACTCCCGTTCTTCTTCTTCGTGTGTAGTCTTACCCTTCTTTCTTATCATAAATGACTTACGGACTAATAGTTTCAGATACATTTAAATAAATTTTACAGATTTATAATCTAGTTAGGTATAGTAATAGATTAAATTTTTCATGTTCCAGATATCACTGTACGATCTGCTCAATCAAAAGTGCACGTGTATCAAAATCAAAGTGAGTATAATAAATAAAATCTTTATTCATCATCATCAGCCTATCACAGTCTACGGCTGGACATAGGACCCATTAGACATTCTTGTGAGTCTAGGTGTTCTTTGCGTCCCTTTCATTAGTATTCGTAAAGTCACTTCAGCTAAAGGATATATTTCTTATACAGCAGTTATCTTTATAAAAACAAAAATGAACATACCCATTTTTTTCAGATGAACGTAGAAGAGCACACTAGCGCTATATTGTCGATAAAAGAACGAATCGACATGATGGAAGGAGAAGCGATTACCTCCTCCGAAGAAATGGTGCCAAACCTCTTTAAGCGTTATCCTTATAGAGATCTCTATCCTAAGAGGGTCAGTAAAACCACAGGGAAATGGGAACCCGGCGAACAATTACATCCGACATTTTTGAAAGAGTTTTTCGGAACACTAAATGTCACAAATTATAACCTATACATAACATTCGCGATAAAAGACAGGGCGACCATGAAGTTTGAAGTGTTTGGTGAACCTCAAGACCCACCTACTACTGAACCTCCTGAACGACTTCTAAGATTTGGCGCAAAAGAAAAAAGCATGGTGGATGAAACCCAGAAATCTATCAAAAAATCGAAAGTTCAGTCTCAAACAGGATTTAGGTATTTTCTTCCAGATATACCGATGTTAAAGTCAGGGTTTATTAAAGAAGTTCTCCATTCTGACGGACATTCTCTTTATGGAGTGCTAAACCGCAAATCTAGGACGACTACTACCGTTAAATCCACAACATCACGTAGGTACTTTCGGCCTCTAAAACCAATCTTCGTTAGACCTAAACCTAAGAATAGAACCACACAGAGGTATTCTAAAATTCGATTTCCTGGAAAAAGAAAAATGTTGTCATCCTCGACCAAGATGTCTACCAAGTCAGCTCCTGTAAGTAAACGTCGTAAATATGATAAAGTTCATATGTTTACGCGAGTTTTCAGCACAAGTACGCTGTTCCCAGCCGCTCATGTTCATACCGCCGCGGACACGTCTGGGTCTCCAAGTAGTGTTGTACTTCGAATGACTTTAGAGAAGATTATTTGTTTTGATATTCCTATGTTGTTAATAAATTCTTAGTTTTCTGACACTGTTTTATGGTCTACTTCATTATTCACTCATGGTTTTTTTTCACCGAGTACGTTTACCGATACAAACACAATACAAAAATTCTCTGATTGAAGTGATTTGCTACTCATTTTGGATAGCTGCTGATGATAGAAATATGCTACTTGGTAAAATAAGTTTTTCATGTTGTGAGCTTTTCTAATAAAGGATTGTAATTTATTTTTAAATTGATGATTGATATGAATAAGCATTAGTCCAACTAATAAGTGGAATACCTTATGACTTCTAATTTTAAATAATCGATGTACCAAACGTTTCTGCAGTTTGCTACTACCAGGTAAAACGAAATATGAGTATAATATTGTAAATTTAAAAATATGACAGATTATACGTCTGTATAACTGGTCTCATATACTTTAGCACCTTACAAAGGCTATTTGTAAAAATCCCCGCAGGCAATGAAATATTGTTGTAAACTCAATTCGCGGTAAGGTCAGTGGATTTGCTATTTTTAAAGATTCAATGTAGTGAATAGAATAGCGAATAATATATAAAGTGTGACCATCCCTATTCCCATGGCTATCATAAGAAGTAGCTAAGGGAGATCAACCAAACAACAGCACTGCAAAGAAATTGAAAACTTCAAACAGACCCTATAATAACTCGTCTGACTAGCGTCATATAGTAGACTAAAACCTCCTTTTTAAGGAGCGGTCTAGGTCCAGCAGTTGTCTGTTATAGGCTGTTGATGATGATATTGATGAACCTGGAAATAAGTGACGACTGCTGCCCATAAATGCCTGAAACTGAAGAGTTTTTTTGTGCGTTACTACAATTTAAGATTACCATTCTAAGGTTAGGGGGATGGGTTTGTATCCCGATACCTAATTAAATTTGGTCTCAAGTTATTTAACCATATGTAGGTAATACGCCGCCCGTACCGAGAATGTCACTTGCATATCTCATGCATATATCGTTTTCGATAGCTTATTTTTATTTGTTTCTTGTTCACTGCGCAGGTGCTAATTATGTTATAAAGAATTACAGGTGTTTTACAGTAATGTATAGCCGCGGGAGCTGTCGACACGTTATGTTGATGAATCAATAATGGGAGGTTTATGTGAATTGCGAATGTTGTATTTTCTTCTGTATAAATCGATTTTTTTTTCATTTATTTTTTCTTTCTTAAAATATCTTTATGACTTAGTATATATGACACACTTCAAATTTAAGTTTTAAAAATCAAATTTATATACAAATTTCCTGGGGGCCTTTCATTTATTACGTAAAGGGATTTAGTGGTGGAGGGGGGTCAAACATGTTTTATTTTTTCTTGCAACGTTGTACGCGGCAGTCTTGATAGTTCTTGCGTAAGATCTCAGAAAAGTTAAGAGTAGTGCTTAAGTCCAAAAAAAAAAATTTTTTTAAATAAATATTAAAACCTATTACAACTACTAAACCAATATAAAATTTTTGGCTCTGCATTAGCCTAAGGTCGACTGGCAGAAAATGTCTACGGCATTAAGTCCACCTTCAGTGTTATGTGTATAAATAAAAAAAAAACCAGCCAAAGGCATATTTATTTTTTCTTTGGATTCTTACGTAATAATATTAAACAAGGGGACTCATTCGCATTTTCTCCTATTTAAGGGTGTGAGGGCTCAAAAACTAGTAAACATTGTATTTTGTAATAAATGAATTTATTAGTGTCAGCGTCATTTCCAAAACTCGCAAGCAACAAAAACTAGTCAGTTGCAGCCGTTGTCATAACCAGGAATGTTCCAAGAAATACAATCAGTTCCAAATAAGTTTGCGTGTGAACTGCACTCTGCGCAGACGCACATTTTGTAGAAACATTTAGGTAACTGGTTCCCTTTTTTTGGATGATGTTCTTATAATGAGGAGTTAAGGAATTTGCGGAGTGTGTTCAATTACTGTGAAACAAGTGGCAACAAATTATTCAAGTTCACATCGGTGTTTCTTACAGAGAAATGTTCTTAGGCTAGTTTATAATGTCACGCTAATTACACGCTCATTACATAAAAATAGGAAAAAAAAACACATCACTTCACACACTGATATGTTTGTTTGCTTACAAAGTACCAAGTTTGGCCACAAGGTTTAAGATTCAACTCGTTATCAATATTGTACAAAACTTGAAACGAACCCTTTACCAACCCGTCTGGCTTGCGTGGTATAGTAGGCCAAAACCTCCTTTCTAAGGAGAGGCCTATGTCCAGCAGTGGACTGTTAAAGGCTGTTGATGATGATGATGATAATCGTTACTAATATTATAAATGCGAAAGTAACTTTTCCTGTCTGTCTGCCTCTCACGGCAAAGCTACTTAACCGATTTAGATGAAATTTGGGACATCGATAGTTTATAGCCTGAGAAAAGACATACACGTGGGCGGAGCCGTGGTCGAAAGCTAGTATATCTATATATTAAATCGTGAAACTAAAACTTTGTGTGGTACAAAGTTTTTAGGAAAATTATGCAAACGGAGGAGAATTAATGACACCGATAAAGTTTATTTGAGGGAGGAGTGTATCGAATCCGAGATCTCTTGATCGGAACTCCCATAGTCACTCATAAAACAATATTACGTTTTAATTATAAAAAAATTGTCACACAGAATAGGTAAATTCCTGAACATAAATGAGCTTGCCTATTACGGTTAACCTTTTTAGATTTGGATTTTAGTAGATAAACTAAAAGTACGCTTAATAAAAAAGTAGATAATAATAAAGGACAATGATAAAAAAGGGAAATTCCTTGCATGGGTGCATTGGCTGGTGCTGAAAATTTAGGTCAACTTCTGAAACGATTAAGCCTATGGTCCTGACAACTATATGAATGGTAAAGTGGTTAAAATTAACCATTCAAGCCAACCACTTAACCATTCAAGTACATCACTTTGTGTGATACATAAATTGTTGGTCAGAGTCTGGATGTTCTTTGTGTTCGTTTTCTATATGTTTGTAATATCTCCGCGACACAGGATCTTTGATTTGCTTTTTCAAAGATAGAACAGTTTTCACATAAGTCAGTATTTAATATTTTTTATCTTACAAGTAGGTACACTTGACATAATACATTCACCTAAAACATATATATCATAAATTACTTGTGTATATCTGTTTGTTGCGATTAAAAGTAACCAATGTCCTTTCCCAGGCTTTAGATTATCTAAATACTGAATTTCATTTTAATTGGTGCAGTAGTTTTTGAGTTTATCCCGAGTGGAGAGGCGGCGGAGGATTTTGATTTTTGTAGTGACTATGCAGTAGTAATATCATAATTATATTCAGATTCAAATATTTTTGTATTTCTACACTATTTGTAATGCAGAAGACGACCTCTTTCTCTCTTAAAAAAGACAACTCCCGCATTAGGAATATAAATTCCTGTGTCGCGGGGGACTTTACAAACATACATGAAACGGACACAAAGGACACCCAGACTCGGAACAACAAATTGTGAATCACACAAAGTGTTGTCCTACGTGGGATTTGAATCCACGACACTTGGCGTAGTAGGAAGCGGCGTGGCGACCGCTTAAGCCACTAGGCCAACCGTGCAGTCTCCACTAGGCCAACCGTGCAGTCTAAATCTCAAAATTATGTTGAAATTTGAAAAAAAATAACGATAACTTTCCGTAAAGTATTGAGATGTAATAATCCTTATGATATATCCCTTAGCGGGTCTGGACGTGGAGACGATGTCGGAGATGCGTCGCGTGGTGGGCAAGGTTCGCGAGATGCAGGCCCAGCGCGAGTCGCTGGTGCAGGCGCTGCGGGACGCGGCCAACCAGGACGACATCACCGCGCAGCTGCTGGCCAGATCCTCGGAGCCCACCGACCTCGTCTTCAAGCAGGAGCTGGAGAAGCACACGCCCAGGGTACTACCACCTGTCACCTATTTATCCTAATAAAAAAGATAACGTTGAAATAATATGCGATTCATAAATATGTATAATTTAAGTAATTCTTCCGTAAATATTTAGTGACTGATTCTGTAAATATTAGTCTCACTGATCAAACTCAACCCAGTATGAGGCCGTCTTGCACTATTTAACCGACTTCAAAACAGGGAGGAGGTTTTATGTTCCACTTATGGATTTTATTAACGCACAATGGTCCAATAGCTACGGACTAAGTGCGGAAACCGCCTAGGAAAACTAAACTAAAATGGATTTTATTAATATATTAATACTGATCAAAAATGTTTCATAATCATCATCATCCGCCTATCGCAGTCCACTGCTGGACATAGGCCTCTCCCAATGCACACCACTGTGATCGATTTTGGGCTTCTCGCATCGATCAAAATGTTTGAATAACATAATTTTTTACAATACAATGCCAATTTCAAATGTAATTTTTCAACGAACCGTTGATTTTACAGACCTTGTAAATTAACTGTCCTTGCATACAGATATCCAGAATAATAAGATCTATCATACTTAAGTGTTGTGCACTAATCACTTCTGTTATAGTTCTCGTAAAGGGGAGCATGGTAGGTCTTGATATTTTGGTGTTTAGTGTTGGGAAAGTAGATAAGCTTATCAGATTATCTTAAATGATACGTTTAAAATTTGCTGATATTAAAATATACTTTAAGAAATCATTACAAGATTCAATTTTCAACGGTTATTTAAATCAGGTGTAAATTGTGAGACACAGAGTTGAATGTTTTCCAACTAGAGTCTTGTTTTGACACAGAACAAAAATTCCTTTACAGTTGTTTCTAATAACAAATGTTTTTGTTTTCAACATTGTAAAGATTTTTTTTCAAGATTCAAGATTATTTGGGGTTGGCTACTAGTTCAACCAGTTTTACCATAATATCAGGTTTTCCACTGCGACTGACATTATACCTCCGCTACCTTAAGGTCGAACTGAATTAAAAAGCTTAACTTAGTTTTCAGTGTACCAAAAAGAAAATTATTAAAAGCAAAACGGGATTAAATGTCAGATACAAAATCATTCTACCCTTATCATGTAGCCTTACGGTGGCCTACATGTTTTTGCCACACATTAATCCTACCGTGGCATTGGTTGGCAGCAGCAGCTATTTATGGAGTAGGTTGAAGCCTAAGTAAAAACAGACCTAAGTCAGAACACGATGACCTAATGTTATGTCGACTACAAATACAGAATAAATTTACGCAGACATTCTTTAGTCAGCATTATCAAGAAATTTAAATGTTTATAGATAGTAAGCTAATCCTGAAGTTGATAATATTGAATTATAACATGTTTTAGATTATAAAGGGTGACGAACATAAACAAAATTATGCGTATATTTTCCCGGAGTCATATCTATATCTCCTTTACACTTTTTCTTCCTAGTTTACTTTTAAGAATATTTGGAGTCGGCTTCTAAATCTTGAGGTCGAAAGTAAATTCGAAGATTGATCTAGTTTTTACTATATTTGAGAGCCATGTCTTCCGACGACTATCACAGATGTTCAAAACAACCGAGATCGATGGCTGAACGTGCTTTCCAATAACATGTAAATATTTTATGGCGAAAAATAGCTGACGATTCACGTGATGGTAAATTGACGAAGTTCCTGTCAAATCATGGCTCTCATGATCACAGAAAATATTTTACTGTGACTAGAAGCAGCCGTTACTGAATGCATCTGCATCATGCTAAAATTGTTAGCCTTGATATGTCCACAGTCTTCTTATTCGGGTTTTTTGTGCTCCGTAACGTAACGTAACGTACTGTGATTCCTATAGCGAATTTTCTTTTCCAAATCACTTTATTTTTAAATTATAGCTAAACAAAGTCTTTACTTTAAATAGAAAATATTATATAACATATTTTCATCTTACAAACTTTACATACAAACTCAGTTTTATATCATTTATTCACAAGGGCAGGTTATATTAATAGTGAGACGATCATGGTATTACTATGAACTTACAAACAATGTTAGGTAGGTAAGAATCGAATTTCTTCTTGAGCACACCACATAGTCTCGTTAGATACATCTAGTAAACAACGTGTCATTGTAACACAGAGTCGTCAATCTTACACTGTGTCATTTTTATCAGCGCTTCAAACCACACAGATCTTAGACACCAGCATCCGTCAGTATTATTCACACTTCGAACGAATTATCCGAATATTTCGAAACGACTGCTCTTTCTCATTTAATTACAAACAATTTGTGACCATTCCTATTTAGTAGAGTGTCGTGTAATTAAAAATGTTTTTAAACGAAAAAGAAATTATATTTTTATTTTTCTTTGTGACTGTTCTGTTATTGGTGCTGGTGTATCTCACCGTGTGTGACATAATTATTGGCAGATTTATCGTCAAAATATTTAGTGAGTAAACATTTTTGTAATATGTTTAGATATGTTATATTAACCTCTCCCATACCTTCTAACACACACACACACACACACAATCGTACACAATAACATCTCCTGCGTAGTTGTCTGGTCTCCGTTGAGACTGCCGTGGTATACTCAATATCGGCTATTAAAAAGAAAGGATGTCCTTAATGTATGCATGAAATTAAATTAAAGTGTGGCATACAAGTAATTTTCTAAATAAGGAAAAACCATACTCTGTAAGGAGGTTCCTATGTCGAGCATACTGTTTAAGGCTATTGAAAATAGTGATAAATTTTCTTGAAGAGAAAAGAGGGAAGCTGGCATTATTGTATTTTCTAAACTCTGCATACGTGGTTAACGAGAAACCAGCTGGTGTGATGATAATGATAGTCATTAACACAATCACTATATAGGTAGGTTACACATTATGTACTCAAAATACTTTTATCACAAAAGTTATGGTGATTGAAATCAATTTTGTAAATCGTGTCGTTTTATCAAATGACTGCTTTTTGTACTTAGACGATAAGTAGAATGACCACGTTTCTACCAGGTCCGAATTCTTAGTGTTTTGTTATTACACATTTTATAGAAAGTTTTTCCTGCCAAACAAGTTTGATTTTCACATTAAATGTATCAATAACATTTATCGCTTATTTCCAATATTATATTAAAGAATATTTACATACAAGCGTTAAAATATTCCCCCTCATCATCGCTTACTGGAAGCATTTCCAAAAGACTGGCAGCATTGCCACGTGGAATGGCAATGCTATTTCTCTCAGTCACGAGAAGCGTCAATAAGTGGCAGAGCTAGCTAATCCCAACCTAGCGTCTCTACCCCAAGCGGTTCAAAATTTATAATTACCTGTTCTTCTTTTATTTGTTGGTATTTACACCGTTAGAGGCTTTCTGTTGATGCAGTGTCGGCATAATCAGCTGTACTTAGAAGACGTGACGGCGCAGGGTGTCGATAAATGTACAATCTGGTCTTTTGCCATCGTCTCGTATCAAACCATTGGGTTCACGTACAGCCGGGGGTCGGCGTTCAAACAAACAAATAAATAAATTCATCAACTTTATTAATATTGTAAAGATGAAATTGGGTAACCTGACATACATCGTTCTGTTATTTTTATTTACTGCCGTATCAATAGCTATTTGGCATTGTGGTTTAAGTTTATCAGAATAAATCAGATCAAGCTACGTACCTGCCAGTCTTCAAGATAAAGATACCTGTAAGACAGACAGACTGAAAAATCTCAAATTATGGTTGTTTACAGATAAAAATACGTGAAAATATCGATTGACAATAATATCTTTATCTTATTAACTGTGTATAAAATGTTTTCCTGCTCCATTAATTCTTAAAACACGGAAATCTTCTAGGTGTTGCAGAACCTGCAATGAAACCAACTGTTGTTAAAGGACCAACAAAATTACCTCGTTACTCGTGTTCAGCTAGTGGAGTCTGAATGTGGTCTTTCTTGTGAAAACTCATTTGTACTGCAGGATGATTTACTCGTAGGTGACTATTTCTTCAACCTGTTGAGACATGCTCTGCCAAGAGGGTTTTGTGTGTATCCAAATCCACACAGAAAATCTGCCATTCTAATATTCATCAGTAGATTTCGTGCTTCTAGTTTCTTTTTCTGCAAATTTTTCTGGTATAAATATTAATTTATCCGTGTGGTGACGGATTAAGCCAGCGTGGTATAGTAGGCCAAAACCTCCTTTTTAAGGAGAGGCCTATGTCCAGCAATGGACTTTTAAAGGCTGTTGATGATGATGATGAAACAGCCTTCAAGGAAGGTAGATTAGCAGCACCATCTTCTTCACTCCCACAGTGGTGACCGTTAATCAAGTCTCAGCCAGCGAGCAACCACAGGCTCAACAAGGGACACCACTCGCATGTAGCGATTGCTTCAGCCTGGTTACCCCTACGACCTCATCAGCGTCTAGGCACAGACACACTTCACCACGGTTAACGTAAGCGGAGCATCTCTCTACCGTCTACTCTTTTTCTCCATTTTTGACCAAATACCTTGAATGTAGCTGAAAATTAATAAGTTCTCGAATTGTGTAATCAGGATCAAGTTACTTTTGTGATAAAAATACTTACGTATATAAGAAGTCTGTAGGTATAACAAAAAGTCTTGAGTAGACTTCTTGAAAATCCTTAACAACTCTTTCAGAAAGTTAGGAACCTGGCAATTGAGGAATACTCTCCCAACTTTCTCCATCCAACTGTTATCCCGCCTTACCAGTAGCTTATCTTACCAAGAACAATATTCCTATCAACTAATTAGTTATTATCAAATTTACGTGTGAGATAATCATCCACAGTCTGATAAACGTCCAACGGTGCATCAGTCACTGTTCTATACTCTAGTTTTGTGCCGGTTCTGGGACTATTAACGTTATGAATTTTGCCTATGTTATTATCCCGTTCGTGGTGCTCGCCATCTTCTATGCTACGACCTGTTTGTGTGTCCACTGCTATAGATTGTATGGTGAGTCTAGCATTAGTTGATCACTTATTAATAATTCAAAAAGTCAGTGAAACTTGAAGAGGCTGAATTTTTTTGACCGGTATTAATATAAATTTAATTACCCTAAGCATAAAATTTCCTTATGGAGTTTTCTAAAAATAAACATTGTTAGGACAATTCTATTTTTAACAAAAATATTTGAACGCCACATTAAAGAAAATGAAGTATTCAAAGACTGCAAAAATCTCTACAAACGTAACTGCTTCGGAGTGCCGCAGGGGAACATTTTAGATCCCATCCTTTTCCTTGTATAAATAAAAGACTTACATCACGAAATCATTTCATCGGCAGAACTTCTTTATTATAATGACAACACTGTCACTTGATTTCACGGCCAAAACTGGAAAAGTGTCATAAGATGTGCTGAAAGGATAATGTACCAATTTTGAGACTGGCTGGGAAGGAACCTTCTCACTCTAGGAAAACAAACCACATTGGTTTCTATAAAACACAATAAACCACATTGGCTTCTAATCGAAAGAATCCTATCCACATTTACTTACACTCTTACGCACCGTCTACTCTTTCATGTAAATGTGCAGTCCTTAACCTCGCTGCTGCTAGAGCTAGAAAACTAATTGGCATCATAAGATTGCTGAGAAACTCTACCAGCCAGAAAATCTTAAGGACAGTGTACTTTGCATTACGCCAATCAATCTTAAGCTACTGTATTGGAATCTGGGGTTCAGCGGCTAATTTGGAAGACTTGAAAGGGTTCAACGAGCATTTGTAAGGGTGATGTTAAAGAAATCCTGGTAAGGGTTTCTTTAACATTACCTAACTAATCAACTAACAATTTGTACGCCGAAGTAAATATTTCCACGCTTGTATTTTCACACACAACGCTATAACAAACTGTCCTGTATATAATGACATCAAGTCTAATCGCACTTATAAGATACCTCTACCACCATCGTTCAACCAAAGATAGGCCATACACATATAATAATTTATCATCCATATGCTATCTGAAAGACTGTAATGGTGCACAGCTAAAACTAACCTGACACAATTTCTACTGGCCCTGGATTACATCGATACTGAGGGGTTATTATCTGGGTACGGAGACATAGTGCTGTCATAATGGTCCAAGAGCCCAGAGCGATCAGACATAACTTATTTTCACATGGATGAAACCTTAACTACTCAGTAGCGTCTAGTGTACTTTTAAATACCTGCGTGTTTGTGGAACTAGATCTGTGACACCTGGGCAGATATCAGGTGAGAAAGGTGACTAAAAATAAGAGTTATCTAACTTAAATTAGTATGGCTGATCTTTATATATATTTTGTAGAATATTATTCTAAACTAGTTTCATAAAGTGTCAGACACTTTTCATGGACCAGAGCTTGTCTCAGACGCTTTAAAGATCGACAAAAATTAATGAACTTTACTTATTTTTACATGTCTGATTTTTTAATATGTTATTAAAGTAACTATTACAAAGTTACATTTCATCAGTCAGACAAATTCGAGTGACCAAACATCCCTCAAACACAAAAAACATTCAGCCGGGAGTGCGATCATCATGCTATTTCAGAGCGAGTGAGACGTCCACAGCAACTTGGATCCCGTTTTTAGGGTTCCATAGCCAAATGGCAAAAAACGGAACCCTTATAGATTCGTCATGTCTGTCTGTCTGTCTGTCTGTCCGTCCGTATGTCACAGCCACTTTTTTCGGAAACCTTAAGAGCTATACTTTTGAAACTTGGTAAGTAGATGTAATCTGTGAACCGCATTAAGATTTTTACATAAAAATAGAAAAAAAACAATACATTTTGGGGGTCCCCATACTTGGAACTGAAACTCAAAAAAATTTTTTCATCGAACCCATCGAGTAAAAAAATTAAATATAATGAAAATACTTACTAATTTCAATCTAAGATTTTCGCATTCTTGTTTCAATAACATGGGCTTCAACATTAAGTTGTTAATTATTAAATATTAAAGTGAATTCATTTATTGCATCTATTTGTGATATGTAAATATATGAGGATCCATTTTGTTTTATAAGGAAATATCTTTATATTATTGTAAAAAAGATACCAGTTAGAAAAAGATATAAACAAAATGTACCACTACCACTACAATATCACTATGATTAATTACAGCAAATATCTCCTAATCATCGCAATCATCGACGCAGTCATTAGAATAAATAAATAAATAAATTAAAAAAAAATTGCAGTAAATTGCAGTTTACGATTTATGACGTATTAAAAAAAACTACTAACTAGATCTCGTTCAAACCAATTTTCGTTGGTAGTTTGCACGGTAATGTACAACATACATTTTTTTTAGTTTTATCACTCTCTTATTTTATAAGTTAGAGGGGGGGGGACACACATTTTTCCACTTTGGATGTGTCTCTCGCGCAAACTATTCAATTTAGAAAAAAATGATATAAGAAACCTCAACATCATTTTTGAATACCTATCCATAGATACTCCACACGTATGGGTTCGATGAAAAAAATTTTTTTGAGTTTCAGTTCCAAGTATGGGGACCCCCAAAATGTATTGTTTTTTTTTCTATTTTTATGTAAAAATCTTAATGCGGTTCACAGATTACATCTGTAACATCTTTTTTTTAACCTTAATTCTACGAGTGGATAACCAAGTATTCAGAATAGATTTTATGTACCTATAGCGCCACCTTTGGCAAACCGTGACTTTTTCTCCTCTGTCTGCCAACTGCATGTTAGATTTGTTTTTACTAACGAAGCGAGAGGTGGCGTTCATGTCATTCGTTAAACAAGATTTGACCAAAAAGATTTTCAGGTCTATGGTACGTATTTAATCTGTGGTCTGGTTTGTCTTTGGAAATCGTATGATGTTATTTTATTTTGTAAGAGGGTGGGATTTTTATTCCAGAAAAGTCCTTGAAATAGAATATAAAAGCCAGTATTAGTTCCTCAAAGGACTATTCTGTGTCTCGCTGTGAACATATTGTGATCCTGCCCGTCGTAATAAATAGTTGTGAAGAAATCTCTGCTGATCTGCCCCGCTGTTGAAGTGGTGAGAATTTGAATTCTTTTTACTGTATTTCTCCAGTTTATTTGTTTGCGAGATTATTTGCTTAGGGTGTTAATCTCTTTTCTAGGGTCCAAGATTCTATCCAAGATTTCATCCAAGATTTCAACCAAGGTTTTGACCAAGGTTTTGTCACATATCCTTCTAAGGATTGGTGCTTCGGTTTCCTTACTGGAAAAAGAATGTTAGATAAAAGAATCTAAATTAGCTATAAGGATAGAATTAAGATACTTGTTACTGTTTTGGTTTTAAGTGAATTATAGATATGTGTGTGAACCTGAAATGTCTTTTCCTTGAAGAGTAACCTGACCGCCCATCTGCACACTTGCACACCCACATCTTTCTTCTCTTTGTTTTGCTTCGAATTTAAATTCTACTTTTTGAACGGCGCCCTGAGCATCTCTTGTTCTACTGACTGTGCTGTCGGTGAGTAATTCCCCTTGGTAGGGCTAGGGCCAACTATAAACCCCCCTTTACCGGGGCTAGGGGTTACAAATTGGCGCACCAACGTTTGGCTTATAAACCGAACCTCTCTGTGTGTGTGCTGTGCGTGGGTGTTCGGGTTGAACTTCAAGGAAACCATCCGTCCGATACGTCCCAGGACGTTAATTGGTTTTGCGTTTGCAGTACGCATATAATTAACATTTGTTTGCATTTTTTCAGCGCATCTTACCACCTCTTATGCGGCATGCAAACACTAAATTCAAAATTAACATAAATTTTATTACTGCAAATTATTTGGTAAGTCTGGCTTTTTAATTTGGTACTTTGTGTTTTGTGTTTCTGTGTTTTGTCTGTTTTGTCTTGTTCAGTTTCACACAATTATATATCTTTTGTGTCCCTTCTAGTGTGTTGTAGAAAAGTCACATAAGTGAGGGTAATTTTTTTTCACCACATTCTAGGTGTACCTACTTGTAGAAATAAGTTGTGCTAGCAGTGCACACCAAGTTATCACTTGGGTTATTATTTTAAAACTTAATTAGAACAAGGACATAGTTTCCTTATATCTAGACTTATATCTTTTCTATGGATATTGTTAATATCTGATGAAAACTTTTTTTCATCACTTTTTTAGAGTACCTACTTACAAAATAAGTGAGTGTCCTGTGAGTTTGTTATCTATATAGCAAGCACTCAATTCAAATACAATATTACCTAGTTTTAATAAGGATATTGTATTCCTTATATTGTGTTGAACAATTTAAATTCTTAATATATTGAAATTTTTAACTATAAAACTTTGTAGCTAACAGTTAAACCTTTTATTACAATAGTACTTGATTATATTGGGTGTATTGTGTGCTTAACCCTTTCAGACCTGAATTATTTTTTTTCATCCGATGGATTTGGTAAATTCCATACATCTAAGTTGTAGTTATGAGACTTTAAGAAAAATAAAAAAATAAATCTTAGCCTTAAACTTTTCGAGAAAAACTAGTTTTTCTAATTGTGCACAAATGCGGACACCCGTCCTACATAGTAATAATAATAAGGTGTGTCAAATGGTTTTGAAATGAAATAATGTTTATTTAGGAACATTTTTATTATAGAATTTTAAACAAATTAACGTAGTTAAATTCTTTTTATAAAATAAAAGAAACATTTGGCAGTTTTTTGGCGAAATCAGTCTTTGACACAAACACAAGAACATAGTAAGAACTATAATTAGCAACAAAAAAATAATCTTCATCTAGGTATAAAAAGCTAAGAAGCAATTCTTGTCTTTGGTTAGACATAGATGGACTTTGCACTTTATGCATTTGATGCGAGATTTTCCCTTGCATCCAACCATTTTACACCTAGTCCCAGTTCCATCGTCATGTGCAGGGAAATGCCCAACACCGTCACGTGCTATTTCAGCTGCAGGGCGAATCTCTCCTGGCCTTCTTGGTATAATTTGCATCATTGGGCTACTGCTGCTACTTGGTCGACCTCTTTTGGCGATAGAAAATTTATGTTGTAGCACTAAACTGTCAGCCAACCGTCCACGAAAGTGAAGCAAAGTAAGTCGTTGCTTTTTTGGAGTGCCTAATAAGTCATTATCTATTTGGTATTCTCGATATGCCTGAACAACTGCCAGATCTGATGCATGAAATATCATACGCAGAGTCCATTTTTTTGATTTTATAAATGTTCTGTAATAGCTCATAAGTTGATCTAATAAATCGACGCCACCCATTGCGTGATTAAAGCGCTTTACGACCTCAGGTCGCTCAACTTCAATATATCGTTTCTCTTTTTTACACCATCTCTTTACCATATCTTTTTCACCTATACCAACAAAATTGGAGGCCAGATGGGTAATCTTATTGTCGACCCACTTGACAATAGTTACATCTCCGTCTCTGCTACATACTTCTTGAGAGAAACCTCTAGGCTTTTTATTCGTTTCCTTGTCACTTAAAAACGGTGGCTTAATAAATCGGTTTACACGAGCTGTACATGCGGCCATTATACCTTTTTGTTTTAAAATTTGGAGTAACTGATATGACGAAAAATAATTATCAAAGTAAAGCTCATGACCCTGGCTTTCACCGATTCTCTTTGCAAGATGTATAACTATCGAAGCACCATAGCCAATCTTTCTTGCGATGTTACCATCAAGTTCTGGAGAGGAGGACTGGTACAGAATAAAATCATAGGCCTGGCCATGTTTACCACATAAAAAATAAATTTTGAGGCCCCATGGGCAAGGTTTTCCTTTTATGTACTGTTTGGCTACATGTTTTCCAGTGAAAGGAACCATCTGTTCATCAACGCAAAGTTGTTTTTCCAGTGGCAATTCTAAGCATCGTTTCCTGACAGCATCATAAATGGGTCTCACTTTGTCAAATACGTCTTTGCAATCAGTTGGAATTTTGGTGTTGTCCACAAGATGTAAATTATTCCGTAATTCAAAAAAACGATCCCTTGTCATATTATCTGTAAACAGGGGAATGCTAATGTTTGTCTCCCAGTACATTTTCAAACACGGATAACTAAATACACCTGTGGCTAAATGTAGACCAAATAAAACCTCTAACTCCCCTGTATAAGTAGGTTTGAATTTATGCTTGTTTGACTGAGCGGCATATAAATTAGTCATTTCTGCCATTATACAAAATATTTGTTTTGGGACATACCTATAATAATAATCTATTGGGGCTTTGACAGTTGGATCTACAGATATTGGTGGAAACCAGGCTGATGGTATAGTATTGACCAATTCTCGGTGTCTCCATGCAATCTTCTGTTTTGCTGTGAGGTTCTGTAAACTATCTTGAACTATGGAAGGTATTTCTGGTTGAGTCTCCGCCATTTCACAGGAGTTGACTAGATCTTCTGGTTCCTGATCAACGACGCCGTCATACAAGTCGCTAGGTTCTTCTTCGTCATCAGATTCTGGTGGAAATAATTCCCTTTCATTTTGGTGAATTACATCTGCGCCAACTCTAGCAGGTAATGGTGTTGGACGAATGGATTCTCCATAATTATCTTCTTCATCAGAAGATAACAACAAGTCAGAAAGATTTCCATCATCTAGTGCTTTTAACGCCTCCAGTGAGAACATATTGGTGTTTTTTCATCTGAAATTGTAAGTAAACAATATAATAAATAATTGTACACACTTATTTTAGTAATATAAACAGTAAAATAGTAAAAATATAACTAAAACATTTTGTTGTAAAAAACCGTTAACAATGAGAAAAAACTTAGTTGAGTCCTGATGGGAACAAATGAGCACAAAAATAAAAATCTAGATTACTAATATAAAATCATAACAAAATACACAAACATTAGGTTACACATAATCTCAATAATATTAGATTTCTGCTCATAATTTTTTCAGGTAATTTCTTGCAATAATTTACATTGTTTAGAAATAAAATAAAGAGCTCACCTGCACAGTTCAAATCACTCTCGGGTACTGGTCGAAACTTGTCGATAATTGCTATAATGCTCTAAGAGATGGCGTTAGTAGTACCGAATTTGGTAGTTTATTATGTGAACAAGTGAATACAGCCGTTTACAATTGGAAAGTTTACGAGTATTATATTTATTTTTCCATTTATATTTTATGTCTACAATTGTGCACGCCAGGTTTGAAAGGGTTAATATCTTGTAAAATAATTTAAATTTATTTCAGAACTTAAATTCGAATAAAACTTACCCTTCTTTTGTTTATAAATAAGAATCTTTTAGAAAACTAAGAAACTTTGTTGTTAACTGCATAAAGAAGCAGGAATAAGTACCTGCAATTATTTTAAACTTTAACATTATCATTTAGAATCTCTGTGTGGAATTTAGATACTTTATTGTTATCTGCATCATATAGCAGGAATAAGTACCTGCAATTAATTTTAAACTTTAACATTAGCATTTAGAATCTCTTTGTGGAATTTAGAAACTTTATTGTTATCTGCATTATATAGCAGGAATAAGTACCTGCAATTATTTTTTATTTTTGAAAATTAGCATTTTGAATCTTCTTTGAAGAACTATAAACCAACTAATATAAATTAGTTTTATAGAATTGTTTTTGTAGAACATAGACTTGTGAATTACATTTAAACTCATTTACCAATATGAATACTTCCAACATATTGGTTACTTGTTTGTTTGAACTGTAATGTCTGCACATAAATTAATATATGCATTGTTGTAATCAACCTAGATTTTCTTTTGCAGGCTTAGGTTGTGTCATGACACTAAATAACCTTAGACTTTAAATTTTAATTGTGAATCATAACTTAGTATCTTGACTTTGTATTTTAACTGTGAATCATTACTATAATCTTGTAACTGAGAACATTAACTCTGAACTCTTTTGATTTAGAGTTGATGATAGTATGAACTTATTATTGAGGTGTCAACTATGTAACTTTGAATTGAAAACTTTAACTGTGAACTTAGAATTATAATCTTATAATTTGGTACGTTAACTTAGAACTTCAATTTTTTTTCTTCATCATGGCCCAGTTGGTTAGGTGTAATAATTACCTGAAAAAGGATTAATTATTAACGAATGGTCTACTATTTAACTTTTAATTTTGAACTCTAGCTTGGAACTTTTAGTTTAGATTTTTTTAGTTAACTTCATGACACATAGATTTCTTTGAATGAGTTTATTTACGATTTGTCTGCTATGGGGTTTTCAGGTTCCTGTTGGCGCAGTGACAGTCTTCGGAGTGAGCTGCGAACTGTATTGTGTCTTCTCCGGCATGGCGGCTCTAGTGCCAGCGCCTCTCTGTCCCTGCTTCAGCTGATACGAAGCTGTTTCTATGAACGTATGGTTTGAATGAACTGTATATAGTTCGGTATTCAGGTGATCTTTTTGAATCTATTTTTTTGAAATTTCATCTTATTATTAGAATCTAGTCACCTTAGGTTGTCAATGTGTGCTTAGGTGTCTTCTGAGATATCTCAGTTGATAGGTGGTGGTTTCGATTACCCCGCACTGGTAGGTGTCCGTGACCGGTTATGAGTAACTCTGTCTGTGTCTGTGTCTGTGTCTGCGGTCAGCGGTCACCTATTCTGTCTAAGAAAAAAAAATTTTTTTTTTCTCTCTGTACCTAACTGATTGAGTTTACTATGTACTTACTGAACTGTCTGTGTCTTTATGCTGTACACTAGGGAACTTGTACTTAGTCAACTTGAGCATAGACGCCTATTGTCTGGTGACTAGTATTTTGTTGTTTCCTCTCACATTTCTGCTAGTGGTGAGTGTCAATTGGTGTGTCTCCAGTAATGGTTGGATGTTTTGTGGTTGGTGACTGTGTGTGTCTTTGACGAATTAAAACAAGCCTACACGCTGTTGTGCCTGGTCCCTTGTCACCTGACACAGCTGTTGATGATGATGGTTGGGAGCTTTGTGGGTTGATGTGGCAGGACCATGCTAGTCCTGCACACAACTGTGTCTGCAAGTTGCAGTCTTTCTTTTATGTGGGGTAATGCCCTACTTGGCTTACACACATCCTTCTCTGCATGTTGCACTTCTCTTCACTTTGTACCGGGGTATGACTGGCCTAAGGCTCTAGTCTACCCGTCTTATATCCTAGTTACAGCGGGTCGTGACTGTAACAAGTTCGCCAAAGACAATACACACTCATCGCCCGAGACATCTCACCTGCTGGTAGATTGCATTAATTTGATACCTCACCGCTAACTCCTGTCCTTATGTTTAGGTCAGGCCTCTTTTTTTGAACACTTAAAACTTAGATATTATTCTGCTTGAACTCTTGTTGAAATTTGTATTAGTATTAGCTTTGGTAATTACTTGTTGTCACTTAATTTTTTTTTTAGCTCTTGGTAGCAATTAAATTTAGATTCGTTGGGACTTTGGAATAGAATCTCTGTCTTATTGGGTGTTACTAGCTTAGCCATACTGTTTTGTAACTTTTTAGTTTTTTTTGTTCTTTTGTTGCATAGGCAATCTTTTAATTTCCTTCGCACCCTGCTCAGGAAATTTCACGGGGGAGGGGGTACTGTAACATCTTTTTTTTAACCTTAATTCTACGAGTGGATAACCAAGTATTCAGAATAGATTTTATGTACCTATAGCGCCACCTTTGGCAAACCGTGACTTTTTCTCCTCTGTCTGCCAACTGCATGTTAGATTTGTTTTCACTAACGAAGCGAGAGGTGGCGTTCATGTCATTCGTTAAACAAGATTTGACCAAACAGATTTTCAGGTCTATGGTACGTATTTAATCTGTGGTCTGGTTTGTCTTTGGAAATCGTATGATGTTATTTTATTTTGTAAGAGGGTGGGATTTTTATTCCAGAAAAGTCCTTGAAATAGAATATAAAAGCCAGTATTAGTTCCTCAAAGGACTATTCTGTGTCTCGCTGTGAACATATTGTGATCCTGCCCGTCGTAATAAATAGTTGTGAAGAAATCTCTGCTGATCTGCCCCGCTGTTGAAGTGGTGAGAATTTGAATTCTTTTTACTGTATTTCTCCAGTTTATTTGTTTGCGAGATTATTTGCTTAGGGTGTTAATCTCTTTTCTAGGGTCCAAGATTCTATCCAAGATTTCATCCAAGATTTCAACCAAGGTTTTGACCAAGGTTTTGTCACATATCCTTCTAAGGATTGGTGCTTCGGTTTCCTTACTGGGCCTACAGTGTGGCAGTCTAGAGAGCCGCCTATTCTGCGATTGCGCATCTCCTGCCAAAGAGGATCACGTATGGTTTTTATAACCTAATTGACATACCTCTGGATAATATCTTATTTATTTGTTCACCGGTACCTACGCTTACTCCGCGACCATACAATGAGGGACCCCAGGGACCACAGCGGGGTAGCCGTGTTCTATCGACAGACGCCTGCACGTCCCGGTCGACCCCCCTTAAACCCAGGGAGGCTTAAGGGATAAACTTTTTTATGGACAACCCTCTATATTAGATATAAGAAATTAGATATAAGAAATTAGATATAAGAATGTTAGATAAAAGAATCTAAATTAGCTATAAGGATAGAATTAAGATACTTGTTACTGTTTTGGTTTTAAGTGAATTATAGATATGTGTGTGAACCTGAAATGTCTTTTCCTTGAAGAGTAACCTGACCGCCCATCTGCACACTTGCACACCCACATCTTTCTTCTCTTTGTTTTGCTTCGAATTTAAATTCTACTTTTTGAACGGCGCCCTGAGCATCTCTTGTTCTACTGACTGTGCTGTCGGTGAGTAATTCCCCTTGGTAGGGCTAGGGCCAACTATAAACCCCCCTTTACCGGGGCTAGGGGTTACACATCTACTTACCAAGTTTCAAAAGTATAGCTCTTATGGTTTCCGAAAAAAGTGTCTGTGACATACGGACGGACAGACAGACAGACAGACAGACATGACGAATCTATAAGGGTTCAGTTTTTTGCCATTTGGCTATGGAACCCTAAAAACGGGATCCAAGTTGCTGTGGACGACTCACTCGCTCTGAAATAGCATGATGATCGCACTCCCGGCTGAATAATTTTTGTGTTTAAGGGATGTTTGGTCACTCGAATTTGTCTGACTGATGAAATGTAACTTTGTAATAGTTACTTTAATAACATATTAAAAAATCAGACATGTAAAAATAAGTAAAGTTCATTAACCACTCGTCAGTGGCGGGATCAGTTTGGGGCTCTTTCAAATTTCGCGCCTTTGTGGAGGAACCACTTACGGGCTCTTTCGGCCGCAGTGTACTTATAGACTTTTTTGTCGATATCTACGGTTCTCACTCTACGCTTTTTGTTTACAATAGATTCCGAATGAATTGACGCACCGCACTCAATAAATTTGTTTAGTCTGTGGCACGCATTGTTTTGACAATCGTTATCATAAATTATGACGGCTTCCAGACAGCGTCAAGTGCTTGTTTGGCGCCCATTTTTTATGCAACTTTTTATAAACAAATTGTTTTATTGATAATATGGTCTTGTGTTTAAGTTATTAAGTGCTTAGTGTTATAATGTTTAAATAGTGTCTATAGTGATAACAAGGTCGTGATTTTTCATTAATTGGAAAAAAAAAGTGGGCCCGAGATGGGCCACCTTCCATTCTAGGTGAGTCATTTTATTTCTCAAAACACAGTTGCAATGCATTTCAAAGTTAAGTGAAGTGTTAGAAATTACATAAAGAAATCTAATTAAGAATATAAATTCCTATTTGCTTTATTATATTTATCAATGGATTTAGAGAAAATCATGATTTTCTAAATTTATAACCTAAAAATTCCCCCTCTGTTAAAAGACCCGGATTTGGTCGCAACAGATTTGCATAATTAGCATTTTTGACAGCCACTGACGAGAGGTTAATTTTTGTCGATCTTTAAAGCGTCTGACACAAGCTCTGGTCCATGAAAAGTGTCTGACACTTTATGAAACTAGTTTAGAATAATATTCTACAATATATATATAAAGATCAGCCATACTAATTTAAGTTAGATAACTCTTATTTTTAGTTACCTTTCTCACCTGATATCTGCCCAGGTGTCACAGATCTAGTTCCACAAACACGCAGGTATTTAAAAGTACACTAGACGCTACTGAGTAGTTAAGGTTTCATCCATGTGAAAATAAGTTATGTCTGATCGCTCTGGGCTCTTACTCTATAATTTTTGTGTCAATATTATGTTGATATTTAAATTTTATAATGTCTTTTGCTTTTATTTATTTTGTTTTTTGTTTTGGTAGCCTAAATTAAAAGTTAAACTTTTATATATTAATAATTTATGAAAACGTATACTGTACGGGTCTAATTCCACTGTTATTTCTTGTTAATTTTTAGACAATCCAAGATACAAGCGCAGCTTAGTTTGAATGTTACCAACAAATATCGTAATTATTGTATACTAGCTGACCCGGCAGACTTCGTACTGTCTCAGTCGATAAGTAGAAGACCTAAACTACTTTCATATTTATTCGTCTTTTAAACCCTCTCTGGACTTTCACAAATAATTCAAAACCAAAATTAGCCAAATCAGTTCTCGAGTTTTAGCGAGACTAACGAACAGCAATTCATTTTTCGATCTAGATTAGTCTTATGTTCTGGAAAACTCGGTTTTCGTGCGTATTTCTTTCGTTTTTATCATTACTCTAAGCATTGCTTGCGACATCTACACTACTCTTTCAGTAACACTTAGTTACTTAGTGGTCGGTGCTTCAACATAACAACACTACAGCTATTTGAGAGAATAGTTGGCTTTGTTAAACAATATTATTGTCTAACCGAGTAAAGCTCGGTCGCTCAATTACTAAATTAAGAAGTGTGTAATAATGTATGCACATACTCGTACATAAAACTGAATGTTTATCTTTTAAGCGTTCCGAACCCATTAATCAGCTTGTGATAAAACTTTGAAAAGATTTAACAGTGTTTATAATTTTGTTTGTTTATTTGCCTAAGTACTAATAAACAATTAAAATCATCTTTATTCATTTTTAGGGTTTCGTAGCCAAATGGCAAAAAACGGAACCCTTATAGATTCGTCATGTCTCTCTGTCAATCCGTCTGTCCGTCCGTACGTCACAGCCACTTTTTTCCGAAACCATAAGAACTATACCTTTGAAACTTGGTAAGTAGATGTAATCTGTGAACCGTATTAAGATTTTCACATGAAAATAGAAAAAAAAACAATACATTTTGGAGGTCCCCATACTTGGAACTGAAACTCAAAATTTTTTTTATGGATGATGTTGAGGTTTCTAATATCATTTTTTTCGAAACTGAATAGTTTGCGTGAGAGACACTTCCAAAGTGAAAAAATGTGTGTTCCCTCCCCTGTAACTTCTAAAATAAGAGAGTGATAAAACAAAAAAAAATATATGTTGGACATTACCATGCAAACTACCAACGAAAATTGGTTTAAGCGAGATCTAGTAAGTAGTATTTTTGTAATACGTCATAAATCGTAAACCGCAAATTACCTTTCATTCAATCAATACACTATTATAAAAACATCGATTAAAGTTAACTTTTATATGATGTTACTTGCTGATATGGAACCCTTCATGGGCAAGTCCGACTCGCACTTGGCCGCTTTTTTTTAATTAAGTTTAAAAACTAACAACCCTAACAATAATTTATTAGGGTTGTTTGCCAACACGATGACCGAACGAACATTTGTCTAAAGACTAAGTTTTTTTTTAAATTCACAAAATTCTATGCACAAGTTATAACATATTATTTACACGCACAGTTTGGTACCGTTTAACTAAACATGTGAGATTCGCCGACAGTTCAAATCGTGGTCACAATTCTTTTAATTGTAAAGACTGCGACTACGGTTGGGACTGCAGACCAGATGAAGGGCGAAATAAGGTTTTAAAAATTCTTGGCCATAACTTACATATTACATGGGTGAAGCTGCAGGCAAAGGCTTATTTCAAATATTTTTTTATTAAATTCCAATGTATCTAAACCGCAATATTATCAAAAGAAATACGTAAGACTATTTAAGAAAATCATAAAAGCTACTAAGAATAAATAAATCTATTAATATTTTAGATATTTTCTCACATTTTATAGACAACGCCATCTAGAAACCAAACTAAGCAGAGCTTGTATATTATGGGTAACTAGGCAACTGATATAAGCACATAAACATACTTTTTTTGTAAATACATACTTACATATTATACATGTTCTATGTTATGTAGGTCGGTTTCCGCACTTAGTCCTTTAAGTGGACCATTGTACGTGAGCATATTATACATAGAAAACACCCAAACTCCAAAACAAATATTTGCAGATCACACAAACATTTGGTCCGACCCGGGAATCGAACCCGAGACCTCTTGATCAGCAGTCGCGTACGCTCGCCACTAGATCAACAAGGCAGCATTATTTATAGCAATACTAAGTATATAGGTTTAAAAGTAGAATCAATGAGAATGGATAATCGTCATGATTATGAATGCAGCATGGAGTCCCCCACTATGACGACAGTGAGATAGTTCTAATTATCGGGCCTTCAGGCCTTCGCACCTACAAAATACTAGGGCACGAATTCTGTCATTTATAGCTGAGATGATGATGATGAGAGTTATACCGCTCCGATCTGGTCAGTCCACAGTCCAGTGCTCTACTACCTAGAGTACTTTTCAAGCGTCTTGGGTTCAAAGACAGTCTCGTCTAATCACCATCCCACCGCGACTAATCCGACTCACCAGGAGCTTATCTGCATCATAAACCTCTCCACGTCAAAAGTAAAACCTTTTACCACATTTCGTATCAACTAATTAGTTCCTATCGAATTTACGTATCAGATTATCACGCACAGGCCGATAAACGAGCATCAGTCCACCAGTCACTGTTCTATACTGTAGGTTTGTGGCGGTTCTGGGAAACTAAAAGCTATGGATTACACTATTCTTCTGTTGCCCTTTGTGGTGCTGATCATCTTCTACACCACCACCTGTATCTGCCTCCATTGCTACAGATATTTGGGTGAGTTTAGTTTTAGTTAATTCCAGAGAGCCATTAACAAACTTATTAATTGGTTCTGCTTCTATTGTTTATGATGTGACGTGATTATTGTATCTAATCTTAGTAAACATGTGGATCTGTTGTACAGTAAACAGAACTGAAAATAACTTAAGTCTCGATGCGAATACTTTGGGTGTGTTATTAATGGTGTAGAAGGTTTGGTACAATGACGTAATACGTGTAAATAGACCAACCAATGACAAACCTGGCTATTTCTTTGAACTTCGATTTTTTTCCTGAATTTTTTTATACAAGAAATAAACTTTTATATTATTGTGTGTAATGTGACATCTTTCCAAAAAATGACAAGTCCATACATCTATACAAGTAAATAATTTCAGAACAGCTTTTCACTAAACAGATATGCAAGTATTTACGGTATTGACTCATGAAAACATCAATTTAACAAAAAAAATACTGTCTGTCTATTCGTCTATCTGTTTCTTTCGACTAATATCTTGAACGGCTGCTTCAATTTTGACGCGACTTTTACTGGCAGATAGCTGATGATTTATGGACTAACTTAGGCTATTTTATTTTTGGATTAACTTTGCTCAGCGGCGGTGGGTCAATCACGGTCTATCGCGGTCGACAACAATAGGTAGAAGAGTCACAGTGATTTCAGCACAAATGAGGCGACTCGACCGGGCCAGAATTACCCTCACATAGAAAACCAACCTAAACTGACAGCTTTCATGCTGTAGTCTTTCATTGGTGATTGTGAGTGTGAGTGTCTTACATGCAACCATCTCACTAAGCCGCCATGGTGTGGGTCATCATGCTGCATTGTATGCACTCACTCAGTCACTACACATACACATGCTTTCCATCAAGCAGAGTAGAATCACTTTGGTGGGCTTAAATATAAAAAATAACTATAAGATGTTAAAAGCATGTGTCATTTTTAGGTTGATCTTCTGTGTGAGGGTAGTAGGTCGATTCGTGCTGAATTTAGCTTGGCTCTACTACCTTGATGGATAGCTAGATAAAACGAATGAGTTTGTTCATCACAATAATATTTTGTAAAATGTGGACCTTTCACTAAGCAGTGAGATCACCAAGAGGACCGTCGATACTAAATAACTAAATGAAGCACTCACGGCCGAGTAGGTTTAGGTGATTGGAAACAATCACCGAGGTTAAGCAACGACGGTGCCGTCAGTACCTAGATGGGTGACCGTTTGAGGCATGATATGTTGTAAGCGTTTCCGTGATTTGTTGGTCACGTTAAGCAGTCGGTCCTGGTTGTTATCTTAAGATAGCAGTCGTGAAGCTTAGTTGAAGGCATTCATTCGCGCGGCAAGATTACGTAGTCACAGCGTGTGTTGCCCAATCCCCAATCCCCAACCCGCACTCGGCCAGTGTGGGAACGTATGGCCTTGCCCTCCTGAGAGGAGACCCCGAGCCCAGCAGTGGGATGTTATCGGTTGTTGATGAATTCGAATATTAAATATTTAAATAAATAAATATTTCGGACATCTTACACAAAACATCACCTAGTCCCAAACTAAGCAGAGCTTGTATTATGGGTAGTATACAACTGATATAAATACATAAACATACTTTTATTTTTGTAAATATTATACATAGAAAACACCCAGGCTCCGAAACAAATACTTGTGGATCACACAAATATTTGGTCCGGCCCGGGAATCGAACCCGACCACTAGACCAACCAGGCAGTCAAATCAAAAATACATTTCAGTGTAACCAAAAATTGTTCGTTATGAGTAAAGTCGTAACTTGGCTGACACCGAGTGCATTTGACTGATTACCGATTAGATAAACCTTTTTACAGAACACATGTTACGTTCAAGGTTGAAGGTCGCTTTCAATTGTTCGAACGAGTTTTGCACTATTACATTATAATGCAAAACTCGTCATTTGTGCAGTGCAAGGCAATAAAAAATTATACCTAAATATTACGGAGACCAAAATTAGAGTGGCAATTAAAAATGTCATCAATCTTCGTCCTGTTGAGCATAAGTATACACCACCTGGGTTAGTACCTACGTGTAGGATTTCCTTGAAGAAGTGTGCAGTGGTGTTGTCCTATTTTATACCTCCTTATGTCATAAAAATATCAATTGTACAACAACTTAATGCCTCGGTAACGCAGAGGTAGCATAGGCGACTGCTGTGCTTGAGGTCTACGATTCGATTCGCGGCAAATATTTACAAAAAAAAGTATGTTTATGTATTTATATCAGTTGTCTAGTACCCATAATACAAGCCCTGCTTAATTTGGAACTGGGTGATGTTGTGTGTAAGATGCCCGAAATATTAAATTAAATGTTATTAAATACTAGTTGTAAAACGCGAGTAATGTTGCGGAGCTTAAGTTACTCCTTGAACTTCAGCTTTCTACCAGTGAATGTCACGTCAAAATAGGTTCCACCATTCCAGAGATTACCCGAAACGAACAGACAGACCGACTGACAGCCAAAAAAAATTAAATTGATTTTTAGGTAAAAGTACCTACCGTATATACTTTCATATGCATTTAGTTAAAAAGGGTTCATCTGATATTACAAACATACATTTGTATTTATTTGTAAAAATTATATTAAAAATATTACTTATTGTTAGCACCGCTCATTTAGTTAAATAGCACCTAATAGGTATTCAATATATAAAATATTCTTAAGCCATACTGCCGTTTAGCTGTACTGCAAAGCACTCTATCCAATTTGCCCTAGGTGATTAAAAACAATCACCAAGGGCAAGCAACTACAGCGTGGTCAGTACTGTAATGGGTTACCATTAGTGGCACGATACCAACACCGATTTCGTGTTTCACGTCACGTTAAGCAGTCGGTCCCGGTTGTTATCATAGGATAGAGAAGCTTAGTTGGAGGCCTTCGGTCGGTTTAAAAACGTCAACGGCAAGATTACGTAGCTACAGCGTTGTCTTGCTAGTCCTCAGTCCGTACTCAACCAGGGTGTAGATGTATGGCCTAAACTCTTTAATGAGAGGAGACTTGAGCCCAGCAGTGGGACGTTATAAGTTGTTGATGATACTGCCGTTTATGGCAGGCAGGAGGCATTTATGATCGTCCAAAATACACACGCGTTTGTTTAGAAAGTTTTCCGGGATACTGTACTCAATAACTGTAATTTAATCATGGTGCTTTTTAAAATCTAAATGATAATAATGATTCAACGATTTTGTCAGTTCACATCACAGTTAACGTCACTGTATGAATATGAAATCATTGGATTATATATAGCCGGTGAAAGGATCGAAGAAAAAGTGATTAAAATTCTGATATCGTGCAATCACACTGATAACGAAATGAATAAATTCAAGAACTATATCAACATTATCAACAGTAAAGAGTCCTCTAGCGTTGAATAGCTAAACTACTAAACTGTTCCTACAAGTTTTTTAATCATTTACATAGAGGGCGTATATATACATTTTAAATATTGTTGGTGAGCTTAGTTTAGTATTAGTACAATAGATGGCGGTAAAAGTAATGATGTATCTTTCATTTATTTTAAATAGTAAAGTAAGATTATGTTAGTATCACGGGCACACTTTTACGGTTTTTTGGATTTAAGGATATGGAATAAAATTGACAAAAGGGAACATTACATGCAACAGCACATTAGCTACCGTTAATATAATTAGATTACTTGTCAAAACTCTTGGAAAATTCCAAAAGACTTCTGCGTTTTCAGAAGGAGCAGACCTCGACGACGATTGAAAGAACGTCTCTGAATTTAAAAACTATGTCCACCATCAATACCACTTCTATAAAGAATTAAGATAAATATAAGGTACTTAAACTGGTAAAAATCTTTAATTAATATCCAGTAAGTTCTCAGACTATAAATATCTTTCCAAGGCATAAACAAAAAGCCTGTGAGTCAATATTTTAAGAACAGCCGGTTTTAGAATCCTTTCGGCCGCTCGTAATTATTACACGAACGTTGACCGGTGTACGATATATCGAACACGCATGCAGGCAACCTTGATTTGAATACTACGCAATTAGCAAACAAACATAGTCTTCCTGGCAGTCACAATTTCAGCGATGTCTTTGTAAATTCCGTGTTTCCGACACAGACCTTTAATGTCCCACTGCTGGGATCGGGTCTTCGCTCAGGTGTGGATTAACACGTTGAGTGCGAAACGAGGCTTAAAACACCTCGTCCGTGTCTCGTCTTTATAGCGGTAAGGAAAAACTTAAACTTCTCTGTCGTGCGAGAGGCGTAACTTCCGTCTGGTTCAGTCTAGCATAGAGATAACTATATATCTGAGATGTGCTATTGATGCCGAGTTTTTTGGTATACCTACCTTAATACCGGGTTTTTTAGGCCTCGTACCGCACTGAATAAATAAAAGTTTAATACAGTGCGTTACGAGGTTGCGAACACCTCGTACCCCTGCACACCTCGTACCGCACCCTACGCTAGCTTCACGCGGTTAGTGTTGTGCAAAACGTTGAACGCTGCGCCCGCGACGATATATGTAATAAGATGTCGAAACGATGTCGAAACGTTGCCGAAGAAAGTTAATAAATAATATTATTGATGATGAAGAGGAATTGGGTGGTAAATCTGATCAAAGAAGAGGAGATGTGTAGGATGCTACGAAAAACTTCGCACCTTCTTATCAAGTCGTGAGGCTGATAAGAAAGCAAAGAAAATTCTCACAGAATGTATCGGTTGCAAAAAATATTATTGTTTGACCTGTTTCAATAAAAACCATCCATAAGTACAATTAAATGAAATCGATATTTTTTTTCCCATCACTAAACAATATGAAAAACTGCCCTTTTTCAGTGCGGTATGGGGTACATAAGACCCCACATTTTATTTTACCTATAGAATCTAAACTAAATAATCTGCCCACAGGCGGCGGCAGATTTAGGTTAATCAACTCATTGATAATAATAATCGCGAACAAAAACCATACAATTCGCCTTATTTGGCGCCAAAATAGGATTTTTGTCTCCTGTGGGCGGTGGGGTTTATTAAGCCTCGTGCCGCTACAACCTCTGGTTCAGAACGAGGTTTCAAACGCCTCGTAACGCAGTAATGGAAAGTACAGATAAATCAGTGCCGCTGCGAACGTGTTAAGGCCGTACGTCCTCAAGCTCAATGAAGGTTGTGGTCTCGCAAGAAAACTTTATGGCTATGTAGTTTTGCCGTTAAATGATTTTAAGCAGCGGGAAGGTCTCCAGCCTTAGCTTCACGACTGTTATCCTATGATTACAACCGAGAACGAATGCTCATACGGTATCATGCACAAACGATCACTCATGCAGGTACTGATCTGAAATAACAAATCACAGAATTTTCTATGAATGAATAAGAAGGAAGAATGCGTTGATACCTAAATAGAGCTCGACCTTCATCTCACTTACAAAGTATATAATAATCCTACCGATTTCGGCCATAGCGACCACTTCGACCCCTTACAGGGCTCGGCGCTGAGGCGCCCGGAGATGGCTTATATAGCCGATTTTCAGCAAACTCCTTTGCACAAGGTAGGCAAGTGAGCTTACCGCTTTCATAATTATAGTGAATGGAGGCGAGTGGACGGGATTTAATCTCATTTATCTTGGCGTCGAGGTCAGCTAGTTCCTCAAATTCGGTAATTCACTTCTTCACAATCTCGCACCATTCCGGTCGCTGTGCTGCATTACTCCCGCAGCGAGAGGGCTCTATTATGCATGGACAAAGTAAGATCCGACTAAAGGAGTCACCAACAGCACTGAGAAGAAATCAATTCTATACATATATATATATATATGTATAGAATTGAATCTGCCAATGTGACTACACGCTGCCTGATTTCTTCTCAGTGCTGTTGGTGACTCCTTTAGTCGGATATATATATATATATATATATATATATAAAACAATGGGTGTCGTAAAAGCCGACTGAAGGAGAAAACTACGTGGAACTACATTACTTCAAAAAGAAGGAAAACATGAAACCCTACACCGATCTGTCTGGCGTGATACTAACGAGGCATAGCAGACCTACGAACTCCTCTCGAAGGAGATTCCCATACCAAGCAGTGGAATCATATAGGCTATTGAAATGATATCTTTACCTTGCTATCAGCTTGTAAACACATGGAGGAATCTTGACCTTACGTGACCGATATCCTCAATCGGATTGTAGTGGTATATCATAACATTGACTTGTGCCATTGCGTCATAACACGTGATCTTCGTTTCACACTCAATTATCCTTATGCAAGACTCCGGTATAGGTTAATTGTTACATAAAATATCTTCATAATTACAGCCAATCACTTTATGAGTCACTAGCAGACCCACACTGCCCCGTCTGCGTCTTCTGTTGCCCGTAGCAAGATGTTATACCACAAATGCAAATTTGTTTCCCAAAAAAAGGGTTACAGTGAGAAAACCTTAAAAGGTAGACGTATGTTTTTGCGGTTTTTTTTAATACTTTTGAAGGGAACAACTCTGACATACATGATTTTTGCGAAACTTTTACCGTTTAAGCTCTCTAGAGGAAAAAGAAACCCCGATTTTGTAACGTTCTTTATTGTTGTTCCGCTTCTATTGGTCTCAGCGTGATGAAGGCCTTCATCGATAAATGGGCTATCTAACACTGAAAGATTTTTCTAATCGGACCAGTACTTTAAAGCAGCTTTATAGCATACATAAGACTACTCATTACTACTAGGGTTCAGTTTTTTCAAAGACAACTCAACTGTACCCCGGGGGGCTTTAATAATATACATGAAACGGACACAGAGCAAACTCAGAATCAGAACAACAATTTGTGTATCACGAAAAGTGTTTCAGATGAGATTCGAATAGTCATGACATGTGGAAGAGTTTTCTGGATAATATCATCAACAACCCATAACGTCCCACTGCTGGGCTCAGGTCTCCTCTCAAGAGAGGGTTAAGGCCATACGTCATTCTGGATAATATCGAATCTTCTAAATTCATTTAATGTAAATATTGATGAGTAAATGCGTATATATCCGGGAGACTATAACACATGTAGATATTATAATATAAGTTATATCTGTCACTAGTGTTAATGTGGAATTCTTCTGAGGTATATTTTAGGTATGATTAATTGTTACATTTATTATGTGTTGCTACTCATCTTTGCTGGGATACTAAAGTAAATCTGTCTGTCTATCTGCAATTTTTTTTCACATGAAATCTACTGAATCGATTTCAACGAAATTTGGTGCACAGATAGTCTGGAGCCTGAGGTCTGAAACCTACTCGTAGTTTTTTATAAAGCTGACATGTTTAGATTCAAATTATAGGTTATACAAAATAAAATAGGTCGTTCAAAGTTAATTCATCGGTCTCGTAGCCATCTATCCTAGAGATCAAACTATATTTTGACTGTAACTGGGACATTTTTCATTACAGTGAAGGTCAAGACTAAGGTGCAGTAATTAAAGTGCCAGTTTTCAGTCACGATTCAATTATAACAACACAATGTCACTAATTGCAAAACATGTTGCTATTCTGAGACGTTTATGTATGTTTTAATGACTATAACAAAGTTGGTAGTTTATTCGTGACCGTGACATTTATTCTAAACATATCTAGACGGAGTAACAATGTGGTGACACCACCCTTCATCCAGAAAACCAACCTCAAACGACAGCAGTTGTGGTGTCGTGTTTCGTTGGTGAGTGCGAGACCGGAGGCAAAATGATGCACAAGCATCTCTATAGGCCCCCATAGCGTGGGTCACCAAACTGCACTGTCGGCACTCACAATCAGTATGGTAACCTCTACTCTTCGATTCTAATTATGCTTTCTATCAGCAGAGTAGAGTAACGGCCCCGCTAAATCTTTATATATATAATTCTTGTGTGAGTGTGTATGTCACTGAACTTCTCTCAAACGACTGGACCGATTTTGATGAAATTTTTTGTGTGTGTTCAAGGGGATCTGGGAATGGTTTAGATTCGCAATTGGACCCGGTAGGTGGCGCTACGATCAAGTTCTGGAATTTTAAAGTTGGGCGGTACGAACTTCGCTGGGTCAACTAGTAATATATAAACTTATACACTTAAACCGGAGCGAGTAGTTAGTTTAAAGTTAAATAAACACACATATCAACTAGTCGTAAATATCTAGTCTGGAATAAATAGCCGAAGTCAATCCTAATGTCATCAGCTAATTGCTTGTGAAATATCTATCAAATTCGGTGTAGCCGTTCCAGAGATCTGTATGAACAAACAGACATTTAATAAAAGGCTTAATTTGATATGCGTTTAGTAAAAAACATTACAAACGGACACTCCAATCTTCATTATTTGTATGCATAGATGCTTGCTATTCATTAAATTATGCAGTTTCTAAATTAATCCGCCTCATTGCACTCTAAACTATAAATTATTCATGACCGCATTCCTTTATCAAAGTCGTGGGATACTCCACTATTATGTGAGGACATATAGTACAGGTTCATAGCCTTAGTGGCCATTGTGGCCTTGGCCCAACGACGGCGTGGTCAGACCTAGATGGGTGCCCATTCGTGGCATGAAATGTCATGAGCGTTTCCGTAATTCGGAGGTCACGTTAAACAGTCGGTCCTGGCTGTTATCAATATAGTATATGTACAATATAAATGTATATTTTTGTTGACGTTACGTAAAGTGCCGCAGGATTCAAACCACTATTCAATTAATTAAGTTTTAGTTAGTGTCCAATGACCCTGACTACAATGCGGGAGATCGTAGGATCGATTCCCATGCAAGACCAATATACATATACGAGTACATACTTTCATATTGCATTATCTTCCTAGCCTTTATTCCCAAATTTATTTGAGGTCGGCTACTAGTGCAACTGGTTTTACCTGAATATTAGTTTTTACACGGAGCGACTGGCATCGGACCTCCGCTACCCTAAAGGGAAAACTAAAATTCGAAAATTGAACTAGTTGTCAGTATATTTGAGGGCACTGACTTCCCAATAGACATTATATGCAGTATTTCAAGGCTTCGGTAAACTCCTCTACAGAGTAAACACATAATTTATTTAAACAACGCATTCTCTCTAGATAAAACAAGTTGTTTCGTGAATTTTATATAAGGTATTAGGTTGTATAAAGAATATTGACATTCACAGTCGTATTCGAACGAAAAATATATGATTATTATTTCTTTTAAATGACAAAGTATGGTTAATCCATAAATTAGCTACATGGAGAATTTAGTCTAGCTTTTACGCCGATTGATGTTCCGATTTGGTATAGAAATAGCTTGAACTTTAGAGAACGACAATCACTGCTTCTTGTTACGATAATCAACATACATGCTAGCGGAGCCCCGGGCAAAACCTGCTAATGATAAAAGCGAGCGTTTATGAGTGTCTGTGTAACTATACTGTTGAAACTTGGTCAGTAGATGTAATCTGTAAACCGCATTAAGATTTTCACATAAAAATAGAAAAAAAAAACAACACGTTTTGGGGGTCCCCATACATGGAACTGAAACTCAAAAATGTTTTTTTCATCAAACCCTTACCTAATCTATGGATAGGTCTTCAAAAATGATGTTTAGGTTTTTAACATCATTTTTTTCTAAACTGAATAGTTTGCGCGAGAGACACTTCCAAAGTGGAAAAATGTGTGTGTCCCCTCCCTGTAACTTCTAAAATAAGAGAGTGATAAAACCAAAAAAAATATATGTTGTACATTACCATGTACAACATATACTTTTTTTTGGTAAACTACCACCGAAATTTGGTTTGAAGGAGATCTAGTAGGTAGTTTTTTTTTATTAAATCGTAAACCGCAATTTACCTTTCATTCAATTAATAGACTATTATAAAACATCGATCAAAGTTACAACGAACTACAAGAACTTTAATATGATGTTACTTGCTGGTACGGAACCCTTCATGGGCGAGTCCGACTCGCACTTGGCAGTATTTATATTCAGGTCACTAAGACCATATTCTACACGCACTTGCTCGCACGCACACATTAAACGCAGAAGATGTTGCGTGGTTCAGCTGGCTAATTAGTTTAAATTATTTTTAAATCAATTACATTGTGTATCTATTCTTTCCAATTCGCCTTCGAAAATCTTTCCGTTTCTTACAAAACAACTATTTAGCATTGATACAGCCAATGTTGTCGGTCACAACATGCAATGGAATGTTGTCATTGAACATTGAAATATTTCTTCACAACCGGTTGCAAACGAACCTTTTAATTACTGAGCACAATGGTTATTTAGGTACAGTGAGATAACCACATTCAAACTCGCCAGGGGTCCTTGGTTAAAAATAAAACTTTGACTGTCTCGGTGGCTCTGTGGTAGTGTATGCGGCTGCTGTATTTGAAGTCTCGGGTTCAAATTCTTGGTCGGACCTAGTTGAGATCTAAAGATATTTGTTTCGGAGTGAGAGTGTTTTCTATATGTAAGTATGTACATATTTGTCATATCAATCAATACAGCTTTCATAGTACAAGTTTTGTTTAGGTTGAAGGTAGATGGCGTTGTATGTTATAGGTCCGAAAATTAAAAAAAAAACATGCCTACGTATAATTATGCATGTTACATACTCAAGATGTAGTAAACAGTAGCATTTAATTTAATTTTTTAACCATCATCACCGAATGAAGCCCACCTCTGTACCACAATGATAGTGTTGAGATCAAAATAAAATAACGGTCAATTTATCAGACTTCTTCCCAGGATATTTAGGAATAATGAATAAATAAATAATAAAATAAATATTTCAGACATATTACCCACAACGCCATCTATTCCCAAACTAAGCAGAGCTTGTATTATGGGTCGCTGAGACAACTGATTTAAATACATAAACATACTTTTTTTACACATTATACATAGAAAACACCCAAATTCCGAAACAAATATTTGCGGATCACACAAAAACATTTGGTCCGACCCGGGAATCAAACCCGAGACCTCTTGATCAGCAGCCGCATACGCCAATCACTAGACCAATAGGCCAGCCAAATTATAATATATATTTAATAAAATATTATATAAAAGTAATTAAAACTTGTGCTTTAAAAAAGCTTTGAATCTGAAATGGCATAAAGTCCGATACACGGACAACAGATGGACACTCAAAACTACAGCATGGAAAGGGCTCTCAGGAAAAAGAAGAGTAGGTAGTCCGAAAAGAAGATGGGCAGATGATATAATAGAAGTAGCAGGAAGCCAATGGTTAACTATTGGCAAAAACAGAGAAAAGTGGAAAAAACTGGAGGAGGCCTTCACCCAAGAAGGGGTTCAAATCCAAAAATAACTAACATTCAAAACAGAAATAAAATTAATGAATTACTAACATCAAACTGTAATATGGATATGAATTAATAAAGGCTTTTTTTAAATAAAAGTATTTTTATCTATTCTGACTGTGGTATCTCTAGTCGACTTCTTTGTGTCTAGACTGTAGAAAAACCCTGTAAACCAGAACCAACACGTCAAATGTCACGTCTATCATATAACAATAAGTAGAGTATGGTGATAAAAATCATTGTCACTATTTATCAGTAGCTATTAGTGACGCTAAGCGGAAGTAAGGCACTGAAGACAATTCTTTTGTTTAAAAAAAAGAGATAATTTATATACATTGTATGTATTTCAACGTCTGATTATGACGTATACTCTCCTGAGGATGATGATGATAGAATTACAGCATCTTTCAGGACGAGTCCCATTGAACAGCTCGCATCTGAAAGAATTGTACCATCTTCAAACGATATTATATCGTGTTTATTGTATATAAAGTCTATATTACTAACTACCTGAGTTCTGCGGCTACCCGCGGTTATTGTTGTAAACCGCGAGTAACGCCGCGGAGCGAAGCTAGTCTATAATACATAAGCCTATAGTGGAGTCAATTTAATAGGTAACATTTGACGTCTGTCAGTTTAATCTTCATAGTGAAGTGACCTGCTCAAAAACATCGATTAAAGTGAATGACTCGAAACGGGCTTTACACATATGTGAATTTTAAAAATCATCAGGCAAATCCCTGTCCCATTCCATTCTAAGTAATGAATATAATTATCTTTTATTATAATCACAACGTGGTTATTAATGTATGGTGATATTTCTTATCAAATAATCATTGCATTCGATTTTACTAATCAGCTTTCGATTTCTAGAGTAACAACCCAAGAGTATAAAAAGAAAAATGGATAACTGACGCAACATTGTAACCACGTTCGGTTCTTTAGATCAGAAATTGTTTATTGTTTAGTATGTTTTTTTTTTTTTTTTTTTTTTTTGAGGTCTATTTTAGACCTCCCAGCTTTTCCCCGTTCGTAAAACAGGACCTTTTTATACTTTACATTTACTATCTTGTTACATTACTATTTTTCGGGTATATTTCCCGATATTGTTAATATTATTGTCTATTATATAATAATATATTTACATTACTTATTTTTATGATATATATGTAAATTCTTAATACTATTTGTTTTGTACACTTATGCTATTTCTTGTCATATAAATCTTTCTAGACATCTGTTAATATGTACTTACTGTCTAATAACACTGGGTAATCTGATGTCTTATTTTACAATTGATTTAAAAGCTTCCCATTACTTGGGGTTGTCTTTTTGACTGTGTTACATGATAGTAAAGTTAGTTTATGTTTATTGTAGTGGTGTCATGTCCTGTATATAATTTGTATTGTTCGGTAACGCCAAGACGTCGCATGTAGATGTTGTTTACACGTAATATTTATGACTTGTGTATCTGCTTGTGTGCGTGACCAATGTTGTGTTGTTACGTCGTGTGTAATCCACTCACTCCCTATCTTGTCAGCAATGTATATATAAACTAAATTATATATAATTGTTGACCCTCCCAGTGAATTACGTGTCTGTTTGTATGTGTTCATGTTGCATGTTTGTGTGCATGTTGATATTACTTCAATATGATTATCATATTTACGTAAATCACTAGTGTTCTGTATCATGTGAGTGTTGTGAATGCGTTAGTCATAAATATTCCGTGGTTGAGCGTGCCAGGTAGTCCCATTTAGCTCGTGTTGGGCACTCGGCGCTAAATGCGTTGTGGCCGATATTGTGCAGCCCAGAGTGCGAGCAATTGCAGCACTGTGGTTCCGCCCCTTTGGCGAAATCGGGGCAGCTCTCACGAAGATGTGAGCCCCCGCAGTGACTGCATCTGCTCGCACTCTCGGTGCAGTATTTACGACCGTGGCCGAAGGCCAAGCATTTTGTACATTGAATGAGCGGAGACTGGTCCTCCACTCTGACCCTTTGCAGGTCTATGTAGAGGTTCCCGGTCTCCGTCATTCTCTGCCATACTCTTGGCCTAACCTGGAGCACGACATGCGACGTCTTGGGGTTCCGTGTCTTCTTCTTGTATTTAATTCTAATTTCTCTCTCCTCTTGCGGTAGGCCCATGAAGATATCGGAATTTTGGGTGTAAAGGGCCCTCACCATATCTTCGTCGTCCTCTTCCATATACACGTCCTTGAGGACGACGAGCGGGTCTTTGTTGCTCATGGGCGCTACCACGAGACCTTCACCGCGTTTACCGATTTGTTCCATGATTTTTGCCCTTTCGGTTTCCGTGTCGCAGCCCAAGATAACCGTGCTGTTCTTGGCTTTCCTCGTTTTGTTTACTTTTAGGTCAGTAGCTCTGGCGTCGACCGCTTTCTTCACCTTGGCGAGCACCTCGTCGGCAGTCTCGCGACTGTTCGTCGAGGTGACCGCCACCGAGTGAAGGGCCGGTCGGCGCCCGGGCCTAGCCGCTGCGACACTGGCGTACTGTTACATCCCTATTTTCACTGTCACATCACTATTTGTTAGAGTAAAATGCTGACTTGCAATTATTGCTGGTTTACCTAAATACGATATTATAAATCAGCAATAATTATGCTATAAATACGTAAGACTTTACTAAATTAGTTCAGTTGGTTATTCTCTAGCTAAACTGCTCCCCAGCTACGGACCTGGTTCTTGCCTGCCGGCTGGCTATCAGTGAAAGCTAAGGATACACTCCGGGTCTACTCTGCCCTTCGCTAGGGCTATCCGCGCCGTATAATCCAAGTCGCGTATAAGTTTTAAAGTTTAAGTAGAAATTCTGTGTGAGTAAAAACTTTCAGTAAATAAATAGTCGTAAAATTTCAGTGCTGTGTTTTTTTTTTATAAGTGCTGAAAAGGACTATCTAACATTTGGTGTCAGAAGAAAAGGGATTTCTGAAGTCCCTCGGGTCGCCTACTCCTGACGACGACCAGCTCCACACAGAAATTGGTTCAGACTTGCGATCCTGAACTAGTAAGTTGGCCACCTGCTGTCCCTGCCTGTCTTCCTGACGCTGTAAGAGGCCGCCGTCAACCCTAGTCATCGCATACAACGTGTCAGCATCGCTCCATTGTGCGTGAGGGTTTTCTGCCCAGCACCGAGTTATTGGCTACACGAATAACCAATTTTCTACAAAAAAAAATACATCGCGACACTTGGTTTGAGCGTTGACCCGTACCAACTGCAAACGCTGCACATTCCATCGCTTCCGCCGCATCGCCGCACCGTCACCCGACACCGACGTCACCGACCTGCCGCTGTTTCCATGACATCGCTGTATCTACTAATAATACTGTGAGTGTTGTTTATTCGATTTATGTTGATTTATTTTTTGTCATTTGCATTATTTTGCGTGTGGATTCTTAATAATATACTTATATTATACTCTTAATTTCCTTCTCCGTTTCGCGTAATTAATTAAATTCATTCTTTAAAATGGTTAACGAAAGTAGTAAACTTGAAAAGAAAAGCGTTCAGTCGTGTTCAAGTTTACAGACTGTAGGCGTAGAGGAGTTAAATTTTTCTATCCTTACAAAATTTATTAAGCCATTCGATGGCGATAGGAATAAATTATCACCATTTATTAGGAATTGCGAAAATGCTTTAAACCTAGCTACTGCATCGCAACAGAGCATTTTATTCAAATACATTATTTCCCAACTAGAAGGCAAGGCCGAGTCCGCCTGCTCTCTTAAAATTTTTGAAACATGGTCTGAGCTGAAACAGTTTTTAAAATCCACATTTGGTGAAACCAAACATAGGGATCACTTACTCCTAGACTTACAGAGTTGCAAACAAAAGTCAAACGAGTCTGTCACACAGTATAGTTTACGAATAGAAACATATCTCACTCGTTTACAGACAGACATTACACATTCCACTAGGGACCCTGGTGAATTAAGAGGTAGAATCGCCAGTACGGAAGACTTGGCGCTACATACCTTTTTACTGGGCTTACCTAGCCACATATCAAATATAGTAAGGTGTCGTAACCCTACCTCTTTACAGGAAGCTATTAATCTTGCTATTCAAGAAGAAAAATTACAAAATTATATGCAATCTACTAGATCTTCTGAACATAGACCAAAGTGTAAAATTTGTGGAAAGATAGGTCATTCAGAAAAAACATGTTTTTTAAATCGCCAACGTCACATTAACAATTTTCAGAATGAAATCCCAAATACGGCTCAACCTTCTATATCTTCAAACTCGCAAAATAATACCTTCTGTAGATATTGTAAAAATATTGGTCATGATATATCTCAATGTCGTAAACGTCAGTTTAACAACTCGCGGCAAAGTAATAACTCTACCAATCATTTTAAAAAACAAGTACATAATCTCACACCAATAAGCGATTTTGATAATAAATTTGATAATCCGAACTCTGATCCAGATGAACATTTAAACTAAATAAGGTTCCGGTTACGCGTCGTACGGAATCTTCAACTCAAACCGACGCTTTTGATGTCTTTTCGAGACAATTTCTCAATACTAAATCCACTGAATCTAATACTAAATCCACTGAATCTAATACTAAATCCTCTGAATCTAATACTAAATCCTCTGAATCTAATACTAAATCTACTATATCCACTGAATCTAATACTAAATCCACTGAATCTAATACTAAATCCAATGAATCTAATACTAAATCTACTATATCCACTGAATCGAATACTAAATCCACTGAATCTAATGCCAAGTCTACTAAATCCACTGAATCTAATACTAAGCCTAGGAAATCCACTGTATCTAATACAAAATCTACAAAATCCTCTAAATCGAATACAATGTCTACTAAATCTAATAAATCCACTGAATCTAATATTAAATCTACCAAATCCAATCAATACTCTACTCCTATGTCTAATAAGTCTACCAAATCTACTATTTCAAATACTTCTACTAAATCTCCTAAGTACAATACATCTATGTTACCTACCATGTCATACACAATGAAAATAACAATTGCCCATCAAATAATAACAATTTAAATAACGTTTCTGATTCGTATTCTAATTTATTTGAAATTAATTATAACAATAAAATACATTTGCCTCATGTGTATATTAAATCTAAATACTCTGATAAATTACTAGTTCTTTTAGTTGATTCCGGTGCAGGTGTATCACTAATAAAACAATCCTCGATGCAAATTCAACCAAAATTAGTTTCAGAAATTGTTCAGTTTAAAGGAATCGACAAAAATACGGAATACTTAAAAAGTCTTGGTCACTTTCAATTAGATTTTATATTTCCAAATAATGACGTTATTTTCGGCAAATTTCATTTAATACCAGATTGTGTCGACGTAGAATTTGATGGCATTATAGGTAACGATTATCTCAAGTCTCATGATTCAAAAATAGATTATAGGAATAAGACTTTAAACATAAACGATCATGTTTTACAAATTCATTTTTCCAAACCAGAATATACTATTCCTGCACGTTCTGAAATGATCGTAGAATGCTATGTTCTAAATCCCGAAGTAACTACTGGATATATCGATAAGTCTGAAATTCAAAAAGGTGTGTTTTTATCTAGTTGTCTCGTTACACTTAAACAAAACAATCATGTCACTGTATCAGTTCTTAACACTAATACTGAAGATGTCAAAATAAAATCTCTTTGCGTAGTACTAAACCCTTGTGACTTATTAGATGATTATCTGCATAATATTAACACTCTAAATCTTTCTAATTCCTTTAATCAAAATACTATACCAAATAGATCCTATGAAGTTAAGAAACAAATACGAACTTCACATCTTAATTCTGAAGAATCAAAAGCCTTATTTGATTTGTGCTCTGCATATTCCGATCTCTTTTATTTAGAAGGAGACACTCTTACTTCTACTAGTACCTTGGAACACAAAATTAAAACTACTAACTCACAACCGATTCACGTCAAAACTTATAGATATCCTGAATGTCATAAAGAAGAAGTTAATAAACAGATACAAAAGATGCTCGATCAAAATATAATCAAACCTTCAAATTCCCCCTGGTCTTCTCCCATTTGGGTAGTTCCTAAAAAACAAGACGCTTCTGGTCAAAAGAAATGGCGTATAGTCGTAGATTATAGGAAATTAAACGACGTTACTGTCGGAGACGCTTATCCTATTCCTAATATCACTGACATCCTGGATCAGTTAGGTCATAGCAAGTATTTTACTACATTGGACCTGGTGTCAGGTTTCCATCAGATTCGCATGGATCCAGAAGATGCCCCTAAAACAGCTTTTTCTGTTCCTAATGGTCATTTTGAGTACACTAGGATGCCTTTTGGTTTAAAAAATGCACCAGCCACATTTCAAAGACTTATGAATACAGTTCTCGCTGGTCTTCAAGGTCTTCACTGCTTCATTTACCTTGATGACGTAATTATATACTCTCACTGCCTCTCTTCACACATAGAAAAACTTAAATTAGTCTTCGATGCTCTCAGAAAGCACAAACTGAAATTACAACCAGATAAATGCGAATTCCTACGACGAGAAGTTGCGTATCTTGGTCATATCATCACTGATAAAGGTGTCTCTCCAAATCCTGATAAAGTTAAGGCCGTATCCAAGTATCCTACACCCAGAAATCCAAAGGAAATAAAATCATTTCTCGGGCTAATAGGATACTATCGAAAATTCATAAAAGATTTCTCAAAAATTACTAAACCCCTGACTTCACTACTTCGTAAAGATACTTCTTTCAATTGGACTCAAGATCAAGAAAATGCTTTTAATACTCTTAAATCAATGTTAACTAGTGCTCCTATTCTTCAATATCCTGATTTTTCTAAAGAATTTATTCTTACTACTGACGCTTCTAACTATGCTTTAGGTGCAATACTTTCACAAGGAGAAATTGGCAAAGATCTTCCAATCGCATATACCTCTCGAACCCTCAATAGAGCCGAAGGTAATTATAGTACTGCAGAAAAGGAACTTTTAGCTATTTTATTTGGTGTGAAAACCTTCCGACCCTATCTTTATGGACGCAAATTTAAAATTGTGACGGATCATCGTCCTCTTGTTTGGTTATTTAATTGCAAAGACCCTAGCAGTAAATTAGTTCGATGGAGACTTAAGTTAGAAGAATATGATTATGAAATTGTTTATAAATCTGGCAAAACTAACCTTAACGCTGATGCACTATCTCGCCCTCCTATAATATGTCCTGTCAATGATATCGATCTTACTAACGACATTACATATGGCAACTTTCTTCGATCTCGTTCTAATCCAATGGTATTTAGTACTGAAATCCGTGAGTTTAACCAAAGTCTGTTAAAAACATCCTGCTCTACAATCGCTTATCCTACTTCAATTGATCTAGACTCATCTAATCCTTACTGTGAAGAAATTGTTAACCTCCTAGATGATAAAGAATCTTTTATAAACTCCGAGAAAGAACTATATTCACTAAAGTACACTAATATTAATTATAAATTATACATCCACATGTTTACTAAAATTCATCACTATGATTCTTGTACTTATAGAGAATTATTTAAGGTGTTAAATTGCCTCCGAAATGAATTAATTATATTTCATCCTGATGTAAAAGAAATTTCTATGTCTGACTTTTCCAATCCCTTTGACAAACTAGAATTTATTATAATTTACGAAATCATATCTTTTATTTTTCATAACACACATATTAAAATTAATATCTACCACAATAAACTCATTTATCCTAAGCCTAATGAAATTCCTACGATTTTAAAAGATAATCATGACTCTCCTATTGGTGGACATATTGGTTCCACACGTTTGTATAATAAACTCAAAGATTCTTTTTACTGGAAAGGTATGAAGAATGATATTGAATCATATGTTAGACAATGTCCACAGTGCCAACAAAATAAAGCTTTACGTGCTTGCAATAAAGCTCCGATGGAGATAACTTCTACATGCCAGGAACCTCTCCAAAGAATAGCAACTGATATTGTTGGCCCTTTACCAGAATCAGGTCTGGAAAAATATAAATACATCGTAACGTTTCAGGATGATTTAACAAAATACTCCATGGCTTACCCTATTACTAATTCGACAGCTGAACAAACAGCTGACTGTTTGATAAAATTTATTTCTCATTTCGGTATTCCTAAAACTCTTTTATCCGACCAAGGTGTTCATTTTATTGCCGAAGTATACAAACAAATTACTTCTCTTTTCAAAATAAAACATCTTTTTTCTACTCCATATCACCCCCAAACTAATGGCGCACTTGAAAGAAGTCACGCCACATTGAAAGAATATTTGAAATCTTACGTGAATGACAATCAAGATGATTGGCATAAATATCTCCCAACTGCTCTTGTATCTTACAATTCATCTGTTCACTCTTCTACTAACTTTACGCCACATGAATTACTATTTGTGTAAACTAGGAAATATACAATATAGTGCCGGAAATCCTATTTGTGAAGTGACTATTTTAACTGAACACGTGAAAGGAATCCCAGAATCTTGTAATTATAAGATTATATTAGGTGAAATAGATTTATGGCAAAAACTTAGTAATAATAGATGGATATATGTTCAATCAGATATATCTAAGATATCCATAACTTGTGATGGTAAAATGAATGACTATAATATTGTTGGGACAGGTATCTTAGACTTACCTAAATATTGTAAAGCTTATCATAAGCTACTACAGTTTGTTCCATCTCAAGAATTCGAAACTAAATTCTATGTTCCTAATCCAAATTTTAATATTATAGAAGATGATTGTTGTTCAAAAGCTACTGTAAATCAAACATTACCATATTTGACTCCTATTAAACTATCTCATGTAAATCTTGATTCGTTGCAATATGCTTCATATAAATTAAATCAAAATGAAGACGAATTAACTAAAATAGAAAATCAACCTTACCATATTAAGTATAGCTATTATTTTAGTATAATTACTACCCTATTATCTGTCTCTGTATTTGTATATTTTTCTTATAAATTGTATAAATGTCTCTGTTGTAATAATCGAAGAAACAGTACATCCTGTTGTATTAAAATTGTCAATACTTGTATGACTAAACCTCATACAAATATTCGTGCAAGGTCTAGTATTGAAATGGCTAATACAAATTATGATACGGAAAGTACTGATTCTAATATAAGTTCACCAAGGCGAAACCTTGAGTTATTGTAAAACTTAAATGTATAATCTAATTTCCACTGTATTAATATTATATTTTATAAGTCTTATTGCTTATATAAATGTTCTCTTCTTATTTCTTAATCATGTTAATTTCTATATCGTTACTTGGATTATACTCACATACTTCTTCTATTCCGTATGTTCCGTTTTAAAGGGGGGAGATGTTACATCCCTATTTTCACTGTCACATCACTATTTGTTAGAGTAAAATGCTGACTTGCAATTATTGCTGGTTTACCTAAATACGATATTATAAATCAGCAATAATTATGCTATAAATACGTAAGACTTTACTAAATTAGTTCAGTTGGTTATTCTCTAGCTAAACTGCTCCCCAGCTACGGACCTGGTTCTTGCCTGCCGGCTGGCTATCAGTGAAAGCTAAGGATACACTCCGGGTCTACTCTGCCCTTCGCTAGGGCTATCCGCGCCGTATAATCCAAGTCGCGTATAAGTTTTAAAGTTTAAGTAGAAATTCTGTGTGAGTAAAAACTTTCAGTAAATAAATAGTCGTAAAATTTCAGTGCTGTGTTTTTTTTTTATAAGTGCTGAAAAGGACTATCTAACAGTACGTCATAGGGGTCGGGTCGCTCACTGGTTTAAGAGCACTCGTCGCTTCAGCGAGACATGATTTCGCCTGTACTACGATGTCTCTTGCGACGGTCGCCACCAGGTCCTCAATCTGAGTTTGGGCGCGCACCACGAGCCCCTCAGTCGCTTTGTCGATTTCCACCTGGGTTTCTTCGATTTTCTCATAGATGCTCTCGGTGATGTTAGCTCCTCGTTCATCGTTATCCGAGTTTAAAGTTTGTATTTCCCTTTTTAAAATTGCGTGGGATTCGCCGATCCATTGGAAAATCGACTCTTCCAGGTCACCCAGTTTGGTGAGCACATTGTCCTCCTGTGTCGGAGTCGCGGCCGCATTGGCTGCTTCCCCTTTCGCCGGAGTTTCTGTTTCTGCAGCCGCGCTAGTGGTTTCGGACGCCCCCGCCTCCAGTTTTTTGATCCGCCTACTTAGTTCGAACAAAATGCGAATGCCTTTGTCCGAACGGTCTTCTAAGTAGGTTTTTATATCGCGCCTCATTTGAGGGTATTGAAGGATCTTGGACGGTATGTCCTCAAAGGTCTGCATGACCTCCTGGAGTAATTTGTCACTCGACTGCGCAGCGTAGGTGTTTTGCTGGCTCATAAAAAGTTGCATGTTGTCGAGTGACCTTCTCTTGGTTTCGGGTCTTTTTACAAAGGTCCCGGCTGCATCCTTCATTTTCGAAGGTGATGTTGAGGTGCCGGAAGTGACAGGTTTTTTGATGGCGCCGGTTGCTGGTGAAGTTTTTACCATTTTGATGTTTTGTTGGAGAGAGAATGTGTGACGGGGAAAATTGTCACTGTGTAGTGTTTCGTATTGTGTGTAATGTAACCCTGTATAGGAGGGTGGTGCTCGTTTATGTCTGTTTTACCCTGTATAGGGGGGTAAGTGTCAATATGTGTCAAAAAATAAAAACCAATTTAAATCAGCTAAAAATAAAAATTTGCTCTAATTTGAGCCGGTCTCAATAATATACAAGAGGTGTAAAGCCTCTGTCAAATATTAAAATAAAGTCTAAATTGTAAAATTATAAAGTCAATAAAATTAAATTGTTAAAAAACTGCAAATTATTTACAGTCAAAATTTGTCAATTGGTTAAAAAATCCTTTAAAAATATACAAGTTAAAATAATTTTAAATAAATTAAGAGGTCAATGGTTAAAATTTAAAAATGCAAATTAAAATTCCTAAAGCTAATTGTACCGTCAAAAGACAAGTACAATGTCACTAAGTGCTAATGGGTGGCGAGTGATTTAAAAAGAAATAAAAAATTTCAATAAAATATTTTTACAGCCCAAAACCTTTATTTGATATAAAAATTTTAGAAATTTTGAAAATTAAATTTTTAATAATAATACCTAAAAGGTTATCGTAGGGTGCCACTCCTTCGTACCAAGATAGACCACCTGATCCTCTATCCTCTCCCGAAAACCCAGTCGAGATCGGACCAGCCAATCCAGAGATTTCAGGCTGTCTATCGATTGATAGAATTCCCACCAATCTCGGTTCAGCCGGTCAAAATTCCTGTATCTTACGTGGGGAAGGGAGGGGAGTGACGCTTACGATTTTATTAAATTCCCAAAAGTTTTGAGCTGTTTACAAAATAACTTAAAGTAAATTATTTTTAATCAATAACAAAAAAAAAATTGTCTGGACAAAGATCTTCTTCTTCCTGCAGGTCTATGGAGACACTATCCCTGAAAGATGTTAGGTCGGCTGCTTGATCCTATGGAGCTGAGTAGTTATTTCACTAAAAATTTGCACGAAAAATCGTGCAAAACAAAGGCTTCGTTCAACCTTTGTAGCTCCCTGGATTTTCAAATTTTCGGGACCGTGTCTACTCAGCGGAGCACTTTGGTATGTTGCACAGAGTGTGGGGTAAAGGGTCAGTCAATTAAAAATGTCTAGGGGTGGTTTTCACCCTTTGCACGAAAGTCGTGCGAGTGAAGTTTGTTTACCTTTAGTTTTTGGTCCGTAGTTTCTTGAATTTTCGTCAAATTTGCACTAGGTAAACTGTATTGTACACTTCAAACACAACCCCAGATGGGAGTTTGATAAAAAAGTATGGTTCCTAATCTAGTTTTTTCACAAAATTTGTTCAAAGTTGGTGTAAGTTTTCACGCACTATTTTTCGTTATAATTTTTGAGACACTGCACTTATTTAATTAATAAAAACTGTTCCCGGCTCCACTCTCGGTCGCGTACGAGATGGCAAGGTCCAAAAAGTCCTGGTTGCCCTGGTTCGAGGACCTCGTGGCCACGTGGTTATCGGAAAAGTGCCCGTGTTTTCTTTTCCCGTCGTCAGAAAAATCTGAGAGGGGTCTCAAAAGGAGCGCACCCCCGAGACGCACCCTCCCACAGTCGAAAAAACACGGGTCACAGATCTTATTTCCGAGATATAGTCACTTTTTAGTTTTTGTTTACACTTTTTTGTGTCACTTTCACTGATTTTCGCTAATAACTTCTAAAGTTTTCACTCGATTTTCTCGAGATTTTCGCGACTCGATTGCACTTTGCGAGACGAATCCAACGATATATAATACATGTACTTTCGTTTAACTTTTACCACCGTTTGGATTTTTTATTAGCGGAGCGACTTGGAAACGCAGCTAGCGCGACGGGTGAGCTTAGTCCAGTCTGTTTAGTATGTTTAGAATGGTTTATTAGTGAAAGCAAATCGTAAAATTACTCGTATCGGTCATTAATACAATAAATAAGTAATGGTAATTTAAGTTAAAAGTTAGGCAATTGTGCAGTTCTAAAAAACGAAAAAATATTATATTTTATGCCCACCATTACAAAGTTACGTTGTTGAATTTTGATGAATTGTCAAATGTTACCTATTAAAATGACTGCACTATAGGTTACTCCATAAGTGATCTGCTTTCTGTCGCCGAAATATTTTGATTAACACTGTAGACAATAGACTGTCCTCGTGAAATAAAACATTAAATAAAACTTTAAAACAGACCACATAAAGTATAAAAATGACATTATTTGTGCTACAAAAATAAATAGATACTAAATTTAACAAGAATAATAACTATTTTCTTACTAAAATATTAAAGTAACTCGTCACTATTCAGACACTGCACTATTAAAACCAGACTTAATTTGTATACAGACATATTTTATTTATCTTGATTCTACAAAAAGAGTTACAAATACAAATATGTACAACGAAACAAGTGGCGCCCGACTGTCTTATCATTCGCAATTATCTCACATACTTAAACATTTAAGGACACAAACGAAGGATAGCATCACAAACTGATTTATCCTGAATGGAAATCAAAGCCTCTACTCGAAGAATAATATATGCTGCATTGTGTAGCTTTCATTTGAATAACGCTAAAACGTTATTGTCGTGCTCGCCGCAGTACAGACACGACGCGGCGACGCGCCCGCCGACATTGCCTCGTAATTTTATCAATGAACTTAGATAATAATATGTACACACCACGGTGATGTGCGTTACCGGCTCCTCTGAAGCACTTCGGTTAATGTTTACCGCACAACAACACGAAACCAACGTGCGCGCTTAATAACTACTTTAGTTATTCAATAACCGGTTATCGAAAGCGTTTTTATACGGACAATTGTACAGTGTTTAAAAAATAATATTCAATTTTGAAATATAATGTTCTATTTATGAATTGTGTTAATTCAATGTTGAAATAGTAAAAACTTTTTTTGTTGATTATTGTATGTATGAATTGTGACTTTTATTTAAAATGGAGAACGACAGTACAGTGGAAACGAAACATGAGCTACCATCCTCACAAATGGAGAGAAAGCTAATTGGTCTACTGCCAATGTTCATTCTAGTTCTCATCATTGTTTTAAGGATATCATATACTCTCTATAAAAGCTTCGGTAAGTGTACATTTATCTAAAACTTAATTAACGAATTATTCTTTAGGAAGTAAAAATATTTGATCACCAATGAAGTCACCAAAACTTTCTTTTCACTTTTATTGCTCTCAAATTTTAACTTGAAGGAACCAAAAAACGAGCTTGAATTAGAAATGTAGGAATTAAAAAAGTTGCAGTTGAAAGTTATATAAAATTATATAATTTAAAAACTTAATTTAACACGCACTCTTTCGACACTTTTTCTCTAAGTTTTTGACATGGCTTGTACATGTAGTAAGAATACTAGTAAGATAATTAATGTTTATGCATAATTAAATGTTTGACTGCACGGTTGGCCTAGTGGTTTAAGTGGTGGCCACGCCGCTTTCTACTGCGCCAAATGTAGTGGGTTCAAGCCCCAAGTGGGACAACGCTTTTAGTTATCCACAAATTGAGTTATTCGAAGTTTGGATGTTCTTTGTTTCTTTTTTTCTAAAGAAAAATTAGTAATTATTAAAGTTTACATAATTCCCTTTCTCATTTACTAAAGAAGAATGTAAGGATGTGAAAATATTTATAAACTTTTTATTGTAGCTACCACTTAATATCTCTAACTTAAAGTAAACATACATTCTTTGTGTGGTGTTAATTTTTTCTACTTAAAAGTCTGTTAACTCCTCAATTGATAAACCAACATATTTTTATTTACGAAATGTACGCCGGTGGACTTCATAAGGTAATCATTATCTACAATTGTCCCGGTGTTGATTCAGCTTTATTATATTATTTTAACTTGTATATTTAAATGACTCTTTTTGTATATCATGATCATTACCATCATTATATTATATCGCAGTCCCCTGCTGAACATAGATTTTTTCTATTAGAATATTTTATATTATGTGATTAATATTGAATTTAAATACAACCTAACTCTATCGTCCGAATCAGAATTTTTCGTCACAAATAACATTAATTTTGTGAAGGCTTACGGTCAAAAAACTTATTTATTAAAATATACATAATATATTATTATATATAAATGAATGCGTCAAATTTGAAAACAGGCGATCTTACTTTTATGTTTTGTACTAGCTGAACCCCGCGGTGTTACCCGCGTTTGTTGTGGTAACCGCGGACAATGCCGCGGGGCGAACCTAGTCTAAAAACATTATCCTAAATTACTCCTTATATCATCAGCTATCTGCCAGTGAAAGACCCGTCAAAATCGGTCCAGCCGTTCCAGAGATTAATCGGTGTGTGTTTATTCCGACTAAAACTACTAATAGATAGGAGAACTATATAAAGTTACGGCACGACAAAATCTCGACGCAGGCGAAATTGCACGGGTCAGTTGGTTAAAGATAATTAACACACAGACACAGAGCAAATGACCGCTCACATTTGTTCTACGTAGGAATAAAAACTACAATTCTAACTTAACAGTCAGCATCGCAAACAACAGCCCCGCCTTCAACACACATTAGATTAGTGCGGCACTAAAACTGAAGAGATTAAACGAAACCACAGTTAAACTGAGTCAATTGTCTCTATAACTCGCTACAAACATTTCTATTTCGGTGATGCGATAGTGAGGTGAGGAGACTGATTGTCTATTACGCAACAGTACTTAGTTTATTATCTTGACAGGGAAAATAAAAGAGCCCACACGCTATTCTTTGACGATGATTTTCACACGCTGACTTATTACTTAACAGATGGAACAGAGACTTTATATTATCATCATTTGACTAAAGTTGGACACAAAGAACAACACGGGCTATTTAATTAAAGAAGTTTAGTTAAAAATGTGTTTATGAGATAGGCAGTCAATTACATACGTTTTACTTTCTGAGTGAGTACCATCACCTATAAACAGCTACAACTGAGAGTGGCGAGTGTGTTGAAAACCTCTTGGGCTAGAAGCACCTTTAAGGTTTGTAAATTAGATTACCTAATTATTTTATAAAATCACTCAGATTTTAACACTCCAATTCTGTTCAGCCTTCGGGTTGCGTAGGTCCGATGTCAATCATTCCACCGCAGAACTGGAATTAAGGTAAAATCAGTTGAACTAGTAGACCTAAAATAATCTTGAAAACATAAAAGGCTAGGAAGAACGTAACTAAGTAGCATGTGACCTTTCTCAGGATATAGACTACTTGTGTACCAAAGGAGAAACCCGATTCTGGGCCTAAGCGTTACATGAATGGGATATGTACCAAAACATTCGTCTATTTTGCTTGATTAACCTATCGAAATCTTAGCTTCATTTGCAATGGCCAAGTGTAGAAAATAAGTAGAATTCTATTGTTTTAAACAACCTTTGTAAACCTCTGCAACACTTATTTCAATATACGTAACCAGCTCCACAAACGTAGCATTCCTAAAATAGGATCGATTTAGTGGAAATCGATACTGTTATAAATAAATAATACTTCTTTGTCTTAGTATAAAAGATTGTTTTAATAGGTATTTTAATCAATGTAAATAGAGTCTGGCCATCGAATCGTGACACAACTACTTACAATGGCGGCAATTCAAAATATCTACAACTGGCAGCATTAAATATAGCATGAAAGGGTAGTTTTGCATTTTTACATTAATGTGACCATGCCATAGAAAAACACAAATGTATCAAATCGTGTTTTTCATGTTATAGAAAACTATAGCGGTTTTGATAACTTTTTTTATTTTAGAAGTTATAAAGGCCTAACTTGTGAAATAAGCTGACTTAAAAAACTTCGTACAAAAATAAAGAAATAATAAGCAAATACAACAATGTATAATATGTATGTATTTACAAAAAAAAAAGTATGTTTATGTATTTATATCAGTTGTCTGGTTTGGGGACTAGATGGCGTTGTGTGTAAAATGTCCGAAATATTTATTATTTACTAATATTATTAATTATCTATTGGGCACGATTTAATTATGGGTGAGTACATAACCCTATTTTATGCGTTGCCTGACACACACTTGGCCAATTTTTCATTAAAATAACTCAAACAATAAACATAACCTAAAATGTAAACATTGTCTGATTTTACCAATTTGGCCATTGCTGGGAGACCTGAAAATTAGGCTCGTGAAATCGTCATAGATATTGTAATTTATGACCAAATTTTAGCACTGTAACGCCAGGCCCAAGTTTGTATGGATTTCGGGTTTCTCCTTTTATTTAAAGCGGTTCAGTGGTTTTGGCGTGGCAGACAGAGTTACCTTTTCAATTATATATTTTAGTACATATATTATTAAAGATAAGGATATTAACAAAAGGTTTAGAAATCTTAAACTTAACAATTAGTTTTTTAGTTAGTGTTAATAGTGGGTATTCAATATTTCTCTATCTATCTCGTCAGTACGCAAGCGTGAGTACATCTTTGTGTGTTAACCTTAAAAACTCCTAAGACCTTCTACGAATGATTTTCCTTTGTTCATTCGTGCACGTTTAGTGAAAAAACTAAGAGAATTATATTAAGTTAGATGAAGAAGTGTAGAATGACAATTAGTGTTATTGTGATATATTTTGTTTTACTGTCCGTACTTTACTCCGTTCATATCATATCATGCCTATAATATTTGGTATAATATGTAATCCTTCTTTGTATTGAAAAGTTAGCATTAGTAGCTATTTTACTATTCGCGTACTATTTTTAACAACATTTTCGCTTAGAGGGTTGACTAAAGCGACCCTAGCAACTGACAGCTTGTAATTTATATAAATAAACTAGTTGACCCAGCGAACTTCGTACCGCCCAACTTTAAAATTCCAGAACTTGATCGCAGCGCCACCTACCGGGTCCAATTGCGAATCTAAACCATTCCCAGATCCCCTTGAACACACACAAAAAATTTCATCAAAATCGGTCCAGTCGTTTGAGAGAAGTTCAGTACATACACACTCACAGAAGAATTATATATATAAAGATATTTCGACGCTAAAAGTATTGAACTATTCCATTCACTATTCATTGGTTCTATAACATTTTATGTATAAATATTTCTGGTTTCAACTATTCTGCAAGCTTGTAGGCTGTATGGCCTGTACACGGGTATCGTATTCGGTTTCACTAGAATAGATTATTGCATTGTATTGGTAGTACTTAAACTGTCGCCTTCTAAGTATTAGGTATATGTCAGCAAATTTACCATATATCATTTTTATCCGTTTTCTTTCGATATTTGATAAATAACTTAGTTTTCATTCTTTAACAATAACTATTTTACACGTTATGCTTAGGACATAATCTGTTAAACTATCTCCTTTTAAATGTATTTTATCTATTCTAACATCTTCTCCTGTATTTAAGATTTGTATTTATTATATTTTGCTATAACTTCTATCGAACTGCCAAAATTATATTGTCCCCTAACTGTTGCGAATGTACCACTAAATCCTCCATATTATTAGCTACTTGTATGTATATAGAGACTCGCTCTTCTTATCGCTTCGACTATGTAATTTAACCATACTATCTTGTTCATTAATTAGTTCATAGAGTTAAAACATTGTTTGGTAAGTTGATATTTGATTTATATGCACGCTAAAAGTCTAGACCGATAATTCCGTTAGCCTGACATGGCATGTTGTCGAGCAAATTAAACTTATGCTGTAATAATACACCGTCTTCTATTGCAACCGTAATGTGTGCGTAACAATAACAGTTCCGGCTAATCTTTGGAACGGCTGCACCGATTTTGACGGGACTTTCACTTATACATAGTTGATGTCATGAGGAGTAACTAAGCTAACTATTTTGTACTAACTTTACAACAATAACCGCGGGTAACACCGCAGAACTGAGCTAGTTTGAAACACGTGACCATCATAGATAATGTATATTTATGTTAGTGCCAGGTTTTAATCAATTCACTCGCGATGTCCGAGTTTATGGTTCAAATTATGTCGTTTTTTATTTGTATATAAAGTGCAACCATTAAATAGTTTGTACTTAATTGCAGTAAACAGAAGATGACAACATCACTCAGTTGTACTTGTCATCTGGTCTAAGTAATGGACTTGAATTTAAATGGGTATATTCTTTATGTGAATTGATCTCTGTGGAGACTTCGATATTTTCCCTAGCTGAAACCCGCGGCTTTGTTATAAATCACGAGTAACGCCGCGAAGCGAAAGTAGTCTAAAATAAATAGCCTAAGTCACTCCTTGTACCATTAGCTTCCTGCCACTGAAAAGCTCGTCAAAATCGGTCCCGCTGTTTTAGAGATTAGCTGGAATAAACCGACTGATAAACAAAATGTTTTTGGTTGCATTTTTTGTTTAAGTACCGTAAACTGGGGATATTTGGATATCACGGGGTTATTTGGAATTTCGAAAATAAAAGTTTTGATCACATGTATTTTATTATCTGCTAATAGTAGGAAATTTATTATACCACCTGGCATAAGAACGACATGTAATATTATTGTTAAACTAGAATTTTCACAGACAGCATCGATGTCCGTTGAGTAGTGCGTTATTTGAAAATAGCTAAAGTTTTGGTGTATTTCATGGTTCGAAAACTTTCTTCTGAAACTCTAAATCTAGAAAGGTATGTATAGAGTGAAATATATTGCGAAATACTGTGTTTCATTGACATTACAGGGATTCAACTTGTTTTTTTCTATGTCTTTTCTGTCTGCCGGGTTCTTCGATTATTCTAAATGGGGCTATTTGGTCTCGGTTTTGGGGCTAATTGGAACTTAGTTTTAAATAGCCCCTTTTTAAATAAAACTTGTCAAACATTGCTATGGTTTTTATTCGTAGTTTCAAATAGCCCCAATTGATGATTTTAACTGAATTAAGGGTAAGTTGTTTCTGAATTTATTATTAAATTATGTACAAAGTACAACAGGCCAATAAGTTTTGATTCCAAGTGTTTTAAGCCGATAGACGTTACATTTTACGCACGTTTAAAAAAAAATGGCGTGACGTGCTAGCTTAAAAAAAAGGTCATTTCCAACATTGTTATGCAAATTACATAACAAGTTAACAGAAAAGGGTTCGAGCTCCAGCAACATCATTGCCGGGTTCAGTAAATCTGGGTTATATCCCGTTAATTCAGAGCAACCTAAGTCATGTCTGGCTCAAACAAATTCTATCTCTGCAAAAAATATTTAAAACGCAACGAAATTTTGCAAGAAATAAGAAATCCCCCCCCCCCCCCCCCACAACCCTTGAACAACTCAAACGTAAAAAAATGCAACGTTCCATCTGGTAAGAATATTACTGGAACAAACACAACTGATTGAATCTCGGCAGAGTAAAAGAAAAAGTACTGCGAATTCTCGGCCAAACAAAAGAAAATGTATAAAAAGCAACTTATTTTTATCTCAAAGAAACAAATTATAGCATCGATTCTGATGTGATCATATACATTGAAAAATAAAATAAATAAATATAAATATTTTCGGAAATCTTACACACAACGTTTAGAGTCCCAAACTAAGCAGAGTTTGTATTATGGGTGCCAAACAAGTTATATAAATATGTACATAAACATACTTTTTTTTGTAAATACATACAACATACATAGAAAATCAACCAGACTCGGGAACAAATATTTGTGGATAACACAAATATTTGGTCTGACCCGGGAATCGAACCCGAGACCTCTTGATCAGCAGCCGCATGCGCTAACCACTAGACCAAAAAGAATATAATCTGAGTGTAATTTTCTCTAATGTCCTACAGCCGGTAAACCAACCTATCATTTCACTACTTTTTTTATTAATCAACTTACTGTTGACTTCGCCTTAAATTATTCCAAATATCGCTTCATCTTTAGTAGGAACGCATTTACTATTTAACATCAGATTCCAAATAACCCCAAAGAAGCGATAGACTTTCATTACCATAAATTTGCAATAGTATATTTTCATATTATTATTAGGTATCGAAAAAGTGATGTTGAAGAAAACTCAAGACTGTCTTTCAATTTAGGTTTTCCAAGTATCGCCTTAAGGTTTATTTTCGAAACTGTTATAAAAATTGAGTAAATTCAAAGCAGTCAGTTCAGATACCAAATAACCCCATCAATGTGATATTTGGAACCATACATTTAAAGTAATATATCTATAGATCTATTCACAGAAAACGTACAGTTATAGTAGCTACTTATAGACAAATATGAAAACTACCAAAACTAATATTCTAAATGTTGATATAGTAACTTTCTTTTTTGTAAACATCCGTTTCAAGAAATATATGTCCCAATTAGCCCCACTTTACTTACCTGTATACATAAGAAATTGTTAATTTGGTATTACATACAGACACTTCAATAGTATTTAAATGTATAAATTGGCCACGAGTGTCTGTGGCTCATGGCATAACTTATTAGAAAGGAATAAAAACAAAATCTTGAAAATAACTACGAAATATAATCATTTTTTTAATTAAAAATTAGTAACAGCTTTTAATAAATATAGTTTTAAAAACACGCTTTTCTAGTCGATAACAAAAAAATATAAATACAGAAAATTCTAATAAAAGCTCGTTAAAAATAAATAGTCTCACAGTTAGACTTATGACACGGCCAAAGGAGTCTGTAAAAACCTTTCTAACTCATCCTTGGAGCATATACCTATTCGTATAGCGTTGTGTTAACTGCACTCAAGATTTAACCGTCTCTTAGTATGCAAGCAATGTTGCGACATGCCTCTTAGCCTCGTACACACTGAGCGTACTATTTATTTTTGTTGTTTTGATTTCAAATGACCAGCCTTCGCTCGTTTACATGTTAGATTTATTTACAGGTAACAATCTAAAAATAATTTTCTCCTATAAAAGATTATACACATAGCTCTTATGTGAGGATGAAAGCTTTCCGCACTTTACATAATGAATTATTTTTCTAAAAGTCATATCTAAGACTCTGGAATCTGGATACAAAATATCATTTAAATCGGTGCAGTGGTTTTTGAGTTTATCTTCTAAAGCCAAAATTAATAAAAAATTATAAGGCCTTCGATGGAATAGCCCTTATCGTGTGTCTGTCGGCTATAGCCTATTTCATTTCTCAGGCTCTAGTCTATCTGTGTACCAAATTTCATTTAAATCGGTTCAGTAGTTTTGGTGAGTTACTTTCGAGTTTATTATATTAGTTAGGGTAACTATGAGGTTAATTATCCTATCTTAAGTACGCCAGTAGAGTGATTCAGAGTTCATCTTGAGCAACAATGTGACACGAGAAATATACTTATATTAGATAAATTCAATCTCAACTGTCGTTATTATTCTAAAATCTGCATTACACCGTTGCACAATCTAAACGATCACACACTCTAAACGTGATTATGTCACTATCAGCGTCCGAGCTTCATATCAAAGTGAAGAGGTTTGAAGGCTTCCATGTTATTTCCACTATCAACATTTAAAGTCTTAAAAGGAACCGCACGGCCTAGCGAACGCGTGGTGACTTCGTGATATTGATTGATTCTGTTTAAATTGAAAAACAAAGTTAAGTGGAAAATTATCTGAAGCGCGAATTTACAGATATATACATAAACTAAAACAACTTGTTGATAGCCCTAAAGAGCTTTGAAGATTTTAGATTTTAAGGTTATAATATTTTAGTAAATGTATTGTTTAAATACCGTTTCTTTTGCATTTAAGAATATAGTCTCGACTTTAAAAGAGACTGATCCCTGAGTTTGTTTCATCCTTTCTTCTCAAGGCTAGTCCAGTTAGGAAAGGCCGAACTCGTCTGCTCAAAAAAAAGTTTTAAAAAAAGTGTTCATGTAACCTAATTGCAGATTAAATGATTTCATTTCATTCCGTATTAAAAATGAATAGGTAAAAATGAAAAAGCTTGTTTTAATTACTAAACTTTTACCCTTCCTTTTGACTAATACAAATTACACGTTAAACTTATTAATTGCGACTTAACTAAGACCTAAATCTTTTCAACTCTTTTTAAATCATCAACATAATAAAGCGCAAAAAAGAATGGAATTAAGCAACCGTATTTTTAGTAGTAATAGATGGAAAATTACGAAGCCTGTGCAAGAATATTGCGGAGAATAAGCAAGGCAAGACTTTGCACTCTGTACATCGCCATCATTGGCATCAAAGCATACATATTCCAAACAATCACTTGTAAGGCCACTAAACTGGCAAATACATATGTCACACAATACATTGTACTGTTACAGTCAATTCATTTAAATACCGCTTTATTTCATCACCCAACATTTAGTTTCTTTACAAGTACAATTATCTCTGAAAAGCGAAACGTGTAGTCATTTTCCAACGTATTGTATATGCTATAGCTGAGTAAATGAGTCCTTTCAAGGTATTTAGAACTAAAAACAATAAACAAGTTACAAGTGTTTCACTTTCGTCTCAAATAGGCCAGCCTTCTTGGCCAAGTTCATATTCTACAAACGTGAACGTTATTAGAAATATAATATTTGCATCACAATATATATTTGCAAACATTATGTTTATAAAACAAAATATGCATTTATATCACAGGAATAGTGACGTTCACTCGGTGAACACGAGACATAAGCATAAATTAGTAGGTGAATATCATAGGCTACATAAAACGCACAATTCATTTATGGGTCTTTCCGTGCGATTTTTTAATAGGTTACCAGCTAGTGTTATGAGTCTATCAGTGGAAAAGTTTAAAAATGTAGTCAAAAATTATCTTTTACGTAGAGGTTTTTATACAGTTGACGATTTTTTAAATGAGAAAGAAAAATGTATTTGACTACTTGCTCCTTGTCATTTTATTCTACTCATGTGAATGTTGTTATCACATTGTTTATGAGCATGATTTTACTTTTGTAAGTAAAGATTCTACGTGACGAATAAAGGCCATTCTTCTCTTTCTTTTGATCTTAAAATTAATATTTTATATTTAATCTTTCGTTACCAGTAATTTGACCAATATTTGAGCACATATAGTTTTTACCTTTGTTGTAAGTAGATGCTTCTACCATGTTGTACCCACTGAGGCTGTTGTTTTTTTTTTTTTAAATTAGCTTATGTTCTAATTTTTAATCACTTTAATTTGCACCAGTCCTCTAACATGGTGTATAGTATATTAGTGGCAGCACCTTACCCCCATATCAGGTTTATAAACATAAAACTATGTAAACATTGGTGATTTGAAAGGAGTGGCCGCGAGTTTTTATTGCCATATTCTTTTCTCCGGCTCTACCTATTGTTTGCGAACATGGCATAAATGTACATGTAGAATCTTGACCTGTCACAAGAGATGTATTGCATCCTAAGTGAATAAAGAATTTTGAATTTGAATTTGAATTTGAACAACAAAGTAATCCAACATACAAGAGAATTCAGGTTTAAAATGATTGGAGAAAGAGAATCGATGCAAAATGCTTGTCAATGTATCTTAGCTAAGTGACTGCAATTGCCTCAAGTCCCTTTTAAGTTTAGATGTCACTATTTATCCCGTGATTCATCTTGGCCCCCTATAGCAAAAGTATGTAGTGAAAATACTTGATAAACTATTGTAAAGCATCAGCTATAAGATCGGAAACAGATCAAATAAGGCAAGGAATTCTCATTTTCTGATAAGATAAAATCAATCTTACAACACTCAAAAAACTTTGGATAACAAAATCGATTTCAGTTATAATTATAAAACATTTGAAGTGAACAAACGAAATGTTACAGCCTTAAAATATAATCCAAAACTAGGATGCAATGACAAAAATCAATGTGAATACAATATTAAAACCATTATTATTATTTAGAAAAAACTTTATTCTTCTTTGTTTTTGATGGCATTTTTAGAAATTTGTTTTAAAATCAGCTGTTCAAGCCACATTCGCCTTTTCGCAGTTCTTGTACCGTGTGTGTTTTAATAAATGGAAAAATAAGTATATTTAGGTTGCAACTGTTAAGTTCCATTTTGGCTATAGATAACAATTGCGCATTCAAATGAACAATATGTTTTTTAGTATCTTCCATATAGTAGTAGTAGTAAAATAACATATTCTGTATGTTTCTAGAAAAAAATTTGCTGGTGACCTCGCCTCGCCTCGCGGTATCTGTCGCCGAAGCATTTAAGTATTCAATGTCAGGTACTTTCGACATCTTCGACAACGAAATCTGTTATATAATTATGAGATGTTGACTTGCGTAAATGCTTACAACGAGTTTACGTCATTTTACAATTTCCTTCATCTCTTGTTGAGTAGGAAATGTTGGTTTGTTTGTTTGTAAATATACTTTGTAATCATTACGTGGGGCTAGGAAGTTATTACGTGAAGAAATACTATACGGAAAGATACTCCTTATTGCAATAATCTATTTGCAAAACAAGGACAAAGTACGAAATTTATGGCAAAGTGCGTGTATGTAAGTTTACATATTGAGATCACACATCATCAGCCTTTAAAGGTCCACTGCTTAATATAGGTCTCTTCTTAGAAACTAATGCACCTCGCTGGCGAAACATGTTTCCTTCTCTTTGTAGTTCTCTGCTCTCTCTGCTACTCTATATGCTTAATACGTCACCACACTCACCACCCATAAAATATCTGAAGTTGTCAAAGCGCTAAATTTGATGTAACTAAACGTCGTATAACGTATAACATTTTCATATAACGTTAATCTTTGTATTGTTCTAGAAAATTATCATTGTAAAAAATATGCACTATGCAACTACAAAAAAAGATAGTAATCAAATAAGCATAAAAATATAATTAATACCCAGATGCAGTTGTTTTTTACTTTTATGTCGTTAGGTATAATTAACAAACAAAAAGTAAGCTTTTTAGGAATCATACGAATACTCGTCTCGTAAAATTCTACAGAATTTTTCTCATTCATTTTTAAAACATTTAAAATTGTAAAAATTTGTGTCCGTTGTAGGGTATATGAGTCAAACAAGTGACGAGAGATGAGTTCTTCCAATTGGTATCACCTTGTCCCTTCAACTACACGACCGCACGGCCTTTAAAGCCGACGCTTTAGATTGGAATCCACACGCTCTTGAACTAAACAATTCAGATTTTCTTTCCTGTGTCAATCGTTTAAACCCCGGAGTATTTTTAATTCGTCACCACGTTGATTGTCCACGAAAGATTCATCAACCTCCTTCTCCACCTTTTCTTTGCATCGATGTTGTCTTGCGTAGTGTGAATAGGGGTGGTGACACTCTGTATTCTTAATCCGTCACCACACGATCTCACAAAAGATAAGGTTGAATAAATTCTATATCACCGCAATTAAAACTAAAAATACACGTAAAAATTAGATAAAAGAAATCGTATACTGACTGCCTTATTGGTCTAGTAGTTAGCGTATGCAGCTGCTGATCAAGAGGTCTCGGGTTCGATTCCCGGATCAACTCAAATCATTGTATGATTTGCAAATATATTGTCAGAGTTTGGGTGTTTTCTTTGTATGATATGTATGTATTAAAAAAAATATATGTTTATGTATTTATATCAGTTGTCTAGTACCCATAGTACAAGCTCTGCTTAGTTTGGGATATTTATTATTATTTAAATAAGTGTCATTTTTGTAACACAAAGGTTTTATGATAAAAAAGGATAACCTTGCTACGTAATGGTATATTTTGGCAAGGTTACATTTCGCACTTTGTAACCTTAAATACTTATTAGTGATCACGTGCTTGTGCCTAATAGTTACCTACCACAGAATCATATGATTACATGATCAGTGTGATATGACAGCACCGGATGGATACAGAGTGGATATAATTGGATATTGGAGTCCCGGCATGGATACAGAGTGGATACAATTGGATATTGGAGTGTTGATCTTAAACTTTGATTAAGGTCATTTTCTCACCAATGGGAATCTGACTCATGTTATTTATTCTTCTAGATATTTAAGTAGTACTTTTAGTTAACTTTTCAGATGTATTTGAAATGCCTATTACGAACAATTAATTTGGTTAGTTCCGTTACTTCGACCGATCCGTTGCTCAAAAAAAACAATTGAAGAACTATATCCAGATGATAAAAACGTTAGATATAATTTATGTCCAGCCCTTCTAGAGATTAGCCGGTTCAAATAGACAGACAAGAGACAGTTTTTTTTAATTGCTTCTACATAGTACCGCATATATACACGGTTAGTTTTTAATTACCAAAGAAAAACTAGGGGCAGATACAGAACTTATATACTAACATAAAACACCATAGAACAAATACCCCAAAAACAAAAATAACTGAGTTATTATGGTTGTTAAAATGTTAAAATACGCCCATAATTTATTGTCACCCAAATATTTTACACTTATAATTATCAATGAATAACATTTTCTGTTTCAATGTGTGCGACGCATCGCCCAATAATGTCAAATCACTTCAAAGTTCAAAGCATGCCGCCATTAGGCGCACGCGCGCGGCGCATCGTAGGTAATAAGTACCCCGCTCGCATCCGCAACCCGTAGGCTAGGACATTGACACTTTCTTGTTACGTAATATCATGTCGTGAATTATATCATGCGTTATGAACAAAAATTTGGTAGTTTTCGGGAAAATATTAACTATTAAAATATTATTATTATTGTATTTTTTTTTGTTTTAATTACATAAATATGTTCAGTATCGAAAGCTGAATACCACATATTTTTTTCTCTGGACATTAAAAATTAGTCGTGTATATTATATTTATGCATTTAGTAAAAAACTGTTACAAACAGTCACTCAAATTTTATTTGTTTGTATAGATCTTTATTCATTAAAATTGATCCAAAATCGGTAAATCTGATGTCTGGGATATTTAGTACTTTTATTAATTTACCTGCGCCACAGTCGGTACAATAAGAGGACAATAGGTATCAAACTAATAATTTAGCTGAACAGAACAAGCAATTTCCAATATACAAAGTCTAAAGCCAATAGCAAAATCACTTTTAAACTTTCATGGTCAGTAACATTAAAATATAAATCTGCGGGATTGTTACCATGTATGATTTTGTTGATGAGTATCCGATATTTCGGCACTGTTGCAAGCGCCATGATCACGGAGTAATCGGAGTCATGGTAACAATCCCGCAGATTTCAATTTTAAAATAAAATCGCTGTCATGCACGCTATATACCTTTAAAATTCTAATTCAAAACACTATAATATGATAACACAATTTATTCAACAAGATTATGTGTCATGGCTCGTACAAAACAATGATTTTCAGTGTAATTTAATTCGCACAAACTCACTGTGGTTACACAATGATTGCATAGAAAACCCACCATTACACTCATTATACATAATAGAAGTAATAACGGTCGTTATCTATTATAAAAAAAAGGAAAAGTGCGAGTTTGGTCGAGGAAAAAGGGTTCTGTACTTTATTTATTTTTGTATATATGCGTAGTGTTAAAGTTAGGGAAAATTTCAGGTCTGAGCGTAAATATGATTGCAAGGACTTAGAACCATACAAATAATATTATTATTTACAAATGAGTACTAGATATTTAGTACAATTTAATACCTCTACATGAACTTGATAAGAAAATCTCGACATCTGTTAAAACACAACTAACATACATAGAGTTGTGCCTATTTTCCATAAGAGTAAACAGAAACAATTAATCTGCACTATTCTCAACTTATTACGGTCCTTACACACCTCTAAAACAGATTTTATTTTATCTTTATAACTAAAATAATTAAGTTTTAAGTTTAAATAAAAGAACCCCAAAGAGACTGCGCATCAAAGTCATAAAACCATGACAAAGAAGTACAGTCATAGTAATTTAAATCATTTGACATAATACACCACTTACACAATACACCGGCATTTTGTCATTGGACATTCTATTGTTAACATCACCAAACTTAAGTCAACTAAAATTTGCTTTTTTTGAAGTAATTCGAAGTGACTGCATCGCGTTATACAAATTAATATATAGATAACATTAAATAAATAGAGTCATAACGCCTTCTCCTCCTCATTAACTTACAGTCCAGTTTTAATATCGCACGAATGGATGTTTAGTTCAGACTATCAGACCCAATTAAAAGCTCATCGGAGACACAAGCTCGTTTATTACCAAAAACTTTTAACAACCACCAACAAATGGATTTGAGATATCGAAAAATGGACTGTAAACCAAGTTAAAGTATTTAAAATAATCATTTTTCTAATTTAGGTAATTTTAGCGATGGTATCAACAGAATGACGATCATTAACACTAAACGATACCTTTGACTAAACAAACCAACCAAACCTGGGAACTCCGCAAAAGTTATCAAACTAAAGCCTTTTATTGCTATGACAATAAGAATACAAATCGACTTCCAGATATCAAGAACTATCTCATATTCTATATTTACTTATTTAATTACTTAATCATATAATAAACGTCTTACGTTTACATTGAATTTGTTAATTAAATATGTGCTTTAAGCTATAAGTACTAGAGCTTATTTGTTAAAAACGTCTAGGTATATGTGTCGCCGTCTAGTTTTAATTGGTTGAAGTAATTCGAAGTGACTGCATCGCGTTATACAAATTAATATATAGATAACATTAAATAAATAGAGTCATAACGCCTTCTCCTCCTCTAATTCATGTCAAGGGTTTATTAAATACAGTAACAGTTTAGTTCCAATATGCAAAGTGAGCGTATTGTGTATTTTTAATTATTCTGTGGCACGTAAAGATCGTAAGATAAGTAAGCTCGATAGATGTAACCTTCATTGAGGGAATCTTCTCAGAGATAAATAACCTACAAAACATTATCGAAATACCTAAATTAGTCGGTGTGATATTATCTCATTGTACAAATTCGTGTAGTCGTGTTTCGTTGGTGAGCGTGAGGCCGGAGCCCCAATTATGCAGTTCTGTGCTCACAATGTGTGTGTAGAGGTTGGTGACATTGACTATTAAACCACGGAGTATATACCATGCAGTATATAATATATACATATATATGCACGCAGATACCATTGGCACAGGCTCTGCCTAGTTTGGGACTAGACAATCGAGTGGGAACTTATTAAAATATAATAATTTAAAATCTGTTTTCTAATTTGTAATTTTCAAATAAAATAGTAATGAACAAAATTTTAAATAACTTTCAATTGTTATTATTTAATATATTTAATTGTAGTTTACACGATCGGTGACGAAAAGCTTAAGGAGATATGTTTGTGATCTGGTTTCGATTTAGGTTCAACAACCTGTCTGAATAATTTCGAACGGATATTTCGAGGTGAACACGCTTATTAGTTAGACAATAAAGGCATTTGAACTGATAAAAATGACTGACAGTTTCTCTTCAATCCAATAAATTCGAGATTAATGAATCTGGGTCGAATTGTGAATCATCTTAAATAGCTGAATACTATTTGGAGGTAGTACGCATGCTTGAGACGTGCACATTCGATGTGTGAGATAATGCAAACCACATTGAACCACAATGCAAGAGCTGTGCACTTCTCGTAAAGGAATGTGGGAATGTTTCCCAAAATCAAGATTTAAAAACTGTACAAGTTGTTAAAATAGATATTTGTTTTCTACTGTTATTTAATTTATCTCATACACGTAACTAGACATAACTTTAACCATATTATGCGGCTAAGCAGATTAAATACAGAAAGTGAAATTTTATTACTTTTACTATAAAGGGTATCAAGTGTTCATAAAACGCAAGTTCTTTTTATAGCAAACTAGTTTTTTATGTCTGCCCGTCTGTCGGACGCCAATGCTGAGTATAATCACGCAACGCTTGAGATGAAAGGTGAATTGTTACAATACATAGGAGGTGATAAAAGCTACACTAACACTATTTATAGCGCTGACAATAACAATACATTTGGTCCGACTTAACAGGAATAATATCAGAGCTTTACAAAAATTATTTCAACAATAGTCTACTATGGAGAGCCTAAGCCTTATCTTAGATAGTATATTTTAGTACACTATATCACTCTGACCAGACGGGAGTCAGGTTGAACTAGTTGTCAGTATATTTGAGGGCACTGATTTCTCATAAACTATTGCCGTAGAGATCCATGATGTCCAGGACCCATGGCTCGTGGAATGAACTCTCGTTGTTCCTCCATACTCTAAAGAAACGTCGTTTGTTTATCTTCAGAATTTGTTCCATTACGAGATTGGGAAGTCGCACCATTTCGATTAGCATAGGGTTTGATTGGTCTTTTTATTCCTCTTTCGCTTCTATTTCTTTCACTATGTGAATGAGGATCTAAAGTGAGCTCCAACACCAAAGTCCAAATCCTTCTAATTTTGTAATACTGTAACAAAAAGCACATGTTTGCTTTCAATGACATAAATAGAGAAAAGCGGTAGACCACAGTCATTTTAGCAGCTTTTAATCCAAAAATAAAACAAAAAGATCACACGGCACGAAGAATCAAATCTGCCGATGCCTCCTTTGACGAACTTGTTCTAAAAACAACACAAGTTCTTTGATTCTTGATAAGCTTCAAGTGGAGTCACATGACACTACCGACAATAATACACATAAGTTGAAAATATATTGTTTATCAATAATTTCTCTAAATCGCTCTTAAAGTCGGCTCTTTGATATACTTGTAAGTATTGATGGAGCGATTTGTTCCGATCTTGTGACCCGGAGCGATTAGATAAAGGTAATTTAAATCACATGATGATATTATTGCTAGTATCGTCTTGGATTGGGTACACTTGACAATAGTACAATTATCTTGTTTACAATGTCACTAGGCTTAGTAGTTAACCCCCTTCTACAAAGAGCCCGCAATGTGTGTTGAAGTGTATTATTTTTTCTATAAATCTACAATCTACACGTGGTGACGGACTAATGCCCGTCTTCCATATCCACTAGGAGTCTTCTAACGTAGATTGCGTCTAAATTTTAAGAGAAGTTTATGCACTTAGGTATCTTTATAACATTGGCGTAAAACGAAAATATCACTAAAGGTACCTCACTTGGTTTAAGTGGCTCCTTTTAGGGTGCGTTGGTTACCATTAAAGTACTCAGAGTTATTCATTATTCTAACTGTGTATTTGAAACATATTTAAACTAAATTTTTGTCTATTTTTTTCATTTGCCAAGATTGTTACCTTCTTCTTGAGGAAATAAAAACCGTTTATTTTAATTCTAGTGCTTCTTCCGACAGATAATATCAGTTAGATAGATAGCATGTTAAACTTTTATCTCGTGAGCTTATTCACATCTTAAATTGGCATGTACTTGCCTATGTACTTAATTATGATCAGCATGCTATGACCTGTTGCCATGGGAACGTTCTTCTATTTAGGTTATCCATAGAAATAAATAAACTTGATGTGTCTGTTTGTAACTTCGAAATAATATATCACTAGATATTCATATATATTATTTCTTTATTCTAAGCTACGTAATAGGTCGCATGCTGTCTTGGATGGCCGTGCTCTATATATAGATATCTCTATTTATATATAAAAATTAAGGTAAAAAAATACACCGTTGGTCACGGTATGCTGTACTGCCAATTCCTCATGGTAAACTGCATGACTATTTATGGCTTAATGGCTACTTCGGCCTAGGGTTGCCAACCGTACTATATTAAGCATTGTACTATATTTTGGGTCTGCGTACTATATACTGTTGAAAAAATATATTGTACCAAAAAAATAATTTTCACGAAAATTTTACAAATCAACTCTTAATTTAAAAACCTTTTTTTTTTGTTCACGGGGTGGAAAAATCCCTTCGGATCTCCGGCTCTTCGGGGAAACAGGAGCCAGGAGTATGTGATGTTTCCACTAAAAAACACCCCGACGATCGACCTCTGACGCCCTGCTCCGGGATTACCCGGACCATGTTATTTCAGGTCCTTCCCGGATCGGCGCCAGGCCAGTTATCAGGCCCTATACCGGGGGAAACCATTACCCCCCTTCGTTCCGACCTCGTTTTAAACGCAACCAGGCTACGTATTCTTCCCACACCGCGGAATTTTATACGCCACCAGAGTTTAAAAAAGCGGCCAAGTGCGAGTCGGACTCGCCCATGAAGGGTTCCGTAGCATCATATAAAAGTTTTTATAGTTCGTTGTAACTTTCATCAATGTCTTAATAATAGTGTTTTGATTGAAAGAAATGTAAATTGCGGTTTATGATTTATGACGTATTAAAAAAAACTACTTACTAGATCTCGTTCAAAACAATTTTCGTTGGAAGTTTGCATGGTAATGTACATCATATATTTTTTTTAGTTTTATCACTCTCTTATTTTAGAAGTTACAGGGGGGGGGACCAACTTTTTACCACTTTGGAAGTGTCTCTCGCGCAAACTATTCAGTTTAGAAAAAAATGATATCAGAAACCTCAATATCATTTTTAAAGACCTATCCATAGATACCCCACACGTATGGTTTTGATGAAAAAAAAATTTTTGAGTTTCAGTTCTAAGTATGGGGACCCACAAAATTTATTGCTTTTTTTCTATTTTTGTGTAAAACTATTAAAGCGGTTCACAGAATACATCTACTGACCAAGTTTCAACAGTATAGCTCTTATAGTTTCGGAAAAAAGTGCCTGTGACATACGGACGGACAGACAGACAGACAGACAGACAGACATGACGAATCTATAAGGGTTCCGTTTTTTGCCATTTGGCAACGGAACCCTAAAAACCTAGGAACACGCCTTTTCAATCACTTTTACTGAGGCATGTATCCGAATCCCGAAGGATTTATCATTTGTCTTTGGCTCCGAACTTTAGATAGAACAAACAATAATTTAAAAAATTGCAAGAAGTTCAAAAAATGTAGTTTTAAATAAAAAAATATATATTTATCTGAACATTATGATTTATTTCGTGCTCGACATACTAGTCTCATACAGAAGACAAATCTAAAATGAGAGCATTCGTGATGTCGTTTTATTTGGTGAGTGTGAGACCGAAGGGCCAATGATACACTCAGCATCTCACCAGGCCGCTATAGTGTGGGTCACCATTGACTGCATTCACAATGAGGATGGCGAGTCATGAATTCTAAGCATGCATTCCATTAGGCCGTCAGAGTCATTTTGGTAGGCTTAAATATAAAAATAAAACTAAAGCAGAAAAGCCATTAACATGCTATGAATCAAAAATATATAGAAAGAGATATTAAAAGCAATAACAAGATAACGCGATCGGATATTGAGATTGTTATTAAATAACATGCGATATTAAAGTTAATCTTATTTATAAAAATTTATTTATCTCGGGGGTTGTGCGGTCCATGGCCCTTTATGGGGCTCCAGGTTGGTCAGAGGCCCTGAAGGTCAACAATGTGGTACTATTGCGACGACCGCAGAGAGTGTTGGCCATTAGGGTCATAAGGGGGTATCGCACAGTTTCCTTTGGGGCGGCGAGTCTCCTGGCCGGAACTCCACCATGGGACCTTGAGGCGAGAGCCCCTGCTCATTAAAAGTGGCGCAAGGAGGCGCAGGATTTGGACCATAGTCCTGAACTTCGATAAAACGAGGATCAGAAATCCCAGATACACCCGGTCTTCGTGGAGATGGCGCAGCAGGTTTAGATATCTCCCGGTCCACCAGGGAACGGGTCCGTTACCGCAGACGACTCAGGCGCCGGAGCTGACATAACAAGCGCTAGCCTGGGGGTGAAAGGTGAGGCCATCTGTCACCCTAGCAGAAGCAAACCGGGGTGGATACACCATGCGCTATTATTTTGAAGAGGGTCATCTACAAGCCGTAGGTAGATGGCCCGAGGTACGTCGGGGTTCCAGGTATTTCCTTTCTAGGGTTCCCAACTATTGGTACCTGAGACTTCGTGTGGTTTTGGTCGGTTCGAGGCTGACATAACCACTAGCTGGTGGTATCCTAATTTTTTTTTATAGATCAGTTCCCATATCACTCTTATTAAAGTCAACTTAAAGGTGCATTGTGGCACAACGTGTGGTTTTATATCAATTACTATGATTCCGACGAATCCTGATGAGGGATCGACCTGATGTGGTTTCCAAATGATAAGAAAAGCTCTATGTCAAGATTCGAATTAAAATCTCATAAAAATCGTTCCTGTGCGAGTCGAACTCGCACAGAGAGGGTTCCTTAACATTATATATACATTTCAAGAAATGTTACTAACATCAAAAGAAGCGGCCAAGTGCGAGTCGGACTCGCCCATGAAGAGTTCCGTATCAGCAAGTAACACCATATAAAAGTTCTTGTAGTTCGTTGTAACTTTCATCGATGTTTCTAGGGTTCCATAGCCAAATGGCAAAAAACGGAACCCTTATATATTCGTCAAGTCTGTCTATCTGTCTGTCTGTCTGTCTGTCCGTCCGTATGTCACAGCCAATTATTTCCGAAACTATAAGAGCTATACTGTTGAAATTTGGTCAGTCGATGTATTCTGTGAACCGCATTAAGATTATTACATAAAAATTTTGGGGGTCCCCATACTTGGAACTGAAACTCTAACGGCCCATTCACGACCTTTCCGCTGTGAGCGGCAGCTAAGAGCGAAACGCCGAGCGGTGATATCAAAAGTATAAAAATGTACGAGGCACGCCACGAGTCGCCGCTCATAGCGAAAAAGCTAGCGGTTTTTGCCGAGCGAATTGCTACAGCGGCGAGCGGTATGGAGAGCGGCAGGAACAAAGGCACAAGTTAGTATGTGCGACGCCACGAAATAGAGCGGCGTGGACAGCGGTGCAGGAGTGACGGACTCAGCGGCGTTAAATAAAAACAAAAAAATTTAGACGATTTTATGGCGGTAATGGATACCGAGGCTTTTATAACAGAAATTTTAAATAGACCGCCTATATGGATGTCAAAATATCCCCAACATAAATATAAAAAGGTTGTGGGAAGAAATTTATTTATTTATTTATTTAAACTTCCTGCAAACATATTGCACAAGGCGGATTTAATGCCACAGGCATTCTCTTCCAACCAAACCTTTGGGTGTTGCAAAATTATGTAAGGCAGGTGTGTTATTTAAGAGAAGCAATATGATAGACAAAAAAGGTAAAGTAAATATTACAAGAGTTCTAAGAATATATACACAAATAAATACATTTATTTACATAAACATACATATATACACAACACAAATACATATAAATACATATTAGGTACACTACATCCATACATACATACAATAAAAATTTGATTAAAAATATCTCAATAGAATGCACACATACATGATATAACACTTAAGTAAAATAGTGAACTTATGTTATTTATAACACAATTTATGTTATTATTCTGATGACTCCGTCAACAAGTCCCTGAAGAACTTACGTACTCTAAACTTAAAAGTGGATCGACTGGTGGCCATCCTGATCTCTAGTGGGATTGTGTTCCAAAGAATTATAGCTTGAACTAAGAAGGATGAATGAATGATACTGGAAGTATGAGAAGGACAGCGAAGGAGAAGATTGTTAGAAGAGCGAAGATTTTTTGAATGGTTAGAGCAGATATACTCTAGTTGGGATTTCAAGTAGGTAGGCGAGTTTGGTGAGTTGAGAAGGGTGTATAGCATAGTCAGAGCCCTCGAACTGCGGCGTTGTCTGATAGGTAACCAGGTTAGTTGGGTACGATAGGCAGAGATGTGATCATACTTTCGCAAATTGAATATGAATCGAATGCAATTGTTGAGAAATCGGTCTAATTTATTGAGCAGATCTGCATTCAGGTCGAGATAACACACATCACCATAGTCGATTAGTGGAAAAATTAAAGTCTGCACAAGCATCTTCTTTGTCTCTATTGGGAGGAAATGAATGTAAGTAGTTGACAAGTTTTAAAAGTTTTTTCTCTCTGTAAGTACCTACTTAGCAAAACACTTGGAAACATCAGTTACTTCTTATAAGTAGGACCTTCGTATAGGTCACTAAATCCACCATCTAAATACCAATCTTTATTTAGTTCGTGCACTCATTCTATCATATTTAAAAAATAAAAAGTTGTTTCTAAACAGACAGGGGATAATTTTTATAACGCCATGATTTTTAACACGTTTCGACTACTTAAATACGTCCACCGTCGCCGCTGCAACTAACCGCTACTAGGGTTCGTGGCGTGCAAAACGCACCGCTCACCGACGCCGCTCCGCTTTTCGCTAAGACCAAACCTCGTGGCCAGGCCGTAAAATTTTTTTTTCATCAAACCTATACGTGTGGCGTATCTATGGATAGGTGTTCAAAAATGATGTTGAGGTTTCATTTTTTTTCTAAACTGAATAGTTTGCGCGAGAGACACTTCCAAAGTGGAAAAATGTGAGTCCCCCCCTCCCTCCTCTAACTTCTCAAATAAGAGAGTGATAAAACTGAAAAAAAAATATGTTATACATTACCATGCAAACTACCAACGAAAATAAGTTTGAACAAGATCTAGTGAGTAGTTTTTTTTAATACGTCATAAATCGTAACACGCAATTTACCTTTCATCCAGTCAATACACTAGTATAAAAACATCGATGAAAGTTACAACGAACTACAAGAACTTTTATGTGATGTTACTTGCTGATACGGAACCCTTCATAGGCGAGTCCGACTAGCACTTGGCCGCTTTTTTTTATACTACATAGTGTATACACGTATAGGTTTGATGAAAAAAATTTTTGAGTTTCAGTTCCAAGTATGGGGACCCCCAAAATGTATTGTTTTTTTTCTATTTTTATGTGGAAATCTTAAGAGGCCGGCGTACGACACTCGAAACTGCAAGTTGAAATTTGTTTATAAAATATTGCTGTCTCTGTTTGACAAAATACAACGTAGATACGAGTGCACCGCTGTATGTGTGTATGTGGATTGACATTCATTCGTAGTAATTCGGACTCTATCGTAGAAGGTTCGACTATCATTATATGACTGACACGAATCACACACACATTGAAATATTTTTTGATGCGATAGCACTACTAATTGCTTGAAATTTGTGAAAATATGGATGTGTTTCGTAATATCGAAAATCATGAATGAAAACTCAAAAATTTTTTGATTTATTTTGTGTAAGTAGTAGCATAATAATATGAGATATGTTGTTGATGAAACAATATTAGAAATATTTTTGTTTTTAAGACAGAAAAAAACAAAATGAAAACATGACATTTACAATGTAAAATATGTAAAATTTAATTTGATTATATTTTATTCTAGATTAGTTTATTTATAAAAATAAAGACGTTATAACCTAAATAAATACAGTCTAAGTCCGAATATCAACATATCATCGTGGAAATATGTTTATACTGCAAATTATCTTGGTATACCGTTTGTATGGACAATTCAGCCTCCAGGGGCCCTTAATGCGGTTCACAGAATACATTGACTGACCAAATTTCAATAGTATAGCTCTTATAGTTTCGGAAATAATTGGCTGTGACATACGGACGGACAGACAGACAGACAGACAGACTTGACGAATCTATAAGGGTTCCGTTTTTTGCCATTTGGTTACGAAACCCTAAAAACACGTTTTTGGTATGTAAGTTAATATTTATTTTAGTATTTGTTGTTAACAACAGAACATCATCTATAACAAATTCAACTGTCTAGCTATTCCTTATTTTTAGGTTCCCATTTTACCCTAAGATACGAAACCCTAAAAAGGTATTTTAAATTTTCGATGTTAAATGAAATGAATCCATAATACTGTTACATTTTCTTAAGTCATTAACAAACAAACATGTACATATTACAATTTAATAGCAAAGAAACATAGTTCCGGGGTAATAATTGTTTGATGTGCATTGTTCTGAGAGCTACCAACTCCGCATTACCGAGAGAGTAGGTACTCACATCATCACAGAGATAATTAATGTTTGCATATATTATCACAGATAAAAACTATACACGATTTTTATATTACTCCATTCAGAAACCTTTTACAAATAATACAAAAATGTCCTCGATTTGTATTTATGTTTATTACTAGCTTTTTCCCGCGGCTCTTCCTGCGAGTTTTACGATTGTCGTGGCTAAGAGAAGTTTATGTTATTTCTCAAGAATCTAAGTATATCCATCCCAAACTTCATTGAAAACGCTGCAGTAGTTCAGCCGTGAACGCGTGAAAGACATTCAGACAGATTTACTTTCTAATTAATGGTGAAGGATTTTTTCTTTTTCCCTAAATCTAAGTACCATAATTGCTGGTCTAGTGGTTAATGTATGTGGCTGCAGATCAAGAGGTCTCGGGTTGGATTCCCGGGTCGGACCAAATGTTCTTGTGATCTGCAAATATTTATTTCGGAGTCTGGGTGTTTTCTATATATAATTAGAATGTATTTACGAAAAAAAAGTTTGTGTGTTCATCAGTTGTCGAGTACTCATAATACAAACTCTGTTAAGTTTGGGGCTAGATGACGTTGTGTGTAAGATGTCCGAAATGCCCGAAAAAAATATTTTATCGTTTCCCCGATTAATTTTGAAATCCGCGATATGCGGTTATTGCAAAAAAGTTTTGTCGACTTACGTTATTTCTTTTTTGGAATTATAATCGTTTTAAAACTGATCAAATTACACATATTGACTGTCTAATGTGTAGCAAAACTATTAATATACATTATATATATGTATTATAAAGAACACCCTAGGGCAAGTTGACATCAGACAAATTATGGCTGGCCATAAAAAAGTCTAAATCTTTTACACTCCACCGACTCCAAATGTACATAATTGCGCTTAGAGTATCAAGATGACGTATGCTATAATAATGTCGATATTAATGGTAAAAGCCGGTGAAAATAAATAGTTTCACGAACAATCTGCCTCTGATAACGTGGGATAATGAACAGATAACATATTGATCAACCATTATGCAAACCGACAATGTTAATAACTTAACGAACTTCAATGTTAAATCACCAACACGCGTCGTACGAGTACTCTAAATAAAAAAAATAAAAAAATTACTGTTGGTACAAAAAAGTGATAAAAATGAATACTTCTATGTCGCAAGAAGAGTTCAAAAGTTCGGGGTCTAACATTTTATATAAAATGTTGGTGACCCCGTTGGTTGTGTCTTTTATTATCATATTATGTCTATTCTACAACTGCTACAAGAGGAATATGGAAATGTGAGTAATATTAGTTTCTTTTTATGCTTTTAGAACATTCAAAGAGCAACTTTGTCAAAATCAAAATCAAATAGATTTAATTTCAGGAAGGCCGTTTTCACATTAGACGCGTTACATTACTGACTCTAGTTTCGCGGGTTTAGATGATATTCCTAAAATATTTATTTATTTATCTCATCTTAAAGTAGGTACAAGATATGTATACCAGCAAAACACCAATAACAACAAAAAAATCAGAAACATGACTTGTAAAAATCCAAGTCTTGCACAGCCCAGTTCTGTTACCGTAAAAGTTGTGAGATTCAAGTCGGTTAATTTATTCAGCCCCTACTTAAAAATACTTGATCTGAAGTCATTGTATAATTAGGCAACCTATCAACATCTTATACTAACCATATTTTTAGCTGTGATTACCTATAACTGAATGAGCACATGGCATGTATCTTGTTTTCTTTATTTGATGTGTGTATCATTTGTTAGTGATAAATAAATAAATAAAACAAAAAAGAATATTCACATTAAAATCTAATATGTTCTATTTTAATGTTTGTGTACGTGTGTAGAGGTGTGAATACATTCTTATAAAAAAGAACCAGCAAGAAACTTCATAAGTTACTCTTTTAAAAAAAACAGATTAACAATTACAAGATACGTTTTTCGAGATACGTTCATTTCTCAAAATCAAATGATTTCTTATAATTACACAAAAAAGTGGTTTTTCTAGTTGTAAATATATTTCAAAGTATAATTTGTATCTGTTAATTATGAATTGATTTATAGTGAACATTAGCAGAAGTCAACGCATGACTTTGCAGAAATACTAATTAATTTTTAAGCTATCTTCACATTAAGTCTTGTGAACGATAATTTGCGTTTATTTTACGAGCGCTTATTTTACGTATATTTACTTAGCTGTTATGTAAATTATATTCTTTATAGGTCTAGGAAAGGAATGAATCATTAAATTGACTTCTTCTTCTTTCCGGCCTCTAATCCCAAGTTTATTTGAGGTCTGCTACTAGTTCAACCAGTTTTACCTGAATATCAGTTTTTCACTGGCACTGAATTCACAATAACGATGGCCATAGATATTAAGGTGAATTAAAACATATTAAAAATTGGACTCAGATATTTAGATGTATTATGTTTTAAATACAACTGCGGCGCTAGAAATAAATCCTGTACCCCGGGGGACTTTACAAACATACACGAAAAGAAAACCAAAAATACCCGTAGTTAGGACACAATTTGTGAAGACAAACACATATGTGCGAATTGAACCCTGATTATTAGTAGCGAAGTGCATGTAGCAAGGTGAACGCTTAAACCATTCGTGTATTCAATTAAATCGATGACATCATTGTTGACATCATTTCTGCTGAAAGATGTCAACTGCTGATCATAACATAACATACTAAATAAAAATCACATAGCCACAGCGATGTCTTGTCAGTCCCCAACCCGCACTCGGCCAGTGTGGGGACGTATGGCCTTATCCGTCTCTTGATGGGACACCCGAGTTCAGCAGTGGGACGTTATGGTATTCATGTTCCTAGCCCTTATTATTGCCAAGATACTGCCCACATACTGCCAGCATCAGCTGACAATAACTATTTCGTAGGTTCTATATGCATGTTGAGAAAAATCCTTAGCAATTGACATGAAAACTAACTATTTCGAATACTCGTATCATAAGTATGCTAACAAATCTTTTGATAAGATTTGTTTATATCTTATCTTATCTTAGAGAGATATTTTATAACACATTATACTGATTTGTTGTGAAATTTCTACATAATGAGTTGTTACTTACCTTTAATGTTATTTTATCATGTACATATATAGGTATTAGGTATACCTACGAGTACTACTCTCTGACAGAACACCAACATAAATTGTCAACATTTTTGCTGTTGTATTTCATTGGTGAATGCAAAACTGGAAGCCCAATGATAGAGAAACATGGGATCGCCATACTGTGGGTCACCATGTTGTATTCACAATTAGTATGGTGACCATATCATTTTGATTACACTTGTTCTCTTCATCAGGCAGAGTTAAGTCACTATAGCAGGCTTATAAAATTGCTTTATTGTACATTAGTTATTTATAAAGGTAACTAGTAGTAGCAGTCTTTTCGTTCAGAGTCAATCTCTTACCTGTAATGTTACCGGTAATTTCATAAGCCTGTGGACACAGGTTTCAGTAGAAGCTCGCTATAAGGTGCACCGTCAGTTTGTTTGCCCAAAGGGGGTTTCGTTTAAGTTCTGTTTCGTCCCAACGCTCATCTCATCCTCAAAAACTGTTCTAAATTTTGGGTCAGCAGTATTCAAGATTCTTGAAGTCGCATGACAATCTTACAGGTCTATAAGTAATACTTTACTTACTCAAAATGATTTAAACCCAGTTTTGGTAGTAACTATTTATTAATCTGTGGTTTTGGCTACACGAGTATAGCGGGACTTGTCTATGCCTATACATATCTATACAAATAAATAGAATTGCAGTGTCTGGTTGTAATTTCTAAATACTAGTTTTTCACTAAATGTATATTAAATTGTATAGGATTCTTACATCATTAAAGCATATTTTTAAAGTTTTATCTATCTGTTTGTTCCGGTTAATCTCTGGAACGCCTATACTAGCTACTGACTTAAGCATGTAGTAATATAGGCTATTTTTTTTGACTAACTAAGCCCTGCAGCGTTTCACGTTTGTTGTAAAAGTACAAGAGCAACCGCAGTAAAATTATAAATTGTTGAATATGTTACGATTTCTTCTATTTTCCCGACATATCGAACGGGTTGTACTACTCATGATCAAGGGTAGACAATTAGACCTATCTACTACAAGTTCTATGTATAATAAAGCCTTCCTACGTGTACAATAGTTATACCTGGCTGATGACATAGTTCTCACAGTAATGTACATATATACTTTGTATCTCCACATTCATTTTGCATTATTTACATAATATATTTGTCACAACATACAGCATGCATGCATATTTATTCTAAGTATCTATAAATAACACCTATTTGCTCTTTTTATTGTAATTTGCAGTTGTTTTTATTGTATTTTTATAGACAACTTGTATTTTATAGACAACTCCCGCATTAGGAATATAAATTCCTGTGTCGCGGGGACTTTACAAACATACAAGAAACGGACACAAAGAACACCCAGACTCAGAACAACAAATTGTGAATAACACAAAGTGTTGTCCTACGTGGGATTTGAACCCACGACACTTGGCGTAGTAGGAAGCGGCGTGGCGACCGCTTAAGCCACTAGGCCAACCGTGCAGGCAAATTTTATCTATTTATCTCTTTGTGTATTGTGTGTAGGCATCTTTAAATCTTTTTTCTATATTTATTATTTCATTGATGGTCTGGAAGATAACCCCATAGTATTCTTCATAAGAAGTTATGAATATATTTTGTTATTGTCGCGCAGAATAAAGAGCATATTTTATTTTTATTTCTTTAAGGCAATTAAAATCAAATTAAGAAAAACATAAATCTTTCTTGGGCTTGGAGGAGACGGTTATGTATAGTTGGTAATACTTATATTAATCCAACTATCACAAATATCGGAGTTTGAGTCAATAAATAAAAATAAATATTTCGGACATCTTACACACAACGTCATCTAGTCCCAAACTCAGCAGTGCTTGTGATATGGGTACCAGACAACTGATATAAATACATTAACATACTTTTTATTGTAAATACATACATATTATACATAGAACACACCCAGAAACAAATATTTGCGGATCACACAAACAGTTGAACCGGAGACCTCTAGCACAGCAGTTGTAAACGTTACCGTTACGCCACAGAGGCAGACAACTTCCAGTATTGCTATCCAGGGACCAGCACTTGTCGGTCATCCATAGGTGACAAAGTTTTAATTTGCCCTCAATGCTTACCATAAATAAATAATGCATTAGGTCATCGATAATTGTCTACTTATCGGATTGACAAAACAGTTACTTTCAGCGAAAATGGGTGGACAGATTATAAAGATAATACTAATATATAGATATCTACTTAGATAGAAAATGTCAATGTTTATTATCTATACTATATTAACATCATAAAGCTGTTTGTTTGGTTGTTTGTTTGTTTGGTTGAACGCGCTAATCTCAGGAACTATTTTCGAACTATTTTAGAAATTTCAAAAATTACCTACGTCCGTGTGGTGACGGATTAAGAATACAAGTGTCACCACCCCTATTCATTCCATGGGTGTCGTAAGGGGCGACTAAAGGAACAAAATAAGCAGCTAACATCACTGCCAAGAGAAGGAAAACTTGAAACAAACCCTTTACCAACCCGTCTGGCCAGCGTGGTATAGTAGGACAAAACCTCCTTTTCAAGGAGAGGCCTATGTGTAGCAGTGGACTGTTAAAGGCTGTTGTGGATGATGATGATATCATCACGCTAAAACCAATAGGAGCGGATCACCAATGAAGAATGTTTCAAAAATATGACAGAATTGTTTCTTTTTAAAATGTCTAAAATAAAGTCCTCGACAGCATATGTCTATCTTTTAAGGTTGGCTCACTAGAACCTTTGTTACGGGAAACAAATTTGCTTCCCCGGTATAACATCACGCTACTGGCAATAGAAGAAGCAGACGGGGCCGTGTGGGGCAGCTAGTCTTTTATATGAAAACGGACAGACTTTAATTTTATTTTGTTTGTGAAGTCTTCATCTAACTGATTTCAACCCCCTCATGTTCGCTACACACGTTTGGATTAATCGTTCCAACTTATCTGTACAGACCGATCTGCGCAGATATACCGAACGTGTGTGTACGAGATATCGTTTCAGCCCTCCTTGCCAAGCCTCTAATCTCTTGTATTATCGGCCATTTTTTTTATTTGATCGCGTGTCTCAATGGTTGAGAGGATTTATTACCAGGAAGTCAGAAATGTCTTCAGCCATTAAGTCTCTTGTGGCGACGGCGTCGAAATGATTTATGTGATCACGTTCGCACATCCTACTGCGTTTAGAATTAAAGGTTATATGGCAATGCTTTTTATGTTCCACATGTTGTACTGAGTCTGAATATTCTTTGAGTTCATTCCATAAATATTTCTAAAGTCTCCTGCGACACAAGACATAATAAATGCGGAAGGTTTCGCTTTTTAGAAATCTTCTTTGTTTCTGTTTTAAACATTGTTATGTCCAAAAGATGTTTGAATTAGTGCTTTATTTACTAGTTATTTAGAATACTTTTAATATTTTGACTTTAGGTCTTTTGAATATTGACGCAAAATATTTTTCTCTTGAATTTACTTGAAGTCGTCACAATATTTAACTTGGCAAAAGGCCTTACGCCGACCTCAAATAAAATTTTATAAAAAGCAAAAAAACTTACAACTTACGTTTCTTAAACTTATAGACGTTTTATTTCATATGAATGAATATGAATATGTTATGTATAAAACAATAAAAACAACATTTAAAAGAAAAAACCGTTAGTTCACTTTAGCAGCTATTGTTTATTTCTTTAGTTTAAAAATAGTATTTACTAACATACATGATGACCGATCTATTGTGATTAGTTGCACATGTACATATTTCATATTCAATAGAAGATACAGCTTAGCTGCTAGACAATAGAGCCTTGTTATAACATTAGCTGAGCAATAAAACAATGCAAACTAGCAATTACAAGTAAAACATAATATCTATTACATAAAGGTTCAGTGAACTTGTAAACAAACAATAATATTATCTTTTATATTTATTCAATTAATTGTAATTTAAAAACAATAAGCACTCAGCAATATTATTTAGTGCCATCTAGTGAAAATCAGAGGAACTACGCAGTTACTTTTCCTGCATCACGCAATGAAAATTCTTTACTACACACACACCGTTATTTTATATTCCCGTAGAGGTAGACAGTGATGTGTTATACAGAGTGGGGTTACTGGAACCGAAATCGATCCCACCACCAAAAAATGAATAAATATGTATAAAGGTACATTAAATGAGATCCGTGTGGTGACAAATTAAGAGTACAGAATGTCACTACCAATATTCATTCCATTGGTGTTGTGATAGCCGACTAAAGAAGCAAACTACGGAGGACAGCGCCACTGCAAAGAGAAGGAAAACTTGAATCAAACCAAAGCCAAGTCGCGAGGCCAGCGTAATGATCAAGGATGAAAACTTCTGACTTCTTAGTCACAGCCTTTACGATTGTTAGCAGTTATCGATGATGAGGTAGTAGAGTCACGCTGATTGCAGCACGAATGGACTGGCTCGTCCAGGGCGGTACGACCCTAGCGTAGAGGCATTCCTGATGTAGTATTTCGTTGGTGAGTGGATGACCAAAGTCTCAATCATATAGAAGCATCTCAATAGGCCGTCGTGGTGTGGGTCACCACGACCGCCATGCTGCACTGTGTGCACTGATAGTGAGAACGGTGACCACCACTTTTGGATCCTGCTCATGCTTTCCATCAGCAAAGTAGAGTCACGTTTGTCGTCTCATAATTTTTTTTTTATTATAAATGAGTATAAATGAACAGTAAATACGTTCTCTAGAAACATACAAAAGACTTCTTGAAAAGACAACGTGTGTAAAGTTGCAGTGACCTTGATGCGCCATCTTGAATACATGGTTTAATTTTGTGTACTTATGCTAAATTAAACAAGATAATATGGATACACCACATCATATCACTGTATTCGTTACATACACTGTAACGTTTCAAGGTATCGTTTAAAATTCGCAATGATCTCTACTTGAAAATCTTTTTTTTCTTTTGTTTTTTGACTTTAAAAAGTTATTTTTTTTTAATGGAGTGCTTTGTGATGTTGAGTGAAAAGTACGGATTGTTATGTGTATTACTGGCGCCGATATTTTGCTATGTATTGTATTTACTGTCTTTGTGCATACTACACAATGTCGCCAGGTGTCAGAATGGTGAGTGAACCCAACTGTATTTAGAAGACTTGAAATGAGATCTTTAATTCTACTAACATATAATAATATTATAAATTAAAAGGTAAAGTTTTGGAGTTTTTGAGGTTATAGAGTATAATCTCCAAATCTAATAAACCAATTTTCAAAATCATATCATGAATAGAAATCCACATTATTTGTGAATGCAATAGGCTATGAAAAATAATACCGCGATATTCGATTCGTGGGTGTATTAAGATGCAGAAGCATCTGCCCAGACGCCATAGTGAGGGTCACCACGCTGCATCTGTACTCACAATGAGGATGGTCACCATTGCTCTTTGATTCTACTCATGCTTTCCATCAGGTAAAGTAGAGTTACTTTGGTACAAAAACCCTATAGAGAGACAGTAGACTGCAGGTCTACTTGTAAACATTTCAAGTTCTTGAACGTGTTGATGTTATTATCTCATTGTTAGGGTTCCGTTGCCAAATCGCAAAAAAATGAACCCTTATGGATTCATCATGTCTGTCTGTCTGTCCGTCCGTATGTCACAGCCACTTTTTTCCGAAACTACAAGAGCTATACTGTCGAAACTAGGTAAGTAGATGTATTCTGTGAACCACATTATGATTTTCACACAAAAATAGAAAAAAAATTAAAATTCTGGGTAAGTCCCATTCTTGGACCTTATCCAAAAAAAATTTTTTTTCATCAAAACCATTCCTGTGGGGTATGTATGGATAGGTCTTCAAAAATGATATTTAGGTTTCTAATATCTTTTTTTTTCTAAACTGAATAGAACAGAGAAATAGAGAGACACTTCCAAAGTGTTAAAACGTGTGGTGACTACTGGTGACGGATTAAGAATACAAAGTGTCATCACCCCTATTCATCCCACGTGGGTGTCGTAAAAGGAGACTAAGGGATAAACTACGCAAGACAACATCGATGCAAAGAGAAGGAAAACTTGAAACCAACCCTATATCAACCCGTCTGGCCAGCGTGGTATAGTTGGCCAAAACCTCCTTTCTAAGGAGAGGCCTATGTCCAGCAGTGGACTGTTAGAGGCTGTTGATGATGATGATGAAAATGTGTGACTCTCTTATATTAGAAGTTACCTGTAACTTCTAAAATAAGAGAGTGATAAAACTAAAAAAAAATTATATGATGTACATTACCATTCAAACTTCCAACGAAAATTGGTTTGAACGAGATCTAGTAAGTAGTTTTTTTAATACGTCATAAATCGTAAAGATGTTGATGTCCAGCAGTCGACTGTAAATTATTTTTAGATCTATTCATTCTATTAACCATATCATTTAAAAATCTGTTGGACTGATACGTCTACAGAAGCGGAACGAATCTTGGTATGAGAATTACACTTAGACATTATCATATTTATGTACAATTTTCATGCCAACGACGTAATATGCCTTCAACTACAGTATAGAACATTTACGACTATGTATTTGTATATATTTGGCACAACAATAGCGTCTCCAGTTCGCACAAGGAATGAAAACGAGCCCCAAGACTTATTTGTAACACAATTGAAAGTTAAATTTTCCTGTTTCCGATCTTATCTGCTATATAGCGTCTGCTGTATAGCGTCTGCTGTATAGCGTCTGCTATATAGCGTCTGCTATATACGTGTATTATATGCTCCATCATCAGCCTATGTCATCAGCTTAACATAGGCTTTTCCAATTGCACGCCACTTGTTTCGATCCTCGGCTTCTCGCATCCAGCTGTGAAATAAGAGTATCAAATGTAGCCAACAAGTCTAACGTATTTTTTTTCCAATTTTATCCATTTTACCAATATTAAAATAAGATTTTTTTAATGAAACCTGTGTCTCATCATAACTTTGAGGACCTTAAAATAAAACTACTCATAAATCAATAAATATTTTCGGACATGTAACACAACGCCATCTAGCTTCCAACTAAGTAGAGTTTGTACTATGAAAGATAAAGATAAAGATAAAGATAATTTTATTTGCATAAAACATGTGTAGAAAGATGTCATGGTATAAAAAATATGGTACAGTACTTATAAACATGTTTTGCCATAACTGGCGTACAAATATCTATAATAATAAAAAAAAATACAATTGTCGTATTTCATAATGTAGAAATGAGTGTAGTGACAATCACAAACAAAAATAATTACGAGACTTAATTTATACAATATTATCAGTCAAAAACTCCTGAATGTTATAATAGGCTTTCTTTATGAATATTTCCTTAAGTTTAATTTTTAAAATGTTTTTATTGAGGTGTTTGTACTGTGGTGGCAGCTTGTTAAAAATTTTAGGAGCCATGCAAAAAATACTATTACCCATAAGAGCAGTTTTAGCGGTGTGCGTACAGAGCTTACTGTCGTCACGCCTGTTACGCTTCACTACGTCTGCCTGGCGAGGGAACAGTGTAGGGTTTGCTTTCACGAATACGCACATTTCTAGAATATATAAACTTGGGAGAGTTAAAATGTGATGTTTTACAAAGTAGGGCCTACAATTAATTGATAGAATACATATATACTTATTTTTATAAATACATACATTTTATACATAGATAACACCCTAACTCCTAAACAAAGTAGATGATACAAACATTTGGTCCGACCCAGGATTTGAACCCGAAACCTCAATCACACCGCTACCACTACGATACCAAGCCATGTCACATTCTATACATAATTTGTTCAACGTATCATTTATTAATTTTCTATAATTTCTGACTAGCATTTGACCTCAGTTCGTTCACTAGCTTCAAGGTGAGACGAACACTTACGCAATACGATCTATGACATTTGCATCTATCCTATCGAAAAAATCATTAATATATTTTTATATGTTTTCTTGTAGATACCATTTAATTAATATCTAAAATATAATTGCTCTCTCCCTGACTGACTGATTTATCTAAAAAGGTGACATTTTGACTGTTTTATGTTTTAAGCATTATTCTAATTATGAATGTGTTATTTATTTTTTAATTATTTAAACCTACCAAAGTGACTCCACTCTGCCTGATGGAAAGCACAAACAGAATAGGGGTCACCATCCTCATTGTGAAGGCAAGCAATGCAGCATGGTGACCACTACCATGGCGGCCTGGTCGGATATTTCTGCATCAGGAACCCGGACGATAATGCAGAATGATTGGACCTCCGTAAAGATAATATACCACCGTGGGTGATGACGTGATGACAATGTGATGACAAATGCAGCTTATTGTTACAATCTGTTTTCATTCAGAAATATTCAAGTTGATGACAATCTTTAAGATTTTTATTTAAATATTTTGAAGATTCAAGTATTCAAGTTGATGACATTCTTTAAGATTTTTATTTATATATTTTTAAGATACGTATGCATCCAAATACTGTATTGTTTGCATTCGCAATGAGTATGGCTAATATAACTCTTGGATTCTGCTCATGCTTTCCATCAGACAGGGTAGAGTCACTTTGGCAGGCTCATATACTATAACAATTGGCCAAGTGCGTGTCAGGCCACGCATACAATAAGGTTCCGTAGTCATCCATAATAGTAGGTGGATTTAAAATCTTGTTCAATAGATAATTATTGTTATGTTTACTTATTGTTTCTATAGGTTTGTACGAAGTTTTCCAAGTAAGTGCATTTAGGCCCCCATAACTAAATATAAATATTATTTTTCCTTTAAAGTTCAATATATGGACTACTATTATTGTTTTTTTTTTCAAAATAAATTGCGCCAGCCGGTTTAGAAGGGCGGGAGGAACGATCTGTTTTTACAAAAAAATGTCCAAATAAAAATATTTTACGTAATTTTATTGTAGCACTTTGTCGACGTAATTCAACACATACCTATTCATGCAGTTTCATTTTTCTAGCACCAACCGTTTGGCCGGTAAGTCGGGACGGACAAACGAATCCATAAGGGTTCAGAGTCATGAACTACGAAACCCTAAAATATATGTAAAGAATATGTTTATGTCCAACCGTGCTCTCTTCACGGTTATTGATTTAATTTAAATTAAAAAAAAACTGATGCACATAATTAAAGATCGATTGTCAATTAATAGAATCTATTGTAATCCTGAAGCGTATTATTTCTTACAACAAACCGACATAATACTTCAAGTTATAACTTTACCCTAACATGAATATTATATTGCAATGTTTAATTGTCCATTTATTATTCATACTTGTTCCGCTATTAACCAATAACAATGTTCTGTACGATGCAATTATTATACAGAAGTATAACACCAGTTTTGCATAATTCAAAATCATTAAAAAAACTGTGATACATCACCCAATTTCGGTAACTTCGGCAAAACGATTTTTTTATAACAATTAAAATAATTCCATCTAACATGATTGTACATCATCATATACAGCCTTCAACAGTTCACTGCTGAACATAGTCCTCTCCTTAGAAAGGAGGCCTTTTGGCCTACTATACCACGCTGGCCAGACGGGTTGGTAAAGGGTTAGTTTCAAGTATTCCTTCTCTTTGCATTAATTTTGTCTTGCGTAATTTATCCCTTAGTCGCCTTTTACGACACCCGCGAGATGAATGGTGAAAGGGTACACTTTGTATTCTTAATCCGTCACCACACGGATATTTTCGATTGTACAAATAAATATGAAACTTGCCTATTCTTACTTTTTCTCGTTTAGGGGAAGAGCAAGGGGTCAAAATCAATAAAAACCGTATTACGTAATAAATTAATGGTCTTACGTGAGCAATATTTCTTTAAATTCGATATATATAAGTTCACCCAATAATAACTAAATCACCATGATAATAAATGGTTAGAATTAGAGTAAAACTGTTACGAATAAATCGATTCTGATCGATTAAATGACAGCCTCATTTAACTATCGGTCAGCTATCGGTGACATCGATAAACTACATTATCCCAGACAGTTGTTAAGTTCATAAAAATGGCATTGTTTGTCTGTTCTTAATAATCCATTTAAAACTAAAACAACAATAGATAAACCTCGTGATAACAATACAATAAAAAACGAGTACAAAAAAATGAGAAGTATTTGTTCATTTAAAGACGTTTATCTCAGAAACTACTAGTCAGAAATTGATGATTCTTTTAGCCTTAGATGGAGTATTTATCAAGCATTAATATGAGATATGATACATATCCCTACAACTCTTACGGCCGACACTAATACAATGAATCTAAGTGAAACTGCAAATATTATCTACCAAAAAATTAACCCTAATTTTCTTTGTACGATTAAAAAGTTGGACAGAGATTAGCATCTAATCTATATTTGATTTGATGAAAACAAACTTTTATTTAAAAATATCATAAGTGGTTTTTATTTTGACACGAGTGAAAGTAATTGACTGATGTGTCTTTTAATTTAATGAACAAATAGTTAAAAATTATTGATATTAGTTATTTTGAAACGCCATGGTTGACGTGGTGGTATATGCTACAGTTCTTATTATAATTGGAATCATTATGTTCTGCATTCATTGGATTTTAACTCTGCGTAAGTACACACTGCAACTTAAACATTCAAATACTAGCTTTCGCCTGCAGTTCCGCCCAAGTTTATCGGTTATCGCGGTGATTTTTGAAACTCATTTAACTGTTTACTTCTCCAAGCGATTGAAGTAAAACAAACACTATATTATTATATTAAGTGAAGCTCACTTAAATACATAAGAGAAACCCGCATCCAAATCGGTGAAACTCAGACAGATAGACAAACATTCTAACAACTGTTGTTTTATGTTTTTAATAAAGACTCAATAAATAAATAATTAATAGAGTAAATATTGAACACTCTCTCCATTTATTTAGTTATTTAGTTACTGGGTAGAGACATTTTAGTTTATATTATATTAATAATAATAACATATTCAAACAACTGACACAGAGCACCATCTAGGCCCAAACAAAGCAGCGCTTCTACTATGTGCACTGGATTTTCTTCCAATGTTTTTGATGTACAGGTAACGAAATGTTCCAATTTCATTATAACGTGATGAACATAACGAAACTATATTAAAAGGTTCCGAGTCATGAACTACGGAACCCTTAAAACAATATTTTAAAATAAATCTAGGTGTTACCATTAACCAAACACTTATTTTTAAACCATATATATTGGCACCCTAATTTCAGGGATGCGAAAGTTTAGGTATGTCTTTAAGAGCTTAAGATATACAGCCAGTCTAAATATTATCAAAATGGTCTACTTTGCATTTTTTTAATATTTAAAAAAAAATAGATGTGTAAAAGTGCCAGACATATTTTTTTTGTGTGTCAGTTTTCAATGTGTTGCTTTCTCAACGAGTAGGTGTTAGTGCTTGCGTGCGTGCTTCTGTAGAGAGTAATCTACCATTTATTAACTATTTTGTTTCACTAATTAATAAGAAACTGCTGCCCCGACTCCACAAGGATACACTACTTACTAAAGGATATTTAATTTATATTATAATTTGGTTCCATTCACGAACTATTTACTAGCGTTTGTTACTTTCAAAGAGATGTTGTGTGAAAGCATTCTTGTGAGTAACACACTCAAAATCCCAAAACCATGTAAGCAATAATCAAAAGGTTTACGAGTACTCTAACTTGCTTGTAATTTGCTCGGAAAAAATCCAAAACTACGTGTAACGTTAATAAATCATAAATTGTAATATATTTTCTACAAATTTATAAACTTTCATCATCATCATCATCAGTCCGTTACAGTTCACTGCTAGGCACAAGCCTCTCCCGATGCACACCACATAGCCCAGTCCGTTGCTTGCTGCATCCAATCCCACTACACAGTTCGTCCTACTAAAGCAATTGAAGGAAAATATATTAAGTAAATGTTTAGAACACAGTGATTTTCACCTAACTTTACAAATTCTGTGACGGTTACAAGTTCAAGCGACGAGAGAGAGGAAAAAGCGGCGGTTCCGTATCAGCAAGTAACATCATATAAAAGTTCTTGTAGTTCGTTGTAACTGTGATCGATGTTTTTATAATAGTGTATTGATAGAATGAAAGGTAACTTGCGGTTTAAGATTTAAATGACGTATTAAAAAAAACTAAGTACTTACTAGATCTCGTTCAAAGCAATTTTCGTTGGTAGTTTGCATGGTAATGTACACGTACGGGTTTGATGAAAAAAATTTTTTTTACTTTCAGTTTCAAGTATGGGGGACCCCCAAGATGTATTGTATTTTTTTCTATTATTATGTGAAAATCATAATGCGGTTCACAGATTACATCTACTTACCTAGTTTAAAAAGTATAGTTTTTATGGTTTCGGAAAAAAGTGGCTGTGACATACGGACGGACAGACAGACAGACAGATATGACGAATCTATAAGGGTTCCGTTTTTAGCCGTTTGGCTACGGAACCCTGAAAAATGAAAAGGGCACAGCCGAAAACCTTGCCCTTTAGCGCCATCTAGTATCGAATAGTACAAACAAAACATTTTTTGTTTTATCAGATAATTTACAAGAGTATTCTGCTTCGTGGATAGATGGCGCTAATAGTAGTAATTTATTTTTACGAATTTTCATTTTAGTCATAAGTTTTAGGAAAACGATTAAATTGGTATTTAGAATATTGGTATATTAAAACATTTAAAGTTGACATTTTTTTATTTACCGTAGAGAATACATAGAAATACTATAAAATAAATAATAGAAAATTCTGAGCTAGTTGGTGAAGCATGCAATCTTTATTTCTAATACCTGACACGCTAATCAGAGGTTAACAACCTTTTTGAGGAATATTTTATTGAACACTTATCTGTGAACGTCTAGTTTATTCGTTACGAGGCTTTCTGTTGTTTTTAAACAGGTCATTTATATTTTTATGTTATTTTTGGCGATTTTTAACCTTTTTCACTTATTCAAATTCAAATTCAAAATTATTTATTCACTTAGGATGCAATACATCTCTTGTGACAGGTCAAGATTCTACATGTACATTTATGCCATGTTCGCAAACAATAGGTAGAGCCGGAGAAAAGAACATGGCAATAAAAACTCGCGGCCACTCCTTTCAAATCGCCAATGTTTACATAGTTTTAATGTGTTAATATAATAAACCTGATATGGGGGTAAGGTGCTGCCACTAATATACTATACACCATGTTAGAGGACTGATGCAAATTATAGTGATTAAAAATTAGAACTTATGGTAATTTAAAAAAAAAAAAAAAAACAACAGCCTCAGTGGGTACAACATAGTAGGAGCATCTACTTACAACAAAGGTAAAAACTATATGTGCTCAAATATTGGCCAAATTACTGGTAACAAAAGATTAAATATAAAATATTAATTATAAGATCAAAAGAAAGAGAAGAATGGCCTTTATTAGTCACGTAGAATCTTTACTTACAAAAGTAAAATCATGTTCTTAAACAATGTGATAACAACATTCACATGAGTAGAATAAAATGATAAGGAGCAAGTAGTCAAAACCATTTTTCTTTATCATTTAAAAATTCGTCAACTGTATAATAACCTTTACGTATAAGATAAGTTTTGACTACATTTTTAAACTTTTCCACTGATAGACTCATAACACTAGCTGGTAACCTATTAACTATATAACTTAATCGTATAGTCACTAGTCGTTCCAGAGATTAGACAAAACAAACAGGCAAACAGACAAAAACTTTTAATTTTTTTTTTTTCTAAGTACATTTCATGTCATATGCATTTATTCAAAATTTGTTAATTTATAATAATAAAAAAAAACTTTTTACGTATATATTAATTTTAGAGTTCATCTTCATAGTTTCATAACAAGTTATTCACTATAAATTACGAATATTCTAGAAATTCTAAACGCTAGACTTTTACATATGTCCTCACATTCCATTCACGAATATATTACACAACCCATGGATTTAATTTCATGCCATCAGCTATAAACTTATTACCACATTAGATACCCAACCCACAAGTCCACAATATATTATAAGGGGCTATCCATTAATCACGTGAGGCTTACAGGGGGGTCCACAAAAAATTACGAAATTTCACAAGAGGGACGGGGGTAGTAATGTATCACTTGTATTTATATTTTCTGCAAATTTTCGCATTCTTTCATTATTTTTATGTCTGTCAAAAAACCTGCAACCTTTCTACTCTTACTCTGAACGTAATTATTGTAGTCTTTAACTTTCTATAATAAAAAAGGTTAATATTTGAAAAAAAAAAACTTTGTAGGTACTAAAAATGCCAAAAAAAAGATCACGTGATTAATGGACGGCCCCTAACTGTGTGTGATCTAACTAGACACATGTGAACACACACAACATCACTGCGATGTATGCATGTGTGAGTTAAGTAGGAAAGAAATTATCCAATTGACCTAACAAATGATGAACTCAATTTTGTCATGGATGTATTGCCTTCTCGCTCCGTTGTTACTGATTAGAAAGAGAAGGGAGCAAAAGATTTCTTGCAGGATCTTTCAAATTGACAATTTGTTTTGATTTAAAGTGCAATATAATTTGTGTTCTTCCTTTTAAAGTTGGTCAAAATTCAGAAAAGGACAATAAGACTTGATTATTCAATATTGAATTGTGTATTAAAAATGTAATCTGCTGTGGTCTCGGTTCGACTCCCGGGTCGGACCAGCCTATTGGAGTCAACTGTTGGACGTAAGGCTCTCCCACGGCACTATGATCGATTTTGGGCTTCTTACATCCAACTCCTGCCAGCCACCTTGCGCAATTTGTCTCTCCACCTGGCCTATGGGGTTACTCAACACTATGATTACTTATGTGATGTTTATGCATAATAAAAAAGTATTTAATTCAATCCAGCTGTCATATAGTCCAAGCTCTTCCTAATATGAAGCTAGATGGCGTTGTGTGTCAGTTGTCTGAAATACAAAAGGAAAACTAGCTTTCGCCTGCGGCTCCGTCCGTAGTATCTGTCCACCAAATTTAATAGTTTGGTGTGAAAGCGCTATAGACAGACAGACAGAGAATTTCATATTTATAATAATAGTAAGGATAATAATTAATGAGCACGAGTAACAATAAACTAAGTAATAACATAACAAGCCCCACTGTGGCATAACATGACATTTTTAATGGCTCCGGCGTGCCACAGATACTATTAATACCTCTCAGATAATATAATTTATCTGTGATCCTTATCGGGTGGAGTCCGATCCTTGCGCTGTCCCAATGTGCACGGTCATGTCGACTGTCGACACAAAATAACACCAGGCCCGTTACCATGTTGCGAACGTTTGTTGTTTTCTATTCTATCCTATATTCTCATGTTTCTTTGGTTAATATTTTGTTCTGGTCACGTTATTGAGTGACATTAGCCAATGAAACAAAAGAATAGAGGGGTCAACAATTGCAGAACGTTAAACGTTTGCAAATTGCCTAGGGGGGCTTACTTATTTAAACACTTTAGAAATAAAATCATTTTCTTTCAATTTAAAAATCTTCTTAGAAACAAATATTTTTTTAACTTTAATTCATTTAAAGTCAGAATGGTTTTTATAATGTTACTCGCTTAACTTTAAATAATCAAACTCCTCCATTTTCCGACTAGTTAAGTTCTCTATAATAGTTAATATATTTAATCTGACCATTCATCGGTCAACTTACTAAAAGATAAGTTTAATTGTACCTACCGAAAAAAACTCATTGTCATATTAACTCGTTGAGTACATACAAACACAAACTTACTGCCTTATCGCCGGACGGGTAGAAGCCTGGAAACTCACCTATTGTCAGCTACAGTTTCAACACGACTTATATATAAAAGCAAGATATTGTTAGTATTTTGAAAAGATAGCTAAACAAGAAAAGAATACACGTTAAACCATCGGTCAAATATCGGTAACATATCTATAGCAAACCATATCGGGAAGTCAGTACCCTCAAGTATGCTGACAACTAGTTCAATGTTCGAAATGCCTGTCACTCCGTGGAAAAACTGATAATCAGATAAAACCGACTAGAACGCTAGGGAGATGATTATCGCATTATCCCACAGCTTTGTTCTTTCGACCTTTAGTAGTAGTACCAAGATGTAGGTAATGGTAGGAAAGGAAAGAATTTGGATCACGGTCGCGTATCTGTAATACAAAGTAGAAATGTACAACTAACACTAATCATTAGTTTAATGAACAGACCTACATTATATTCTATAATTGTAGATAATACAAATCATCCTCAAGAACACTTGATAATAATTGTTGTAATTTGTGATAAGCTAAATATGTAGGTGTCGTCAACAACGACCAAAAGGTAACGAATTACAATACATAACGGGTGTTTATGCATAAAACAATAAGAAGTTTTGCGTTATTAATAATAAATACAATAATATTTGTTGAATTAATAATAAAAACAGTGTACTAGCAACAATGGACAGTGTTATCGCATTGGTTCTTGTGCTGACAGTGCCGGCGATAATTATATTTTTGGTTATTGTACTTATTATGATGTTAATCTCACTTATTATTTGGATGAGTAAGTTGAAATTTCATTTTTATAATATTTTCCGTGTGTTTGTCCCTTTTAAATGTTTTTGAGAGCAAAATTTAATCTTTAATTTATTGTACACTGTATACTGTAAAGTTGATTACCGTGTAGGAGGCATATTTTTACCGGCCATCTCTACCGGAGTGATAGTTCGGAGAGAGGGAGCCAGGGGCAGGCAATTCTTTCGTTGCTTTTCTAATAGTGTATGAGGTATACTCAGTTTAGAAGGGTACTTTTAACGGTATTCACTGTACTTAGGTATTAAAGTGGTATTCATTTGGAAAATATACTTTAGATAGTTACAGTTCAAACTTCAAACACAGTTTAAAGTGTTTGACTTAAATTTAAAGATAGAAACAATAAAATACAAAGTAATTACTAATTTCAAATAGTTTCTTTCTTATTTAACTGTCGTCAGTTATTAATATTACTCGTATTTGTTCCGCTCCAAAAAACAAAGAAAATGTAATTCGATTCGATCGATTGTGATAATATTCATGGTGGCAATACACCGCTTATAAACATTTACAAATCTTTGTTCTTCAAGCGTTCACACCTTAGTAACAAAGGTATGACCTTACCTACGTCTCTATCGAACATGTCATCAACCGAGTTGTTTTTCCGAGATAAAATATAGCCTATCTGCTATTTCAGGGTGTAACATACCTTTGTGGTAAATGTTATTTTAATATATTAAGCCATTTTAGCGTAATTCAATTTGTTACTAATTTATAAAACTAGCCAGACACTTAGGGTGGATTGGGGATTATTTTCACCGACTTTCCTCCGGATCGGACCAGATTTTACAATCTTTAAGCTGTATTAAATCGTGTGCAGAGTATTTAAAGTTTTTATCATTATCAAGAAGGCCTCAAACGCCTTCCACGACATGAGATTGCAATCGAAAGAATGGGCTTCGTTTACCTGCCGCTGTATACGATTGTGTTGTTTCTGATCCTTACGCACAAGTAGGCACTTCAATGACACCAAACAAATTAAATACTTATCAAAATTAAATATTTGACCAACATTTAAAACTGATGCCCTACATTTTTATCATTCCTCGTAAATATTCGAATAGCATTAGTTGTATCAAACACGTACTCTTTATAAATAAACCTTCCTTATAATTTTCCGACACCTTATAATGTACGTCATTGGAACAGCGCAGCACGTGGTGTAGCATTCGTATTCTGTCAAGCGGGCAGAATAACCGTCGCGTTTATGAAGACTGTGTATAAGTGTCTTTATCACGGAGTTTTTTTTTTAAATTCAGTAATGTAGATAAGATTTGATGAGTGTTTTATATGTGAGTGTTGATTGTTGATCCGTTGAGTAAACATGGATCTTGTAGCCAGTGTATTGATTGGTGTTTCATTGTTTATGTGTGTCTATTTGTTTTGGATGTGGTTTTGTTTCGGGAACTGCGTTCGGAAGAGTGAGTTTTTTTTTCTTACTTGTTTTTAAAGTATACGTCAGCAGCTAATCAATACATAATCGTTCCGTCTATTGTTGTATGCATACCTACTAGGTATATATGTAGGCACTTATTGCTATCTCAGAACTGAATGCAATTTAAACAATACTACTTCATTAAATGATGTTTATCGATACATAATCTAAATACAATCAATTAAAAAAAAACTTTTGTAAACGATTTTTAGATTTACTAACTTTTGCCCGCGGTTCCGCTCGTGTAAATGTCTGTTATAGCTATAAAGTGTAGTTAATTTCATTCCTCATATATCAAAGTATCTCCATGCCAAATATAATTGAAATCGGTGGAGCAGTTTATCCGTGAAAACTTAACAGACAGAGTAACTTTCAAATTCGTCGTATGGATTTCATATATGTATGTATGTATGTGGGGGGAAGGTTACTATCTATCATACCTACTATTCATTGCACATTTACACGTGTTAAAGGTATCTAAAAAGTACATCACGTGGTATTTCCACGTGGTCACCCATCTAAATAGTAATCTCGCATGACGTTGCTTAACCACGCTACTTAGACGAGTCGAATGGGATTATTTTGATTTCTTTTTGTTATCGATAGAGTGATTAATAATGAGATAAAAAGCGATCTGGCCGTTCTTTCATTCATTATTCATTCAGTAAAAATCTATTCTCAGATTTTTGTCTTTTTGTAAATGCTTTGGCACTCAGCGATATGAATACACAAGCAGTCGGTCGATGTTTCCTCGGAAGTCAAGTCGTGTACCTAAGGCCATCCTCACGATCGTCCCATAAATTATAAGGGGCCACTTAGAGAATGCCCGTTTTTACTAACTATACTCCAACCGTCTCTTTGCTAGGAGCCCTCTAATATAAGTAGCCCCTAAATTTTAAAGAACAATCAAACACTTATGTGCCCTTTGTTGATTGGTGAAAACGATAATGGCACTAAGGGCTACCTAAGTTACGTAACTCTTTCTAAGATGCCGTTTAGGGGACGTTGGCCATAAGTGCATGATCTAACTTGCGAGGGAACGCGGTCCGAATGTCTGCGTGTTCATATTGCCCATAAGTGCCACTATTGTAGATAAGATTTAAGAATTGTTGGTCTAGTGGTTAGCGTATGCGACTGCTGACCAAGAGGGAACATAGTGGGCAAAAAAAAAAGAACTAGAGGAATTACCTGATGGTATGAGACTACCAACGCTTATTGATCTCATCTTACCTTGCTGAGTGCCTTTTAAGTGCTACCTAAATAATGAATATTAATTTATTTCAATTTTGGGAAGTTACCATCTTTACCGATGATCTATACAAATAAAAAATAAAGGAATTGAGGTGCTTGTTATTTAAAATATATTTTTTTTGAGAAAAACAACTACAAAATTGGTTCATTCGTTCTCAAGCTACGGTGCCACAGACAGATAAATACACAGAGACACGTCAATCTTATAACACCAAAGTTTTTACATCCAAGTTGTAAAAGGTTATCGTTTTCTATTCCATTTCTTTATTCTCTTGTTTCATAGGCTAATGTCACTCAGTCACGTCTCAAAACAAAATATTAGCCAATGAAACAACAGAATAGATAATAGAAAATAAAAACGTTTGCAATTTTCTTAGGGGGACTGGGTTTATTACAATAGATAAAATAGAACAAAATAAACAAAAATCTACTAAAAACCTTCTTGACTTTGTTTAAATAAGCAGCATTAGAAGTAGTTTCTGGTGTCAAAAAACTTGTCGAAAATGACTGATAACGTATTTGTTTATTGATAAAGTATTTACCGATACTGATACACTTATTTAAATACTAGCTACGTCACACCTGATATATGTATTCATTTTAACACTGCGAACGATACTATTAAATATAGGGGCCTAAATAAATTGTAAAATGCACTGACTTGGAAACCTTCGTACAAAAATAAAGAAATAATAAGTTAACATAACAATTGTCTATTGGACACGATTTGAAATCTACCTACCATTATGGGTGACTACGGAACCCTGTTCTATGCGTGACCTGAAACACACTTGGCCAACTTGAACAGACCAACATACATACATACATAGTCTGTCATAATCATAACACAGTGAGTTCGGACACATGTTTTTACTTCTTCACTCTCGGTACTCTATCTTCTGAGTACATTCAACTTACTGTAGCTAACTATACTATTGACGACTGTAGTTACCTATCATTAGATAATAATCCATTTCCTTGCTTGCCACCCATTCAAGAAAAAAGTCTATTTCATGTGTCAACTCAACAAAAATGATGACAATCAGTAATTTCCCAATTCCCAATATATGACATATTCCATATTATTTTCCTTTATTCTATTGGAAAGGTTCAAGGGCAAACCGCATTGTTTCCTTATTAAACATCAAAAAAGTACCTTCTGTATACCACTCGTAAGAAACAATACCTTGTGACGTCACAGATCATTCATCACATTACCCGACTACGTTAAAGGAGGGTTATATCTTCTTCCGTGTGTCTACAAATGTTTGTATGATATGCAAGTATTTGTTTCGGAGTTTGGGTGTTTCGTCTGTATAGATGTATTTATTAACAAAAAAAATAATATAATTAAAAGTATTAGTGGTCTAGTATACATAGGACTAGATAGCGTTGTGTATCAGATGTACGAAATATTTATTAATTAATTAATTAAATATCAAGACATTTAAACATGTTATCGCCTGCTCTTTAAAAATATAAAAGCCAAGAGTGTGGTGATTTCACCAAAAACTACTCCAACGGCTGTCCTCAGGTAGGACCTGAAACATGTCATTTCGGGTCGATACCACGCCAAGTCAGGCTCTATCTATTGAAAACATACCCCTCATTCCCATTGATGAGATCAAGTCGCTGGCTAACTTGTAACAAAATGAGTTTATGGCATTTGCAATTAGATTTTAGAAAAAAGAGACTGAACGATGCAGTAGCAGCTTAATAAGCCGCCATTTTGTGGGTCATCATACTGCATTGTCTACATTCACATTGACTATGGTGCCCACTACTCTCGAAATCTGCTAGTACTTTCCATCAGGCAGTGTATAGTCACTTTGGCAAGCTTATGCAATTTTTTTTTTTTTTTATTGTTGTAATGGAATAGGCGTTTGTCTTCCATCTCACCTGATGGAAAGTGTAGATGAAGACGAAGATGGTATACGCCCATCCAAAAGAAACCTGTTCACTCTACTCTTAAAGGCTCCAGAGTTCAACTCATCAGGAAAAATAGACCCAGGCAGGTCGTTCCAAACTCTGGCGACTCTCATCAAAAACGAGCTGTCAAACCGTTTGTTTCAAAAAAAAACCTAAATTTGCGCATATGTTGTATAACTTATTTTTTCAGGTTAACGCACACACAATAAGAATTGTACATTCTTATCAGTAAGCATCGTGTATAAATAATTGTCAGATTATCACAAGCAATATATAATTTTTTTGTCTTTCCTATATATTTATATCAAGTCGGTCTTTGTTGTTTTCATCATCATCATCATCAGCCTATCGCAGTCCACTGCTGGACATAGGCCTCTCCCATTGCACACTACTCCGATCGATTTTGGGCTTCCAGCTGTTGTTATTTTAATATATTTTATATTAATTTTCTTGTTATTTCCTTTCATTATTCTATATTTTGTTAGCTCATAGTTTCTCTTTAGCCTGCCTCATTGTTTTAGCAGTTAGCGTTTGCAACTGCCGGAAAAGAGGTCTCGGATTCGTTTCTCGCGTCGGGTCGAGTTCAATGTTTATATTTATAGAAATGTTTAATTACAGTCCAAAGTTTGGAAATTGGGTTCTTAACCCTTCGTACCTAGGAAAAAACGTGAAGCCGTCGGTCAAGATCCTGATCTCTTCCCGGTAGTGTCAAATAGTAGGCCATCGGTATGTGTGTGTGAGGGAACAGATCAGCACCTCAGTTTGCACACACACTCGTGTAATGTAATATCTCCAATATCTCCTATGTAACATGATTTTTATACATAGCCCTCCTTGATAAATTGACAATTCAACACTGAAATAATTTTTCAATTCGGATCAGCAGTTCCTGATAGAACGTTCAGTTCAACCAGTGGAAAAATATATTTGTGATATTAATGTAGATTATTTACACAGAACCAATAATACATATACAAAAGACAGTCGTATCTCTTAGACAATCTCAGCATATATAGTGATAATGAAAATGAAATTATTGTTTTTCTTTAATGAGTGCTTTAAAACAAGACTTCACAGTTGGCCTAGTGGTTTAAGCGGTCGCCACGCTGCTTTCTACTGTACCAAGTGTTGTGTGTCTAAATTTCGCATTGGACAACACTTTGTGTTACCAACAAACTATAGTTCACTAACTAACTAACTAACACTAGATACGTATTGCTCATGCGGGAGTTGTCACAAAAAAACTTTTGCACTCTGTTCCCTGGAGGTCTGAGATATTTACTAACCACTCCTTTGATAGTGCATAGAGTGTATGTGTTTAAATATGACCAGAGCCCAACAGTGGGACATTGTTGGTCTAGTGGTTAGCGTATGCGGCTGCTGATAAACGGGTCACGGGTTCGATTCCCGGGCCGGACCAAATGTTTGTATGATCCGCAAATATTTGTTTCGGAGTCTGTGTGTTTTCTATGTATAATATGTATGTATTTATATCAGTTGTCTAGTAACTACCCATAATACAAGTTCTGCTTAGTTTGGGACTAGACGATGTTGTTTTTATTTTTTTATTGTTGTAATGGAATAGGCATTTGTCGTCCATCTCACCTGATGGAAACTGTAGATGAAGACGAAGATGGGTGTAAGATGTCCGAAACATTGTTCCGAAACATTTCGAAACATTTATTGATGATGATTGATGATGAGGATATCCTCCTTATAAGGTTTTCCCCTGCATTATGTTTCGAAAGTATTTTTAAAATATATTTTCATATCGATCACAGATAATCTTAATCATACTTAATCTTTGTAATTAGTATAAATTTATCGCAAATTCTACCTTATCTACTGTCACGTAAGTTTTATAATGTAACGCGTATGATAAAACCAGATGGATGGGTTTTGTTTGCAATGTTTTCACATGAAATCTAAATTTCTTGTTATTTAATCAAAGTCGACTATCTTGTGACGTTTGTATTGCAGCTATCCATGGACGACAGTAGACACCATCAACCGACTCATATCATTGCATGTTTTTTAGGGTTCTGTATATTCCGTCCCCCCCCCCCTCTACTCTACAAGCTGTTGAACTTTTAGAATATTTGAGCAAGAAGTTCTTGATAGTAGGATATATATTGAACTTCAAAGGAAAACTATAACGGGCTAGATAGCTTTGTTATTTCAGTTGATATAGTGGCCTTACTTGTGAAATACGCTTACTTGGAAAACTTCGTACAAAATTAACAAAATAATAAGTAAACACAACAATTATCTAGTAGACATCACTTGGCATTATATATGACTACGGAACCCTATTCTATGCGTGGCCTGACACACACTTGCCCGATTTATAAATATATTTAAGCCTTCTAAAGTGACTCAAGAAAAAACACTTTTACAAAACATGACGTTGTAATGATGGATTCGAAGGTTCTAACTGACAAAAAAAAACGAAACAAACTTAATAATCAAGTCTCTATTGAAGTACTTATGTACGAGTAGGTAGAGTCGTATATACTCAAACGTACAGTACGGCTCTGTATATCCTTTCGGGGGTAAATAATAAGCATAGTTATATGAAATTTATTATATTACACGCACAGTTTTTACAGAATTTCAAAATCTTAAGACAAAAAAACAATTCATGTTAAAACAGGCCACAGTTAGTGGCACCAAAAAGTTGAATCAATCTGTGGAGTCAGCTCTGTGGACGTTTTTAAGACCTTTGTATAAGGTTTATTTTGGCGAAATCTACCATTTCTACTGTACGGTTGTCATTCACGAATGAACAGGAACAAACCGGTCCATCCTACCAAATTTAATTCAATTTTTCGTTAGTACAATTTTTTTCGACAGTGACAGTCGGCGTCGGAATGTGGCCGCGTTCAACGACTTTTTGATCGCGTACTTTGGCGCCAATTTTAGTTATCTTAGTTTTTAGTTAATATTAAGATGTTTTGTTTGTGTTATTAAGTGTTTAGTGTTTTAATGTGTAAATTGTGTATATAGTGTTGGCAAAATCGTAATTTTTCAAGAATTGAAAAATAAAATTGGCCCCCAAATGGGGCCCCTCCCGTTCCAGGTGAGTCGGTTTTTATGTAACTACGTTTGAATGGCATTTCAAAGGCCATTAAAATGTTAGAAAGAAACATAAAGAAATGTAATCGGCATTCAATTTATATTTTTAATGATAGATAGAATAGATCGATTTAGAGAAAATCATGTTTTTCTAAATTGCAAACCCAAAACTGTTGACGTCCACACAGCGGCTCAACAGACACGGCATAGTCGCACTTGTGAGCTCAACTGACGAGTGGTTATGAAACTTTGAGAATTTCTGTACAACTACAAATTGTGAAGCACTGTCGTTACACAAAAGACCAACCAAATGCCAGCATTACACTAAGCCCCCATGGTGTGGGTCATCATACTGCATTGTCTACACTCAGAATGAGGATGGTGACCCCTACTTCTGGACTCTACTTATGCTTTCCATCAGGCAGCGTAGAGTGATTTTGGTAGGCTTGAATAAGAAAAAAAAGATAAGAAGTTCAAAGAACAATAATGCTATAAAATGTTATCTAAAAGACATAAATAAGCCTATGTTTTTATTTGAAGTGTCAAATAATTTTAGCTGTAACAAGTAATTTAGTTGATGAAAAGATGAGTCATTGAAAAATCTTAAAAAAAGTTTAGGTCGTAAATTATTATAAAGTAGAAGTCACTGCTTCATATTTTTTACGTGCTTACTTTTACAATGATAAACTGTCAAAACTCTGATGTCATTTAAAACGCGACACGGAAATGATCATATGAAATTTCTGTCGTAAAAATTCAAGCTTAATTTTTGTAAGTATTCTAATATGACATGAAAGATTTGCTTAAACTGACAGACAACAGTAAATTTAGTAAATGTCAATTAACGAGACAAACATTGTCCTTAAAATTATATACGTACGATTTGAAAATGTCAAATTCTAGGTACTTGTAACAACTTATCGAATTTTTATCTAAAGCAAAACAAATAATAATCAGCTTTGATTTAGTTGTCAGTTCTGTATCGGTGACGGTAGTTGACTGAAGACTGGTGGAGAATGAATCACACAGTCCTGATCGTGATTTATATATTTCTTTTACTGTGTTTAACGATATCTCTGTGCGGTTACTTGAATGGTCGTAAGTTTCAATTGTCATTATTGTTGCCTTAGTAGGTGGAGGAACTTTTAGCTTTTTTTAATAACAAACCATTGCTTACTAGATAAAGAGCAGAGTCTATGTACGTGTGTCCAAAATGTAGCGAGAAACATTTCTAATCAAGGGGGTCTTGAGAGTGAAAGTAGAAACCCGAAATCCAAATAAACGTGGGCCTGGCGTTACAGAGCTAGAATTTGGGCATAAATTACAATACTTATGAAGATTTCACGAGCCCAATTTTCAGGTCTCTCAGCAATGGCCAAATTGGTAAAATCAGCCAATGTTTACATTTTAGGCTATGTTTATTGTTTGAGTAATTTTAATAAAAATTGGCCAAGTGAGTGTCACGCATAAAATAGGGTTATGTACTCACCCATAAATCATAATTAAGTCGTGCCCAATAGATAATTGTTATATTTGCTTATTATTTCTTTATTATTGTACGAAGTTTCCTAAGTCAGCGTATTTCACAAGTTAGGCCTTTATAAATTCTAAAATAAAAAAGTTATCAAAACCGCTATAGTTTTCTATAACATGAAAAACACGATTTGATACATTTGTGTTTTATTCTATGGCATAGTCACATTAATATAAAAATACAAAACTACCATTTCATGCTATATTTAATGCTGCCAATTGTAGATATTTAAAAAATTGCCGCCATTGTAAGTAGTTGTGTCACGATTCTCTGGCCAGACACTATTTACATTGATTAAAATACCTATTAAAACAATCATTTATACTAAAACAAAGGAGTATTATTTATTTATAATAGTATCGATTTCCATTAAATCGATCCTATTTTAGGAATGCTACGTTTGTGGAGCTAGTTACGTATATTCAAATAAGTGTTGCAGAGGTTTACAAAGATTGTTTAAAACAATATAATGCTACTTAATTTCTACACTTAGCCATTGCAAATGAAGCTAAGATTTCGATAGGTTAATCAAGCAAAATATTCGAATTTTTCGGTACAAATCCCATTCGTGTAACGCTTAGGTGTAACCCAGAATCGGGTTTCTCCTTTGAAAAACGTTTTGGGGTCCGTGAGACGTAATCGAGTATTTGTGGGACAAAATTGGGCTTGTAATGTGCAAGTTTGTGATTCTTATTTCCTGGTTTTACGAAAAATATAAAACCCGTCATAATTTTGATTAGTTTAAATTGAAAAATAATCTATCATTACGCATCTAAGATAAGCTATATACATGAAAATGTAATTGATATCTGTATCAGTCAATCAAATTTAGTCACAATTCAACAATCCTCTGACTGACAGCTCTTAATAATTAATTTTTTTAATTTAAATTAATAGAAGTACTTGAATTTCCTTGTTCTGGAGTCAGAAATAACCAAGACTTCAAACCTCAAGGCTTGAACCGTTTAAATCACAATTTCATTGGTGTTCATTGTGCATGCCTTTTATTTGTCTACATATAAAAACTATATTGTATTATAATATATTTTTTTCTTCAATGTTGTATATGTATAGTGTTGGCGTGTCTAATATAAATAAATAAGACATCATAATCAACATTATTAATCTAATAGAAAACATTGACCTGTATCTTATAAAAGTTGATTGATAAACATTATTACGAATAAAATTGAAGATTAATGACTCAACATTATTTTTAAATGTTTTTCTTTTCATTATTCGTTTCAACACTTTCTACAATTACACATTTTCAATTTTGGTCCTTTTTATTTCGAACATGATAACATTAATTTGCAACTTTCGCTATTGTTTAATTTCCAAGCGTACGTAGTTAAAGAATGAAATTAAAAGAACTAATCTACTTGGCTTTTATATTACAAGTTTTACTTAGTTTGGAAGCCAAGAGACAGATTACTATATTTTTTTTTGCTGTGACACTGAAAATAAAACATTTTTGTTTTTGAACTTGATTATCACAGACAAGATAACTTACAAAAAAGTTTATGAATAAAGGATGCTCCAACCATGTTGGTATTTGTTCGGGGGTCCATTAGTCGCACTAGAACACTTATTTATATTGTTATTATTCTATAGTCTAAGAAATCTACACAGTTAAAGTATGTTTAATCAATCAGGCAAAACCACATTCTACTTTCATAAATTCATAAAACTGCACTATAAAATAATCTGGGATCTACCAAACATAACTCAAGGGGTCCAGTAGACAAAGAAATTTAAGCACCTCTGTCCTAGAACATACTGTTAAGACACAGTGGACTGTAAATAAATGGATTTAAAGTACATTAACCAGCAAAAAATTTTTAGTGTAGCAATGTTTAGCGAACTTTTCGTCGGGTCAAATACAACACATCTCCACACCAAAAACCCTAGTGGAGTGACGATTGAAGGTTACTAATAGTACCACACTAAAATCTTATCTTATCTAGTTCGCATAACAACGTAGGGCTCAACTACGTCACAGTAAGAGACGTTATAATAAAATACTTTACCATATCTATACATTCTAATATAATAATTAATTATCTTTCATATCTTTTAATCAAAGCCTGACTGCCTCGTTGGTCTAGTGGTTAGCGTATGCGACTGCTGATCAAAAGGTCTCTGGTTCAAATTTCGTAAAACCGGTTGAACTAGTAAGCCGACTCCAAATTATCTTGGGAAATGAAAGAAGAAGAAGAATATCTTGTAAGCAAAGCCTATAGCCATTTTACTTTATGTAAAAATTACAAGCATTCATGTCTTGTTTCCTAAGCAGGATAAACCGAGTCGTATTTAAATATAAAATTTTGGAAGATTAAAATTTTAATACTAATGATATTGTTGTCAAAATATGATTAAATTTCTATGTTCATCCATATTTCCATAACAATGTTAACAATTCGAAAGAAAATGTCTGTCTGTTACGCATTCACTTTTAAATCTCTAAACCGATTTCAAGTAAATTTGCCATCGAGATACCTTGGTTCTTCAGGAAGGTCATAGGCCGTTTTTATCAAAATAATCGACATAAACGCGGGTGTAAGCGCGAACAAAAAATAGTACATCATGTAGATCCATTACACTCAGATACAAAAAATTGTGCTTATCAGACAATTACTTGTCCTGGATGGGAATTGAACACTGGCTGAACAGCCTGAATAATAACCACCTCGGTATATTTACCGTCTGGCACATTTAAAGAAAATATTCTACCACGATGGTTGAAAGTTAAGTAATAAAGAATACATGCATTGAAGTCAATGACACTTTAAAAATTAATTACTCATTTTACCAAAAAATATTGCAAATTCGTCTACATGAAAATCTAAATAACAATATGTATTAAAGATAAGGTAAGATAACGAATACATCATCATACATATTTATCAACAATATCAGTAATAAATTTCATAAAAAAATATAAACACGGATGTGCCTGCTTAATACGACTGCAGAGCTTAAAACGCGCAAAAAAATGATGTGTCAGGCTTCAATGATTCATTTTTTTTTAATGAATATTTATTGATAACTAAGATATAATTTAAAACATCACACTAGCGCTTTTAGGTATCGAGTAGTGAGCATGAATGTAAATGAAAATAAATTCTTATGTAAGATCTTTGTCCTTTTTCAAAACTACCTTCTGTAAAACAAAATGTATTTAATAAGATCTATAAAATAATTAGAACACTTGACATTCGATTAGCTATATAAGACAAATATAATTTTACATTGTATTATATTATATTGTAGTCAATAGAGATTGAATACAATCCGACGACAGTCACAAGAAAGCTTTCGTTTGCTCTAAACGCGCTCTTGAAAAACCCAAAAACCGATTTTCCAATCGTGTTTACACCTTATCCTGTGTGGTAACGGATTAATATTACGCTGTGTAACCACCCATATTTATCTCATGGGTTTCGTAAAATCCTGGCAAACACGGAACTGCAAAGAGAAGGAATACTTAAAACAAACCTTATACCAACTCGTCTGGCTAGTTATACAGTAAGCCAAAACCTTCTTGCTAAAGAAAAACCTATTTATTACATTTAAGTCTATTAAAAACACTACTCTGAATGATGACAAGCATGAGTAGAATCCAGGTGTAGGGATCACCATACTCATTGTAAGGTTAGACAATTCAGAATAGTGACTCACGCTGTGGTACCCTGGTGACATGCTTCTGCTTCTTTGAGCCTCCAGTCTCGCAGTCACCAGCGGTTGGTCTTCTATTCGAGGGCAGTAACGCCCGGTCAAGAGCTAGCCAATGTATATGTCCAGTAATTGAGTATAAAAGACTGTTCATAATGATGTTTCATCATCATCATCGGCTTATCGCAGCCCACTGCTGGACATAGGCCTCTCCAATGGCACACTACTTGGTTCGATCCTCGGCTTCTCGCATCCAGCTCCTACCAGCCGTCTTGCGCAAATCAGCACTCTACCTGGGCTGTGGGTGGACACACTACGTTTGCCGAGTCACTCAAGAACTCGTTTACGTTTCGGTTCGGTTCGGTTATCGGTTCTACGGTATATATGTACAGCCCACTGCCACTTCAGTTTGCAAATCCTGTGGGCTATGTCGATGACTTTGGTTCTCTGTCGTATCACCTCGTTGCGGACACGATCCCTAAGAGAAACGCATAGCACGCTGAGCAACCTTGAACTTGAGGACCAGCCGTACCGTAAGTGTCCACGTTTCTGCTCCGTATGTCATTAAGGGTAGGACACACTGATTAAAGACTTTTGTCTTAATGATGATGTTTAAAATATATGAAATTAATGATTAAAGGTACCAATATAACTTTCCACAGTAGTTACGTCATTACAATTAATTCTTTATCAGCAGATAGGGCGGACACAATCTACGTATATCAGTATACCTATCAGCTTTGTGCTTTTATGATCCATTTGTTAAAACATTGTTATTTCGAACGCACCATTTTTACTAAAGTTTAATTTATCTTTGGGGCAGAATTTTGCGTGATTTATTGGACAATGAATACGAACGGTCTTATAATTTTCATGGTAGCTAATGTGTTGTTGTTTTGGCTTGTGTACGCGGTCGCCGTGAAAATGTGTGGTAAGTTTGTTTATAAGGCTCTCTTTAAGGTTTATACCGTTTCGCTTAAAGTGCCCCGGTTCAGCTTTACACGTAAGTGTTTGAAATTCAGTGATTTCTTTACCATAATGACTGCCTCTGTGGCGAGGTGGTAGTGGTAGTAGCGACTTCTGTGCTTGAGGTCTAGGGTTCGATTCTCGGTTCGCACTAAATGTTTATATGTGATCCGCAAATATTTATTTCGGAATTTGGGTGTTTTAATGTAAGTAGATATAATATGTATGAATTTACAAAAAAATATATGTTTATGTAATTATATCAGTTGTCTAGTACAAGCTTTGATTAGTTTTTGCCTAGATGGCGTTGTGTGTGAGATGTTCGAAAATATTTATTAAAATTCCTGAACACTTTGAATCTGCTTGATGTTATATATGAAAATGCCCATTATCTTTTAGTAGCTGTTGATTTTACATTTACTACAAATGATTTACTTCATATTTTCGAATCTCTATGACCTCAAACCTGCAGGAATATATCCTACTCTCTACTATAAGGTTGGAAACGCATTTATGACTGTTGAGTTGTAGATGTCCATAAACTACTAAGCAACACTATGTTATTTAAATAAATATTTACTCGCCATTTTACAGATTGGCCGTTTCACATAAATTTATTGCTATTAGGGCAACTTTTATGTAGAAACTTTGTACCAAAGACGGCTTGTCGCAAATTGCGATCTGGCTGCATCTCTTAATGATTCGTCGGAAACGCAGGGGGAGCCGAGGCTTCCTCCAGGATAGAGCCTAGATAGGTGCGACGTCGATCCTCGGGAGGACTTGAAATAAAATGGTCCTCCTCAGAACAGGGCGGCTCCTCCTCAGTAGGCAGTCGGGGTGTCCTCCTGGCTCCTAGGTCCCCGAGGAGTGGAGATCCGAATGGATTTTTCATCCCCGTCAACAAAAAAAATGGGGTAACTTATATTTGCAGGCTACCATTAGTTACTCCGAAGTTAAGACTAACAGAAAATATAAAATTGTTCATATTGCATAGGTACTTATCACTTAATTTCGTTAGGTAGCTAAATATATGCTGATATACATACAAATAAACTGTAGCTCCATCTAGCGACAACAAGCCACACTACATACATAACAATAATGCTGAATCACACATTGAAAATTCCTAAACCGAAAAGTTTGCGTATTTTCTCTTTTAAAGGCTAGCTATGACCCGAACACCGTTTTTAACCGACTTCAAAAAAAGGAGGAGGTTCTCAATTCGTCGGAATCTTTTTTTAATAGAAAATCAGTTGAAAAACTTATAAAAAGATTTAAATCATTAAATAAAATTTTAACATGATGTATTTTAGTAGCCAACGGTCGGTTCCGTACCAAGAAGCGGTTGTTATTTCATATTCAGAATATACTGAATAATATTTGTAACTGACAACTGTTATTTTAATTTTTTAATTTATGCTGACACCTATACCTTTTGCAGGTAAGAACCATAAAGCACAAATGTGTGCTCTGTGTAAGTTTAATTTATTAAAATATATGGAAAATACAGTTTAAAAAATTACATTTCATTTTATGTGGAACATTTCAATTTATAAATAATTCAGGTTAACGGTAAAGTAATAATTCGTTGCATTTTTGTTTTAGATCTCTAAATAATATTGTTTCACTAGGAGACGAATGGAGTAGTTATACTTATATTTATTTACCTTTTGTTTTCCTTAGTCCTTTTCTAGATGTTAGAATTATATCATCATCATCATCATCAGCCTATTGCAGTCCACTGCTGGACATAGGCCTCTCCCATTGCACACCACTGTGATCGATTTTGGGCTTCTCGCATCCAGCTCCTGCCAGCCATCTTACGCAGGTCGTCACTCCACCTCGCCTGTGGGCGTCCTACACTACGTTTACCGAGACGCGGTCTCCACTCGAGAACTCTTCTGCCCCAACGGCCATCAGTTCTGCGGCTAATATGGCCAGCCCACTGCCACTTCAGTTTGCTAATCCGGTGGGCTATGTCGATGAATTATGAGAATTATATAACGACAACAAATTTAATGAATAATAAATTTTAAAATTATAAGTATGTAAGTGTGTTCTAATCTAGTTATCGAAGTGTAATACCTAAGTAGGTATATTTTAAGTAGATTCCTTTCACACAATTATTACTTTTTAAATATTTGCATGCTATCTATATGGCGAAATGTGTCTCGCACTTTAAACATTAAAACCACCTATTGTAAAAACCACATTTTATGCAAATAAAGATTATTATTATTATTCTCTTTATTTGATAATATTTACATATAAATTACATTTTTAAATATAAATATAAAAAATACATTTAAAAATATTATATTTATTATTATTATTATTATTATACTAAAATCATTATTTTAATAAAAAACCAACTTCAATGAAAAACTATTCCGAGTACCCAAATCGCGACAGTTATGCCTATGGTCTGGCGAGTGGGGAGAGATGGGAAGCCGCGGTCTCCTTCTGTGAGAACGTTATGCTCCAGAAGGGCAGAGCGTGATCGGGAAAGGGCCGATCTCGGGGGCGGTGAAGGGGACGCGGCAGAGATCGATAGATCCCCAACTGTCGCCTAAGGGTCGTTGTGGTCACATCCTGGGCTGATGTGACCGCTGCAAACGATCCGAAATAGGTGACACCCCCGGTGCGGTCGATCCGCCTTTTACTGCTTAGAGCGGTAAAAGGCGCTACAGCGTCCTGCCCCGAGAGTTAAACTAGTCACCCCGGGATGTACCTCAGACGTTGGTTTACGGCAGGGGGAACACCAGAAGCTGCTGACGCGATCCTGGTGTTCCTCTCGACTGCCGAGGTAGGCCGCCGCTGGGTTTCGTGGGTAAACCAGGTTTCCCGGGAGTCCCACAAACGCCCTTCGTTTACCCCACGAAGGGTATGGTGCGAAAAGCATTCCCCGCGTAAAAATACGTATGCCTATGGTATTTGAGGAGTACCCTCTCTTTCTCCAGGATTCTATCATGGTTTCCTTATCATGGGATCATATGGGAAGCAACAGCTTACAAATAAAAAAAGAATTATCAAAATCGGTTCACCCAATCGAAAGTTCTGAGGCAACAAACATGAAAAAATATATATACATACATATATAGTCGCATTGAGAAAGTCCTCCTTTTTTAAAGTCGGTTTAAAAAGGCGATTAAGGAAGCAAACTAAACAAGAAAACTTCATCGCAAATAAAATGAAATCTTGAAAAAAACCTTATATCATCTCGTCTGGCCAGCGTGGCATTGTATCATCATCATCATCATAAGTAGGTCTAAACCTCTTTTCTCAAGAGAGACTCAGTGCGCTTGAGTAACACTGTCAAAACCGCAAATTTCCGTTGAGTGATCTTGCGTTCTGACGTCAGCGGCTCGCCGCCGCACCGCGCTCGTATTTCATTTTTTGGCGCCTAAATATTGTGAACCGACGCTTCAAGTTATGTTATTCTTGAAGGTTGTGAATGACGTTATGATGTAGGACTGACAGTTTGTTGAAATTTAGTACCTAATTTCATATATAGGACGGCAAACATTCACTGTGGTTGAAAAAGTCACTATGTGCACTTTGAGCTCAATTATTATAAAAAGTAAATCGATAGCATGCATATTTTAATACTTTTATCGGTGGAATGGACCTATCTACACATAATAAAATAAAAAAAACATACTTCATAGTACAGGCATAAGATTAGCACGAAACATTTTCAAATTTCAGAAATATTTCATGCCCCGAATTAAATTTGTAGTTCAGGTATGAGATTTTGAGACACGTGTTATATTTTTAGCATAGATGAATCACTGACGTATCGCGTAGAAAAGAGACATTCATGTCAACTTGTACGGGTTAGACAGGAATAGACCATTTGTGACGAGGCAACTTTTAGGGAACAATAGGGCACAACGTCACCTTAGGTCAAAATTTGGGCGGGAACCCGGGGTCCCAAAGTACCTCAAGCGGAAGGCTGTTGATGTTTTGTGAATCGAAATATTGTATTTATAAACTCTAATTATTTCGGAAAATTTTATTCAATGATACCTCACACCCTGGAGTTGATGATTATAAAAATAACATTCACATTGTAGAGTTACTAAAGGCAAGAGGCATCTTTGAAAATAATTTAAAAATCTTATTTTACCACTTCGTCGGAATCTTATATCCAAATATTTTTCTTCTTTTGATAAGATGGCCACCAGCCGAATATCAGCTATTTCTGCCAATGTCAAGTAGTTAACGTCTTCAATTGTAAAGTCTTCTAGTCTTTAAGTCACCGTCGTAATGAATTTAATGATTAAAAAAATATGGATGAGATTAAATGAAATAAAAAAAATCGGTCCCGTTTTCCGAAAAAATAACAAACGATCCAAAAAAAAAAAAAATATTCCTTAAAAATAAATAAAATTGGAGTGTCGGTTTGTAATATTAAAATAACCGCATTTTACTAAATACATATTTATGTATCTATTCACAGTACATATGCCAAAAAAAATTTTTTTACAATTTTTGTCTGTCCTTTGTTCCGGATAATCTCTGTAACGGCTATACCGATTTTCACTGGCAGATAGCTCATGACATAAGGAGTAACTGCTGCTACTTTTTTTAGACTAGCTTCGGCCTGCAGCGTTGCCCGCGGTTATAACAACAAACGCGGACAACACCGCGGGGCTCAGCTAGTATTATCATTAAAAACATGTATAACTTTCAATTTTATTAGACGTCAGATAATGTTGCTATTACCAGGTAACCATGGCTACAATAATATTGTAAACAGTACACATAGTGCCATCTATCGCTAAGGGGACATACTAAAATGTATTATTCAAAGTGTTAGTCTAAATATTTCAATTAATGCCCAGTACAGATATTTATCACATTGATAAACTATCACAAAGTTTTTTGTATAAGAAGTTTTTGCGCCTTAAACATTTTAAACAAAGATAATAATTCAAATTGGGTAGAGACAAAACAGTTCAATATATTTTTCTCTTTCTGATATCTGTCTTTTACAACAGTTTTATTCTACAGATATTCTATTACTTTTCATCAGGATGTGACGTATCATTGAAAACTTGTTAATACTGTCTTTTGATTGAATTTAACTTTAACATCAAGTGTCGTGGTTTCAAATTTCACGTGGGACAAAACTTTGTGTGATCCAGAAATTGTTGTTCTGAGTCTGGGTGTTCTTTGTGTCTGTTTCATGAATGTTTGTAAGTCCACCGCGACACAGGAATATATAGTCCTAATGCGGGAGTAAATAATATTTTATTATTATTTCGTCTAAGTCTTGTTTATAACAATAGGGTTCCAAGGGTGTGTTTATTACCAGAGCGATATTTGCTAATCTTAATTTATTATTGATCTGTTAAGTGAGAACATACCCTTCTCATATCTAAATTTGCCTGAATTTTCCATTAAAATCTTTACGAAATAGGAGTGGATTATTAGGTATCAAGATTTTAAAGTCATAAAAAACTTAGAAGTCTTCACAGTAAACTTAAAGTGATTTTGAAAAGAAACATAAAATTTCGAACATTTGACGCACACCTCTAGTTTCAAACTAAGCAATGCTTGTAATGTGCATGCTAGACAAGTGATATCAGTACATTAATATTTTTTCTGTAATTAAATACATATTATACAAAGAAAACACGTAATCGCCGAAAAAATAATTTACAGTTCATAATAATATTTGGGCCGACCCAGCAAACGAACCCGAAATGTCATTTATGGATGACAAAGACATTTCTAATTTTGAATTCAATTATAATATAAAGTTGTTGAATGTTAAGCCTCCACATGATACAAATTAAGTGCCGACCAGATTAACGATTGAATTGATTCCTGATTAGATTACTTGTCACACTTATATAATGATATCGAAAATTTTCCATTTAAATACGCTTTCTGTATTTACCATAAATGTCTATCAGAGGGCTCTTTCTTAAATCGAAGTAGGCATTATTGATGTTTTGACCATTATGAACATTCCCTATCAATGCCACATGAGACATTTCAATACCTTATTCGGAACTTTAATATCTCTAACTCCAATCGAATTTAAAATATAAGGTTCGGGAAAAAAAGAAAGTGTAATACTGCCACAGTTGTAGACATTTATTTGTGGGAGAACCTTCATTGCGCGATGTACATCTAGTAGTTACGATCTAGTTTAGCTATTTATCGCAAGATGGCAGTAGTACTCGGTGCACAATGTTTTCGATTGTACGGAGGAGTTGTTCTGAAATTTCAAATATGTTGGTATAGTTTCTATGATTGCAAATTCGTTCAATGGCAGTAATTTCTCCTCAGCTATAGAAAACCGATATTAAGTAATTGTTTCCATAAGTGAGATTAGAAGAGCTCAACCCTCAGCCTCAACCTTCATCACAAACTTATTATATAGGCACTCTTGACACACAATTGATTTTGCTTTTTAAATTCGGTGCTATCAGTTTTCCCAACAAGCTACATATACCATAATAATATTTAGTTTTGTCTCTTTCTAAAAATTTCACCATTTTAAAATACATATTGTAATTTAGAATAGAACTATCAATATATTTTCAACGTCATTACAATTAACCTGTTATCGTTAGATAGCGAAAAAACAATCTTTATCACGCCTCCTATCAGCCTTGTGCTTTTAGGAATCATTTGTTAAAACATTGTAATTTCGAGCACACCATTTTTCCTCAAGTTATTCAGTTTTGAGGGTAGAAGTTGTGTGATTTGTACAATGACAACCAACGTAACTGGGGCATTGCTCTTTATGGTTGCTCATGTGTTGTTATTTTGGCTGGTGTACGCTGTCGCTGTGAGGGCATGTGGTAAGTTGCACAACAATATACTTGCCTAACATTGTTAGAACAATTGTATTTTCCAAGTCTAATGGTAACATTAGACTGCCTCGGTATCTCAGTGGTAGCCTATGCAACTGCTTTGCTTGAGGTCTCCACTTTAATTCTCGAATTTTTTGGGAGTTTTCTGTGTATGTATTAACAAAAAAATTATACTGTATTTATATCCGTTGTAGAGTTCCCATAGTAACAAGGTTAGCTTAGTTTAGGACTAAATTTTAGGTTGTGAATTAGGTGTCTGAAATATTTATTATAATTATCAGTGCCAGTCAGCCTTGAACAGTCCACTGCTGTACATATGTCTCTCCTTAGACAGGAGGCTTTGACCTACAATTCCACGCCGGCCAGACTGGATAATATAGGGTTTGTTTTGCTTTTCTCCTCTTCGTAGTGCCCTGTCCCTGCGTAGTTTCTCTCCCCTCTTAAGACCATTTCCACCAACGTCCACTAAATTTAACCAGCCAATTAAAAATAATTAAATAATCCTTAGTGATAATTTTATTCTCAACAACCTTTATGGGTGTACAACAACAACCAACTACACCTAAGTGCTTAGATTTCTCTTAAAACTTAGGGGCTATGTATGTCGTTCCAAGGACTTCCTTTCGAGAGTATACCAGGCCCCTCTAGCCAAGTTGCAAACGTTGTTCGTTTTCTATTGTCTATTCTATTTCTGTGTTATCTTGTTTCATTAGCCAATTTCACTCTGTCACGTGATTAAAACAAAATACTAGCCTTAACTGGCTAATATTTTGAGAATAGAGAGATAGAACAGGGAATAGAATAGAAAACGTAAAACAATTTCAACGAGGGCTGTTCCTCGGCTCGCAGTACACGAAACGGCGTGCGGTTTTAATCGGTTCGAACAAATGTCTATTCAAAGGACATCAAAGTTAATTCTCTAGAAGAGTACGTTGTCCTATATAGGTATATAGATACAATGTTGTTTTTATATTAATGTGTTGTTACATAATTAGTCTGATGATATTTAATCATGTGTGCTGATAACCGCTTCCTATCAAGCTGCTTTGCTGTTATATTTTTCCGAAACATTTTATAGTCAAGTTAATGTTTTCTTTGCATTCCTTTACTCATCGTTGCCGAGAGAGATGTTCTATGTTATGTGGGTGGTTTCCGCACTTAGTCCTTTAAGTGGACCATTGTACGTGAGGGCGGCCATCACTCCAGCCAGCCCACCTCCCTCCAGAAGCGGATAAGGTCTCCGAGTCTGTCCAGACATTCTGAAACAGATTTGGGAGATCCAAGGGTGTTTTTCCGTGTTTCGGTGACACCTGTGCACTCAATGAGTACATGCGACACCGTTTCCTCTGCCCCTAAGCTTGCCGAGAGAGATTTTACAAACATGCATAAAACGAACACAACAAACATTCAGACTTAGAACAACAATTTGTGGATCACATAAAGGATTTCTCTCACTTAGAAATTTGCAGTGGGAAGCGTACATTTTGTGTCGACATTATTGTGTACCTAAATAAACTTCCCCATCACCGGAATCACTTCTGCGTAACTTAATCAGTTTAGTAACTAGGACGATACAAACAGACACAGACGAACGTCAACACTTTAAACAGTATGAAGATTTGTATATTCGTTATAAATAAGGCAAATTTGATAAGAAAAATAAAATTTTCTTTGTTTCCATAACTCCCTAGCTTTGAAAAATTGACAACTAAAATCGGTATCTGTAACCTATACTTCAGCGCCATCTAACGAAAACTTGCTGAACTACAGAGATTTCTTTTATTTTATTTTTATTATTTTTAGATTAAAAAAAAATAAGAAATAAAAAACCTTTGCTGTTTTGTAAGAGAATCCTGCTTCAATTAAATATAAATGAAAGTTTAAATAACGCCATCTACCGTCGAGGATACGTACTGAAATTTATCATGTGATTAAAATCTGGGCGAATTAATTATTTAATGGAAAGAGTGTTTCGATGAGCTAATGGTTACCTGCTATCATACTGATTAATTGCCACGAAGCTTGTTATTTATTAAAGATTTAATCAGACGGTCAAACATTTTTATACGTACAAGTAAATGAAGATCATATTAAAATGAATTTTACACACTGTTATACATAGGTACCTAGCTAATATAAGACAGAACGGTTCAGCCTTTTTTTTGGAACTTTCTCTTTTAAGAAGTTTTTTAAAAGCTTCAATACAGTCAAGAAAACATTTTTCTTCTTGTATTTCGCTGAAATAATATGTTGTGAAAACGCAATTTAAGCTTCGACCAAGTTCATCATTAAATAAAATAAAACAAGAACAGCATATGTTCGTCAGCGCCATCTATCCAATGAAAACCGAACTAGTAGGCCATTACTAATCATGCATCACACAATAGAAGTTCTCATGATGAAACTCATTTATTAACATAAACAATATTTTGAAATCGGCCAAAACCCTATTTTCTGTAGCTATCGGGCATTCTTAAAATGGGTAGATACAACAAAATTTCCCTATTTAGTATGAAAAACATTTATGAAGGATGTGAACGTAATCGAATGTAATGACGATTAATCGAATTGATAGCAAGTTGTGTTTATCATTCCTTTATCGGTCGTGTATCGATTTTATTTCGTTATTTAAAGTATTTCGTTAATCATTGTACACTGCTAATCGTTTATTTTTTGCACTTTATGAATAAATAATCAAAATATGGTATTTTATACGGAGTGGACTAGAACTGGTACTGCAGCTGTTGTTATTGTTGGTTTTCTGATATGTCTCGTTCTCTTTATAAAACTGACTGGTGAGTCATACTATTTTTATACACATATTATATGACACATATTTGTATCTGGATAGTTCCATTTCTGACGAACCATCTTGATATTTCCATTTTGTAGTAGATTTAAGTTTAATATCACCATCATCAGCCTATCGCAGTTTACTGACAGACATTGACTTCTCCAATCGCACGTCACTTGAGTGATCCTCGACTTCCAGTACCTATCCAGAAATTCCGTATCCAGCTCCCGCCAGTCATCTTGTCGCTCTACCTGGTGCTATCCTACACTACGATCGCAGAAGCGCAATCTCCAGTAAAGAACGGAAAAGGTTCTGCTTTCAATATGGCTAGACCATTACCACATAAGCTTGTTAATAGCTAATTCGGAAAACTGTCGTTATCTGTGTTCTCTGCAGGATCATTCAATTTCTGATGCAATCTCTCAGAGAAACATTGAGCATAGAACTTTCAATAACATTCTGAACAACTTCGAAGTTGTGATCTGTGGTAGCAGGTTAGAAATTTAATTGATTGAAAACTTTTGGCTTTAGGCACTGTTGGCTCGACTGAACACTTGTCGTAACTTTTCAAATGATGCTAAACCCAACTGAGTTCTTCTGTTTACTTTGTCTAGGAAGCTGCTTCTACCTAACTGTAATATCTGTAAAACTACGAGTACGACCTCGTTATTGTTATTGGTATCAATAGTAGGTACATGTTCATTGAACATGACCTTAGTTAATCCAAATTCATCTGTAGGCCCTCGCGTATAGAGACAGCTGGGTCATTAAGAGCCTATAGCGTTAGTCATGAGGACGATGTCTTCTACTAATTGCAATTGATATATTATAGATGCCCGCAGTTTCCAGCGCGGCGTCGTTAACATACCTTAGATAGTATCATCAATGATTTGAATAATTTCTGGGGTAATAACCTCTTCTTGTCTCACTCCTCGCCATGTCTTGATTCTTGATTCTGTACTTAGACAGACATGGTGGCAGCTCCATTTTTCATCACTTTGATGTATCGACATCTTATTCGAACTCTTCAGAACAGAGTAGATCGATCTGGATCAATTCATGGGTTTTCTCAGTCTATGAATTCTAGACACTGCTCTTTTTGATCTTCGCTTCCAAACCCAGCTTGGTCCTGTGGTTAATATTCATCGAGTCTTAGCACAAGACGGTTTTTGACGACTCTTAAAAATACTCAGACTAAATAGTTGTGATAGTGTTAATAGATAGCTTTGTAAAACCGTCGTATGGTCATAAAGTAATCACTTAAATAAAATTTGTTTATCATTCAAATAGGTCTTTCAATCTGTCAATCTGTACACGTCAGTGATTGGAGTGATAAGAACGCTTTTGAAGCTTTCCTTCAAACTGAAAATTGACCACTGATTTTGCGAGGCGATGTACTAACGTATAGCTAATGACTGCGTTATCATTGCCGACAGGTTTATCAAAAAACATCCTATCGATACATTACACACTTTGAAGTTCATTCGACAGTTAATTCGAGGTCAGGCCACACTACTTTTACTAATGTGGTATAGTTACAGTTATAGTTGCCACAGACATCATGAGTTTCAGTTTTATGAATATTTTAACTCTGGTTGCCATCAACCTGTTCTTAATTATCATCATTTACGCTGTATTAATGAAAATCTTCGGTAAGTTACATTTGAATCTTAATAAAAAGTATAACTGCTTCTATACTTTGGAATCTAGATGGCGTTGTACAATTTTTTATAAATTGTTATACTTTTGGGCGGATATCTTTTCCTGTTAGATATCTATGTGCTGTTATCTATAATTTATTATGACAAGCTAAATTAATGTCATAAATCATTATTACCCTTCGAAAGGGCAGGTGCATTTCAGTGTTTTTTAAATTACAATAAAATGGTGGTAGATTGTGTTATTTGTGGTGCTTGCGAGTTATTTCTTTGTGGTAAGGTTTTTGTAGAATATTATTTAGTGCTAAATCATCTAATTAAAATTATTTTATTTTATTATTAAATGAATAAGATATTTGATTTGTGTTAGATTTCAATAATTCTTGTGGAAACCTACGACATAATATAACTGTAGCTTTTTTATTCCTTCTTTCACAATTTCCTACCTACAAATGTTTTTGTATTTCTCGTGCTGTGTTAATATATATATAATATATACGTAACCTTATCACTTTAAGTCGGGCTTAATTTTTACGATGGAAGTATCAATGTTTTTATTTAGAAGTCACTGGCGTGGAATAATCATAATCTTTATTATGTATTTACTTCTTTTTGTTGTAAACGGTTAAAATGTTCGAAGTTCAGTTCACCTTCAGTGTAGCGAAGGTCGATGTGGCTAATAAAACTAATATTCATGTAAAACTGAACTAGTACCTGAGCCCTAGACAATTATTGGGAATAATGAAGACTAGGAAGATGTATTACAATGCGGTTAGAGAGATCAGCCTTCGTTAATGACTAGAGATATTGTAAAATAGTAATAACCTTTTACTATGATTGTTTTTTCGTTAAATACATTCCCAATTTTACTATTCTGTATTACGAGATCCTATGCATTAAGCTTACATACCTAAGACACCAATTATCACTAATCCTGGAACCTATACAACCTCCAATAAACTTGATGATAGTTTCTCAAGGCTCCTCAATTTATCCTTGTTCACTGTCTTCAGGGAATGTGATAGCATTGTCTTTGTAAATGTGAGGGCCCCAGTCCAAGACAACATACAATCCCACCCTAACGGTTCTTGACACCGGTATAAAAACTGTTAATCTATGCAAGGTTGTCTAGATCATATAAGGACACTCACCCACAATAAATGGGGAGATTATGCTAAATAACAAAAAAGTAACGTTTTAAGCTATTTTCTTCTTCATCATCATCAACAGCCTTTACAAGTCCACTGTTGGACATAGGTCTTCTTACCTTAGAAAGTACGTTTAAAGTGGTACCGCGCAGACGCGTTGTTTAGTCATTTTGAATTTAGGCTCAATATATAAAAAGAAAGTATCCGCATGTAAAAAAACGTTTTTATACAGGAAATTCTACGCAAAATAATCTTTGTACGACGGTTTTAATTACGTCAGCAAGATAAATATATAATTACTTATTTAGATACGTTCAAAACATTGTTCCAATCGGGGCTTAATCTTTCGTATCACGGTGAAAAATACATATACTTTAATATATTGATAATGTTTAGCTATTATCAAATAAATTTTATCTTTTAAATCATTTATTGAACCGCTTCACAAGTGATCAGTTCTTATTCGTGTATTAAACAAATCTGTTATAATGTTCGGTAGTCGGTATCTTATGTGGACGGTGTTTTTCCTGGTGGTGTTGATTATGCTTGCTGTTCTTAGAATAATGATAATAAGTAAGTGTTTTGAAAAATATCATCTCTAAATCTAGCTTTAATAAATTACTTTTGTGAAAAATCGGTGTTGAAAAGATCAGTGTTGTACTGAGCCAGTAGTTCTAGGTACGATTCCCACAAACTGCAAGTAATTATGTGATAAGAACGATCGTTAGTTCCGTATCTACAATATGGTGTGGTGTTTAGAAACAAATAAATTGTTTTATCACAATTCTGGTTATCTAAATAAAATCTAATTAATGTAATTGTTTATCTTGTTATACTAAAATTAAAAAAAAAATACACAATCAGATACAAATAATCTATCTATAAAGGATATTTTTTTGTAAACTGTCAGAGTTGTTGTACATAAAATATAGATGGCGCAATAATTAATATTACACAGTGCTATCCTTAAATTCTGAATCATACCAATATGTTGGTATTTATGTAGCGAGTCCAATTAGATGATAAGATAGTGATATACTTGATAATGACTAACATTATCGTATTATTTGAAAGAAAATTAATAGCAATCTATATAATAAAGTTATTTTTATTCATTTTTATGGAGTAGTTTCTTTATCGTTGTGACAAAGAAGTGTTGTGTACTAAAATACTAAAAAGTTAATAATTTAACAAGTACATGCGTAAATAAAATGTATTTATCTACAATTATTTGGACCTTGATTGCATTTATATTTCTCGGAATCATTTTGTGCAAATTGTACCTTGATTTTGGTAAGTGGCGAGTTGTTTAGGTAAAATGTTTTTTTTTTCTATTTGACTGTATAGATGTCAACATTTAAACATAGCATACAGTCATGGATATACGTAGTGTTACATACTCTTTGGTCATGGATACAACTTATTAAAATTTTGGTCTTTCACTAATCCCTTTATAATTGTCAATTTGAGATTAAAGCATGTGATGTAATAACGAAAAAAAACATTAATACTGACTGACATAAGTTTTTAAATACTTAAAATTAAGCTAACAACGTTGTAATTAAAATGTAAGCATTATCTATAGAAAAATAAAGCTTATTACCATTTTTCAAACGTCAATGTTCCAAGATAAGCTCGATGACGTAACAAACTGCACTCACAAAGTATAGTTCATTACTCTACTAATAGATGGCGCAATTAGAAACAAAAAGAAATCTTCGAGTAGTTTGATTGAAGGATTAACCCACGATAACTGGGAATATTAAACCATAAATATCATAATATACTACTCATAGATAAGACTTATTTATCAAATTATTTCTTTTGTCCTATCTTTTAAAAGCAATTATATTCTTAGTAGATTATTGTCTTCTAGAAATATCAGTAGTTGGTGTGAATTTAAAGTTGAATATAAAAAATGCGGACAGGTTATACTCTGTGGTTGATTGTGCTGTTTATGTTCATATTAATTTTAGTGGCGTTCAAACTAAGGACTAGTAAGTTTAAACTTTATATTTACTTTATAACAACGCCGGCATGATTGAAGGTAGTAGAGAGCCACACTGACTGACACTGATTTCAGTACGAACGGGCCGGATCTACCGAACCGCTCGTGCCGTGCGACGTACCCTCTCACATAAGACAACTAGCACGAATTCTGTGGTGCATTCGTATTCTAAAAACCATAAATTTTGTTTTAGTAACATTTAGTGTCAAGAGGTTTTTTTACCAGTTACTAATATCTGTGAGCCGATTCTGGGCTATGTAAACGACATCGTTCCATGTGTTCCATAAAAAAATATTGCATTCAGCAAATGTGAACATGTTTGGATTTACTAGACTAAGGGAACAGAAGTCGTTTACATATACCAGAAAGAGTGACGGTCCTAACATACTGCCCTGCGGCACGCCAAAATTTATATATGTGTAATCACTGCAGTACGTATTTATCTGAACGCGTTGTTTGCGTTTGTATAAATAGGACTGAAACCATTTCAAAGCCAGTCCCCTGATTCCAAGCAGCTCCAACTTTTTGAGCAGTATTGGTCGGGATACCGTATCAAAAGCTTTGGCAAGATCCAAGAAGACACCGAGACACCTCTTACCCTCATTGATCTTACCTATTACAAAGTCAACAAGGCCACTAATCGCGTCCTCGGTGGACCTGTTGCAACGAAATCCGAACTGGTTCCCAGCCAATTAACTGTTACTTTCAGGATACTTATGGAGTCTAATATTAATAATTTTCTCCAACACCTAAGGACAAAGGACTAAGAAATTAAGAAACTATTGGTCTGTAATTTGCCGGCTCACATGGGTCACCAGCTTTTAATAGGGGCACTACATTTGCAACTGGAACTATAGCAGTAGATATGCTGAGGTTGCTTAAATAAGTAACTGGACTCACTATAGAGATTCTAACATTTCTCTTCATATTATTACTTATATTATCATGACCGGTAGCAGAACTTGATTTGAGTATTGATCCGGTCACATTGAAATAAGTTATAAAATCTCAAGTTCGTCCGTTGGGGCAAGGTAAAAGGAGTCATATGAGTTATTCATCGTGGCAGTTTTTAAGTTAGTCGATAGATCAAACTCAGTCATTTCTAATTTACATAACGTACTTTGGGCAAGCTGTTCACCCACAGTACCAAAATATTGATTGACTCGATTTAGAGAAATTCTTGGTTCAGTGTCATATGTCAGTAATGTGCCACACTTTTGTTTTGTAGTGTTTACGTTACATAATATGTCTTTAGTGGCATCCCAAGTTTTTTAATATTATTTTTGTTATCAATTTGTTGTTGTTATTTAATTTTCATTAGTTATAATAGATTTTTTGATTATGCCGGATATTAACACAATAGTTTCTGTACGTCTTATATTGTTTTTGGATTTTTAAGTCGTTCGGTTTTTGTCTAGCTTTAGAATGTAGTTTGTCTTTTCGTCTCATACATTTTAAAAGACCTGGTGTTTCCATCCATTTTTGAGTAATAAACTGTGAACTCTATAACTTACTGCTGGTTTTACAACAATCAATGGCATGATTAAATTTTTCAAGTAGAAGATAAGTAGCCAAATTTAATTGTACAGCAATAGAAACAGAAAAAGTTCTAATTGTTAAATTAATTTCTATGTGTTATCATATCATGTCAAACTCATGACGTGTTTGTGACGTTTAGACCTATCGCTATCTCATATAGTTTTTGAAACTAAAGTACGGCTAACGAGAAGCGATACTATAATTCATAATATATCTTAAAAGCGACCGTGGAGTGGACAATATATTATCTAACTCTTTCCATAATGGCTCGTTCTCCCGGCACAAAAATATAAGGATCAAGGCGGGATCGCCAACATTCGAGCGGCTAGTTTAGTAATAATGATGATACATTCCCTTTCGGAACGCGCTCGTGGTGATACAAGTTATTTGTTAGGTAAACATTTTGTTAGTGTTTGTTCTTTATTTAGGTATTGTTATTTTGATAATGATAGAGCCAAAAGTATGTCGAGTGACAAATCAACAGATTTTACTTCTCCATAAAAGAAACGTCCAAAGCCTACGAACCCCTGCTATTTTGTTTACATTTAGTATCGCTTCTCGTTAGCTGTACTTTACTAACGAATTTCTTGAATGTAAATCTTAATTTCTTTATTCTTCAATATCGAATTTCTTTAACTTTAATCAAATGACAGATGTAAAATAAGGTAACCGAGGATCGAACTAAATGGCGTGCAATTGGAAAGGCCTATGTCCAGCAGTGGACTGCGATAGGCTGATGATGGTGATGATGAAATTACAGATTGTTTCTTTGACAGAATACAATCATTCTAAATAAGTTGTAATTGAAATTATGACAATAGAAACCATCAATAAGGCTTTATTTTTAAATCCTTTCCTTGGCATTCGATTTATTATCAGGTTTTTATCTAAAGATAAAGCATTTTAATCTATTCATATAACAATAACTTTTTTTAAAAACAAACTAGTGATGTCATCGAGATCTAAGCGAACAAACAGAACAGAAGCGACTTTATTTCATAGGTTAGATAGGTAGAGGTGGCATATGTAGTTTTGGTTGATAATACTTTGCCCGTAGGTAACAGTGTTGTTTGTTCCCGCCTGCAGCACCATAATGTGTTTAGCAAGCTTACAAAACAATTCATTAGTCAGTACAAATTTGTATACAGAGATTGTAATACTTGTTTTTCTCTTTAAAATGAAATAAAATAATAAAAGAACTGATTCTTTTCTTATTTTATTTCATTTTAATATTATTTTAAGCCGACAAGTTCTTTTTTTTGAAATATCATTTTGTAGAGTTTAAATCCCGTAGTCGTACCGAAATATTTTGTACACTTTTTGTCAATTTATGTTAAAACGGTAATATAAATATAATATGATGTATTTATATTTGACAAATCTTATATTTGATACCCATCTAGCTAGGCAAAAAAAAACCCAGCCCCCCATTTCCCATTTGCGAGAGCCATTTTAAAAATTTATATACTCTAAACTTTGTCACTACCACAATTCTAACGAATTCAACGACACCTCTTATATCAAAATCCGTCTAGCCGTTTCGGCTGTAGGGCGTGCCAAAGAAATGGACAAACATACATACATACGGTCAAATAACATTACCCTCCTTCTGACGCAGTCGTGTAATGAAACATAGTCAGATGGAAACATATAATCAAATTAATATTAACAATTTACTTTAAGTTATCGGCACTATACATACTATACATATATACTATACCTACCTTAGTAACGGATATCGTTTGCACCAGGAAAAAGTCGACAGCCATTGAAAAAGGAAAACTAAAATAAAATTGTTAATGTTCAACTTACATTTTAAAGATTGACGTGATTAGGTATAATATATGTATGTCCGTCTGTTATCTATAACACTGTAGTTTTAGATAAATCTCATCTCATTTGCGATATAACTAGAAACAACATATTTCTTATCACGTAGGAATAAGGTTCAAAATCTCCATAATAACACAACTTCGTACGAGAATCATCGATCATGTTTGACATAAAAATCTATAGAATATTAACTCAGTATCTCATATTATTTCAAACAAGATAAATGTCACAGTGCGCAAAAATGGTGGCTATAAAAATACTTTTAAAATAAACTAGACATTTGAGAAATATTAGTGTTCACCTTTATATTTATTACAATAAATATATTTGTGTGATCGAGTGTCCAAAGTTATAATTCGTGTTGTTTTTGTTAACAATAACGTAATAATAAAACCGTGACTTCAAAAAACCCATACCAATTCATAAAATACAATTATAATTTGTATTTTTAATCATTGGCCGTATAAAGAATTGTATAAAAAAAGATTTTAAAAAATTACCAGTGCCTGCATAACACTCTTCAAGAAAAAAATTTTGTGACATTAAAAACAAAATGGCGCCTACGTATGAAGTTGATTACGAAGTACCACTGACAAATGATGCGTCGAACGAGCCAACGATAACAGTCGGGGGAGTTGTGTATATATCCGTGATGGTAACCATGTTGGCTTTCGTCTTCATGATGATGTGCATCAAATGTGCTTCTTTAGGTATTTATATAATTATATTTTTATTCAATCTAACAATATCTATAACATCATTTCCCTGGTGTGGGAAGCGAGAAAGGAAAACTTAAATCAAACCCTATACCAACATGTCTGGCCAGCGTGGTATAGTAGGCCAAAACCTTATATGTAAGGAAAGGCATATGTCCAACAGTGGACTATTAAAGGCTGATGATGACATTGTATGATAACATACTTCAATCAGTTTTTTACCACTGGAGAGTAACGTTTCGTCACAAACGCGCCTGCACAACCGGATTGTTATCTCCTTCGTTACTTTTCACCAAGTGAGTGAGTGAATTCCCCCCCCCCCCACCCTCAAGAGAGAGGGAGAGAAAGATTCAAAGAACAACCTTAGTTACAGGTGATTCTAATTCCTCTCCATTTTATGTTCCTCTGGATGCTAAATTATTCCCAAAAATTAACGCGTAGTGAATTGTGAAGTTAGTAACCATTTCCATAATTCCTACAATAAAAGATTATAAGATTAATATCTAGCTGTAAATAACGACAGGTGATCCTTGAATTTATCTTTACAACTACAAGTACCACTTACACAGTAATAGATGGACATTGAAATGTAGGTACTAGAACTTTTAGATAATTACAGTCATACCCCGCCTTACGCGATGGATTCTTCCTTAGAAATGAATGTGCGAGATGTTTTTTCCGGTAAAGTTCAGTCTCATCAACATTGAAGATGAGAAAGTTCTTTTGCCCTAATAGGTGTTGAACTTTCGCTGGAGACTGTAATTCTTTACCGATTTTTATAAATCGTTCTCACAGTCGATTCTGAGAGTCCAAAATCTCTCCTAATAATTGTTGCTTTGATTCCATTTTCCATCCTTCATAACACTTTCGTCTTCAATTCCAAAGTTACGCTTTTCCGCTCTTTTTTCTTCATAGGCGGCATTTTTGACGTATCTTTAAATTACAATAAATGTTAAAACACCATTGCCAGCCGAGCTGAACCCCATAGGAGAAAGTCGTAAGACGGGGAATACCCAATTCTTCAATCAGAATGTTCAGAGAAAGCGAGGATTCCCGCGACCAAAGAGAAGCTAATTACTACAATATGTTTATACACATTCGTTCGCGTAATACGAGGTATTTGAACGCGAAATTTGAAATTCGCGTTATAGTGAAACCGCGCAAAACGGTATTACTGTAACAGCAACACACACAGCGAGATTAAAGAAGCCTCTAAATCTGGGTTGGTTGATCAAAAGCCACACGCTTATCAGTTTTCAGGTTCCCTAAGCGTCAGTACTTTACCTACACTGTCATCATTATAATAATTATAAATATTTCATTTATCTGAAACACAACGGCATCGAGCTACAAACTAAGCAGAACTTTGCTAAGACTGATTTGCCAAAATTCACTACCAGCCCATGTGCTACCCTCCCATTGTATTGCATTAGGCCACCATATTGTTGATTCTGAATTGTCTACATTCGCAATCAGTGTGATGGCGCTCACTCTTGGAATCTAGTCATGTTCTTCATCAGACAGAGTAAAATCATTTTAACTGGCTAAATTTTAAAATAATTACGAGAACAAAGACAATGTTCTATATAAAAATGTCTCAGAAGATTTTTACTAAGATAAATGTCGGCTAAATAGATAAAAGTGTACCAAATACCTACGAAATATTGGTAACATTATCATTCAGACTGTAGTGTTGCTTAACCGTCGCGATAATTCTGACATATCTCAGATATGAGATGTACATTTTCTTGATACAGTACCCCTTCATCCAGTGATCCAAATACCGAGTATTTTATTTATTAAAAATGTTCAAAATATGTGCATTAATTGTGACTCAGTGAAACTATATCATTATATGTGTTCATTCCAATAATTTGTTTAAACAAATTAATTTGTGAGTGATAAGAAAAGTGGCGAAAACTCGAATTGTTTGTTCCACAAACAATTTAGAAGTTATTTGAAAGATTCTTCTAGAATATTAAAGAAAGTTTAACCTTCTTAAAGCAAAGATGGCACCGTATATGTCTTCGGAGGAGGAAAATGAGGCGATAGAGCCGAGAAACGAGGATGCGGATTCAGCTGGTTTAAGTCAGATGGCGTTTTGGTACTTGGTGGTGTTGATTGTGATGCTGCTTACGTGGCTTTTACTATTCTCGTGCCTTCGGGTCTATACCATAAGTAATTGACGTTTTTTTATATAATTGAATTATATTAGGCTGAGATTGGCAGTAGTGGCGGTCACCTTGCCGGTTTCTACTGCACTGAGTGTTGTAAGTTTGATCTCAACATGGAACAACACTTGTTCCGAGTCTTGGGTTATTTGTCTTCCTTCGATAGGCGTTTGTGACTTCCCCGTGATCGTGATACATTGTGTACTCCCAGTACGAAAGTAACCTTTGAAAAAATAGTCGGTTCGAGATACATCCACGTATAATCAAACCTATTCGTGCAGTGATTTCCAGTCTCTTACCTATTTATACAAGGATTTTTATTTTTTTTATATTTCCTTTCTTAGAAAGCATTATTACTTTTCCATATTTCTTTTGTTTTCCATTTTATCAACATTCCCAAATTTGTTGCTTTTTATCTATCGTACCAAAGGGTATTTCACATTTTCCTACCTCAGAAACGGGCAGCTAATTGATTACACCTAAGGTCAGCGGTTCGATGCCCACCTAGGACAAATAACTATGCGATAAGCAAGACTATTTGTTTTGTGTCTAAATACATGTATTTGGAAATGTTAACGTAGTCAGACAACCGAGTGTAAAATATGTGAAGTTATTTTTATACATATCTGAGTATGTATTAATTCATTTGATACTTCATTTTGGTTTGCCTCTTTCATGAATATATCTAGATATATTTGTTCCACAATATGTTGAAGAGACGTGTCACTCGATAGTGTTATCACAGATATGGTATTTGTAATCTAAACTCACTTTCCTGATAGCCGATACGTTTTACCTTTAGACTATACTAACTTTTACCAGCACCTTCATTCGCGTTATTCTGTTTTTCCTTTAGTAACTTTCTAGTATAATTTAAATAAATAAATAAATATTTTGGACATCTCACACACAACATCATCTAGTCCCAAAGTAAGCCGAGCTTGTGTTATGGGTACTAAACAACTGATATAAATACATAAACATACTTTTTTTTTTGTAAATACATACATATTATACATAGAAAAACACCCAGACTCCGAAACAAATATTTGTGGATCACACAAATATTTGGTCTGACCCGGGAATCGAACCCGAGACCTATTGATCAGCAGCCGCATAAGCTAACCACTAGACCAACAAGGCAGTCAATTATCTTAATCTTGCCTGTATTTCTTACTCCTGCCACACGCGTAACGACATATCGAAGCGAATAATTTGTGCATATCGATAGGCGCAGATTGATCGATCGTATGCCAATATTCGTCAACGATTTCTCATCCACGCGTTCAATAAATCTGCTCAAATCGGTTTGCACAGATTAATCGTTACGATATATCGTTACGTGTTTTACAGGCTTAATTAGCCTACATCTGTTTAAAATTAACCAAATGCATTAGGTTGTCGTAAAAGGCCTCTTGGTCTAGAATTAATATTCTATCTGCTAAACGAGAGGATTTGAGTTCAATTCAATCATTAGTTCTGGGTGTAATTTATCTAAAATATCTTTAAACGAGCAAATTTTTGTGATCACGAAAACGGCTTTAACAATTTTGGTCAAATTTGGTATTTGGGAGTTTTCGGGTTTGAAAAATCGATCCAGAATAGTGTTCTATTTGGAACGACACGAGTTTTTGAGTTTTAGTGCGTTTTTCTTTATTACTCTTAGCATTGCTTGCGACTTGTGTAAAATTAACGTAATATAAGCTATATTTTTGTAAATTTTCATCTGAATCTGGTCAATGGTTTTAACGTGAAAGAATAACTAACATTAAGTTCACGAATAAAATGTTATACAGATTTATTAGAATTGTGGGTTCACAGTGTTTATTTTAAAGACCACCTATTTAGTTACCGATGTCAATGTCTGCTGCGCAGTAAATACTAATGGCGTGTTATTTATTGTTACATATATTTATCATCTTTTATTTATTCTCTTTTGTTGTATAAAAGAATATTGACAGCAAACCTCGATAACATTCTACACTAACAATCTATGTTATCGCATATTTCAATCATTGATAAATTAATACACAAATATACAATATAATATTTCGTGAAAGTGATAAAATCGAAATCAAAATCGACAATCCCATTACATTACAATCCACTATTGGACAACAATCAATCAACCAACAACCCATAATGTCCTATACATAGGGCTCTGGACATAGTCCACTAGCAATTTTTCTTAGCACTTGCTGTTCTGCTACAATCTACTGGCGAATCTCTTTCTACAATCACCAACGCTTCTATTATCTTCTATTAATAGTTAATAAGTAAAAAACCATTCGTATTTATTTATTAATTTTGTACTAGCGTTCAGGTTTGGTAGAATTTCTTGCCAAATATGTATTCTTACACAAAATATTCCCAGATTATGTTGACAATCTGGACAACAAAATTATAATTTTGGCCTGTGAATAATTACATCTTAGGTAAAAATGCCGAATGTTTAATACATTTTTAGAATTAGGTCACACCTGTATACCTATATTACTAAATTGATTTGATTTCATCGCCGGATTCGTGCGCCCTGCTCTGGGGAGGACCCAGATCGTATTATTTCAGGTCCCCCCCAGGATTGGCGCCGCGCCTATCCAGGCTCTATCCCGAGGGAATCCCCAGAGGCTTCCCCCTGCCTAACCACTCAATTGGCGTGTTTTTGGACCTGATCACGTTTTTCGAGTAGGTCGCCATTCTACTGTTAAACCAACTTAAAACTAATCTAGAAATAAGAAAATCAATAAACAGTTTACTTTGTAGATCCACATAATTTAGCCCTTAATGACTCTAATTAAATGTTAATTATAAATCTATTACAAGGATCGACAACTTATCTCATTCTATTAGTTTCGTGACAGATTTCTTACATTACGCACGTTCTCATAAAATCAGTTTTTTCTTGTTATTTGAACGAATAGTAGTTTCATAATAACCTAATACAAAATATCTGCAATAATGGAAGGTCAAAATTTGACAGAACTGACGTCAGAAACGCATTGTTGTACTTTGTCGGTGCCTTATGACAATTTCTGGCCTAGTTTTGTGTCGTCTTTTACGAGTACAGTGATATTATTTATGCTAATGTGTATTGTAATGACGTGCATCAAAATAATGATTACAGGTAATACGAATTATTAAAAGTGCATATGGAACTTTCATCAAAAAGTATTTCTTTTCAATTTTTTTTTGTTTGTTTGTGCCGGGTAATCTCTGGAACTACTAAAGCAGGGGACTATCATTAGCAGAAAGTAACTTAGCCTATATTTCAGACTAACTTCGCTCCGCGGCTTTACTTGCGATTTAGAACAATAACCTCGGGCAACACCGCGGTACTCGGCTAGCCTGTATACATTCAAACAAGTTCATAAAATTAGATAAAAGTCACTTCAGGGTTAGACTTGATATCTGCTTCGTAATTTTGTTGTCTTAATGATAACTCTCCATTATTTTATAATGCGTTAATGTGATATTAATGATTCATGAGAATCATTATTTTCATTATCATTATCAGTAGCATGACATTACTAACGTCACGTCGAAGTGATAAACCAATTTTAGTTGGTTTTCCCTCCTGTCATTATTTATAATAGATTCTAATCAATAAAAAAGAAAAATAATAATATGTAATCAAATGTGTATTGGACCATCAACAACTTTATTATATAAGATTATTCGGCGTCAGCTATTTTAGTTGTAGTCTCATTCCCCCAAACATTGCTCACTTTTTCAAATTCAGCCCCAAACGTTTTTCGTTTTCTATTCAGTTTTTCTACTCTCTTGTTTCTTAGCCAATGTCACTCAGTCACGTGATTAAAACAAAATGTTAGCCAATGTAACAAGAGAATAGAATAGAAACGAAAAACGTTTGCAACTTTGCGCGGAGGACTGCACTCAGATTCTAATCGGAGAAACTGCAAATAAAATTTCATTGACCGCAAAAAGCAAGAAGATCGTTAATGATGATACTGCGGAGATTTGCAATAGGATTGTAACCTTTGTGAGGAGCTGCCTATATACAGTAAAACGCCATTAATTGTGATATTAAAGGCAATTGAGTTTGTGGAGACCAAATGTCACAGATAGCAAATCTTTTCGTGTATTTTTTCGTTTTTGTAATGTATATTTGTTTTGTTATTTGCAGGACAAAAAACGCGCAATCCGCAGCAGAGGCGGATGTATGCGGGATCCCGAGCCCGCCCCTCGTTGACTACACACGAGCCTACTATATACGTCAGCCCTTCCAACTTGCCTCCCCCTCCAAAATATGGTGAGTACCATCACTTTGTGTGTTCAGTAACCTTGGAAAATCACTCTTCGATATAACAAGGCCAGCCTGAAATAACATGCTACTCCTCAGAGCAGGGTGCTATTATCCGTCGGAGTAAATCCAAATACAAACTTTGATTGCCTTTTTCACCGCCTTCGGGGTAGAAATTTCAAAAATCCTCTCTTAGTGCTCCCTTCACTCCTCAAGGAACACACATGCCAAATGTCAGCTTTCTGTGTCCGTAGTTTTGGCTGTACGTTGTCTGTCAGACAGTTATTACGTGAAGCAAAAACTTCGTACCCCTTTTTACGTAAATTGCATTAACGGAGGAGTATGAAATTTCGCACACTTATAGTATGTGGAGGAGGAGTGCAGGAAGCTGTTTTTAACTGCTAAGCCTTGGTGAAATCCGTGATTATAGAAGTTTGTCTTTATCTATTGCCACTTATAATTCAAATTAATTACGGTCAAATTTCGACCACCTACCGACCAATAGTGTTGATAGATAATAATGTAAAATATAGATTGACATTTGATTACATGTAGAATGTATGAAATAATGCACAGGTGCACAGATAAGGTATGTAGCTACCGGAAGTGGCGTAGTTCTTTGTTAAGAAAAATAAATAATGCGTATCTCAAGATGTTTTTTTTTATTATGACTGGCATTAAATGTTTTAATATTTAAAGGTTATTACAAAATTTAATATTAGGTACGCAACCTTCTTTAGGTCTATTTTAAATACTGTTGGAAATAGATGCTGTAAATTCGCTTATTTTCTTTGTTTCCTCAAAGTTATCTAAACATTACAACTAATTATGTAGTTTAAGAGTGAAAGCACACATCCGGAAAAAACCTCAAAATTAGTAGCTTTTAAATCACGTAAAATTTTTCAATAGTACATTAATATAAATGATCTGTTAATTAATTAATTATTCAACTCTGAAAATTTCCTCATTACAGAATGCATGGCACCGCCAAGCTATGAAGAGGTGGTAGGAGTACACTTCCCCAACCACCAAACCCAGCAGCCGATATCACATCCCATCACCACCGCTCTTGCACAATCCAACAACACGAGAACCGCAGATCCGCTGCCAGCTACCGACGACTCCCCGCCACCAGCCATCAACCAGGTCCCGGCACCCGCATCAGTCACCACTGTCAACGAGAGACAGTCATGATTTATGTATACAGTACTAAAGCCTAAATATAAGTCTTCCAGTTGAGCTGGTGTGGCCGAGACTATGCATTTACAATTCCCTAGTCTAATAACCTTAATGTCGGAAGCTAGGCTTTTAATTGTTTGTAATATTGTGAATAGAATCGATATGATACATTAATTTGGACCTTAATTAGAACCACACAACGTAGAGTATACCACAGTGACCAAAAATATATTTAAAAATTCATTTGTAGGTTTTAAAAGGGAATTTATAATAAAAAAAATATATCAATGTAATATAAAAACTATCAGCAAATGGTGTTTTTATTACAGATTTACTTACGTGTATGTTTTGGGGAGGGTTGGCTGGTGACGGACCTGGGCCCCTATTCTAGGAGTGACGTTTCCCATCACTAGTCAGATATCTACAAAATATACCCCATAAGCAAGACCGTGCATTTTAATTATATATGAATACCATTCACGGGAAATGCTTTGCTGATCTCCAAATAGAAATGAAATGTTTATTTATTTTTTTATTTTATTTCTATTTTAAGACGTGGACAGATGGGACCAAATAATGAGTTTTTACAAATTTTTGTCAGTCTTTCTAGAGGACGTAAGACTGGTTAGAATTTGTTGAAAAAAAATATATTTCTATATCTTATCCCAAATTGTTGTGATGACGTTGTGTTTTGATTAATATCAAATAATGCATCTATGTATATATATTTTTACGTACCTAAAGTTATATTTAATGAAAATAAAATAAATTTAGTATAAGGATTTAGTAATTTTATTTTATATAGTTTTATTTCCTGAATTTACGGCTCCGCCCACTGGGACTCCCACCTAAACTTAAATATTTTGACCACTTGTATTTATAATATTTTAAACCACCTAATGGATCAAAGTGATGAAAAAGAAAACGGTCCAGTAGGGCATCAATCCAGGAGATCTAATCATTAAATCCTAGTGGATGTACATAGTTAGTGTTATTATGCTTGTAACAGGTATTATCAAGACGTGAACTTATACTTTTGGGGAAATGCTTTTTGCTACATAATATTAAAATGTTAATAAGGAGAAGTGACAACTTGATCAAGGTGAATGGCAGGAGTTGGATGCGAGAAGCCCAAAATCGATCAGAGTGGCGTGCAATAGGAGCAGCATATGTCCAGTCGTGTACTACAATGAGCCTATGATGATGATGTTGTAGAAAAATAGATGTAAGTTAATGTTAATAATAGGTATCATTTATCTTACTTTTACTTGTACCTCAGATATAAAATTACTGCATCAGTTATGATTCTATCCCTGGTAAAAACCATACATTAAAGTTGCATTTTGTTTAAATACAACTTCAATTTCTTGCACAATCTTGCAATCCTTTAATTTCATGCACAGATGTTACAAAGACGGACTTACGTTCGCCACACACTTTTAGACCAATCGTACTAACTTATCTCTGCAGACCGATCTGAGCAGAAATATAGAATGTATGTATGAGAAATAGTTTGTTTGCTGCCGATTTCGGAGCTGTGTACAGAGGCACAAAGAAACACGGACGCACGATCTGCACAGATAAGTTGAAACGAAGTAGGCAATGCAGCATGGTGCGTGACCCAACCATGGCGGCCTGGTTAGATGTTTATGCACATGCATTGACACACATTTTTCCACTTTGGAAGTGTCTCTCGCGCAAACTATTCAGTTTAGAAAAAAATTATATTAAAAACCTCAACATCATTTTTGAAGACCTATCTATAGATACCCCACACGTATAGGTTTGATGAAAAAAAAAATTTTGAGTTTCAGTTCCAAGTATGGGGACCCCCAAAATGTATTGTTTTTTTTCTATTTTTATATAAAAATCTTAATGCGGTTCACAGAATACATCGACTGACCAAATTTCAACAGTATAGCTCTTATAGTTTCGGAAATAATTGGCTGTGACATACGGACGGACAGACAGACAGACAGACAGACAGACAAACAGACTTGACGAATCTATAAGGGTTCCGTTTTTTGCCATTTGGCTACGGAACCCTAAAAATAAGGTGACGACACAGATTTACACATTGAGAATAGCGAATATAGGTACAGAACGATTTCAAAGAATTATTTCACTGATTACAGTCATAGGTCAAAAGGTCATAAAGCCATTAGTTACATATATTGAGAAATTAAACCTTACGGAATACACATAAGGTTCAGAACATAATTTATAGTTCATTTGTCTGTTATACTGATTTGTAATTCCGTTCGGTCATTTTACTGAACTAACAATGTTTATTTTAGTTCAGAAGCGTATGTGAAGTGTTGATAGTTAACTGCTAATAATTTTTACTCAAAATTTTATATTAAAATAACTATTCGGAGTGTTATAAATGATGAATGATGTGTTTTGTTTGTAGTTTGTGACAGTAATAAGTGCGTGAAAACAAGATGGAGTCCGTTACCATATATATTTTATGTACATTTTTAACGTTACTAACTTTGATGATATTATATACGTCGTATATGTTTTGGTCGATCTGTCGAGGTATAATTTTCATAACTTACTCTCTATACTTCTATATATATATATATATATAGGGGCAGTAGGTACTACCCTCACACAGAAGACCAACTTAAAATGACAGCATTCGTATTGTCTTATTTCGTCCTTGAGCGTGAGACCGGAGGCCAGATGCTGCAGTGGCATCTCACTAGGCCGACATAATGAGAGGCACAATGCTGCTTTCACAGTGAGTTGTATGACCCCTACTCCTGGATTCTAATCCTGCTTTTCATCAGGCAGAGTAGCCACTTTAATGGCCCCAAATATATAAAAAAATATTTTGCACCTAGCCCAAGGTAAAAAGAGCAATTTTCAGAGAAAACGAAAACACCAACACTGTTGCAAGAACGAAACGTGACTAGATGCACCACAGAAAATAGATTGGAAGACGCTGGGAGTCTGGGGACGTTATGTCAAACTGATGGCAGCTTATGGAATCCTCCATCTCTAAGTGACGGTGAGTACTTCATTTTTCAAATCTGTATTTCAAGGTCCGATTAGTCCGGGGTGGTTTCCAACACGTTTGGAGAATTTAGGACCGCGATCATTATGGACGGCTCTGAGGAGAGGGGAGATTTGAAGAATGTCTTTTAACTTTTTCATCGAAGTAAAATAGAATTAAAAGCTTCAGACCTAAATATTGTAAACTGTAATATGTAATATTTGTATGTCTTTGGTTTGTTGTCTGTTTCTGTACCTAATAAATAAAAAAAAATACAAATAAAATAAGTGACAATATTTCGTGATAATGCTCTAAGCTTCTATTTGTGTTTTCTATTAGAGAGAGTAGTCACTTTGGCATTATATATACCTCCTGATTCATGTATGAATAATTCTGTCTTAAGTTTTTTTTAAATGGCGTTATCAGCTCATTTTACGCTTTTAAAATTTAATATTTCAATTAATGATAATGTCTGCTACAAAAAGTTGTATTGATCGTAGACAAGAACGCGCAAACATATTATCAGCAATGACGTATTAAATCCTTAACTATGGTCACGTATATCAATAACAACAATATACATATGTGTATGTTATTTGTACGTATGTATACATATATATATAATAAATAGATTGGTAGTTTTATCAATCATTGGTTTTTCTGTACATTCAAGACATCCTGTTTAGTAATATTTCTACGATATCTTAAATACCTACATTCTTAAAATATTATAATACAAGCGGCATTGCGCCAAGAGTTTTGGGAGGGTATTTAGTACATTATTGCAGTGAGTAATCATCTGAGTGAGTGAGTGAGTGAGTCATCTTCATTAACAGGCTTTCAATAATCCATAGTTAGACAAAGGCCTCCTTGGCAAGGAGGCTTATAGTATAAAAGAATATACTACAATGATCTCTGTTACACTCTTATACATCCCATAGGTGAACAGGTGACAAAAGAAGCCACATCACTGCCCAGAAAACGAACCTTCCGCCCTCGGACCCCACCGGAGTCGGACCGACTATAATCACACGGTGTGCCACTTAGCGCCTGAAATGGGGTCCAGGAACAGCTGTTATTGTTAAAACTTCCTGTAGAGGAGATATATTACACTGACATTTATCGGCCAACCCGTTTATGGGCTTAAACCTTCTTTCTAAGGATAAGCCTGTCCAGCAGTGCACTGCTAAAGGCTGTTCATATGCAGATTATATTAATAGTTCTTAGACACTTACTTACAAAAGCCTTTCTACTATCTAATTGCAGTGGACGTAGATGAGCCTCCACCAAAGTACGAGGAAGTGATGAGAATCCACAACCCAATGTACCAGAGCCAGCAGCAGCAGCAGCTGAATCATTAGCTCCATCAGAAACCAGCAAAACCAACAGAACAATGACATCAGAATAAATTTTTCAAGCAGGAGATCTCACGAGGACAGGGTGTAGTTCTTTTCAAGAAGTTTATGCGAATTAGTTAACTAAAAAGTTAATGTAAATAATACAATAATTAGAATAATATTTAGGATATCTAACACAACGCGATTTAGTCCCAAACTAAGCAGGGCTTGTACTATGTGTATTAGACAACTGATATAAATACTTACACACATAACACACAAAGTCTGAAACAAATGTTTGTAGATTATACTACCATTTGATCCGACCCGGTAATCGAATTCGAGATCTCAGTCACGGCATTCAGCATCAGATATCACTGAGTCAGCAATGGTACTTTTGACTGCTGCCTTTAGGGCTATCTAATATCTCTCTAAAATTGGTAAATCGTCTAGGTTAGGTAAAGTTTAATCGCACGTATGGTGGGTTTAAACGGTGACCAAGCCGCTTCGTACATCACCAATTATTGTGGGTTCAAATCCCACATGACACACTTTGTATGATCTAAAAATTATTGTTCTGACTCTGGGTGTTCTTTGTGTCCGTTTCATACATGTTTGTGACACAGAATTTATTCCTAGCGCGGAAGTTCTCTTTTTGGGGTTCCGTAGCCAAATGTCAAAAAAAAGGAACCCTTATAGATTCGTCATGTATGTCTGTCTGTCCATTATGTCACAGCCAGTTTTTTCCGAAACGATAATAACTATACTGTTGTAACTTTGTAAGTGTATTCTGTGAACCGCATTAATATTTTCACACAAAAATAGAAAACAAAACAAAGAATTTTGTGGTTCCCCATATTTAACTGAAACTCAAAAAAAAATTTTTCATCCCCCCCATACGTGTGGGGTATCTGATCTATGGATAGGTCTTCAAAAATGATGAATAATCACCCCGGGATGTACCCCAGTCGTGGGGTAAGGCAGGGGGGACTCCAGAAGCCGCTGATGCGTACCAGGAGTTCCTCACAAAAAAAAAAGGTCTTCAAAAATTATATTGAGGTTTCTAATATCTCTATAAGAGAATGAGACTAAAAAAAATATATGATGTACATTACCATGCAAACTTGCAGCGAAAATTGGTTTAAGCGAGATCTAGTAAGTAGTTTTTTTAATACGTCTTAAATCGTAAACCGCAATTTACCTTTAATTCAATCTATACACTATTATTAAAACATCGATCAAAATTACAACGAACTACAAGAACTTTTAAATGATGTTACTTGCTGATACGGAACTGCTGCTGAGTTTGGAGTTTTTGCTGTTTGCTGTTGTTTTTTATGTTAAATCATGTTCAATGCATAGTAAGTGAATGAGCAAGTGATCTGCAATGTATTTAGAAAATAAATTTGTTCAACAGTTTATTAATGACAGTATTTATTTATTTTTCTGCCTACGTGTATATCAGTTATCGCTATAAAGAGTAGCCTACGTACTTCCTAAGGAATTAAATTATTTCCGTGTCAAATTTTATTAAAACAGTAATGGTGAAGCGCTCACTCGTGAAAGATAGATTTCCTTTCGAATGTTTAATACGAAGTATGTATATAGTTTAACCCCCTAAGGTGAACAATAACAGCGTGTGCAACTGCTGTGCTCATCTTTCTTTCAGGTCTTTGGTTCGTTACCCAGATCGGCCCACATGTATATTATATAATCTGCAAACCTTTGTTTGCAGTCATTTATCATATTATCAATTTAATTTCCATTCGTAATCGTAAATTGTAATTAGTATACAAATAAATAAAATTGGAGTGACTGTTTAGTGCAACAGAAATGAACAGTTTTTAGGGGTCCATAGTTTATGACTCGGAACCCTTATAGATTCGTCATGTCCGTACGTCCGTCCGTCCTCGATTTACCGTCCAAACGGTAAGTGATAGAAAGATGAAACTGCACGAATATGTGTTGTAATTACGTCGACAAAGTGCTACAACATTATGAAAAATATTTTTATTTGGAGTACGGCCGCTACAAGTAAGGATGATTATTATTCTCGCGGCTACCCCATCGTGTGGGGTATCATTAGATAGGTCTTTTAAAAACAATAAAGGGTTTCCGAGACGATTTTTTGATTAGGTATTCGTTTGCGAGAAATTCCACTTTACAGGGCACTTTTTTTAAAAATAGGGCGTCCCCCTCCCCCTCTAAAAGCTAAACGGCTGCCTCAAAAAACCTGGAAAAATTCGTGACGGTGGTCCATATAATGAAATTTAAAGGAAAACTATAACGGATTTGATGACTTTGTTAGTTCAGGAGTTATAGAGGCTTAGCTTGTAAAATGCGGTTCCTTGGAAAACGTCATGGAAAATTAACGCATTAATACGTAAACAACAATTATTGGATACGATTTCATATCCACGTACCATTATGGCTGACTGAGGAACCCTTTCTTGTGCGTGGCCTGATGGCTGATACGCACTTGGCCGATTTTTAGGGTTCCGTTGCCAAATGGCAAAAAACTGAACTCTTATAGATTCGTCATGTCTGTCTGTCTGTCTGTCTGTCCGTCCGTATGTCACAGCCTTTTTTTTTCCGAAATTATAAGAGCTATACTGTTGAAACTTGGTCAGTAGATGTATTCTGTGAACCGCATTAATATTTATACACAAAAATAGAAAAAAAGTAATTAATTTAAAAAATCTTTTTTTTAAATTCAGTTCTAAGTATGGGGAATACTTAGAACTTAATTTAAAAAAAAATTTTTTTTCATCAAAACCATACGTGTGGGGTATGGATAGGTCTTCAAAATTGATATTGAGGTTTTTACTTTAATTTTTTTCTAAACTGAATAGTTTGCGCGAGAGATACTTCTAAATTGGTAAAATTTGTGTCCCCCTGTAACTTCTTTAATAAGAGAACGATAAAACTAAAAAACATTTATGATGTACCTTACCATGCAAACTTCCAAAGAAAATTGGTTTGAACGAGATCTAGTAAGTAGTTTTTTTTTAATACGTCATAAATCATAAACCGCAATTTACATTTCTTTCGATCAAAACACTATTATTAAAACATCGATGAAAGTTACAACGAAGTATAAAAACTTTTAAATGATGTTACTTGCTGCTACGGAACCCTTCATGGGCGAGTCCGACTCGCACTTGGCTGCTTTTTTACTAAATGCGTATGAGAGTATATCCGATACAACAAAAAAGTAATTTTACACTTTTTTGTCTGTCTGTCTGTCTGTATGTTCCGGGTAATATCTGGAACGGCTTGAGCGATTTTGACAGGATTTTCATTGACAGAAAGCTGATGACATAAGAAGTTAGTTAGGCTACTTATTTAGACTGCTACTGCTACTCACGGCTTACAACAATAAATAAATCAGCTATATCTGATGGTAGTAGAGCCACGCTGATTTCAGCACGAATGGGCCGGCTCGACCCGGCCAGTACTACCCTCACACAGAAGACCATCCTAATAATGACAGCATTCTTGCTGTCGTATTTCGTTGGTGAGTGTGAGACCGGAGGCCCAATCATTCTGCGTCATTCTCCCGCCCTTCGAAGGCCGGGAGAATGATGCAGAATAATCTAACCGGGCTGCCATGGTAGGGGTCACCATGCTACATTGCCTACCCTCACAATAAGCATGGTGACCCCTACTCCTGGATTCTACTCATGCTTTCCATCAGGCAGAGTAGAGTCACTTTGGCAGGCTTAAATATAAAAAAAAAAAAAATATATATATCGTCACAAAATAAGAAGCCCGGGTTGACATTTGTCATCGTGGCATAACTAATACGATTAATTCGTGTTTTTGAGTGCAATTTTCAATATCAAGTTAAACTTGATACTTATTTATGATACGCGTTGTGATAGTGTACGGGTAACATAGTAATTAAATAGGATTATGAATTTGATTTTTCAATTTCTTACATGCGGCATGTCAAATGACAAATGTCAAAACGGGCTTCTTATTTTGTGACGACTATAGTTAAAAATATACGTCAACTAATGACCGTCCGTAATAACCTGTCCGTATGCTAAGTGTCTTGATGTTCCGATAAAGTTAATAATAATAAATATTTCGGACATTTTACACTGAAGTGTGTATGCTCCCTAAGAGCATATAGTATGTACGGTGATTATTATAAGTTGACAATGCTGACTGTTCTGATGAAAATAAGGTTGAATATCGTCTGTCTAGTTAGCGAATAAATAAAATGCGTGTGTAGTTCACAAGGTCTGTATTGCAACTGTTTTGACATCTCAACACTGACATAGCATTTACTTGTTAACACCTTTTTTGTACCTAGTATTAGAATATATTCATTAAATGTTTGTCATACAAGTTGGACGTATCATTTCAACCGACCCCAACATCACTTGGACCATAACAGACGTAAATTAACAGCTTTTACTACAAGTGATAGTCAATACCAAATGAAACGCCTACCGATGGGACCTAAGATTAGCCCAGGTGCATTTAGCCGTATGATGTCAGTTGCAATGTCTGGTCTAAATTATGACAAATGCCTAGTATATCAAGATGATTTCATAGTATTTGGACGTAATTTGATCAGTCATAATCAAAATTTAATTAGTGTTATGGAAAGATTAAGAAAAATTAACTTAAAATTAAACCCTCAAAAATGTGATTTACTAAAGAAAGAAATTTTATATCTAGGTCATATTGTATCAGAAAAGGGAGTAGTGCCGGATCCAGAAAAAACTAATTGTTTAAGAAATTATCCAACACCCAAAAATTCAGATGATGTTAGGAGATTTGTTGCATTTTGTAATTATTATCGTAAGTTTATAAAATCATTTGCAGACATAACGTTGCCGTTAAATAAATTGTGTAGAAAAAATGAACATTTTCTTTGGTCTAATGAATGTCAACAACACCATCTAGTCCCCAAACTAAGCAGAGCTTATATTAAGGGTAACTAGACAACTGATATAAATACATAAACTTACTTTTTTTGTAAATACATACATATTATACATAGGAAACACCCATGTTATCTGAACGTCATTCATTCTGCATCATTCTCTGACTCCGGAGGCCGAGAGAATGATGCAGAAAAAACTGACCAGGCCGCCATGGTATGGATCACCATGCTGCATCGCCTACCCTCAGAATGAGCATGGTGGCACCTACTCCTGGATTCTACTCATGCTTTCCATCAGGCAGAGTAGAGTCACTTTAGTAGGCTTAAATATAAAAAAATATGGTGACGACACACATTTACACATTGAGAATAGCGAATAGGTACATAACGATTTCAAAGAAATTTCCTACTGATTACAGCCATAGATTAAAAGGTCATAAAGCCATTTGTTACCTATATTGAGAAAATAAACCTTATGGTATACACATGGTTCAGAAAAAAAAATGTTGAATTTGTCCTTTATCCTGTTTTGTTATACCGTTCGTTCATTTTTTTTGCACTTTACTGAACTAATCATGTTTATTTTAGTTCAGAACCTTATGTGAAGTGTTGAAAATTAACTGCTAATTCATTTTTACTAAAATGTTAATATTTCAATAACTATTCGGAATGTTATTAATGATTAACAAGTGGAATAAAATGTAAAATATTGGTTGTGTTCCTAGTCCGTGACAGTAACAAGTGCGTGAGAACAAGATGGAGTCCAGTACCATATATATACTTGGTACAGTTTTAACGTTACTGACTTTGATGATATTATATGCGTCGTACATTTTTTGGTCTATCTGTCGAGGTATTATTTTCATTACTAATGTGTACGTATTTCATATATACTGGAGCCACGCTGATTGCAGCACGAATGGGTCGTATCAACCTGGGCAGTACTAGCCTCACAGAGAAGACATCTAAAATTACAGCACTGTGAGACTGGAGGCCCAATCATTTTGCATCATTCTCTCGGCCTCCTATGTCCAACTGTGAACGTCTTTCGACTGAGATTATGAAGATGATTTGTTTGGTACAAATGTTCATACCATGGATGGTATAGTACTCCACAACCATGAATAAAAGTGTCATGTGATTAATTAGAAACTAACTCTGTATGTTATGCTTTTCACGGCTAAATCGTAAAACTGATGTGGATAAATATTAGGTTTCGATAGATAGAACCATAGAAAAGGACGTAGGCTACTTTTTGTCTCGGTAATCGACATACACGAAGGCGGAGCCGCACCCAAACGCTAGTGTCCCTTTATTCATCGTTGTTTAAAACCATTCATATTATAATAACACACAAATAGTAGTACCTATCGTAATCCTATAAAGGATTTTTACTACTAATGAAACAAAAAAGAAATAGATAGATATATATATATATAGAAAACTCTCTATTTGTACACCGTGTTATATAGACTACAGGCCCATGTCAAAAATGGATGGGTCATTTGAACCACCAGGTGACGTATATAGGACGATATAAGAGCATAAAATAATAAGATTCAGCACTATGCCGTCACTTGTAAGCTGTCCAACTGAGTGCTGGTGAGAATTCAAAAGTGCAGGTAGAGTGAGTACATTTTGGTCATTTTTTTTTTTAATTTTTTTTTTAAAGAGAACATTAGGAATATGAATTCCTGTGTCGCGGGGGACTTTACAAACATACATGAAACGGACACAAAGAACACCCAGACTCAGAACAACAATTTGTGAATCACACAAAGTGTTATCCCACGTGGGATTCGAACCCACGACACTTGGCGCAGTAGAGAGTGGCGTGGCGACCGCTTAAACCACTAGGCCATCCGTGCAGTCGTATATTTTTGTACGGCATTTTTACCATCGATAGATCCATGAAAAATAATAAGAAAGCGCGCAGTGCCGTAAAAAAGTGGTGCGCCACAAAGTCGGTATTTTTGGTTGATTTTCTTACAATTTTCGGGGCAAATTTGGTCATTTCATTCTGTACGGCATCAGTTTAATACTGTTTCAATACAGCTTCTAATCCATTATTCCGCAACGCCGTACAAAAATCATGCGACAAGGGGAAAAAATCGAGGGTTGCAACCCCCTCTCTTTCCGTGGTCCGGGGGGTGATTTGAAAAAGTACGGCTTTGGTTCCAAAACATTATCTAGCACTCAAAAGTACTATTAAAAATAATGCCGTCAAAAAATTATTGTTCATTTGAATGTATTTTTATAATTTTCTTAATTTCATGGTAGGTATACTTGATTTATAAAGCTGTAAAATCATTTGACTCTGTACGGCATCTTTTTTTTTATTTTGGTAATTAGTTTGGTAAATAGTATTGACGTTCAAAAGAAACTGTTCTAAAAAAAATATAGAGAAATACAAAAACTGAATTTTATTAAATTATTGCAAAACTTTAAATATTCATAGATTAATAAAATATAACAATTTTCTACATTTTTCCCTTGTTTTAAATAGTAATATGATAGATAAATTAGGAAAAAATGATGCCGTATATTTTAATGCAGACCATAATATCTTTTAAGCTGATGAAAATGACGCTACCATTTTAAGGGTGTAGTACTTTATGGCCATCTAACACTGTACGGTATTAACATATTGTTAGAGTCCAGAAGTGAAAAATAATAAAAATAATTATAATTCTAAACAATTTACTTTAATTCTAAACAATTTATTTCATTAATTACAAAATAATCTTAGAAATGCAATTAGACACAAACAACCGTTAATTAAGTAACGAATCTAAACAAATTACAGTTAGTTATACAGCAAGGGCGGTCACATAGGGCTGTACTAGCTGTTAGACAGCTTTCCTCGCACCCACCGCAATTCAGACAGTACTAACTTGTCAAAGACAGCTTTCCACATCTGTTAACAGAGTAGTACTAATTGTCCAAAGACAATGATCCACACTCCGCGACGCATTCGTTAGAAATGCGTGCCGATACAACAGAGCACTCCTTTTTATACCCAAGCGCAGTGAACCGATGGCGCCAAAAAAAAAATGACAACTACCGCCGTTGTGGCTTACACGGCCTCTCCTGACACCCTGACGTCCTCGGCAGGTCCGGGTGACCACACTTCTTCATTGTTCTCATTCCCGGTTACTGGAACATTTACAAAAAAAGTTTATTGGACGCCTCTGTAAGTACATTATCGTCCGATTGGTCAGTTACTGAAAACAGTTATCAAATTTAGCGTAAACAGAGTTAACGAATAGTTTTCAAGATAACAGTTAACATGAATAGGAAAGGTTCGAACCTCCAAGGAAAATAGTGAAAGATTTATAATCCGCGCCAGATTAGAAACAAACAGTCACTGTTAGATATATTTAAAATAAAACTAAGTTTAGTACTAACACAAGAGTAGACTTCAGCATGAAGGTCTACCGTTACCATAATAACAATAATATAAGAACAGTTACCATAAGAACAGTTACCATGAGAACAGTTACCATAAGAACAGATAACATAAGAACAATTATCATAAGAACAGTTATCATAAGTGTCTGGGTCTTAAACATTTAAACTTAAACTTAACAAGACCACGAGTTTGGGGCTGGTTACCCTGTCCATGGGTCTTAAACCTCTCTCATCAAGACCACGAGTTTGGGGCTGGTTACCCTGTCCATGGGTCTTAAGCCTCTCTCATCAAGACCACGAGTTTTGGGCTGGTTACCCTGTCCATGGGTCTTAAACCTCTCTCAACAAGACCACGAGTTTGGGGCTGGTTACCCTGTCCATGGGTCTTAAACCTCTCATCAAGACCACGAGTTTGGGGCTGGTTACCCTGTCCATGGGTCTTAAACCTCTCTCATCAAGACCACGAGTTTGGGGCTGGTTACCCTGTCCATGGGTCTTAAACCTCTCATCAAGACCACGAGTTTGGGGCTGGTTACCCTGTCCATGGGTCTTAAACCTCTCTCATCAAGACCACGAGTTTGGGGCTGGTTACCCTGTCCATGGGTCTTACCTCTCTCAACAAGACCACGAGTTTGGGGCTGGTTACCCTGTCCATGGGTCTTAAACCTCTCATCAAGACCACGAGTTTGGGGCTGGTTACCCTGTCCATGGGTCTAACCTCTCTCAACAAGACCACGAGTTTGGGGCTGGTTACCCTGTCCATGGGTCTTACCTCTCTCAACAAGACCACGAGTTTGGGGCTGGTTACCCTGTCCATGGGTCTTACCTCTCTCAACAAGACCACGAGTTTGGGGCTGGTTACCCTGTCCATGGGTCTTAAAATTATCTCAGGAAGACCACGAGTTTGGGGCTGGTTACCCTGTCCATGGGTCCATTCCAATATACACACCTCATGCTCTCCACCATCCGCCATACATTGCACCACACCTCACGCACACGGGGATCAGGCCGAAGATTGCGTCTCGTACACACGGTGAACAGGCGGAAGGTTGCATCTCGGGCACACGGAGAACAGACCGCACAAAATGTTACAGAAGTCTCACGGTACTCTGTTAAGGATGTTCCCAATAATCGCAAAGCTCTTAGAATATGATACCGGGTCACCAGTTTTGGTTATGTCTGCAGCTTGACGATTGGCGTCAAGCAAACCCGAAACATGTCCAAGTATGCCCACGCAGTGAATTCGAGTTCGGACTAATTGCCCTCAAAGTCATTTTATGAACCAGGGCTTGTCCGACAGGTGTCGTTCAATCACTTACTGTAATAGGCCACCGTCTGCTTATAGTCGATCGTCTCGAGTCTGTAGTTAAACCTTACCATTTTAACCTTTTTACCTTTCTGCTACGGCGGCCAGTCCCAATGGTGACCAACCAAAAACACAGTAGACACTACAGCACGCAAGTACTTGTCTAACACAGGTGTACGCCTTTGGTTCGATGAGACGGCCACCCAACATGACCCGAAAGAGATCAGGCGTAGGACCGTCGACTCTTTGTACTCATTCGAGTCACGGAGCGTTGACCACAACTTTTAAACTTCGGGCCGTGACAAGCATATCTATAATTAGAAGTACACAGTATTATTAGTTATTGTTTGTTCAACCCAGAAATCGAACCTATATTGAACAGTAGTCGCATACACTAACTGTCGACCCAACAAAGCAGTCGAAACCATCACTAGTACTGACGTTTCAATAAGTACCTCTGTCAGGAAGAAAAAGATCACAATAACCTGAGCTGGCTCGTAACGTGCTTATGAACATGTTATTAATCTTGATCCTATATGAATGTCACACCTTTACGATCAAGTTTGCTACAATGATTTTGTGTATGATCTTAAAATTTAACACCTGAAATAGCCAGTCAGGCATGAGGATTATCTTTCCGGAACACTAATTGGTACTCTCACAATGACTAGTGCTTAAACCTCATTTTAGCTCGGTCTAACCTGACCATTAATCATTATTGTTACACAAACAACATAACATAGTTCATTTAATACCTGACACTAGTGAGGGTATTTAAAACCTTTCATAATGTTTCTATAACATCAAGAATAGCATGCTTAAGTAGACGTACTATTAAGATCGATAGACATGCAGTCTTTACCGGTATCAATACTTTGCATTTCGATAAACATTAAAACATAACTAACAAACGATATGTTTTGCTTTATCATAAGAGATCTTTCTTTAACATTTACAATTTGTTGTTGATGTTGTGTAAAACCTATTAGATTACATTTAAAATATGAAGTTTTAGTTTGGAGTCCACTATAGAAGGTTCATAGAAGTTTCTTTACTTTTTTTTTTTTTCTTTGAACCATTAATAACAAGTGAAGTCACTTTCGTACTACCTACTCTGAACTATTAAATAAATTTAACATCGTATCTTTAGAATTTAAACATTTACCACTGTTATAACGCTTCATAGATTTTACAATCCGGCGGATGATAAGAGTTCCTCAAGCTGTTTTAAATAGGCTCCGTCAGGACTAGCTCTGCTGTCCACGCACCCTATCGCCGTATTGTGAATAGTTACAACACATATTTAGGCCCTAGATATATAAGAACTGCCCATTCATTGAATTATCAAAATAAAAAACTTTGCATCAATTTATAATCGGACACGTATCTATCTTTCGTTCCCAAAAATAAAGATAAAGGAATTAACTTATGTGGGTATTATGTCTCGTCACACTTACTGTGTCGGTTTAACTTCGTATGATTTTAAATCGATAAAAAGTTACTTTGCCTTCTAAATAACAGGTTCGATTTGCATTAGGCAGTCACTACAACTGTTATTAATTCATCATACATTCGTTAAAAAATGCATAACCATAGTAAATAACGCCTAGTTTATTATGCACAGGTGGGGTGGATACAAAAATTCGAAAAGTTTTAATCTCGTTAAACAAAATATTTGCAATAACAAACGGTATAAGTTCATTGTTAAAATTCAACCAACTAAGATCATTACTTATGCTCTTTCGTTAAACCACAGCTTTGCATCAGCTATAAGGCATTTTCCGATGATACACCCCGAGCAGTCGCGATATTTTTATCACTTTAAATTGCGCACACGATTTACATTCGTACACTACATATCAAAATTATGTGAAAATAAATCACCACTCAACATGTAATATGATTTGATCTTACCAGTACAGCGTCAAGCACAACTCACAAGTTTTTCTTAACTGAACCTTCTAACCTTCTCTCATTACCGTGTCGGCACTGGTGGACCACATTGTACACCTTGTACATTGGCACGGATGCAGTTTCCATCGCTTAGCACAATGTTTACTAACTGGAAAGAAAGCGTTATACACACGAACACACATGTGGTACAAATACCCTCATTATTTTATTAAAATAATCGTTTTAAAACCGTTTGTAATTGACACTAAAAACCAAATATAGAAGTCGTCACTTCCTTTACGATTTATATTTGCTATGTTTTGACTTTGTTTTGATTTTTGACTGATTTAGTTTTGATTTTTGACTTTGATTTAGAGCGGATAAGAATATCACAAAAGTCGGATTCCCTTATTAAAAATCACAACGAACACTGAATTTCGATAGCGTTCAAATGAGCACTAATAGTGTGCAATGCCTTTTTTTTTAACGAACGATCGCGTTTATCGTTCCCGGGACCTCTGCGGCGAATCACTGCGTATATTCACTTTGGTTCTATATGACAGCGCGATCTATTGTGCATTTGTCAATGCTCTCTATCGTAAGACACACCTAGATAATGAAGTATAGGCAAATTAAATGAAAATATCTAACTAAATGTCGGTAGTTGATCGTTTCCCAAATATTGAAAATTAGTAATTTGTGAACGTAGATCGATCCAACTTCTGATGTTAGAGTCCAGAAGTGAAAAATAATAAAAATAATTATAATTCTAAACAATTTACTTTAATTCTAAACAATTTATTTCATTAATTACAAAATAATCTTAGAAATGCAATTAGACACAAACAACCGTTAATTAAGTAACGAATCTAAACAAATTACAGTTAGTTATACAGCAAGGGCGGTCACATAGGGCTGTACTAGCTGTTAGACAGCTTTCCTCGCACCCACCGCAATTCAGACAGTACTAACTTGTCAAAGACAGCTTTCCACATCTGTTAACAGAGTAGTACTAATTGTCCAAAGACAATGATCCACACTCCGCGACGCATTCGTTAGAAATGCGTGCCGATACAACAGAGCACTCCTTTTTATACCCAAGCGCAGTGAACCGATGGCGCCAAAAAAAAAATGACAACTACCGCCGTTGTGGCTTACAATATATTATTTTTGAAGAGAACAATTGATAGTATGATAAAATCATTATGACGTCTAACCGAAGTGAAAGGGTGTGTATTATCCAAGAATTGAAACTAAATCCCAGTATCAACAGTTTTGTATACTTTTTGGTTTAATATATACTCCAAAGATTTTTGATACATGTACATAATTGATTTGTTTCATTGTAATGGTGTGAATACATAAAACAACTGTTTTTTTTAAATCGATATATCTAAAAATGATAATACAAAATAAGGTTTTTATTTCAATTATTCAGTATCAGAATCAGCTGCTGAGGTGTTATCGGAATCAACGTCTTCATCGACGTCCGAATTATCTTCTCTATCATTTTCTGAAACATGAATAAGTTTTTGTCAAATCAAAGTCCCGGAAACAAGGGGGAAACGACGTTGCTTCCAATTTCATAGTTGTCTTTTTGAAAGTTTCATTTCAACTTTTCGGTGTATAAATCCTATCGAATATGATACACATTGCTTCGTTGACTGTTTTTCTTGCTTTTACGTTGTATAAAACGAATACATACTTTTGCAGAACATTGAAAGTTTGTTCCATGAGTAGTGGATCTGCAACAAACGTATTATGCCCTATTTCAATAAATGCGTCTTGGAACTTCCCAGATTTCTCCAATACTTTTAATGGTCTGTTTTTACCCTTCCTATAAAATGCGGGATTGAAGTCGCTTCCCGTAAAAGCATGGAATGCAGCCAACGAAGAACAGAGCTTTTCGCCCAAGTCTCTGTCCACAGCACAACCGTCAATGTTTTTCACGTGATTACCGGTTCCGAGTTGCATCCATATTTTGCGATCGACATTTAACTGATTCTCGCCCACATTTACTTGGATTTGTTTCATATTAGCTAATAATATGACGAGGATATCTGCGTCGGAACACTTGATCAAAATGTTCGTACTTGACCCAACAGCGCAAACATGATAAACTATTTTTATATCAGCTTCTTCATGAGCACTGCAGGTATACATTTCAGATACTTCTCTAACGACAGATTCTCCGTAAGAATGACGTAGCTGATAATTTAGAAACACTTTCTGTGTAGGCTTAATCAACGTAGCTTTGTCTCGAGTCGACCAATCATTGACGAGAAACTGGACAAATGCTTGCTTGAATTTTATTTTCTTTAATTCAGCTATGAAATTTGCCGGACGTTTCTTTTAGAGGTCCTTCAATAACGAAATCATCATTTCTTAAATTATCTCGTATGGAATGCTCGTAATCTTGTATGCTTGGTATTGGGTAAGTATCAAAGATCACGTGTATTTCCGTAAGAAATACAAATATATATTATGTAAATTATATTTATTTAATATTTTTATTACATTTTTATGAATATGAACTTTCAGATTTGTACGGCATTAAATTTTTATAAATTATTGCATTAATTACAAATAAACTATCTAAATGCCGTATAAAAAAATATCGTCATGAATTTCACCTTAAATTTAATTATATGGATTTTTCTTACATTTCGTTCTATGGATTTTTCCTTGAGTTTTTTCCCCTTCAAACCTTTGGACCAACGAAAATGTACGGCATGTAAAAAAATATTATCTATGCATAAAACACTTTCAAAATAAATTTATTTTATGTTGTTTCAAATCACCCCCCGGACCACGGAAAGATTGGGGGTTGCATCCCTCAATTTTTTCCCCTTGTTGCATGATTTTTGTACGGCGTTGCGGAATAATGGATTAGAAGCTGTATTGAAACAGTATGAAACTGATGCCGTACAGAATGAAATGACCAAATTTGCCCTGAAAATTGTAAGAAAATCAACAAAAAATACCGACTTTGTGGCGCACCACTTTTTTACGACACTGCGCGCTTTCTTATTATTTTTCATGGATCTATCGATGGTAAAAATGCCGTACAAAAATATATGACCTAAATGTACTCACTCTACCTGCACTTTTGAATTCTCACCAGCAGTCAGTTGGACAGCTTACAAGTGACGGCATAGTGCTGAATCTTATTATTTTATGCTCTTATATCGTCCTATATACGTCACCTGGTGGTTCATATGACCCATCCATTTTTGACATGGGCCTGTAGTCTAATAGATTCACAATACAGAACAGAGCTTACATTTAATGTACAAAGGGCGGCCTTATTGCTATAAGCAATCTCTTCCAGGCAAACTTGGGATGGATTAAAATGTTTTGAAAAGACAGTAGTTGACGGTGCAATAAGTTTTGAAAAATTATAATTTGCTAATGAATATAACTTAGGAATGCATATATATATCCATACGTGTACACATAGATACATACATATACATACCAACGATATACATACATATACATTATATTATTGCTTACACAGTGAGTATGGTGACCCCTACTCCTAGATTCTACTTCTGTTTTCCATCACGCATTAATCTATATCCCTAAATGATAAATGATATTTATTTCTGTAAGTGAATCTTTTGAGACATTTTTACAAGTCGGACTTATAGCTAGAAGGCGCCGGCATTTTTTACGACTCACTCTGGGAAGAAACGCCGAAACAAACCACAGAGGTGTCTTTTTTTTTTTTTAAGTCCGTGTACAACATTAAAGAGAACTATGTGAGTGCAGTATAGGGTCTGGGTTGGCCTTTTGAAGAAAGGACCATAGTTTTGAGTCGACCTGTCCATACAGACGTCATACGGGCCCCAGCCATCGTGTAGCCTAACCGATGTAGTTAGGATCCACAACCCGGAATACGACACTGCCGCCAGCAGAACACTTGAGTAGGCCGTGGAAACACTCAAAACCCCAGAAAATTACTAAAATATAAACTAACATTACAAGCCTACACTATACTCACATTTACAAACTTACACAAAAAAAAAACAAAAAAAAAACTATACAATTCAATTTCAACGAAAAAATAAATTAGAAATGTTCATCACTTTAAAATGTGGGAGCGAGCAGCATCAATCCCAAGCAAATTTGTCATTTAAATAATCAGTAACTGTGTAGTAAGCTTTATCGGCTTTATCACACAGTTTTTGTTTAGTAAGAGAAAATAGCCTAAGGTAAATAGAACAATTGTTTCAGAGAAAAGGAAAACATTCACACCGTTGCAAAGACGAAACGCGATTAGATACTCAGGAGGAAGAAGATTGCCGTACACTGGGAGTCGGGTGACGTCATGGCAATCTGATGGCAGCTTATTTAATGCTCCACCACCAAGTAACGGTGAGTACTTCATATTTCAAATCTATATTTCAAGGTCCGGTTAGACCGGGGTGGTACTACCTTCTACCCTCTCACAGAAGACCAACCTTAAGTGAAAGTATTCATGCTGTCGTGTTTGGTGGTTAGTGTGGGTCACCACAATGAGGATGGTGACCCCTACTCTTGGATTCTATTCGTGTTTTCTATTAATTAAATGGAATAGAGTCACTTTGGCAGGCTTAAATATCTTTATAAAAAACCAGCTGATGCGGTCAAATTCCTGCCGCCAAATTTAGAAATCCCAGAACTTGATCGCAGCGCGATTGTCCAGCGCGCATACTAAACCATTCTCAAATCCACTTGAACACACACACGAAAATTTTCATCAAAATCGTTGCAGTCGTTTAGAAGGAGTTCAATTACAAACACACTAACAGAAGTTTATATTTAAATATTTAAAGATTTCTGCCACTAAAGTATAAGCTTCTCCCTCGGTATGATTTTTGTGTCATGAGGGACCTTCCGACTTCATATAGGGGACATGAGCATACGAGAGAGAGAGGTAAATGATCACCTTCCACAGTGGAAACCTGCAATTCAAGGCACAAGTGTCCGTGAAATGCAACAAAGTAATTGTTGAACTAAAGTTTCCTGGAAATCTGCTCACTCTGGTCGAGTCATCTGCCATTACTCATTTCTAAGGAGAAGCCTATGTCCAACAGTGGACTGTTAAAGGCTGGTGATGATGATTGGTATAACTTGTCTTAATAACCACAGTTTCTGGTCACATTTCAAGCGCAAAGTGACACACCGTGTGATTCTAGTCGGTCCGATACCGATACAACACCCCGCTGTTAACCCCGGTGGGGTGGCGGCCCGAGGGCGACTACACACTTACAACTTTTCTTCTCATCATCAGTGAGGTTGCTCCCTTAGTCACCTGTTACGTTACCTAAGGGGTGTTCAAAAATCTCCGTATTTTTGAATCTTCAAAATACATTTACAGATCTTTGTAATATACTCCTTCTATAACCCTCGTTGCTGCCCTATGTCTAGCTGTGGGTTATCAAAAGCCTGATAATGAAGATGACTCACTCACTCACTCATTCAGATGACACACTACTCAATGCAATAATATTCGAAACACCCTCCCAAAACTCTTGACACAATTCCGATTGTAATATTATAAGAATGTAGGTATTTAAGATATCATAGATATATTACCAAACAGGATGTCTTGAGTGTACTGACAATCATATTATATGTATATACATTATTATATGAACAGCGTTTATTTAGCAGTGCACTGCTGGAACGTATGAGTATGGTTTATGTGCACTGCTAAAGGCTGTTCATATGCAGATTATAATGATGGTTCTTAGACACTTACAAAAGCCTTTACTATCTAATTTCAGTGGACGTAGATGAGCCTCCACCAAAGTACGAGGAAGTGATGAGAATCCACAACCCAATGTACCAGAGCCAGCAGTCAACCCTGCCACCAACAGCTGCATCATCAGCTCCGCCAGCAACCAAGAAACCCACAAATTATTAACGTCATCAATCAAAAGCGCTCGTGAGGACAGGGTGTAGTTCTTTTCAAGTTTATGAGAATTAGTTGACTAAAAAGTTAATGTTAATAATGCAATAATTTAAATAATATTTTGGATAACTAACACAACGTCATCTAGTCCCAAACTAAGCTGAGCTTGTATTGTGGGTACTAGACAACTGATAAAAATACTAATAAACATTTTTTTTCTGAGAATACATATTGTACATAGAACCCAAATTCCGAAATAAATGTTTGTAGATCATACAACCGTTAAATCCGGGAATCGTACCCGAGACCTCAGGCGCGGCAGCCGCATCCGCTACCACTGATTCAGCAATAGTTCTTTTGACTGCTTTTTTCTCCGTCCCATGGTTGCCTGTAAGAGATTGATATCTCTGAGTGATAAGGCCGCCACTTATACTTCCTAAGTGTTATGTGAGACTTATAATTTTCTGGTGTTTAATAAAGAGAAATATTATGTTTATATTTTTTTTAAACTCAGCAATATGATTTACTAACACAAATTTTAATTTGTATATATATATAAATAAATAAAATTGGGGTGTCTGTTTGTAATATTAAAATAACCGCTTTATACCAAATGCATATGTATGTATACACGGTACATATGCCAAAATATATTTTTTACAATTTTTGTCTGTCTGTCTGTTCGGGTAATCTCTGAAACGGCTGAGCCGATTTCGACGGGGCTTTCACTGGCATATAGCTGATGATATAAGGGGTAACTTAGGTAAGTACTATTTTTAGATTAGCTTCGCCCAGCGGCGTTGCCCGCGGTTACAACAACAAACACGGGTAACACCGTGGGGCTAAGCCAAATCTGTTTGTCCGTATGCAAAGTGGCTGATGTTCCGATAAGGTTATCTGAACGCAATCGCTTCAAAAGCCAGTAGTTATGAGTAGTTGTTCTAGATAGGTCGCGTGTCGAGCCCCGTTAGAACATGTCGTCGGCATGATTACCAAACACCTTCAGATATGAACTAATCTATATTGACACGTGTCACCTTCGGTTAGCATACCTTGGGCGTGTTGCGGTACAACAAGGAAATTCGTTATTCTGTACAAACAAATAAAAATAAAATATCTAAATGAATATTTTTTTTACTAAACGCATTTGAAAGTAAGTATACACGGTACTTACATTACAAATGAAATCTGTCGGTCTGTTTGTTCCGGGTAAGCTCTGAAATGGCTATACCGATATTGATAGGATTTTTACTGGCAGATGGCTGATTACTTAGGCGATTCACAGACTGCACCGCGCTACGACGCGTAGCGCGGAGCGGCAGATTTTAATATTGTATGCAAGTACATCGATTAGTATAGAAAACACGCCAGGTCCAACACACTGAACACGCGCTACGACGCGTGAGCGCGTGCGGCTAGCAGATTCGGGATTGGCTGCAATGGCTGCCCCGCGCCAATGCGCGTGTTCGCGTCGCCAGTGTGTGAATCGCCTTAGGGAGTAACTAAGGGTATTTTTATTAAACTAGTTTCACTCCGTTGTGTTACCCGCGATTTACGACAATAACCGCGGGATCCAACTAGTATAATATAAGACTGAGGTAAAAGTTAAAAAGGAAATTATAAAATAGAAAAGATTGTAATCTGTCTGAAACTAGTGAACCGGTTTTTTTTTGGTATTATTTTAAATATATAAAAAAATTATATATTTTCCAATTTGATTTTCAATTACACATATGTCAGTATTACTTTGCTTACAACTGGCTAAGAAAATATTAAATATTGTATTAATAAGCGTAGTGTCAAGGATTGATAAGGGCACGCTTCGTTGGTTTGACGACTTATAGAGAATGCGTAATTGAAAACTCGCGAAAGGAAGGAAGGTCATCAACGGCGAATCTTTACCGACCAAATTGGTGATGTTTTGCAAAAGGAAAATGCTAATAACACGAGGAACCAACGAGCATACAGCAGTTGTAGAATGTGAACAAGCATAAGAGGTGTGTCAGGACCACAGTAAGTGCATTTTGTAGGTAGTAGTGCCACGCTGATTTAAGATGGAGCAGAATTTCAGAATTGGCCCGGCTCGACCGGGGCAGTTCTACCATCGCATAGAAGACCATCCTAATAATGACATCTTTTTTGCTGTCATATTTCGTTGGTGAGTGTGACACTGGAGGCCCAATCATTGTACGTCATTCACCTGGTGTCCAGAGGCCGGAAGAATAATGCAGAAACATCTGACCAGGCCGCCACGGTCACCATGCTGCATTACTTACCCTCACAATGAGGATGGTAACCCCTACTCCTGGATTCTACTCATGCTTTCCATCAGGCAGGGTAGAGTCACTTTGGTAGGCTTAAATATAAAAAAGTGCAGATCAATTGTCTTTTCCTATCCTCTCTGAAATTGGCGTGACTCTGTAATGTAAGTAATAATTTAAACCTATCTCTCTAATAAAGGTCGAGATCGAAGCCTGAAAAGAAGATCGAAGCAGATGTCAAAACATCTATCTGGCGTTGAACTGTATCAGTCACAGAAGAGCTAGCGAAATGGAGGATCGATTATGAAGAGAGAATGGGTAGTTTAATAAATATACACATCAAGGTATACGAAGGATTTGTTAAGTGTAAACTAAAGGGACTACAGTTTGTTGTGTAATGGTACTAATCCACTGGTGCTTATGTTCTGTAGATTAACGCTGCTCAATATAACACTATTACTAAGCCTTACTAATATTATAAAGTGAAAGTGACTGCACGGTTGGCCTAGTGGCTTAAGCGGTTGCCACGCCGCTTCCTATAACGCCAAGTGTCGTGGGTTCAAATCCCACGTAGGACAACACTTTGTGTGATTCACAATTTGTTGTTCTGAGTCTGGGTGTTCTTTGTGTCCGTTTCATGTATGTTTGTAAAGTCCCCCGCGACACAGGAATTTATATTCCTAATGCAGGAGTTGTCTTTTTAAAGAAAAAAAAAAAAGGAAATCTGTCTGTCTGTCCGGCTTTAACGTCAAAACTATTGAACCGATTTAAATGAAATTTGGTACACTTATAGTCTAGTTATATTTTATATAAGAAATCGGTACCATAAATGAATAAATGAAGAATTGAATAGTCCTGTGTGAAATATCAGAAATCAGGAAATTTTGAAAATGTCCACCATTTTAACTTTGCTCGTAACATTAACGTCAATTAAATTGTCAAACTAACTGCATAACACAACCGAGTGCTGAAGGTCACAAGAATAAACACATCCGCCGACAAACTTAATCAACCAGCATTCATCGGGTAATACTTGGTAATATTGCTAGTACCGAATTATATAAATATTTTGCAGATAGAGGGTGTTATGTAAAGGTGTTTTTTTTGGTTTGTAGCAGGATAGTATGTAGATAGCTTGACTTATTGGAATTTAATTTTCAATAACAAATGATGTTTTCTTGTCTAGAATACTTTTCTGAATACTTTATTACATTTATATTTATTAATAATTTTTGTTCGCGTATCGCGACAAAGACCTAACCTATATACCTTCTACCTCAAGAGTGATGGTCTCCATGCCAAATTTCATTGAATTTATTAAATACATAAAACAATAAATAAATTTGGAATGTCTGTATTTAAAATCAATTAAACAGTTTTCTACTAAAAGCATATAATTATATACGGTATTAACATCAAAAAGGTATCTGTGTGTCTGATTGTCCATCTGTCTGTATGTTTCCTCCAGCTAATCACTGGAATTATAACGATACTTTCTCTGGCAGAAAACTGATGACCTTAGGAGTGTCATTACTCGCGATTTACAAGAACAACCGCGTGCAATAAGAATAGTATTCATTACCTACAAATTTAACCATGAGATTATGTAACATGCTGTATATTTGCAAAATAACTTGACGTGTCAATTATGATTATATCATGTCATAATATGTAGTTTACATACTTGCATAATATTACACTTGCAAAGGCTAGCGTTTGCCTGCGGCTTCGTTCACATCAATGGTAAAGGTACCCTATATCGTTATGTATATACATTACTACTTAGTAAAAATTCAGCAGTTAATGTTTGAAAGCTTAACAAACGAAAAAGTTAGTAAATAACAATTGAGAGCGTTTAGTCAAAATGGAGGGCGATAGGTCAAACGGCACATTGGATGGCAGGAGTTGGATGCGAGAAGTCCAAATTCGATCAGAGTAGCGTGCAACGGGAGAGGCTATTGTAGTCCAGCAGTGGGTTGGGATAGTGTGTGGATCGGGCCTTAATATATAGAATACTAGCTGATGCTCGCGGCTCCGCTCGTGTCTTAGAAGTATGAAATATTTTTCATTAGATGTTGGCCGATTCTCAGACCTTCCCGATATGCTCACAAAATTTCATACAAATCGGCCCAGCCGTTTCGGAGGAGTATAGGAACGAACATTGTGACACGAGAATTTTATATATAAGAATATATCTGCCCGCCCCTGCTGCGCACGGTGCAAAATAGTATTCATTTTTCGGTTAAATATATAGCCAATGTCATTCACTAATAATGTCTAATAATGTAGTCTTCTATTGGTAAAAGAATTTTCAAAATCAGTTCCGCAGATCCAGAAATACAACGTCACAAGCTTTACCTCTTTATATTGATAATATAGATAAATTATTTTATATAACAATGGAATTTGACATTCAATGATATTATTAATGTGTCAGACAATCTTCTTTGGTATTTCGGTATCAGTCAAGGAGGCTGAACATAATCTTTGCAAACGAAAATAGTTCACTTATCTGTTGATCAATTTACAGCAGCATCTTACTGAGATAATCTTGTAGATTTGCATAACTCGATATTTATATGATTTTTCAAACAGTTTTTTGTCGAATTTCTGTAACCAACTTCAAACAAGGGTCACCCATAATGGCTTTAAAATGTATCCAATAGATGATTTTTATGTTTACTTATTATTTTGTTACCAAACTTTCTAAGTACCGACATAACGATAGGGTAATAGGTATAAAATGATATTGTAAGAGAATTTCAAAATGTCGTCGGATACAGTTTTTGTCATTTGTTTGTTCTAGTTAGTTGGCAGCCTTCACGGTCTGTGAGCGTGGCGTGAAAAAACAACAATTTGACGGCGATTATAAATGAAAAGCATAAAACCTCTTTAGGTTTACCATATTGTACAAACTTCTTGAGACTAACACTACGCGCACACTAGGCGACACGCGACAGCGACAGCTCGACGACTTGACGCGAAGACAGGCTGCGGCCGACAAATTTCATATAATTTGCTCTAAGGCCCGTATTACACTGTAAAATATTTGATAAAAGATCTTTTATAAAATATATGATAAAATATTTGACGAATGGATCTTTTATAAAAGATTTGTGGCTAGAGTTTACACTACGTAAAAGATACACGTCAAATATCATTGTTGATCAAATATTGGTTTAGTTCGGTTATTATACTTGAGTATTAAAACGTCATTGAAACTGTTGGTCTAGCACTTGTAATCAACATTATCATGGATGATGTAGCATTCTATGCTTGTTTAACTACATTGAGTGCTATAATATTGACTGCTTTATTGAAGAAAAGGCAATGTCACCGACGCAAGCGTGTTTGGGTTAAACAATGGGTTGCAAGGCGTGGCGTTAAAGGGATTCAACAAAACATAATATAATTATTAAGTGAAGACAAGTTATTTTATAAATACCTTGCCTTTTGTTTCTATTTTTGTAGTCTTCGTGTTTTGTGTTGTTCAGCGTTTCGTGGCATTCGTAAATGTTTTTAAATAAATATAGTAATAAAAATAAATAATAAATATCATTAAACAAATAATAAATTTCAAACAATCAATACATAATTTCATTAAGCAACATTATTTTTTATAATGCTTTATTCATGTATTGTCGAGAACTTCGAGTAACAAATCATTGTCTTCAGATTCTGACTTTTTTAAATCACACATTATTGACATTAAATAATTACAACATTTTTGCGGATAGTTTCCCAGGTCTTGGTATATTTTTGACATAACTTTTTTTTTCTTTAATTAACTATAGGCATTTTAACGAATGACTTGCTGATAAACGTACCTACGAATTGAACAATCAAATTACTAATAACAATAACAATCAAGGTATTTGTAGTAAATATAAGCGCAGTTTAACCTTAACCACGAATTCTTAAGAATATGTTTATATTGATAATAGTGTTCTCTCTGACTCTGCTCTCTTAGTAACAATCAATCGCACTAGATGTCGCTAAGATTGTATTATCTCAGGGCTATACACCTTTATTTTGCTTATTTTGAAATAAAAAAAAATTGACATTATAAAAATCCCCCTAAAAATATGACACCCCTAAAAAAACCCCATGCTACACTTTTCCCCCCTAAATTTAGGGGGAAATCCCCTAAGCTGGGTACTCTGAGTTTATTCTTGCTACTACATGACAAAATTAACTACTAAATGGTGGTGCCACCTTACAAAAAATAATGCTAAATTGTGCAATAATATGGTAGAAATAGGTGCCGATGCAATCCAAATCTTTTATAAAATGTAATGCCAACCTATTAAATATGATAAAAGAAATATTTTATAAAAGAAATATTTTATAAAATATGGCCTATTACACTATCAAAGATCTTTGTCAAATGTGGCATTCGTACTCGGAAATCAATAATTTTGTTGTTTCAACAGTCCAACTGAACATAATTGTTGCCATTTCTTGCTTGATAGGTTAATGAAACCTCCATCGTGGTGTCTCGAACAGAAAAAGGGACGAAGCAAAGTTTATTCTTGCTACATTAAGATAAAATTCGGTTCCCGGGTCAGACAAAATATTTGTGTGATTCACAAATATTTGTTTCGGAGTCTGGGTGTTTTTCTATGTTCAATATGTGTGTATTTACAAAAAGCAGCCAAGTGCGAGTCGGACTCGCCCATGAAGGGTTCCGTAGCAGCAAGTAACATCATAAATTTTTTATAATTCGTTGTAACTTATATTGATGTTTTAATAATAGTGTTTTGATTGAAACAAATGTAAATTGCGGTTTATGATTTACGACGTATTAAAAAAAAACTACTCACTAGATCTCGTTCAAACCAATTTTCGTTGGAAGTTTGCATGGTAATATACATCATATATTTTTTTTTAGTTTCATCATTCTCTTATTTTAGAAATTACAGAAATTACACATTTCACCACTTTAAAAGTATCTCTCGCGCAAACTATTCAGTTTAGAAAAAAATGATATTAGAAACCTCAATATCATTTTTGAAGACCTATCCATAGATAACCCACACGTATGGTTTTAATGAAAACATTTTTTTTGAGTTTCAGTTCTAAGTATGGGGACCCCCAAAATATATTGCTTTTTTTTTCTATTTTTGTGTAAAAATATTTATGTGGTTCACAGAATACATCTACTGACCAAGTTTCAACAGTATAGCTCTTATAGTTTCGGAAAAAAGTGGCTGTGACATACGGACGGACAGACAGACGGACAGACGGACATGACGAATCTATAAGAGTTCCGTTTTTTGCCATTTGGCAACGGAACCCTAAAAAAAGTATGTTTATGTATTTATATCAGTTGTTTAGTAGCCATACAAGCTCTGCTTAGTTTGAGACTAGATGACGTTGTGTGTAAGTTGTTCGAAATATTTATTTATGTTTGAATTAATAATATGGTAGAAATAGGTAGAATTAGGCTTAACTAATTCTACCATATTATTGCACAATTTAGTTTTATTTTTTGTAAGGTGGTAACACCATTTAGTAGTTAATTTGTTCAAAATTCTTTTATAAAATGTAATGCGAATCCGTTAACTTTGATAAAAGAAATTTTATAAAAGAAATATTTTATAAAATATGGCCTATTACACTATCAAAGATCTTTGTCAAAGAACTTTTATAAAAGATCTTTTATCAAATATTTTACAGTGTAATACGGGCCTAAGCTCCGCACACTAGGCGTCAGAGATGCCCGAAGAAACAAAGACGCCCAGTTTGCGATGGCCGTTAGTGTTTAGGTATAAAACATACCGTGACCACGAGCGGTAATACCCGTTCGAAACGTCAGAAATTAGAAGGAATCGTTACCTTTTTAATTTTATCGCGGATAAGTCTCATTTACAGCAATAAACATGACTATATGTAAAAGTCGCGAAAGTCTAAAAACAGGTACCGTGTTAGTTTCAAACAATCGCCACCCACTGCTGAACGACTCAAGGAGCGTCAACTATCCGTCGTCTTATATTATTCTCTTGTTTTATTAGCCAATATTTTGTTTTGATCACGTGACAAGAGAATAGAGAAATAGAATAGAGAATTAAATAGAAAACGAAAAACATTTGCAAATTGGCTAGGGGCAGGTCTTGGGCAGTCCGCATCCATTTGCTGGCATGTACCGTACAAAGTTTTGAACTGCGCAGTGGATGCTCTGCCCGTGACGAAATGACGTGACTAATTGTGTAAGAGACAGAAACGCAACAACAGCCGGACGCGGGAATCAAAGCTAAGGAGTCGGGAGTTCGCATAAAGCTACCGCTACACCAACGAGGCAGTCATATTAGAGTAGTAGAGATACTTATTTCCCAATACTTATTTCTAAAAAACAAATATTTTAGCTAACTCTTATCAAATCCTATCGTCCCGTCTAAGTAGTAGTCTTGGTTAAGATATCTCAGAGTACTCTTAAACGCTCTCATCTTAAACAAAATATGCGTTCAATTGTATGCAGTTCAGAAATAACCAATTTTTTTTTTCTTCAATTGCTCTTTATTAGGTTTTATTGTCACCCTACACACTGAAAGGCATTGTTCTCGCAACAAAACAAGGTGATTGATTGGCCAGGGCCTGGTGAAGCGTTCATCACCTTGAGATCTTCACCCTTTCAACTAGTTCAAGAATTTAATGATAACTCAGAAAAAATCTGACACACAGCGCCTCACTCAACCCGGGTGATATCACGGCCTAGACATCTGCTGTCAACCAAATTGGTGTTAATTACTGACTGATAATAATAATAATAAATATTTCGAACATTTGACATACAACGCCATCTAATCCCAAACTAAGCAAAGCTTATACTGGTACTAGACAACTGATCATATAAATATTTGTTCCGACCCGGAAATTGAACTCGAGACCTCAAGTAAAGCAGTCGCATACGCTACCACTGAGCCATTGAAGCATTCAATACTAATAATATGACCTGCCTATTCACATAACCACCGTGGTGAACGTAGTAGGTGAAGCCCTCCTTTCTTAGCAGAGGCCTATGTCCAGCAGTGGACTGTTATTTGGCTGTGGCTGTTGATGATGAACTGCAAGGTGACCTCGCTTCTCCAGAACATCATATTGTGGAGTGTAGGATTAATGCCCGTTTTTCCCACTTCCCGCGTCTTAAACTATCTTCTTACTAGGGGCCCCTTGACATAAGTGTCGTTTGGGAGTCCTATAAAGGTTAGTGAAAACGAACATGTCACTCTCAATTTTATGGGATGTAGGTGAAAACGGCCATTTCTGTTTTAATATGATAGATTAAAATATCATAACTAAACGTTATATTTCAGGACGGAGCAATCTATATAACATGTCAGTATGATAAAATGTATTGCATTTTTAGGGTTCCGTAGCCAAATGGCAAAAAACGGAACCCTTATAGATTCGTCAAGTCTGTCTGTCTGTCTGTCTGTCTGTCTGTCTGTCTGTCTGTCTGTCCGTCCGTATGTCACAGTCAATTATTTCCGAAACTATAAGAGCTATACTGTTGAAATTTGGTCAGTCGATGTATTCTGTGAACCGCATTAAGATTTTTACATAAAAATAGAAAAAAAACAATACATTTTGGGGGTCCCCATACTTGGAACTGAAACTCAAAAATTTTTTTTTCATCAAACCTATACGTGTGGGGTATTTATGGATAGGTCTTAAAAAATGATGTTGAGGTTTCTAATATCGTTTCTAAACTTAATAGTTTGCGCGAGAGACACTTCCAAAGTGGAAAAATGTGTGTCCCCCCCCCTCTAACTTCTAAAATAAGAGAGTGATAAAACTAAAAAATATATATGTTGTACATTACCATGTAAACTACCAACGAAAATTGGTTTGAACGAGATCTAGTGAGTAGTTTTTTTTAATACGTCATAAATCGTAACACGCAATATACCTTTCATCCAATCAATACACTAGTATAAAAACATCGATGAAAGTTACAACGAACTACAAGAACTTTTATATGATGTTACTTGCTGGTACGGAACCCTTCATGTGCGAGTCCGACTCGCACTTGGCCGCTTTTTTTTTTTTCTACTGCTGGTAAAATTACTACTTCATTTCACCTGAATATTAAGTTATACTAGCTGAGCCCCGCGGTGTAACCCGCGCTTGTTGTTGTAACCGCGGGCAACGCCGCGGGGCGAAGCTATTTTAGCTAAGTTACTCCTTATATCATCAGCTATCTGCCAGTGAAAGTCCCGTCTAAATTGGTCCCGCCGTTCCAGAGATTACCCAGAACAAACAGACAGACAGACAGACAAAAATTGTGCATATGCATTGCGGTTATTTTAATAAAGCTAGAAAGAAGAAGAAGATAGTTCGTACTTATCGTCTTAGAAAACAACAATTAATTCGACAATAATTTAATTTAAGAGGATTTATCTTTTCTCTGTAAATCTTTGAATCTTTTGCAGTTACCATTTAGGAAAAACAAAGCAATAAAATATGAAACATAAGTAGTTATTAACTGTAGATGTTGTAATATGTATTATGACTGTTATATACTAAGTAACAATTGTAATTTTGTAATTTATAAATATATATTTTCCCAGAGAATTAACAATATCATACATAACAAACCGACCGCAGTTATCGTAAAGAGAGCGTACTGCTCGCACGCCGGAACTCATTACAATAAAAACACGAAACAGCGTTATTGAGCTACTGGCCGAAAATATTTAAAAAAAAACATTAAATATTTTTCAAACGAAAACTGTGATTCTAAATTTAAATTTGAAAAAAACAAATATTTAATTACCATTCTATTTTCGTTTTGATTATTTGTTTTTGTGTTTATAGTGATTCATGATGTATATAAATAATTATTTAATCGATTTCTAAGGTTCCTTGTTATATAATTAAGTGATAGTTTTTATAGTGATGAACAATTAATTTATATAAAACATAATCAGTTATATGTGATGACAATAACATTATTATAATGGATTAGCTGAGGTAAGTGTTTGTATTGTATTTATTGTGATAACATCTGTCTAAACTAATTTAAAGTGTTTAACTAAAGTTATTTATGTACATGTTTTATGATATTTTCAAAGCATTTAAGTTTTTATATATATGTTAATAAACCTTATATATATAGAAGTAGTATAACCGTCCTCTGATAGACCTTGAGAACTTTCCCAGAAATGATAGAACTTTCTGGGATGACTCTGATAAATTACTCGTATATTTAACACAAAGGAACATTAGACAGTTAAAAGAGATCGTAGGAGAATCATGCATTTGCACAAAGAGCGGGTTTTAGCAGCCCGGAGTTTGGAAGTTTTTCGGTGATTCAAGCCCGTGCCCCGGAGAGCACGTTAAGCCATCGGTCCCAGTTGTCATGAAAATTTATGCCAATCGTTATTGGGAAGTCATTGCCCTCAAATATACTGATAACTAGTTCAACCTTCGAAATTGAGAATTCCCTCAGGGTTTGCCGAGGTCCGATGCCAGTCACTCTGTGAAAATACTGATATTCAGGTAAAACCGGTTGAACTAGTAGCCGACCCCAAATAATCCTGAGAAGCAGAGCCGCGGGCGAAAGCTAGCTAACTATATTTATTTTGTTATTTAACCAGCAACATAACAAGTTTTGTTTTTCTTTATTTTACCTTAAAACCGGAACAACAGAGACTTTACATAAATTAGGTTTATTATTGTTATTATGTATATAGCCTTAAGTAGTATTATTAGCTCTCGGCTGACATAATAATAATATGATACTGTGTTAAAGGCTTCACCTTGAAATAATAAATAAGGTGAAGAGAATTTAGTGTCTCAAAACAAATCGACTACTTCAATATACTAATTATGTTTCAGTCTAAATTTGTGATTTTACTAAATAAAATGACTGACTTGTTGGTCTAGTGGTTAGCGTATGCAACTGCTGATCAAGAAGTCTCGGGTTCGATTCCCGGGTTGGACCAAATATTTGAGTGATCCACAAATATTTGTTTCGGAGTTTAGGTGTTTTCTGTAATACAAGCTCTGCTTAGTTTAGACGATGTTTATTTCATTTATTTATTTTAAACTTATTGCACATGTCGTACAAAGGCGGACTTAATGCCATGAGGCATTCTCTGCCAGTCGACCTTCAGGTGTTGCAGAAATGTGATGCGGTAGGTGCAGAGAGAAAAAAATACCATTATTAGGACTTTATAGGATTCTAAACTCCTCTGACACTTTCGCCAGTGTCTCCTTGCTGTTTCCAGTGGATTTTAGTTGTGACTCCAACTGTGCCATCCTCTTCATCCTCTTGTTATGTGTAAGATGTCCGAAATATTTATTATTTCATCATCATCATCATCATCAGTCTATCTCAGTCCACTGCTGGACATAGGCCCCTCCCATTGCACACCACTTTGATCGATTTTGGGCTACTCGCATCCAGCTCCTGCCAGCCATCTTCCGCAAATCGTTAAAATTATCATTAAAATATTCAAGGTAGTAGAGCCACGCTGTTTTCAGCTAATACGGGCTTGTTCGATAGGGGCAGTACTACACTTGTAATGTATAGAAAACCAATTTAAAAAGACAGGTTGGATCCAAAGTTCGTTTACATTTCAAATCATGATTTAAAAGAAATTATTTATGTGTGATAAAAACTGTTTATAAATTATTAAAGTACACAAATAGGGATTATATATTTTTTAAATTACATAATCCGTATGTGATCTTTGACTATTTTAACACTGCTGCAACTTAGAGCCAAAAATTTTTAAATGATGGCCTCACAAGTGTTTCGTGAAATGATTTGCATTTTCTCTTGAACATTTTCCTTTAATTCCTGGTTCCAGGTTGCTGTTGAAAACTTTGCTTTTTATACCCAAAGACTAACTATGGTACCTCAAAGGCGGTAGTACTCGTGTACACAGAACGCACGTTGTTTATGACTAAACGACGGCATGGTACTGAATTCCTATTGGCCGCTTTTGCGCTTTGTAGCCCCTCCGCCTAACCCCGCTGCTCGTCGTAGCTACCGATTCAATTTTAATCGAACTTTTGGTTCACCCTGTATTTTGTATTATGCACATGATAGTGGAGCCACGTTGATTTTAGCTGATGACCTAAAGAGTAACATAAGCTAATTTTTATAATATAGACAAACTTTGCTCCACGGCGTTACTCGCGATTGACAACAGCAACCGCGGGACTCAGCTAGTATGTAGTATAAAGTTGATAATACTGATATATTAGAAACAATAACATTTATTACTCATTCAGGTCACGCAACTATCGAAGGTTAAGCCCTACAACGGAAACATGAAAACAAAGCATTAAATAGCAGACCTATTAATTTTCCATTTCCTTCCTACTTGCTACAACGTTTATAAATATTTTCCTCTAATGTTTTATAACCCACATGGCGGCTTAATGAGATGTTATTGCATGATTCTCCATACCTCCAGAGGTCAGGAGAATGATGCAGACTGATTGGGCCTCCGGTCTCACACTCACCAACGAAAGACGACAGCACGAAAGCAGTCATTTTACGTTGATCTTCTGTGAGAGGGTAGTTCTGCCCCGATCGAGCCGGGGCGCCCATTCGTGCTCTACTACCTATTTTAATTAATTTATTAAACAAGAAAAAGTTTCAAAAAATGTAATAACGTAAAAACTTGACATCAGGGATAATATTAGATATATATCTATTGTTAACTTATTGATTCAAATTGGTTCCGTAGGTAGGCACTACGGTGGAACATACAAACATAGACACGATGCACCACTTCAAAAAAATATAGTTTTATAATATTTGTTTGTCTGTCTGTTTGTTCCAGCTAATCTCTGGAATGGTTAGAGCATTACTGACGACATACTCACTGCTATAGAGCTGGTAACATAAGAAGAAGCTAAGGCTACTATTTTTACAGACTAAAATGCAGACTACATACCTACCTACATGTGTAAACGGTTTTGTACGTTTTGTGAATGCATAAAGTACTCACGAACAGTGCACATACTGCATGTAATTAGATAAGCTGCACCGCCTACGATTTAGTTGGGTTGGGTAGTGTTCAGAAACATTTTTTTGTCAGATATACCATGGATCATCCTACCTGTAATCCGTACGACACTGACGGTAGCGCTGATCAAGTAGGTTGAAAGTTACTTAACGAGCTATAATAGAAAGAGGCCTCGGAGTCTTCATCATCATCTGTAGGATTCTGATCATGCTTTTAATAAGGCAGAATTAAGTGAATGTAAGACCTAAAGCACAGCAGTCGCATCACTGCAGACCTCCAAGGCAATATGTTATTTATTAAAGAAATAAAACAACAAAAAACCTTCTCCATTACAAGTGGCTAATCAAACTATAAATTAAAACAATTAATGTCAAGTAGTCACCGTGCAGTCAACGATCAGATCATATCTCGTCACATGACACAAATAATTGCCGTCAAATGTACGCGGATCAATTTGATGACCTTGACGCAATGATTATGAGCGCGTGAGTCGAATTAAGCAGATATACTCGTTTTATAATCTAACTATGGACCCAAAAGGTGTTGTCCTGGCCAAAAGAGTTTTCTGTTTTTCGGTTGCGACTCTTTACTGACGTTGCTATGCTATTTAGAACTTTGTTATGGAGTGGGATTGAGTTTTCAGGAACCTCATTGGAGAATAGCATCGAAAGTGTGGGTGAACAGTTATTTGGTTAGCTTACTTTCAAGCCCCCGTTTAGTTTCATACCTTCACTGCTTCGTAGAGAACACTTCAAGTAGCAGTACGGGCTGATATTTTCAAATAGGAGTCCAAAAATAAACAGTATTATTCATAGTTGTTTTTGGGATCTGAGTTCTGCAACGTCTCGCCTGAAACTGAAATGATGATGATGATGATGATGATGATGAATCTTAGAACACGATTATAGCTCCAAATTGCCCACCAATCGTTGCTCTGAGTCTGAGTGTTCTTAGTATCCATTTCATTGATATTTGTAAAGTCCCCCGCGGCGCAGGAGTATTTCTAATACAGTGTTGTCATTTAAAAATCTGCCTTTGTATCATATTAATGAATTTTTAAATTAAATTTTATCTTTTTTTAAACTAACAAGATTGCAATAGTTAAGACATATACGGCCATTGCCTTACGAACAGTATCCGTTAGACCCTGCCCCAATTCTGCCAGCCTAGAACACAGATATTAATGGCCAACCACAATAATTAATAGATACTAGAATTTATCCATATGTCACCTGATCTCTTTTTTGTACTCACACAAGCAATGATCTTATTAAATCTCATTACGCAATATACCTATTACAACAATATACTTTATTGCTTTACAATAAAGATCTATATAGCTTGATAGCTACGTCGTTTTAAGTATCATATCACATCTGACAAGTTTTAAAATGCAGTTTTGTAGACTCAATAGGTAGAAACATAAGGGTTTAATTTGTTTGCGCAGTATGAATCAAGTTTGTGATGTTGATATTATGTTACTAAAGTAATTGCCAGTTTATAGCGTGTATGGCGAATAATATAAATAATGAAAGATATTTAAAAATATATGTTTAGGTTACGTTTTAATTGGCAAAAAGATTCCATAAATCCTCTAGAGCCGAATAGTAAGTGTAGTCTTCGAAAGCCTGTCAAATATATACAATTAAATTAAATTTGATTGTCTATATACTTATACATACTAGATGACCCAGCGAACTTAGTACCGCCCAACTTTAAAATTCCAGAACTTGATCGCAGCGCCACCTACCGGGTCCAATTGCGAATCTAAACCATTCCCAGATCCCCTTGAACACACACAAAAAATTTCATCAAAATCGGTCCAGTCGTTTGAGAGAAGTTCAGTGACATACACACTCACAGAAGAATTATATATATAAAGATATACGGTACTGACATCAAAAAGGCAGTTTTAACTGTCTGTCTGTGTTCCGGCTAAGCTCTGTAACGGCTGGATCCATTTTGATGTGGCTTTCACTGGTAGAAAGCTGATGACCAAGGAGTAACTTAGGGGGTTTTTTGGCTAACTTCGCTCCGCGATGTTACTCGCGATTAACAACAATAGGAGCGGGTATCAGCTAATAAATAAATCAAAATAAATAAAATAGCACATAAGGGCTCCTATAGATGAGAGCTTTTTAAAACCATTCATGGTGAAACATGTTTCTTTCATGTAATACAGGGGAATACAAAAAAATATTTCTACTAAAAAATCAGTTCAGTGTCTATAAAAGGAAGGCAAAATTAGTTCAGCGATTATGAAATGAAGACTTTACTAAACCGTTCAAGAGTTATCTTGAAAAATATTCTTTAAATAAAATTAAATTCGATCTATGTATTTAATTTCAAAGCCATGATTTCAGACACAGACAAACCTACGGGTTTATAAAGACTAAATTTAGAACAGCTATTCTATATGAGTAGGGGATAAAAATATATTATAGGCGTGTAGTTAAGCTTTGTATTGTATTCAACCATACCTAAATGTTTTCTAGATCATTATTGTTACAATACTTGGTAATGAATGCAATGTAATTTTAATTTACTCATATTTAGATAACATAGTTGTCCTAGATACGGAATGAACAAACTACTACACGGTGAGAAAGGCAAATGCATTTTAAGGCTGAGATAGATGCCTTATAATTTCAGGATCATTAAAGGTAACATTCTTTGAAAATAAATATATAAATATTATATTACATTACCAAATACACCTATAATACATATCCTAAAATAAGGGTTGTTTTCCCTACTAATATTATGAATGCGAAGGTAACTATGTCTGGTTGTCTGTCGCTTTCACGCCAACACTACTGTTTGTCGTTCTTCTCTTTGCAATGACATTGCCGTAGTTTGTACTCTATAGATTGAGTCGATACTAACTCCACATTTATAATATACTAGTTGACCCAGCGAACTTCGTACCGCCCAACTTTAAAATTCCAGAACTTGATCGCAGCGCCACCTACCGGGTCCAATTGCGAATCTAAACCATTCCCAGATCCCAAAACACACACAAAAAATTTCATCAAAATCGGTCCAGTCGTTTGAGAGAAGTTCAGTGACATACACACTCACAGAAGAATTATATATATAAAGATAATAATTTATTTGATTTCTTTATAGATTTATTATATTTTCTTGTAGTTGCGACGTGAATCGTATGTTACGCTGTGCAAATATTCGTGTATGTGGGTAATTACGTGATTCGTTGCCGATTCAAAGTCACTGTCGAGGTACACACAACGGCCTTTTATATCATTCGGAAGTTCAATGTCATATTTATTTTATTGATCATGGAACAACATTTTATACTTATATTTTCATGGATTAAAATCAGAAAGGATTGTCACTTTTATCATGTTTTCTTTATATTTATGTAGAAGGAAGGATGTGCTGCCCATTTGGAATATAATAGAAGTAGAGAGTGAAGGATACAGGAATAGTCTGACACTTTCAAACAACAACAAGCTTATGTTGATCAAATCAAATCAACAACCCACTGCTCGGCTCAGGTCTCCTCTCAGGAGAGGGTTAAGGGCATACATCCCCACCCTGGTCGAGTGCGGGTTGGGGACTGGCAAGAAACGTTGTGGCTGGACTGGCAAGAAATCTTACCGTTGGACGTTTCTAAGTCGCCCGAAGGCCTTCAAATAAGCTTTACGACTGCTATCTTATGATAAAAACCGGGACCAACTGCTTAACATTACCTCCAAATCACAGAAACGCTCAAAACATATTATTATCATGCCAAATACGGTCACCCATCTAGGTCTTACCGCGCAACCGTTGCTTACCCTAGTTTATTGTTTCTTAACACCTCATGTTATGAAAAATTATGAGGCTTTTAAACAAGGTTATTATTATTGAAATTATAAGTGTGGTGAACAGGGTTACCGTCATCCTCATCACAATGCCGGCGTTTTTATATGTCATAAATCAAGATGGACGGATTTATTATGTTGACTATGTAAGTACGACAGTGACATACATACATTGTATGCCATACAAAACGTTTTGGACACGCTGACAGTCACTACAATAGATACACACAGTAATTCATAGGTACACAGATATCCTTGAAAAATAATGAACTGCCACACACATAGTTTTAAAAAAACATATTCGATATGCTGTTGTTATAGATATGTAAAGGATACAGAGAACCTGACTGCACCATCGTGTAGGATGAATAGCAAAGAAGATACAGAACTCAAGACACTGAAGAACCCACTAAACTGTGTTAGTAGTCGGCTAACGTAGTAAAGTTACACAACTGTATAAATACATAGGTATAATTGGTCTAGAATTGATAATGCACGACAGATTGCGTGCATTCTAAAACGTTGTTCTACTATTTAACTTCACTGTTTACTACGTAACTACATATGTATGTATTATGTTAGCCTTCTATATACAGAGAGTTTAATTTTTCCTCGGACTTCCTTCCTTTTAAGGACTTGCTTGATGTTCAGTGCACAGTTTACTGCTATTAATCCTGTTATACAGGAGCTTCTTTTTAATGACAAATTACACACGTTATGTGTCCTTAATAGAAGTAAAGTATGAAAGAAGTTTAGAAGAAAAATAAAGCCACATCATGAATCATCAACAGCCTTCAACAGTCCACAGCTGGACATAGGCCACTCCTTAGAAATGAGGTTTTGGCCTACTATACCACGCTGGCCAGACGGGTTGGTAAAGGGTTGGTTTCAAGTTTTCCTTCTCTTTGCATTGATTTTGTCTTGCGTAGTTTATCCCTTAGTCACCTTTTACGACACCCGCGGTGTGAATAGGGGAGGTGACACCCTGTATTCTTAATCCGTCATCACAAGGAGAACCACAGCCACAGGTTCCAGAATATCCGCATAATTTCCTGGTTCTTTCTTAAAATCGCCCTCAAATGTAAGCGAGACCTAAAACTATTGATTAATCACTTCGAGGTCATTTTATAAACAAATTGAGTGTAACGCAATGATGGCCTCTGTTACTTAATAAGGAACCATTTTGTAATGCGCTATTGATATCGAGTACAGAGCAACTGGTAATGATTGTGGCAGCGGTTGGGGAATACCAAGCCTATGTACCAACTGACTACATACCCGCACTTGGATGACATGCAAGGATTTTTGGTCCTTTCTGTTTTGTCAGGACTGTCAATCCGTCTATCCACACTATATCTTACAAGCTATTGAACTTGCTTACTAATCACCCTGACAAATTGGTAAAACTAAATCAACGCACTAATGATATCTAATTAAATACTGACCCCTACGGATGAAGAAGTGATGGAAAAAGTCTACACTATACTGTAGCGAAAGAGATGACAGTCAGAAATCTAGCTGATTCTGTAAGCTCTTCTTATTACACGCACTACCTTAATAAAGGTTATATCGGTTCATCTCCTTGGTGGCTTGATAGATATAATTTTATAAATAAATATTTAAATAAATATCTCGGACATCTTACACATCACCTAGTCCCAAGCAGAGCTTGTATTATGGGTACTAAACAACTGATATAAATACACAAACATACTTTTTTTTGTAAATACGTACATATTATACATAGAAAACATCCAGACTCTGAAACAAATATTTGCGGATCACACAAAGACCCGGTCCGACCCGGGAATCGAACCCGAGACCTCTTGATCAGCAGCCGCATACGCTAACCACTAGATCAACAAGGCAGTCTAAATAGTCTAATACACTAAAATTCACTACAGGGACATTATTATATTAGCATAGCAGACATAACTAAGACTGCATCCTACTATATTATACACAAACGCGAAAGTTTGTGAGGATGTATGTATGTTTGTTGCTCTTTCCCGCAAAAAATACTAAACGGATTTGGATGAAACTTTACAGTAATATAGCTTATATATCAGAATAACACATAGGCTACTTTTCACTGCAATAATCGAGATACACGCGCTGCGCACTGCGCATCAGAACTCTGTGCTGTAATAGGTACAACGATAGTCCGGTTTCATCTTGTATTGGAATAATTACTAGAATTGCTTAAAACTTTTAATTTTTATAAAGAAAACACGTTTTTATTAACATAATTATTTTTGTTTTTGTGAAACTCATACATGATATCTTTTGTTATTTTTTGCAGAGATCGTAGATCGTTAGATGGGCCGCTCCATATTAAAAGGCACCCAACTTAAATCATTACTCAAAGAGGTGCACGCACTACTTTTGTCTTAGTACCCGACAATTGCAGGTTGTGAGTGGACGCGGACTTAAAAAAATATTTTAAGTTTTTTTCGTGTTTAAACATTTTAGTATGCCTTCGTGTTCATTTTGGAAGTGTAAAAACACAAGCCGAAACACAAATAAAGATAAAGGTGTTACTTTTCATGCGTAAGTATTTTTGTAAACAATTTAATTTGATTTATTTAAAACACACGTCTCGAGCGGTTTAGCGGGACGAAGGAGAGGCGTGAGGGGTGGAGAAGCGGCCGGCTGGCAAAGATTATATACTAAACAGAACAGTTAAAGTTCTGAAGGTAACGATCTCTATATGGCACTGTTTCTTTTTATGAAACTGGAATATAATACTATAATACTTTGATATCTACTTTAAAATAGCAATGAGGTAATAACTTTCATTATGATTGACTTTTGTTCCTAATTTTCTTCAATCTTAAGTTCAAATGTATATCAAATGTATCATAAATTTTTAAACAATGCAGGGATTATCTTTTATAGAATTCTTATATACAAAACGCCAAAAATTTTATAAATTGATGCTTTTTCACCGACTTTGATTTAATTAAGGTGATTAGCTGTGCATAATAACTTCTCACAGATTCTTTTGTTTACATTATATTATTATTTAACACATTCTAAATAAATGATTTTATTTCATTACTAAACTTCATCTTTTTATTATTTTCTATCATTCTTCCTAACCTGATTCCTTACAGTACTGTGTAGGTATAATACTTTAGTAATCAGAAGATTAACACTTTTTTATTTATTCTATGACGAGTGATGACGTACGAAACCTACGGAACTATGACCATTCCGCGACGCGTGGGGGCTTATCTAACGATCTACGATCTATGATTTTTTGTATATTTTTTTCACTTGGCTTAATTTCGCAAATGACTTAGACATTGTATTATAATCTACCCGTTGTTAAGGAGAAGCCTCGGTACATAAGTTGATAGGCTGAAGGTAAAGGCCGACTCGTACGAAACGATACAATTTTCACTCATAATTTGGCTTGCCTCTGTGGCGCGGATGTATGTGACTTGTAAATTCGCTTAGATCTTTTAAACTACTCAATATATTTTAACGTAGTTGGTTTTTTGATTTAAGTGTTTTTTGATTTAAGTGTAAGGTTTATATTATGTATATATCCTAGTAATCCTACTAATATTATAAACGCGAAAGTTTGTGAGTATGTGTGTATGTATGTTTGTTGCTCTTTCACGCAGAAACTACTGAATGGATTTTAATGAAACTTCACAATAATATAGCTTACATATCGGAATAACACTTATGCTACTATTTACTGCCATGACGGACCTCCACGGGGGCGGAACCGCGGGCTAAAGCTAATAATACATATCTTAACAAACGTAATTCAAGAAATTCTAAGACATCCATGTGAAACCGGGCCGGGTCACTAGTTATTACTTGAATTATCTCATATGCCAAGAGGCGCCCAATGCCAGTTGCAGTAGGTAGAAACTGACAAAGAGGGTAAGCAACGCGGCCGCGGTCAGTACCTGGATGGGTGACATCATATACCTATTATGAAGGTTTATTAGGAATACATATTGTATTGTCAAGACCTAGCAAACATGTTTACGAACAAAAATAACACAGTACAACAATTTTTGGATCGCAGTGTTGTTCCATGTGGGATTTGAACCTACAATACTTATGTGCGGAGTTTTAACCACTAAGTTCTCCGTTAGTGGCATGGTGGCATGAACGTCACCGTGATTCGTTTAAACTGCGAGAAAACATTAACACGGTTACACTTTTAACTTCTTCATAATTTGTTTGAGAGAATATATCATTGTCATTGCATTTACATAAAACCAATTGATTAAATTCAACCTTATCTTTGTAGACATAAGGATTTAAATAAGTTATTCGATTGGAAGTTAAGGTTGAAATTCGTTTGATGTGATATATTGTTAGACGCATCTTATTGTAAGTTATTAGAGCATTGAATGAATTCTAGAACGTCCAAATGATTTTTTGTATTTGTATTTAGAATGAGTACAATAACTTACCTACTTTGATACAATTCGTTTTAAATACAAAAGAAATCGGACAAGTGCGAATCGGACTCGATTACATTTCATTTTTATTCAATTAACATTAGAGACTACTTTTACCCGCGTGTATGTCCGTCATGGCGGTAAATAGTAGCCTATGTGTTATTCCAATATGTAAGCTATATTATTGCGAAGTTTCATCAAAATCCATTCAGTGGTTTTTGCGTGACAGAGCAACAAATTAACATACATACATACAGATACTCACAAACTTTCGCGTTTATAATATTAGTAGGATATTATAACTTTTTAATAAGAATACGATTGTTATATGAAAGAAGCCCTCTCACATATTTGTTTTATTTTTAATTTATTTTTATGGAGGATCCTCCCTTTGTGATTGAGGGACACGATTCCCGCTCCCTCCAGACTTATTTATGTACCTAAAAACGAAAACATCGCAATACACACTCATTAAAATATACTTAGATCTGTGTGATAGATGGCTACGAAATCGAAGAAGTAACTTTGAACGAGCGTCAAAATTATGTAATACATGTTATTTAGTTATTATTTTTGAGAGACCTAGCAAAGTTTCGAGGGTTAGCTGATAATTTTGCAGATCAGTTTTACTACAGAGTAATAAATACTTTAATTAATAAATAAATGTTTCGGTCATCTTATTCACAACACTACGTCATCTAGTCCCAAAGTGAGCAGAGCTTGTATTAAGGGTACTAGACAACTGAAATAAATACATACATTTTGTACATAGAAAATACCCAGACTCCGAAATAAGTATTTGCGGATCACTTAAACTTAAACTTGATCCGACTCAGGAATCGAACCCGAGACCTCAAGCACAGCAGTCGCACACGCAACCAATGCGTCATCGGGGCAATCAGTTTTGTTATTCAATCACGCCCTACCCGTATAAACGGATTTAGATAAACTTTGCCAGAATGATAGATTAATAAGCGATAGTGTTCCTTAAACAATTCTCGTTAATCTTTTTATCTTTGTTACATGACTCAATTACGAGTGTATTTACCACCATTTTGTAAGGAGAAACCCAACATTGCTGGGGGGGCATGGAGTCAGTCTGTCTGTTGGTCTGCTAAATAGTTTTCAGCAATAGATAGTGATCCAAGATTTTTAGAGACTTCCGTGCGAAGCCAGGTCGGATCTTCAACCCTTTTTTGAAATAGAATCTCTAATTGTTTTCAGACCGAATAAAATATTTTAGGAGTAAGGGATTTGGATGATAGGATACATCATCAATCATCATCATCATCAACAGCCCTTAACAGTCCACTGCTGGACATAGGGCTCTCCTTAGCAAGGAGGTTTTGGCCTACTACACCACGCTGTTCATTCCATGGTAAAGGAAAAAAATAAGCAGCTGACATCACTGCGACGAGAAGGAAAACTAGAAACAAACCAAAGCTGCTTATTTTGTTCCTTTAGTCGCCTCTTACGACACCCATGGAATGAATAGGGGTGGTGACTTGGTAACACTTTGTACTCTTAATCCGTCACCACACGGACACATCACAAATCTTAAATTGGGACGGCATTCAGATTAAAGTCGATTGAAGAGATCAATATTTCGTACCCATTCTTCAGAATCAGCCACCCTTGCCAAGCAGTAAAAGTTTTTCGTTTTCTATACTATTCTCTAAGTAGAGAATAGAAAAAATAGACAACGAGAAACGTTTGCGACTTGGCTAGGGGTCACACATCGAAACAATCATCGAAGACTATTGACACATGGACACTTTGTGTGACTCCCTCGTCTCACTCCCTCTTTCTTTATTTTTGGGGGAGTTACCTACAATATAATAGACAGCGCTATGAGACCCATTGTGCACTGTCCTGACTCATAAATAGCCATTAAAATGAGTAATCTATTATTTAAACATTTCTACATAACTTAAAAAGAAGTTTCCCATACGCGTATAGGGAAAAACATACAACACATACGTGCAAACGGTGACGTATTACGTGAGTGACGTCATAAGATTTATACCGCCATTTTGTACCGGTTCGGTAACTCTCTTCAAGGTTAATTTAAGACCTCTTTTTTGATAAACTTAATAAATGTGTAAAATAATGTATTGACTCTTATTCCTTGAAATGATACTATTTCTGCACTCCGACTCAAGTTGTATTCTACAAGCGTAAACTTTAATAGAAATCTAAAAACTTTGAGAATGACGTTTCTTAACGCTAAGTCACTTAGTCAAAACAAAATTTTAGGCAATAATACAAGAGAATACAAGTGTAAGTGATTGTAGAAAAAGAATCGATGCGAAACACACTAGGTAAACCTAATGGGAAGTGGCCACCATCATCCAAAGATAATTTTAACTTGATAGTTTAACTATCTTCTTAATAAACTTTGTTATTCCCAAGATTATTCGGGGTCGGTTACTATTTCAATCGTTTTTTTCTGAATATCAGTTTTTCCACGGAACTACTGGCATCGGACCTCCGGCACCCTGATGGCGAATTAAAATTTGAAGGTTGAACTATTTAACTGTATATTTGAGGGCACTGTCTTCCCAATAACGATTGCCATTGATGTTCATGACAACCGGGATCAATGGCTTCACGTGCTCTCCGAGGTATGGGAAAGGTGGGATTTTTTTCGGTAATATTGCAGGTGACAAAATTTATTTTACGGACTAGTTCTGCGATGATAGTAATTCTTTAAAAGAGTATAGTGGTGAGTTATGAGAATAAACTTGATATACATAATAAGTAAGTATTTTATTCTTTCAATATCAGACATTGCACAGGCATCACTACGAAGTCACGGATTATTTAAAATCATATTTATATGAAGAGGATACACAAAAAACTGAATCTTTAGGCCGTTACTTTTGCTTCATCATCATCATCATCAACAGCCTTTAACTGTCCACTGCTGGACATAGGCCTCTCCATTGAAAGGAGGTTTTGGCCTACTATACCACGCTGGCCAGACGGGTTGGTAAAGGGTTTGTTTCAAGTTTTCCTTCTCTTGGCAGTGATGTTATCTGCTTATTTTGTTCCTTTAGTCGCCTCTTACGACACCCATGGAACGAATAGGGGTGGTGACACGTTGTATTCTTAATCCGTCACCACACGGACTTTTGCTTAATTAAAAAAAAGTAGTGAAGCGCTACACTAGTACTAACAGGCGATTTGGCGGATACTCGGAAAAAATTAAGATTGAGTGGATGACTCCTGTCACTATCATCTTAAGCTCTCTTCACATCAAGGAAACTTCGATAAACGCATTGCATACTCAATACGTCATTAGAAACCGTACCATTGCTTGTTACGTCACTATTTTATAAAGTTGCGTTTACTTGCGTAAGGTACAAGCGGTAGCGTGGACGGATGTTTACTAGTATCATTAAAAAACTAAAGACTGTGAATTGTAATTTTGATAGTTTGCGAGGGTAAAGATTCAGAGATTACCCCTACAAGGGTACCCTTTTATCTCCTCTCACTCTCTCCAGTCTCTGAAACTGCTGTAGCGACTTTGAAAATCCTAAACAAATCCATATTATTTAGTGAATTATGCTATATATTAATCCGAAAAATGAAATCGCCATCTAGTCCCAAACTAAGAAGACCTTTATTTTAGGTACTAGATAACTGTTATAAATACATACATTTGGTACCTACATAGAAAACACCCAAACTCCGATTCAAATTTGCAGATCATACAAACATTTGGTCCGAGCTAGGATCGAACACGAGACCTCTTATTTAATTAGTAGACATATATGCTAACCGATAGACCATCAAGGCAGTTTGAATACATACAAAAACATTGTTAGAAGCTACATTTTAACAACTAGCTGAGTTTCGCGGTGTTACCCGCGGTTATTATTGTTAATCGCGAGAAATGCCACGGAGCAAGGCTAGTCTTCTACTAAAATTAGCTTAAACTACTCTTTAGGTCATCAGCTTTCTGCCAGTGAATGATCCGTCAAAATTGGTCCAGCCATTCTAGAGATTACCTGGAAAAAACAGACAGACAAAAAATTTAAAATACATTCTTTATGCAAGTAACGTATGTACTCGTATATACTTTCATATTAATTCATCAATTTCATTTAAAATTTATTCAATCCAATTGAATTAAAAACTTTTATTTTGATATAACATACATACAGGCACTTATTTTCTTTTTTTGTATAATTTATCAAAATCGCCTCCGCTCATCGTTGTCGCTCATCACTTGTCCTATGGCCAGAATTCAATGAATCACGGAGCGGTAGTACTCGCTACTCACGCGGTTCGGTTAGTTTCACTAGCACACCGGGCCAACGCACTCGCTCGCACGTACCCACATGTTGTGACCAAAACATTCAAAATTCGAACACGCGCTGTTACAAATTAAATCTGTGTATTTATTAGTGAAGTGTAAACAGTGAGTTCTTGGAATTTTTGAATATAGAAAGTTGGATTTGAATGGTGAGTTTTGAATTAAGAATACAATTGAATATCTTTTTTTCCCATTGATTTGAGAATTAACCATGTACCTATTCCTAAACAAAACACGACAATTTTGTTAACTGATATTATAGGAAGAAACACTGTCTGTCTCTCTGTCTCTTGTGCCGAGAAGTTAAAAACCTGGAACTCACTACCGGCACACGTGTTTTCTTCCAGTTATGATCCCGGGTTCTTTAAGCAAAGCTTGAAAAAGCATAAAATATAGTGCATTATCCACGTTCACTTTGAGGATGGTGACCACCGTTCTTAGATTCTACTCATGCTTTCCATACAGTAGAGTGATATTGGCTGATGGACTTACCTATAGACCTTTTTCTTTTTTTTGTTATTTACTACAGAGATTTTCCAATCAAACAATGTTTTTTTTGAATGCAATTTATTTTATTTGAATGAAAGCCGCCATATCCTATCTTTCCTCAAGAATCAAAGTGTCTTACTGCCAAATTTCATTGAAATCGGTGCAGTGGTTTGGCTAATAACAGACAGACGGACAGACAAAAAGTAACTTTCGAATTTTAATTATTAGTAGGTATGATTTTTGTTACCGCTTGTATTACTTCGCCCTTCTATTATTTTTTTTTTTGTATTTGTGCTAATTTTAGTAAAGAGTAGCTTATTTATAACAAGCAATCGACATGTGGTAGAAAGCGGTTATCAGCAGTAAGTATACGTGCTTACTTGTAGTCCCATTAGCAACCTTAATGTTTCAACTTTCTTCAGAACTTTAAGGTATAATTATCTGTATTAGAAAACCCTTAGTGATGTTTTCGTTTTCACTAACCTTTAGGGGACACCTATGGGCTTCGATGTCTATTAAATAGGTGCTTTCTATATTAGGGGGCTGCTTAGAAAGGAGACGGCTTAAGAATATTTAGTGAACACGAGCAATAGTTTTCCATAAAATATACTTAAATATTGTTAGTATAAGTTCTAAGAGTGTAACACTGTACGAGTATGATTTTACCGAAGGTGTAGTGGTTAGATTGGTAGACATGCCACTTATTACTGTACTAATTGTTGTCAGTTCAAATCCCATTATGAAAAAATACTTTGTGTGATCCACAAATTGTTGTTTTGAATCTGGGTGTTATTTATATTCGTAAAGATGTTTGTGAATGTTGTGATTCCTTAAAAAACCGGTTAGATCGTTTTTGATATAGATTTTTTTTTATTAAATTAATGGAGTCGATTCTTAGCTATAAATTCAAACTCACAAACTTTACCTTTTTATAAACTGGTTGGTCTAGTGGATAGCGTATGCGACTGTTAATCAAGAGGTCTCGGTTTCAAATCCCGAGTCGGTCCGAAAAGTGTTTTTGGGTATTTCTTAGGAAATTCCTAATAGCAGCCCGGAGTTTGGAAGTTTGGCGGTGATTCACGTCCGTGCCTCGAAGAGCACGTAAAGCCATCAGTTCCGGTTGTCATGAACATCTATGACAATCGTTAATGGGAAAGTCAGTGCTCTCAAATTTACTGAAAACTAGTTCAACCTTCAAATTTCAGTTCTACCTTAGGGTTGCGGAGGTCCGATGCCAGTCGCTCCGTTTAAAAACTGATATTCAGGTAAAACCGGTTTAACTAATAGCCGACCCCAAATAATATTGGTAATAAGGCTAGGAAGAAGAATTAAAGAAAACAAGTCAAATCAAAATCTTCTTTCTAAGGAGGCATTTTGTTTTATAAGAAGCTTGTAATAATGATGAAGCTTCAGAGGATAAAAATACTTTCTAGAACTCATATGAGTATACATGTATTATTTCAAATATTATTCTTCTTTATTAGTTTCTTATTATCTATATTATTCGAAACTGATGAAATAATCAAAAATGTTTAGAAGGTTATAGGTGAAATTTAATGAATAATACAGTTAAAATCGGCTAAAAATGTAACACAGTTCCTGTGTTCACGGCTAAACATTTCTTTTTTTTTAATATTTAAATCCTTTGACCATTTCACGTTCAATATAAATAGGTATTTAGTATCTGTATTCGATGTATACACATTATAATTATGATACTGGCTTTTGTGCGCTGGTTTACCCGTGTGTAATAGTAGGCTCGTAAGTACCTGGGCGACCGAGCTTTGCTTTGCTCGGTTATACTATTTGTTGTTTAACAATGCCATCTATTTCATCTATTATCTCAAGTAGTTGTCTGTAGTGTTGCTGTGTTGGAGCACCAACCACCAACTAAGTGTTACTGAAGAGGAGTTAAGATGTCGCAAACAACGCTAAGAGTAAAGGTAAATGCGAACTAAAAACAAATAGAAAATCGCGTTTGCCCAAACAAGACTACTTAATCTAAATCGATATTTCAACCCCGAAAACCTCCAAATAAAAAAAAAAAAAAAAGCCTTATTTCCAGTAAATTTACATCACGTAAAATCTATGTAGGTATGTGTTACTTTTGTTTAGTTTATTTAAATTTACATCACTTAAAATCTATGTGTGTGTTAGTTTTTGTTTAGTTTATTCTATGTTATTTATTTGTTTTTTTACTTAATTAACTTGATTTTCTTAATTTTATGTTATTTATTATATTATATTATATATAAACATTCTGGAAGGGCCCACTAGGCAAAAACCTCCAAATATTATATTAAATTTCAGAGCCGTTTCCGAGATCACAAATTTAAATGTATGATATACCTTCCTATATAGATAGAGAATTACTCGTTTAAATATATTAGATAGAAAATAATAATATTAGTCGATAGTATTCTTGTATCTTGGCTGAGGGGTCATGTGTCCATGAGCGATGGTAGCTACGGACCATCTAGGCACCCCCTCTTTATATCGATAAAAACGGACCGTTAGAGATGATTTAGACCGGGCCGTGCCAGGGCCGGGTTAGGACCGGATTGTGCCGTTTACATAGCCTGGAGAGGGTACGGATTTAAAACGTTACCAAAAGTTTGTATGAAGCAGTTTATTGTAGTTGAGCCTGAGAAAGCGCATATAGGCTACTTGAAACGCGGGCTACTTTTTACCGCGATGTAAACGCGGCAGCGGCCGATAACTAGTTTACTATATACTTAAACAGTAACGTCACCTTTACTAATAATTATTATTTCAAGATTTCGAATGTTGCTTTGTGAATCAATTAAGTATTTTTCAGTATCCATCGTCGATATCAATATAATTAGATATTGATAAGATAGGTAATTTCTTTTAGTTATATAAAGTGTTTTTGTTTACGTAGAATATTACTTAATAACACTGTTTATCGCTGAGCTAAATAAATCAGGATGCATATTAACCTACCACTTTAAATTATTTCCTACCAGGTTTTTCCAGCAGCCCTAACCGCGTATAATGTCTAATAAAGCTGTAAATAAGTAGACTATATCCTTCCTCGAGGATCAAAGTATATGTTTGAGAAATTGCATTACAATCGATGCAGTGTTTTTACCATAAAAACGTAACAGACGGATAGGCTGAGTTACTTTTTAATTTATAATGTTAAATTGGTTTTTTTCACTCTGATACAGTACAAAATGATCATGCTAAGCGCACAATCAAAATCAAAATCAAAATCAAATCAAAATCAAAGCATTTATTTCAAGTAGGCCAGTTACAGGCACTTTTGAATTGTCGAAACAAAAATGTAGCTACAGTCCCAGTCACAAGACATAAAAACTGTGAAAGTACTGTAGTTGCCCATTCCCTAGCGTAGATCTCTATGGAGAAGAACGGGCAAGAAACTCCATGGACACTCTTTTAAATCAAAATGTTTTTTACAAAATCTTGGTTACATCATTCATGTTGAGATGGTACATTATGTGAGAACGATGTAGCAAGACGTGCACGTTAAAAGTGTCCATAGTACAACAAAAATACAATTGAAAATTAAAATTTAATTCAAATAAGCCGTGGCAACTAAGAGATGACCAGTCACAACTGACAGCGCCCGTTCAGGTTCAATATTTATTCAGGGTGAGAATCAAGCTCATGAGGTCAAGCTTCATAGTTAAGGTCTCTCGGTTTAAGAATACGAAGTGTTACCACCCATATTCATCCCCTGAGTGTCGTAAGCCGCGGCCACACTCAGAACGGCATGAGGCGCTGATATGCGCGCCTCCGCTCGGTTGACCGGCGGCGAATTGAGTCCGAAGTGAGGTCGTCCTCCCAGGCCTTCTCCGCCGCCTCCTTCTGCGAAATGAAATCTTCGCAGAAGTTTGCTACTGCGGCAAAACAACTGTCGCTACCGGCCATGGATCGTATGACGGCCGGCAGCGAGAGATCTCCTCAGAAAACTGCAGTATTGCAACCCATATATGGCTAGCGCAGTATAGTAGGTTAAAATAAATAACGAAACGAAATAACTAAATCTATAGAAATAAATAAAATTGGAGTAATATCCAATTTTTGACTAAATCTATATCAAAGTAAGTATGTAATATGGTACTAATATCAAAAAGGCATTTTTTTTAATTTTTGTCTGCCTGTTTATTTGTTCCGGATAATCTCTAGAACTGCGGGACAGATTTTAACAGGCCTTTCTCTAGCAGAAAGCTGACGACCGAAGGAGTAACTTAGGCTATTTTTATAAAGTAGCTTTGCTCCGCGGCATTACTCCCTATTGACAATAACAATGGGTTTTTCTACAAAAACGACGGTTGCTCACCCCAATACTACGTAAAAATATGATAAGTCACGTATTTTGATAGATTGACACATTGCATCATGTTTGCTTACTATAAATTTATGTTGACCTTATCAATTTAGTCACAGCCTTTGTACATTATCACTAATGTACAACAGGTGTTTCACGAATCGATAGCACATCTGATTACCATGAATTTATTTTGAATCAGACAGCGTGGGTGAAGGGCTTATGGTCCGATAAGCCATTGAAAACTATCCATTTAGTAGCTAATGATGCTAAGCTAAAGCTTCTCAACAGGCAGCTATAATGTCGCCGTCCTGCTTTGTCTAGATTTTACTCATGCTTTCCATCAGGCAGAATACAGTTTTAATTTTTAACCGACTTCAAAAAAAAGGAGGAGGTTTTTTTTATGTATGTTCAGCGATAATTTCGTCGTTTATGAACCGATTTAATAATTGTTTTTGCATTGGAATGGTCGTAGCTTACAAGTGGCCCCATCGTCACCATAACGGGATCTGATTATGGGATCCCAAGGAAATCGAGGGAACTCCTCAAATATCATAGGCACAATTGTCGCGATTTGGGTACTCGGAATAGTTTTTCATTGAAGTCGGTTTCTTTTTGTTAAAATTATTAATTGACTTCAAAAAGGAAGCTTTTGTTTCAAAGGGTTATATAGTTTATATGTATGTTCCGGAATAATCCCGTTATTTATACACTGATTCACAAAATTATTTCTTTGTTCGGAAGAGGTTTCTTCCGAAATGGTCCCATTACAATTTTTATACAGATTGATAAGTTTCGGTGATAGACAGCGAAATTCTTATTACAGCAAATCAACCGCGATTGCTGTTATCCAATAAATCTGCATTATTTAGGTAATCACATATACCTGATGTTTGAAGTAAGTTCAATTTTTTTTTACATGTAGAGGCAAACTAGCACTGGAGTTACTTGATGGTAAGTGACTATTGCTATCTATGGATGGATGAAACTCATCTTATCTGGTAATATTAAGAGAACTGGTAGACATTTTTGGATAGGTGTTTGAGGCATTTTGAAAATTTGACAGATACCTCTACAATAATATCTTAATACAAAAATGCAAACCTGGTTAGACGGTAGGGGTCATTTAATAACTTACTCAAGTCTAGCAGTTATCGGGTCATAAATCCGACAACCACCTGAATTGCATTTGGTAAACTGATATATGGCTTTAACACAGGTTACCAAGAGAAGAGAGGGGAATCTCAAAGCTTAGCAATGTACTTCTGAATCTTACTCAAGAACTTTACTTTCAGATATCTATAGGCTTCGGTTACCGCTTACCACCAGGTACTCTAAAAAACCCTTCAAAACGTACACAAAGAAATCTCTGTTAGCATGAATATGTAATCACTACAGCTGTATAAATGTTTACAGTTTGTGTGGTGTTTTATTCAGAATTCCTATATCTTAGTTGAAAGAATAGGTTCATTAGTAATTGTCTTTCTTACTTTCTAAGAGCATTGTATGTATGTGAAGTGTAAATGCAAGAGAAACAATGTTATGAGAGGTGATGAGAGCATTACAATAATACTGTTTACCCAACGACTGTGTATATAGACCTGAACGAGATCTAGGGTCCGTTGGTTAGAAATATCACTACTTTTGTTGTAAACAAATATGTATTATCTCAGAATTGTGAATCACAAATCTCTATAAATACGGTAACCAAGCATTAGCGCGATTCAATCAACCCTAACAGTGCCATCTATGAATGCTTCTCAAACACGAAGTAATAAAATTACCAAAAACAGCATGGTGTCCCATACTACTAGTATGGCGGCTTATTGACCTCTGGTGGATGGGAGAATGATGCAGAATGATTGGGCCTTCGGTCTCACTCTTCCATGCTGTCATTATTAGGATGGTCTTCTGTATGAGGGTAGTACTGCCCCGGTCGAGCCGGCCCATTCTTGCTGACATCAGCGTGGCTCTATTACCTATTCAAAGATTACCCATTCTAAGAAGAAGCCAGCAGTTGAAAACTGAAGGCTGTTAATGATGATTATCACGAATGATCTATCTCTTACGTGGGTTTTATATTATCTATATCAATTGATGTCTTCACTTGATAACAATGATATATTCTGCCGGAAGGTCTTAAGTTATTTGCGTAAGAAACTGTCTTAGATAATAGATTGCTCAGGAGTTAAAAGTGATCCTAAATTAGACCGATCCTACTGCTATGGTATTCAGATTGCTAATAAAAATAGGTACATACATATTTCTAAACATAAAAAAATAAAAAAATATATAAAAAAAACCCAACCCGCACTCGGCCAGCGTGGGGACGTATGGCCTTAACCCTCTCCTGAGAGCAAACCTGAGCCCAGCAGTGGGACGTCATGGGTTGTTGATGATACCTATTATTATATTATTATGCGAGAAGCCCAAAATCGATCAAAGTGGTGTGCAATGGAGAGGCCTATGTCCAGCAGTGGACTGAGATAGGCTGATGATGATGATGATACCTATTATTTAGGGTTGGCAATATGTATACATTGTACTAAACACAAAATTATTTGACTTATTGAGGAATCGAATCTGTGATCTCTGGTTTAACAATCAGAATCAAACCAAATATTTCTTGTTTATAAGGATGGGTTAATTAGAAAAAAATATCACAATATGTCTATTGAGATTTTTGTAACTTCTGTGCATACGTGATTAAATCTTTGTACCGCTTACAGCTTCCTGCTAAATGACTCAAAATACCTACTTATTTTGTGAGTTCACAAAAAGTCTGTGGTATACCAAAACCTGTTTTCAACTGTCTGTGGTCATGCAGACAAACAAATAAGCTCAAACAACCAGTCGGATTTGTAAAATATCATCATCAATGTATTTCTGGTCTTTTTAAGCCGATTTTTGAAAACAGGTGTCTCTTAAATGTAATTAATCGAGTTAATATTTGTTTGAATGTCTGTTAAATCAGGAAGGTGTGCGTAATTTGTGAAACGGTTTATTTTTTAAGCATCGCAATAGGCTGCCATGATCGCCATACTTATTTGTCGGCATTCAGTGGGTATGGTGGTTCTATCCCCCCCCCCACTTTTGGATTCTACTCATACTTCAGCAGACAGAGTCACAGGCTTTAAATTTTTTTTTATCCTTTCGTTTCTTTTATTTCTACTTATCTAGTTACATATTTTTTAATTTTTGTTTTTCACAGAGAAATTACTCACGAATTCGTTTTTCTATAGTCAATTTTTTCGACCTAAGGTTGCCTGTAAGAAATTGCTATTTGGCGATTAGGCCGCCATTTGTATATGTTTGTTAAACTGATATTATAATATGTAATCTTAAAGTTTGCTGTACTTAATATTGTTGTACAATAAAGTTTATTATATTCTACTTATATTTAAAAAAAACAACAGATTAAATATTAAGAAATGAAGATGATATCTTCGAGTATACTTTTTAAAACTTATTCCAATTAAATTTGAAGTCGATGCAGAGTGTAACATTGTATAAGGTTTTGACTGGCATTTTTATGGCCGTAGCCCAAGCCCCAAGCTTATTTATAAATGTATCAGTTTCTGACTAGACAAAAGAAGAGTTTAGGGTAAAGGAAACCTGTAGAACGTAGGGAAATATGCCTCAGTCTGGAATTGAAGCTGAAAGTGGAAAATGTATACCTATCGCGTTCTCTACTACCATTCTCGAATTCGAGAAGTCCTAGGAACCTAGAGAGAAACCTTCGTTCAGCAATGGATCTTTCTAGACATCAGCAGGGATAACTTTTTTCTTAGACTTTCGCGACTTTTATACATACTTATGTTTTTTTGCTGTAAACGGGACTTATTACCCGTACTCGGTACCCGGATTCTGGCCGTGACCACAAGCGATACAACCCGCTCGAAACGTCGGGTAAGTAGAAGGTATCGTAGCCTTTTTACTTTATCGCAGATAAGTCCCGTTTACAACAAAAACGTGAGTATCAGCAGGAATATCAAACAGATTTCAATTTTTTAAATTCTTTTGTTATCTTGTAAATTATAATAGCTGAGTGAAATGTAATGAGTGAAAGAGTGACGTTGAATGAAGGTCCTGTCATCTTTGTTAAATGAGTACAAGGAGATTTATAATTATGGTTTGTTTATTGCGTGAATTTGCAGTTAATTTGATTAGTCAGTCCAGCTTGTGAACAATGTTGGCCTTTAGCCAAGGGTGACGAACGACAATCTTTTGAGCGAGCTTTGTCTTCATTCTACAGGGAATCCCTTAGTTCTTTGTACTTAACGAACTGAAATTTGATTTACTATATAACTTGGACATTACTATTTAAACCAATGTCTTTATAAGAATTTCAGGAAATATAAAGTAAGTAGCCGCTTTCGGCTTTCCGCAGTTTCATTTAATATTTTAGTCACTGTTGGTTTTTGATTAACGTGACTTTAGTCGTAGCTTTAGCACAGTTTTTTTAGCACGCCGATTTAAGCACGAATTGGCCGACTCGCCCGGGGCAGTACTATTCTCACACAGAAGACCAGTGACCAGTAACTAGAGGCCCAGTCATTCTTCATCATTGTCCCATCTTCCAGAGGTAGGGAGAATGATGCAAAAAACATCCGACCTGGCCGCCATGGTATGGGTCACCATGCTGCATTGCTTACCCTCACAATGCGGGTGGTGACCCCTACTCCTGGATTCTACGCATGTATCATTCCATCAGGTAGAGTAGAGTCAATTTGGTAGGGTAAATATAAAAAATATTGATTTTTTAACGAAATGGCTCATGCTGTTAACAGCTCTTCAAAATACTTATTTTTTATCAATTAATGTAAAGACGAGAACTTCAAAAAGGTCTTAAAATTGACACTGTTTTTGGTATGACACATACGGAACCCAATGTTGCTCAAGGACGGCCGGTCGGTGACATTTGTGCAAGTTCGCGAGGAAGTAAGTAAGGATCTGTACACATTGTGATAAGATTTTTCATAAAGACATATTAAATATTTTGAAACTAAACAGTATGTGGGTATAATTTAATAATAAATAATATAACAAATGTTTCGAACATCTTACACGCAACGCCATCCAGTCCTCAAACTAAGCAGCACTCAATACAAGCTTGTGTTATGGGTACTAGACAACTGATATAAATACATAAACATAGGTACTTTTTTTCTGTAAAAACGTATAAGTATAGGTATTATACAAAGAAAACACATTCATTCATCATAGAATCTCAGAAACACTCGGAAATTGAACCCGAGACCTCTTGGTCAGAAGTCGCATACGCTAACCACCAGACCAACGAGGCTCCCGCGGCTCCGCTCGCATGTATCTCGATTATTGCAGTAAGTAGCCATTGTGTTATTCTGATATATAAGTTATATTACTGTAAAGTTTCATCCATATCCGTTCAGTAGTTTTTGCGTGAAATAGCACAAACACATATACATACATAATACTCACAAACTTTCGCGTTTACAATATTAGTAAGGATAAATGTAAGTATAAATTTCAATTTCCAATATTCCAGTACTGTTGAGGCAACAAGAACGGGACGCAACGGTTTACCCCACGCCCGGGCCCGCTGGCGCCATCTGAGCCGTGTGACACTCACAGAACTATACATGTTAATTTTTCCTTTTTGTAATCTTCAACCATTAAACTAATTTATCTTAAGTAATTGCATTTGATTGAAGATGATCCATATCAACAAGAAGGCATAGGGCAAGATCAGGATGTATTGTCTATTTACATAGCCCTGGGTGTTCTCACATAGATATTAGGGGCTGTCCATTAATCTAATCACGTGAGGCTCAAGGGGGCGGGAGGTCTCAAAAAATATGTCAGACAAAAACAACCTGCAACCTTACTACTTCTGAACGTAATTATTATTGTAGTTTTTAAATTTCTAAAATAAAATTAGTTGATAGGTACCTGTATTTTATTAATATTAAATTTTTTTTTAGATTCTTTGTATGTGGAGGGGGGGGGGGGTAGTCTAAAACCTCACCATGTATCATCAAGGGAGAGGGGTGTTATTAATGCCAAAAAAAGATTACGTGATTAATATGTAGTTGTAAAAAGATATTCATTATTTTTCATATAGATGGCTTTGGTTATCTGTATCTCGTACTTCATAATTCCGATCGGGTTCCACTGAATGACATTAGCAAGATGAGATTTCATACTATAAAACTTTTCTGACAGTTTTGTGATTAGTTGACTCAGTTTCAGCCTTCAATATCGTGCCAAAATAGTGGATTCCTTTTTGTATATATCAAATACTAACTTTTGACTGCGACTTTGGTCGAATATATGTAGGTTATAAAGGGAATTCTTTAGACTTATGTAACTTGTCAACCGATTGAAATAAAACAAACACTAAATGTTAAGTGAAACTTATCACAATACATAAGAGAAAACTACATCCAAATTAGTTAAGTCACTTTTAAGATTAAAAGCTAAAACACACAGACAACACAGAACAAATATTAGGAAGGATTAAAAAATATACATGACTCATAAATAATCCTTTTCCAGTGAACGATTCACCTTTAACCGACTGAAAAGCGTAATTAAAAGCGTTCTTGTCACAAAATACCAGGAACACTACATTATGGTTATTTGTGTAACAGCTCGCTGCCATGGAAATGGAAGCAATTTCATTGACGAGCAGAGCGTGAAGCGGGGAAATTATATCTTCTCGAATATTTCTGTTTATGAGCATATAAGTACTCTATTTGTTTGTATTAGCATTTCTTCAGGCAACTCAGTAAGACGTTTCACAATAATACAGTGCCCTTCGTTAATACATAATAGCCTTAAATATTTTAGTTTAATTATTGGGAGATTCGAAAATCAGATTCACTAAAAGAGTTATTGCTTTTTCGTCTTTTTTGACATTCATAATTCAATTCATACAAAATAAGTTGGTTTCTCACGGCAGTATCCATTTTCCACCTCATAATTTGTGTGCCCATTTAAAGCCTAGTAATTTAAATTTGTTTATATTTAGTTGAATTGTTACTATCGATCACTTATTGCAAAAACATTTTTCTCTTATTCGATCGATCGAACGATCACTTATTACAAAAATACCCTTGATGTCCTTTTCGGTCTTTAAAAGTATTTCACCAATGTGATTACAGAAGCTACAGTCGTGTGATGACTTCACTACTACATAATGAAAACACCTTATTACTAAAAATTTGACCCTTAATGATTCATGAGCTCAGTTGTCCGCCGTTACTTATAAGAATGCATTTTAAGTTGAATACGTAATTAATAACACCCGCTCCGCTTGTCTCAAGTCACAACCTTAATGAAGCGTGCGCCAAAAGTATACTTAATTTTAATTTAATTTAAGGGACCAATTGCATGTAATTTACCTTTAATCTGACCAATTACTGCGAAATATTTCAAGACGATGAGAGGAGGTATAATTTTCATTCAATTTGGGTCAGTAAATTTCATGGCAGGATAATATTTAATGCTATAACGTATGTGTATAAATGACTGTACCGATAACTTCGGGGTTAAACCGTAGCCACGGCGCTTTCTACTGCAATTAGTGGTGTGGGTTCATATGGGACAATACTTAGTGTGGGTACTAATTGGGGTTATTTTTTATGTTTTTAAGTTCTAGTATATTAAGTATCTTATATATAAAATTCTCGTGTCACAATGTTCGTTCCCGTACTCTTCCGAAACGGCTTGACCGATTCTTATGAAATTTTGTGTGCATATCGGGTAGGTCTGAGAATCGACCAACATTTATTATTCATAATCATAGGATGCGAGCAAAGCCGCGGGCAGCTAGTAATATATATAATAGGTCTAGCAATGAGCTGTTCTGTTGACAAAAGAAAAGGCAAAATGGTTGGCCATTTGATAAGACACGACAACCTTCTTAAAACCATTCTAGAAGGAAAGATAGAAGGTAGAAGAAAACGCGGAAGGCCTAGATTATAATAATAATAAAAATCTTTATTTAAACCACAAGAAATAGGACAGTAACAATATTTGCGAAAATGCTGCATAAGTTAAAAACTGTGTCGCAGCCATTTACGCCTCCTCCGGTCTGAGGCCGTCAGAGTTACAAAAAATATTTTAAACAAAGTATACAAATTACATTAAATGAAATAAGAAGAAAAACATAGATGTATACGTGTGTGTGCATGTATGTGTGTGCGTGTGTGTATGTGTGTGCGTGTGTGTGTATGTGTGTGTACGTGAGTATGTTCGTGCATGTGTTATAATATGATACTATGTAGGCGGAGTATATTCGGAGGAGTTCTGCTATATCTATCTAAAATCATGCGGCCTAGCCACGATTTCCAACTCTCCGTAGTTCAAAGTGTGCAGCCACTCATTTGTAACCAATTTGCAAGACCTACTTGTAAGAGGATAAACAGTCAGTATTCTATTAACCCGATTATATATAACAGGGCCAACAAAATAATACTGACGTTTAAGGACCTCCAATCTAGCAAAATTAATATGGCACACTCGGTATGACCTTCGTATATGGGAAATGGATGCAGCATCAAACGGCATTTCTGCATGTTTGCGTAATACAGTGTTAAGCAAAAAGGAGTGTCTCACTGTAGGTACTTTACATAAGGTATAAAGCTCCCTAGTTGGGAAACGCATAGGTTTACGCAACATAACCTTCAGCACAGCCCGCTGCGACCGTTCTAAGGGTAATGTTAAGGATTTCACAGAACCACCCCATGCAACAATACAATAGGTCAGAATAGAGTGAGCAAGAGCAAAATAAACCATCTTCAGTGTCTGTAAGTCCGCAGATGACCTCAGGAGTTTAAACACATTAGTTTTCGTACTCTGGGTACCAAAGATCGAATTTGCTCCCTCCAGGACAATGTACTATCCACGTACACGCCAAGGTATTTAATGAAGTCAGTGCGCTTAATGCTAGTACAAGTACAATTTTTATTGGCATTAGCTGCACACAGGTGAACATCAAGGGCAAAAGAAGAGGGAGGCTTTGATGCAATTCTAGGAGAAAACGTAATAAATTTTGTTTTTTCAAGATTTACTGTGAGCAAATTATTTATTAGCCAATCCGAAGTGGTTTGAAAAGCAGATACCGCAAAGGAACATGTGTCCTCCCAACTCTTACCACTAATTAGCAACACCGTATCATCCGCATAGGTAATGATTTTAACGTTAGGTAGGGACAGCTTACAGAGATCATTGATGTAAATAAGAAAAAGGGTAGGTCCGAGGACACTACCCTGAGGGACGCCGTAGTTAATATACTCTAGACCACTTGTATAACCACCGATAGTAACGCTCTGAGTACGATTAGTTAAGTAACTTGTGAAAAGCCTGAGAGGTAGACCCCTAATGCCTATTCGTTCAAGTTTCTTTAGTAAAAGTGGGACAGAGACAGTGTCAAATGCCTTTGAAAGATCGAGAAAGATACCGGCGTACAACAAGTAAAGGAGAAAGTAGGAGTCGTGGCCTATCAAGAAGGAGATCAAAAGGATTGCGGAAAGTAGACAGGAGTGGCGATTGCTCCACCGACACGGGACTGACCCTTAAATTGAGAAGAAGAAATGAGCTTTTATAGGCTGTTGATGTAATGTGGTGTAACATTATACATATTTAGACTCTAATTTCAACGAAAATAACCCTGCTCCTTCTTCTGGATTTCTCTGCCTCATCCAAAGGTTGATTTGTAAAGAATGCCTTAGTCATTAAAGCCCACTAATGCATCAAATGTGCATAACTTGAAAAAATAAAAATTAATATGTTCGTGAGACACTCGGCTGTATTCTAATCATTCAAAACTTCTGAATTTCAATTCAATAGTTTAAACTAAATTCAAGCTTGTGGCTTTCCACGAAATCCCTCACACAGATTTCAAGAAAAAAAATGGCACACATAAAAAGTATGTTTATTTATTGACTCGATTGAGCCAGTCCCTAGTGCAAAGTGCAGCTGATTCATCTTCTCACCTTGAAGATAGCGCTAATACCAGGTATTACTGTTAAATGAGACAAATGTCAGTATTGACAGACGAATTATTAATAATAATATGTTTTTGCACGACAATCTATCATATTTTATCAAACAATTTAAACCAACAATATTTCTTGAACCATAACAGTTTGTTCCGGGCAATCTCTGGAACGACTGCACGGTTGGCCTAGTGGCTTAAGCGGTCGCCACACCGCTTCCTACTGCGCCAAGTGTCGTGGGTTCAAATCCCACGTAGGATAACACTTTGTGTGATTCACAATTTGTTGTTCTGAGTCTGGGTGTTCTTTGTGTCCGTTTCATGTATGTTTGTAAAGTCCCCAGCGACACAAGAATTTATATTCCTAATGCGGGAGTTGTCTTTAAAAACAAAAAGAACAAAAAGAAAAAAGAAAAAAGACTGAACCGATTTCGAAGGGACTTTCACTGGCAGAAAGCTAATGTCAGGAGTAACTAAGTCTAAGTCGCAAATAATCTTGGAGTGGCTCGTGGTGCCGATTGGTGACTGAACGGTGGGACCTGGTTACCACTTCCAGGAGTGTACAAGGATCTTGCCAGCCAATACAGTAATAATAAAATATATAAATATTTCGGACATGTTACACAAAACATCTAGTCCCAAACGAAGCAGAGCTTGTATTATGGGTACTAAATAACTATATAAATACATAAACATACTTTATTTTGTAAATACATACATATTATACATAGAAAACACCCAGACTCCGAAACAAATAATTGTGGATCACACAAATAAATTTGGTCCGACCCGGGAATCGAACCCGGGACGTCTTGATCAGAAGCCGCATATGCTAACCACTAGACCAACAAGGCAATAACTGTGGATGACGTCGCGTGACGCAAGTGTCTTAAAATACATTCACTAATAACGTAGTTTTCGGTTCTGCGTCTAGAAAAGGAGGTTGACCTCTCTTAATTATGTATTGTCTCATTCTTTTTCATTCGATAAATACCTAAACAACTAAAAAAAATATGACAACAAATACCTACTTTATTATCAACAGTGCCAAGTCACCGTTTTACCGTGGGATGAACGGAAGCACTCCATATACGTGCACTATAAAATCCATTTAAGTATATATAACAATCATATCCTTATAGTTTCCTAAGAAATCTGCTTAAAATAATAAACACAATTTAAATACCTAAGACAACAAAGGGGCGGAAGTATGGAAGGAATTATTTACGGATACACTTAGCACTTGGCACTTGCTGTGTATAATAAAGGGCTCAAGGTAAACCGTTACCCTTAGTCACCGACTCAAATATCTAAGCGACTAAGTTGAATTAAACTGTTTCGTGTAGAAATTACTTAGTTCAAAGAAATTACCTCTAGTATTACTAGTAGAGGTCATTTCTTTGAACTTAGTCATTTCTGTTAATTAATTATGTCAATTAATTGTTTTTCCTATATACAAATAAATAAAATTGTTTTGTCTGTATGTATGTGTCTTCCCAAATATTGCCTGTAAGAGATTGCATCCGAGCGATAAGGCCGCCAATTGTACCTACATACCTAGTTTCAAGTACTTTGTAATTACCTGGTGTACAATAAAGATTATTAATTATTATTACAATAATTTATCTTCTTCAATTCTTCTCTATTACTCGTCAGTTCCCTGTTTATTCTTTTCCTGGTCATATCCTCTATCACGCAGTCCTTTCATTCTTTGGTCGTCCTCTACTTTTATATCCATCAATTTCCATACTTAAAACTTTCTTTACTACATTTTGCTTCTCTCTACGTATTCGTGTTCATACCAGGACAAACTGTGGCTTCTCAACTTTTGCTGCTATTTTCAGATTTCCTCTATTATACTTTTGCATATGAAAATAAATACGGTACTTAAGTCGAAACTCAATTTTTTTATATTTATGTCTGTCTGTTCGGGGTAATCTTTGTAACGGCTGGACCAATTGTGACAAAACTTTCACTGGCAGATGGCTGATGAAATAAGCAGTAACTTAGACTAATTTCTTAAGACTAACTGCGTCCCGCGGCGTTGCTGGTGTTTTATAACAATAACTGTGGGTAACACCCCGGGGGCTAAGCTAGTTGGGAATCAACTCTAATTAATGCTAAACAATATTATAAAGCTAAATCTTCTTCCTAGCATTTATTCACAATATTATTTGGGGTCGGCTACTAGTTCAACCGGTTTTACCTGAATATCAGTTTTTCCACCGAGCGACTGGCATCGGACCTCCGCAACCTGAAACTGAATTGAGAACTGAAATTCGAAAGTTGAACTAGTTGTCAGTAAATTTGAGGGCACTGATTTAATAACGATTGCCATAGATGTTCATGACAACCGGGACCGGCCGCTTTACGTGCTCTCCGAGGCACGGGCGTGAATCACAGCCAAACTTACAAACTCCGAGCTGCTATTAGGAATTTCCTAAGAAAAACCCAAAAACACTTTTTCGGCCCGACCTATTGATTAGCAGTTGCATACGCTCCCACTAGACGAACGAGACAGTTATGAAGCTAAATAATATACTTAGTTTATTTGTTTGCTTGTTTCAAACCGCCAATCTTAAGAACTACGCCTTCGAATTTAAATTATCTAATTGAATTATCTATTAGGTACATAATTTATTTCAAGGTAGTTGAACCACGCCAATTTTAAAACTAATGTGCGGTACTACCGTCACATACCTCAGACGACCTACCTAAATTGGTAGCATTCCTGCTGTTGTGTTTCGTTGGTGAGTGTAAGACCGGAGGCCCAATGATCTAAAAGCATCTCAGCAGGCCGCTATAGTGTGGGTTACCATCCTGTATATAACATAGTGACTACTACTTAGATTCTGGTCGAGTATATTCACTTTGACAGAATCAAAAAAGGAGATTTTTAATACTGAATAGCTCATTTATTAAAGACGGTTAGGGGGCGTCCATTAATTACTTGAGGCATTTTTCGACCCCCCTTCTCCCCTTGGTGAGAAATCGTAAGATTTTCCTCAACTCCCTCCCCCCTCCCCTAACCTAATCCAGCTTGTTGCATGTTCTACATCTCACGTAATTAATGGACGCCCCTTTATGTGCTATATTATGTTTGTAACAAACAAACAAGGAAAACTTCTACCTTGTTGAGTGTAGTTGAGAGGGGCAGATAGAACAAGAATAGACAAGCAAAAAGATTACAAACTTAGATAATTTTTGATTTAGTTTAGAATATTTTATGCAGAACAGGTCAGTTTTTGACCTTGATAGTGTAATTCTTTTTTATTTATATATTATAATTAACTGCTTTGTTGGTCAAGTGGTTAGCGTATGTGGCTGCTGATCAAGAAGTCTCGGGTTCGATTCCCGGGTCGAACCAAATGATTGTGTGATCCGCAAATATTTGTTTCGAAGTTTGGGTGTTTTCTATGTATAATATGTATGTAGTTACAAAAAAGAGTGTGTTTATGTATTTATATCAGTTCTCTAGTACCCATAATACAAGCTCTGATTAGTTTGATATAAGATAATACTAGATGGCTTTGTGTGACAGATGTCCGAAATATTTATTATTATTTTTGGCTTGTCGTTTCTAATAGTTTTTTTTTTAATTAAACTTAAGTAGCTATACATATTTCTTTTATTTTAAATTTAAAGACTTTTCCTTACCTGGCGACGCAAGGGAAAGTCGCTATTCTATAACTATCTATAACTATTCGGGAATTTGGTTAAAAAACCAATTTAACTTTAATAGAGCATAAAAGATCAAGTATCCTAATACAAAACATAATCCGACTAATTAAAAACTTTTGATAAAAATTATAATAGTTTATTTCATTACTATTATAATTATGAATCTACTGATACTCATTACCTTTCACTCTACTTGCATTCATTAAAATCGTTTGAGCAGTTTAGACGCTACAGTGGAATATACAAACACATGCCTTCGACGTACTTACATAGATAGATAAAAATGTAGCACCTTTAGAACATTCTGTTAGCAATTTTTTTTTTATTTATCGTAATCTTGACTAAGATTTTTTTCTAAAAGTTCTAATTTTGTGAATAACTAAACCACCTATTATAATTTATACTCGTGTTTAAGGAAAATACGCGTCGTTAACTATTTATTTTAAGCAACAATATTGTTTTAAGATTATTCTAACTTTAGTACCTGTTTTCCTTCAATCGAAGCATATTGGAGATATTAGATGAGAATTATTATTATTTGTTTTTGGAGCTCTTAATATTTTGCATTTTTAGATATTAAGTTCTTAGATATAAAGTTGTAATTTAGATATGTTCTGAACTGACATTAAATGTAATTGAATATTTTTTTTACATTTTGATCAGTAATGAGGATCAAAAAGTTTATGAACAGGTTATATGTACAATGTTGTATATTGTAATACAAACCTCGTTTCGAAGGGAAGCTTTATGTCCAGCAGTGGGCAAATAAAAACTGTTAGTGAGACCGTTTTGACTACTCTAAGTATACGTAAACCGTTATCTTACTAGGGGACCTACGTAGGTAGTTCTTTAATTTTAGAAGTACTTAGTTGCCCACTTACAAATAGTGAAGACGATTATATCCTTAAGGGTTAAAAACCTCCCTCTAAGTAGACTTTAGTAGACCATTAAATAAATAAATATTTCGGACATCTAACACACTCCATCTAGTCGCAAACTAAGCATAGCTTGTACTATGAATATTATTGAAAATCATACAAACATTTGGCCCGATCCTGGGATCGAACCCAAGACCTCTAGCAAATTTCGTGGACGTTGTTGAATATAACCATAAGTATACCGTAAATTAACACCTAATAAGGCGTAGATTTGGCCAGATAAATATTAGCTAAGTACTAACATTAGCTATGAGTGACAGAGACAAATGATCACGCTTTATCATCGTCAATGTTCAAATTAGTTGAAATTCTCCGCTTGACTTGGATTTAACGGAGGTAATCATTTAGGTTTATTGTTATTATGAACAAAAAATGGCCGGCACGAGATCCCGCCTGGGCTCCGCGGACATTCTGCCAACGTGGGGAGTCTGGCCATCGCAGTGGTGGAACTCAGGCGTTGGCTCCTTACGGATCAGACACAGGTGATCACCGAAACATCCTTTTTCCAGAGATCACCTGTGTCAGCCGATATGAGAGGCAATCCATGATAACGGTTGATACCCTGACTGACAAATCCTATTCGACGCTCACGGTATGATCAGCATGTTGTATATGTTCAGGGGTTCCCTATACTAATTTTATAAAGCTCAAGAGTTTGTTTGTTTGAACGCGCTAATCTAAGAAACAACTGATTCGATTGAAAAAAATCTTTCACTTTTAGAAACTCCATTTAACGAGGACGGCTATAAGTTAAATATCATCACGTTTCGACCAGTTGGAGAGGAATATCAATTTAAAAATGGGGGAAAATGATTTCTTTTGAAAACTTCCATTGCATGTGCTACGTAAATGGTCAAAGATATGTGAAAGTAATGTATGTGTGGAGGAACGGGTGTCGTGTTCCTCCAACACAAAGGGAGGATCCTCCGACCAGGCGAGGTGATCATGCCTGCCGGGCCACTGCCCAACAGTTGATGTTGGGTTGTTGTATATATGCTAATCGGCGCGTGAATGTCACTTTCGCGATTCAGGATTAGTAATTACTCCGTATAGATCATTACGTGTTTTTTTTGTAGTTCCGTGTTTCTTCGCTAGATGGCGATGTCATATGTTTTCGTCGCGCTGTATGTGGAAGTCGCCACATATGAATAAATTGATCGTTTTGAAAAGTGGTAAAGTAAAGTCAGCTACAGCATATATAAACATATCTAGTAATATCTACATATATACATCATTTAATGTAGAAATCTTTTAAGTTTGGCTGACTATACCCTTTGTTATGAGAAACAAGTTTCATGATATATAATTCGCGATCCAGCCCGGCTTCGAACGGAAATCTTTGTAGGGCCTTTTTGAATTTCCTCTACTCTAATAAAATGCAAGTAATACACATATAAACCTATCACTCTATCTATCTAGGGTTCGTTTAAGGATCCAGACCCTCATCAGTCCTGGCTAGGTTTGCGTAACTTTTGCAATATGCCAAATGTCTCGGTTACCACTTTCCCACGAGGCTTATACAGGGATATAAGGCTTACAATTTATACATTACACAATAAAGTATTATCGTTAACCCATTTACAAAGCCTAAATGTCTCCATTACGTTCCTAAATCTCTTGTCTCTTTATATCTTGCAAATAGATAACGCCATGTACTTCGCTATCGGTTTTATCAACTCATTTATGTTCTACGTATCAGACACTCAAACAAACACACTAGATTATAATTAACTTTATATTGTAAAGAGATTAACATTGATTGACGCTTTTATATTATATTATTTTTATTGTATGTTTAATTACTTAATAATATCTAAATTAGGTACATAATTATAGATAATAATTCTGTATTTTTATGTTATGTATGACAGTGTAATAAAATCAATCTATACAAATGTCTGTCAGTTTGTTAAGGGTAATCTCTGGAACGGCTCTTAGGCAAATTTTTTTGACTAGCTTTGTTCCGCGACGTTATTCACGATTTAAGACAATACCTGCGGGACTAAGCTGGTATGTAATAATGATATTTTACTTTCAAAGGGGCACGACACAGTTTTAGGTACCATTGTGTATATTTCGGTCGGTCATTTTACACACAACATCATTTACTCCCAAACTAAGCAGAGCTTGACATAAATACATAAACATACTTTTTTTTGTAAATATATACATATTATACATAGAAAACACCCAGACTCCGAAACAAATACTTGTGGATCACACAATATGGTAATGGAACTTCTGGGGCTGAAATACCGGTTTCACTATTGCCATGGAACTACTGAAACGAAAAAGTTTCACTTGTCCCATTGTATGTAAACTCTATGGAACCAGTGTGAGAGACTTACACAGACAGATAGACATTTTGGTAGATCTATATATATCGTAAATGAAAGCATCCTAATAGACAAACTTACAGTCAAATAATTTATAATATCATATGTGTTATTATTTTCTTATTGGCTTGTCACACCTTCGCTCTTTCCATCTTCATATTACATTTGGATCGAATATTTAAAGATGGCCTCCAATAAACGTAATTCACCTTCGAGAAGTCATTGTGTGTATCTGTTTACAATATGTCTACCTTTTGTTTGTATAGGCGTATGATTTATTTGGACACTCATTTACTTCCGTTTGGAATATAAAGTAGCTAAAGATTGTGATTTATGTATAATAATGTATGTTATGTGCGATTTTTATCGGGTTTTATTGCTTTAGAATGGTGAGCTAGAGGAAGTTGCCGTTATGTATTCGTAACAACTCAGTTTGTGCTGTAATTCAAATTTGCCTACCAAAGTGACTCTACTCTGCCTGATGGAAAGCATGAGTAGAATCCAAGAGTAGGGGTCACCATCCTCATTGTGAGGGTAGGCAATGCAGCACGGTGACTCATACCATGGCGGCCTGGTCAGATGTTTCCGCATCATTCTGACGGCCCCAGAGACCGGAAGAATAATGCAGAATAATTGGTCCTCCGGTCACACACTCATCATCATCAACAGCCTTTAACAGTCCACTGCTGTACATAGGCCTCTCCTTAAAAAGGAGGTTTTGGCCTACTACACCACGCTGGCCAGACGGGTTGGTATAGGGTTGGTTTTAAGTTTTCCTTCTCTTTGCATTGATGTTGTCTTGCGTAGTTTATCCCTTAGTCGCCTTTTACGACACCAGCGGGATCAATAGGGGTGGTGGTGACACTCTGTATTCTTAATCCGTCACCACACGGACACACACTCACCAATGAAATATGATAGCAAAAATGCTGTCATTATAAGGATGGTCTTGTGTGTGAGGATAGTACTACCCCGGTCGAGCCGGCCCATTCCTGCTGAAATCAGCGTGACCCTTTTACCTACTACTACCGTGTTGCTCTATGCTTTCATAATTTAAACCTGAAGGTGATCTTTGGGAGTAATAACAGCTGCATGACAAATGCACACATACACATAAAACACTACATATAATTGGTTATTCAAGTTAAGTGTTGTAAATAACTAGGTACATGGTGTATTTATTTATTATTATTTCTTTATACGTTGTATAGTGACGGTTTTATCCTTATTCTACGATAAAGTTTATTATTATAGGACTCTTGTGTATTTGCAAATGGAAAATAATAATAATTTTTTATGTTAAATAACACATACAGAACCTGTTTAACTTAAACAGAGTTTCACTGACACAACCGGACCATCCATCACAAAACCTAATCTGTTAGATTCATCCAAATTGATCGTACAAACTTAAACGTTAAGAGTCCACTATCTTGACCTGAAATCATATATGTTTTGAATGAACACACTACACACTCCTGACTTAAGCGTTACCAAGAAACTAAAGTTTCACCTGAACAGATGAATATAGAGACATCAAATGATATAATACTGCTGTAAGATGCGAGTAAGTAAGTAAACTACAGTAGTAGAGCTACGCTGATTTCAGTACGAAGAGGCTGGCTCAATCGGGGCAGTACTACCCTCACACAGAAGACGAACCAAAAATGACAGCATTTTTGCTGTCGTCTTTCGTTGGTGAGTGTGAGACCGGAGGCCGAATCGTTCTGCATCGCCTAGAATAATGCCTAATAAATAATCTTACTATGCCGCCATGGTGCGGGTCACACCATACCGCGGGATTCTATTGATGTTTTCCATCCAGGCAGAGTTAAGTCACTGTAAGGGCAAGGAAATCTTAAGCCCTGTTCGACCCCGTCTTGGCAGCGTGGTATAGAGGGCCTAGGTTGCCTTCCTAAGGAGAGACTTATGTTGATTGTTATTACCTGCTGGCAGCGGACTGTTAAAGGCTATTCTTGTGATCTAAGGTAGTGATATCATTCTAACAGAGCATGTCTCTTCAACGGCTAGTCGAACAATTAATTTGAGTTCCAAGACTTGTTTACATAGTAATATCCCAATAATAACGTGCAAATGATGCAATTTTCGTAGAACGAATAGTTTTACCGTAATGTACGTGACACAGATCACTGCTCTAAGTTCTTCGACCTTGTTTTCAGAAGCATTATGTAGGTGTAGTGAGGTCTCATTAGCATACAATGGGAGTGACATTTAGATCGATTTGAAACGCGATAACAATGTAGGGCTTATTAAAATTGTCATTGCTCTTGTTTCTTAGAATATCTGGCGAGTGGATTTTCTACTTAGGGGTCACGTGAGGCTTAAAGGGGGAGGGGGGGGGTCGTTCACAAAAAATCACGAAATATCACAAGGGGTAGGGGTTGTGTGTAAAAATATACCACGTGTATTATTTTTTTTTCAAATTTTCGCATTTCTTTCATTAAAAACAACCTGCAACCTTTCTACTCTACCTCTGAACGTAATAATTGTAGTCTTTAATTTTCTTTAATAAAATTAGTTGATACATATATTATACCTGTATTTTATTAATGTTAAAAAAAGATAAGATTCTTTGTAGGTACTAAAAAAATCACATGATACAGGGGGGAGGGGTATTCTTAAACTTCACCATGTATCACCAAGGGGTGGGGGGGGGGGGTTTAAAAATGACAAAAAAAGATCACGTGATTAATGGACGGCCCCTATACTGCGAAACACTTTTTTTAAATAGCTGATTGCCTGAAACTACGATTGAGGTGGCACGTACACTGTTTATTAGCACGGCATAAAGGTCTCTATGTTAATTACTATAAGCATCATTTTTCTAGCCCTTACTATTTCTAAGATTATTTGGGGTCGGCAACTAGTTCAACTGGTTGTACCTGTATATCGACTGGCATTGAACCTAAGGGGGAACTGAATTTGAAGGTTGATCTAGTTATCAGTATATTTGAAGGCACTGACTTCCCAATAACGATTGCCATACATGTTCATGGCAACCTAAACAGAAGGCTTAACGTACTCTCCAAGGCACGGGCGTAAAATACCGCCATTTATCGTACTCCGGGCTGCTATTAATGTTTCTTGTAAGAATAGATCAATAAATATTTCGAACATCATACACACAACACCATCTAAGCAGACTAAGCAAACTAAGCAGAACTTGTATTATGGGTGCTAGACAACTGATATAGATACACAAACATACAACATATTTTTTTTGTAAATTCATACATATTATACATAGAAAAACACACGAACTCCGAAACAAATATTTGCGGATCACACAAACATTTGGTCCGACCCGGGAATCGAACCCGAGACCTCTTGATCAGCAGCCGCATACGCTGACCACTAGACCAACAAGGCAGTCAGTCATATTAAAGTCCGTGAACAATGATTCAATAATAAACTATGCGAGGACAGTATAAGGTCTGGGTCTGCCTTTTCAAGAAAGGACCACAGTTTTGAGTCAACCTGTCCATTAATAGATATTTCAACCTTATACAAATATGAGTATTTATGTTTGACGACTGCACACAATTCATTCCGCGCCATTGTACAGATATTGCTCGTTACAATCGGTTTTCGTCACAGGAATGTATAAATGTGTATTGTTGTGTTTGTTTACTGCTCGCACTGATTGTTTCCTAATGCATTTATTTAGAAAGGTAGCTGTAGCGTAGATAATGGGAAAACAATAGAATGATAGTGTATATAGATATCTGGTATATAGATGCAAGACTATTCGTAGAACTATTTCCCGTTCTCTGCAATAAAATCTGCTTATTATAATTTAGAAGTACCGTGAGAGAGTGCTATTCGGCACCAATGACCCGACTTAATCGAAGTGATGGTTAGAACTGAACGTTCTTATCTTAGAGATAACTAAAATATCTACTAATTGATGAATTATTTTTATTTCCAGAAGTGCTGCTTCTAAGTGTAGCAGATATTGAGCTAGCTCGCCCAGCACCGGGAGACAAGACACCGCTGATGTGGACCTTAACTGAACATTCACCATGCTGCTCACGCTGTGCAAGTCATGCCAGTAGTAAGTACTCTCCGACATTTTTTCTTCACATTTCTCATACACGACAATCTGATACAAAATTACATAAAGCCTGTACTATCATATAACATATACATACACACTATCTAATAAACAAATATCACCCAATCACCGAAGAAGTGATCGTACTGATTATACATTTAATTGTCTTGAATTGGAATCAAACCCACGATCGTTAGGTAGTAGAGCCACTAAAATGATGACCCGACCTTCAGGTCTCCCTCAACAGAGCGAACCCATATTACAGAGCGGTGAGAGGCGCAACAACATCCTGCCCCGGGGGTGAAACTAGTCACCCCGGGTTGTACCTCTGACTTTGAGGTACGGCAGGGGGGACATCAGATGCTGCTGACGCGATCCTGGTGTTCCTCTCAACTGCCGAGGTAGGCCGCCGCGGGGTTTAGTGGGTAGACCGGTTGCCCGGGAGTCCCACACACGCCCTTCGTTTACCCCACGAAGGGTATGGTGCGAAAAGAATTCCCCGCGTAAAAAAAAAAAAAAAAAAAGGTAGTAGAGCCACGCTGATTTCAGCACGAATGGTCCTGCTCGACCGGGGCAGTACTACCCTCACACAGAAGACCATCGTAATAATAACATCATTCTTGCTATCGTATTTCGTTGGTGAGTGTGAGACCGGAGGCCCAATCATTCCGCATCATTCTCCCGGCTTCTAGAAGCCAGGAGAATGATGCAGAAAGAACTGACCAGACTGCCATGGTATGGGTCACCAGGCTTGTGGCATTATTTACCCTAACAATGAGGATGGTGACCCCCGCTCCTGGATTCTACTCATGCTTTCCATGACGCAGAGTAGATTCACTTTGGTAGGCTTAAATATTTATATAAAAAAGTCCTCCAAAAAATCCGTTGCGTAGTTTTAAAGATTTAAGCATACAAAGGGACAGAGAAAGCGACTTTGTTTTATACTATGTAGTGATGATACTACAATAACAGATGCAGTCGGGAAAGAGTGGCTTGTCCATTATACACATGAACGAGCATATAATGTGAGTACATAATACTCACGCAAGTGTCTTGTAGTAGGTGTCTTTTAGTAAACAAATTAGGAAAAAAAACTGACGCGATTAATAGATACAAACAATCTTTGAAGCAGGTTGTACAACGTTTTGACTTATTTTAAAGCGTACACAAAACTAATTATAACATTTTTATTCATTTCATATAGATATTATTGATGTCTATACTAAGATTATAGTTAGTTTGTTTGGTTGAACGCGCTAATCTCAGGAACTGCTGGTCCGAGTTGAAAAGATATTTCTGTGTTAGATATTTATCGAGGAAGGTTATTATATCTTCACGCTAAGACCTTTTTTTCCTCTTGATAGCTTCCGCTGCGTGCGCTGCGTGCGCTGCGTGCGCTGCGTTTCGCAAAAAACATGTATGACAAAATGGTTCCCTTTTAAAAGTTTAAAAAAAAGTCCGTGACAGCATTTGTCTATCTTTTATAATTGGCTCACTTTAACCTTTTTACGGAAAATAATTTTGCTTCCTCGGTATAACATAAATAATAAATAAATAAATATTTTTGGACATCTAACACACATCATTATCATCAATCATCAGCAGCCTTTAACAGTCCACTGCTGGACATAGGCCTCTCCTTGAAAAGGAGGTATTGGCCTACTATACCACGCTGGCCAGACAGGTTGGTAAAGGGTTGGTTTCAAGTTTTCCTTCTCTTTGCATTGATGTTGTCTTGCGTAGTTTATCCCTTAGTCGCCTTTTACGATACACGCGGGATGAATAGGGGTGGTGACACTCTGCATTCTTAATCCGTCACCACACGGACAACACACAACATCATCTAGTCCCAAGCTAAGCAGAGCTTGTATTATGGGTACTAAACAACTGATATAAATACATAAACATTTTTTTGTAAATACATTCATATTATACATAGAAAACACCCAGACCCCGAAACAAATATTTGTGAATCACACAAATAATATTTGGTCCGACCCGGGAATCGAACCCGAGACCTCTTGATCAGCAACCGCATACGCTAACCACTAGACCAAAGAAGCAGTCAATTACGTTAATAATCAATCATATTACGAGCAATAGAAGAAGCAGGGCCGTATGGGTCAGCTAATAATCATATAAAACTTAGTTCCTTCTCAAAATTACAACAACTCGTTATAGCCGTCACGTTGCAGAATTCCGTTCTTCTTACGCACACAGTTTACATCCATCCCAGATAGTGTCATTCATTGTCAAGATAAACCCATCGCTTCAGAGAAAAATAATAATGAGGTGATACAGTGCCCTAACTCGTGGTGTTTGAGTGTGGCCGTGTCGAATATATTGTGCCGAAAATTGTTTATAGTGAAAGTGTGGTGACTATTCTAAAAACAAGTGTTAGAACTAGTAAATTAAAAGGGGTTAATGGGTTTTTTTTTTTCAATATTTGTCTCAAGGAAAGAGTCTTACACTCGTGTAGTGTTTTCGGGTCACACATACATAATCTTAGATCTCGGAAACTAACAATCCTAGTTTAATACGCAATTATATACTCTATAAATGAAGTTTCTCATTGGAATGCAGTTTGGCAAGTACTTTCTAATATAGTGATGGGTTAGTGTTGATATGTGTATAAAAATACTCTTGACCTCGAACTAAATGCTATAACCAGTGATTATGTGGCTGAAGCCTTCCGCTCATAAATAAACCAGAACAAAAGAAACTGATATTTGCATAAGTCTTTTATAGTACATTGTATGACACTCTGAGTTATGTCTCTGCCGGACAGACACCTCTGAAGATTCCGTGAGGAATATTTAAGTTGAACACATATAATATTTTGTGATCGTGTTAAAACGAAGGTAAGGCTGCTTAAAATTGTTTTGTGTTGTTTGGTATACACTATTTATATTTATACCACATTGTCATGCCTAAAATATCGTGTGAGAGGCATGCTTACGCATCAATAAATACGGAGGTATTATCGTCTATAAGTACCGTTGTAAGAAAACTGGCAGTATTGCTGCGTATAATTTCTAAGCTAATTATCTGTACTAGAGAACCTTCTGGTTACGAATAGTGTGAATCAGTTGCTCAGTAGATCGAAGTTTAAAACTTGGAAAAACCAATAACAAGATTGGACCGAACTAGAATGTAAATAGGTAGCAGAGTCATGGTGGTTTCAGCCACGAATGTGCAGGCTCGACCGAAGCGGTATAACCCTCACACATAAGACCAACCTAAAAATGACAGCATTCACGGTGTCGTATTTCTCACCCACCTACCACACACTCTCCAAAACGGCTCGCACTACGGGAGTAAAATGATATTTTGTTTGTATGTTATTTTTAATTTGCCATTGTTTGTTTTCCAGCTGCCTGGAGACAATGTATTGGAACTGCTGTGAGGAGCGGTTCTGCTTCGACAAGAAGATAGCCACATACAAGTAAGTGTATCCGTCAATATTTAAATATTTTACTATCTATACCGCACCCTAGAATGTAAGACAAAAAATACCAAATTATTAGAGTAACCTTTAAAAAAGTACATATTCTTAGCTCAATTTACAGACAGTCCTTAAAGATAGCTTTATAGATCTCTCGTTGGTCTAGTGTTTAGCGTATGCGAGTTCGATAAAGAGGTCTCTGGTTTTATTCCCAGGTTATTGGGTTCTTCTTAGAAGAACTTCTTAATAACAGCCCGAATTATAGAAGTTTGGCAATGTTTCACACCTGTCCCTTGTAAGGTTTGAACCCACTAAGAGACGTGTCGAAAGCTTAAACCACTGGCCTAGCAGTGCTATCAAATATATACGACTTACTACTGACTTGACACATACACGGCAATCTTCAATGTTATCAGTCAAGATTAAGATTTACGCTAGGTTATCTAAACTCAGGGTCACTGAATTTAGCAACACTTAACACTTTCTATATAATTGCTGCCATTTGTCGTGACTATTCAATTTTACAGAATTATTTTTACCAAAGCCTTACATTTCTGATGCCCCACTTTTTGTAGATACATAGTTAAAACCAATAAACCAAAGTCTGGTATATTAATAATCCTTGAGTTGCACATTTTGAATGACGGTATGATGGTGTGTCACCTATCATCATCACCAAAAGCCGTTAATAGTCTTGGAGTAGACATACAAAGTTTATTTCTTAAATAGTAGCCTCAAGGTAGTAGCGATATGTTGATTTCAACACGAACGCGTCGGTTCTTCTGGGCCGGTACCACTCTCTTATAGAAAATCTACCTAAAATGACAGATTTCGTGCTGTCGTATTTCGTGAGTAAGTTACAGAGGCCCAACGATGCAGAAGCATCTGACTCAGCGAGGGTCACCATGCTGCATTGTTTGCATTCACAATGAGCATGGTAATCAATACTTTTGGATTCCACTCATACGGTTCCACCAGGAGTAGTCATTTTTACAGGCTTAAATAAAAATAAAAAAGGTATTAAGCCTGTTGTACCCGCGGGATGGATAGCAATGTTGACACGGCGTATACTGAACCCGCCACCACACGATCTTCACACCATGTATATATACTAGCTGACCCATGCAGCCCCGTCTTCTATTACGCGTAGCGTGATGTTATACCGCGGAAACAAATGTATTTTCCGTAAAAAACTCCATAGTGGCTATAGTGAGGAAAAGATAGATATTTGTCGTCCCTGAATTTTTTTTAGAACTTTTAAAGGGGTACAATTCTGTCATACCTACATAATTTTAGCAAAACTTTAACCAGTGAAAGCTCTCAAGAGGAAAAAGAACCCCCGATTTTGAAACATTCTCCACTCCTAATGGTTTTGATTGAACACTGAATATTTTTTTAAATTGGACCAGAAGTTTCTGAGATTAGTGCGTTTAACTAGACAAACAAATTCTTCAGCTTATATTAGTAGAGGTAAATATTTCTAAGGCAGATTTTTGCTAGTTAGGATTTCAGACAGAAGAACTGAGTTCTTTCGTCATGCCAAATAGGTAGTTGATGATGATGATTTCAGATGATTAATTAAGGACGACAGTGTAAAAAATAAAGTTAATAATATATAGGTACTTAAGTACAATATATAATCATTAGTTATTTATGAGACGTCCATTGTTAGTCAATTTTATGGCAATTGTAGCATACAAGTCATAAATGCTAAGAATGTGAGACTAAACTAATTAGCGTTATATGGACAAAAAAGTACTTACATTTGATTAACTCAAGTCATGAATAATAATATAATTAATCATCATCATCAGCAGCCTTTAACAGTCCTCTGCTGGACATAGGCATCTCGTTACAAAGGAGATTTAGGCCTATTATATTACGGCGACCAGTCGGGTTGCTATAGAATTTGTTACCAGTTTTCCTTACTTCCTTGCAGTAATGTTTATCGGCATAGTTTGTCCCTTTCTCGCTTCTTACGACACCCACGGGATAGGGGTGGTGACACTCCGTATTCTTAATCCATCACCACACGGCCATAATTAATAATATAATTGATGGATAAAACACTGTCACAGCAGCAATAGTCCGTACTCTAGACCACTATTGTGTAATCTGTGTATATACCTCTCCTTTAATACGAATGCAGACCTATACATCTCAAGGGTTCTCTTAAATGCCGACTAAGGCAACAACTTCACACCAAAAAGATGGTAAACTTGAAATCCCTAGACTGGGTTATTTTAGTGTTTGTCAGGCTGGCGTGTCGAGGCTAAAACCTGCTTTTTACGGAGAGGTCCATTATCCGGTAATGTTACCGGATAATGGACCTCTCCGTAAAAAGCAGGTTTTAGCCTCTCTAACAATACATATTGTAACAGGTTGTTGACATATCTTATTTTCGTATTATTCCTTAACTATTTGGGAAACTTAACTATTCCTAGCCTGGATTCCCAAGATTATTTGGGGTCACCTACTAGTGATAAATAAACTATAAAGAATATTAAAAATCTACACTTACGTATATACTATATATTCTCAAGATTATTTTTCTAACTTAAGAAACTAAAGTATACACAACGATCAGTGAACTTTTCATTATTTACTTACGTCTTTGTTCAAATACTTACACAAATTAGCACAGCATTTAAATAAGTTGCCTAGTGACAGTACAATTAACAAACGGACAGATTGAAACCCAATGTAAATATATGTAATTCTTGGTTTATACGTGTGAAATATTTTAATGATAAAATAACATTTTTATATGAATTTCGTTATCTTATTTGATGTTGCGAATTGAACAATTTAATGGGTAGAAAACTTAACGTACAGTTCTGTGTCTTAGTTATTAATAGCTTTAAGTACTTAACTTTTTTGGTTAAAATTATTACGTCTTTTAATTTCCATTTGAGTCTTTTCTTCCTATATAATCGTGGGGTTTCTATAATTGACGTATAAGGTGTGTTACCACCCCTGTCCACCCTGAGACCCGAGGGTGTAGTAAGAGCTGACTAAGGGAACAAACTATATAACAATATATCTGTAGTATGTGTGTGTATCGAGATTGAAAACTTTGAACATGCCATACCTTTTTTCTTAAGAGACGCGGTAAGGCATAAGCATAGATAAAGGTTTTTCATTCAGAGAGAAAGGTGTCTTTTTAGAATGAGAAAATAAACAAGTAAAACTACAAGTAGAAGCTAGTAAATGAATCGTCATCGGTATGTGTTGCCAAGCGCAAAACTAGAGAACAGTCGGAGGGATTCTGTTAATTTCTTCTTTACATTTTCGTTATATTAGGAAGATATTATACTATTAACTATCATCATCAACAACAGTTCACTTCTGTACATAGGCCTCTCCTTAGAAAGGAGGTATTGGCCTACTATACCACGCTAGCCGGACGGGTTGGTATAGGGTTGGTTTCAAGTTTTCCTTCTCTTTGCATTGATGTTGTCTTGCGAATTAAATCCCTTAGTCGCCTTGTACGACACACGCGGGATGAATAGGGGTGGTGACACTTTGTATTCTTAATCCGTCACACACCTATTAACTATACTAAAACGTAAAAACTGCTAGGAAAATAGTAAGACTCTTTTTCCCATAGTTGACGGTATAATGAGTCTACTTTATTTAAGACTAACTACCTACTTATCTGTGCAACAATCACTGCGGGTAACACCGCAGCTCGCAGCTAGTTTTCTATAAATCACGAATCAAGTATACCACTTCAAATCTTTAAGTGTACATCAATAAATCTTACGTAAAGTACATAATTACTAAACCACTTTATTAGCAGTGAGTTGGACATAAACGAGACATATACAAGGTGCCTCCATCAAAGAAGACAATAATCAAAACCGTGACGTCATCTCATCAGTCTGGAAAATTCGCTCAAAGAAACCACGTTTCCAGATAAACCTGAAACTATGACTTCACATACAAACACTGGTCATAAGATGGGTTTGGTATGGGTCAAAAGTTTTGTACGAAAATTTGAAAACTACTTCTTTGGGTAAATAGTCCGGGATGATGGTCTAAAGCTGGTGATACACTTTGTCAATTATGCACTATACGTTGCACTTGCACTAAACTGTTCAATATTCAGTTTCGATCAACTATCGATTTGAAAATTATCTTAAAAAGGTTTACAGTAGTAAAATATTAAACATTTGATGTTATCGCATTGTTACTGAAAGTTGAATGGGAGTTCTTGTAGAATTAAACCGTCTTCTTACTAGGAACCACCTAACGAATATTATCTCCTAAATTATGAAAGACATTTAAGCACTTATGTGTCCTCTAAAGATTGAGAAAAATTATCAGTATCTGCTAACTGACCCTTTCTAAATTGCTCTTTAAATTTAAGGAAAGGTGGTTAAAACGGCCATCAGTAATATTTCACTACGAACACTAGGATTAAAATTATCATCATCGTTTGTTGTATCTCTAAGCGTATTTTACTTGTCGGGGTCTAAGGGATTTTCTTTTTAGGGTACACCTGGTTCCCCGGCTATTGGTAGTGAAGACGGCTTGCGGTTTTGGTCGGCTCGAGTAGGAAATAACCACCAACTGGAGGTATCCGGGTGGATTTCTGCACAGATAAAAAAGGTGTATTTTTTGTAAACAGCAACTAAGTTTACAGTGCGAAGTAAACCAAAACAATAGCTTAACTAGCTCCTTATGTCGTCAGCTATCTGCCAGTGAAAGTTCCGTCAAAATTGATATAATAAATAGCCGGAAGACAGACAGACATGTAAAAAAATACAAAATTGCATTTTTGATTAAAATACCGTAGATACTTACACATTTAGTAAACAAATGTTAATTTGATATTACAAAAAGGCACTCCAATTTAATTTATTTGTATAAATAGTTACATACAACCTTCAGTCTACTGTTAACATACTTAAGTGATAATTATATTAATAACTCAATAATGTATGCATACGTTCATATGAATTACATTTTCCTATTTGAATAATCTTCGTCTATAAATATCCAAGAGCATTATCAACCAGTCATTACACCTATTGTAAATATCCTATTAATATTAAAAACGCGAAAGTGTATGAGTATGTGTGTATGTATGTTTGTTCCTCTTTCACGCAAAAACTACTAAACGGATTTGGATGAAACTTTACAGTGATATAGCTTACATATCAGAATAACACATAGGCTACTTTTTACTAAAATAATCAAGATACACTGGCGAAAACCAGGTGATTATAAAGATACATAAATCGTAGATGTTATAATGTATCACTGTTTATCTCCTGTCAAAACTTCACAGGTTGCTATGCATAGCAAACTTGCATAGCAATCATAATGATATACGCGCGAAAATATACGAAAAATCTGTTTTATTTTACAAAACTATCAGATGAAGAGTGTACTTTAAAAAATGGTAAAATATAAGGTAGTAGAGCCACGCTAATTTTCAGGCCATAATACCCTCTCCCAGAACTCAAATCTAAAATGACAGAATTCGTGCTGTCATATTCCGTTGATGAGTGCAAGGTCAGAGGCTTAATGATACAGAAATATCTCAAGAGGCCGCCATGTGAGTCACCATGCCGTGTGATAACCACTCCTCTTGGATATTACTAATGCTTTCCATCAGGGATAATGTCCATAGGGAATATAAAAAAATCTTAAATTACTTCTGAAAATTTTTTTTTGTTCTTTTTCTTACTACGATCTGTCTCCTTGCTGGGACATTTAATAGTAGGTCTGTCTTGATGTTTATTATTTACTGGCGTGCTCAGCTTGCGAATGTATCGCAGCCTACTTTACTTTTTATTTTTTTGCTATTTAAGCATGTCTTGGGGCATTTTACGTTTCAATCTGCGAGTTGCAATTGTCTGGCCAATCAAGTCACCTGCCAAACTGTTAGGATGTTTAGATATTCTTTTCTTGTACGACATTGTGAATGTTTGTATTTCGTGTCGGACTGTTTCTAAATTTAAGTCACGATGCAGTTGTTCATTTGTGACAAACCAAGGAGCATTAGTTATAATCTATATTATTATCTGAAAAATTTACAAATCTTTTTTAACAGAAATAAGTTAAATAGTTTTATATAATTGGAAACTGGAAATCAGTCATCTTCTGCCCGCGGTTTCACCCACGTGTATGCGGCTATTGCGACAAAATAGCCTATATATTTCTCAAAAGTCAAATTTATCTTTATAACGAAATTCACTCAAATCGAATCAGCGGTTTATCCGTGAAAGCGTAACAGACAGAGAGAACAGCAGCGACGGGTGAACTAAAGTTTGATTTGAAAGAAGTAAAAAACGAATTTTCAAAAATATTTCATAATCCAACTAAGGATCTATTCGTATTTAATTCCTTAACTACAAACTATCCCTTATCGTTACCATCTTTTGACTTTTCATTAAATCTTTTCAGACTAGATGACAATGTGACCTATACGAATGGCTACTTAAACAACGGGGTGAGTCTCGAGAGTGTGGTCACAGAGCAACCAGTCAACAACAACCATCTCCCTCCTCGAGCCATCATTGGGAGGGAGTTAAATGAAGTTCCTTTACACGCTGATAAACTATACGAGGTAACTAATAACTTATGATATCACATAGGATAACAGTCATGAAAACATCCAACGGCAATATTACGTAGCTACGTCTTGCATGTCCCCAACCCGCACTGGCCCAACCCGTAAGGTCGAATGGCCTTAACCCTCTTTCGAGAGGGGAGCCGAGCCCAGCTGTGGGCCGTTACGGGTTGTTGATGAGTAACTTAAACTTATAAACTAAACAAGTAAGTCTGGACAGTCGTTTATTCACCACCGCAATGAAATCATTGAAGTAAGGGAAAATTAATTTTGACGGCACGTATGGCGCCGCTTAGAGGTGTGGTATCAAAACCCACATGGCAGAGAGCTTTGTATGATCAACAAATTGATATTTTAAGTCCAAGAGATGCGGGAATTGTCTATTTATATAAGAAAACTAAAATAATATGTAATTGAAAAGATGACTGTATCATATTGTTTGTTAACTTTTATATAGAAATTATACAGAAAACATATAATTTTACAATTGTACAAGCAAAGTTATTAGTTCATTTTCAATTAATATTCAATTTCGCGAGACAATATCAGTAGAGGACTGGAATTTAAAAAGCTCTTGCATTGTAAACTATTAACTTTGTTTACAAGCTTGTGTTAAATATGACCACATTCACTACTTGACATATCACATTATGACACACTATGTAATAATACAATATAAATAATATTAAACATGTTATTTTCTTATTTTAAGGTATTCTCCAAGTCTCTTATATTCAGAGAAGACCACGAATTAAAAACCAAATCCACCAACTCATTAGAGGAACTAGAAACTAAATCCGAACCAGACTACTTTAGCAGTAGACCAAACAGAACCAAAGTGTACTTCGAAGACGAGATCAACTCACCAGTGACTGACTTTGAAATCATGTTCAAAGACGAGCTTCTCGCCAACCACGACATTTTCAAGATTGACGAAGAGGCAGAAAGCGACAGATACAGCCAGGACACAGAAGAAGGACTGACCATGAATGTAGCTGTTAAGAAGCAAGACGTAGTCAAACCCAGTACGGTGACCATCAAGGATGAATCCAAGATCACCACACCATACCCTATTTACAAATATGAACCTCTAAGTGCTTTGACCATGCCTTCATCCTTATCTCTCCCACGGGTTGAATCCGTCAAGGGAATCTTACGGACGAAGGAAGATTTAACCAGAAGTAACAGCGCCAAGACTTTGGTAAGAGTCGAAAGTAACAGCAGACTGTCCAGACCGGTTCTGAATAGAGTTGATAGCTTAATGAGCATAGATCCTAACAAGATGAACAAAGTCTTAGCAAGAGTGCCACACAGGAGCGCTTCTTTCCTGAACATTCCTGACCACTTAGCTCCTGAGAAACCTCCGTTAATCAAAAGCAAATCGATGGTAGGAGTATTATCAGCTACTGACGAGCTAAAACTCGGCCAACTACCTGACACTCCTATCATTAAAAGCACGAACCTTCCGAGGTTCTTTGCTGAAGGACCAGCTTTACCAGAATACAAAGGAGAAACTTCCTTACAGAGTATTAGGCAGAAATCGGCTTTAATGTATCAAGAAGATTACAGCATGCCGCGGTACTATGGAACTGTGGCAAAGCCAAGCCCAGCTACGACGGAACACACGCCGGTCCACGAGAGCAAGTCGATGCCGGATCTGAGGAACCCCTCCACAGGAACCACGTCTTCTGGTAAAGTGAGCAAGAGATTGGTGAAGCTGAGGAGCAGGTTAAAGCCGTTGGTGATAAAGAAGAATTCTAACGAAAGATTGTGAGGTTGACAGTATTTGATGGTATCCATTCTTTCTGAGGAGGGGCCTTATGTCCAGCAATGGGCTGTGAAAGGCTGCTTTGATGATGAATGATGCTTCTTTTTTAAATGTAAATATAGCAGGTACCTATATTTATATATTTTGGATACTTATTGAAATCAAAAGCAAATATTTGCATCGTAATCATGCTCAAATTTAGAAAAAAACTACTTATAAGATGATTTGTATAATTTATAAGATTTGTTACTATCGTTATTAGGGTATTTATGTATATTTGAGCAAGACAGACATTGGGGAAGATTAGTAGTTTGTTTGGATTTCGATGACAAAATTTAAGAAATAAAAAGAAAAATTCTTAATTAAATAGAGAGCTAATAGTAATCGTTTTGTTAATTTGTTTTGATATCAATATTGTTAAGATACTTCTTTATGCATATTACCTACCAACACGTTATTGCTCAGAACGAAATTTGTGATTTTAAATAACAAGTATTGTAGTTTTAATTTAGATTTAAAGAGTTTTAAGTAATATTTAGAACATCCTACCTATTATTGTTAAGTACTTAAATATTATTATCTAGTCATTGTGCATCACATTTATAAAAACACACAGAAATATACTGTATCTATGTACTAATACTTATTTTAATAGTCTTATAATGAGCATATTATGTTAATGTTCTAATGAGAGGCCTATATTAAGGTTCGATGATGTTGTTACATCTGAGACTTCGCCTCCCTTTGACGGACAACTCTAGCACCTCGCCCATTGCTCAAATAAAAAAGTGCGCGTTTTTCGTGTGTATCAGTTTTCAATCAACCATCAAAAAGTTTTTTTTTAAATGTGTAAAACACGAGAGGTGTTTTACACATTTTAAAAAAAGTTGCTGTGAGAATTAGTGACGAAGTATTGAGTCGATTTGCATTGTGGTAGCCTTTATCGTAGGGTGGGTTACTCTACTGTTCACACTACTGTTTACTATTTTCGAAAGGGTTATTCAGTCTCGTAAGTAACATAGATTGAGATGAGTAAATAGATGTGACAAACAATGAACATAGGTAATAGAAGCAATTGGTTTCGCTCGAGTTGTCAACATATTTTTAACACACACATAATGATAATAATAATGATGAAAACAAACATAAGCTAATGTGATTAATCAGATAAATTTTCATACGCGTTAAGGTTGCTTTTCAATCGTAGTATCTCTAGTATTTTTAAGTCTGAATACCTATTTTGCCTTTTTTACAAATAAATAAAATTTAGAAATGGGGTTTTTAAACATAGTGTGAAAACACTTTATTAGCCACAATGCTAGACTGAATAGCAACCCAAACCTATGGCATCATTATATACCATCCACAGACGTATAAGAAACGAAATAACACAACAGATACTAACATACTTGGAACAAAATATAATTAACAGATCTGCGTAACACAGTAACGTTACGTTAATTATAACGGCTAAAGATAACTTACTATTTAACATTGTACATAGTTATTGTTAAGTGTTGTCGATCCCAAATTAAATTATAAAAAATATTTGAGTGTTTTATTGTACCTTTGAAACTGTGGGACTTTTTTTAATATTATATGCGTGTATTAGACACGTAAACCTTCCTTTTGAATCACTCTATCTAGTGCTGAAAAGTGCATTAAAATCTGTTGAGTTGTTTAAAAGATCTAAACGAACAGAATCTTTTTATGAAGAGAATTCTTTTTATGATAAGTAAAGGTTTCTGAGGTTTAGAATTGATTTCGTGTGTTAGGATCGGCTATAGTTTTTAAAAATAAATAAAAATTTAATTGATGGATAGCCATGAGTCTGCTCAAGTAGTTTGATACCTACCTATAACATAAATCTGGTGTTTTGTAATTCTTCGAGAGAGGTTTCTGGAGGAACCTGTTACTTTTGGATGGGCTTGTTACTGGCTACGCACTCTTGGATTCTGCTCGTGCTTTCCATCACACTGTAGAGTCACTTTGGTAGGCTAAATATTTATGTAGAATTATAATATAAAAAAAACATTAGGCTCGTTGCTTACCATGAGATAACCAACCTGCACGTCATTTCACTGTTTGATAAGATTGCCTCGTTGGTATAACGGTTGGCGTAAGCGATTGCCGATCTAGAGGTCTAGGTTTCGATCCCGGATCGGGTCAAAAAAGTGTTATTGAGTTTATTTATTACATAAAGGCTATAGATAACAGCATGGTCTCAGTCGTGTCAGGAACCCATCTCATTGGATTACGAAAGTGAGGGAACAGATAGTGCACCTGTTTTCTGAGAGTGCGCATACACTCCTGCATTATAAATAAATAAATTTCGGACTTCTTACACACAACGCCATCTAGTCCCAAACTAAGCAGAGCTTGTATTATGGGTACTAGACAACTGATGTAAATACATAACATACTTTTTTTTTGTAAATACATACATATTATACATAGAAAACACCCAAATTCCGAAACAAAAATTTTGCGGATCACACAAACATTTGGACCCGGGAATCGAACCCGAGACCTCAAGCACAGCAGTCGCATACCTTCTCACTGCGCCATCGAGGCAGTCGCAATATCTCCTGTGCAGTTGACTGGTATCATTCCAGACACCACCGTGGCCGGCTTTGGCTAGAAGTACACCATATATATGATAAAATACTTTAGAGAAAATTCATGTTTATGCCAGCGAGTTTACCACATTTATACCCAAAGTTTGTATAAATATCACGACAGACTAATTTAGGGAATGACCAAAAATAAAACCCTTGTATAAAAAAGCGCACAATTTAATTACAATCGCTATTTCGTACAATATACCACTTGTGTACACAATATTAGATAAAGTCCAACATTAAAAAGAAATACTTAGGAAACTACAGATTCGCGCCAAGTATAATTTTCAAACTATCACTAATGTTTATTATTACTAGCGTACGCTATTATTAAAATTATTTTAACAAGGCGAATCTTAAAAAGGTCTAAGTAAGTACAGAGAGAAGTTAGTCACAATTGTTCTATTATTATTATTATTAATTTACAAACGAAAGGTTATTTATATTTCTAGTAAGATCACAAATGTCTACTTATACTAAATTAATACTATAATAATTTGTTAAAGTAATATTTCACAAAATACTCTTTATAAAACTCGTTATTTATTTTTGCAACATTTTTTTTGTATTATCTATTTTAAGAACAAAAACATAATTGTTCATTATACAAACAAAGAAATGGTCTTGTTTTTGTCCTATTATATAAAATATTGTATGAAATGGAGTGGCACAGATTTATATATTTTTAAAAAGCTATAAAATACACGCTATTTATACAGGTTGTAGCTGAAATCGAGGCCGTATGCTACAAAAAAGTCTATTGAAAAACCTCATCTATAAATATAACTAGTAGTATTTTTCTCATAATATTTAAAAATTACAAAGACGAACACTTTTTTACACTTTACAATGATTTAGAATTATGCTACGCAATCCATCTGTTATTTAAATGCATTATTTTAATATAACTCTTTATATAAAAAGACGCGAATTCGCTCTTATATAGATATCTTTATAATGGCTATTAGCAAAGTTTAATGATTATTTAATAATAGTTATACTTTTTTACTTACTGTTATTATTATAAACACCGTCTCTACAAAAATGATTCTAATTTACACCAATTTTGTTTTAAATTACCCACTGTGTAATAAAGCACGTGCATCGGGCCAAAAAATGCCTCCCACAATGAGCTAATAAGTCACGAATTCAAATTTGTAACTGTAACTATAATTTTCACATTAAATACTTTGATTATGTTACTACGATCTGAATAAGCTGTTCTATTTAAACTGAACGATGCTAGGAAAAAAGATTCAACCAATAGAATTCATGAAATCAAGTTTTGTTTTTCTAGTTTTTTATAGTTTTGATTTTTAGCCGAACGGTAGGCTGTTGTTTTCCTTAGGTTTTCCGAACTACACCATTGTAAATTGAAAAGCGAAAGCAGTCGCAGTGTAATTACAATATATAAAGATGATGTTGGAATTGGCCGAGGCGGTGTTATTAAAAAAGCAATTATTTTTAAAAACGTTCATCTGAGTGTTTTTGAACGAAAATTATTATCGCATTTTTATAAAAATGCATACATACAAATAGTTGATTTAATATCAAAAATATCTTTGTAAATTATTTTCACCAAGAAACTTGGTTGAATCTTGTCTGCCTAGTACCCATCACTATTGTCTTGCTCTAAAATACTATTTCCTATTCAGACGGTGTTATATCTCTTTTGATAAGGTAACTTGACTGCCTTAATGCATCTCTTAGTGTAATTAAAGTTAGGAGTAGGGGCCTAGCATCTAGCGAAGTTAGTGGAAAGAAGCCTACGCTAAAAGGCAACTTAGATTCATTAGTACGACTAGATAACACGTGTACTTATATAGTTTTGTTCGTCTAAACAGAGACTATCTTAAAATTTTGTCGTATATGTTGCGTAGTATTTACGTACTAATTGGAATTATAGCAATTTTGTTTTAGCAATAAAAGTAAACTTCTTGTGCATCATTAAATTTCAGCTTGCAATAAATATAATTTGTCTTTTCAACTAAATAATATTTGTAACTGATTATTCTTGACCACAAACAGTACATTAAAAATGTACAAATAAATATAATTAAATATAATTCCAATAAACGTACTAAATACCTTTTTACTTACAAAAAATCTGATTTTGAAAATCGAAATAACATTTTAATCATCTTTTCAGGAAAATGCTAATATTCATTCTGGTTTTAGGCATCACATTGAAATTTAAATATATTGACTGATATAACACAACGAAAAATAATCTGCGATTGTACTTTTATGTCAAATTATGTTTAAATTAAAAGAAAAATTGTTACCAATATGTGAACTTTAAATTTATTTAATGATAGTAATAAAAAATAAACCATACAAATTGTTGTTTCTCTTACATTACTGCTGAAATAAATATTTATTGAGTTAATTTATAATGCTCTACCACTTAAAAATAAATAATGATTATAAAAACTTAGTATATATTTTATATCAAAGCAATATATTAATTACTATTCGTATCTGCAACTTTAAATACTGAAAGTATCTAAGCTATAAACCAAGGGTCATGTCGGCCTTTCAACATAATTTATGGTTAAATATAGAAATACTAAAATCCACAATAACAGTAACATAACTAAATACAAAAAATTCCTACTTATTTGATTTTGATTCATAAAATGACCAAACAAATAATATAACAATTATAAATTCTCGAAACAATTGAATTATTTTACTTTTAGCAGAATAGATATAGCAAAATTGATGAAAAGGTACTTTACAGAAAAGTAGTTTACAAAGGAGAGATATCTAAGGGAGACAAATAATGGTAAGAAATGCCTAAATCATTGGTATTTCGTTCTACGTAATGTCTATGTACCAGAGATTTAGAGTAGACTGAATATGGTAGAATATTAATGAAACGACATAATAAATTCTTCCAGTAAGAAAAGTATAAGACATTTATTCTATGCTTGCTTAAATTTCTCTAGGTGTGTAATGTTGATAAAAATTAAATGAGGAATTTATTTTCTAGCTAGATCTATTTCGGATACTATTGCAATAATTATGAAGGTGCAGAAGAAATGCAGAATAGAAATAAATTAAGCAAATTCACTACAAAGAGCAGGTTTTTTTATAAAATAGACCCTATACCAGCCTGCCTGCCAGCGTGGCATCGGAAACCAAAACCTCCTATTTACGAAGAGTCTTAAATCCAGCAGTGAACTGTTGGAAGCTCTTGAAGTGTCCATAGACAGTTAGTAGTTGTTTTTGATGGTTAAATGAGTTAGAGCATATGACGTTATATAAGAACCTACTAATGGATAAGATTGCTCTTTTTAAATCTAATATTGCAATAATTATTGCTTATATTTTTTATGTGTCTATGTAAAAAAATGTTTTGTTGTTTGATATAAGTAATTTACTAGTTTGTTATAATGAGTTATTGAAAAATAAAAAAAAATTAAATCGTCCAAACAAACAAAAAGTGAAATCCAAACAGACACATCGTAATCAAAGTTACTAGTAATCAACTCGGTGGAAACGATAATTACTGTAATAAAGAAATGGAAATACCAGTGAATTTAATTTTCATAATCGTGGCATAATTTACAAAGTTCAATATCCTGTAATACTTATGTTTAAGGGGATTCCCTGTACAAAAATAGATCATAATCTGTTTGAACGTTGTATTGCACACTGTGTTGAATTAGTATTTTTTTGGGATAAAATTGTTTTGAAAAATACAGTGTTAAAGATGGTTTATATAGCAATCCTAACCCACGAATAAAGAGTAAATCAATAATTATAACTGATTGTGATTTCATTACATCACTAAAAGACTAAAAGGATTTTTTTTTATTAATATATTTCTGTATGTTCAAAAGAACATGAAAATGATGTAGTTTTTAATAGATAATACTAACAACCGCACTAAGTAGGGCCGCGTGATTTAAAACCGAATGAATAAAAATGTTAAAATTCAGTAAATAATTTATTTTAATCAAAAGTGGCTACTTTAAGCACAAAATCGATCAGAGTGGTGAGCAATGGGAGATGTCTATGTCCAGCCGTGCACTGAGATAGGCTGATGATGATGAAGACTTCTCTACCACATTCAGTCTATGTATCTAAGATTTGATCAGGCTTATATAAACAGATTTATAGATACAACTTATATTTTTATTGTCTAATCACTTTCGACGCCCGATGTTTATACTTATATTATAATTATATTACTTATTATATTATACTTATATATTAAAACCTGTTAATACTGTTGAAGACACTATTATGAAGTTGTTACATATATTTGTCTCTCTGAAGGGAATTTATATTTTACAGTATTCGTATAGGAGCTAGCAACGTTTTCGAGACAGAATTTCAGGTCAGCTGATTTTGTGATATGTCGTCCATTTGGCTCTTTCGGTTAGATTCCGGGCTGTCTGGCTGGCGAGAGTGGTTGCGTTCATTAGTGCGCATCCTGTCTGTGTAGGTAATAATCCTGTATTTTAAAATCATTTTAAGAAGCGTAATTTTATTTTTTTTGTATTTAAATAAGTTTAGCTGACATACTTTACTTATTGCCAGACATTTTCGACAATGCTAATTATGTGCCATACGCGAATGTTTATATATTTTTTTAAAAAAATTAAAAGTATTTTATAATGTCTGTAATTTTAATATTATGTTATTTAAAAATGAAAGAACCTAAAATTAATTTGCCAGACATTAATTCGGTTGTTAAACCTTGAATTAAAATGAAAAACTCATGAAAAGTATTGCAGTATGATTCAATTTTTTATTGAATATTCAAGAGAATGATGAGAATATAAGGAACTAATTTATCAATGAATGCGCAGATGATGAAAGTAAATTTGATAAACCAATAAAAAAAAGTTTTTATTTTGTTAAAGCGCCAAAGAAAAAGAAATTGACGCTAGGGAATAAAGTCGTTGAGTTGCGAATGCAGAGAGATCTATTGGGCAGAATGCTGGGGATTTCTCTCACCCACAAGGTTGACATTGAAAAAATTTTGGCATTTCCACATACCCCGATGCCAACGTCAATGTGTCATCCAGATGGTTCAATATGTAAAACCGATAAATCACAATTAGCAAAGTTAATAGAGCAGAAATTGGACAACACTATAAATCGACAACCGTTAACCGTTGATGTTTGTCTTGTTGATGGTTTTTTTTTTGTTGCATCTGATGAATGAAAGATGTGCCACAAACCGATGGTCCGAGAGAGACAGTTGCAGAATATATAGTTGAGATTGTTACAGAGAACCATTACAAAAGTTAATGACTTGTCATTGTATATATTACATATTATAATAATAATAATCGTTCTAGTCAGAACAAGTTTCAATAGAAAAACTTAAGAATATGGAATTAGCATAAAATTTAAAAAAACAACACTTTTTTTTAAATTGTCCTGACTACTAAATGTGAATTATAATTAATATTAAGCAAATATTAAGAAAATAAATTAACATTAATTCATTGATATTTATGTAACGCTGATGATTTCCAACGCCTATATTTATCCAAATTGTCAAAGGTGCTTTCAGGTGATCCATATTTCCAGAAGTATAATTAAAATATCAGAATCAGAATAGCGTATAACAACTTTTGCGTCGAAATCGATTTGGCAAATATGAAAAATAATCCTAGAATCGGCGTCTTCGTGTTCTTCACACGATAATGATTCTTCAAAGTTTTAATTACTTTAACACTTTGTATGAATAACATTTATTGAAACTTACGTAAATGTTTTTATTACCAATGAAAGGCAACATGTCTTCACTATCCCAGTGATCAATAAAAAAGTTTAGTAAAGCTTCTTTAAATTGTACATTTGCTAAACTTAATCAGCTGCGAAATGATGGGGCCGGATTTGGTTGGGATCGATTGAAACAGGGTTGGTTGCATCTCATCATAAAAACTTTTTTTTATTGGTTTATTAAATCTACTCTCATCATCTGCGCATTCATTGATAAATTAGTTTCCTAAATTCTCACCATTCTCTTGAATATTCAATAAAAAATTGAATCATGCTGCAATACTTTTCATGAGTTTTTCATTTTAATTCAAGGTTTAACAACCGAATTAATGTCTGGCAAATTAATTTTAGGTTCTTTTATCTTTAATTAACATAATATTAAAATTACAGACATTATAAAATACTTTTATTTTCTTATAAAAAATAAATAAACATTCGCGTATGGCACATAATTAGCATTGATGAAAATGTCTGGCAATAAGAAAAGTATGTCAGCTAAACTTATTTAAATACAAAAAAAATAAAATTACGCTTCTTAAAATGATTTTAAAATCCAGGATTATTACCTACACAGACAGGATGCGCACTAATGAACGCAACTACTCTCGCCAGCCAGACAGCTCGGAATCTAACCGAACGAGCAAGATGGACGACATATCACAAAATCAGCTGACCTAAAATTCTTTTTTTCCAAACGTTGCTAGCTCCCGTACCATATAGGATCGTAAACTGACATGTTACAACATATCACAACAGGTTTTTTGATTTCATATACCAAATTTTTTTAAATAATTTTGCAGAGAAACTAGGCCTTGATAAATAGATAAATAAGCGTAATTTACAAATGTATTTAAATTTGAAACAAGACATTTTCTTTATTATTTAAGTTATTTTTATAAATAAATAACTTTAAAATAGTATACTAATATTTCTTTTTTACAAATGACGATGAGATTATATTTGTTGTACAATTATATTATTTAATTATAAAGTTTTGGTGTCCAGTTGTTTAACATAAAAATATTTTATTTTTATAATCTTATTTTATTATATTTTAAATAAATCTCACTACAACAAATTTAATAATATTATAAATAAAAAAAAATGCTTGTACTTCTTTTGGAAATTGTTTATAAATATCTTCTTATTACTTTATTTCATTACTTTAGAAATAGAACTTAATATTTTATATAAAACTTACATTTGGAATTTTATTGTTTTTTTTTATTTATATGCATTTGTGAAATACCATTAAAGAGAAAAAAAATTGTAGAAAAATAACACAGGATCTTGAAAAGAGATATATAAAAAAACAATAATTAAAAAAGACAATTTCATTTATTCCTAATAAAAAGACGTGAGGCTTAAAACAAACAGATTCGGTAAACATCAAAACCGGTAGAGGGTTCCCTCCTCCAAGTTTTACCTCAGACTCTTGAACCGCTTGACTTTGATGGTGGCCTTGTTCCCGCACAGCTTGAGCGCAGTGGCCGCCCCCCCCAGGTCCGCCCCCCCCACATCCTTGCCATCCACCGCTATCAGGAAGTCTCCCTTCTGAATACGACCGTCTAACTCTGCGGGGGACCCTGGCAGCTGCACGAGACAATTTGATTTATTGTAAGGATCGGAAGCTAGTTGATAGAAAATATTCTTGAAAATTAGAATTCAGTGTATTTGAACGTTAGAAATATTTTTGTTTGCTTTGAATGACTAATAAAAATATTTTAAGGAGTCTTTCCTTTCTTAACATAATTTATTTTACGTAGAATTAATAAACATTGGTAGCTGTATTACTTTTCATTATTTTAATCAATTAATGATTAGTTATTAATGATTAAAGTCAATAATCATGATTAAGATTACTTTTACAATCATGTTAGTTAGTAAGTTAGTTAGTAAGTTAATCTTAAACTTTCAAAGGAGAGGAGAGACCTATGTCTAGCAGTTGATGCTGTTGATGATGATGATGATTAAAATTCATCAAATTAATTAATTGATTAAAAAGTTTATTGATTAATGCAAACACTGCTAAGTAGGATGCTTAAGTCTAGCGATGGATTATTAAAAGGTTCAGAATATCAGAAATACTTACGAATTCTCCTAAATAAATTCCAGGAGCTTGAACAGGAGCTATACAAGTCAAGCCGAGGGCTTTGCCTGCCTTCCTCGTGAGGTCCACTTCAATTTCTTCATACTTTATAGGATCAGGACGATGTACTGTCATTTTTAGCTGTTCAGAGAAAATAAGAACACGTCAATAACATAATACTGGTTTACTGGACTACAATTTTTAATTTTAAGTTACTTCTATCAAAAGAGAGTGATTTTGTCACATATCTAAAACCTTTTAGTTTTATGGAACTATATTACATTTACCAACATTATATCTGATGTGGCTTGTTTAAGCGGTCGCCACGCCGCTCTCTGCTGCGCTAAGTATTGTGGGTTCAAATCCTACACGGGAAAACACTTTGTGTGATCCAAAAATTCTCATAGTCTAGATATTCTTTGTGTCCGTTTTTTGCATGTTTGCAAAGTCCCCCGCAACACAGGAATATAATTCTAATACGAGTGTTGTCTCTTTTAAAAAAAGAGATTTAAATTCAATTTCAAATTCCGAGATTTAAAAATAGAGAAAGAGAATTAAGTAGATTCTCTACATAATAGAGCACGACCAGGAGATCAGAGTAGACGAATGGAGAAAAAATTGTGATATTTTTATCGATAATACTATGGACCCACAAGTTTATATACCATGGTTAAAGTAAGTTATGTTTATAAATAAGAAACCTAATTCTCTAAATTGAAAATCGATTTTTTTATCTACAACAACTGATGGTCCAAAATGCTTACCTTTGCAGTTTTCCGCTTAATACTAAGACAGAGTCTTTCATGCACCATCTCTTTAGTGATTACAACTCCATTACAATCTAAGATCTGGTCTCCGACCTTCAGTCTACCGTCCTTCTCTATCACACCACCTTTGTAAATATCCAGGATTATTGCTGATGCACCCTGGAAGTATAAATTACTTGGATCAGCTTTTGTAGACTTGGGAATTTTTTTTAAATGTCTATGTAATGTCAGGGGGGTGTCACTCCGCAGTTTAGGTATAGTCGGCCGTCTGTCTGCCGGGTCAAACACGCCGGTCGAACAGACATCGTCAGAACAGTTCAGAGTTACACGATAGAAAGAGACGCAATTGTAGGTAAATACAATCGTAGTGATTCGGCGTTGTGCGATCTGAATTGAACTTAATCTTTTGACACCGAGGGTTTCTTTAACTTTAATTTACTTTTCGGAGTGAGTCTTCTGTGCTGGTACTATTATGTATTCTGTGGTAATGTTGAACGTATGGCCTTATCCCTCTCCTGATGATGACCATGTAATGATGTAAACCGTTTTGATATCGTGTATATTTTGGGGGTGACCTGACGAGTTCGGGTAAATAAATAAAATCGTACTCTCCAATTGGAAAAAAGTTTTAAAATCTAAATTCTATTTCCATTTTTTTTAATCCATAAACAAATAATAAATTATTTATTAAACAAATTAAAAATGCTGTTGTTTATTGTCCTATTCGGTTATCGTGATAAAAAGTACCCAAGTACCCTATGTCATATCTAGCTCTAGACAATCTATGTACCAAATGTCATTTCAACGGTCAGTAGTTTGACAGACAGAGTTACTTTAGCATTTATAATATTAGTAAGGATTGAAATACTTAAGTGGAGGAACGGGTATCGTGTCCCTCTGATATAAAGGGAGGCTCCTCCGTCCAGGTGAGGTTATCATGCCTGGAGGGCTACCAACAGTTGATGTTGGAATGTTGTGTATATGCTAATCGGCGCGATAATTTCTCTATCGTGATTCAGGGTTAGTAGTTACTCCGTATAGTTCATTACGTATTATTCTTCGTGGTTAATAGAATATAGAAAAATTAAATTAGAAATCTCTGTGGCACCTTAAATCAAAAACTTCAGTATATGACATAAAACAGAAACAAGTAATTAAATATTTATAGGGGAGATCGATTTTCGGAAGATAGTCCCCATTTCAACTCATCCATATTTTTTTATCATTAAATTCATTACGACAACGACTTGAAGACTAGAAGACTTTACAATTGAAGACGTTAACTACTTGACATTGGCAGAAATAGCTGATATTCTGCTGGTTGCCATCTCATCAAAAGAAGAAGAGGAAATATTTATAGAAAAACCGATCTTCACATAGGAGACTATAAACAGGTTTAAATAAGGTACAAGACTATTGAACTTACATTAATTAGAGTATCACTGCCTCCTAATAGTTTGAAGCCAAGAACTTCGTTAGCAGAATTGATCTCTATTACAGTGTCCTTGTTAGGCTCCACGGGTGCCGTGGCAGGGTCGGGCGGAGGTTCCGCTGTCAGAACACAAACAACGGTTACAAAATATTATGTGAGTTTTAGAATCAGTTCCATGAAACAGTTCGGTGTTCAGTCTTGAAGCGGAATTAGAGAGAGATGTTATTATCATAAAGGAAAACCTCGGGAATTAAAAAAAAAATATTACAAATGTGTTTGATTTACAAATGTTTATATATGCTTATCAGAACACGATACAGGTTTCAAGGTTTGCTTGCTCGCTATGTTTAGTGATAATGTTTACAATTTATTATAAAAGTGTTCTAAAGGAATATCTGACTGCAATTTCCGTTCGAATAATCTTTATGATGGAACATCTGCACGGATAAAAAATATTTGTGATTTTACTCTGAGTATACTCCTGACATCACATGGTTAGTTTCTGCTTTTGCTAGACATGATCATCTTGTTGTATCCTAAAAACATGGTTGAAGCTGCAATGTTACCTTTGACGGGTGAAGGAACAGGTCGCGGGGTCTGCGGGCGGCTCGCGCCGAGGGCACCCTCCGCGTTCCTGCTCGCCGGACGAGACGGGTCGCCTGACGATGGCGGTGCTCCTGGATATATAGGGCAAAAATCAGTGAGAACTGAAGATAAGGAGACCGGGAGAATGATGCAGAAACAACTGACCAGGCCATGGTATGGGTCACCATGCTGCATTGCCTGCTCTCAGTGATGATGTGATTCTATAATGCGTGGGCTTGATGGGAGAATGCTTATTGTATGCAAATTATCTATTTAGTTCTCAATCAACACGATTAGGGAGTATGAGCCTTCTTAATTTTATCAAAACTAAATTTCTTTCAAATTATGGAATCAATCAAGGCAATATGTGACGTAAAGGAAGAAAATTGAAGAGTGTATATGTTCCATTGCTTGAATACGCTAACCCTAGGAGGCTACAGGTTCGAATTGAATTGAATTTTAAAAGAAGGCGATTGGCAACAAATTATCATATTAGACAAATAGACCAATAGCCAAGTTTAAATGCTAAATGTTAAAAAAACGGAATAAAAATGATCATTTTGAGAGTCGCAGTGAGTGTATAATCGACTAGAAAACCTTCCTACGTAAAAACCATTGTTGACACGACAGTGAGATTGATAGAAATATCTCTTTCAGTGAAGATCATTTGCGTACCTGGAGTGCCAGGTGTGGTGGCTCCTGCGGGAGAGTCATCTCCTTTGTCGTCCTTGAGGTTCGGAGTGCACACAGTGAGAATTACTACTCCTTCAGTCTGCTTTAATTTTGCTGCCGCCTGCAAAAAATATCACATTTACAACACGTAATACTAAATGTGAAGTTACTCGTAACGCTCTATGAATTGCACCAAATTTGCTTAAATTCATTCTTGGGTACTCCTTGTTTGTTTTATGTATATTTTATGTTACTTTATGATAATGATTATTTGTACCAAAGTGTATGAGAGAATGCTAAGTAGTTTTGCAACGTATTATTCTTAGGCTTAAACTAGTCGCTTAGTAGACACAGTTACATTTGCAATAATAACTTTTTCTGTAATAATTTTACTAAATATTAAGAATGCTATAAGCATACTAACTGCATCATAACTGCAATTGAGCAAGGAGTCTCTGTTGACGGCCAACAGCATATCACCAATTTGCAAACCACCCTGAAAAGAGAAATAAAATAGTAACGTGCTGGTTTTACTTTTTAACCGACACTTGTCTGCTCAAATATCTAATTACAGTTTTCTCTTCTCCTCAAAGTAAATGTTTTACAGACCACAGTTTACAAGAAAAAATAACTCTCGCACTTAAAATTATCCTGTGTCGTAGGAGCCTTTACGGAAGACCCTTTTGGGGGACAAGAAAGACAAGGGAAGAATGAGACGGTGCACGGTTTTTATCAGTTCGAGTCTAACCATCAGCTGGTGAAATTCAGGGGATTCCACACGAACTAAGATCAGGGGACTTTACGAACATAAGTGACACGGACACAAACAATATTCAGACTCAAAACAAGTAGTGAATCATATGGGGCTCAAGCCCATATGATCAAGATAAGACACTTAAATAGTTTAAAGATAAGAGAATCTTAATAGTGGTTGACGACAATAAGTACGCTGTCTATAAAACCACAACCGATTAAAATTATAGTCTTAATCTTATTTGTAATTAACTGACCTGTTCAGCAGCACTTCCTTCTTGTAGGTCTGACACGAAGATACCCCGGCCGGCTTCGGTGTGCCGGCCTTCTATAATCATGATGCCGAGACCAGACGGACCCTGGAAACATTTGAGAAAAATATATAAATCAATTTAAGTCAGGATTTGTTGTAAGATAATATTACATTGATGTTTTTTTTCACAACTGCAGCCATCCCACATACAATTCTGAGGGTTTAGGACGAGGTTATAATACATCAAATTGCTGTTGATGCCGAACATGTTTGGTGTTGCAATTACTGAAGATTGATGAACCGCACTTCGGTCACCGGTCGGTCACAATCGAGTTGACATAAAATAAATTTGAATCAGTAGAAACAAACTGTATTATATTCAACAGACTGCTAATAACATACTCAGAAGTTTCTGAATTCATATTTTAGAATAACAATACAACTTCGAATTCCAATCTACAAAATCACATGACGAAAACTGTGTTTTTCTCGTTTCAAAACTTTTACAGTTAAACCCTGCTCCCCAAACATAGTCTCTTAGTTTAATCCAAATAGATATCTGAAATACATTTTTTGTGCTAGAGGCACATAAGTCAATATATAAAAGTAAAAGAAAAATAAAATGTCTGTACCTTTTTGATAGTGATGTCTCTGACCCCTTTGTACCCAGCGAACCGGTCTTCCGAGGACTGTAACAAATATTTCATAATCAAATAAAGTACAAAAAATATCTACGTAAGTAATTTATTTGTCTCTCATATAAATTACCAACATGTTACTTAGGTACACAACATTTCAAATTTATTTAGATTAAAAACTGGTATCTGTTCTAGACCTGGCTACCTGAAGAGTCAGGTACCTTACGGAATAGGAAATGTGAATTCCTACATACTTAGTAGCAGGTATTCTTAAAAAAATATGGGTCTAAAAGTGGTCATTGAAGACCTTTCAGCAGAACTGCAGCTATGCGCTTAGAGATTTCTCAAGGGATCTAATTTATCATAATCACAAGTCTTTATTAATTAGGTTTTAATAGTATGCATGGGCGTGTGTAATCTATGCACAAAATAAGCTACTTAAGACCTTTTAAAGTGTCGATAACATATGCAAAACACTGGTAAATATATCTTTAACTTGCATTTAAAATGTTAATTTGATAGACCAAGGTTATTGACACCGTTAGTTTTGACGTTTGAAAACAGCTGATTTAAGTGTTATTTAAGTTGTATAGACTATCATATTAATATAGCTGTCTTGAATAATAATATTATCTATGCAAAGCCTTGATTTTAAAATAAATTATTCTTATTTTCCTGCTTTCTTCTTGGCTACGATTTGGAGCTGTTTTGAACTAAAGTCATGGAGTAGAACAGACTTGCAAAAAGAATAAGGTTCACGATTCCGATATTATTATATCGGAATCGTGAACCTTATTCTTTTGCAAAGTTTTGAAGAGTTTTAGGGTAAAAAAACTTTATATAATATATTTATTATATAAAGTTTTTTTACCCTAAAACTCTATAAAAAAAACTCATAAATTTATAAAGCAGTTTGTTCTCATTGAAACGGTTGAGAAATTACAAAATATAGATTTGTAGTTTTAAAAAGTTTACAACATTTATATAGTGTGTTAACATTGAAGTAGGTTATTCCAATAAGTTACAATAAAAACATTTGCATTTGCAAAAGCAGTAAATAAAATAAAAACATTATTATTGGTCAATAGTTGTTTGATTATATAATCCGATGTAAACAAAGAGACCTTCAGAAAGTCAAAGTTGATTACATATTTATTGAAATGTTAATCACGATAAACAGAACAGAAGACAGACATTATTTTACTTCTTTTTTAATAGAAGAAGAAGAGAAGTTATTTACTATAATGGGATAAAAAGCAGAAGTATTATTGGCAGTCATGCTATAGAACATGCTTAATTTCTTATGGTATATTACCCGTCCACGATGATTTCGCTGTAAAAAATAAAGATTAAAATGTCAGTTGTCATAAAGAAAAAAATCATGGGTATTATGTTGTTGGTACTTCTGTTGTATATTATTCTGGAAGTAAATGCTTGTGTTTATGTACGTATTTTTAATGTACCACCTTTTGATATACTTCTTAGAACATTTTCAGTCGTATCGTAAGTAGAATTAACGCTGATCTTAAGATTAGTTTGGGAAAGTCAGAGAAAGAAGACATACAATCCCTACTAATATTATAAAAGCGAAAGTAACTCCGTCTGTCTGTCTGTTACGCTTTCACGCCTAAACCACTGAACCGATTTTGATGAAATTTGGTATGAAGATAGAACTGAACTTGGGAAAGGACATAGGATACTTTGTATAGCGAAAATAAAGGTAGAAGGGTTTGAAATAGGGGACGAAAGTGTGTGTCGAAGTTCCTTAGTATCAAACATAAAATCATGTAAGATTGTTTAATCTACCATTACCGTGTCGCACGATATAAACGAATTCCACGAGGGCGAAGCCGCGGGCGGAAAGCTAGTACTACAATATTTTATCTTCTGGGTTTCTTATATATTGCAATATATATTTGCATTCAAAGAAGATTATATAAAACTAAAACATTGCAGTAGTCTCCGTGACTTGATATACATATTTTTTTTTTAATATTTTGACGTTTACAATTAACGAAGCTGAATTTTTTTTATGGACAGTGTCCATAAAACGACATTCCTGAAGTAACAAGATTATCGTAGACACATAGACTACCAAGATGCCTTCGTTGCAAGTTGACAATAATGTCATATGATATGATATGAAACCATTGCACACAGTTATCAGTGTGCATAGATACACATATTAAAGTTTGAAAAGCCGTCGTCACGCGTTACATAGAAATGTACCACAACAGTTTGAAAACGCCTGACTGACTGAATTTATTTTTTAACCTTAGTTTTATTGTTCACCAGAGGACACCACATTGGATACGTGACACGCCATACAGAGCCTATAGTTAGCGGTCAATAAGGACGTTTCTAACGATACCTCATTTATCTTCTGAAAAGCAGTGTAGAAGGTATGCGGGAACAGACAATTGTCGAATTAGCAAATAATATATTTTTTACATGTACAAGTAACGCCATTTCCAATGATACCAAACACGGCATATTTATCTTCAAGTTTATTTTAACATAGTACTTTATGACCGTTAGAGGACGCCTTGTCATATAGCCTATAACCAGCGGACGATCAAGAAGCTTCTAAAGGTACCTCGTTTGTTAAGTTCTAATAAGCAGTTGAGGAGTTATGAGGGAGCAAAAGAAAATACATAGCCTGTGAAAATCATAACCCTCCTTTGGCTTTGCCGTAGTCGGGTAGATAGGGTTCCATCTTCTTAGGGTCGGGTAAATAGGGTCTGCGTCATTGACGCAGTAGTAGCGTATGCGACTGCTGTGCTTGAGGTCTCGTGTTCGATTCTCGGTTCAGACCAAATTTTTGTGTGATCCGCAAAATTTGTTTCGGAGTTTGGGTGTTTTCTATGTATTTATATCAGTTGTCTAGTACTCATAATACAAGTTCTGCTTAGTTTGGGACTAGACGACATTGCGTGTAAGATCTCCGAAATATTTATTATTATTTTGTATTGAGTGTTTCTTGAAATCACAACAAAAAGTATTTTCTTTACATATCAATACTTTGTTTTTTGTGAGCATTAATATAAATAAAGGCATCAATTTGTCATAGTATGTTGAACTGAACACAAATAAAGTGCGCCGTTATTGATACAACTGCTGGTACATATAATTTATGTACATATGGTCTCTGCAAACAAGTTGTTACTATGGTTGTAGGTTTCAATGGGACCTTTTGCAAAGTCATTTACATAACATCACGTTGGGCGTTTAAATAAGTACCTAATCGATTTAGCCAGTAAAATAATCGATTTATCCATAAAATTTCTAGAATACATTAAAAACAAGTTACTCGTTTTATCATCAGCTTTCTGATAGTGAAAGTCCAGTCAAAATATGTAAAATCGTTCCAAAGATTACCCGGAATAAACAGACAGACAAAAAATATTAAACTTGCTTTATTGATGTGAGTACCTTTAAAACTTTTATATAAACTAAATAATAATAACTGATAATCTGATGTTACCTAAAGAATAATTATATTTATTCTTATAGATAACTTTGAAATACAGGAAGATTCTCGATTTGATTTTCTTTTGTTAAAAGTCATATCGCACTAGAAATACTACGACAATTTATGATGACGATGATAATTTATTGAGAAGATGAATTGCGAGAGGCAATTTTTTTAAGAGATTTGAATTTGCCAATTCCATTCTAAGATCATAATAGAAACAAAAACTTGCATGACAAGTGTATGTGAACTATAAGACCACAAAGTTTTTAGTGCCATTACCCATGACGTCAGACACAGATTTTTTCATCTATGACGCTATTCTGCTGAGAACATGACTTACAATTGTTCACCTAATCCAGAAATAGCAACAAAAATAAACTCGCTGGACAAGAATGGGTATTTTATACATTGTGTTTATCTATATTGTATAATCCGACAATGCAAGGTATACCTACTTGATTTTAGTTGAAAATAATGCTGTGTAATATGCGCTATTCATATAACATCACTCTTGCTGTCATATTTCGTTGGTGAGTGTAAGTTCGGAGGCCCAATCATTCTGCACCATTCTCCCGGCTTCCAGAGGCCGGGAGAATGATGCAGAAACGTCCGACCCATGCCATGGTATGGGTTATTATGCATGCGGATGGTGGCCCCTACTCCTGGATTTTCGGCTACTTGTTCAATGGGTATTACCAGAATATCAGTTTTTCCACGGAGGAACTAGCGTCGGACCTCCGCAACCCTGAGGAAGAACTGAAATTCGAAGATTGAACTAGTTGTCAATATGCACAATCACAAGGAACAGCATTGAATGATATTTGTCAATGCATTTGTGAACTGCCCTTGACCGGGATAGCTGAAATTCCTTGGTTGAAGAATCGTGTTTCCAGGTAAGTTTGACTTTAAAACCGTAGGTACAAAGTAAACAGGACCAGGGTGTTCTAATACATGGATTTGTATGTAACTGGTATCGAAGGCAGTGGTGCGGGGAGCGGCAGTAAGCAACAAACTATTATCAGGTTAGGCACCTGATAATAGTTTGTTGCTCACCGCCGATCAGCCATGGAAGAGCCATTCATTCGATGGCTAGTTTCTAGCAGCAAGCGAAATTTACAAAAAAACTTTCAAACTTAGACCTTGCTAAATTTAAAATATAATTCGTATATGAAAACTAGCCAGGTCATATCTAAGGCTTCAATATATTATCGTAAGTTCTAGGAAGAAATTATGTATTAAGTTGTTTGTTAATAAAATATTCAATGTTATAAATGAATTTCAGAACTGAACATGGAACTTGGTACCCATTTAGATCTTAATTCTTTTATCGTTGAAGTCAACAATCAATGCATTATCCAATCCAACAATATTTTGAACTTGGCTCTCCCTTCTTCCTAGCCTTATTCCCAATATTATTTGGAGTCGGCACCAAGTTCAACCGGTTTTACGTAATTATCAGTTTTTCCACGGAGCGACTGGCATCGGACCTCCGCAACCCTAAGGGAGAACTGAAATTCGAAGGGTGAACTAATTGTCAGTAAATTAGAGGGCACTGACTTCCCAATAACGATTGCCATATATGTTCATGACAACCGGGACCGACGGCTTTACGTGCTCTCCGAGGCACGGGCGTGAATCACCGACGAAATTCCAAACTCCGGGCTGCTGTTAGAAATTTCCTAAGAAAAACCCAAAAACACTTTTTGGACCGACCCAGAATTTGATTAGCAGTCGCATACGCTATCCACTAGACCAACGATGCTCTCATTTCATATTATTATTTTTGATAAAAAAAAACTATTCTGCCTTTATACCTATCTAGAAATACTCCACGTTAATCAGTTCTCAATATTAGTTTTACATACCCATGAATCATGTGTTCCGGGTTCTATTCCCGTTTATTCCTGTTCATTGTTTACTCAGCTACGTATAATCTTAGAACATATAATACATATTACGTAAACAAAAAAGATTTATTTGGTGTTGAAATTTTGCCAATCTGATTTTAAGTAAACGTATTTTGTAGTGTGAAGATCATGTCTGTGCTGCGTAGGATTAGTACGATCGAGTATACTAGGTGACCTACACGTCTTTGCCTGAGTCTCTTTTCAATCACGATCGGTTCAGGCGCGATGTTGTCTGATCTTTCTTAGGCACGTCAGCAAAATGTACATTTAACAAAACGTAAAAATGGGCTAGATGGCTTCGGCGTTCATCGCGAGATACAATCTGAGACGGGAATTATAATAAATGCAATTAACGATTTCCCATAGTTTCAACCGTTTATATTTTTTTGTATGGTATGGAGAGCAATGGTGCAAGCAACTCAAAAGACGTGCGTTGCCATCCTTTGATTAAAAATGCATAGGAGATGTAGAGAGAAAAGCTTGACATATAACCAAAGAAATTAAGAACGGTTTCTTCATTTTTTTTAACCAGTGAGTGAGATTGTCAGAACCAAACCAGTCTTCTCCGTTCTGAGATTCTGGAGACGAAGATGTCTGTCTGAAGGATTAAAGATTTCAGTTCATAATAATAACAACTTTAACACAAGTAGAATCTAAAACTATACATGTAAGTAGTAGGTACAAGTACCGGCCTTATCTATCAAAGTCAATTTCTTACAGACAACCATGGGATGAAGAGAAAACACGATTTGGAGAAAGTACTATAATGTATGTGTTCTTATCAGATTTTTAGATTTGAAATGTCAAATTGATACCATCCTATTATCATTATAAACGCAAAAGTTTTGTGAGTATGTATGTATGTTTGTGGCTCTTTCACGCAAAAACTACTGAATGGATTTTGATGAGACTTAACAATAATATAGCTTACATATCAGATTAACACATAGGCTTCTATTAACGCGATAACATACACGCGGACGGAGCCGCGGGCAAAAGCTAGTCTATAATACTATCGATAATATTCACTCGATACTACCATCACCCTAGTTCGATTTATAGAACTGGAAAATCGAAATTCGAGACTGGTAGATATTAATGCAAAATAACAAGACATAGTTAGGAATTTGATAATTTGTGTAATAACAGGGAAAACCACAAGACAGTGCGACCTTGTAGAAAAAATATTGTACTAGCTAATTATGGGAATCAGCATGGAAGAACAAAGAAATTGTTCGAAGAGTTTTTTCTAAATAGCAGTTACTGGCATTAAAATTTGAATAAAAAAAGTTTTAGCATATACAAGAACATTCATGTTACAATAGTTTAAATTAATCTAAAAACTGTTAAAAATTGAAAAACTTTTTGTTTAACTTCTCCGGCCAGTACGACCGGGATTATATCCGGGGGCTTATTTCACCCGGGTGATATTACCTAGGTGAAATAAATGAACTAAAACTATCATTTGTTCACCTGGATGAACAAAGGCAACTTTTTTCACCCATTCATCTTATCACCTGCATAAGGTACGACAATGAAAGCCTTTCAATTTACAGACGTCTCAATTTAGGAAGATTTAAAGACTGAGATTAAGATAATTTGTTGTTATCTTACTGTAGTGTATGTGTCACTCAGTCATTCATTCACTCGCTCACTGTACTATTCGAGAATGAATGAGAAGGAAGCATAATGTCATCTCCAGCTCACGTGCGGTCGTGACACAGTTTAGTCGACTGTTAACGAAGATAGCGAGTTGGTGCGAGCGTCTGTGAGCCGACAATATAGAAGAGTATAGTACACTTACCTTCCTTTTCTTGAAGGACAAAGAAGTCCGCCGCCATACTGTTCTGAGGAACGTGGCAGGGTTGCAGTACTGCTCGGAGGTGGGGCGGCGCGTGCGCACCTCAGTCATCACAGTCATCACTATAGAGCTATCATCTGTCCATCACTTCTCTACGGCACTTTAATTTCACTATATTAACGTCTTTACTAAATATTTTATGGTTCTTTATTTACTTTGACCAAAATATTAGTTTTTCTAGATCAAGTTTAGAATTGAATTAGTTATGACACCGGAGGTTGTACAAACAATAGAAATCATCATAATATATGTAATATTAAAAATTTTTGTTATTGTGGAACTAAACAAAGTCTTGTAGAAACAAGCTTAATACCTTCCTGCCTATTAACGAAATATCGCACATTGACTAATTTGTATCACAATGTAAAGTATACGAATATATAGTATAGAAAAGGTATATAACAAGTATATAAAATAAGTATATAAGTATATGAATATATAGTATAGAATTAAAGTATAGTACATTACACTTTGAAATGTGAAAGATGTAACTTGTATTGATGAAGGCTATGCGGATCCAATGAAAAGAAATCTATCCAGAGTTTGGGCAGACAAAGATGAAAGCTAGGATTATTTTTATTTTGGTAAAATTTATTTAATAAAGATAGATATATGTATAGAAGTACCTATATATACCTCATATTTGCCCTGTAAGACAAAAATGTCAAGCGATGTATATTTGGGTAAAGACCATCCATCCTTGGAAACCTTAGTCGGCCGGGTCTATGGTCGTTAGGAGCTACAATCACATTCATTGTATAGACCTCGTTAAATAACAATTCCCGGGTTCCTTCTTCAAATAATTTAAGATGTTGGTTTAGATTAGCTTCGCGTACAAAAAAAAATTAAGTTCTGTCAACTGTAACTTGACAATATATCTTCTATGAAAGAATCAGTCACAAACAATAATTTTAGAAAATATTCTGGTACACAAAATAAGACCGCTGATAAATTTGAAATGAAAGATTTCAAAAATGAAGGATATAAACAAACAATAAAACAAATACTACACGAAGAGTTTAAATATATTATAGATAAAAACGTTTAGATCAGGTTTTAACAGATGCCGCGGAACATCTACACGAAATCGAGAACGATTACACAGTGAATCACCTATCTGGTAATCTTATCTAGAATAAATATTATCTAAATGCCAAATTACAAAACTAGGATTTTCTTTTACTACCATTGCCTTTACATTGCTATTCGCGTTTCTAACACTGTCCATCCAAATTCTAAGACTTGGAATTTAGATGACAAAATATGGGTGACTGATACCTTCACTCCATGGCGATATTATCCAAGTGTTGATAGAAGTGGTACTAGATAAAGCAAGGAACACAGCCATCAGAACAGATGCCTGTGACAACATAAGAAATATACTGACAATATATGGTTAAAAACTGTTTGAAGATATTGATGGAGACAAGCAAAGTTTTTGGGACCTTTCTTGAAAGTCATCTAGAGTATTTAGTTAAGAATCACGACGATCATTAAAATCAATAAAACAGGTGTAAACATGTATAAAAGTAATGATACGTATGCAAGCAGCTTAACGTTAGATGCAGAGGATGTGATTATCTCGGTCGCCCACACGCAGCCGTGAATGGGGATCAAGCCTGATAAGGCTGTTGATAAATACGCAAATGGACAAAAACTAATGTAATCTGACGATTGTGTAAATTCGAGGGCAAATGTATGTGGGTACATTAATAATTATATATGTAAATATGGCAAAATGACTGATAAAATTTGCGATATGAAAGGCTAAATATGCCTTCGCACTAGAAATAAAGAATAAAACTGTGCTCTATCTGACTGATTCATTAAAACAAAGGTTTAGACATTTTAGTGATTGAAGCTTTTTATGTTATACCAGCTGAGTCCCGCGGTGTTACCCGCGTTTATTGTTGTCAATCTCGAGTAACGCCGCGGAGTGAAGCTAGTCTAAAAAAATTTAGCCTAAGTTACTCCTTATCTAATCAGCCATCTGCCAGTGATAGTCCAGTTAAAATCGGTCCAGCCGTTCCAGAGATTACCCAGAACAAACAGACAGACGGACAAAAAATTTATGTCAGATGTCAGTACCGTAAATACTTTGATATGCATTTAGTTAAAACCTGATTACTTGTTATTACAAATAGATGTATAGATATGACTACAAATAAATAATTATGTGAAATATAACATTTATGTCTTCCTAGCTTTTATTATTCCAAGATTATTTTGTAGTCGACTGCTAGTTCAAATGGTTTTACAAAAAAAATCATAATTGGGAAAAGAACCCAAGAGCACTTGATCGGAAGTGGCATACGCTTACCGCCAGTACAATTTAACAGTAAAAGGTAGCGGTTCGCGCCGCCGCCGCGACAGAGACAAGCGACCGAGACAGGAGACCGAGACCGGAGACCGCAACCGGAGACCGCGACAAGTAGGTGTCGGTTCGCGCCGCGACAGAGACAAGCGACCGAGACAGGAGACCGAGACAGGAGACCGAGACTGGAGACCGCGACAAGTACGTGTAGGTTCGCGCCGCGATAGAGACAAGCGACCGAGACAGGAGACCGAGACCGGAGACCGCAACCGGAGACCGCGACAAGTAGGTGTCGGTTCGCGCCGCGACAGAGACAAGCGACCGAGACAGGAGACCGAGACAGGAGACCGAGACTGGAGACCGCGACAAGTACGTGTAGGTTCGCGCCTCGACAGAGACAAGCGACCGAGACAGGAGACCGAGACAGGAGACCGAGACTGGAGACCGCGACAAGTACGTGTAGGTTCGCGCCGCGACAGAGACAAGCGACCGAGACAGGAGACCGAGACAGGAGACCGAGACTGGAGACCGCGACAAGTACGTGTAGGTTCGCGCCGCGACAGAGACAAGCGACCGAGACAGGAGACCGAGACAGGAGACCGAGACTGGAGACCGCGACAAGTACGTGTAGGTTCGCGCCGCGACAGAGACAAGCGACCGAGACAGGAGACCGAGACAGGAGACCGAGACTGGAGACCGCGACAAGTACGTGTAGGTTCGCGCCGCGACAGAGACAAGCGACCGAGACAGGAGACCGAGACAGGAGACCGAGACTGGAGACCGCGACAAGTACGTGTAGGTTCGCGCCGCGACAGAGACAAGCGACCGAGACAGGAGACCGCAACCGGAGACCGCGACAAGTACGTGTCGGTTCGCGCCGCGACAGAGACAAGCGACCGAGACCTCACAAAACGAGTTACAATCAAAACGTGAATGATTTTAGTAAAAAACTCACTATATCTAATATAATAATCAATTCAGATTATTTTTATTCATATACCTTGATGGATTAGTAACCTTTTATAACATGTTATTAACATGAAGGCCATGACATAAGGAATTCGAACACGAAATTAACGATATCGATTGCTTTGATCGCGTTCATCTATTAATGTTTTAATCAAATTAGCTTGTTGGCTTGTAGCTTTATATAAACGGGTACAGGCGGATCATTTGATGGTAAGTGGTTACTAGTGGCCATCACTGTTGATAGGAGACTACCATCGTCCATCAGCAGCCTTGAATAGTCCTCATGAACATATTAAGCTTCTCCTTTGAAGAGATATTTTAGTCTACTTTACCATGACGAGGTTGGGTTTGTATGAACTGCATGAACTTCCTCTATTTGCTTGCTTCATTGGCAAATATTTTGTTTTGATCACGTGACTTAGTTTCATTACTGAATGAAACAAGAGAACAAAGAAAGAGTATAGAGAATAGAATGGAGAGAGTTTTTTGTTTTTTTGGAAGACGGTCCCCATTTCATCTCATCTACATTTTTTTATTATTAAATTCATTACGACGAAGACTTGAAGACTGAACATTGGCAGAAATAGCTGATATTAGTCTGGTTGCCCTTTCACCAAGAGAAGAAGAAGAAGAGAATACAATAGAAAACGAAAATTGTAGGCACGCTTTGCTGTTGGCCTGCGTAGTTTGTTCTACGTTCGAATCTTACGTCACCCACGGGATGAATAGGGGTTCTGGCACTTTGTATTGTTAATCCGTCATTACACGGACTCTCGTTAATATATATCTGCAACTCAGTAAATACAATCGCGATGCCATCCTTTAAGTCCCTCTTTTGGGCTGGATGCGTGATGCGATACTGTAAACGCTCGCTCTGGGGGCAGAAAGGGTAAATCCTGGTTCCGATTATGAAGGGGGTCATCTGCAAGCCGTAGATAGATGGCCCGAGATAAGTCGGTGTTTTAGGGATTTCCTTTCTAGGGTACACATGGTACCCCGGCTACTGGCCGTTAAGAATGAAATTTTGATCTTAAATATGTTATATATCTTCATATATAAAAGCTGTGATTGTTCAATTATAATTTATGGATAATACTACCAAGTGATATTCTCACGGCAATGTAACTTGATACGCAAGCCGACACCGTACGAGGCAAACGTATTGTTGTTATTCAGACAATAGTCTATTTATGATAGCCACTGAACGTTTATAGTTATTAAGGAAATTATCTGTAACATCGAATCGATACAATAAATCGATTACAGCGAAGTTGTAAACTTTTTCGTTTTCTATTCTAGTTCTCTGTTCTCTTGTTTCATTGGCTAATGTCACGCAGTCACGTGATCAAAACAAAATATTAGCCAATGAAACAAGAGATTAGAGAAAGAGAATAGGGAATATAGTAGAAAACAAAAAAAAATTTAACTTGCCTAAGGGGCTCAGACTTCTTAGTAACAGTTAATTTCGAGTAACAGGGCTACATTATATGTTCATTCTATTGCTCATAACGTTGTTCATAACGTATCTCACATCATCATCAGCCTTTAGCAGTCCAATGCTGGACATAGGCCTCACGAAAGTATATCACTTGGTTAGACCTAGACCCTGGTTCGATTGGCAGGAGCTGGATGGGTCAAACCAATTGGCACAAGCACTCCGCCTGGCCTGTGGACAACCTACACTATATTTTGTTTATCCCCGTAAGAACCCGTTTGTCCCAACGGTTATCGGGTTTGCAGCTAAAGTGGCCAGTCCACTGCTGCTTCAGCTAGATAAAATCAAGTCAAGGTCTTAAGCACCTGGTCAATCTTACCCTTAAATTTAAATTTACAGGATATCTATACCATTTACTACATCTAAACTAATACTAACTGCCTCCGCAAATGTTTGATTTGGAGTTTGGGTGTTTTCTATGTATAATATGTATTTAGAAAAATAAATATGTTTATGTATTTGTATCAGTTGTTTCGTACCCATAATACAAGCTCTGCTTAGTTTGGGACTAGATGGCGTTGTTTGTGAGATGTCCGAAAGTCCGAAAATATATTTTATACTGCTCTGACTTGAAAAATGATTTTCAGTGATAGATAACTCGGCAATCGAGCAATGCAATAGACAATGTTTCGTCCAAATGGAGCGGAGCATCGGTTCGTTAACGGTTAAGTTTCACTTATACAAAATAAGAAAATAATTATATCCTTTCAAAAGTTCTAAAAAATGTCCGCTATGGCATATTAACGGCGGACTTAATGGGCATTAAGTCCGCCGATGTAAAAAAGTGCATAAAGTTATAAATAAATAAAAAATAAATAAATATTATTATTTCATTTAAGGTTGGTTCTTTATAATCTGTTCTATGATAAACAAATATGTTCACACTATTATAACATCAAGTTACGGACAAAAGAGGATGTAGATGAGGTTGCATGGGCCAGGTTGTAAATAATATCGTCAGTCAGTCAAATACACAACATTATACACCCAACACATAGACATTTAAAAATATTATACAAAATACTACAAGTTTTATCGTCAACATCAACATAATTAACAAGTGGCTCAGTGGTACTTTAACGTTCCTACAGAGGTCACGAGTTCGATGCCCGCTTAGTGCAAATATTGTGTCGCAGTTACAATGTAATTATTTATGTTGTATTTTTATGCGTATACGATGACATAATATCAATGTGTTTTTATAAAAATAAGTGTTATTTAAAACTGTACATTATACCACAAAATAGCTTAGTTTGATTCGAAATAATGTATGCATATCAGATAGACCACATTGGTCAAACTGACATGTTGGTCGAGTGGATAGCGTATGCGACTGCTAATCAAGAGGTGTGGGTTTGGGTTTTTCTTAGCAGCCCGGAGTTTGGAAGTTTGGCGATGATTCACGCCCGTGCCTCGGAGACCACGTAAAGCCTTCGGTTCCGGTTGTCATGAACATCTATGACAATCGTTATTGGGAAGTGAGTGCCCTCAAATGTACTTACAACTAGTTCAATTTCAGTTCTCTCTTGGGGTTGCGGAGGTCCGATGCCAGTCGCTCCGTGGAAAAACTGATATTCAGGTAAAACCGGTTGAACTAGTAGCCGACCCCAAATAATATTGGGAATAGGGCTAGGAAGAAGAGATAGATCACATTAAATGTATATTAGAAGTTCTTTGAAAATATTTGACTTTATGTCGGTAATTGTTTAAAAGTTCTAACTTATCTGTCTTTTTGTAACGTTTCTGATTGGTACCGCGCTCCTATTGGTTGTGGCGTGATGATATTTAGGACATATAGTCTTCTTCAATAAACGGGCTATCTAAAACTGAAAGAATTTCTCAGATCTAACCAGAAACTCCTGAGATTAGTCCGCTAAAAAAAAATCTCTTAAACTTTATATCTTAATATATATAATTCTTGTGTGAGTGTGTATGTCACTAAACTTCTCTCAAACGACTGGACCGATTTTGATGAAATTTTTTGTGTGTGTTCAAGCGGATCTGGGAATGGTTTAGATTCGCAATTGGACCCGGTAGGTGGCGTTGCGATCAAGTTCTGGAATTTTAAAGTTGGGCGGTACGAAGTTCGCTGGGTCAACTAGTATATATATATAAATGAATTGCTGTTCGTTAGTCTCGCTAAAACTCGAGAACGGCTGGACCGATTTGACTAATTTTGGTCTGAAATTATTAGTGGAAGTCCAGGGAAGGTTTAAAAGTTAAATATATAAAAATTAATTCTATTTTTCTTTATTAATTATGGATTCCTTTTGCTAGTTTTAAGTTTATTTTATACAAAAGTTTAGGTCTTCTATTTATCGATTGAGGCAGTACGAAGTCTGCCGGGTCAGCTAGTATATATATATATTTTTATACCTACCTAGAGAAATAGCTACAAAAGTTATGCGCAGACCGCAGTCATACGGATACAAGAAAATAAATACAATTCCGCCTCCTTCGTTTTGTTGTCGGTTAAAAAAACTCTTTACACGCACACCATACTATAGAGTTACATGCGAGACCATAATATGTCAGACATGTAGTGTACAAATAGCCTTATTGCCAAATGTACTAGTAAATATAAAAAAATCGGACACCTTGCACACAACGTCATCTAGTCCCAAACTAAGCAGAGCTTGTATTATGGGTACTAAACAACTGATATAAATACATAGTGTCAACCTATCGCCGTCCACTGCTGGACGAAGGTCTCCCCCAAGGAACGCACCCATCCCGGTCTTGGGCAGTCCGCAAATACATAAACATATTTATTTTTGTAAATACATACATATTATATTTAAAAAAAACACATAGATGCGACAACAAATATATGTAGATTACACAAATATTTGTCTGACCCGGGAATCGAACTCGAGACCTCTTGATCAGTAGCCGCATACGCTAATCACTAGACTAACAAGGCAGTCAAATATAAGTAAAAATCACATAGTCACTGTTAAGTATACTTTGTCTAGTAAAGATAAACTAAAACCCGTTATTTGACATTCTCAGACTCATACATGCCACGCAGATGTGTTCAATGCGTCAGTCAAGAATAATAAACTAAAATATTGGTAAATATGTTAGTTTATTATTCTTAACTGGAGTCCGTATGCTGACAATATAAGAATACGGAATGTCACGATCCTTATTTTTCCCATCGGTATGATAAGGTGCGACTGACAATGATACAATGATAACGATGATATTTGCAACTATGTCGGTTTGGAAAACCAACAGTTACAAAAAATGGTCGGTTTGATATGCAACATCAAACCACTTACAGATTTTCACGAATTGCAATTAAAATAAATATAAGTTCTAGAATTATACGACACTACACATATACCTACATTAACAATTAGCTTATGTACTGCGTCCACCATCGGTTTTGGTGTTAAACGGATTAATACAGTACCTACTCCTTGCACAATTTATTCTGAGTGTAGTGTGACCACTATTATTGAATTCTACTCATGCTTTCCATCAAGTAAAGTGAAGTCACTTCTGCATGTATATACATAAAAAATATCGAGATATTATTGCAAACATAATAAATAATATAAATGTTATAAATTTCACAGTAACTGAGCAGACTTACAGAAGACTTACAGCAGACATTAGACAGATCTATTATGCTTTTATAACTAAACCGTTCCACTGACTTCAATGATTTCTGGCATGACAATACGTTCATTTCTGAGGGACGGCATAGGCTATTTTTTACACGGGCGGTCCCGAGAGCAAAAGTAAATTGTATAAAAAGACCTATAGCCACAAAAAGAAAACAATAGTTTCAATATAAATTATCGTAGTGTAATCAGACATAAGTAGGTAATTATGCAAAACTTCAATTATACTGAATACACGAAATACACATTGAAATGTAATCAAGTCTTTTGACTTACAACTGGTTTTTTTTATCTTCACAGGTAATTTAATACCACAGTAAAATACTATTTTTATATACATAGATATAAATACCAATATTGACAAAGGAGAACACCTTTTCTTTTTCTGAAATATAGAGCCTACTAGTTACTCTATTCTGGCTGATGGAAAGCACAAGTAGAATCCAAGAGTGGTAGACATACGACAGCCTTGTAGTGGTTAGTGTATGCGGCTGCTGATCAAGAGTTCTCGGGTTCGATTCCCGGGTCGGACCAAATGTTTGTGTAATCAGCAAATATTTGTTTCGGAGTCTGGGTGTTTTCTATTGTATAATATGTATGTATTTACGATAAAAAAGTATGTTTATGTATTTATATCTTTTTTTTTTTTTTAAAAGACAACTCCCGCATTAGGAATATAAATTCCTGTATCGCGGGGGACTTACAAACATACATGAAACGGACACAAAGAACACCCTGACTCAGAACAACAAATTGTGAATCATACAAAGTGTTGTCCTACGTGGGATTTGAACCCACGACACTTGGCGTAGTAGGAAGCGGCGTGGCGACCACTTAAGCTACTAGGCCAACCGTGCAGTCAATATCAGTTGTCTAGTACCCACAATACAACGTAGTAGTAGCAGCATAGTTCTACATTTTAATCGTTATATTTACATAGTATGTTTTATGTTGTCATGAACATCTATAGAAATCGTTATTGGGAAGTCAGTGCCCTCAAATTTACTGACAACTAGTTCAACCTACGAATTTTAGTTCTCCCTTAGGGATGCGGAGGTCCGATGCCAGTCGCTCCGTGGAAAAACTGATATTCAGGTGAAACCGGTTGAACTAGTAGCCGACCCCAAATAATATTGTGAATAAGGCTAGGAAGAAGAATTCTCCTATGGCTTAGGTCTTTTAAATTCTTAAACTCAACAAATTTTAAGGAATTTTCACTGATATATACCTACAGTGATTCTAGAGGAAGGAAGAGGAAATTGAAGCCAGGTCGCTAGTGAATTATAAAGTTACATTTGTAACAAAAATATTACCTCCATTTAATGAAACATATTTACACAAAAAGTTAGGTATTGTTGATAAGAGCACGTTTGTCGTGATCTAAAACCGTTAAATGTTACAATCGATAATTTAATTACATTAAATAAACACCACGTGGACATTCACATGTAAAACGAGTCGAACGACTTTTAAAAGTCGACGTTTAAAATATCACCAGACATATTTAGGTATTAAGGCGGGTCTACAAATAAAAGCGATTAATTATCTAGAATAATAATAAAAATAATACATCGCATACAAGGTCGTTGTTTTTTTTTTTCACATCATCAAATCAATCTAGTCCCAAACTAAGCAAAGCTTGTATTATGGGTACTAGACAACTGATATAAATACATAAACATACTTTGTTTTATGTAAATACATACATATTATACATAGAATATACCCAGACTTGAAAACTTTATCATCAAAACAAAGATATATTTGCGGCTCACACAAATATTTGGTCCGACCCGGGAATCGAACCCGAGATCTCTCAATTAGCAACCGCATACGCTAACCACAAGACCAACAAAGCAGTCAATGTAATGTGAATGGCCACAATGCAGCATGGTAACCCATACCATGCTTCTGCATCATCAGTTCTCGGGTCTCGCACTCACCAACGAAACCCGACAGTACGAATGCTGTCGACTTAGGTCGGTCTTCTGTGAGAGGGAAGTACCACCCAGGTTGAACCGGCCCGTTTATGCTGAAATTAGTGTGGCTCTACTACCAAGATTGATCCTAAGCTAGGCAGAACCTGTTCTTAGGAAACCAGACTGTATCATCATCAACAGCCTTTAACAATCCACTGCTGGACATAAACCTCTCATTAGAAAGGAGGTTTTGGATAGCCGGATCCTTAAACACCTGCCTTTAGCCGTCTCTTAAATACGTTAAAATAGAAAACTAATATACAAAACATAGAATAAGTATTCGTGCTCATCATATAGGTAATCATTTGTCTTGGATGGGAATCGAACCTATGAACGGTCAACAACCAGGACCACTAACCACCAGATCAAGAATAATTCAATTATGATTTCGAATAATAATATGAAACCGAAAATGAATTCAATGTTACCGGTTAAAAAAAAAAACATTGCCGGCCAGAAGGCAGTCAATGAAACCTTAAAAAAAACTTGCAAAAAAAACTTAAAAAAATATAAGTCTAGTGCGGAAGAGACCTTAATTACCAAGGACCTAATTGTTTGTTAAATAAACTCAACTGTCTAACTTTGCATCTAACAACGAGAAAACTAAATCCTAAATTGAACTCTAATTTCTGTAATTTGAATGAATATTGAATGCAAATTTGTCTGTCGTAAGTTCTGTATCTACCTATAATGTATTTTTTCTAATAAAGAGTCTTAAAAGTTTCACTTGAAGTTTAATCGAACTATAATATTGTTCATTCATATTGTTTTGAAGTTAGAATAGTATCCAACCGACAACAGCCATTAATATGTTTATTCACCATCTCTTGGATGCTTTCTATCCGGCAGAGTAGAGTCACTTTTGTAGGCTTAAATATATATCTAAATAAACACGTGTTTAAAGTTATATATCATGTATGATTAAAAAAAAAGTTAATAGTTTATGGTTATGTGAATAAGGTTTATATTTAGGCAGGTACTTAATCCTTATTCATATAAAATATAGGTGTTAATAAAGCGTGATATGAAATACGTAGTTCTAAATTTAAACTTACTGTGAAAGAGCGTAAGTCCAATTTACACTGATGATACTTTACTCAAATGTAATATAAAACATTCGAAATTTAAATTTCAGAAATCCAATACAGTGAACCCCCGGTAGTCTGACAAACGTTTTGCAAGGCAGTGTCGGACTACCGAAATTGTCGGATTATAGAGTACTGCCTAAGGCCTTATAGTCCGGCAGCTTTAACAACAGAGTACCTTGTAAATACTTGTAATACGACAAGAAACAAATACAATAATAAGATTTAGAAGTTAAATCATACTTCACTTTGTATGTCGAATTTAGTAAATTAAAACAAAACAATAGAGAGCTTAGCATTTTATTATAAATTAACGTCAATAATGTCTAAGAACTTAAAAAAATAATAACTTTATATTATAACCTGTTCAGTCATGCATTAGTGAAGATTGTTAAAACATCTATTATATAAAATTCTCGTGTCACAGTTTTCGTTGCCATACTCCTCCGAAACGGCTTGACCGATCTTTATGAAACTTTATGTGCATATTCAGTAGGTCTGAGAATCGGCCAACATCTATTTTTGATACCTCTAAAACGCGAGCGGAGCCGCGGGCATCAGCTAGTTTACAATAATAATAGAAATGTCGGATTACAGGGGGTGCCGGATTAGACAGGGGCCGGATTACCGGGGGTTCACTGTATTGTTGACTTTTGGCAAAAAAAAAACAAAAGACCTGTCTTATTAAAATTTGTCTGCATTCGATTAATAAAAGAAATAAATTTTCAAATAAAGAACAAAAAAAAACGATTCTATTGCTTTGAATAATAATCAATGGCGTTCGAATTGTATTATGTATTAGAAATATGTACATATAACAATTGCTATCTATGTCTTTATTTACATTGTTTAGTACACACTCCGGTTGTCTATTTTGCTCAATTTTACCTGTTCGCCGCTTCATCACAGATTTATGGCAATTTTTCACGTATTTATACAATAAATTAATTGTTTACCACATTAAATCCGTCACCAGTTTATATTTAAACACAACACTAAATGTTACTAATTTATGTTTAGTATCACTATAGTATTTTAGTAAGAAAACTAACCGGACGCATACTATTGCGTCTCCAAAACTATACTACCACTGTTTTCAATATGACACTGCTAAAATGTGAGATAATGTTTAATACAATTCAATAGAAAATAGCGTAACCTACCGAAATAAAGTATTTGAAATTATATCATATGTCTTATGAAATAAAGCCCGGAATGCTATGAAAATAACATTGCACTTACGTCATTATTCTGTCGGTATTAAAGATAAACACTGAAAAATGTAACACGCAATCGATAATAAATTTTATTCGCTGCCCATTAGAGTTACAATTTGTTTATCGAGTCACTTAGGAAAACGCTTCGGAAATCTCTCGGCTATAATAACCGTGAGTGGGAGCGAGACAGGTGATAGTTGCAAGGTCAGCTTATAACAAACATAATTATATAAACTTTGAGTATTATTCCTCATAAATTAAAGACAGGTTTAACTTATTAATGTGTTACTCATATTAATATATTACCATACATATATTAAATTCTCGTCATCCAATATATTTTAAGTAAAAAACCATTAGTGGTAACTTGTGTATATATAAAGTACTTTTATACGATACGATAGCATTTGTATTTCAGTCCGTCCATCCATCACAGTCTGACTGAGTTTAGCGATATCTCGCACTAAAAAATTAAAGGCCTTAACTTTATGGCTGCGTTTTGGCGTTATGGCTTGACTACCTCAGGAATACTTCCCGTTCCTGGATAAGGCTTAGAACTCACCAGGTAGGTTTGTCCATTGCCCGATGCGGTTGCGGGCCTGCAGCTCTAGTTAAACATAAGTCATCATCTTCATCATATACCTAGCCTTTATTCCCAAGTACCTGAATATCAGTTTTTCCACGGAGCGACTGGCAACGGAGCTTCGCAAACCTGAGGGAGAACTGAAATTCGAAGGTTGAACTAGAGTTGTCAGTATATTTTAGGGCACTGACTTCCCAATAACGTATGTTCATGACAACCGGGACCGACGGCTTAACGTGGAGCACCGCCAAACTTCCCGACTCCGGGCTGTTACTGACGTCTTGGCGGGTAGCGCCCGCATGCTCTGCGATTGTTTGACGGTCGAACGCAATGGCCGGCGGGACAAAAATCCGCAATTTTGTTCTCATTAGCCGTTGTGAAGTGTGTCTGTGCTCGTTGAAAATAAAAACAAAATCGGATATCTTACACACAACGTCATCTAGTCCCAAACTAAGCCGAGCTTGTATTATGGGTACCAACTACCAATAAACTGATATAAATACATTAACATACTTTTTTTGTAAATATGTACATACATTTTATACATAGAAAAAACATCCAGACTCCGAAACAAATATTTGTGGATAACACTAATATTTGGTCTGACCCTAGAATCGAACCCCAAGAGACCGAAACCGAGAGCTTTGATACACCAACAAGGTCGTCAAGGCAGGCAAGGAATATTACAAAATGGATATTTACATAGTACCAATATTGGCAAAGGAGAACACACGTCGATACTAGACATAAGCTAGGCATCTTTACCGACTCTATCTGATGGAAAGCACATATCCAGTGCGAGTGCACACAATGCAGCATGGTGACCCACACTGTGGCGGTCTGTGAGATGTTCTGCATCATTCCTTCTCACAATTCAGAATAGAATAGAAAACTATGTGCACACCAATTTAGTTAACAGAGTTACAATAGAGTATGTACAATACACTTATACACAATACAGTACATAAAATGAGACTTTAGCAAAGAATGAAGCGCTCAAAGTTGAGTGGCCTTAGGTAATTGGAAACAATCACCAAGGGTAAGGAACGACGCCGCGGTCGGACCTAGATGGGTGACCGTTTGTGGCATTATATGTAATGAGCGGCTTAAAAGCATCCTACAGCAAGATTACGCAGCCACAACGTGTCTTGCCAGTCCTCAACCCGCACTCGGCCAGCGTGGGGACGTATGACCTTAACCCTCTCTTGAGAGAAGACCTGTGCCCAGCAGTGGGACGTTATGGGTTGATGATGATGATGACATAATTTGACAGATGTAGTGTACAGAGTGCGGCCTTATTGCCAAAGACAATCTTTTCCAGGCAACCTTAGGATGGATCAAAATGTATCGGAGAGACGGTGGTAGTCGACTGTGCAATGAGTTTTGAAGAAAATAAAACACATATATTATATCTAGCCATAGACTTATATGTATACATACATACATACAAAAGCTTTTTAGCTTCATTAGCTGTCAATGATTTTCTTTCCGTGTAGCGTTAGCCCGGAGTTTGGAAGTTTGGTGGTGATTCACGCCCGTGCCTCGAAGAGCACGTAAAGCCTTCGGTAACGGTCGTCATGAACATCTTTGACAATCGTTATTGGTAATTTTACCTACGAATTTCAGTTCTCCCGGTTGCGGAGGTCCGATACCAGTCGCTCCGTGTAAAAACTGATATTCAGGTAAAACCGGTTGAACTAGTAGCCGACTCCGAATAATATTGGGTATAAGGCTAGGAAGAAGTAGCGTTAGCGTCATGTAGATTCCTTTATATTGTTGAATGAAGCTCTTTCTGAATCTTGAATTTCAAAAGCTAATTATTTTTGGAGAATTCTTTTGTCTTTTAATTTAACAGACTGAGAAGTGGTTTCTGTTCGTTGATAGGTCTTAAGAGATTTCCTTTTGAGTAAGTGCTAAGTATAGAAATATTTGTGTAGTGCTATTATTTGAGATTGTTCTACTAAACGTGCGTCACATATTTGACTGGACTGTTGCTAAGTCAACGTATTTATCAGTTTTACATTAGGTCAGTGTTGGCAATACAGATTTAAATTGGTAGATTATTTAAAATAATGTGTTTTTTTTTCCCACCCAAAAAAAAGCGGCCAAGTGCGAGTCGGACTCGCCCATGAAGGGTTCCGTATCAGCAAGTAACATCATATAAAAGTTCTTGTAGTTCGTTGTAACTTTGATCGATGTTTTTATACTAGTGTATTGATTGAATGATAGGTTAATTGCGTTTTACGATTTATGACGTACTAGCTATCCGCCCGCGGCTTCGCCCGCGTGGAATTCGTTTATATCGCGCGACACGGTAAGGGTAGATTAAACAATCTTACATGATTTTATGTTAGATAATAAGTTCGTCCCCTATTTCAAACCTTTCTACCTTTATTTTCGCGATAAATAGTATCCTATGTCCTTTCCCAAATTCAGTTCTATCTTCATAACTCATCATCATCATCAACAGCCTTTAACAGTCCACTGCTGGACATAGGCCTCTTTCTTTGAAAGGAGGTTTTGGCCTACTATACCACGCTGGCCAGACGGGTTGGTAAAGGGTTTTCTTTCAAGTTTTCCTTCTCTTGGCAGTGATGTTGTCTTGCGTAGTTTATCCCTTAGTCGCCTTTTACGACACCCGCGGCATGAATAGGGGTGGTGACACTTTGTATTCTTAATCCGTCACCACACGGAAACTTCATACCTAATTTCATCAAAATCGACAGAGTTACTTTCGCATTTATAATATTAAATTAATTAATTAGTAAGGCTAGGGACAAAAAAAACTACTTACTTGATCTCGTTCAAACTAATTTTCGTTGGTAATTTGCATGGTAATGTAAAACATACATTTTTTTTAGTTTTATCACTTTCTTATTTTAGAAGATATAGGGGGGGAGGACATTTTTCCACTTTGGAAGTGTCCCTCGCGCAAACTATTCAGTTTAGAAACAAATGATTGTAGAAACCTCAACATAATTTTTGAACATCTATCCATAGATACCCAAACACGTATGGGTTTGATGAAAAAAAAAATTTGAGATTCTGTTCCAAATATGGGGACCTCCAAAATGTATTGTTTTTTTTCCATTTTTATGTAAAAATCCTAATGCGGTTCACAGAATACATCGACTGACCAAATTTCAACAGTATAGCTCTTATAGTTTCGGAAAAAATTGGCTGTGACATACGGACGGACAGACAGACAGACTTGACGAATCTATAAGAGTTCCGTTTTTTGCCATTTGGCTACGGAACCCTAACAATACAGCTATTTAATTAAATCTTTAGTCGCAGAATTCGATTTGTGATGGATTAACAATACGAATCGCTGCAAGGAATGAACTAATCCACATTAATATTATGAATCCGAAAGTAATTCTGTCTGTCTGTTACACTTTAGGCTACTATTTACCGCAATAATAGATATATAGTTACGCAGGCGGGACCTCGGACACAAACTAGTTTATTCAGGCCATCGTTGGCAACATGTTAATAACGAAATCCTTTTATTTCCTTTTCAAAATAAATAATTTTTGAATTAATCCAAAAAAAAAATTCAATATAATTAATGAATTTTGAAAAATAACGTTTGTCTCACATGCCTATGTTACGGTTTAGTATTAAGGTCAGACTATCATTTTCTAGATACCTCGTTTAAACTTCATCCCCCCTAGCCAAGTTTGCAAACGTTTTCTATTCTATTTCTCTATTCTAGTCACGTGATCAAAACAAAATATTTGCAAATGAAAATTGAGAACAGAGACAAAAAATAGAGAACAGATTAGAAAACGAAAAACGTTTGCAAGTTAACTAGGGGACAGGTGTCTAGAGGAGGGACTAAATAGGATTTCATGAGCTAGATCAATTTAAAAACTTTAGTAGATCAAGTCCTACTAATTTTAGTACCATTTTATTACACTAGAGGCGCTACAATACGTAAACAAGGAGTTAATAGTCAGTGACGTTTATACTTCTGTATACACAGTTAAGTAAGCATGATAGTGGCCTTTTTCACTCTCAGCTATGCATTATGTAATGTTGCCTGTAGGCTGTAGCTATAGACTTATTAGTATAAGAAGCCTTGAAAAATGAGGCCTGAAAGGTGACGTCTATGTGTATCTGGCTGGGAGTTCATCATCATTATATGAACATTTGGAGGAACGAGTGTCATTTCCCTCTGGCTCAAGGGGAGGATTCTTCGACCAGGCGTGCCTGGCAAACCACGGCCTAACTGCTACTGATGCTGAGAAGATGCATGTTTGCTAATCGACTCGAGAAATTCTATATCGCGATTCAGGATGAGTAGTCACGTCGTATAGTGTGTTACTTTGTAGTTCGTTGTATCTTAGACACATAGATGGCGCTGTAGCATTTTTGTGCTTGTGCTACATTTCTAAATAAACAACAAAAAATTTATTGAATACATTTTTCATCATCATCTACATCCTTCTGACAACGCTTAATGCTATCTTATTCTGATGAATATAAAAACATACAGATACAATAATTTCCCAAACCGCACTCGGCCAGCGTGGGGACGTATGGCCTTAACACTCTTCTGAAAGGAGCCCTGACTCCAAGAGTGGGACGTTATGGGTTGTTGATGAAACAGATAAAACTATTTTTTTACACAAATTATAAATAAGGCTTGAAAGTTTTTTTGGTAAATTAAGTTAGGTAGTTAAATGGTTTCCAGCTTACCTGATAGAATGTAACCTTGAAGATAGAGGTGGTTAGCTTGATTTGCACTTATATGACATAAACGACCAAACACAAGCATTGACTGACAGTTTTTCTTTAGCAGAAGATCTCAAGAACTAAATCAAATACAACATCAAGTGACAAAAAAATAATATTTCTTAAAGAAAAACACTTATGAAATGGATAACTTATTAAATTAATTAGATTTTTAACCTTTAGTGATTTTACTAAAGTTTAACCTTTCCCATTGCTTGATACGTCATTGGATCGTGTATACAAAAATAATTCAAACAAGAAGTTATCGAAAATAATATTTATATAAAGAACTACCCCCTGTACATCTTTCAAACACCCACCGAGGGTAAGCAACGACGGCGCAGCCAGTACCTAGATGGGTGACCGTTTGTATCATGATATGTTATGAGCGTTTCCGTGATTCGGAGATCACGCTAAGCAGTCGGTCCAGGTTGTATATGTATATATCATGAGATAACAGTTGTAAAGCTTTTAGTTGGGAGGCCTCTGGGTGGCTTAAAAATAAAATTTTAGGACTTTCGTACGGTACCTCCGTACTTTTGTATCGCTTCTCGTTGGCCGTACTTTATTCGGATGGATTGGGAAAGGTCGACTAGGTCAAGGCCATAAACCTGTTACTCGAAGTGGTTGTCACCACAACTGCGTAAATAGTATTTTTATAAAATGATAATTTTTTGGCAGTTCATTTGCGTTTAAATTTGCTAAGTATGTAGATTAAATTATTCTGCATACCACGATCCAATAACATACGTGAAATGGTATTACTTGGTTCAGGATTCCCGATATTAAGATCAAAAGACCTATTTTCGTGACAAAACTTTGATCATCATTCAGCTGTGATCAGCTGTAACCTCAGAAGTCATTAAAGGTATTTCCGAAATAAAATATTTTCGTATTTATTTCAGCTTACCAAAGGGAATATAGAGAGATTTAAAGAGAACGGGGTAACCATTCTCATTTCGAGTACAAAGAATCCAACATGGTGACCCAAAACATGGCGGCTTAGTGAGATATTTCTGGAGCATTGGGCCTCCGGTCTCACACTCACCAACGAAATACTGCAGCACAGATGCTGTTACTTCAAGTGGTTGGTCTTCTCTGAGATATCAGAGTCGCTTTACTACCTTGGGTATTTTTGTACTAAAGTAATTAACACCAATCTTCGACTATGATATGATTCTATCGCATTGTGAACAATTTTATTTTTATTTTTATATAGCACCTACCAAAGTGACTCTACTTTGCCTGATGGAATGCAATCTTTAATATTTTACTACGAAAATACCTTTTATGACATCTGATTGATTAAAATTCCATCAAAACTGAATTTAAACCTGCGAGACTTGGTCTTCAGGTTATACTGATTGAGATATATGTATGTTGTATATGTATTGAATCCTTTAACTTCGTAAAGTCCCGTCTAATTGATCATTAATCTTCAAGTGGACTTACCTCTTCTTCTAAAGCTACAGGGAACTGCGCTGGTGTCAAAGGTTTAACAGCTACATCTTCGAGGGCTGCCTTACGTCTGTAAACGAAAAAATAGTCTTAAGTTCTTCTTTTATAAAGACAACAGGAGAAACGAAGTGCTTTTGATTGCACCTTAAAAAATATATTATTGTATTATTGTAAACTGCCTCGGTGGCCGGTTCCTCGTGGTAGTGTATGCGACTGCTTATAGGTCAGGAGTTCAAGTTCGAGTCGGACCAAATGTTTGTATGATCTACAGATATTTGTTTCGGAATTTGGGTTTTTAGGGTTCCGTAGCCAAATGGCAAAAAACGGAACCCTTATAGATTCGTCAAGTCTGTCTGTCTGTCTGTCCGTCCGTATGTCACAGCCAATTATTTCCGAAACTATAAGAGCTATACTGTTGAAATTTGGTCAGTCGATGTATTCTGTGAACCGCATTAAGATTTTTACAAAAATTTAGAAAAAAAACAATACATTTTGGGGGTCCCCATACTTGGAACTGAAACTCAAAAATTTTTTTTTCATCAAACCTATACGTGTGGGATATCTATGGATAGGTCTTCAAAAATGATGTTGAGGTTTCTGATATCATTTTTTTCTAAACTGAATATTTTGCGCGAGAGACACTTCCAAAGTGGAAAAATGTGTGTCCCCCCCCCTCTAACTTCTAAAATAAGAGAGTGATAAAACTAGAAAAAATATATGTTATATATTACCTTGTAAACTACCAACGAAAATTGGTTTGAACAAGATCTAGTGAGTAGTTTTTTTTTAATACGTCATAAATCGTTACATGCAATTTACCTTTCGTCCAGTCAATACACTAGTATAAAAACATCGATTAAAGTTACAACGAACTACAAGAACTTTTATATGATGTTACTTGCTGATACGGAACCCTTCATGGGCGAGTCCGACTCGCACTTGGCTGCTTTTTTTTCTATGTATCATATTTTACATACATATTATACATAGAAAACACACAAAAAGAATATAAATATTCTGTCAGTTACTCTAGCTTTCATAGTCCTAGCTACGCCGTCGTTAAACACACAACGCCATCTTTCTTCAAACTACTGCTTAGTTTGAAGTTAGATGGCCTTAAATGTGTTATATTTATTAACATTTAACATTGTGTATATCAATCACGATGCCATTTTCCAAAAAGCTTTTGAAACATTTTTTCGTAAAAATTTACTAGAGTTTTAGAAAATAATAATTGGGTAACTCCATTGTGAGTTGTAATGCATAAGTACGGTACACAGCAATAACTTTAAGGTATTAAATTTATATTTACTTTACAATAGATATTCAATTTATAATAATTTAACACTTAAAATTTATTCTTTCATATGTTTTTAAATTTACCTCATGCAAAATGTAAGAAGTTTTAAAAATAAATAAATAATATTTATATTTTAATTTTCCTCATAATCGACTCCAAAAAGGGTAATTCCCAAGGTCTGTTAATGTTTACTTTTATGTACTGGCTCTCGCTCGCGACTGCGCCCGCGTCAGCACGAATGGGCCGGCTCGACCCGGCCAGTACTACCCTCACACAGAAGACCATTCTAATAATGACAGCATCCTTGCTGTCGTATTTCGTTGGTGAGTGTGAGACCGGAGGCCCAATCATTCTGCATCATTCTCCCGCCCTTCGAAGGCCGGGAGAATGATGCAGAATAATCAAACCAGGCTACCATGGTCGGGGTCACCATGCTACATTGTCTACCCTCACAATAAGCATGGTGACCCCTACTCCTGGATTCTACTCATGCTTTCCATCAGGCAGAGTAGAGTCACTTTGGCAGGCTTAAATATAAAAAAAAAAAAGAAGAAGTAACCTGTGCCTCTCAGGCTTTAGAGTCTAAAGTTTAAAGTTTAGACTATCTACAGTGTACACAATTTCATGTAAATCGGTGCAGTGGTTTTTGAGTTTATACGAACAGAGAGACATATCGACGCGACGGAGAAATTTATTTTATAATTATTACGCGGTGAAGGACAAATAAGTGACGAATCACCTGACATAGACATTGGCTCGTTTGTTTCTCAATAATATAAGTAAATAAATAATAATAAATAAATATTTCGAACATCTTACACACAACATCATCTAGTCTCAAACTAAGCAGAGCTTGTAATATGGGTATTTAACAACTGATATAAATACATAAACATACTTTTTTGTAAATATATATACACATTATACATAGAAAAAACCCAGACTCCGAATAAAATATTTGCGGATCACACAAATACTTGGTCTGACCCAGGAATCGAACCCGAGACCTCTTAATCAGCAGCCGCATACGCTAACCACTAGACTAACAAAGCAGGCATATCAAAATTGAATACTTAGTAGGTAGATAAAAAAGAGGGGTCATGTTCCTCTATGACCCCAGTATGGAAGGGTTCACTAACATCGAAATATCAACTAATCTGCTAATGAAGATGTTAATATACTTACTGGAGTAACTTATAACACTTAAGTATTAGGAGTGCAGAAATTAGTCGTAATTGAATTAATCATATACTGCTTATCGAAGCAGGTCAAGTTCATAAATTACTGCGCGACCTTTACTAGATACAGCTGGTTTCTATACGATGTGTATACAAATTGGATAGTCTGACTGGTTTTAAATATGACACCATACGTGTTGTCGTCTTTTACAAAACAAAAGGAAACCTGTGAATTTTGAGACGGTTTAGGTTTTTTTTTTAATATATTGAAGCCCACCAAAGTGACTACTCATCATCATCATCCATCATCAACAGCCTTTAACAGTCCACTGCTGGACATAGGCCTCTCCTTAGAAAGGAGGTTTTGGCCTACTATAACAAGCTGGCCAGACGGGTTGGTATACGGTTGGTTTCAAGTTTTCCTTCTCTTTGCATTGATGTTGCCTTGCGTAGTTTATCCCTTAGTCGCCTTTTACGACACCCGTGGGATTAATAGGGGTGGTGACACTCTGTATTCTTAATCCGTCACCACACGGCAGCGCGACTACTAATCCTGATGGAAATCATGAGTAGAATTCAGGAGTAGGGGTCACCGTTCTCATTATGAGGGTAGGCAATGCATCATGGTGATCTATACCATGGCGGCCTAGTCAGATGTTTCTGCATCATTCTCCCGGCCTTTGGAAGCCGGGAGAATGATGCAGAATGATTGGGTCTCCGGTCTCACACTCACCAACGAAATACGACAGCAAGAATGCTGCCATTATTAGGATGGCCTTCTGTGTGAGGGTAGTAATGCCCCGGTCGAGCCGGCCCATTCGTGTTGGAATCAGCTCTACTACCTGAGTACTCTGGTAGTGAGTGAGTGAAAACAAAAATATCAGGAAGGGTTACCTAACTTACTTTAAGTTGCCCCTTAAATTTAGGACATATTGATAAAAATATGTATAAGGCAGCAAACTATGCAGGGGAATATTATTGCAAAGAGTGGGAAAACTTGAAACAAAGTATACCAACCCGTCTGGTGAGTGTGGTGAGTATAGCAGGCCAAAACCTCATAACTAAATAAATTCAATTATTCAGTAGTGAACTTATAAGACCTAAAACTGCTGAATAAATCTAGATGTCATGTAAAGGGATAGAATATAACTTAGGTTACATTCATTTTAGAAAAAAAGGTATAATAAACATTATCATATGTGTGGACAAAATCTAGTCTAATAAATACTGGGTATCTTATGGATGGCAGGAGCTGGATGCGAGTAGCCGAGGATCGAACTAAGGGGCGTGCAATTGGAGAGGCCTATGTCCAGCTGTGGACAGCGATAGGCTGATGACGATGATGATCTTATGGATGACTGCTTGATTGTAAATAAAAAAAAATGAAAATTAAAAAGCTTTTATTTGACATAGCCACTTTCGCAACCTAATAATGCTGACTCTGGCCGAAAAATGTGTAAGAAACTTCATAAGTTACCTAACTACTCTTTTAAAAAAACAGATTTACTACTTTCGTGTACATGATCCTTACTTCCTTACTAATATTATAAATGCGAAAGTAACTGTCTGTGTGTCTGTCCTACATTCACGCCAAAACTACTGAAATGATCTAAATGAAAGGGCGAGCCTGAGAAAGGTCATAGGCTACTTTTTACTTCTATAACAGCTATACAAGCGGGTGGAGCCGTCTGCAAAATATAGTTATACTAGCTGCGCCCCGCGGTGTTGGTTGCTATGCAAGTGTGTTGTGCATAGCAACCTGTGAAGTTTTGACAGGAGATAAATAGTGATACATTTTGACATCTAAGATTTATGTATTTTTGTAATCACCTAGTTTTCACCCGTGTATCTCGATTATTGCAGTAAAAAGTATCCTATGTGTTATTCTGATATTTATGCTATATTACTGTAAAGTTTCATGCAAATCCGTTCAGTAGTTTTTGCGTGAAAGAGGAATAAACATACATACTCACAAACTTTCGCGTTTATAATATTAGTAGGATATGCATAATTTAAAAAAATATTGAAGATAAGAACTTTTTTCAAGGAAGAAAACCAAATTTGGAGACCCAATTCACGTCAGTAAATACATGAGTCAAGATAAATGGATGGAGTAGCGAAGACGACGGGCTCCAGACACACTCAAGTAGCCGAGTTAATGAAAATATAACGGTTTGTGGACCAAAGTGGATATAGCACATGACCAGATGTGGCAACATTGCTTTATTTTTAATTGGTATTATTTTTAAGCGACTTCAAAAAAGGAAGAGGTTCTCAATTCGTCGGGTTTTTTTTTGCGATTTGAGTACTCGGAATCTTTTTTCTTTGAAGTCGGTTCTTTTCTGTTAAAATTATCAATGGCGTACTATCCTAGAAAGGAATACTTGGTTGAAGAATTCATATAAAACTAGCTGAGCCAGTAGTGTTACCTGCGGTAGTTGTTGACGCAGTCTAGTCTAAAATCTAATCTAAAAAGTAGCCTATGTTACTATTTATACCATCGTGCCGTGCGTGCCGTGCGTCCGGCGCGGGCCAATGGACGCGCACCCTAATACTGTATTGCTTAAAATCGCTTCGTAAATAAGCCATTATTTCTCGTAAAAATAAAAAAAAATACTTATTGTGGGTTATCCCTAAGAGATAGACATATACCATCGCGGACTTTTTTGTAGACCTTTTTAAAATGTACAATACTGTAGTACATTATTTTGATCTATGTCGTAGGGCGTACAGCCAGCGTTTTGCAATGTTAGCGTAAAAAGCGGCCAAGTGCGAGTCGGACTCGCCCATGAAGGGTTCCGTATCATATAAAAGTTCTTGTACTTCGTTGTAACTTTCATCGATGTTTTGATACTAGTGTATTGATTGGTTATAAGGTAAATTGCGTGTTACGATTTATGATGTATTAAATAAAAACTACTCACTAGATCTCGTTCAAACCAATTTTCGTTGGTAGTTTTCATGGTAATGTACAACATATATTTTTTTTAGTTTTATCACTCTCTTATTTTAGAAGTTAGAGGGGGGGGGACACACATTTTTCCACTTTGGAAGTCTCTCTCGCGCAAACTATTCAGTTTAGAAAAAAATGATATTAGAAACCTCAACATCATTTTTGAACACCTATCCATAGATACCCCACACGTATAGGTTTGATGTAAAAAAAAATTTTGAGTTTCAGTTCCAAGTATGGGGACCCCCAAAATGTATTGTTTTTTTTCTATTTTTATGTAGAAATCTTAATGCGGTTCACAGAATACATCGACTGACCAAATTTCAACAGTATAGCTCTTATAGTTTCGGAAATAATTGGCTGTGACATACGGACGGACAGACAGACAGACAGACAGACAGACAGACAGACAGACAGACAGACAGACAGACAGACAGACTTGACGAATCTATAAGGGTTCCGTTTTTTGCCATTTGGCTACGGAACCCTAAAAATGGGTTTATTTACGACATCACATTAGAAACCTGCACGGTTGGTCAAGTCGTTTAAGCGGTCGCCACACCTCTTGCTACTGCGCCAAGTGTCGTGGGTTCAAATCATAAGTGGGATTCAGAAATTGTTGTTCTGAGTCGGGTATTCTTTGAGTCCCTTTCATGTGTGTTTGTAAAGTCCTCCGTGATATAGGATTTATATTCGAAATGCGGGAGTAGTCTTTTTACGAAATAAAAAAATAATAAGGTATCAGAGATTGGCCTTATCTTGTAACAAAAACATCATCATCTGACGATTATGATGATTTTGTAAATATTTTGTTCTTTCTAATCAAGGTATGAAATTGTTTCAAACAAGGTATTAGTGATGTTATTTCGTAACAACATTACTAATATCAAAATCAAACTGACTAATTTTCCTATCACTTCCAGTTCCTCTACATCATTGTAAAGGCGCCTCAGAAGTAGCCTTTGTTCGTTTAATGGGGTTCTATACGACTCTTTATGTGCCACCACCCCCCGCTGATGTCCAATTGGCCATTAAATCTACCAAATACTTTGTGCCTCGCTAAATTGGGGAAGCGAGGTGTGAATAGTGAAAAGTACTTTTTGGTATTGAAATGATGTTTTGTCATTGCGTGATTATTTAAGAATGAATTTGATTTTAAATACTCTTTCTTGATATATAAAAGCTGCTAAAAACCTGGCCCTTATCGCCCTACGGCCTTAAACATAGGCTTAGCCAGGCCATATAGTAAGAGTCGATCTATGTAGGTATATATTTTGATCTATTTTATAAAAGCTAGAAAACTTTAAAGTTGAGTCTTACCTGAGCAGTATGATCTTGAATATAGGTCCGACGAGGCCCTTGATAATGGCTGACGCGTTTAGATGACATCTCCCGTGTAGCACGATACCGTTTACCTGTAACAATGCAATATAACCCTTAAGAGCAAGGAAGAAAAACAGGTAAACGATTTTCTACTTTAGTTCAGCCCCCCTAGCCGAGATGCATTTTGATGTGAAACATCTATAGGCGCACGTATGTGAAACATGGTATAGACGCACGTAAAATAGATTTCTGGCCTGGCGATTGGCGACGCGTCGCCACGGCACGCTATACGACGATACGACTATATATATATTTTCGTCGTTTTACTTTTACAATATGTTCTTTTCTGCATATTACTTTTACAAAATAATGGCGATGTTTCACATCTGCCAGGCGTCCCGTGACGGCTCACATTTTTTTTTTTTATTCTGCTATGGTTGACGCCTCTATTTTCTAGTTTGATTGGCTAATATCTTGTTCTGACCACGTGTCTGAGTCGAATAATTCATAGTAACATAGTAAGGGGCAACTATAGGAAGAAACTACATAGGACATTATAACAAAAAAATTAAAACAAACTATGGTCGGTGTAGATAAAAATCTTTAATCGAAACCCAGGCTTATGTTCAGTGGTGGACTACTGAAAGCTGTTGATGATGGATTAAATTTATTCTTGAGAGTCTTATTCTCAAGGTAGGTTAAGGCTTTTATGTCTACTACGAAATGGCTGAACTGTTTTTTTATCTGGACCTGCCAAAGTGACTCTCATAGCCAAGTGGCAAGTTAGGTGATTGGAAACGATCACCGAGGGTAAGCAACGATGGCACGGTCAGAACCTAGATGGGTGATCGTTTGTAGCATGACATGTTATGAGAGTTGCCGCGATTCGGATATCAAGTTATGTATCGGTCCCAGTTGTTATCGCAAGACTATTATCGGGCTTGTTAATGATAAAACTATCCCTAGTTCTGTGTTCGTATGGAATCGACATAAAGTGCTTTCGTCTCTCTTTCCAAACACGGAGAGGTCTAAACGTGTAATGATCACCTATCTCAATGATCTAAATTCCGTATTCAAAACAATAAATCTTCTTCCTAGCCTTATTTATAATATTATTTGATATCGGCTTTTAGTTCAACCGGTTTTACCTGAATATCAGTTTTTCCACGGAGCGACTGGCATCGTAACTCCGCAACCCTAATGGAGAATTGAAATTCGAAAGTTGAACTAGTTGTCAGTAAATTTGAAGGCACTGACTTCCCAATAACGATTGCCATAGATGTTCATGACAACAGGCACCGACGGCTTTACGTGCTCTCCGAGGTATGGGCGTGAATCACCGCCAAACTTTCTTTCTTTTTGGCCCGACCCGGGATTTCAACCCGAGACCTCTTAATTAGCAGTCGCATACGCTATCCACTAGACCAACGAGGCAGTATGTGTAAATTAATATTTTTTAATGTCACCTTCACGACTATCAAGTTGCATAAAGTAGCTTTGCTATTCACTTTTAATAGGCGCTAAGAGATATTTAACGTCACGCCTTTTTAGGGCTCCGTTGCCAAATGGCAAAAAACGGAACCCTTATAGATTCGTCATGTCTGTCTGTCTGTCTGTCCTTCCGTATGTCACAGCCACTTTTCTCCGAAACTATAAGAGCTATACTGTTGAAACTTCGTCAGTAGATGTATTCTGTGAACCACATTAATATTTTTACACAAAAATAGAAAAAAGCAATAAATTTTGGGTGTCCCCATACTTAGAATTGACACTCAAAAATTTTTTTTCATCAAAACCATACGTACATACATTTCATCTATGGATAGGTCTTCAAAATTATATTGAGGTTTCTAATATCATTTTTTTCTAAACTGAATAGTTTGCACGAGAGACGCTTCCAAAGTGGTAAAATGTGTGTCCCCCCCCCTGTAACTTCTAAAATTAGAGAGTGATAAAACTAAAAAAAATATATGATGTACATTACCATGCAAACTTTCAACGAAAATTGGTTTGAACGAGATCTAGTGAGAAGTTTTTTTTTAATACGTCATAAATCCTAAACCGTATTTTACATTTCTTTCAATTACAACACTATTATTAAAACATCGATGAAAATTACAACGAACTACAAAAACTTTTATATGATGTTACTTGCTGCTACGGAACCCTTCATGGGCGAGTCCGACTCGCACTTGGCTGCTTTTTCTAGAGGGGTAGCCAGAGACTCCTCCTAACAGATCTCTAAGAGTTTCTGTTTTAAACTTTTGCCCGCGGCTTCGCCCGCGTGTAAGTCGATTTTCGCAGTAAAAAATAGCCTTGTCCTGTCCCTGTCCTTAATTAAGTATTCAAGAAGCCGCAAACTAAAGCTTGTGTGTAATATTTATATAGAAGGATGAAAACGATTAGAAACGGGTAAAATCAGGAATGGAATCAAATGACCCTGTATTTTAGGGCCCGAGGTTCCAGAAAGAAATGATTTATTGTCATTATCGTTAACACGGATAACTTACGTACCACACTTGTCTTCTTAATCTAATGAAGACTTCAAACAAACAAACAAAAGTTAAATTAATCCAACGAATGAAGTCTCATAAAGGTACACGCGCACTAGTGTGATCCTAAGCCTAGTTCAACAAGTCCTAAGTAACAAGTTGTGATAGTACATATTAGTATGATATACATACAACTTTTCACACAGGCAAATTCATTTAAAATGATTTTTAATTTGCTGTGGAACCCAATTTCAGAATTACTTTTAATCTATTCAAATAAATAAAATTGGATTGTCTGTTTGTAACATTAAAATAACCGCTATTTACTAAATGTATATGTATGTATACACGGTATATATGGAAAAATATTTCTTTTTGACAATTTTTGTGCGTCTGACTATTGGTTTGTTCGGGTATTCTCTGGAACGGCTGGACCGATTTCGACGGGACTTTCACTGGCAGATAGCTGATGGCATAAGGCGTAACTGAGGCTACTTTTGTTTAGACAAGCTTCGCCCCACGGCGTTGACGGCCGTTACAAAAACAAACGCAGGTAACACCGCGGGGCTCAGCTAGTAGAATATAAAACAAATAGGATGAGTTGAAAACAAAAAGTGACGCAAAAACTTTTATTTCCATCTTGTTGAAGTCGGGGTGCTAGGGTGTAATGTGTGTATTTTGTATGAAGTACGAATATTCTCATGTAAGTGAAATGTAAATTTCTTTTTGAGAAATAAAATTCTTTACCCACAAATTGAAATATAATAAAGATTTTGATAACCGCAACTTATCTAACGTAAAATTGTACAACGATTCGCGTAAGTCTACATCCGTCTTTTTGTATCTAAGATCCAATTTGTACCAGTTTAACAGGATTCCATTGAAACAACCACAAATGACTGTATAATGTTTATTGTTTACACGAGCAGAGCCAATTTCAGCTTATATGAGGTGGATTTAATAGAGCTTGTTTAGCGGGGTTTCAAATAACTATGTATTTACAATACTGAAAGCTGTATAAAACAACAAAAGGCAATATAGAAGAAGTAGCGCAAGCACATAGGGTTTGTGTCGAGTTCTATTTTGTGAAGTTCTCCTTTTTGAAGTTCTATTCTCCTTGTACATTTAACTACTTTAATACTTGAATAAGAATATAGGCTCCTGTTTACTGCGAAAATCTACATAAATGCGGGCGAAACCGCGGGCAAAAGTTAATAGCAGAAACTTTTAGATAAATTTTAGGACAGTAATTAAATATCAGTTGTCTCTGGCTCCTCTAGGAAAAAGGCGCGACATTAAATATGTCTTAGCGCCTATTAAAATTGAATAGCCAAACTATCTTAAGCAACTTGATAGTCGTGAAGGCGGCGTTAAAAAATATTAATTTACACATACTGCCTCGTTGTTCTAGTAGTTCGCGTATGCGACTGCTGATCAAGAGGTATCGGGTTCGATTCCCAAATCGGACCAAATGTTTGTATGCACTGCAAATATTTTTTTCGGAGTGGGTGTTTTCTATGTTTAATCTGATGTATTTATAAAAAAGTTATGTATTTATATCAGTTTTTTAGTACCCGTAATACAAGCTCTGCATAGTTTGGGATTATATATAATGTTTATTTATTTATTTTTTCTTAGTTTGAGTCTTACATCACCTACGGGATGAATAGGGGTGGTGACGCTCAATATTCTCAATCTGTCATTATACGAACTCCTTACTTATGAATATTATAATTGCGTAGCAACATAATAATACGGCGGTCGGCACCTAGATGGGTGACCGTTTGCAGTATGATATGTTTTGAACGTTTTCGTTATTCGGAGGTCACGATAAGCAGTCGGTCCCGGTTGGTTTCATAAGATAACAGTCGTGAAGCTCATTTGGAGGATTCGGACTACATAAAAGAGGCCTACGAGCACATGTAGGTTTAAAAACATCCAATGGTAAGATTACTTAACCACAACGTTGTCTTGCCAGTCCCCAACCCGCACTCGGCAAGGGTGGTGACGTATGGCCTTAACCCTCTCCTGAGAGGAGACCCCGAGCCCAGCAGTGGGATGTTATGGGTTGTTGATGATGATGCAAGTAGCTCTGTCTATCTATCGTGCTTTTATGTCAAAACTACTGAACATATTTAAATAAAATTTGGTACATAGATAGATTAAAGCCAAGGATACATACACGTGCATTATTTTAGGCATGTTCTTAATACCTATCGTGAGCCTATTTATTGCTGTAAGCGTTACATATCTCGATATTGAGGTCAAAACGAGATACAAAATCCCTATATTCCGGATGATTACTTGGGATTTTGTGAGGTTCAGCAATCCATTAAGATTTACTTGCATACGTTTGCATGATATCTAGCGGTAGTTACATAGCTAAAATTTTAGGTTCATTCGGAGTTTACGGAGGGGGCACATTGATAAAAGAAACGTGAAGGTGATTTTTATATGATTAATAGCCGATGCCCGAGGCTCCGCTCGCATCCTAGGGGTATAAAAATAGATGTTAACCGATTATCCGACTTACCCGTTATGCACACAAAATTTCATACAAATCGGTGCAGCCGTTTCGGTGGAGTTTGGTAACCAACATCACGACACGAGAATTTTATATATTAAAATCGAAGCCACGTGATTTCAGCACGAGTGGGTCGGATCGCCCGGTGCAATACTACCCTCACATAGTGGAACAACCTAAACAGACAGAATTCCTGCTGTCGTCTTTCGTAGACCAGAGTAAAAGAGGCTGATCAATATCACCAACAATTTCAGAGATATTACTGCGTTGCTGCATTTTATCGATTTATTCAACTTTGTTCACCTGTGTACCAAGTATAATTTTGGGTTACCTCATTTCACCTTAAAAGTTTTTCACCTATGTAATCGTATTATATATCGCCCATTAATAAGTGTTCTTGACATTGGTCATAGGGTAGAATCTAGAAAGAAGTGACGACTGTTACACCGGCCGTCATTCCGAAATAAAACGTGCTATTGAATATAATTTCGTTAAAAAATAATGTTATTTGTAAAAGATAAAAATAAAAAACCAAAGACTTGGTTTTTTGAATTTTTCACATGAAATTTGAGGTTATGTGAAAAAAGTGTGAATGCAAAAGATGTAGATCTTTTTATTACCTACAACTTTGCCATTTAACTTTTTTCCATAGGACTTGTAGTTTTGCAGGAAATCGAGATAAGCCATTTTTTTCCCTTAAACCCCCCCCCCCCTCTCACCCTTCCCGACCTCAGATCGCCCGTAATTTATTTTTCCTTTAATTTTTGTACTATTCTCCTCCTTTTACAATGGGTTTCATCCTACTATAATTTATTTTGTTTTCAAACATTAAAAGCACTGGTCTATAACGTAGAATCTAGAAAGAAGTTGTCACTGTTACAACGCGCAGATAACGCCCGTCATTTTAAAATAAAACGTGCTATTGAATATATGTCATGACGTATTGTAATACCGAGTTACATACAGTATATACAGAGGTGAAAAGAGTCGACTTAAACGATATCATTAAATTTGTTCACCTGGGTGTTCACAAAGGCGTTTTTTTGTTATTCATCTTGTGTAACCTTTCATCCACATAATTGAAAACTTTAAAATTACGTTTCAATTAAAATCTAGGAATAATAAAAACAGTAGTTAGAATATAAAACGTTGGTATATCGGACGTTCTAATCGTCCGCTCCGCCAATCTAAATCTCAGTGCAAGTCAGTGTTGGCAGATCGCCAGTAGATACAAAAGAACAAGAACAGTAGTAAAATTGGCCAAGATGTATGGATGCCGTCAGGTCCATTCAGATTTCGCTTTTTATAGAGATATGTCTTCATTAATGTAGCGGCATTAGAATTTAACAAACTTTATTGTAAGGCAATTTAGATATAGAATCATATTAATTTGCTGACCAGTTAGTATTGCACAAATTTACTGTTGTGATTCAGGGTGTTTAATTTCATCTTGTTACAACCATGTTTTCCATTTAATTTCAATAATTATTTTGCGATAAGAAATTTGCTGTGCCCTACAGGGTTCACGATTTTTCCAAGTTTTTAAACATATGATTACCATCTAATAACATTGTGAAATGCCAATTAAAGGTGCGCGTCCATTGGCCCGCGTCAGACGCACGGCACGCGCGGCACGCAACGGATTGAACGGATTTGCCTTGCTCAGAAATGCCGGCGCACGGTGCGGGCGGCGCGGATAGTGGACGCAGCACTATGTGAAATCATACAAAGCAAAATAAAATCCGTTGCGTGCGGTGCGTGCCGTGCGTCGATGTGCACCTTAGTAATATGAAAACTACTCTGAACAACTTCATTGCATTGCATACAATACTAATAAATAAAAATAAAGTGTCTTTATATAATATCAAATCAACAGTTTTTAGGGTTCCGTAGCCAAATGGCAAAAAACGGAACCCTTATAGATTCGTCAAGTCTGTCTGTCTGTCTGTCCGTCCGTATGTCACAGCCAATTATTTCCGAAACTATAAGAGCTATACTGTCGAAATTTTGTCAGTCGATGTATTCTGTGAACCGCATTAAGATTTTTACATAAAAATAGAAATAAAACAATACATTTTGGGGGTCCCCATACTTGGAACTGAAACTCAAAAATTTTTTTTTCATCAAACCTATACGTGTGGGGTATCTATGGATAGGTGTTCAAAAATGATGTTGAGGTTTCTAATATCATTTTTTTCTAAACTGAATAGTTTGCGCGAGAGACACTTCCAAAGTGGAAAAATGTGTGTCCCCCCCCCTCTAACTTCTAAAATAAGAGAGTGATAAAACTTAAAAAAGTATATGTTGTACATTACCATGTAAACTACCAACGAAAATTGGTTTGAACAATATCTAGTGAGTAGTTTTTTTTAATACGTCATAAATCGTAACACGCAATTTACCTTTCATCCTATCAATACACTAGTATAAAAACATCGATGAAAGTTACAACGAACTACAAGAACTTTTATATGATGTTACTTGCTGGTACGGAACCCTTCATGGGCGAGTCCGACTCGCACTTGGCCGCTTTTTTTTTTACTAAATGCATTATTTGCAGAAAAAATGCCATTTTTAAAACTTTTGGCTGTCTGTCTGTCCGTCTGTCTGTTTGTTCCAGGTAATCTCTGGAACGGCTGGACCCATTTTAACGGGACTCTAACTGGCAGATTTCTAATGACACAAGGTGTATCTTTTTTTGTCTAGCTTCACTCCGCGGCGTTACTTGAGTTTGATAACAATAACCGCAAGTAACACCGCGGGGCTCAGCTAGTCTTCAATAAAAGTGGTAGTAGATCAATCAACTCTTATATATATATTAATACAATCAATCATTAATACTGCAGATCAATCAATGTTGAAAAGAGATATCGGAGTGTGCAAGTTCAAAGATGGATCACTATTTATAGTAATACTATCCTTTGCCCGCGGTTACCCCTGAGTGTAATTTGTTTACCGTAGTAAAGGATAGTTTATGTCCTTCTACAAGACACAAAATATCTCCATGCAGAATTTTATTGCAATCTGTGCAGTGTTTAGGCCAGAAGTATGCACTAGTTAACTCCGGAACTCCCCATTTTAAAGAAAAGGCTCAAAAGGCGATAAAGCACATACAGCTCTTGAGATACAGGAGTTGAGATCAAGACGGCGGTTGCTGTTTACCATCAAATAATTCGTCTGCTTTTTTGCTTCCTTATATCATAACCCTTGAAGGATTAATTATCATCATCCCCAGCCCTTAACAGTCCAGTTCTGGACACAGGATTATCTTCGGAAAGGAGGCTTTGGCCAGTAGGCCAAAGTTGAAAATGTTTTGACAATCTGCCGACGTTTTGACAAAAATTTCAGCTATTGGAAGTCTTAGGCAGTACCAGGGTGGTGTATGCTAATCGGCGTGAGAATTTCTCTATCGTAATTCAGGATTAGTAGTCTCCGTAGACTCCGTATAGTTAATTCCGTGTTTTCTTCGTGGTTCAGTGTTCTTTCGTTAGAAGCCGCTGTTGTATGTTTTTGCTTGCGCTGTATGTGGAAGTCGCCAAAGTATTACAGCGTAATAGAGTTTTTTTTCATCTCTTTGCAGTGATGTTGTCCTAAGTAGATCTCTTAGTCACCTCGTACAACACTTACGCAATGAATAGGAGTTAAAACAAACCGTATTCTTAATTCATCACCACTTAGCCAGAGGGTTAGGGATAAATAGTTATAGATTCGCCGATTATTTGCAAAGTTAGATGAACGAAATTTAAATCAACCATAAGATATTTCATTTCTTTCACAACCCATGATGTCCCCCTGCTGGTCTCAGATCGCACTCAGGAGAGGGTTAAGGCCATACGTCCCTACGCTGGCCGAGTGCAGGCTAGGGATTGGCAAGACATGTTGTAGCTACGTAATGGATGTTTTAAAGCCGCCTAAAGCCTCACGACTGATATCTTTTGATAATTGATTTAAATAATCTCAAAGATCTCTTTTTATGAATAAATGTAAAAGAATCAACCTTCAAACGTTTCGTTCGGAAACACTACATCACGGACGTCGATACTACGTCACAATCTAGCTATGTATGTAATTCTGCTGTGAGATAACTCTTACACGATATTCAGTTGGATGACCGCCAAACGTACAGCTAACATCATCCAACATACACATACATACATGGCATATATTGTCGTTGAAAACACAATGTATCTATTCAGCCAATGTATTGCTCAAACATTGGCCTTCCAAATTTCCATGATACAGATTGGTCAGGGACGGGTTTTTGTGACAATGTATGTTCGTCGATTGCCTACTATAATAGTTTTGCTTACATTTTCTCTCGAGTTAATGTCGGTTTTGTAAATTATTTTTTCTGTAGTTATCAAAGTTTTTAGGGTTCCGAAATTTATGACTTCGAACCCTTATAGATTCGTCATGTACGTCTGTCCGTCCGTCCGTCCTCGACTTACCGTCCAAACGGTAAGTGCTACAAAAATGAAACTTTGCATGAATATGTATTGTAATTACGTCGACAAAGTGCTACAATAAAATTATGAAAAATATTTTTATTTGGGGTACCTCCCCTACACGTACAGTGGGGATGTTTTTTTTTCCTCGCGATTACCCCATCATGTGGGGTATCATGAGACAGGTCTTTTAAAAACAATATGAGGTTTGTAAGACGATTTTTTGATTTAGGTATCCGTTTGCGAGAAATTCCATTTTAAAGGCCACTTTTTTGTAAAAACAGGGCGTCCACCCCCCCTCTAAAAGCTAAACGGCTGACTCAAAAAATCTGGGAAAATTCGTGATAGTGGTCCATATAAAGAACTTTAAAGGAAAACTATAACGGATTAGATAACTTTTTTAGTTCAGGAGTTATAGAGGCTTAACTTGTACAATGCGCTCACTTGGAAAACGTCATACAAAATTAACGCATTAATACGTAAACATAACAATTATCCGTTGGATACGATTTCTAATCCACGTACCATTATGGGTGACTGAGGAACCCTTTCCTGTGCGTGGCCTGACACGCACTTGGCCGATTTTTATGTGTTTGCCTAAGTGAATCTACTCAGCCAGACGTAAAGCATTAGTAGGATCCACCATACTTAATGTAGATGCACAGAATAATAGCATAGTGACCCACATTATGGCAGCCTTTTGAGATACTCCTGCATTAATAGACCACCACCACATCTCACACTCACCAAAGACAACATAACACATCGGTACAACCGCTATCATTTCAGGTTGGTCTTCTATTCCTAAATAAACAATAATATTCTTCTTTCTTCTTCTTTATTTTATTTCAAACCTATGTATATACATTCACGACTATATAGTAAGTAGTAGAGCCACGCTGATTTCAGCATCAATGTGCCGGCTCGCCGGAGCAGACTACTACCCTCACACAGAAGACCATCCTAGTAATGACAGCATTCTTTCTGTCGTATTTCGTTGGCGAATGTGAGCAGGCCGCTATGGTATGGGTCGCCCATCTTCTTTACTTCCCTCAAAATAAGAATGGTAACTCCTACTCCTGGATTTTACTCATGCTTTCCATCAGGCAGACTAGAGTCACTTTGGTAGGCTGCAATATTAAAAATAAATATTCCCGAAGGGTCCGAAACAAATATTTGTGGATCACACAAATATTTGGGGCCGATCAGGCCCCAGGAATCGAACCCAGGACCTCTTGATCAGCAGCCGTATACGCTCACCACTAGACCAACGAGGCAGTCAATATAAAGATAAATACATGTTAATTCAGAATTTGCCATGCAATAAACAACGACTAATGAGAATTAAGCGTTGTTTAAACCGTTAGGTATAACACCCCCATCAACCCTTATTTTTGTTGACGGGGCGGAAAATTCCTTCGGATCTTCTGCTTCTTTTTATACTCTTTAATACCTTATGTGACATAAAACAATTAAAAAATGTCGTTTTATTTAATAATAAATGTTTTTCCTGCCTGAAATTTTCGTAAAAAGTTGTACAAAGTTTTTCTTTCACGTATTATTATATAGATTTTGGACTTTAAAGGCTTATGTATATGTACTTAATTACATGTGTACAAGTCAGAAATAAGAAAAGAATAAAGGCGTCCTAACAAAAACTCTTCAAAGGTTTAAAAGTTCAAGTTATTGATCCGAATTTGCTTGCAACGTGGCTTGAATTTTAAACACTTAATCAGAGAATTAGATAGTATTTATAGGTATGCGAATGACACCGGGGGTAACCATTGCCATTATCTTTGTATAAATTCATGATCAGAATATCTTTATTCCTTCGGTCTATTGAACGATTCAAAAATGTCTTGTAAGCTGTTATCTATACCTGCACGAGTGGGCTAAATAAGTAGTCTACATTGTATCAAATCAAGCACCAAAAATCTCTATGATTTTAGATTTTAAAATTATTCTCTTATTGATTCTATGATTTTAAAAATAGTTCAGCGGTTGAACTAATTAAAGACCAAATTGTTAGAATCGTAAAAAGTTGAAATTTCAATGTGTTTTACTCATCGGCGATACTTTATTTTTGAACTTCTTTAAAAATATATTTTTTAAATTATTAAGAAAAATATTTTTAAAACCTTTTGCGGTTATTCTGTTTTTAGTGTTTGATGTTATAGTGGCACCAGAAATTCATGGTTCATGAAATACCTGGTGACAGCAGGTGATAAGCAGATGGATGGACAGTCAGACTGACAGCGGAGCCTTAGGAGTAAAAGTCGTGAAGTTCTTTAACTTTAAAACGACAGCAGAACATTTAGCAGTACGGTTCTTGGTTGAGTGCAATATCAAACGAACAAGTGCCAATATTTGTATCCAAGAACGTCTATTTGCGTTTGTCTGGCTATTTTTAATACATTATATATGTGTCAAATGTATGTATTTTATACGTTATCTAAAAGTCATGTCATAGTCCGTGTGGTGACGGATTAAGAATACAAAGTGCCACCACCCCTATTCATTCCATGGGTGTCGTAAGAGGCGACTAATGGAAAGAAATAAGCAGCTAACATCACTGCCAAGAGAAGGAAAACTTGGAAGAAACCCTTTACCAACCCGTCTGGCCAGCGTGTTATAGAAGGCCAAACCTCCTTTTAAAGGAGAGGCCTATGTCCAGCATTGGATTGTTAGAGGCTGTTGATGATGATGATGATCTAAAAATTATAGTACAAACTTTAGGTATTTATCTTGGGTCTGATTTACTAGTTCCATGGTGAAGTCCCATGAAAGGACAACTAACAGTTGTTAATGTCAGCAGTCAGAATGGACAAGTGACAGTTGTTAATGTCAGCAGTCAGAATGGACAAGTGTCAGCAGTATTTTAGTGTCAGATATCCCATTACCGTCAGCACCATTAGACTAGTCGTGTTCAAAGAGGCTACTTCCAAAGGGTATTAAATAGAAGCGTTCATAGCCAAGAGGCCATAGGGTTTGGAATCAATCAACAAGGTCAAGCAAGGATGGTCAGATCTAGATGGGTAAACGCTTGTGTCATGATATGTTATAAACGTTTTCGTAATTCGGAGGTCACATTAAGCAGTTGGTCCCGGCTGTTATCATAAGATACCAGTCGTGAAGCATAGTTGGAGGGCGACTTAGAAACATCCAACGGCAAGATTGTGTAGCCACAAAATGTTTCGACAGTCCCCAACAAGCACTAGGGCGGCGTGGGGACGTATGGCCTTAACCATCTCATAACATGAGACATCTCATAACATAAGCAGCTAACATCACTGTCAAGAGGAGGAAAACTTGAAACAAACCCTTTAAAGCCCCGTCTGGCCAGCGTGGTATAGTAGGCCAAAACCTCCTTTCAAAGGAGAGGCCTATGTCCAGCAGTGGACTGTTAAAGGCTGTTGATGATGATGTTGATGATGAGGAATCTCAGCGGTTCCTATAGACAAGTGACAGCCGTGAGCACCAGTGGACTACTGGGACAGACTGAGTTTTCCTCTAATCGCATCGAGTCTCTTAGATAGGTAGTAAATATTTTAGATATTAATGACATACATGCAAAACGGGGAAATATTATTCCTTCGGATTACCACAAGGTGGTAGAAGTAGATTTCAGCACGAACTGCCCGGCTTGACCTGGGCAGTACTACCCTCGCATAGAAGGCCAAACTAATATGACAGCATTCACGCTGTCGTATTTCGTTGGTGGTGGTGACAATTAAAGACGATGCAGAAGCATCTGACAGGCATCTCATCCGCCATAGCGTGGGTGTCCATGCTGCATTGTCGGCATTCACAACGAGAATGGTGATATTGATACTTTTGGATTCTACTTATGTTTTCCACCAAGCAGACTGGAGTCACTTTGGGAGGCTTATATACTTAATATTATTCTCAACCATATATATATGACTGCCTTGTTGGTCTAGTGGTAAGCGCATGCGGCTGCTGATCAAGAGATCTCGGGTTCGATTCCCGGGTCGGACTAAATATTTGTGTGATTCACAAATATTTGTTTCGGAGTCTGGGTGTTTTCTATGTATAATATGTATGTATTTACAAAAAAAATAAGAAAGTATGTTTATGTATTTATATCAGTTGTTTAGTACCCATAATACAAGCTCTGCTTAGTTTGGGACTAGATGACGTTGTGTGTAATTGTCCGAAATATTTATTTTATTTATTTATATGTATGTCGAAGATGGTTGAGAATATAAATTTTGCAACTGGCTTCTATATTATGTGGGTACTGTTGAAAGCATTGTTGAGGGTTTAATATTGTAATTAGATTATAGTTGTTTTATCACTGTTATAACTTTACGATAATTCCTGTTGGATTATTTGATTAATTCTAAAAGTAAAACTAATTAGATTGAAATCCTTTTTGTAAATTGTATCTAGTAAACACGTGACGTATTTCCGTACGCCATTGAACAGAGCTGTTTGGAGGGATAGAGAGGTGTGGCCTACCCCTTAAAAGAGCCAGCACTGGCTTTACCATATTCTATAGCTATATTACTTAGGCAATAGGCTATTCGAGTGGTTGTGTTGCCACTATACGAACGTGGAACTTAGTTTCTGTTCGTCGCTATTTTTTGTTGTATTACGAGTATTGTCATTAGTGTAATTCTAAATAAATTTACATCTGATTGTCAGTTTGTGCCTATTAATCCCTGCAACATGGGGACTCCAAACCCTGACATACTGCTATTGGCCCCTGATACGACATGTATATTTATAAAGCCAGACGCTATAACTACTAATAATACTACCCATACATAACATAACCCTACCCTACTAAAATAACCACCCATACAATGGGAAAAGCTGTAGATTATGATGACAATAGTTTCAACTAAACGTATATAAGTTGAGTTTAGATGTACTCACCTCAAGGATCTCATCACCAACTTTCACCGGAGGAGAAGCCTTCGCAGCCGCCCCAGCTGGATGCAGTCCACAGACGAACACGGCCATTTTGCTGCGGTCCCGATGACCAGCCAGGCTGAGACCCAAACCAGCCGTAGGGGTGCGCTCCAGCCGGATCGACAGCACACTGTCCCCCAGACCGGCATACTTTTTCCGAATTTTATCTGAAAATAAAAGAAAAACAAAGTTAAACGAAGAAAACACATCGTTTTTCATTGTTGGTTTCCAACAAAAAAAATTCTTCCTAGCACTTATTGGCAAGTTTATTTGGGATGGGCTACCAGTTCAACAGGTTTTACCTGAATTTCAGTTTTTCCACGGAGCGACTGGCATTGGACCTCCGCAACCCTAAGGGAGAACTGAAATTCGAAGGTTGAACTAGTTGTCAGTAAATTTGAGGGCTTTGACTTCCCAATAACGATTGCCATAGATGTTCATGACAACCGGGATCGACGGCTTTGGGTGCTCTCCGAGGCACGGGCGTGAATCACCGCCAAACTTCCAAACTCCGGGCTGCTATTAGGAATTTCCTAAGAAAAACCCAAAAATTTTGAACTTGAGACCTCTTGAGTCGCATACGATAACCACTAGACAAACGAGGCAGTTATTATCCACAACAATTAATATCTAAAAACGTATTATAAACATTTGTAAAAAAAAATTAACAGCGTTTAGATCTGGCTTCTTTTCCTTTTTCATTTGCAGAGAGAAACCCTTGATTCTAAAGATTTTGTTCAGGTTCTCATCTTATTGTATTTTTGAATTATTGTTATGTCAGTTTTAGTAATTATTTAGATTGAATTTAATTTGTTATTTCAAAGTGAGTGAAAATGATGTCTCAAAATTCTGATTATAAGTAACACTATTATAAGAAAACTAATAAATATTCTAAAGAAAGAAACCGCGTTCAAACTTAATCTCTGAATGTAGATTTTTCAATATTTTTCTACAGAATCTGACCTTTGACTAACTGAAGATTTCTTCAGTCTTCTATGTTACTTTCTTTTTAGGGTTCCGTAGCCAAATGGCAAAAAACGAAACCCTTATAGATTCGTCATGTCTGTCTGTCCGTCCGTATGTCACAGCCACTTTTTTCCGAAACCATACTTTTGAAACTTTTGAACTATACTTTTGAAACTTGGTGAGTAGATGTAATCTGTGAACCGCATTAAGATTTTCACATAAAAATAAAAAATACAATACATTTTGGGGGATCAAATACTTGGAACTAAAACTCAAAAAAAAAATGTTTTCATCAAACCCATAGATAGGTGATCAAAAATGATGTTGAGGTTTCTAATATCATTTTTTTCTAAACTAAATAGTTTACGCGAGAGACACTTCCAAAGTGGAAAAATGTGTCCCCCCCCCTGTAACTTCTAAAATAAGAGAGTGATAAAACAAAAAAAATATATGTTGTACATTAGCATGCAAACTACTAATGAAAATTGGTTTGAACGAGATCTACTAAGTAGTTTTATGTAATACGTCATAAATCGTAAACCGCAATTTACCTTTCATTCAATCAATACCTACACTATTATAAAAACATCGATCAAAGAACAACTACAAGAACTTTATATGATGTTACTTGCTGATACGGAACCCTTCATGGGCGAGTCCGACACGCACTTGGCCGCTTTTTTTATTTTTTTTAAACTTAATGCGCATTTTAGATTTGCGGACTTGATTCTCTTTCAGTCAACCTTAGAGTGGTGTAGAAAAGTACAGCAAATAGGCGGAAGTTAGGGAAACATAAAACTAACTTATAAAAGGACAGCAGACACCAACAGCGTTGGGAACAGTAATTAGGTCACACGGGTTGAACAAAGTTTTTCGCTAGACATAATTTGGCACATACTTGGCAGGTAAACTGTACATTAAAGCGATTACTTTTTGGGTTCTGCATAATGATATGTCAGTGTGTAAGGCACACTGTGGGCTGTGAATAACTAAGTATTAGAATAAAAATCAATTACCGTGTGTATGTGTGCAGTTGTTTGATTAGTTTTTCTTAAATTATTGTACTTATGTGATATTGAAAAGGTCAATAATATTGCTCAAAAAAAATGAAACAGTGACATTAAATTAAAATATATATAATTGGTATCCACGTACTTGTATCTCAAGGTAAACTAAGAATATCTGTGCAAATAAATTAAACTTTAAGCCTAGTATGATTGTAATTGTACGGTACAAAATTATTGATTATTTGTGATTTTTTATAAATACCTCATTATCAGTCCATCGCTGTCCACTGCTGGACATAGATCAATCCCAATACAAACCACAGAGCCCAGTCTGATGTCATTCGCACTGAATTCTATTATATTTTAGACCAACAAAGTGACTCTACCTTCACAAAAGTACAATAATTCTGGTTCTATTACCTACCTAGTATCATTTTCTCAACTTCATTTGAATTTTACAATGACCTACACACAAATATAATCCTTGCTAATTTTATAAATGCGAAAATAACGCTGTCTGTCTGTTGTGCTTTCACTCCAAAACTACTGAACCGAATTAAATGAAATTTGGTACATATATAGTCTAGAGCCTGTAAAATACTTCTAACCACGATAACTGACATACACGCGGGCGGAGCTTCGGGCGAAAGCTAGTAACGTATTTATGAAGTGAAATTTCAGAAAAACAAGAACATAACATACCTTATAAAACGTAATATACGATACATCAAAGAAAAATAAAACCGTTGCGAGAGCGTATACTGAGATATCAAAACTAAACCTCTAAGATCGATGAGAATTGTGTTATGATATCCTCCCCACGTTTTATTGAAGTATTACTCCGATCGGTGGATCTCCACTCCGAAAATACTCGCCGTGGAGAGGGAATCACTCACTCCACTTTATGTTTTTATTTACATCGTTAAATCGTAACAACAGAAGAGGGTCCGTTATGAAATCGTTTCTTTTAAGATAAAGGATGTCAAATGTCATTAAAATTAGGTTAGCGGTTTAGCAGAGAAAACTTATAAGGCAAAACTACTTTTTAGGGTTCCGTGATTCTCGGAACCCTTATAGATTCGTCAGATTCGTCTCGGTCCGTTTCGAAATTCTACTTTAAAAGGCACTTTTTTGTAAAAACTGGGCGTCCCCACCTCTAAAAGCTAAACGGCTGGCTCAAAAAATCTGGGAAAATTCGTGATGGTGGTACATATAATGAATTTAGAAGAAAAACTATAACGGCTTAACTTGTAAAATGCGTTTACTTGGAAAACGACATATAAAATTTAATGCGTAAACATCACAATTATCTATTGGATACGATTTTAAATCCACGCACCATTATAGGTGACTAAGGAACCCTTTCCTTTACGTGGCCTGATATGCACTTACCCGCGGTTACCCGCTATTATTGTTGTAAACCGTAAAGCTAGTCTCTAAAACGAATTAGCCTTAGTTACTTCTTGAACCATCAGCTTTCGACCAGTAAAAGTCCCTTCAAATCAGTCCAGCCGTTCCAGAAATAACCCGGAACCAACAGAAAGACATTTTTGTTTTAATTGCATTTTTTAATGTAAGTACCGTAAATAATTTCATACACATTTGGTAAAAAAACTAATCATATGACGTTACATACAGACACTCTATTCTTATTTATTTGTATACATTAGGTATTCCTCTTAGTAATTGTGACTGTTATCAATTAGTTCATACAATCTACTCCTTTTCTAGACTCAACAACCTATATTGGTAGCAAAGGAGAAATATCCCGAGTCGATTGTAATGATAATAATTCAAAGAGAATTGATGCTAATGAATTCTTGTGACTAGCACAGCCAATGGATATTTAAAGTCAGGGAGAGAAGGCTTTGAACTCAAGTAATCTCACTCATTCGATGAAATACAATTAAAAAATAGCTAACATTTGTTTTCTTTGAAGCTGTGGTTTCACTTGGTTTGAGCAGACCAAGTTGTGCAGAACTATAATAAATTCTCCCACGGTAAGTTATGCAATCTTTTCATCACTACCAACAGTATCACTAATTAACTACAATTACCAAAGTAATTAGTCATGAACAAAATACGAGTATATGTAAGAATAATGTTAGGATATCAAGGCAGTAGAGCCACACTAAATAAATAAATTAACATCTTACACACAACGCCATCTAGTCCCAAACTAAGCAACGCTTGTATTATGGGTCCTAGACAACTGATATAAATATACTAACTGATGCCTGCGGCTCCGCTCGCGTTTTAGAGGTATCGAAAAGGTTGGCCGATTCTCAGACCTACTGAATATGCATATAAAGTTTCATAAAGATCGGTCAAGCCGTTTCGGAGGAGTATGGCAACGAAAACTGTGACACGAGAATTTTATATATTAGATAAACATATTTTTTTTTGTAAATACATAAACACCTATTATACATAGAAACACCCAAACTCCGAAACAACACAAACATTTGGTAAAACCCGGGAAACGAACCTGAGACTTCAAGCAGTCGCATACGCTAATGTGCCACCGAGGCACTCGTACACTAATTTCAGCACAAACAGACATGCTCGACCGGGGTGCTACTACCCTCTCAAGACCACCCTAAAATAGCATTCGTGCTGTCGTCTTTCGTTCTTGATTGTGAGACCAGATGCCCAATGACGTCGAAACATCTCAATAGACCCCATAGTGTGGGTTACAATACTGTTTTTATAATGAATATGGTGACCCCTAATCTTAGTATTTGCTGATGCTTTACATTAGGCAGAGTAGAGTCACTATGGCAAGCTCATAAATAAACGATAAGAATTTCATTTATAAGCCTATCTCTTAATTTCACTAACTTAACATTATTTCTAACTTGCATTATACATTTTCATTTGCAGTAAAAAATACAGAATATATTTACTTATAAGAGATGCTCCTCCAAAGCCACTGAAACGAAATCAATTTGAATTGTAAAAACGCTGGAATAACTTTGATGCCAACATTCGTGTTTGAAAGGTTTACATTAAGACAGAAAAACAACACAATTGGGTCAGACATGTACTTGAGTATCATTAATCAAAGAATATAATATGGTTCTCTAAGCTGTTCTTAAGATATCATTAATGTCACACAAACCATTTAAGAGAAGCAAATAATTCTCCTATTTTTTTAAGTATTTGTAGAATTTTGTGCCTTATTTAAAGCATAAAGAATTTACACAAGTGATAACAAGTAAATAAGTAAGTAGAGCGTAGTGTAATCTAACGTCTTTAAACGAGCATTTCTTGTATATTTATTTTTTTAGATATATCCCTACTAATATAATAAATGCGAAAGTAACTCTGTTTGTCTGTTACGTTTTCACGCCTAAATCGCTGAACCGATTTTGATAAATTTACTTAATATATTAAATTAAATTAAACAAAAGCTAGTATTACATATATTTGTGACGCCACAACATGACATGTTGAAATGTAGCAGTGTGGCCGAGCAACGGGCACAAATTCTACAGTCACCGGCAACGTTTCGGGAGGCCTGCAGAAATCTTCGGAGGCTGCATTCCTTCTGGACCAACCTAGGCTGGCTGGAGTGAATGGGAAAGAACTCTTCACGCACAATGATCCAATAACTAGGACTAAGTGCGGAAACCGCCCAGGAAAACTAACTATATTTGTGATCTTGGAAACGGCTCTAACGATATTCGCTGAAATTTGTTATTAGGGGGTGTAAAATCGATCTAGATTAGTCTTTTGTTTGGGAAAATACGAATTTTCCAGTTGTCATGCGTTTTTCTTTCGCATTGCTTGCGACACCTATACTTCTCTTTCAGTAACACTTGGTTGGTACTCCAACACAACAACACTACACACTTGAGAGAATAGATGGCGTTGTTAAACAATAAATAGTAGTAACCGAGCAAGGCTCGGTCATAGGTCAAAGGTCCTAGATTATCTATGTACCAAATTTCATTTAAAACGATTGAGTAGTTTTGGCGTGAAAGTGCGATAGGCAGGTTTACATTTATAGTATTAGTAAGGATTTAAAGGGAATTTTATTTCTACTATTATCTACCCTTCTTGTCCGCCCTCTCAATGTAATTATAAATGGGATACCTTTATCAGTGCCCGGCTGACGGCAGATAAAATTGCCTTTTACGTCTAACATACAACGGTGTAAATTAAACACAGATACTCATATAATAAACTGACAAAATGCGGGTATTAAAACATTTCTTGTTCTTACGATTTCATGTCTGTATGTATTTCTAGCCTTTTTTTATTTCTAAGATTATTCGGAAGAGGCTACTAGTTCAACCCATTTTACTTGAATATTTTTTTTCTTGGAGTGAATAGCATTGGACCTCCGCAACTTGGAATGAACTGAATTTGAAGGTTTAAGTAGTTGTCAGTATATTTGAGGTTACTGACTTCCCATTTACGATTGCCATGACATCATGTTAATGATAACTTTAGACCGTCGGTTTAGTGTGCTCACCGAGGCACGCTAGTGAAATACCGCCAACTTGCATGCTGGTCTGTTAAAGACACTATTGACTTAATCCTGGAATCGAAATCGAGACATCTTGATTGGCAGTCGCAAACGCTAATAGTGAGACCAATGAGGCAGTAAGACCAACGTGTTTTGGTTTCAGGCAAAATATTGATCTTTTTTTAACACCCAAATAAATTGAATGGAGAAAAGAATTCATTGGCTGCTGCAACAAAATTTCTCGGCGTTCATTTTCAAATGACAAAATCATTATAGAGTTTTTTTACAATAAAACCGCATCCAAATTAATACATCCGTTTGAGAGCTATAAAAGGTAGTCTTTTTGCGTCGGGGATTAAAAAATGATTAAATTATACATTAGTTTATACATCCCATTGAAAAAGGTAAATTAATACATTATTTGTAACTGTACTACACACAGTATTGTGCAAAGTTTTCGAGAAAGGTTCTTCCCTTTTCATTTTTTCCAAGATTTTTCTTCTAATACACTAAAATAAAAATAAAAGTCCCACTAATAGAACAAGTCTTGTACCAATTAACTACAAAAGAATTGTGTTGAAAAGAGGCTGTAGTGTTATCAGTGTTGCCAACAATATTCCTTTGAAATTGAAAACACACTGGCTTTTATGTATGTATCTTTTGTATTGTAGATTGTTTTCAATTACGAAAACAGAAACGTGCCTTCAACAATGTATGAATGAAAATTATTGGTTTTTTCTTGTATAGATTTACACAAACGTGTGTTAATTCATAAGATTAAGGTGAAGGTCACTCTGACTTCAGCACGAATAGGCCGGGGAAGTACTACCCTCACACTGAAGGTCAACTTATAAAAATGACAGTCAGACAGTCCAGTGACGTAGTTGCATCTCACAAGGCCACCATATTGAGGGTCACCATGCCGTATTCTCTCCATTTACATTGAGGATGGTGACCCCTACTGGATTGTATTCATATTTTACATCACGCAAAAGTAGTCATTTTGGTAGTATTACCGTGAGATTTGACATACAAGTGGGGTAAAAGCTACAGTATTCAATAAATGGATCAAGGAATGTTCCGTCAGATACCAATTTATAACTCGACAGAAATCCTCATTGTAATATTCAATGACGTTTATTGACGCGGTAAGCAAGACGTCGATTGAAGTACTTCACTCAGTTGTCACAAGAAATGAGGTTTCAATTCAATATTGTCTTCGAAGTTGAATCGTATTTACGTAATCTTTTTTTGATGTGGTATTCGCGATTATGAATAAGCTAGTCTAAAAAAACTTAGCCTAAATTACTCTTTATGTGTTGTCTCTATCCATTGTAAGTCTTGTCAAAATAAGTGTAGCCGTCCCAGAGATTACCCGAACAGACAGACAGACAAATAAAAATCTTTTTTGATACAAGTACTTACCGTATTTACCGTATTTAAGTATTTAATAAGAAACGGTTAGTTTAATATTACAAACTGACACTTTATTAATACAGATACGACAGGTTTTTCATTTCAACTTGCTTGCTTGCTTAATATTTTTATTATTTTTAGTTACTTTAACTAGTCTGTAGTTACTTACTCTTAATTTAAATAAATGTTTTGTTTTCGAAAAACCATTTCAATCAAATACAGTAACCGAGTAAGTAGGTAAATGTCCACAGAGCAAATTGAGTAAGAGATAATTGTTGGTGCAAATTTTTTTTTAGAGAATTAATACATTTTAAACAGAATTATACAAAAACAGAGTGTCACCATCCCTATTCATCCCGCGGGTGTCCTAAAAGGCGACTAAGGGATAAATTACGCAAGACAACATCGATGCAAAGAGAAGGAAAACTTGAAACAAATCCTTTACCAACCCGTCTGGCCAGCGTGGTATAGTAGGTCAAAACCTCCTTTCCAAGGAGAGGCCTATGTCCAGCAGTGGACTGTTAGGGGCTGTTGATGATGATGATGATGATGATACAAAAACTTATACTTTTCAAATTCTAACCTCCTGACCTCTTTTCTAGTAGCCTATGTCTAGCAGTGGACTGACCAAGTCACTTAAAAAGTTTAGGTGGAAAAGTCACTTGAATAAAAAAAATATTTCGTGATATTAATATTTTTAAAAAATAAATGTTTATCCCCATGTGCGTTGTGTGGGCCTGACTGATTTTAGAACTAACGGAAAGAGCTTTTCCGGTAGGTTTCGGAACGTTAGAGTGAGCGCCCGAAAAAACTTTATTTTGTTTATTTTAGTGTTCATCATACAGTCTTCCTCTTTGGTCTAGTGGTTAGCATACTCAACTGCCCATCAAGAATTCTTGGGTACGTTTTTCTAGCCGGCCTAAAAGTGTTGTTAGGTTTTTCTTCTAAGAAACGCATTATGTAGCACGTTTAGCTGTCGGTTCCGCATGTCATGAACATATATTTCAATCGTTAACGGGATGTCAGTGCCCTCAGATATACTGCCATCTTTTTTTATGTGTGGAACCACCAATATGCGCTTAACACACCGGGGCTTGCACCGTTCTGATGTCTCGGAATCGGACCGTCTAAACCACACGGTATACCATTCTGCGCCTGAAATAGGAGGGGTCCAGGAGCTGCTATTGTTTAGAAATTTAGAAATACTTTATTGTTCATTGCACAATACAAACTGTACACTCATTTATAACTTACAATTGTAATACTGTTAAAATGTTACATTATTGTAAAATGGCAAGATAAGTAAGTAGCACACAGTCTCCCAAACTGAGTTCTCGTATTCTGGAAGACTGAAGTTCTTTTTATGCAAAGTGCAAAGTGAACATTTGTTACAATTCGGAATGAACTTGGATTTCTTTTTGTTTACAATGTTAGTGAATATGTTACCTTTTCACAGTTATGAGGTGCTCAGTTTCGTCATAATTTAGATGTTGTAACCTATTAATTTAAATCTGTTACGACCCTCCCAGCGCCTGCCGCCTGCCTGATCGTAAATAATCTTGGGAATAATAAAAGCTGGTAAGATCATAGTGCGCTCATCACACAATATTTATCTATTTGTTACGCTTTCACTGTTAAAGCGCTGTACTGATTAGAATTAAATACAGTGAATATTTTCTTTTTTGAGCTAGGACATAGGTTATAATTTAACTCGATAACTGGTATAAAACGGGTGGAATCGCGGGAAAAGGCTAGTAATTATCATAAAGTTAAAAGGGAGTGTCATTATTGTGCCAAGTTAAATGTGTAACTGTCATTTACGAGTTGTCAGGTAAGGAAAGATTGTACGAGCCATAAGTGCGAGCTATTAAATTGTGCCTCTTTAGAAATAGGACATTCGGTATATGGTAGGTAAGTTGCAGAAGTATAACTTCTAAAAGTGGTTTGATTTTATTCTTTTGAGCATTGCATTGTCAATGCTTATACTTGGTGGGTTCATAGAAGATCATAAATTGAGTTATTCCAGTTCGACATGTAAATTAAAAATTATATAGATAAACTATTTATTGTCCTATTTCGTGTCTCTAACCTTAAAATGTCGAACTTCACATAACGGTTCGTCCGGTTAAGGCTAGAAATAAGTCCGACACACCACCCCGCCCTAAACCCCAGGCGGGGTGACGGTCCGCGGGGATTTCCACACGTTAAAAAAAAGGCTAGAAATAGATAAGTATAAAAAGTTTTCCTATTCACAAGAATTTCAATCATCTAAGTTCACTTTCAAACCAAGACCAAGTGTGCTCATTGATCTCCTTATGTGATTTGACATACCTATTTATAAGTAATTTACAAATTAACTAAGGCTATCCATAATCTCAAACAGATCGACTAGTGTTAATAAACCATGTTAAAGTTAGAAAATATATGCTACACTGGCTTCGGCCCACTGCATACCCGTGTGTAAGGCCACTTGAACAAAATTGACAGTAAAAATTAGCCTATAGAAGTCACAAAATAAGAAGTCCGGTTTGACATTTGTCATCGTGGCGTAACTAATACGATTAATTCGTGTTTTTGAGTGCAATTTTTCAATATGAAGTTAAACTTGATGCTTATTTATGATACGCGTTGTGATAGTGTATGGGTAACATAGTAATTAAATAGGGTTATGAATTTGATTTTTCAATTTCTTACATGCATGCGGCATGTCCAATGACAAATGTCAAAACGGGCTTCTTATTTTGTGACGACTATAAGTTACTCCTTAAATTGTAGCTATATGTCAGTTTAACTCCCGTTAAAGTCGGTCTATTACAAAGTCCGCACTTGTAAATACATACTAATTGTTACAAAGAAATCGAAAAATTTCATACTTTTCTTTTGTTTTTGTAACACATGTCAATTTCAATATTAAATTCATTCCAATGATAACAATATTACGCTGATATTTCTGCAGTTTTATTTGTAATGTAATAAGGACAGGCGCACACTTGACCCGGCTATTGTCAACTAACAAAGAAGCGACATCGCACAGCGCATTGAGTACTGCCTTATTATTTTTGAATGGATGGAATATCCTATTAAATTTTATTGTAAGCTGAGGAAGGGATTATTCCTGTATTCTAACATGTATTTAGATTTGTTACATTGGATTTTAACAATGTACATCAAAAATATTGATTATTTTTCATATTTCGATCGACGATTCGACGATCAGTCGCATGTATTTGTAACACACCAAATTACATGTATATTCCTGACCTGTTTAAGGTTATCCTAGTAAGGCAAGACCTAGTATTTAGAAAACATCACTATCTGGAACGGTCATGGGGTTCGAATGCTTATTCTAGCATAAAAGCTTCTAGCATAGAGGCGCAGCATTACTATTGAACATAGAAATGATGCCAGTCTTTTAGGAACACGACCAGTATACGGAATTTTTTGATGCTTGTATAAAAATACTTTAAGCATTTTCATAGTTTTTTTACTAAGATGTTAGTTTATAAATATAGATAAAAATTATGTACTACATAATCTGAATGGCGACTATGCAAAAAAATTAATCTTCATCAACAGCTTTTAACAGTCCACTGCTGGACATAGGCCTCTCCTTGAAAAGGAGGTATTGGCCTACTATACCATGCTGGCCAGACGGGTTGGTATAGGGTTGGTTTCAAGTTTTCCTTCTCTTTGCATTGATGTTGTCTTGCGTAGTTTTTCCCTTAGTCGTCTTTTACGACACCCGCGCGGGATGAATAGGGGTAGGTGATACTCTGTATTCTTAATCCGTCATCATACGGACTAAAAATTAATTTATTACATGATTTATTTTCACATAATAGTACAATTAATTATCAGCTTATAACTGTACCTACTTAAAGTTTTCTAATTACTCACAACATCACATGCTGTTGCGAATAGAATATTTTTGTAAAGCAAAATTCTACATCAACATCTCAAAGAAAGAGCACACAAGTTTCAAAGTATAAGCGAGCCATTGTTGGCCACTAGGTCAAGAGTTACTCCAAATAGGTTTCCAGCAAATGCAGATTAAGATACGACATGAACGGATAGCTTGACGTATATAGTATATATATGTATATAGACTTGCATAGACTGCCTTGTTGGTCTAGTGGTTAGAGTAAAGTTTCTTCTATTTACATTAATAATTCAAATAACACAAAATAAGTTGGTTTCTGACGTCAGTATCCACTTTCCATCTAATAATTTCTATTTCCATTAAGACTGCCTCGTTGGTCTGGTTGTTAGCGTATGTGACTGCTGATCAAGAGATCTCGGGTTCGATTCCCGGGTCGGACCAAATGTTTGTATGTTCTGCAATTATTTCTTACAGAGTTTGGGTGTTTTATATGTTTAATATGTATGTATTTAAAAAAGAAAAAGTATGTATTTATATCAGTTGTTTATTTTACCTATTATTCAAGCTCTGATTAGTTTGGGACTAGATGATGTTGTGTGTCATTCATTAGAAATATTTATTTACTTTATTAAGCTTTACTAACAGCTAATAGTGGATTATATGTGGCGCTTCACCAGAACCAAGCTGTTCCTTACACGTTAAGCTATTAGCAACTAAACTAGATGCTTATCTTCTGTAACGCAATCACTTCGGTGACGCAATAATGAACCGTACGCCTCAACGTTGCAGTAATAATTGCTTTATAATGAATGTCATGTAAATCTCGTTCAATCACGAACTGTCGTTAGACGTGGTGATTGGACTTTTATGGGGGACGCTTAAACTGGGACGGGGGGACTAGATTATTTAAGAAAAAGCTTTAAGGACTAACCGATCGTCTCTCTGAGCTAATGGTTTAACTATACAGTGTTATGTTATAAACTCATTGAACAAAGAAATTTAGCAAAGTTTCCTAAACTCTGTGATGTTCATTCGGTAAATACCAGAAACAAACATAATCTTTGTGTTCAAGTCACTCGTCTCCACAGAGTAGGCAACTCGTTCATGGGACAATGTATACGCTTTTACAATAAACTCCCTATTGATATTAGGAATTTGCCATTAAGGAAATTTAAAAATAACATTAAATCTAAGTTATCCGCAAAGAGGTATTATACCATAGCAGAATATATTGTTGATAAAACCGCCTGGGATTGAGCTGCCCATTCTGCATATGCTGTTTATTAAATGTTTAAATTTATTTTGATGTGAGGATAATTTATAGTTTAAATTTACATTGTACATTTAACAAATTTACCTTAAATTATTGCCATTGTTGACATCTTTTAAATTATTCTCTTTTTGTTATAATTGTGACTCAAATTGTAATCATCGCATTTAAGAATATTGTCTGGACTTTAAAAGAGACTGCGAATCTGTTTCGTCCTTTCTTCTCAGGGCTAATCTAGTTAGGAAAGGCCGAACTCATCTGCTCCAAAAAAAAAAGTTAACTTGCAAAAGTGTTCATGTAACTTAATTGCAGAATAAATTATTTGATTTGATTGAGTGTTGTGAAAGCTGACTAAGGGAGCCAACTCTTCTGGACACTAGTGGTACAAGAGAAAGAAAACTTGAAATTAACCACCTGCTTGTAATTTCAAATTCACAGTTTTTCACTAAACACTTGAAACACTGACAAACGAAATGCAACTACACACTAGTGCTAATTTTTAGGTTGTATTGTCTCCTGTTTGAAAGTAGTACTGTAACGGTCGAGTGCGCCATACCTCTTGAAATCAGCATTGCTCTACTACCTACTAAAACCCCACTATGTTTTTACAATTTCCTGAAGCACGATTTGCATTTTATACTTTTATCTGTTTTAGTACGACATTAAACATTCCTAACGCGGGACTGGGCAGTAACTTTAACGGCCACTTAAAATGATATGGCCCAAGAATTGTTTTGCTTCGTTTTGATCGTAGAAATTGTAATAATATTGTAGGTATGAACTTATTTCTAAATAGGACATAAAAAGAAAGAATTCTTTACGTTTGACGTGAGATTGACGTAAGTTTGACGAAAGTTTGACGTGAGTTTGACGAAAGTTTGACGTTGTGTTTCTATGTATTCATGTATCTAAGTGTTTGTCTATAGATCATGAATACAAGTTCAGATTTTAATTGAAGTATGTATTTTTTCTCGCTAGCTTAGTATTTGTATATTAGAAAAAAATGCTTCTATAGTGCCGTAATAAAAAGACTCAGTGCAACCACTTTTATTTGTACCGTGGATATCTTAAGAATGACTGAAGGAGCAAACTACGTAGATCTACAAGATGATAAAACTTTTGACACAACTCTATTCCATTATGTCCAACCGGTGTCGTTTAATAAGCTATAATCTCCTTTGTGGATAGACGCCTACATTACCCAGCCAGCGGTAGCTACAAAAGACTGTTTAAAAATGCATGCTATGTGTTTTTGGCCGAAGAAAACTTGATAACAGGTTTTAGGGTTTTCACTTACTAAGAAAGGTCGATTCGATTTTTAACACTCACCTACGTAAATACCTTTCCTACCATTGGTTTCCCAGTTTGTGAACTTCTTCTATCATATTAAATTTCCAATTCTCTGATGTTATTGGTAAAATGCTCGGTTAGAGACAATAGAACAAAGTATTATTTGTACTATCTGTATTTTGTAGCAATAGGTCCATTCTCTCTGAAGTGAGCGTGATTTAAATTTTAATCGCCAGAATGTGGGCGTTTAATATGACATAATTTTAATTACTTCTTTCTTCATCAATGATTAAAGAAACTCTAATTATATAGAACAGAACTAAAAGCATATCACACAAAATGCCAGGTGGCAGCACAGGTATAACATTCAGAAATACATTTAGATATTCCCTATGGTTATTTATTTCATTTTGTGTCTAGTATTGTTTTCAAGTAAATTAATCGTAAATTAAAGGAGAATTAATATAGTATCGATCCTTACTGCCTCGGTAAAGCTGGCTCTTATGCGCCGATTCATCTCTCATTCTATCTCTTAGACGATATTTCGTATAGCAATAATTTCCAAATAGTTTTACAGGAAAACAGGTAATTGTAAAAACAACACAGTGTGTTCATATAATTGGAGAAAATTATCCAGATTCCAATGTTAGCAAACAACATATCCACAAGGTTATATTTTAATTAAACGGTATAAATATTTAGCGATGAAAGAAAATGGTATCAACAGCTGTGTACATTGATATAAAATCTTGTTCAAAATTTTTGTTCTAAGACATTGGAAAGATTATGTAAATAAAAATTTGAGTAATGAGAGCTCACACGATGGCAAAATATCCGGCGAGGGGAGAGCCGAGGCCGTCTAGAACTCTTCTGGTCCGAAAGAGCCAGACTTAGGCCAGGTACCGCAGGAGCCTCGGGCGCCGGAGATAGGGAAACGACTATTATCTTCTCGACCAGGAGAATGATGCAGAATGATTGGCCCTCCAATTTCACACTCACCAACGAAATACTACAGCACGAATGCTGTCATCTTTAAGTTGATCTTCTGTTAAAGGGCCCCGGTTGAGCCGGCCCATTCGGGCTGAAATGGTGGCCCTACTACCTTTCGTGAGTTTTCTATCAAAGCTAGATTTCCAAGTTAACTGTTGTTATAGCTTAAAACCAGTACTTCCTTGATATTTTGATTGTCATTGTGACATATACGTAACCATAAGATGTCCGCTGTCCCTTCCGGGTTTAAGTACAACTTTTATTATTATATTTGCACATAATTCCGTCAGTTTTACGGATTTTACGGGTCGCACTGTGTTTTTAGGACGGCGAGGTCTTTTGTTACGTCATTGTGTCTTCAAACCATTTGTTTTTGTGGTTTTATATAAGTCGTAGAACTCCGAGAATTACATTGAGGTTGAGATGAAATGTTTCAATTTAATGGTTGTATTTCTGTTTCGAGTTTTTTATATTTCCTGTTTTTTTTTGGTAATATATTTCTGTATTTTATATTATTTGTAACCAGCGACCCGACCCGGGTTTGCAAGAAATCCTCGAATTTTCTCTACTAAATTATGCATGTATTTTGTCTTGAATCACTCTATCTATTGTTAAATACTGCATTCATATTCGATTAGTAGATAAAAACATCTAAGCGAACAGAAAGCAAAAGCGACTCCATTTTATACTATGTAAAGATGAAGTTCAAAGATAACGGTTTCTGCTCATATCGGAACAACTGATTCCGTAAAGGGTGAAGAAAAAGGTTAACGCATAATTAGGGATGCAACTTGAAACACTGAACGGATTGATTATCATACCAGATAGCATAAATACTTTACTTTCCACAACTAATTGTTGTTACCAGTCGAATTTGGTAGACCATTTTCTTTTTTAGCTTTCTGCACTTCTCCTCCATACTAATTTTAAACTGTACTGATATATTATTTTAAGATATGAAATCATTGTGCAGTGATGATTTGCGCAAGACGGCTGGCAGGAGCTAGATGCGAGTAGCCGGGGATCGAACTACGTGGCGTGTAATTGGAGTGACCTATGTCTAACAGTGGACTGCAATAGGCTGATGATTATGATGATGACATTATTTGATATAAATCAAGTATGTATTAAAAATATACTTCTCAGTTAAAATACAATAGAAAATTTTCTAAAACGCAGTTGATTCATTTTCAGTATAATATAGCTTCGGTATATCACAGACCGGCGTCGTAAAGTCTCAAGAATTCCCCAGAGAGTTTATATACAACTATATCTGACCTACTTGTCTCAACGAAACCGATCGACCGAAACGATTGTTATATAGAAGCAATAAACTATTGGAGGCTTTTAAAGCAGACAGTTGTTTGTTCAGGTGACTATACGTATGTGAAGTACTTTGAACTGTGACGTCACTATAATCGTGCTTATACACCAAAGATGTATGCAGAGATGAAAATTCTTTTTAACCGACTTCAAAAAAAGGAGGAGGTTCCCAATTCGTCGGATTTTTTTTTTGTATGTTCAGCGATTATTTCGTCGTTTAGGAACCGATTTCAAAAATTATTTTTGCATTGGAATAGGCGTAGCTTACAGATGGTCCCATCGTCGCCATATCGGGATCTGATGATGTGATCCCAAGGAAATCGAGAGAACTCCTCAAATATCATAGGCACAATTGTCGCGATTTGGGTACTCGGAATAGTTTTTCATTGAAGTCGGTTCCTTTTTGTTAAAATTATTGTAACCCTGTATTAAGAATACATGTGAGTGTCATAATACTTACTCATCCTGACTCATCCTGTGAGTGTTGTAAGAGCCTACTAAAGGGCAAAGTACTCAAGAAAATATCATTACAAAGTGTAAGTGACCTAATAATAGTTGTACCAACCTGTCTATCCAGCGTTGTATAGTAGACCAAACACTCTTTTCCAAGGGCCTTTTGTTTACAACTCAACTCGAATTTGTGATAAAAATAAGTCGATATGATTATTAATTATACATATAAATGTCTACCTCGGTGACATTATGACTCTATAAACATACATATGTATACGACTGCTGTGTTTGAGGTCTCGGGTTCGATTCCCGTGTCGGACCAAATGTTTGTGTGATCAGCAAATTTGTTTAATATTAATGAGATATCTTCTCTGGAATGCCCTTCCCAAGGAAATCAGAATCAGGTATTAAGTCCGCCATTGTACTCACAGTGCATGAAGTTCTTAAATAAAATAAATAAATAAAACCCATAATACAAGCTCTGGTTAGTTTGGGTCCAGGCGTTGTGTGTAAGATGTCTGAAATATTTATTATTTATTTACGTATATGAATTTTGCATAACAACCCAATGGAAACAAATATTTTGCTACAATGATTTTGACCACCGCTCCGCGGTAGACAAATTTTAATAGCTTTTTTTAAGCTCGTATTTTCCGTACTTAAACAATAATATTATTGGACGGAAATGGGATACAAAAATAACTGATTAATATGCAAAAACGTTTTCTCCCTTGGCCCTAATTTTAGCAGACTTCATTCATCAAGTTGGAAATCTGTTCATTCATCAAGATGAGCCTGGATATATTAATTATATCACTTAGATATAAAATTTTCCACTTGACGGGAATGGTTGCTATTTTCTTTATCTATTTGTGGCTATACGTATATCTATTAATTTTTAGTTTTTGCATGTACTTTCTTCCTCTTATCTACTGGAGTTTCTGTCTGTTAGCTGCAAGTTACAGACGAAAATATTTAGACAATAATATGCAATAAGAATTTTGTGAATATGTGTGCGTGTAGTAAAATTGTGTATTACTTTATTTACTGCTAGTCGATGTCACTTAAACTTATGCCTAGGAAACTTTTACGTTCATAAGAAAGATCTCGTAACTTATAACGATGGTAGTGAGAAACGCAGAAATAAAACAGTGAGGTTCAAAAGAGGTTAGAGATGAATCGAACTTTCAAAAAAAGTCTGTTGATAGGTGTCCTTGATCTCTTCGGGAGTCTGATATTCGTCTGATGCTCGCTTCGCTATAATACTCCTATATTCATTCGTACAAACAATCCCCAAATATAATTATACATACATCATACCTTCCAATACATTTTTAATTAACCTTTACACACTTGCCCACAATTATTTAAAAATAAAGGGTTTCTATCTACCCTTTTAGAGATTAGGAAAACAGTATGTATATTTAGAATTTACTTAAATGTAGCATTTAAAAGTGGTTAAGATACGGTAATTTAAGATTAATTATTTCTTTGTTGCAACCTTATGTAAGAGTATCCGTGAGGCTGAGGAGTCGAAACCCTCATTAAAAAGTTTTAATGCCTTTATCAAGCGTACCTCTAAAGGGGAGGGTCTCACGGACCCTCTACCCTACACTTAAACAATATTTACGTCTGTTCGCACTTTGTCCGCGGCCGCAACAAACAAAGCCTCTTTTTACCTGATTACGTTTATTTCGTTTGAAAATGGCTTAAGCTGAAGTTTTGGGTACTGTTTGGTAACTTTTTGGAAAGCTTTAGTAGTTTTATATCTATATTAGCTGTTGCCAATGACTTCGCTCGTCTGATTATTTTTTGTTTTGTGTTTCTAGCTTTGAAAATCACGAACTTATATGAAAGGGTACATCTTTCTTTCTGAGTTAGATTACTGAAGGCTCGTTTGCCTGTAAATGTAATAAAAGTTGCCTAGTTATCGGGACTTTTATAAAAGTGTTTTTTTTTCCTTCTAAATTTATTTACAAACAAGTACAACTTTAAATTGAAAACCTCCACATGGTAGGAACGTTACTTTTGGAGGTATTAAACTTTATAACAGTCTTGATGATGATGATGTACTCCCAGCCGATTTCAACCAGTCTTGGGGACAGGGAGATAAGGCGAGACAGTTTTACGTGCTCTCCGAGGTACAAAAACCAAACCAAAAGGTTAACTAAAACCGTTTGATTGGACCTGATGGTCTAGCGGTTAAACCTACCGTTAACCGCTAGACAAACAGATAAACAAAGTAGTTATATGTACATATATAACAGTCTACTATCTCATTATATTATAAGTATCACTAGCTTTGCACCTAAAGGTTTATTGTTACATAATTAAGTATTATGATGTTCATAAACGACCGTTGTATGAAATTTTTACTTTTATGTTAACACAAGTTCTCATGGAAGGGAGCGAGTAAGTGGTCAGGGTAGTAGAGCCTCGCTGATGTCAGCACGGGTTGGCTCGACCGAGGTGGTACTACCCTCTCACAGAAGACCCACTTAAAGTGACAGCATTCGTGCCGTGTCGGGAGTGTAAGACCGGAGGTCCAATCATGCAGAAGCATCTCATATTCTTTTTTTAAATTTCTTTTTTTCTTAATACTTCTGTTTGCTTATGTTTTGTCTAATTTATGTTATGTTTTATATTTATTTTGTTTTTTTTTTTTATATTCTGTGCAAAAAATGTTGTGTACATCTTTAATTGATATGCATTTAAGTTATTATTTTAAGCCTTTTAGTACGCACCTATGCTGTTTATGTATAATATTGTTAATGTTACTTCATAAATAAATAAATAGGCTGCTGTAGTGTGGGTCACAATGAGGATGGTGACTCCTTGTTTTAAATTCTACTCATGCTTTCCATCAGGCAGATTAGAGTCAGTTTGCTGATAAGAGTAGTGTGGCAAACTTAAATACAGAAAAGCGAGTAAGTTTAGGTACTATGTGTCTTTATAAGAATAAATTCTTTTAACCCAATATTACTGAAAAACCCCTTAAAAGTTAAAGAACCGTAATGTCACGAGGCCCCTTCAAAAGTTTTCCTCGACGAAACCCTCTAACTTATTCACTCAAATGTTGTTTGTTGAACAAAACCACTCTTGGAGAACAAAACAATTGTGTTAATTCGTTTGGTTTGTTGTTTTTACAATCATAACACAAATGAACCACATAAAATAATGATTCATTTGTGAAAAGTACGGTTAAATCAAACCTAGGTAAATTTTTGAACTATGTATTATATACTACAAAAGTCAATATTGACCTATTTTTTCTTCTGGTATTTCGCTTCACAAGTTTGATTTCCCGGCACTCTCCTACATCAGGACAAAGAAGGACACCACAGGCACAAAAGGTATCACACATACACGTGAATCTCTTTAGCCAATCTCTCTTAAATCACATTATAAATTTCTATTTTTATTTTAGACAACTACCACACAAGTCACATTCTTGTAGCTCAGGGGACTTTTCAAACATGCATGAAACCGACTCAAAGAACCTTCAGATTCACAACGAAATGTAATGAAAAAATAGAGACAGTTTTAATATTTACAGTACTGAGCCTGGTCACCATCTCAGCAAAATGCTACACGGTGTCCGTACAGCGTTGGTCTAGCGGCAAGCGGTAAGAATCAAGAGGTCTCGGATTCAATTTCTGGGTTGGTCTATTGTTGGGTTTTCTTAAAAGAAATTATTAATATCTGCTCGGAATATGAAAGATGGCGGAGTTTTACGCCCGTGCCTCGAAGAGCACGTTAGGCTGTTAGGCCGCTTTTTGGAAACTTAGTGCCTTCAAAATATATTCACAACTACTTCACAATTTGAATTCAGTTCGCCCTCAGGGTTGTGGAACTCCGCTGTTATTCGCTGCGTGACAAAAACTGATACTCAGGGAAAACCGGTTAAACTAGTAGCCGACCTCTAATATTATTGGGAACAATTAAGGCTAGGGAGAAGAAACCATGCGCGCATGGATAACGGAAAGAAACACGATGACAGAAGTCGAATGTAGTCCAAAACTGCTTTGAAGGTCAACCAAATGTTCGTTCATGTTCAGTGGTTAAGAGGTTTAAAGTCCTAATAAATAAATTGTTCGGACATCTTACACTCAACGCTATCTTGTCCAAAACTAAGCAGAGCTTGTATTATGGGTACTAGACAACTGATGTAAATACATAAACATACATTTTTGTAATATATTATACATAAAAAACACACAAACATTTGGGTCCGACCCGAGACCTCTTGATCAGCAGCTAACAACTAGACCAACAAGACAGTTGAAATTTAGAGGTTTAAAGCTCTAATATATGAAGGTACTGCTTGTACTCCTCAATCAGGAGAGATAGTTCCTTGCTACAAGTCTAATTGCTTTAACTACCCTTCGTTGGCGACCCTTACGGCATAAGGTATCGTCCACATGAACGTACAATAATATCCAGTACACACATTCGTACTATCCATACTTATATTATACTTTACTCTATCTGTCTATCTGTTACACTTATACGTCTAAACCACTGAACCTATTTAAATAAAATTTGGCATAGATATACTTTGACTTTTGAGGGAGGTCATCAATTACTGTTTGCCTCGATAACCGACATATGTACATGCGGGCAGAGTCGCGAACAAAACATTTATCAAATTTTTAAAGGCACATTTTTGTAATCTATATTAATATTATAAATGCGAAAGTAACTCTGTCTGTCTGTTACGCTTTCACGCCTAAACCACTGAACCGATTTTGATGAAATTTGGTATGAAGATAGAACTGAACTTGGGAAAGGACACAGGCTACTTTTTACCGCTATAACCGACATACACGCGGGCGGAGCCGCTGGCGAAAGCTAGTAAATGATATATTAAAACGTCGTTCGATCATGAAAATCAAAAAATATTACTGTCCACAAGTGTGTCAACAGCCTTATATTAATATAACAGTCGAAACCACGCGCTGGCTGCCATATTGCCAGAGAGTAGGTTGTTGACACACTGAGCTCAAATAACGAAAGAAATGTTGGTATTTGCGGCACTTTTATTATTAGTTTGTACAGTGTCTTCTAGGAAATAGAAAACATTTGGGGGATTAAGAGATAGCGTCATGTTGTCATTATTACCCATTTTCTTGTCATTTTGGGAACAAAGTAAATTCTAAGAGACTGGTGTAACTTGACACATACGGCCGTTTTATCCGAATTTCCCACAAAATGTTTTGTGGTCTCACTTATTTTTGAGGATTGAAAATAAATGATGAAAAAGGACAGATACTTATACATTGAAAGTTACAATTTCAATTCATTTATTCATTCAAAATTTAATGTAACCTAACCAGATGGCTGCCTACTTTTTTCCTATTTTTTGGAATCGGAGTGGGGTTCGTCGTACGTGATAAACGAGTTCAATCTACTCGATACACATTGAAAAGTTATGTAATGCCAGCTAGGTTAGTATATGGATAGCTGACCATCCCTAACACACCGAGACCCTTCTGTGGCTCCTTGATACTAGTTGCCACATATTTTATAAATATAAACATGAACCTGCTAGAGTAACTACTCTACCTGATGGAAAGCATGACTAGGATTCAAGAGAAGTAACTACTACTTATTGCGAATGCAGATAATGCAAATTTAACGCTGCTGCACAGCATCGGTCCTCGTCAAAGAAAGGTAGGATATACAAAATATAGAATAGGTATCTTTATTGTATTGACATAGTATTCAAACAACCTCGGAAAATACTTAAATGATTTTTATAAATTGTAGTAATGTTGCTCTTTGGAAATTTTATAAAGATGTATCATTTGTTAAGCTAAAATTAAGAGACGGTTGGCCTAGTGGTTTAAGCGGTTGCCAAGACGCTTTCTACTGTTCAATATCATTCAATACTGGTTCAAATCCCATGAGGGACAACATTTGCGTGATTCACAAATACTTGTTCCGAGTTTGTCTGTTCTTTGTGTCCGTTTCATGTATGTTTGTATAGTCCCTCGCGACACATTATATAAATTCCTAATGCGGGAGTTGTCTTTAAAGAACAGCATATCCAGTTCATTGGCATGAGTATTCTACTGAATGTATTTTTTCTTTTCAGAGTTATTTAAAATGTTAAAGGTGAAAAACACAATCAAAAGAAAAACAAAACACTTCAAGTTCGCATACAGCCCGGCGCTGGCTCTGAAGATTTAATGAACATCGTAAGTTAGTCAAACGTGTATATTTATTATTTTGCACTTCCAAAAATATCTTACGAGTATAAAAGAACGTGGTTTTAGGAGAAGATACATTTATTGAGTAAAATAAATGAAGTTGTGGATAAGTATGTAGCAAAGTTAGAATGGAAATGAAACCAAATTCGGGGAATTCCCCGTACCATGAAATCATCCCTTAGAATCTAGAAACACCCACAACTCGATTTTTAAAAAGCATCAACTTCAATTATTTGAATACTCAATACAGTTTTAACGCTTATTAACCACGATATTTGTAGGAATGAAATAACACTACAGTCAATAAGAAATCTTTTGTGCCTACATTTAAATCAATCAAGTAAAACAAAGAAAACCCTAGCACAATAAATCGTTCACAATACGCAGTTGATCTCCTTTGAGTTCGTTCTTTGTTACAAATCCTATACAAACTTATTCATTACTTTATAATTGAACAACTCGACTTGAGGTATATCTTTGGAAGAAACTGAAAACATTTTTTCTATTCCTTTGAATATTTTTTTCCTATTGTTTTGACTCTAGTGCTTCTGCACAAAAATGCTAGTCGGCAGGCCAGAGTCAGACGCCACATCTAGAGAAAACCACAGCTCTTTTCTTGATTTTCCGAGAAAGTTAGATTCCAAGAGACTGAACCAGGGGAGCGTATTTTTCTCCTGATTCCGGGAAGGTACGCGCAAAGTGCGCAAATTGAGTTCACGTAAATTGTAATCTTCATTATATATTATTAGAAGTATTTTCTCTAAAATTCAGGGGAAATTGCTACTTTTCTCCTCAAAAAAATAGCTTTAAAATTCAGAAAAAATACAGTACTAAATTAACAAACGGAAAGAAAAAACATGCAAGCGAATTCAAAACCTGCACCTTTCTCGAAGTCGGTTATAAAAACACTTATTATTGCAACTTCTTGTAAATATTGAAGAATCCAAGAGGCTATTATGTGGCTTCAGTAGTTTCTTGTACGACATATTGATGGATTAAGTTTCAGAGACAGGGTAATTGATTGATTGTAGTAGTTTTTGTTGGTATTTAATCCTTTTTTATTTTCCTTGAACGTTGGACGTGTATTTATAACTAACTGGAGATGTTTGGTGAAAGAATTTAAAATTATGGTTAAATTTCATTAAAAAAACATTTTTTTTTTTTTATATTTTGGACATCTTACACACAACATCATCTAGTCCCAAAGTAAGCAGAGCTTGTGTTATGGGTACTAAACAACTGATATAAATACATAAACATACTTTTTTTTTTGTAAATACATACATATTATACATAGAAAAACACCCAAACTCCGAAACAAATATTTGTGGATCACACAAACATTTGGTCCGACTCGGGAATCGAACCCGAGACCTCTTGATTAGCAGTCGCATACGCTGACCACTAGACCAACGAGGCAGTCAATTCAATTCAGTTCAATAACCATAACTATTTAAACTATCGTTATATAGGCTTTCTGTACCATAAAGTGTTAATATAAGACTGGATTTCAATAACTTTTGTTATTTATTTTCATATTTTTTGTACGAATCCGTTTGAACCTTATAAAGCTGCAAAGATTTTTTGTTTAATTTAATCAGTCAATCTCCTGAAATACTTCGATATGACAAAACATTTGAGTGTAAGATAGTCATTTATCAAGGAACACCGCGTAATAAATAACAACACGGTACTACCGATAGGAGCCAAGCATCAATGAAAAGTATTAAAAAACGGAGAAATATGTCCAATTTAAGGTTGAAGTCGCACTGTGAGCTAGTTACGACCATTGGTGGTTTTGTTACCTTGTTACTTATTTTTCAAATTGACTTTTACCAAAATCTACCTATTCAAATTTTAAATATTCAAACATCACAACATGCCAACAAATATGAATTCCTTTAAGGTGCGGAATTTAGAATCAGAAATAGCAAGTTCCCGTCGAATTCGCCAACTGTATGCGATGTGGTGAATTATTAATAGTACAGATTGCGCACCTGCTTCACTGTAGAAATAAAATGTGTAAACAATATTGTATAATGCTGGACTTTGCACCGAATTTGCGAACAACAGCATATAAACAAACTCTTGTAATCTTAGACTATCCTAACATTAGACATGCGAGAGGTTTGCTATTCGATTCGGTATTTTTCGTCTCGTAATTTGTGAACTGATTTCAATAATTATATTTTCATCATCGATATCATTGATTACTTTTGTTTATGGTTGATCTTTAGCTTTACTAGTTTTCGATTTCCTAATTATGACTTACGTAGATGATGCAATCACAACATGTTACAGTAAAATGCTTGAGAGTAAAGCTACTAAATATATTAATACATTTACGGGTATCATATCTTTGTAATATGTATATAGACTAACGTTATAATTATTTAGATAGCCGAGTGATCTTAGGTGATTGGAAACAATCAACGATAAGCGACGACGGCGCGGTCCATCCAATGGCAAGATTAACGTAGCCACAACTCGTCTTGCCTCTCCCCTATCCGTATTTGGCCAGCGTGGTGACGTATAGCCTTAATACCCTCCTGAGAGGATTAAGCATACGATCAGATTGAGGCACAGAATACATAATAGTACCAGCACAGAAGACTCACTCCGAAAAGTAAATTAAAGTTAAAGATACCCTCGGTGTCAAAAGATTAAGTTCAATTCAGATCGCACAGCGTCGAATCACTACGATTATATTTACCTACAATTGCGTCTCTTTCTATCATGTAACTCTGAACTGTTCTGACGATGTCTGTTCGACCGGCGTGTCTGACCCGGCAGGCAGCCGGCCGACTATACCTAAACTGCGGAGTGACACCCCCCTGATTGAGGTTTAAATTATAATTGTGATAACCATAAGTGTTCATTTCAGTTGGCGTTCATTAAGCCTTGACGCGTGAAGGTTCCGACCATCAAGTGACAACCATGGTTTTCAAAAAATTAAAAAAGGACTGTGAAACAACCTGTGGCCAACATTTTTAGGAGTTCGATGCGCTCGATCGATTAATGAGGTAGGTAGATGACTGTCAAGTTAAATTATATTTTAATAATACGACAAAACCATGATTGCATAAACGACAACTATATAATTCTAACTCTTTTATCTCTAAATAAATAAATTAAAATCTCTATTTGATACCCGGGTGAGATCAAGTACATTTGTATGATCTGCAAACATTTTGGTGTCGGGTTTTAGTGGGTAGACCGGTTGCCCACACACGCCCTTCGTTTACCCCACGAAAGGTATTGTGCGAAAAGCACTCCCCGCGAAAAAATCAATTCTGAATTCTGAATTAGTCGTTACTGTATCTCAGAAAGGCAACTGTTCATCTATGTCAATAATCTTTTTAAATTATGTTTACGAGGAGATATTTAACATGATCAAGTCCTCGGTTGAGGCATAGCTGTTGTTTGTGACACAGTAGCACAGTAGTTCGTAGGATACATAATTGCCTTGTGAGAGTCATAGAAATTACATGTAGCTGTGATGTTGGAAACATAAAGGGTTTAAAGTGCATTACTTTAAGTACCGCACGCTGTGGCCCTTCTAATTGTAGAAGAGTGGTTATGGAACTGCCACCCCAACATACAATGCAATAACTATAATAAAATCATTTTAAAAATTACCAAGTTCCAATTCAGCCTCAGCATCCTCAGAGATGGTCTCCATGACCCGGTCAGCGCATGGCTCGAGTCGCGCGCGACCCGCACGCCGCGCGCACTCCAGGCACGCGGCGTGCACCAACGTGGTGGGCGGTATCACGTCACTTCACACAACACGAGCTAACAGCACATTATACACTGCTTGTCACTGTTTCTGATCCTTCATTGATATATTTTTAAATAAACACTTTTTACACAAACGAAAAATAACTTTGGAAGTTTATTTGTAATACGGTAGTGCCAAGTGAATCAGTTTCTTCTTGTCTTTTTATATTGTGTGTATTAATGGCTTATAGCGTACTTGCTTTTGAAAAAAAATGATTGGTAATTAAAATATACTAAATCCAGGTGACCTAGTGTGAGTATCATTCATATGGCTTGTACCTTTACAACGAAAACCGTGGATAACACCGCGGTCTGAAGCTTGTATAAGAAAATAGCTTAAGTTACTCCTTATATCATAAGGTTTCTGTTAGAGAAAGTCTCGTCAAAATCGGAGCAGCCATTCCCGTGATTCGATGAATAAACATAGACAGATAAACATTTTAATATTTAGTTTTTGATGTAAGTACCATACTGTAGTGCATACTGTCATAATATGCATATAGCAAAATATTTGTTTGTTTAAACTTACAAACAGACACTTCAATTATATATCTATATTTTCATCCCGTGGTTATCGTAAGAAGTGACTTAGGGAGCAAACTACGCAGTACAATAGGCCCTGCAACTTAGAACAAACCCTATACAGTGTGGTATAAAAGGCCAATATATTCTATCTTAATAGATACCTATGTCTGGTAGTATGCCATATAGGCTGTTGATGACAACTGGAATGTCAAACATGCTCCCGGTCGATGACAAGTTCATGTATTATCAACATATATCATACTTGCCATCACCAGTTCCCAACCAGCATTCGGCCAGCGTGGGTTCTTATGACCTTAACCCTCTCGGAGACCGGAATCCAGCAGTGGGACATTGTGGGTTGTTGTTGAAACTCACACTAAGTCCTTGGGTATACCTTTTTTAGGTAGTAGAGCCAGGCTGATTTCGGCACGAATGGTCCGGCTCGACCGGGGCAGTACTACCTCACACAGAAGACCATCCCAATAATAACAGCATTCTTGCTATCGTGAGTTTGAGACCGGAGGCCCAATCATTCTGCATCCCGGCTTCCACAGGCCGGGAGAATGATGTAGAAACATCTGACTAAGGCGCCATGGTAAGGGTCACCATGCTGCATTGCTTACCCTCACAATGAGGTTGGTGGCCCCTACTCCTGGATTCTACTCATGCTTTCCATCAGGCAGAGTAGAGTCACTGTGGTAGGCTTAAATATATAAAAAAGAATGTCCAGGGCCACAAGATTGTCACAACAAGAATCCTTGACAGTAAATGGTAGTCTGTGTTTTAAAACTTTCAATGTTAGTTAGTAGGTAGTCAGCAAGTAATAATTTACCCTATTTTGTTCGAAACATTCACTTAGTAAATAATTACCTTTCTGAAAGGACAGCCTTTTTAACTATTCAACAGTGAGTAAATAAATAATTTTCCGTTCAGAAACTAATCAATCAATGTTTCAAGAAAATGTGTTCGGTGGCGTACGAGTGTACTGTGTAATTATTTTGTGAACTATATATTTTAGTAAAATACCAGAAACTTTGTATATTTTAACTCATTAATGGTGGAACTAAAAACACATTTTGAAATAATTGCTGCTATATATACCACGTGAATTGATTAGAGGTTTTTTTATATAAACTAGTTGCCAAAATGACTACTCAGCCTGATGGAAAGCATGAGCAGAATCCAGGAGTGGTGGTCACCGTCCTCACTGTTAATGCAGCATGGTGACCCACGCTATGGCGACTTAGTGAGATGCTTCTTCACGCCCCGCTTGAAGGCCCTGGTATCATCAAGGAAGGGAAACACGTAAACAGTTCCGGGTTTGAATTGCTCGGCACAGAAAAGAAGAGTTGAACCGTTTAGTTCCAGAGCGTATGTCAACCACTCTGAACCCAAGGCCACCATGTGGAAGAGCTCTTCAGAACACTCTTCTTTATTATTTTTATTGTCTGTTAGTTTGACAGTCTGGGTTTTTATTTATTAGCTCCATTCTTCATTTTCGAAAAAGAATTTATTGACAGCAATGAACTTATTTTTTGTCCTCTCACGTGTTTCTCAATTAAATTCGTCGTGGTCTGCATTTGAAGACAAATCTGTTCTACTATTCTATACAGTAGCCTAAGGACATTTGCAGTTGCATGCAGGCTACACATTGAGACTAAGTACTTAAATCCTGTGTTTTATAACCATCCTTTGGTCGATAAAATTTCATCAAAGTAATTTAACTACTGTAACATTGTATCAGCTTGCCTTTACTTCAAAAGATTGAATTAAATAGGACTTTATTCTAGACTACTAAAGTACAATTTCAAATGTTATCACTAAGACAAATGTTGGTACAAATTATAGCTTTGTTTAGCCCAACACGTGCCACATATTTCATCTCCAATACTTGGTGACAAATATCACCAATGGGTTTTTGCTACTCCGTTTATTTTATACAATCTATAACGGAACAGGTGTTGAATATTCAGTACCCTAGACAGGAACTAAGGGCTAATATATTCAAACTAACCCATTTTAGTCAGCGCCTCTGTTACTAATAGGCTCCTAAGATATTTGAAGCAAGGTTTTAGGTAAATACCTATTTAATAGTTTGTGTATAATTTGTACTCCATGCTTATTATCATAAATGCGATAAAATAGCTGTCTCTTACTAGTTGTAACATCAGGTATCTGCCTCTTAAAATTAATCAAAAACAGACAGTCAAAAAAATCAATTATCATATAAGAACCGTTAACTTTCTTATGCACTTGTATCCATATGCATTTAGTAATAAGCTGTTAATATGAAATTACAAACACACTTCAAACAGACTGCCTCGTTGGTCTTGTAGTTAGAGTATGCGACTGTTCAAAAGACCTCGGGTTCAAATCCCGGGTCGGGCGAAAAGTGTTTTTGGGTTTTCCTTACATGAAGTTCTTAATAACAGTCCGTAAAATGGAATTTTGGCGGTGATCCACTCCCGTGTCGGAGAGTTGTCATGAACATCTATGGCAATCCTTATTGGGAAGACCGTGCCATCAAATATACTGACAACTAGTTCAACTTTCGAATTTCAGTTTTCCCTCAAGGTAGCGTAGGTCCTATACCAGTCGCTCCGTGGAACAACTGATATTCAGGTAAAACCAGTTGAATTAGTAGCCGACCGCAAATAAACTTGGGAATAGAGGCCAGGAAGAAGAAGAATAATCAATTTGATTTCTTAGTTAAAGACATACTTCAAGCGTTTTGAGAGCCATCGTCAAAGTGTGAACAGATAAAACTGATTACGTTAAGAGTCAACAAAACGTCATAAACAAATGATAAAACGTATGTTCAGCATCAAGTTCTTGGCAAACACGTTCATAGTTAATATTTAAGATATCTCGCGCACTGTGCGATGATTCATCACCGTCATAAATGTCATTAGTAATAAGGTAAAGTGGAACTGAGGTTGAGGGATACGCTACATCTGGTGAAGAGGGTTATACAAAGAAGAATCGGTTATAAAAGTAGATTATCTAGTCGTATTCACTATATTATATTAGTACGTGAATTTCATTAGGACCCAAAAGGTAAAATGGTACCCTATTAGACTCAACTGTCCATCAGACACAGACAGTTATATTTTGATTCATTCAGCAAGAGCAAAAATAATAAATAAATAAATAAATATTTGGACAACTTACACACAACATCATCTAGTCCCAAAGTAAGCAGAGCTTGTGTTATGGCTACTAAACAACTGATATAAATACATAAACATACTTTTTTTTTTGTAAATACATACATATTATACATAGGAAAACACCCAGACTCCGAAACAAATATTTGTGAATCACACAAATATTTGGTCTGACCCGGGAATCGAACCCGAGACCTCTTGATCAGCAGCCGCATACCAATGTCAACAACCTTGTGTCTCATAAAAAAGTATCATTGTTATATAAATCTAATAGCTGAATTATATGTGATAGTTAATTGAGGAAGCTAGCAATTAGCATATAGAAAAGCAATATTGTATGTATACTGTAAATTTAACCGCTAGCTGCAAAAATAAAATAAAATTAAACAATGTTCGAGTATAATTGTTACTTTAAGTTGCACAGTGTGTGAAACTCCTTACAATAAGTCTATAAAAATAAATTTACTTACATAAAAACACAAACTATTTGAAATTATTCCCATGGGGTCATCAAAACAGACATTTACTACCGTTTTTAATAACGGTAGCGTGTTTTTTCATGCGGTTTCCGGTTTCGTCGGCAAACATCTCAATTTTAGATGACTAAGATTTATTTTCAGAGCAAACAGATTAAAATTCTTACAGACGATGTCGTTTTGCATTGCAGTAGGTTACTCACCTGTTATTGTAAATTATTTAACAATTCTTATGAAATTGAATACTTAAAGTACTTTGATAATTTATGTTATTTTATACTAGCTTTCGCCCGCGACCCCGCCCGCGTGTATGTCGGCAATGGCGGTAAAAAGTAACTTATGTCCTTTCTCGATTCAAATTTTATTTAAATCGATTTAGTAGTTTCGTCGTGAAAGCTCGACAGACAGAGTTTATTTCGTATTATTATATTAGCAAGGATTCAGAACCTACTAAGTGACTCTACTCTGCCTGAAGGAAAGCATTAGACCTTGCTGTGAATGCAGTATGGCCTACGCTATGGCGGCCTAGCGAGATGCTTTTTTATACCCCATTTAAAAGACCTAGGATCAGAGTCAGAGTGTAAAACGCGAGCTGGTAGTGAAATCCAGTTTTTGACTACCCGGCACACAAAGGAAGAAAAAAGAATTAACATGATTTATTTGTAACTAAAACAATTTTTTTAGATTTTAGAAGTTAGAAGAGTTAAAATAAATTAATAATTATGGTGTAAATCAAATGGTTGTTGGTTCTGGGGCGAATCATGTATGGAAACAGAACAATGTCCTTTACAATATTAATTAGGATTTTGTACAGTAAATACTTCATAATTAATTGATTAAACTCAGGCTGAAAATATTTAAACAAGATATATACCTACATCTAAAGTTTCAAGCAATAGTAAAATTTGAACAGTGGGTACATGAAAAAAAAATTCCCAATTTAGGCTATTAATTTCAAATTACGAACATATGAAAATCAACAAGCGTTATGAACTGATTTATTGATCAAAATCTTTATGGAATGCAATCGTCAGTAACTCGTGAGCGTTCTAAAACAGTACATTAAGCAATGCACTTGTAACGAGTACGATGCAACCGCTGGAATTGGCACGCCATTGCGGCCTGGACGGAACATTTCAGAGGTTATCAATCAATGGATTTAAATTGTTTGCCGCTGAACGATAAACTTAAAAATATACAAGAAGTTTTGATACTTTTACATCGATATTGATCTTTTAACAACCGTATTGGTGCAAGAATTAATAAACACATTCGATTTTAAAGAATATCATTGTATTAATCTTGGTCTTGTTGCGATACGTCAGTGTTGCTTATTGAAGTTTAGTGTCTGCATCATTTCTTTCATTTTCTTTTATCCAATTGCTGTATTTCTTATTTCAAGTGTTGTTATATTAAGGCGGTAACTGATTTGCACGTCTTAATGTTACGCAAACTGTTATGTGAATATTTTAGTTCATACAGCTAGTGCCTAACAACTTTCTTCAATTTAACTTACATTCAGATATTGTATTTCCAACGTAATTGCTCGTGAGCAGACAGTTCATTGGTGGAAAGCGTTGCTGGATATGCGGTGATGTAGGTCTTAAAAATGTATACAACTATTTATTTATAATTTAAAAATTGTGAAATCTGAAATTTAATTATGTATTACACACATAACACAACTTATTTTTACCACGGTTGAGTCACAAACATCAGGTATAATTACCAACGAAATATATAAAGAATTCATACACGTCTATATCATCCTTATTATTCTTAGTAATTATGCATTGTCTTACTAACAACGTAATCTATACAAATAAATTAAATTGTAGTGTTGACTGCCTTGTTGGTCTAGTGGTTAGCTTACGCGGCTGCTGATCAAGAGGTTTCGGGTTCGATTTCCAGGTCGGACCAAAAGTTTGTATGATCTGCAAATATTTGTTTTTTGAGTTTGGGTGTGTTCTATGTATAGTATGTATGTATTTTCAAAAATATGTATGTTTATGTATTTAGCTCTGCTTAGTTTGGAACTAGATTGTTTGTTTAGATGTCCAAAAATATTACTTATATTTAATTTTATTTATTTATTAGTTTGTAATTTCAAATTAAAAGCTTCCTACTCAGTGCATATGGAAGTATATATAGTACTTACATGTATAATCATTTTATTAAATTTTTGCCTAAATGTTTGTTACGGTAGATCTCTGGAGCGGCTTTACTGATTTTGATGGGAATTTCTATGACAGATAGCTGATGATATAAAGAGTAACTTAGGGTACCTTATTCAGACTAGTCCCACCGCGTCGTCCAATAACAAACGCGGGTAAAACCGTCGGGCTCAGCTAGTTTTTATATAATATCTCCTATTGCATAATTTCCAGCTCCATACTCTGTTATAAAATCACCATATTTTCTGCAATTTACATATCTCCCCTGAAGCCATGTAATGTGTTAATAACTTCAACAATATGTAAATTGTAACTTCCCGAGTCACTAAGAAATATAATTGCTAACAAGAGACAAAGTTTTCAGAGTTTCATCGCTACTTTGCATAAAGTATTACAATGTTTCGATTTTGTTGCTCAAATTTTCACTGTTCATTAATTTAATAATCAGTTTAGGGTACAGAAGATTTGAAACAGCTACATGAAAAAAATCTAAATAATTGTGGCGTTACTTAAATAAATACAAAATCTGTTTGAAAGCCATACTAACATTAATAAAGCGTGCATTGCACAATTTGTTAAATAAAAATCAAAATTTAAGATGTATAAGTAAAAATACTACTACAAACTAATTTAATTCCCATGGGCGGAAAAATGCGTAAAAGTCTAGAATTCTGTAGTGTTGCCAGTTTCTCATGATAACTCAACTATTTTTAAAAAACACATTTAAATAAAATATTTATAAAGTACTTGATTTTCTGTATCGCAATAAGAAATATTCTATGTACTTTCTCTAAAATCAATGTCAAATTTAATGAAATCGGTCAGACAGACATACTTACTTTCGAATTGAAATTATAAGTAAATATATTCCATCCATAATTGAAAACTCATTTAAATACGTAAAATATTTATAAACTTTGATAAAAAAAAGCATATATTAAGCGTAACCTCTGCATCGCATATAAATTCTAGAAAAAAAAAGTCGTGTGGCACTCGGGGACTGCCGCGGTAAAGCTATTGCATAGCATTTTTATCAACTTATGCAATTATAATTATTTATTTATTTTTTATTTATGCAGTATTTTTTTTTCAGGAAACAATATACACTGTTTTTTTACCAACAACAACAATGACAACTTAACAGAGAACATAATAGTAATATGAGCATATCTATGGAATAAAAAAACACAAAGATTCAATAGACGGTACTGGAGGACGCATACGATATGTATTGTGTAAAATAGATAACAATTATATATTTTGTAATTAGTTTTTTCCAATAGGATTATATAAAAGCAAGGAAGAAGAATCTAGAATGACTGTGTTGTCCAGGCAACGGATAACTGCCAGTGGCGGCAGCACGCATGCGCTAATCTGCCTAGAGAGCACGGAGCCGCCACATCCTTCTCGCACTGCAATTACAATCATAATCTCTATCTTTTTTTAGGGTGTTAGGTTTATTCGTTACAGAATTTCATGATTCGGTCGCCGCGAATCCATATTAATCCATTGGAACATAAATTTAGAATCTATTTTGGTGTTATCGGAGCAATTGATTTTATGAAGAGGTATGACATACCTTCCATCCATTCTTTCAAAATGTTAGCAAATATAACCGACCTTAGGTGAAATATCCTTTTATCCAGTAATTGTATTATGGTGTGCGATTTTCCGTATTTCAGTATATCAGCTCCAAAGATATCATAAATATGTATGGATGTATATTATAATAAGGGCATGTTACTTGCGACCCATTTTTGCTTCCTACGATATTCGGAGCCCTAATCATTTTATCGCTTTTTGCTCTTACATTTTAACCTACTTCGGAGAATTTTTTTCACTCAAGATAAAATAGGATGATCTTTAAAGGACTCAGTAGCTTAATATTCTAAGTAAGTTTGATATTTCGTAAATGATCGGTACTTAACATCAGATCAAGTAATATTCAAGTAAATGAAGAACGATTTATTGAAAAATCTCCTTTGATATATTTCTTTCTTTAAAAGACATTATTAACGGGAAAAGTGACAAATGAAACATTGATCTTGAAATTTTTCAATTTACTGAAACAGGATGGAATGGCAGATTGTATACGAAATTAGTTGTGAAGAAAGTGGCTGTAGAGCCACGGGTGAAAGCTAATTTCGTATACAATCGCCGCAATCGCGAGTATGTCAGTTGTCGCGGTAAAAAGTAGCCTATGTCCTTTCTCGGGCTTAAGACTATCTAGGTACGAAATTTCATTGAAATCGGTGCAGTGGTTTTTGAGTTTATCGCGAATAAACAAACACAGACAGACGCGGCCAAGGACTTTACATACAAATTTATAATAATCGTATAGAGGAAGATACCAGACTTAAATTACGAGAACAATATTGAGACCTTGATAGATGACACAATCCATAACGCTAAGCCTAAGCGATTAACAGTATTAATTTAATTGAGGTCAATTGACACAATACGACTGTCGTCTTGTGTGCTATAAACGTTAGGAGCGGCCATACGTGCCGTGTTGGTCTTTTCATCTTTATGTACGTTTATTATTTTGGGCACTAAGTGTTAATAGTCTTTGTTGGATTTGTCTACTGCCTTTTCTTTTTTTCAGCCCCCTAGCAAAGTTGCAAACGTTTTTCTATTACTCTATTCTCTTGTTCATTGGCTAATGTCACTCAGTTACGTGAGTAACACAATATTAGCCAATGAAACTAGACAATAGATAAATAGAATACAAAAAGAAAAACGTTTGTAACTTGACAAGGGGGGCAGAACTGTTCACACTCAGGAAATGACGACAAAGAAGATGAAAACTTTCCTAAAGAACAGGTGAATAGTCGAATCAATGAAAGGCATCCATCATCCATGTAGTAAGACCCATTTTTATTTACGTCATGAACTTTCTTTCTTCCGTAACATATTAAAGTAAGCTTTATAAGTAGCTAAATTGATGATCACATCACACAATATTTGTTATGAGTAAACATTGAACCTACGGTCTTTAACTACGCAGTTAGAATTACTAATCATTAGAATTACAATCCAATAGGCTACCATAATCCCAGGTCCTCAAAGCGAGACGTGAAAACTCACTCACAAAAGTGTTACCATACTGCGTTGTCTGTATTTGCAATAAATATAGTGATCACCACTTTCGTATTGACTACCTCCGTATCGCAGTTCTTGTGGTCTCGGGTTCGATTCCCGGGTCGGACCAAGTGTATGTGTGATCTGCAAATATTTGTTTCGGAGTTTGGGTGTTTTCTATGTATATGTTTGTATTTAAAAAAAAAGATCATCATTCATCATCAGCCCATCGCGGTAACTGCTGGACATAGGCCTCTCTCATTGCACACCACTTTGATCGATTTTGGGTTTCTCACATCCAGCATCCAAAAAAAGTATTTCTATGTATTTATATCAGTTGTCTAGTACCCATAATACAAGCTAAGCTTAGTTTGGATCTAGATGGCGTTGTGTGTAAGATTTTCGAAATATAAATTTCTTATTTATTTATCCTTGCCTTGCCTCGCTCCGGTTAAGAAGTTATTAAAACATTTTAAAAATTCATGCCATATTTTCAGCCATATTTAAGCATAAGTAATGAACCTTAAAAGAGACTAAAATTTCTATACTTTTCTCAGCATCTGTTCGTTATATTATCGAATTAATTTATTATAGCAGCTTTGAATGCAACATTAAAATTATATGTGCTATGTTGAAAATATATCGGAATTTATGCCACTAAAATTGGCGCGTAAACACATCATAATTATTATGATGTAGCTATCATTACATATGAATATTACAAACTGTAAGACTGTAATTTTACTGTTCAAGGTTAATTTATGTTTTACGTAATACATGTATAATGTATAATTTAGATAATCTTTGTGTATTTAGATGACGTAGTAGTTTCATCAATGACTCCGTGTGGTGACGGATTAAGAATACAGAGTGTCACCACTCGTATTCATCCCGCGGGTGTCGTAAAACGCGATTAAGGGATAAACTACGCAAGACAACATCAATGCAAAGGGAAGGAAAACTTGAAACCAACCCGTCTGGCCAGCGTGGTATAGTAGGCCAAAACCTCCCTTCTAAGGAGAGGCCTATGTCCAGCAGTCGACTGTTAAAAGCTGTTGATGATGAGTTGTTTCATCTACTGATTAAATTACTCAAACTAGACAATTTCAGTTGACTGTGTACTTTGAAAAGCAAATATTGCAAATGGTTTCAATTTATTTTGAAATAGAACGATTCTCAGCAAGTTTAGTCGATGACAGCTTCAGAGTATTGTTACGTAAAAGAAATTTTTATTCCGGACAAAGGAATTCAATTTCTAAAGCCAAAAAGTTCAAATCTGAATTGCAGCTATACGTTCATATGACGTTCTTACAATAAGTTAAGGTTCAATGAGATACAATATTTGAGCATATCAAGAATTCTATCACTAATTAGTTGAATCAGAGAAACGTTCCTTATTATGGGAACCTTTAAATCGTATCTTCACATAGTTTGTTTTAATAAGCACGTATCACAATGCTTAAATTTAGATTATAAAAATATTTCCTTTAAATAACAATTAAATAAATAATAAATATAGTTAGTCTTAAAATTTATTCAAATTCAAATCAGAACTATATCAAGTCAGAATCGTTAATACATTGTATCCAAGTTGTATCTATTGTAAACAAATTTTACCCAAATACCCCTTTCGAATTTATCCCTACTAATATCATAAATGTGAATGCAAGTTTGTTTGTTACGCTTTCACGCGAAAACTACTCAACCGATAATCATGAAACTTTGTACACATATTCTTGGAGGTATTAGAAGTAACATAGGATACTCTTTATGAAAAAAAAATGTTTGTCACATAGGCTTCTATTTACCGACATAATCTACACGCGGGTGGAGCCGCGTGCATAAGATAGTAATACTATAAATTCGAAAGTAACTCTGTCTGTCTGTTACGTTTTCACGCCTAAAGTGCTGAACCAATTTTGATGAAGTTTGGTATATAAAAAGATGGAACCTTCGAAAATCTATCATAGACATAGACACGGGCGGAGCGGCGGGTGAAAGCTAGTATATATTATTTTATAAAATTTATTTACATATTACTTTTGGAATCTTTATCGTAAAAGTATTCATGTCAGTATCTATTCTGAATTGTTGTTGGGTTTCCCACCCACTAATTCACGAATGGGAAGTTTTATGGAACTTATTATCATACTGGGTATTCCTTTTTTATTTATTGTGATGCGGGGTTTTTTCTGTGCATCAAATTGTTCAACAATGATTTTGGTTATTCACTTAGTAGCATTGAAGGCATTGATGCTTTCTTTATAGGCCAATTATATAAAGTCAGGAGTTATTCTCAAGGTTGAGCTCAACTAACAAAGATTTGGAGAACACAATGCTATTCGTCTTAAATTTCATATTTTACTCGGTCAAATAATATAAGATAAGTATAACACTTTCTGTATCGAGGGATTAAAATAAAGAGGTGGATTGAAGTTTAATTTTGATTTAGGTATATTATAAATTGATCTCAAAGACGTAAACTGCCTTGTAACTTGACTGCCTTGTTATGGTCTAGTGGTTAGCTTTGGCGACTGTCGATCAAGAGGTTTTGGGTTCGATTCTCTGGTCGGACCAAATGTTTGTATGATCTGCAAATACTTGTTTAGGAGTTTGGGTGTATTTTATATAATAAAATAATAATAAATAATAAATAAATATTTTGGACATCTGACACACAACATCATCTAGTCCCTTTTATTATGGGTTATGGGTATGGGTTATGGTTATGTTATGTTATGGGTACTAGACAACTGATATAAATACATAAACATACTTTTTTTTTTGTAAATACATACATATTATACATAGAAAACACCCAGACTCCGAAACAAATATTTGTGAATCACACAAATAATATTTGGTCCGACCCGGGAATCGAACCCGAGACCTCTTGATCAGCAGCCGCATACGCTAACCACTAGACCAACGAGGCAGTCAATAATATGTAGGTATTTAGAAAAACCAATAAATATATATGTATTAATATCAACTATTTAGTACCCATAGTACAAGCTCTGCTTAGTTTGGGACTAGATGGCGTTGTGTGTAAGATGTTCGAAATATTTATTTATTAAATGTACCAGATTAAATTCGCCTTCTAAGTGCTGACCATAATTTGAATCATGAGATATAATAAAATTAAACAAAAGGGGTGGTTGTGTATTGGTGATTCGAGAGAGATTGCATGTTGGAAAGCTGAATGCTCAGCTTGAGATTTTGGGATCAATTCCTACCCAGGGTTGAATTACTGTGTGATCATGACCGTTTCTTCTGTGTCTTAGTTCAATTTAACTTTTATACATATGTATGAAACACGTTAATTAAAAAATCTTAATTAAACAAACCTTTGTTTCTCACGGTAATAAACTTTCGGTCACCCGAAAAGTGGTTATTAGACCCCGAAAAGATAATAATAGTGGTAGTTGCTAAACTTGACTTAAAAAAATTTCACAATTATTTTATGACAAAGTTTTTCAACAGTCCAACGTCCGTCCAATCATGTTGAACACACCCCTAGCCAAGTTGCAAAACGTTTTTCGTTTTATATTGTATTTCTCTATTTTGTTGTTTCATAGGCTAATTTAAAGAAATATTTCGGACATCTTACACACAACGTCATCTAACCCCAAACTAAACAGAGCTTGCATTATGTCTACTAGACAACTGATATAAATACATAAACATACTTTTTTGTAAAAACATACATTTTATACATATAAAACACACAGACTCCGAAAGAAATATTTAGTTCGACCCAGGAATCGAACCCGAGACCTCTTGATCAGCAGTCGCATCAGACGGCATATGAAGACGTGTCTGAGTGATATTAGTCAATGAAACAAGAGAATAGAGAAATGGAATATAGAATAGAGTACCAAAAACGTTTGAAACTTAGCAAGGGGGGCTGTTCTTCGTCTAATTTATATTAATCTTTGAGATTTATAAAACGTCGTTTGCTCACAAAGTTCTTTTTTAACGGTTTTTAGTTTCGTTTTGAGATTTTTTGTACAACAGAATTAGTATCAATTTTACTACAAATACTAGTCTAGAAGATTTCAGACTAGTATTTGTGTAGTAGTTTAGAACTACAATAAAACAAAATTGAATTCAATGAAATGGCAAACAATATTCAAATTGAGTAACAATTACCGCGGGCACTACCGCAGGTTATAGCTAGTCAAAGTAAATAATAGCTAATAAATTTAATGTTTTCTATAAATAAGTCTCATTCACAGTAAAAACAATAATAATAATAATTCAAAATTGTATGTGTTCTGTCTTATCCATCTCAAATTCGCAAACCTATAGTAATATCCACAGTTTATAAACGGAACTCATAAAACCTTTTTTATAATGTTTATTATTTATATTAAATATCAACACAACACTTTATCTTCAAAAAATATAAATCACTTTTACGCGATCAACAATTAATCGTGAAAAATTAAACTTGCAAAAATAATTGGCGCGTAAAGAAAAGCGCGCGAAAATCGTCACTCAGCACATGTAGCTACGACCATCGCTGACGCGGCACTGACGAAAATCTGAGCACGTGGTTTCTCCACGGACGTACACAATACGATATTAAACTTTATTCGCTGACGTTAAAACATAAATTTCCTAATTATAATTCTTACAAGAAAATATAGTCAGAGTTTTCATCTCTCAATGAAATTGTAATCTTATTTAATTAGATGTATAGTACATTTTGGTTTAGCAACTGGCTTTCGAATAGATTTCAAATATGGAAAATGAATGACTCGTGAAAATACCAACGCCAATAAAGCTTTTTTTTTCATTCAGCCAGTGCAAACATTTTTACTGTTGTAGAACTTTATTACAAGCACATAATTTTGAAATTGATAAGTTTTTTCGAATAGAATATAAACAGCCTTATGTACTGCAACTCTGAAATTATAAATATATAAAAATTATAAACTATAAAAACGATCAAATTTGATTAATTTTAATGATATTATAAGACCTATATATTAATATAGAGTTTAAATCACAAAATACATGCTATTATTACGCTGGATGCAAGTGGCCCAAAATCTGAATCGAATAATGCACTGCAATAGGCTCATGTTGATGAAAATAGCTCAATTGCCTCAGAACTTTCTTAAGACAATCTGTTTAAATAAATAAAATTGTCTGTATTTAAATATAATATTAAATTATCAGTTTTTTTACTAAATACGTATGAAACGGTCTTCAAACCTACATCGAACAAGGATTTTTTTTTCTGTCGACATTCTCTTACTTCAACGGGTCGTTCACTGGCCAATAGCTAATGACATTAGTTTTTTTTTCAGACTAGCTTCGCTCCGCGGCTTTACTCGCGATGTACAACAATCGCCTTTGACTGCCTTATTGGTCTAGTGGTTAGCGTATGCGGCCGCTGATTAATTCCCTCGGGTTCAATTCCCAGGTCGGACTAAATATTTATGTGATCCACAAATATTTGTTTCGGAGTCTGGGTGTTTTCTATGTCTAATATGTATGTATTTACAAAAAAAGTATGTTTATATATTTATATCAGTTGTTTAGTACCCATAATACAAGCTCTGCTTAACTAGATGACGTTGTATGTAAGATGTCCGAAATATGTAAATCGCGAGTAACACCACGGTATTTAGCTAGTTAATAATAAAATCCTTGAAGATAGAAATGAATTCGTCATAGTACAGTGTATATTAATTTGAATGTTGAACAACATAAAGATATTTTATGGTTTATGGTGCTGTAAAAATGAAACTAGGTACATGTGTTCCGATGGAATTTTCTATTTTTGTTTCATGATATACTAGATGTTTGTTTAGAAAGCTTTCGCCCGCGGCTCCGCTTGTATCTATGTCGGTTATCGCGGTAAAAAGTAGCCTATGTCCTTTAGCGAACCTTAGACTATGTGGGTACAAAGTTGCATTCAAATCGGTGCAGTGGTTTTTGAGTTTATCGCGAACAGACAGACAGGTGCGGCGGAAGACTTTATTTTATAATATGTCGTTATTAGTTATTTAATACTAGCTCAGTACCGCGATGTTAGCCGCCGTAATTATTATAAATCACGAATAATACGAAGATAGTTTCAGAAAAGTTACTCCAAATCATCAGCTATATAGCAGTGAAAGTCAAGTCAAAATCGCTTCAGTCGTTCTAGAGATTTGCTGCTACAAACAGACAGACATACGTCCGGTTCTTCGGTCAGGTCCGGTCCGGTATTGATCGTTCTTTTTTTACATCTTTGGTCTGGGAGGAACTTTCGGCAAAACCATAGGCTTCGGTCGGGTTTCGCGCCGAAGCCAAATGTTTTGCCGAAGGTGGTCGAAGTTGAAGCTTCGGCCGGACACTATCGTCGAGGTGACCCTTCAACACCGTAGTCGCATTATGGTCATTGATAACCATTTACTTTCTATCAATAAAGAGTTAAAACTTTTTATAGTTCCACACTACCTTGACATTTGAACAACTGGACAATGTTTAATTAATTACTTTCTACGAATTACTTTCAATTATCATCGCATTACCATAAATGAACACCACTTATGTGTTCCATTAACTGAATAATCAATAGTTTTGTAAATAAATTTAATTGGGGACTCAACGAAAGGGTTTCTTCGATAGTACGAATATACTTTCTTAAATATCTTCCTAGCCTTATTCCAAATACCATTTGGGGTCGGCTACAAGTTCAACCGGTTTTACCTGACTATCAGTTTTTACACGGAGCGACTGGCACCGGACCTCCGCAACCCTAAGGGAAAACTGAAATTCGTAGGTTGAACTAGTTATCAGTAAATTTGAGAGCAATTTGAATATAGTTTCTTAAACATAATATAATAAAATTACATGGAAACTTGTGTTCGTAACGCTTAAATATTTTGTACGACGAAGCTAAAATGAAGGCAGTCTGTGTATGTTTTTATGTTCCACAGTATTGTCTAAACTATTAAACCAATTTTAATGAAGAGTAGTGAATGAAAAAGTAACCAATGGTGTTTAATGACGGTTCTTCTTATAATTAATAAAAGGGTGTTATGCTGGTGTACTCCTTGAAGTACAGATGACAGCAACCAAAAAGAAAATATATCGACTAAGTGAACAAAGAGAATCAAAACACACATCCAAATAGAAACAAAAATCAAATGAAAAAAAATAAGCCAATAAGTAAACATTACAAAATTAACACAATTAACAGGATACAAAAAAAGGTAACTAACACGGAAACGTAACATTTTCGATTGTAATGAACGTAGAATTATTGATTTTATTTTTGTGTCAAGAAATTTGCAATGATAGCTTCAGGGATATAGATTACACAAATTCTACAAAGCTTTGACGTAGTCGGGTTGTAGTTTTTTTTAACTTTTTCTTATGAAAGTGTTATTTTACAGACAGATAGGAACGGAGAAAAGTAAACTTAAAGTATTTCTTCCAATAAAATATAAAGAACTTCCTGACGGAACCAAAAAAAATGTGAAGTTTCTGAGGCAAGTACCTAAAATCAAAACAGGACTAAACTTCTGGGATGACATTTCAATGAACGTTGGGTAGTGTGGACTGTTGAGGAACGGGTATCGTGTTCCTGCAACACAAAGGGAGGATCCTCCGACCAGGCGAGGTGATCATGCCAGATGGGCCACTGCCCCAACAGCAAGAGAATTTCTCTAACGCGATTCAGGATTAGTAGTTACTCCGTATAGATAATTCCGTGTTTCATCGTGGTTCAATGTTTCTTCGGTAGATGGTGCTATTGTATAATTTAATCGCGCTGTATGTGGAAGTCACCACATGGACAAGGTAAATGTCAAATGATAAAGGAATAACAAATGTAACACGAAGTCTGCCACGTGGAGTTCAGACGAAACGGTCCTAAGTAAACACAGATCTTATTGTTTCTAAAATAACTGACCCCCGACATTTCGTCTGCGTTTTTTACAAATAAAATAATTATTTTTTAAACCCCCGACTGATTGATCCAATTTCCATCAAACATATCTAAGAACACTCCCTTTACTACTCTCTACTACTAACTCTATTACTAACTCACCTTTCAAACACTTAAAAAAAACAAAATCGATTCATCCGTTCAGGAGCTACGATGCCACAGACAGAGACACACACACACAGAGACACGTCAAACTTATAACACCCCGTCGTTTTTGTCGTCGTCGTCGGGGGCTAAAAGGATTATTTTTTCATTTTAGGAACAATAATTCTTTTTAAGGTGCGGCGTGAAAAAGCATCTCAATAGATCGCCATAATGTTTATTTTCATCATCACAATGCATGCTTTCGCAAAGATTGTGGTGGCCCCCTCTCTTGGATTCTACTCATATTTTCCATCAGACAGAGTAGTCACCTTGTCAGGCTATTAAATAAAATAAGAAAGAAAGAGATTCAGCAGCTATTGATATCTCCCACGATAAATAAGCTGTCTCTGTCTAATACTAACAGATTTTATCAATTTAAACCAGTACTGCCTGCAATCAACCACACAAAGAAATGTACTCTTCAGTTTTATAATAATAGTATTTGTGTAAATAAAACGATTTGATAGATTGTAATCTCACTACGAAATAATGAAACAAGTACATATCCTAGTAGTCCGTGTGTCAGTCCATCGCGGTCCAATAAACCAACACAGAAATGCACTCGAATGAGATTTAAATGCTCAAGATTTTATGTACCGCGTTATATTGTTCATGGTTTGAAGAACCTTGATTTGGTAATACCTGTAAACATAATTAAAACAGGTACTTTTATGTATTTCTTACTAATTTATACTAATATTAAAAAACTGAAGAGTTTGTTTGTTTAACTGTCGTGTTGGTCTAGTGGTTAGCGTATGCGGCTGCTGATCAAGAGTTCTCGGGTTCGATTCCCGGGTCGGTCTAAATTTGTTTGTGATCCGCAAACATTTTTTCAAAGTCTCGGTGTTTTCTATGTATAATATGTATGTACATATTTACAAAATATAAAGTGTGTTTATGTATTTATATCAGTTGTCTTGTTACCTATAATACAAGTTCTGCTTTATTTAGGGACTAGATGGCGTTGTGTGTAAAATGTCCGAAATATTTACTATATAATATTATTATTATAATTTGGAAATTTATTAATATTCCCGTTGTGAGTAACCCCTAATTAGGGATTATCGGAAATTTCACTCCTAGGAATCAGCGGTTGTGATTTTTTTTATATTGAAGCCTGCCAAAGTGAATCTACTCTGCCTTATGGAAAGCATGAGTAGAATCCAGGAGTAAGGGTCACCATCCACATTGTGAGGGTAATCATGTATGGAAGTTCATCATTCTCAAAGATCGAAAGACGAAATAAGAAATACTGTAGCAATAGCTAGTAAGCGCATATTCTCATGATAGTGTCACAAAAGTTTTATTTGCTCGTAAACTAGAACATTCCATCGTCCAACTGAAACGAGATCAATAAATGATAAAACAAACTTTTGTATTAGTTGGTAAACAGAATGTTTCATATTGTGACGTGAACATGATTTGAATAGTTCACAACTTTTAAAATTGTTTAGTTGATAAACATGGTCAGAACTAAACCAATTTATATAGACTTTTTGTAGAACAAATAAAAGTTTGAAAGCTATAATTTGTCTGTGTAAAAGTTTTGTTAAAATAATTATTAAGCTATTGGCTATTATTAATAATCTATTGATACTTTATTCATTAATCATTTAGCAGTTTAGCGCAACACCCTCTGTACTACCCTCACCCAGAATGATCAGACCATCCTAATAATGACAGAATTCTTGCTTTTGTATTTCGTTGGTGAGTATGAAATCGGAGGCCGTGATGCAAACACATCTGACCAGGCCGCCATGGTATGGGTCACCAATTCACCATGCTGCATTGCCTACTGTCACAATGAGAATGGTGACCCCTACTCCTGGGTTCTACTCATGCTTTTCATCAGGCAAAGTAGAGACACTTTGTTAGGCTTAAATATATCCTACTAATATTATAAACGCGAAAGTTTGTGAGTATGTATGTGTGTGTGTATGTTTGTTGCTATTTCACACAAAAACTACTGAACGGATTTGGATAAAACTTTACAGTAATATAGCTTATATATCAGAATAACACATGGGGTACTATTTACTGTAATAATCGAGATACACGGCGATAGGTGATTATAAAAATAAATAAATCGAGGATGTTAAAATGTATCACTGTTTATCTCCTGTCAAAACTTCACAGGTTGCTGTGCATAACACACTTGCATAGCAACCATAATGATGGTTTGTAAATGGCTAATTTATCCCGAAAATACGCGGCTAACACCGCGGGGAGCAGCTAGTATATTGTATACAGGGTGAATTTTTGAGACGGGACAGTAAGGGCAGGTACCTTAACCGTTATAGTTACAGGAAAACGCTATTAGAAGACTATTCATATTTTTTTAAGATATTTTGAACTACATTTACAGATTTTGAAAAAAATATACAGCCAGCAAGAAAATGGTCATTTTAAACAAAAACTTTTTTTGATACCAATCGATCCTGTTTCTTATAAGGATCAAAAGTCTCTACCGGACCGACCGAGGTTTGAGTACTAGAAATGTCAGAAATCGCAAAAAACTTTTCCCATACATTTGTACTGAAATAAATCATTTTAATATGTATTTTAGACACAGACAAACATAACTTAGGTGCATTTAGATGATCTACGAAATAAATTGCTCAAAACCGTTTTCACGAATACATAAGTTCACTCATTTTTGTACTGAGCTAGTAGCAGCCGATAATTTTCTCGGATAAATATCATTTAAAATCTTTGTTAATGCATCTTTCAGCTCCTGAATACTGTTGTATTTTTTTTGTAGACTCCGTTTTTAGGTAGCCCCGAAGAAAAATATCGAGAGGCGTTAGATCGGGGCTACGAGGTGGCCACTTGGTTGGACCATGTGTACCTGTCCACTGTGACCCGAACTGCCTATTCAAACTGGAATTCGCAGCTGTTGTGTGTCGGAGCGCCATCTTGCTGAAAGTATACTTTTCGCAATTCTGACAGGAGCCATTAATCCAACTGGTTTTTGAGATTCTCTAAAATGACGTCGTTATACATGGGAGAATTAAGAGTACCTTCATAAAGGATTTCAAATGTTATCTATCCAAGAAAATTATCGGCAGCTACTAGCAGTACAAAAACTAGCGTACTTATGTATTCGTGAAAACGGCAGTGGTTTTGAGCAATTTATTTGGTAGATCATCTAAATGTACCTAAGTTATGTTTGTCTGTGTCTGAAATACATATTAAAATGATTTATTTCCGTACAAATGTATGGGAAAAGTTTTTTTGCGATTTCTGACATTTCTAGTACTCAAACCTCGGTCGGTCCAGTAGAGACTTTTGATCCTTATAAGAAACAGGATCGATTGGCATCAAAAAAAGTTTTTGTTTAAACTGACCATTTTCTTGCTGGCTGTACATTTTTTTTAAAATCTGTAAATGCAGTTCAGAATATCTTTAAAAATATGGATGGTCTTCTAATAGCGTTTTCCTGTAACTATAACGGTTAAGGTACTTGCCCTTACTGTCCTGTCTCAAAAATTCACCCTGTATATATAAAAAAAAACATACAAACACACACAGACTGCCAAACATAATGATAATTATTAACCTTGCTTTTGGGTACACCGTAGTGGGTTAATAAGAGAATGAAAAGTTTATGCAGTAAATGTGCGAAATTTATATCTCTGCCTACCCTGAAATGGTAACATGTCGTAAGTATTATAATGTATATTTCAAAAACTTTATATTATATATAAAGTGTTTTGTTTCATAAAGTTATTAAAATAGCATTGATCTATTATTACTGCTGTTCAATGTAACATATATACAAACTTTTTTCACTATACCTTTTTTGTTTTGGTATCTTTATGGGAACATTAAAGTCAACTGGATGGCAACTAATAAAAATTTTCATAAACTCCCGAACCTGGGTACTATCTAACGAATGCAATCAAATTAACTTTTAAACATCTATCCTAATTATTTTAACAAAAAGGAACCGACTTCAAAGAAAAACTATTCCAAGTACCCAAATTGCGGCAATTGTGCCTATGATATTTGAGAAGTTCCCTCGATTTCCTTGGGATCCCATTATCAGATCCCAATATGGTGACTATGGGACCACCTGTAAGCTGCGCCCATTTCAATTCAAAAAGAATTTTTGAAATTGGTACATAAACGACGAAATTATCGCTGAACACACATAAAAAAAAAAGATTCCGACGAATTGAGAACCTCCAATGATATTTTATCCCTCCTTTTTTTTGAAGTCGGTTAAAAATAGCATTTCAAGGTCGGTATACCCGAATATGACAAAAGTTTTATTTGCCAAATTCAAACATAACATTCGGTTTCATTACGTAACATCCATACACACGTCAAATAATAATTAAACAACTTTTTAGTCAACCAATAAGCATCAATTGATTGCCAAACCTACATATTCATTAATTAATTAATATGCCTCTCCGAATGTCGACTGAAAAATTCCACAAACCAACCCGGAAATTCTGAATTCAAAAAACTACAAACACACATAACTTTCATAACTGATATTGAATGTAAGCGATGTAAAACACACACACATACTCACACACTGATATTGAGATTAATTTCATAAATGTGTGTATGTGCATCTATTTCCGACATGTGCGAAGGTTATATTCAATAAACAATAAGCGAACAGGTGTGAAACGTACGTTATGCATGCGCACAAGTCCTCCAATAGCGAAGAGTGAGTGAAAGATCACGTTAAAAAGGGATAGAGGAAGTAATGAGGAAGCGATATAAAACTTTGGCATATTGATGTAATTGGCATATTGGGGTGCTGATACACTGGATATTTATTGGACTTTTTTACTTGGGTATTGGACACCCGTAGGTAACTATTTACGTAGTTAATGAATGATTTGTCAAATAAGGAAATTTGACCATATTTTAGGTATTATTTTTGGCTGATGTATGATGAGGAGCTGCATCAAAGTTAAACTGAGACATTCAAAAAAATGTTGAATAAGCAGAATACGGAAAAATAAACTAGATGGGTAATGCAAAAAAAAAACAGGAAATCAAAAGAAAAACTGCGGATGAGAAAAACATGGGAACCAAAGACGACATTAAAAAAAAATTTGAATTTATTTTTCGGGGAATCACTTTTTGTCTATGAAATCTTTCAGACTGCTCCGGAATGTTATGAGAATATATATATCTTAAATAATAATGAATGTACCGACAGAAGCAACTATTCTAAGTTTAGTAGCTTCAAAGTGAATACTTGCCAAAAGATTATAAAATAAACCAACATGCAGTTGCCGTTTCATCCACATTAAATTATTGAATGAATTCGCATTTATTCTGAATCTATCCAATTTGAAACCTACTAATACTAACCTGAAAATGTTACTTTTTACACACATTTACACATTCAGGAATATTAGCTTAATTTCATTGGTTAAGGTTAAATTTATAGAAAATATAGTTTCTGTAAAATATCATAATTTTGCTTCATCTTTCAGTTGGAACAGTGTTACAAGTATCCATATGATCTCGCGCACTGACAATATTAATTTTGTAACAATAGATGGGTCATGTTTTAGCCCAAATTAATATTTGTTTTAGCCCAATATATAGATGTATTAGTATTAACAAGTTGATATAAGTCCTAGGCACAAGATAATCTTATCGTTCGATAGCCACAACACAGGCTCAGTCTGAAATATACTTTAACAGAATTTAAAAAATTTGCTTTTCATTCCAATTTATTCATTAAATTATTCAGGAAACGTATTTTTAGATGATGCCGCTATGAAGGAATTAATGTCACTTGTGTCGAACGAATAACGACTACATGACTGAGTTACATTATTTCTACAATTATTTTAATCTGCTTGACGAAAGTATTATTGACGAACAAATTTGAATTATTATTTTTTGCCAAGAAGTAGAGTTGACGCCGATAACTTTGTACAGTAAATAATGTTTTTGAGCTATATGAAATTAAGAATTTTCTTTATTTCATATACTCTCATTAACTCGGAGTTTTTGACTCTGAAATGAAATATTTCATAACAGTAGTATTTAGGGAGTATGATTTTTGTCCTTTCCTATTATTAAATATATATTGACTGCTTTGTTGGTCTAGTGGTTAGTGCATGCGTCTGCTTATCAAGAAGTCTCGGATTATATTCCCTGGTCGGACCCAAATGTTTGTGTGACCCACAAACATATGTTTTGGAGTCTCGGTGTTTTCTATGTATAATATAAATGTATTTACAAAAGAAAAAGTATGTGTATTTATACCAGTTGTTTAGTTCGCATAATACAAGCTCTGCTCAGTTTGGGACTAGGTGATGTTGTGTGTAAAATGTCCGAAATATTTTTTTATTATTTATTTACCTAATGTATGTATAATACCTGTTCTATATGTTTTAAAACAAAAACAAAAAAATTGTACCATTTTTTACAAAAAGTATGCGAACAGAGGAGTGTGAAATTTGACATAGTTAAAGCTTTATATGGAGGAGTGTGATTACCACCAGGTGACAACTAGTAATCATAATTAGGCGAATAATTATGCTATCCACTCTCGGGGATACAATTAAGAAACACTATTAAAATCAGTTTAAGGTGATATATTTAAAAAAAACACTAAGTTTACATAATTTAGCATTCTATGCCTTCTTTATTAAACTCAAATCTATCATCAAAATTCGTGTACGAATGTTAATTACAAATGGTTTCTCTTTTTCTTTTGTTATGTAGGTATATTACTCTTGTGTTTATGAATAACATGTTTATTTGTCCAAAGTGTGGAAGCAGTTTATCTAAAAGTTTCCACTTCAGTTAGTCCGATATCGATTAGAATGAAACAAAGTGTAGTATCTGATAACGGTGATTTATTTATCAAACTAAATATATAGTTTCGTGGGTATGTTAAAGTCTAAATGCTTTTTTAATATACCATACGTAGATTTTATGAAACTCTTGCAAGAATACCTAATTTTCTTAAAAAACCAGTTGTTAAAGCCAGCTTTTATGTATAAACCTCTCAAAGTGACTCTACTCTATCTGACGCAAATTTATTTTCTAAGAGTGTTAGTCAATATCCTCGTTTGGAATGGAGACAATGCGGCATGGTGACCCCCACTATGGGGGTCTATTGAGAAGCTTTTGCTTCGTTGAGTCTTGTCGACCGGTCTTGCACTCACCAACGAAACACAACAGCATGAATAATTAAATAAATAAATATTTCGGACATCTTACACACAACATCATCTAGTTCCAAACTAAGCAGAGCTTGTATTATGGGTACTAAACAACTGATGTAAATACATAAAACATACATATTATACATAGAAAACACCCAAACTCCTAAACAAATATTTGTAGATCACACAAATATTTGATCCGACCCGGGAATCAAACCCGAGACCTCTTGATCAGTGGCAGTGAATGCTGTCATTGAAGTTTTTATTCTGTGTGAGGGTAGTACTGCCCCGGTCGAACCGACTTATTCATGCTGAAATCAACGTGGCTCTGTTATCTAATCTTATAAGCCAAGATCACATTATAGTACAGCAATTGATTGGGATAGTTTAAACTGCACGGATAGCGTGGCGGTTACCTCGCTACATCTTACTGCTGTAGGAGTTTGTATATTTATCAAATAAAAAGTTCACTCCACTTTTGAATAAAGTATAATAGTTTTTTAAGATTTGTCAAAACTAGTACGCATCCGCCGCGAGCTATACAATGCTAGTTATTGTTACTCGAAAATAATTTAAATGATATAATTTGTGACTGCTATAACTTAAATATTAGTATAATGGTTGCTACACTGCGTTGAAATTTGGTGTGATCCTTGTGTTCTTGAGGCACAAGATATTTTTTGGTATAAGAGTAAAAATAATTAAACTTTAGATGCGAATTCCAATCTGCTACATCATTTTCTATTATATAAAAACTTGTTATTGAAAATATATTTATCAATTATCTTTCTAAACAAATTTACAAGGAATTCACAAGAGATCATAGTTAATGATAAAAATAATGAAGAGTAATACAATAATAAAACATCAATTTACTAATGAAGAATATGTAGTTGAAAAACTCAAATAGTTTAGACGATGTAAATATACATCATCATCATCATCATCAGCCTATCGCAGTCCACTGCTGGACAAAGACCTCTCTAATTGGTTTGATCTCCAGCCAAAATATAGAATGTGTATACATATTTATTCTATACTTATTTTAAGGAATTCAAATAACTCATTGAAAAATAAGGATAAACATTAAATAATAATAATAAAGCAAGCAAGTGAAAAGATACATCATCTACGAATAGTATTTCATAATATTAAAGAACTAATTTAAAATAGTGGCTCACCGGGGACCAAGTATGTTAACGTATTTCAACTTTAGCAATTCTAACCGTCTATGGATGGGTGATCGTTCTCAACACTATGAGGTGCTTTCGGGTTTCAGTGCTAAGCCACTAGAAAGCCCAACAACAGCCTATCTGTATAGCTTCTATATCGCTTAACACTTTAGTTAAAGAAGTCCGATGGCAGTTGCTCAAATTTAAAAACTGAATTACACTAAAATCCTGCCTAGACTAAAATCCGATCCAAATCTAGTTTGGGAATGGGTTACAAGATGGTATAGCACGAGATTATACTTATTCTAGTATGTAGAAACAATCGAATTTTTGCCAACAATCATATCTTAGATCCTGTCCTTCTAAAGCTAATGCATACAATACAGCTTTCATTTCTTATTTAAAGGCGCATTTTCATTGGTCGTTAGAGCTCGTATGCGGGGTACGGAAGATTTTTGTTCAATATATCGCTCTATCGCATGCTGGCCCTATGGCTTGCTTAAGCAGAAATCTTCCGTATACCGCATGCGGGCCTTATCGACTAATGAAAACGGCTAACGCATACTTTCCCCATGGCATGCTTGATGAAAATACGCCTTAACATTTATGCCATTCCCATCCTGATTGACGTCAAGAAGACCATATTATTCAAACGATTTCTGGTAATATTTTAAAGATTATGTGACAACTGAAGTAAGTCTAATTTATCAAAGTTTCAAGTCCACAAAATAGTTTGTACTGTATTAAATTCATAATCAGGCAGAACATAAAATGCAACCTCAAATGGCCTAAGACTGAGAATAGGCATCTTAAAGGCACTTTTGGAACACAAAGATGTCAACAAGACAATTATATGTATAAGCTGCTAGTATTTTAAGCATTCTGTACATTTTAACGGATTTCCATAACAGAAAATTAATTAAACCACATCAATATATCAGGTAATGCACCGATATTTGTGAAAGCGAAAAAGCCGAAGGGATAAAATAACATTCCTAGTAGATAGTAATATATTTGGAACTGCAGAACATGCGTGTATGATGTTGAAAGAAAAATAGTATTAAGATATTGTATTAAAGGAAATGTATTTTTTATTTTTCTATTTCTTAATGAGCGCATCATCATCATCATCATCATCAACAGCCTTTAACAGTCCACTGCTGGACATAGGCCTCTCCTTTGAAAGGAGGTTTTGGCCTACTATACCAGGCTGGCCAGACGGGTTGGTAAAGGGTTTGTTTCAAGTTTTCCTTCTTTTGGCAGTGATGTTAGCTGCTTATTTTGTTCCTTTAGTCGCCTCTTACGACACCCATGGAATGAATAGGGGTGGTGACACTTTGTATTCTTAATCCGTCACCACACGGACTTAATGAGCGCACGTCGTTGTTATTATTCCATGTTTTTTTTAAATACAATTTTCGGAAAATATTGATGGTACAACCAAAATATAATTATAAACTAGAGCACCCCAAATATTATCCTTGAAATCAAAATAAAAACCTTATTTCGTTAATTAAAAAAAAACCCGACACAATAACCTGAGTTGCATTTAAAAAGTATAAAACAGGTTCAACCTATTTTCATTGAACATATTATTTTGTAATGTGCACGTGATATGCTTTTATTTGAGACCCCACTCGATTATATTTGCAGACATTCGGTTATTCTTCCCCACTTTCACCCCCACAACTTTTAAACTATTCAACCGGTTTTCATCAAAAATGTCTAAAAATACTCGCCTGTAACTCACCTTTTATACAACAAACAACTAAACTGAAATAGCTTTATCCGTACGCGAGCTACGGAGCTACAACAGACAGACACGTCAAACTTATAACACCCCTCTTTTTGCGTCGGGGGTAACAACGCCACTCATTTAACAACAATTAAACACACTCATTTAATGTCAAAGGATGTTTGAATTCCAAAAATACTTTACAAACAACTTTCTAGTAATATTTCCCTCGCAAAGAAGAAAAACTTAAAGAATTCCTCGCCATCCGAAAAGAAAAATAGAGCGTCTTACGGATAATATTTCTGGCGAAGTTCGGTAAATACTTGAAACTTCCGAGAGGACTTTGGAAACTTGGAAATTACTGGTTGCAAGATTGTTTAAAAGCCTACTTTGTAAGATCTTCATATATATATATATCGTAGCATGGAATAATCATAGACGTGAATGTAATAAATCATTATTTGCGATTAAATGGTTGATGTCACAGACTGTTAAGTCAGAGATCACGGGTTCGATTCGCACCAATGAATGTTAACTAATTGTGTGATGAGCACGATCATCTACTGTGTTTATATGTAGTTAGCTTTCACCCGTGGCTCCGCCCGGGTTTGTGTCGGTTATCGCGGTAAAAAGTAGCCTATGTCCTTTTTTAGGTTCTGTGTATCTGTGTATCAAATTTCATTGGACAGACAGACAGACAGAATTCCTTTCACATTTAGAATATTCGAAAGGAAGTAAGGATGTGTAATTCATCTATTTATGTACGTATTTAAAAATATATAAAAGTATGTTTAAATATATATACTTGGTTTGAAACAAACAATTTTCCTGCATGAAAAAATTGATTTCTTGTTTTACTTAGTACCTTTACTTTTGTTACATGAAAATTATGGCTTGGAGTTATGGCTGTATTATTTTTCTTTATTTTATATTTGTATGTTTTACTGTATAATAATTTTGTGACGCTTTGATATGCTCAAAATTCTAAACTTTTATGCGAACTTAAGAAGGAATAAACTATAAGTTTTTGTTTTGGATTTGGTATTACTTTTTTATTTTTTATTTCTTTGATAACTGTTTTTAGATTTTCGTGACTTTCACACATAGTTTTTGCTGTATAACGGGACTTATTCGCGATAGAATTATTTAAAAGGTTACAATACATTTTATATTCCCTCATGGGCCACCAGGAATATATAAATTTGAAGGTATCGTAATCTTTTGAATAATTTTTAACGGGACTTTCGTTATACAACAAAAACTTGTGTAAGATATACATATAAAGTCATAATGTACTAGCTGAGACCTGCGGTAGTACCCACGGTTATACTTGTAAATCGTGAGCAACGCCGTGCAGCGACGCTAGTCTAAAAGAATAAGCTTAAGTTACTCCTTGTGTTTTTGTTTTATATTTAAATATACAAGAATTGCTGGTTTATAGGTACGAGAGTAGTATATTAGTGTTTTATATATTTAGTATATTATAGTCGTCACAAAATAAGAAGCCCGTTTTGACATTTGTCATCGTGTTTTTAGGGTTCCGTAGCCAAATGGCAAAAAACGGAACCCTTATAGATTCGTCAAGTCTGTCTGTCTGTCTGTCTGTCTGTCTGTCCGTCCGTCCGTATGTCATAGGCAATTTTTTCCGAAACTATAAGAGCTATACTGTTGAAATTTGGTCAGTCGATGTATTCTGTGAACCGCATTAAGATTTTTACATAAAAATAGAAAAAAAACGAATACATTTTGGGGGTCTACTTGGAACTGAAACTCAAAAATTTTATCTATGGATAGGTGTACAAAAATGATATTGAGGTTTCTAACATCATTTTTTTCTAGACTGAATAGTATGCGCGAGAGACACTTCCAAAGTGGAAAAATGTGTCCCCACCCCCTGTAACTTCTAAAATAAGAGAGTGATAAAACTAAAAAAAAAGATATGTTGTACATTACCATGCAAACTACCAACGAAAATTGATTTGAACGAGATCTAGTAATAGACTACAGGCCCATGTCAAAAATGGATGGGTCATATGAACCACCAGGTGACGTATATGGGACGATATAAGAGCATAAAATAATAAGATTTAGCACTATGCCGTCACTTGTAAGCTGTCCAACTGAGTGCTGGTGAGAATTTAAAAGTGCAGGTAGAGTGAGTACATTTTGGTCATATATTTTTGTACGGCATTTTTACCATCGATAGATCCATGAAAAATAATAAGAAAGCGCACAGTGCCGTAAAAAAATGGTGGTCCACAAAGTCGGTATTTTTTGTTGATTTTCTTACAATTTTCAGGGTAAATTATGTCATTTCATTCTGTACGGCATCAGTTTCATTCTGTTTCAATACAGCTTCTAATCCATTATTCCGCAACGCCGTACAAAAATCATGCAACAAGGGGAAAAAATCGAGGGTTGCAACCCCCTCTTTTTCAGTGGTCCGGGGGGTGATATGACACAACATAAAATTAATTTATTTTGAAAGTATTTTATGCATAGATAATATTTTTTTACATGCCGTGCATTTTCGTTGGTCCAAAGGTTTGTAGGAAAAAAAAACTCAAGGAAAAATCCAAATCCATAAAGGTGTTAAATCACACGATCTTGGTGGCCAACTGATCGGTCCATTTCTCGAAATTAAACAAATACCGTCGACCTTGTTACCAATAAGCTTTGGATGGATTTTAAATGACGGTCGGTACGATTTCGACTGGTTCCACGGCGAGGAATGCCCCCAAAAAGTCAGTGACATAACGGAACCGGATGAGGAATCAGGGGAAGAAATCGATGACGTCATAGGTAAATAAATAAATCTTTACATCTTTAATCTGTACGTACGACTTTGATTTTGACAAAAACTTATTCATGTTTCAGAAAATGATAGAGAAGATAATTCGGACGTCGATGAAGACGTTGATTCCGATAACAACTCAGCAGCAAATTCTGATACTGAATAATTTAAATAAAAACCTTATTTTGTATTATCATTTTTAAATATACCTATCGATTTTTTCAAAAAAATAGTTGTCTTATTTATTCACATTATTACAATTAAACAAATCAATTATATACATGTATCAATAATGTTTGGAGTATATATTAAACCAATAAGTATACAAAACTGTTGATACTGGGATTTACAGTTTCAATTCTTGGATATTATATAATATACACACCCTTTCACTTCGGTTAGATTTTATCATAATATCAATTGTTCTCTTCAAAAATATGTTAATACCGTACAGTATCAGATGGCCATAAAGTACTACACCCTTAAAATGGTAGCGTCATTTTCATCAGCTTAAAGATATGGTCTGCATTAAAATGTACGGCATCATTTTTTCCTAATTTATTTATCTTAATACTATTTAAAACAAGGGTAAAATGTAGAAAATTGATATATTTTATTAATCTATGAATAGTTAAAGTTTTGCAATAATTTAATAAAATGCCAGTTTTTGTAGTTCTCTATATTTTTTTAGAACAGTTTTTTTTGAACGGCAATACTATATAACAATTGTATTTTACAATATCATGTTAAAAAAAAAGTTGCCGTACAGAGTCAAATGATTTTACAGCTTTATAAATCAAGTATACCATGAAATTAAGATAATTATAAATATACATTCAAATGAACAAGAATTTTTTGACGGCATTATTTTTAATAGTACTTTTGAGTGCTAGATAATGTTTTGGAACCAAAGCCGTACTTTTTCAAATCACCCCCCGGACCACGGAAAGAGAGGGGGTTGTAACCTTCGATCTTTTCCCCTTGTCGCATGATTTTTGTACGGCATTGCAGAATAATGGATTAGAAGCTGTATTGAAACAGTATGAAACTGATGCCGTACAGAATGAAATGACCAAATTTACCCTGAAAATTGTAAGAAAATCAACAAAAAATACCGACTTTGTGGACCACCATTTTTTTACGGCACTGTGCGCTTTCTTAATATTTTTCATGGATCTATCGATGGTAAAAATGCCGTACAAAAATATATGACCAAAATGTACTCACTCTACCTGCACTTTTAAATTCTCACCAGCACTCAGTTGGACAGCTTACAAGTGACGGCATAGTGCTAAATCTTATTATTTTATGCTCTTATATCGTCCCATATACGTCACCTGGTGGTTCATATGACCCATCCATTTTTGACATGGGCCTGTAGTCTATAAGTAGTTTTTTTTAATACGTCATAAATCGTAAAACGGAATTTACCTTTCATTCAATCAATACACTAGTATAAAAATACCGATCAAAGTTGCAACGAACTTCAAAAACTTTTATATGATGTTATTTGCTGATACGGAACCCTTCATGGGCGACTCCGACTCCGACTCGCACTTGGCCGCTTTTTTAATCAACGATTAATTCGTGTTTTTGAGTGTATTTTCTCAATATAAAGTTAAACTTGATGCTTATTTATGACACGCGTTGTGATAGTGTATGGGTAACATAGTAATTATATAGGATTATGAATTTGATTTTTGACATTGATTAATCAAATTCATAATCCTATTTAATCATTGATTAACAACACGATGACAAATGTCAAAACGGGCTTCTTATTTTGTGAAGACTTTAGTAGATTACAAAAAATATTTTGAATTTGTACTTCGTACAGCCCAATTTTGAAATCTCAGAACTTTATCGTAGCACCACCTACTGGGTTCAATTGCGAATCTAAAACATTCTCGAACCCACTTGAACATACACAAAAAAATCATCAAAATCGGTCCAACCGTTAAGAAGGAGTTCACATACAAACACGCGAACAAAAAATTTATATATATGTATGAAGATTCGGTATAAACTTTTTCAAAGATAATTATTTTAGTTCGCTGACCTAACCGACCTATAGTTATTATGCTGTAACGGCACCTATTTGTTCCCAAAATACAAACGATATTTACTAAACAGTTACAATTTATGATCAACAATGGTTAACTCTGAATACACCACCGTTTCCTGTTACTGTTGGACTATGAATGCCCAAGTGATTACTCAATGAGTTAATTTATAGTAGAACATAGAAATGTAACATATTGTATGGGAGTTCGTAGAGCGAAGCGAATAGTCAATAAATAATATTGTGTAAAAGAATAAATAAAGTTTTGACTAGCATTTTGTTGTAACGATTAGTGATCCTTACAAAGCCGTTGTTTTGATACCCAGTCAGGAAGAATATAACAACTCTTCTGATTTTTTTAATGTGATTAATCCCTCCTACCATTGTATGTAACTCCTATACACAAAGTATAAATATCAGTGGCTCACGAACACGTCAAGACAAGACAGCCCTTTTGAACTACATTTTATAAAAGTCAGTATTTAAACATATTTAAGGTCTCGTGTATTTTTCAACGGTGCAAGCTGAATGTTGATGTCCCAAAATATGGACCTTTCTATAAAGCAAATATTTTGTAAGAAAGAGTGCAAGTTATGATTGAAACTATATATTTTGTTGTAGTTCAAATAGTGTTGTGGCAACTGTTGTTTAGGCTTTGTACTTTCCTAAAATTCATTAGCTGCATTATCAACATGAACCCTATTCTATCAAACGTTTAATTAGTCTGGTGTTATGCCGAGAACGTCTTAACGATGATAATAATGTTTTCGAAGCCAATTTTGGTCACGCAGACCTGTCTCAACAGAGACCAGTCAACTACAAAAATAAATTATAGTGCACTAGTGTACCCGCAGACACATTACTTACTATCGAATATAATAGTTATTTAGTGTAGAATAAAACCAATACCTCTCCAAAAACGTAAAAAGTCAATTCACATTGGGATTTGTGTCCCATAAGATAAATGCGTAAATCGTTTGTAGTATTGATGAAAAAAATTCGTCTTCTCTTCTAAAGATTTTTCTAAAGATTCTTAAGGATCGTGTTCAATAAGGCACGCATAAAAGTACACGTGAAATAAGTAAATAGAGAAGTTAAATAGCGTGAACAATGTATCTTTCCACTCACTTGTTGTGTAACCGAAGTCGTCTTCTTCTTCTGGATCTGCCTCTTTCTCTTCTTTACTGCGTTTCACTGCACCGGCTGAAGCTCGATCAATCTATGAGATGTAAAAATAATTCTTAGCATTTATTATTATTTTTTGTTTTGCGGTAATTATTATTTGTTTTTTTTTAAAAGAAGGGTTACTACGAAAATATGGGAGATCAAGTACTTATAGATTGAACCTATAATGAATATAAAGTATTTTATATTAGTTTTGTGCTAAATAATTTTAAGCAACTTTGAAATTGAAATTTTGTAATGCTTTCCATTCCGTCAGTGGAGATTTTAAGTTGTAAGTATGCATCCCATGCATAGTTACAACTTAAAATCTCCACTCCAACCCCAACGGTAGTCACTCCATCATCATGGGTTTGATTAATAATAAAGGAAAATATTCCTACCTCAACACCTTTATCCGAGTAAGTTCTTCCTTGTAATTCTCTTTCATCTTCTTCATCACTGCTTTCTGAATCAGAATACACTGGCTTGGGCTCTACAGGACTTGCTTCTCTATTTTCTTTGTTATCTGTTGCGTCTTCTGCTTCTTTTTCTATGTCGGTTTCTGATGTTACCGTTATCTGGTAAAGAGAGTTTTGATTAGGTATATAAAATGTCAGATTTATGAAATTACTTCAAGAAGCGAAATTACGCAGAATGGGGCATATTTTTACTTCATAGGCTTCATACTTAAAACTGCAACTAGGCTATTGGTGTAAACAAACGGTTACTAAATCAATTAATATTCTTAAACATAAATATCAGCCATTTCAATTTCGATAGGAATTAATTTCAGAAAATTTATATCCTGATCTAATCCTACCTATTATTTTCTTAAATAAATCCAATCTTTATGTTTTTAAATTTTGACTCAATGTAAAATTGAGATATAAAGGACACATTTTAGAAAACACATATTATGAGTCTGAACGTGAATGGAAATAGCGAATGTTGATGAAGCGAACTCGCTGGGCCCGGACTTACTGAAAGTTTCTATTTTAAAAGAAACTAACTTCAGTATTTAAGAAAATTATTAACATTTTCATTTTATTTCAATTATAAAATTATATTTAATTATAAATTTATATTTAAATTAATTATATTAAAGGGCACTTTTTTGTAAAAACAGGGCGTCCCCCCCCCTCTAAAAGCTAAACGGCTGGCTCAAAAAATCTGAAAAAATTCGTGATGGTGGTCCATCTAATGAACTTTAAAGGAAAACTATAACGGATTAGATGACTTTCTTAGTTCAGAAGTTTTAAAGGCTTATCTGGTAAAATGCGCTCACTTGGAAAACGTCATACAAAATTAACGTATTAATACGTAAACATAGCAATTATCTATTGGATACGATTTTAAACCACGTACCATTATAGGTGACTGAGGAACCCGTTCCTGTGCGTGGCCTGACACACACTTAGCCGATTTTTTAAAAGGAAATTTTTCTCAAAAAAAAAACGTGCTTTAAAGTTGAATAACTCGCAAACTGATACCTAAATCGAAAAAGATTTTAGAAACCTCTCAATGTTTTTAAAATACCTAACTAACGATACCCCATAGGATGGGGTCGATGCGAAAAAAAAATCATCCCCACTTTACATTTAGGGGAAATACCCAAATAAAAATATTTTTCAAAATTTTATTGTAGCACTTTGTCCACGTAATTACAGCACATTTTCATACAAAGTTTCATCTTTCTAGCACCAACCGTTTGGGCGGTAGGTCGAGGACGGACGGACGGACATGGCGAATCTATAAGGGTTCCGAGTCATGAACTATGGAACCCTAAAATGATTCTACTAACCTTTATCTCATGAGTAGGTGTTTTTTCAAGTATTGAAGGCGCTGGAGATTTTCTGGCATTTTGTTTTGGAGTCGCAGGAGGTGTTGATGCTTCTACGTCTGAAGAGTCAGTATTCTGGTAAAAGGGTGATGACAGTCAGTGAAATAGAAGTGGAAACATAGGTAATCTATTAATATCTTACATCAAAAACATAAAATACACACAAAAAAAAAAACTCATAATGCATCCTTTTTTTACTCTGGGTAATTTTTATTAACCATACTCTCCGTGGTGAAGCCGAAGAGCGTGTGTGGGAATTGCCGGAGAACCGGGACTGCCCACTTAACCCCGCTAACTTAACTTAGGCAGTCGGGAGGAACTCTTGCAAACGCATCTGTTGCTTCTGGAGTCCTCCCTGTTGTACCCCATGACTGAGGTATACGAAGCTTTGCCCTAGTATACTACACCAGACCAGATGTTGGGACAGGATTTGTTACAAGTATTCCTTTCCAGTGATATAGTCTAACGTAGTTTACCCCCTTACTTACACAGCACTTACGGGCTGAATGCTGCTGATGACACTCTTAATTCATCATCACACGAAGAGAGATATACAAGTTGAATGTAACACAACGATATCAATTCCAAAACATGGTATTGCTACAGCATCAGATCAAAATATACATATCATAGAAATCCCACTAATGAAAGTACAGAAAATTTCAATCCAGCATTCGATAAATGCAGAATTAAAATGAAAATATAACCATCGCGTCAAAACATCCGAAAAAATTTTTAGTACACACAATTTCTAAATTTAAGATTTAAAATACTATTATCACACAAACATTAAACATTCACTTACGTTAGAAATATATACACACATCATGATTAATATTTATATTTAATTACATGACAATTACAATATGTATTTTAAAATAAATCACAATTGAATAAGTTTCAAGTGTAATACCAATAGAAAGATATTTGTTACTAGTGGGTAACTTGAAATAATCTTGACTTAATATTTATGTCCGCTGTTCGAAAGACATGGATCAAACGCATATAGATGTAACCTTAAAACAATAAAACAAGGTTTGGCACTCCGAGCCACGCTGATGACGTAGGTGACACAAGGCAGATCATCTCCTCTATAATTATAATAAAGAACTTTATAATTTTGTTAAAAATTTATCACTTATTAATAAGTAATGGTATAAACTAAAAAAAAAAATTTCAAAAAATCCCTAAAATTATAAAGTTTGAGAACCTTCGATATACGAGATGACCTTGTTTTAATGTATCATGGATGTAACCATTAGCATCACAATTAAAAAAAAAACAATTTTTCTTTTATTATTAGTTAGCGCTCCTTGGGTGAGACCTTCGTTCAGCAGTGGACGGCGATAGGTTGATCAATTTTCCGAGCCTTTACTCCCAAGTTTATTTGGGGTCGGCTACTAGTTCAACCGGTTTTACCTGAATTTCAGTTTTTCTACGGAGCGACTGGCATCGGACCTCCGCAACCCTAAGGCAGAACTGAAATTCGAAGATTGAACTAGGTGTCAGTATATTTCCCAGGAGTTGGCGGACCTCCGTGCGGCGTGCGTTCGTGCCCGGAGGTCCCTAACTAGTAGCAGGCGACGTCACCGCGGGGTCGGTGAGGAGGTGGACCGGCTTCACGAGGAGTACTGAGAAGCTCGGAAAACTCTGAGGCTGGCCATCTGCCGCGCCAAGGATGTCAGTAGAGAGGAGATGCTGGAGAGTCTCGAGCGTGACCCCTGGGGTCGCCCTTATTGTGCGGTGCGTGACAAGCTCCGCACGTCGGGCCCCCCCCTTACGGAGACTCTAAAGCCCAGCTTCCTGCAGGAAGTGGTCGAGGGCCTATTCCCGCAGCGGGCGGAACACACACCCCCGTCGATGGCTGCATCGGCCGAAGACGACGGGGGTAGCGAGATTGAAGTTCCGCCCGTCAGGGATTCGGGGGTAGGGGCGGCTGTTCTACGGATACGATCCAAGAACACCGCCCCCGGGCCGGACGGGGTTCCAGCCCGAGTGATGGCCCGAGCCCTCGATCACATGTCGGACCGCCTCAGGGAGGTGTTGGACGCTAGCCTGGCGTCCGGACACTTCCCTGAGCGCTGGAAATGCGGGAAGCTGGTCCTGCTGAGGAAGCCGGGACGGCCTGCCGATTCGGTCGCGGCCTATAGGCCAATCGTGTTGCTGGACGAGGCGGGTAAGCTCTTCGAGAGAATACTCTCTGCCCGCATCGTCCGGCACCTCTGCGAGGTTGGCCCCGATCTGTCGGATGCCCAGTTCGGTTTCCGAGAGGGGCGTTCGACGATCGATGCCGTGATGCGCCTTAGGGCCGTGACCGAGGAGGCCGTGAGAGGCGGCGGAGTGGTGTTGGCGGTGTCCCTAGACATCGCCACCGCCTTCAATAGTCTGCCATTCGGCTGCATCAGGGAAGCACTCCGCTACCACGGAGTGCCAGAGTACCTGAGGCGGCTGGTGGCAGACTATCTCGAGGAGCGTACCGTCATGTACGAGGACCGAGATGGCGTCTTGAGACGCAGGGCCATGTCGTGCGGTGTTCCACAGGGGTCTGTCCTAGGTCCACTCCTGTGGAACATGGGATACGACTGGGCCCTACGAGGGCGTCTCCCCCCCGGGCTGGGTGTAATCTGCTACGCAGACGACACTTTAGTCACGGCCCGGGGGGCAAACTTTCAGGAGGCGGCGCGCCTGGCCACCACAGGAGTCTCCCTGGTGGTCGGGCGCATCGAGGCGCTGGGTCTACGGGTGGCCCTGGATAAGACGGAGGCCCTACTCTTTCATGAGCCCCGTCGTGGTCCACCCGCCGGCGCCTCGATGGAGGTCAACTCGGTCCTCGTACCGGTCCGGACCCAGATGAGGTACCTGGGTCTGGTCCTAGACGGAAGGTGGCTCTTCGACGAGCACTTCAAACAGCTAGCCCCAAAGTTGGTGGACACTGCCTCCGCCCTCGGGCGACTTTTGCCCAATTTGGGCGGGGCCAGTGTTCCCACTAGGCGGCTGTACACGGGGGTGGTAAGTTCGATGGCACTGTACGGTGCACCGGTGTGGGCGGCGGCTCTGTCCGCCCAGAATAGAGCGCGCCTCTGGCGCCCCCAGAGGATATTGGCGGTCAGAGCCATACGCGGATACCGCACGGTGTCAACCGAAGCGGCCTGCGCCTTGGCCGGAACACCCCCGTGGGATTTGGAGGCGGAAGTGCTCGCCGAAGTTTATCGACGAGTGGCTGAATTTCGGGCGGAGAGGGGCATTCGCCCCTCGGACGTACGCGAGTGGCGCGAAGCCGCTCGTCAAGCCACCTTGGCTAGATGGTCTTTCCAGCTGGAGAGTCCACGCGCTGGCTTCGCCACCGTGGAGGCTCTCCAGCCGGTCATCGCCGAGTGGGCAGGGCGGCAGCACGGGACCCTTTCCTTCCGGCTGACGCAGGTGCTTTCCGGGCACGGTTGCTTCGGAAAGTATCTGCACTCGGTCGCGAGGAGGGAATTGAGTCCCGCCTGCCACCACTGCGACTGCAGTGAGGACACGGCCCAGCACACGCTGGCGGTCTTCCCCGCATGGGCGGCGCAGCGCCGGGCCCTCACTGCAGTCATCGGAGAGGAACTCTCGCTGCCGGTCGTAGTCCGCTCCATGGCCGGTAGCGACAGTTGTTTTACCGCGGTCGCAACCTTCTGCGAGGCCGTAATCTCGCAGAAGGAGGCGGCGGAGAAGGCCCGGGAGGATGACCTCCACTCGGACCCGATCCGCCGCCGGCGAACCGGGCGGCGGAGGCGCGCCCATCTGCGCCTCATGCCGCCCTGAGTGTGGCCGCGGGTGGACGGGACGGGTTTCCCCGTCCATCCGCTGTAGTGGCCAGCCGCGAGGGGGTGGCGTCCGCGTGTGACCGGACGTCGCCCAAATAGAGAGGCGATGGCGCCGGGAGGGATCCAGAAGGAGAAAACAGTTACCTGGATCCCTTCCAAATACAGGCGCAGAGAGGTCACACCGTGTGGTTTTAGTCGGTTCGAGTCCGATACACCGCCCCGTCGAGAGCCCCGGTTGGGGGACGGTCCGTGGGGATTTCAACACGTTAAAAAAAAAAAAAAAGGTGTCAGTATATTTGAGGGCACTGACTTCCCAATAACGATTGCCATAGATGTTCATGACAACCGGGACCGACGGCTTTACGTGCTCTCCGAGGCACGGGCGTGAATCACCGCCAAACTTCCAAACTCCGGGCTGCTATTAGGAATTTCCTAAGAAAAACCCGAAAACACTTTTGGCCCGACCCGGGATTTGAAACCGAGATCTCTTGATTAGCAGTCGCATACGCTAACCACTAGACCAATGAAACAAGAGAATAGTATAGAAAACGGAAAACGTTTGCAACTTGGCAACTTGGTTGATAGGTTGATATTAGAAAGATAAAGGAATATGAACGAACCCATGCAAGTAGACTCTGCACAGTGAGCGTGACGGTGTCTCCAGCTGCCTTGATGAGCTGCACAGCGCGCTCGTGCTGCGCTGACCTCACGCAAGTTCCATCCACCTCCAGAATCCTATCACCGGTCTGGTGGGAGAAAAAGATTTATCTATAAGTACCTATCTATAGAAATAATAAAATTGAAGTGTCTCTTTGTAATAGCTAAGTAACAGTTTTTTTATTAAATGCAAATTATAGTAAATACCTATACGGTACTTATCAGCCAAGTGCGTGTCAAGCCACGCACAGAAAAGGGTTTCTCAGTCACCCATAATGGTACGTGGATTTAAAATCATATTTAAAATAACTTTATTGTAGTACTTTGTCGACGTAATTACAACACATATTCATGCAAAAGTTTCATCTTTCTAGCACTTACCGTTTGGACGGTAAGTCGAGGACGGACGGACGGACGGATATGACGAATCTATAAGGGTTCCAAGTCATAAACTTCGGAACCCTCAAAAATCAATTATTGAAAAATTTATAAGTATAAAATTTGTACTGTTTGTTTGTTCCGGTTAATGTCTGGAACGGCTGTGCCGATTTTAATGGATCTGTAACTGGCGTGTAACTGATGATATAAGGAGTAACTTAGGCATTTTTTGTAGATTAGCTTGTCTTTACGTTACTCGCGACTTCGCAATGCACAACAATAATCCTGAGCAACACCGCGGGGCTAATATCTATATGATAGTTTTGACCCCATTGTGTTTTATTTTATTGACATATATACCTATAATATATTAATATTTAATAGATTATATTAACAATAGTGTTATAATTTGCCTCTGTCTATCACTTCGACTGCCTCGTTAATCTAGTTGTTAGTGTATGCGACTGCTGATCGAGAGGTCTCGGATTCGATTCCCGGTTCGGAGCAATTGTTTGTGTGATACGCAAATATTTCTATGTATAGAATGTATGTATTTACAAAAAAAAGTATGTTTATGTATTAATATCAGTTGTCAAGTACCCATAATACAAGCTCTGCTTAGTTAGGGACCCGATGGCGTTGTGTGTAAAATATCCGAAATAATGTCTTACATTTTTAATTCTCAAAATAGTTTTACATTGGTCGCTTCATGTTATTTTATGTTCCGTGGCGAAATTCACTCTCGTATGTCACATAATGGTGGCTATGTTGGACACAAACCGACCAAAAACCGCTCGGTATCTCAAATCAAATCAAATCATTTTTATTTCAAATGAACCAATACAACGGCACTTTTGTAACGTCAAGTAGTCAGTCAGTAGTCAGTCGTGAAGCTAAGTGTCTGTTCCAATTCGTAGATCCTATGGAGAAGAACAGACAAGAAACTCTAAGGACACTCTTTGACAACATAGTTGCTGATATTAACACTCGGGCACTGGAAGCCGGGAAGGGCACTAGAAGACGGGGAAACTTCATGTCCCCGGCTCCCGTAATATTTTCAATCAAGACAGTTTTACCATGAACTGGTGATGGTCACTGTTTGGTGGTCTAGTGCGGCTGTGATTCACCACAGCTTTTTACAAAACGGCATGAGCATTAATGCAGATATGTACTGTGAAGAATTGGAGAGAATGATGGAGAAGCTTGCACATCTGCAACCAGCTTTGGTCAATCGGTCGTCCCCACTGCTCCTTCATGACAACGCGCAACCCCATACTGCGCAACAGACAGCCTCCAAGCTGCAAGAGCTGGGGTTGGAAGCTCTCCCTCATCCGCCATGCTCACCAGACCGCACCTACCGACTATTACTTTTTCCAAAATTTAGACAACTTTTTAGAAGGTAAAAAATTCAATTCCCGAGAGGCAGTACAAAATGCCTTTGAAGAGTTTGTTGCCTCCCGTCCAGTTGATTTTTACAAGAAGGGCATCAATTAACTGCCAATGCGTTGGCAAAGATGCATCGGTGGCCTGGGTGATTACTTCGAATAACAGAAATAAAAAAGTTTAAAAAAATAAGTACTTTAACTTATTGCATACAAAACGGCAATTTCATACGTAAAGAATTATTATGAGTATGTAATGATATTCTGATCTAAAACAGGAGGGAACTTACTTGTAGCTGTCCGCTGTTTCCCGCTGGACTGTCAGGCACCACATTCTTGATGAATATACCAAATATTGCCTTCTCCTCACCTTCTTCATCTTCTTCGTGTGATATTATATCAACCTGAATAACCAAACAATATAATTCAAAAATAGTTCTTATCTAGGAATTCAACAACAACCCATAATGTCCCACTACTGGACACAGGTCTCTTCTCAGGTGAGGGTTAAGGCCATACGTCCCCACGCTGGCCGAGTGCGGGTTGGGGATACGTTGTGATACGTAATCTTGCCGTTGGATGTTGTTAAGCCACCCTAAGGGGTCCAACTAAGTTTCACGACTGTAATCTTATGATAACAACCGGGAACGACTGCTTAACGTGACCTCCGAAACACGGAAACGCTCACAACTAAGAATGTTTTGAACTAAATTGCATTTTTTTAATAAATTTACTAGGTAATGTTGTTGTTGATGACAGGCTTTTTCACTACATCTTAAAATAATATTTGGCCTAAATAAATATGTTTAAGTAGGGTAATTAGTTATAAATGAACAGCACATACCTTTCCTCCAACGATGCTGACTCCCAGCGGTGCTCCAGGACATCGCTTGAGCGTGACTTGTCGCGGCGGACCCCAGCGCTGTGCCACCAGGGTCTCGGAGCGACGGTCTGATGATACCGTGACGGTCATCGTCGGTAGTGGCACGTAACTGGTAAATAATACCAATGATTTATTTTTAAACAGTATCTAAAATCATCATTGGTCTAGTGGTTAGCGTACGCGACTGCTGATCAAGAGGTAACAACTATAACCGCGTGTAACACCGCGGGACTCAGCTGGCTTATTTCTGACCCAACCAAAATTTACAAGAATATTCGAACAGGATCTTATTTCTTGCTAAGTATACAATAAAATAATAAAACTCTTTTTTTATTTGATGCCTACCAATGTGATTCCACTCTGCCTGATAGTAAGCATGAATAGAATACAAGAGTGGGGGCAACCAGACTGCCTGCGATACAGGAAGTATGGCGATGCCGACCCAAACTATGGCGGCTTTGTGAGATGCTTATTCACACCCCTCTTAAAGGACCCGGGATCATAATGGCAAGGAAACACGTGGGAAACCTATTCTGTACTTAAACGAACTGTAATATAAATGCATGTAATAATACAGTAACATTTATTTCTTAAGCCTTGATACTTTTAAAAGCTCAAAGTAGTTCTGAGTGTCGTAGCGGACTTTACCCTTAGGGTACATGCTGCTTGGCAAAAATAGAGAATAGGTACTTAGCGGAGAAAAAATACTAATACAACTAAAAGGTGAAATGTGGTAAGGACAGTGAGACCAGGTATATTTATGGTGCAGAATGTAGGGTCGTCAAAACCAGTATGAACAAAAACTTAGATAATATAGGGACAACCTAACTTGGCACCAGAATACCAGGAGGGCCGATCCAGGAAGAGGTATTGAAGGAGATGATACTTTTCTTTATATACTTGTATATTTAAGCCAATCAAAAAGTGACTCTACTCTGCCTGATGGAAAGCATGAGTAGAATTCAAGAGTAGGGTCACTATCCTTATTGTGAGGGCAGGCTACGCAGCGTGGTGACTCCTACCATGGCAGTCTGTTCGTATAATTCTGCATCAGAATGATTGGGCCTCCGGTCTCACACTCACCAACGAAATACGACAGCAAGAATGCTATCATTATTAGGATGGTCTTCTGTGTGAGGGTAGTATTGCCCCGGTGGAGGCGGCCCATTTGTGCAGAAATCAACGTGGCTATACTACATACTTGATATCTTAACTACTGCTAGTTATCCCTACTAATATTATAAATGCGAAAGTAACTCTGTCTGTCTGTCTGTCTGTTACGCTTTTGCGCCTAAACCACTGAACCGATTTTGATGAAATTTGGTATGAAGATAGAACTGAACTTGGGAAAGGACGTAGGCTCTTTACCGCGATAACCGACATAAACGCGGGCGGAGCCGCGGGCGTAAGCTAGTAACCGATAGTTTAAGAACTTCATACACATCCCGATATGAGTGACAATCATACAATGCGTGTAGATAACGAGGTGGTAACTCCTCTCAATTGAATAAGTGTCCAGGGAACAATTGAGAATATCACGATAGAACCTACAGCGGTCATGCATTCAAGTGAATTGAAGTGTTCTTGCAGTATTGTAAGTAGATTATATATAATCATTTGATTAGAAAAAAATCTGAAATATCATGTTACAGTTTTCCTGAACGGATCATTTGATCTAAAGGTAGTCTTTACAGTCCTAAAAGGTTCTTAAAGATAGGCCTTCCACTAGGCGACTGTTAATTATTAACAAGTAGGCTCAAGGAGAAACCAGATTTTAGTAAAAAATTTGGTCATTGACTCGTTTATAAATATACTCGTATTTATGTATTTATAAAAAAATATTATTATTTAATAAGCCCAAACCTATGTCTAGTAGTGAACTATTGAAAGTTATAAATAAATATTTTGGACATAAATATATTAATTCTTTAATATTGTCTCGAAATCAGAATGCATTTTAATAGACAATTACTTAGCTTTTAAAAATCGAAGTATGTTCGGATCCTTCAATCATATTGAACCTTGTAACTGGGTTGAAATTACCTCCTACCAAGGCTGATCTAAGTGGGGAAGGAAAGAACACTCGTCGATTCCAATCAGATCTATTATAAATTTCCCAACCACAGTCACTATCCGCGAGATAAATCAATGTGATGTTAAGAAACTGGACGAAAGATCTTTGAAGAAGTACGACCGACGAAGTAGATACAAAAGTATCTAAAAAACCTATACCCCTTAGCCAAGATGTATGTTTCACCTCAATTCTCTTTTCACAATAGCTATTTGTATTATTGACAAAATCTTTTGTTTTGACCGCATGAGTTAGCGTTGAGAGACGTCATTCCCATACATTTCTAGTTTTCCATCATAGTTTTCGTTTGTAGATTGTTAACTTGGCTGAGATGATTCTGATTTAAAAGAAAGAGGTCATCTAGCAAGACTGCATCTGCATATATCCTCACTCAGTGACCTGTAAAACGGGAACAGTTGGTGTTGAACAGCAAAGGTGCGCAAACAAAGGCCCGCCATGCTCAATGGACTGTGTTATTAAAATGTGGTGTACGTATCAAACGAATTAAAATGGGTCACGTAACCCACCGGCCAATACTAGTGTGTTGTACTATTGAGTACACAAGTGAATGTAATATTCTAAATTACAAAGAGTGTGTGTCAGTTAATAATGTTTGAGCTAAATTATTAAAAAAAAAACCGAATTCAAAGACAACAAACATAAATAAATATTTAGACGAATTACAAAACTTCTCCTTTTTGAACTCGGTTAAAAATAATGGTATGTGCTATAGCTAGTGGATTCAAATCGGTAGATCGAAAATCGTAATTCCTTACCCAGGACTAAATAAATTAATTTCTATATTTATATATCTATGCTCCGTGGAGAAACTGAAATTCAGGTAAAACCGGTTGAACTAGTAGCCGACCCTAAATAGACTTGGGAATAATGGCTAGGAGGATGGATCTAAATATCTTTATTTTATCATCTGTGTTTTAATTACCAGTAGTAGTTTAGTTATTATAGTAAAAGCATAGATTATAATTAGATAGTTCATATTTTAAAAAAAGTTTTTGAAGTTGCCGGAATTCTCCGGTAATCCTCTACTATAATTTGAAGGTATTACACACCTTCCCCTTGAATCATTCGATCTATTATTTCTTTATATAAGTTTAGCCTACAAAAGTGACTCTACTCTGTCTGATGGAAAGCATGAGCAGAATACAAGAGAAGGGGTCACCAAGCTCATTGGGAGGGTAGGCAATGCAGCATAGTGACCCATACCATGGCGGCCTGGTTTCTGCATTAATTCTCCAGATGATGATGCAGGATGAATTATTCTTTGGCTCCGGTCTCATACTCACCAATGGTCGAGCCGGCCCAAGAGTGGCTTTACTGCCTACTATCTATTGCTGAAAACTGCATTATAATTAGTTGAGCAGTTTAAATATTATACTTTATCTTCACAGCGGCAGTGACTTCAATTTATATATTTTCTTTAAACACCTCTGTAAACGACTGTACTCGATGCATTCGAATCAATTACATCTGAAGGCAGCGATCACGGGGCGGGGCCCTCACATATTGTGCATATTTCTGATGAACATGTTTATATTAAAAACTTTGTTCATTTGAACAATAATTGAGATAGAACTTACAAATAATTAACTCTGTCCATAATATATATTATTTTGTTGTGACTTGAATATGAGTCTATGAAATTCAATCTCTATTTATGTATGTGTATATATATTCATCATCATCATCATCAGCCTATCGCAGTCCACTGCTGGACATAGGCCTCTCCCATTGCACACCACTGTGATCGATTTTGGGCTTCTCGCATCCATATATATATTATGTTTCATTATTTCTCAAAAGTAATATGTTTATCTTTATACAATAATTTCTAGTACACCTTTGAACATTTTTGGGGCCACATTAAGATATAATAGAATGCCTATGGTATTAAGAGCGACATTTTAAAATTCTCCTTTGTGCTTATACAATTAATATAAAAATAAATATAATTATATGTAAGTTCCAGTAGCTTTCGAACCTACTATTGCCATATTATATTCGAACATAACGTTAGTTATTTAATTCAATCACAATATTCTGCAGCATCCGCTGCATCTCGCTAACACAATTTCGCGCTAGGCCGAGTGGAAAATTTGCCGACAACGTACCTTTGTCATCCAAGTAAATTTAACTTATATATCATTTGATTTATCTTGTGGAACTTAGGGGTAAAACTATTTGAAAATGAAGAAAATAAATTTCTAAACTTATTTGTATTTTTTTCAATACAACTAGGAATGTATCTAGCATTGCGGGGTACTTTACAAATATACGTGAAACTGACATAAAGAACATCCAGATTTTGAACAACAGTTTACTGATAGGGAAAAGTGCTGTTTCAATATCATAAGTTCCTACTGTTGTGCTTGTTCCTTTTTGTAAATAAATACATATTATACATAGAAAAACATCCAGACTCCGAAACAAATATTTGCGGATTGCACAAATATTTGGTCGGTGAGACCAAATATTTGGTCTGATCGACTCGATACCTCTTGGTCTCGGGAATCGAACCCGAGACCTCTTGTTCAACAGCCGTATATGCTAACCACTAGACCAACAAGGCATTCAAACAACACATTAACCATCGTTTGTAAATTGTACAAGACTCTCCTGTTAAAAATATATTGATAAATGCATAATTCTTCTAAAATGGCGAGGAAATATTTGTTTCAGAGATTGTGGTATGTGTATGCAAAAAAATTGTGTAAGTTTTCGTCAGTCAGTATAGCTTTCATAGTTCAAGTTCTGCTTAGTTTCAAGCTAGATGGCGTTGCTTTTAATAATTATCCAGCCTCTCTGTATCTCAACTACCAAGATTTGTACACCATCCTGTAGTTGAAGGGTAGAGAATGCCCTTGACATTTAGTCAGGCAAAGAACAAAACTGCATAAAGGTTTCAATAAATAAATATATGTATACGTATGAGATGAAAGACACATATATTTATGACAAACAAAACTGTGTTTAATCCGTATTATATTGAATTTGTCATTAGTAAGAGACGTAACGCGATCAGAGGATTTGAACTACATAAGGTATTTAGTAGGTTTCACTGTTGACGGTCACTGCCTGTAACAAGTACATATGTGATATCTGTATATAATTATATACCAATATTTATATATCTTCAATTCAAATTCAATTAGAAGGCTCAAAGTTGGCATTGCTAGCTCAGGTGCGCGACTATCATGCTCACGTTTACATCCCCAAAACACCATTATTTAGGTAGGTAGAGATTAAAAATGTAGTTAGAAAAAAATATAGATTAAAAATAATCTTTAATCTATAATAAAATAATACATCACACCGTTTACCATCCCTATTATAATGCGAATAAACGTAACTTTTCTGTTTTTTTTTTAAATAAATGACAGTAATTGACACATAATGCCAATAAATCTACATTTTTAATGTAGATAGAATATACACTTATACACTTCTATCCTACCCCACCGGAGATATACGAGTATAGGTAGTAGAACCACGTTAATTTAACCGCGGCGTTTTATTATTATTTATTATTTATGTATTCTGTGGTTCTACCCTCGCATAGAACACAAACCTAAACCGACAGCATTCGTGATGTTTTGCTAGTGAGTGTGAGACCGGGGCCCAATGATGCGGATGCACCTTATTAGGTCTTATATAGTGTGGGTTACCATGTTGTCTGCATTCACAATGAGTTTGGTGACCAATGCTCTTGAATTCTACTCATGTTTTCCATCAGGCAAATTGGAGTCGCTTTGGTAGGGTCTTAAATAATAAAATGAATTTCAGATACTGGCATTTTTTATGAAAATGTGAATATAGTTTTGTCTTTTCTGTCAATGTGGCAATCACTGGCATTTAGTTAAAAAAAAACAGAAATGTTATGTTTATTCACAAAGGGATGCTAAACGGTTTGATGTATCGACGTACTGCACTACAAAATTGTATTTGTATACATTTTTATCGATAAACGAAAATATGGGATGTCAAGACAATCGTGTATCGATTCGATAGCATCCATTAGTTACTTTGTATATCTCCTAAGGACATTATTTAACGTTTTTTCTTCAATATTTTTAATGTATTATTCAATATTCATTTATTTAGTATACAACATCGGCTAAGGCGTAGACAGGTTATTGGTTGAGAGGCGTCGCCACGTTATATGACATATATTATATCTATTTAATATGTTATGCGATGAGGTAACCTTTTTATCTGTGCGAGTAACTATTTTCCTTTCATGAACTATTCTTAAACATTTACTCATTATTCAACAAATTAGTTCACATGTTCCAGGTCTGCCCGACGTCTAACTCAAGTTTTTTGTACTCACTACAAGAAAACGGTTTAAAAATCTATAACCCGATTACGACAAATATATTTTTTAATAAAATTTATATAGGCTTTGTCACCCAAGTTATTATTAGGGATTGATTGATACCTCATTCATCACAATCGGTTCCGTAGTTTCGGTACTATACTGAAACTCACAAACATACATACATGTTGACAATTTATACAATGCCTAAAAATATACCTACATACATTGCAACCATTCACCATATGTAATTATATTAAAATCAAGATACTTTATATGTGTATCTATCTTGTATTCAAGTATAAGTGCAGTAATCCATACTAATATTATGAAATTCAATGTCACTTTGTCTGTCTGTTCCACCTTTACGGCTTTTGACATGGAGATACTTTGATTCTTCGGGAATAAAATGGTCTACTTTTTACGGCAATGACCGACATACAACGCGGAAAGAGTCGGGGCAAATCTAGTATTAAATAGTATAACATCAGCATCCTTCCCAGCATACCTTAAGATATAGATCACTAAGAAAATATTTTATATCTAGTAAGTCAGTTTTTAAAACGTGGTAAATGTGCAATGTTAAGTGCTAAATAGGAGAAAATGTGACGGATAGTACTTGCAAACAATAGGGATAAGACTAGGTGACAAGAAGTAATATTGATGAAAAATTAATGCAATAATATGAAAAAAAACGATGATATATATGTGGTACCTAAATAGAAAAATAATAACATAATATGTAGTTTCACATACCGATATAAAACGACCGCACTTTATAGCCAACACTACATATCAAGACACTCCGTTTTTTGGCCGAATGCCGAAAATCTTGCAAAAGCCGAAACTATGCCGAAAAATGACAAGCGTAAACGTTATCCGTTCGTCGGCTGACAGGCCGTAATGGAGCAATGAGGTCGCTTCTACCTAACTCAATTACGGGTATTAACAATTTTCTGTTAGGGATGGGTAAAGGAAAAGTGATTTATCGATATGTATTTTTTAAGCACTCTTTAATTTAAGAATGGTGTAATCTGATTGCGTTATGTGTATGTGTGTGTGTGTGTGTAATAATTTAGTTTAATATTTTTGTTAGTATATATGTATGCACTGCTGAAGCAAGTGCAATTTAAGTAATGATGAAGGGTTTGTCACCAGTCATTAACTTTCGTGAGTATGAGCTTTGGTGTAGAAGTACACTGTTCTTTCGGAAATGTAAAGGTCTAAGAAACCCACAGAAATCAATTTTATTACTTGTGCATGTAGTAGTAGTAGTGTCAACCTATCGCCGTCCACTGCTGGACGAAGGTCTCCCCCAAGGAACGAATAATTTTCTAAATATTTTCCTCTTAAAAAGGGACGAAAATTATTTTCATTTTAATATTGAACTATATTATATTAGTATAATATTGAAATATTGAACTCGGAAATATCAACATTCACTTTCATTGAAATAACGCAAAAATGCAAGTAGTTTAAAACCAAAACAATAAAAATAAACCACACAAATATACAGTACGATAGTGTAGCACTGTGAAGGTCATTTGTAAGACGAATACTCAAAGAGTTTTTCTAACAGATAAACACACTGTCGACATATTGATATTTGCACAAAACTCTGTTTATATTAGTCAAGAGTGTAAATTTGTATGAGTCGGGCTTATGAGTTATGGAAACGGTTATTACTTAGGTGATTTATGTCCTTCATATCTGAAAGTTCAAACACCTTGTATAATAACTCTTTTTATTTATACACAGCTTTCAATTAAGACTTCATTAAAAACCTCAGTTTAGAACAAAATAAATTAACCCTGCATTTCACTTTTATAAGTTGTGTATGTAAGTTAGCCGTTAAACCTATTGTAATTAGTATGCTTCGTCACAAGATGACAATTACTGTTTCATTATAAATTGTATCTCATGTAAGTTAACTGTAATTGTTCTTATGAGAAATAAAGAGTCTATAAACCCAAGTTGTTAAATTGAGGTGACTATCCTTAATTTCCAGCCATTTGTACGATTCTGACAGTCATCCCGAATTCTTATAATAACTTGGGATTAGAAAACGCTTAAGGTATTGATATTGTAAATAATCATCATCATCATCAACAGCCTTTAACAGTCTACTGCTCGACATAGGTTTGAAAGGAGGTTTTGGCCTACTATACCACGCTGGCCAGAGGGGTTGGTAAAGGGTTTGGTTCAAGTTTTCCTTCTCTTGGCAGTGATGTTAGCTGCTTATTTTGTTCCTTCAGTCGCCTTACAACGAATTTATAGGAGTGGTGACACTTTGTATTCTTAATCCGTCACCATACGGACAAATAATATGCATTGTAAAGTGTAACCATTCTGTGTTCAAACAGAAACAAACTAGAAGACGAACAACAAATAACATAAAAGTAACAAAATTAAACCATTTCAATGTACTTTTTTTGCTTGGACTCATGATGTGTCTTATGATGTCTTTAAATCAAAGACAGTGTCATTGCATAGATAATAAAATGAAAAAAAGGAGTGAAATATTTGATCTTTATTCGTACAAATAAAAACCTTATTTAATAATCAACTAGATTTCGCCCGCGGCTCCGTCCGCATCTATGTAGGTTATCGCGTCAATAAGTAGCCTATGTTATTTCTTAGGCTTTAAACAAGGTGGGTACAATTCCATTTAAATTGGTGCAGTGGTTTTCGAGTTTATTGCAAACAGACAGAAATACAGAAGAAATAATTTCTTAATATATGTTGTATTTGTTACCGGCAATCTTTACAATACAAAATATGTTTTATTTTTCATATCGTCGGTCCACCAGGTATTCAATACACTAAAGTAAGTAATGGACATTTATATTCATGATATTTCATACATCGCTCGGTCGACTCAGGTAGGTATAGTATACATTAGCAAGGTATTGTACAATATACCTGAATTATGCAGATTACCGGTAACATATATGTAGTTACGTAGCTGAAATTTTACAACGAAGGCCATGGTGTACATAAATATTACTACTGTTTTTAAAAGCCATCTATTGTATGAAACGATACATTTAATGTATCTCATTGACAACATAGACATACATATTAAATAGATAGGTACTAACTTGCTTTGTTGTATTACTATTTTTTAGTAAATATTATAATTGAGTGTTTTCAGCCACGGTTCTATACAAATCAAAATTAGTTGAGTGGATCGTGTTGAAAAGATAACGCCTTCCATCTTGAAATGGTTTGAGGAGCCTTTGTTATCTTGTACGTATATCAGTCATCACTACAGAAAAGAGTCACTTTGCATAAGATCAGCTAATTATATTAACAGGTTATGTGACTTATATAATACAAACCCAACATCTGCAAATAGTTTTTTATGACTCTCTTTTAATGTATTCTTTTGTTTTATTTCCTTCAGATATGAAGCACTGAATACCTAAATGAGAAAAGTTGAAATTCATCATCAACAGCCTTTAACAGTCCACTGCTGGACATAGGCCTTCCCTTTGAAAGGAGGTTTTGACCTACTATAACTTGAAATTGATTAATAGCAATTAAATTAATAGAAATTAGTCATAAGACATTGTTTCTTTTTCAACTAAAATATTTTATTTGTGTGAGACTTCAGTTTCTTATTAATAATTAATCCTAGTAGAAAACTAATATTGTATGTGCGAAAATTTGTAAGGATGGATTTATCGATGTTTGTTACTCTTTCTCTTTAGTAATACAACTGGAAAAAAGATAAAGGTATTGGTTATTATTTTAAATAGTTTTAGAGAGGTATATAACTTCGAAAAGTGTAATTCAAACTGTGAGTCATTGGGCCTCCTATTTGGCACAAATAAACGGTTATCGACATTGACACAAATAGTGCAAAGCTACTGTCCCATCACTAATGTTTTCTCTAATCCCACATAAGCCGGGACGGGCCTGGATTTTACTATTTATTAATTTTCTATAGTCAACAGTCTCGTTATATGGTAATCTGAACTGTATTTTATATAAGCTGTATCTTAGTTTATGATCGCTCCCATACTTTTTACATACGTTTTTATTTCAATCTTAATTTACAATTACATACTTTAAAATTCAGTGTAAAATAAGATATTTAGCAATTGATTGTTGCCCCAATTCTCATCGGTTGCAGGACCCCCAGCCCAAGTTATGTAAGTACTGATATTCTAATTCCTATGGAATAATATTAAATATATTTTGTTATATAGGACCATGTATATTATAGTCCCATGTGGGGATCGTAATCCCTACATCTAGTGCAGTAAGAAGAGGCATGGCGATCGTTTAAACCACTAAGCTATTCGTGTCGTCAATCCTACCACATTGACTGGGTTAGTCCAAGTTTGAGTCCAAGTCATGTTGTTTGTAATTTAAAATTTAACATCATTTACTAAACGTTAACAAAATTTTTGTCGGTCTGTTTATTCCGGCTAATCTCTGGAGAGTTTGGAACGATTTTGATGCAACTTTCACTGGCAGATAACTGATGATATAGGGAGCTACTTTTTTGACTTGCTTTACCTTTGCGTAACACCGCGGGGCTCAGCTAGTGTATATTTATAAATGTATGCACACATATTATAACATAATGTAAGTATGAATGGGTCATCAACAGCCCATACAGTCCCACAGCTGGGCTCGGGTCTAGTCTCAGAAGAGGGTTAAGTCCCCACGCAGGCCAAGTGCGGTTTGAAGATTGGCAAAACAACGTTGTGGCTACCTAATCTTGCCATGGGATTGGATTAAGCTGCCCGAAGGCCTCTAACTAATCTCCATGAATGTTATCTCGTGATAACATGCGAATCGGGCCGTTCGTTGTTTACCTTCGGTGATTGTTTCCCATCACATAGGACAACATTGCTAAGAACGCTTTACTTAGACTTACGCTACGAGCTATGTATGAGTAACAGATTTATATATAAACCTTCCAGACTAATGAAATTAAAGTCTATAATTGGTACTTATACCTCTGGGAGCACTTCAATTCCTGTCTTCCCTCATTACATTAACGGTCAGGTCTCGTGGGTAAGGTATACTTAACTAAAATGATTGGCATTGTAATGCTATCTCATTTGGATAGCCATATTGGGTTTACCATAAGGGTTATATAAGACCATAGATATTTAATTTTACATTAAGAAGGTGGAAAAAAGCTGTTAGTAATTTGAAATGGTTGATGGTCTCAAGAGTCATGAGAGCATTGCCGTTCTTGGGGTAAATATTTAGAAAGAAAGGTTTATTGGGTTTAGGTTCAGCGGTTACCGCACTCGACGAAAAGCAACGACAGAACTGCTTAACACCGGCTTTCTGTAAGATCATAGTGACATTCTGATTTTGTTGTATGTATGTCAGAATAGTATAATAGTAATAGAAAGTAGTAATATTATCTGTGAGCACTACTTTTGGATGCTTTCCATCAGCAGAACACAATTAGTATCACGAGTCAGAACAACAATTTGTGTGCATGACACATTATGTTGAGATCCCACTAAACTCGGTGCATACTCGTGATCGCCTAAACAACTTTGCCATCCGTTCAATAGGTTGACGATAGATTGGCAACGCGTTCGAAATGCGACTATCCATGTTCAGAGCATCACGTGAATTCGAACCATTGACTTTGACAGCTTGAACTTGATATACATATTTAGACTAAACATCAAGTTTAGAAGACCAACCTTCTCAACTTATAATATTCAAAATAAAACCCTAACAGTTTTAGATAGAACACATTTCTACTTCTACCCATGACATTGAGTACAGAATGATGCCTTTCATTTGAAATGCAAATCTATTGACAGTGTGATAGGTTTCAATTTGGAATGAGGAGTGAGGATAGTGTTTAAACAGATAGACATAAGCCTGTCCTCTATAATAAGGCTTCATCGCATTAGCTTCACGTGGTACGAGAAAATCTTTGACGAATGCAATAGGTATATAAGTTAGTTCGTTTATTTGATATTTCATCCTCATTGAGGCACATCATCAACATTCTTTAACAGTAGGTTTATTATACAGGAAGATTTAGTCACGCTGGAAATAGGGTCTTTATGGTGTATGTATAAAAAATTCCAGCACTAATGTCCTGCGTAGATTGCTCCTTTAATCAGCTCTAATGATACCCACAGTAACAAAAGGGGTGGTGATACGCCCTATTAGTGGGAAGGAAATACGTGAGCTGGTAGTGAGTTATAGTTTTTTATTGCCGCCGGGCAGTCAAAAGTAGGAAAGAAGTATGAATATGTAAGTGGGTTTTTCAACAGTTTGGTTTTCATAACACAGATTGCCTAGAGTGGCATCAGACGGTCGTATGGAGGATGTGTGAAGCTATTATTATTAACACCAGTTCGAAAACAGATACCGTATCATTTATTTTTCATTCTACATTTGTCAAAGCATATTTTGTCCTCATCATACTAAAAGTCAAAAGCGTACATTATAATACTGGCTTAGTTGGCAGACTTCCCACACATAAACAATACGAACTTGTCGTAATTACGTTAGTCGTATTTTCTTAATAAGGTTACGGACACTTAAACATATATTATACTTATATTATAAACGCGAAAGTTTGTGATTATGTATGTGTGTATGTATGTTTTTTTTTTTTTTTTTTTTTTTTTTTTTTATATTTAAGCCTGCCAAAGTGACTCTACTCTGCCTGATGGAAAGCATGAGTAGAATCCAGGAGTAGGGGTCACCATGCTTATTGTGAGGGTAGACAATGTAGCATGGTGACCCTTACCATGGCAGCCTGGTTTGATTATTCTGCATCATTCTCCCGGCCTTCGAAGGGCGGGAGAATGATGCAGAATGATTGGGCCTCCGGTCTTACATTCACCAACGAAATACGACAGCAAGAATGCTGTCATTATTAGGATGGTCTTCTTTGTGAGGGTAGTACTGGCCGGGTCGAGCCGGCCCATTCGTGCTGAAATCAGCGTGGCTCTACTACCTACTATTTTATTGTCCTTTACGCAAAAACTACTTAACAGATTTGGATGAAGCTTTACAGTAATATAGCATAAATATCAGAATAATATATAGGCCACTTTTTACTGCAGCAATAATTGAGATACACGGGTAAGGGCTAGGTGATTATAAAAATACATAAATCGTAGATGTCAAAATGTGTCACTGTTTATCTCCTGTCAAAACTTCACAAGTTGCTAGGCATAACACACTTGCATAGCTTAATGATAGTTTGTAAATGGCTAATTTAAAAATGAGTTCTGGATAATGACATATGTAGGCTACTTTTTATCACGAAAATACGCGGGACACACCGCGGGGCGCAGCTAGTACCTCTAAATATATAAATAAAATAATAGCTTCCCACTAAACCCATATGAAAGTATAAAAAAAAACAATTCTTAAAATGTTTTGTCTGTCTATCCGTCTGATTGTTCCGGCTAATCTCTGGAACAGCTAGGCTGATTTTGACAGGACTTTCACTGTTAGGCCACTTTTTCAGACTAGCTTCGCATCGCATTGGTACTCACACTTCACAACAGTAACCGCGGGTAACACCGGGGGACTCATCTAGTTGGGAATTTTACGACATCGTTAACGAAAAGAAAATAAACAATGTAACAACTCACCTCGGTCTCCTCGAAGATGCAGGAAACTTTAGCGGTCCAGCAGACTTTCGCCTGTCCTTCACAACAGGTACCATCAACAGGTCTTCATCATCAGTCTCGGAACATCCACTATCTAAGTTCACCAAAGCAGGGGCTGAACCCCTTCTGCTGTTGTCCTTAGGCACCTCCAACATATCCCTAATCACTTCACAATATTTACACGCACTAGCTTCAGCCATATAAGCTTGGGTTATTGCATACGCATAATTCTCCAAAAAACACTTGTGACAACTAGGATCATATGTCGTTTCAGCGTCTGTAGATTCCTCACTGGCTTGTTGCTTCATCTGAATTCTCTTCTCCATAGCAGCGAGGTTAGTCTTCAATCTTTTCTTCTGTTCGTCTTTATGTTTCTTTTCTTCTTCTTCGAGTTTCTTCTGCCGTATTTCCTTTAAACATTCTGCTTGATCGTTATAGTACTCCACACATTGTATTCTCGGACTGTCGTGCTTGGACGGTTTTGTAGGACTGCGTTTCTTCTTTTTAGTGTAAACGTTTACGTTTAATGGCTCTATTCGCAGTGACTTCATCTGTTTAATGATGTGTTCTTGCACGTACGGGTGGCTGTACGACACATCGTTACTAACCGTTTGATTACAAGTCTCTACGTTCATTACTTTGGCACTTACATCGTTGTTTTTGTTTTTAGATTCTATTTTTTCATGTTTATTAAACTCTTTGATGTCAGTTTCACCGTTCATTTTACGAGCGTTTTTAACAGTACACTTTTGTGACGATGAATCCTCGTCCAGACATGTTTCGTAACCGTCTATCTCGTGATCTATATACAGCAGGGCATTGTTTTCATCCTGGACGGAAATTCTAGTAGTTAAGCCATAAAAACTGACTGTATCTTCAACAGGGGAATTTAGACATTCTTTCCAACTTTCATCACTTTTAACTTTTTCTAATTGTTTTTCAACTTTTACGTCGTTTTCTTTCCAGTATTTATCAAAACTGATCCTTTCTAAGCCTGTTGGAGTAACTGCAAATACCATTTCATCTGACGTAGAAATTTCTTTACTTTGTTGTTTTGAGAGGCATTTTTCTCCATCATTTTCTCTTCTATCAGCAGATTTGCTCCTACTATTAGGTAATTCTCTAGGTGCTACTAAAATATCGTCTTCAGTTATTGTCATATCATCGTCGTGATTATCTAAAGACTCATCAGATTTAGATGATTTCATATCATTTATTCCGTTAACCCTAATTTCAGTTGCATCCTCAATAATGATTTCTTTTTTAATCTTTTTGTAGTCATCAAAGCTGAAATCTCCTAGAGCTGATAGCTCCTCATCTTTTAAAGATGCATCTTCAGGTTCTAGACATATTTGTACTACTTCTAGCCCTTCTCCGTACTCTTGGAGGCATTCATGAAAGGAATCCATTCCAGTGTGTTCATCTGATGCTAACGAATTTATGTATTCCTGTGAAGGAACAAAACATTTAAGTACTGTAGAAATTCAGTAAAATCATTTTAAAAAACTGTTTAAATATTACGTATGATACATATGATGATGATGATGAAGAATCTAATATTAATAAAATAGGTGTCATACTTTAGTTTACTTTAAACAAGAAAGAAAAATATTTATTCATTATTTAATTAAGATCGAAGACTGCGAAAAGCAGACCATTTTGATAGATGTTTCATTTATATGATTGTTCTAATTCTACATTGTATTTTGTTTAATCACAGTGTACAATAAAAAGTACATATTTATCCATCTATCTTATCAAAATAATGTCCCCACAAATTTCTATAAATTCTCGTTAACTATTTAGATTTTGTACTTAGGCATTTTAAAAGAAAAATAAATTTCATTGAATAAAATGAAGCAAGTGTTGAAAAATATTAAACACAGATTCTTAATACACTAAAGACCGCCTAAAAAATTCAGATAGTTTAAATAAAACACAGCAATAATATGTGGTATTTATATTTAGCAGACACAACAATGCATAAACATTGAACACGGACATAAGCGTTAACGCACAATATACTATAATCTACATAAACAATACGTCTGACGTCACAGATTTAGTACAAGTTTACAATAACGTTGAGTTATTATGAGGAATTTCATTTACATAAGAAATATACCAGCAATCTTCTTGAAACAACTTCTGACAGCTCAAAACTTTATCAACCAACAATAGTTTGCTGTTACACGGTACGCTACTACCCTTGAAATGAATAGTGGTGGGTGGTGAGGTGGTCATACTTTCCATGCCAATTTTTTTTAATACGAGCCAAATTACCCGCTCTGTAAGGTTTCGGTTTTGTTATAGGGATTTATTCAATTAATTTGTGTATTATTAAAAAAACTGCGTGTTTTCCAGACTATAAATATTTCGAATATTTCGGGCAATAATAAAAACTTCGAAAGCTCACACACAACGCCATCTAGTCCCAAACTAAGCAAAGCTTTTAGTTTGGGACTAGATGGCGTTGTGTGTGAGGTCCGACCCGGAAATCGAACTTGAAACCTCAAGAACAGCAGTCGCATACGCCACCGAGGCAGTCTATAACCTATCTATGCCAAATTGCATTTAGATATTAGCTATTCCGGTGTCAAAGAATAAAAAATTCCCAGAAATTAATTCCCACAAACTTTCAAGTGTATAACGTTTATGAAATTCTTGAATGATCATTATTTAGAGAATCCATTTAACTAATAGGTGTTGAATAGCTTTGAATAGCCAACGAAGATCAAAGTCAGCCTGTGACCACGACCAAAGACTAGGCCATTTGATTGAATGTTTTTTTTTTACATATTAAATTTGAGACACATTTTGATCAAAGCATATTAACTATGATGATCAAAAGGCGGATGATCATAGCTCATAATAACTCTTCGTTAATAATATAATATATTAACCTAATTCACAGTAAAATATACTCATTTCAATTATTCTAGAAGCAGCAGACAGTAACATTAAAATGGACATTTTAAGAAAACTCTAAAATTTTATAACATCTCTGTAATAGAATGTAATTTCTACACAGTCTTCTTATTACAAATAATAATAGTAATAATAAATATTTTTATAAAATAATATCTTTTGTATAATACCCGTATTTACATAAAATGTTTTGCGATGCTTAAAACTATGATATGTTATGAATTACCTGTAGGCATATGACTTAATTATACAATTTCAAGCGAAGCATTTTGTTATAATTCCTTTTCAAAATTGACGGAACTCTTTCCATGTCAGTACGAGTTTTGTGCAAATTTTTTATTATATTCTCAATAAATATTTATTTTTATACCTTATTTTATACTTTTGGTATAAATATTAACACAAATTTGAAGGTTTTATTATATTTAAAATACTTTAGAAATCAATATGGTTAATATTATTTTATAAGATGCAATCACTAATTTTTCTGACTAGTCTTGCAAATTACCTGCTGTAACATTATTTCTTCTGGTATATTAATAGTTTAATACTAGTTTAATAAGCTAGAGATTTTCAATTTACCTATGAGTGACTGGATAAACTATCACACATTAAAATTGACAACTAACACATACAGCTAACTATAATTAATACACATTAATTTGCAGCTACACAACCATTATATAAATAGACATCAATTTCTATGATCACAATTATTTATTTATTAATTATTTTATTACTCATTAATTTATTTAGTCGAGGATTAGTTGAGTAACGTATTTTGTTTGTTATTATATTCTATTTTGTGATGTTTTTATTCAGTTAAGACTTTTAAACAAAAGCTACTAAGAGTTACAGATACTTTTTCATTAATTACTTTCTATTTGCCAACTTATTTGGCACTCAAACGATTGAGATCAAAATAAACATGTTTTACGATTTTTTTACTATTTTTTTGATATTTGTAATCAACTTTTGTAAAGTTGTGAATTACTTTTATAGTTTACATATACTTATAGGAATCGGCTTTAGAATATAGTACTCATTTTAATCTGGCTCTAATTTACAAGTCAGACAACATTTTAAATATACTTTAGCAGCGATACTTCATTACAACATTTCTAATTAGCGGAGGAATAAAACATCGTGAAATTATCGCAAACTTTTTTTGACTTATGACTATACAGATTTAATTTTTAATATTTATGCAACTTTAAATATGTTTTAAGCTCGTTATTTTAAGAGTGGACGCTATTTAAAGTTTAGTTACTATTTAAGTTTTAAAGGCTTACTCTTTATGTTTAGATTACATAATTTTTTGGCATCAGTTATCATATTCAATGGTTATTTTATACATTATTCTAACGCACACGTACGAATAGCAACAAATTGCGTTTTTTAATTGCAAGTTTCAAAAAGGACGTTTAATATATTTACTATTTATTCTACACTAGCTTTCGCCCACGCCTCCGCCTGCGTGTATGTTATTGGGGCTCTACACTATCTGTATACCAAATTTTAAATCATTTTATTAGCTTTGGCGAAATATCGATAGACAGAGGTGCTTTGGCATTTATAATATTAGTAAGGACTAGCGACTCGCCCCAGGAACGCAAGAAAATCTTTGACATCCTTGGTTTACATGGTATCATTTTTATAAAAACATTAGATTCTTTATCGTTTGATAGCCACAACACAGGCTCCGCCTAGTGTGGCTGTCACAGTAAATGTTAACATTTTTGTATCGTATTCTTGAAATAAACATTATTATTATTATTATTATTATTATTTATCAAAGCTTCAACCACTTCTCTCTTATTTCTCTATAAAAAATATTTCTACTGTAAAATTTTTGCGTAACAAATTTTTCACATTTTTCTACGGCCATTTTTTGTATCGTAATTTTATAGTCGATAGTACAAATATTTTTTTTAGTGCACTCTTCAACTATTTTAATATTTTTGATGCAACAACATGGATCGAACAATAAATTGGCATTTGTAATCAAAACTCGTGATGTTGACAGTTATAATAGCTTTAACAGCTGCTATGTTTTGCTACATTACTTTCATAATCTTTGTCTTCACTAAATTACTCTCAAATCTTTCTTTACCGCTAAAATAACAAGTTCAAACAGTATTTCAACAAGTTTTTACAACAATTTTAGCAGTCACGTTCTTCCAACCATTAAATATCGAACTCATCTACTTCAAGAAGTTCTTTATCAGTGCAGTTCCCATTATCTGGCAATTCGACGCTGACGGTATACTTGAGTCTGTCTCTTTGTCATTTCATGGTGATTTCTGCCTTTATCTTGGGTGGAACTCTGAAGGGCGCAGGAGGTACTACGTCCTGTGCGCAGTGTACTTGTAACTGCATGATGTCACGATGCAGAGACATAATCAAGCGAAGGATTTTTGTAAAATATTCCAGTTTCTGGGAAAAAAAACATATTGTTGAACACTTTGTTACGGTAAAAGTAAACTATTAGGATTATTATGAAATTTCTATATTTTTTTTCATAAAAGCATGCAAATAATAAATATTGTACACTAAAGGGAAATATTTTTTTTCGGAAAATGTATTTACTAATAATAATAAAACTTAAATCTCTTAGAGCGGTAAGTTCATTCCCTTTATTGTACAAGAAGGTAGGTAGTGTTAAGTTGTAAATATGCATGCTACTGTTTAAAACAAGTACTGCTCTAAGCGTATTATAAGCTTTAGTATAGAAAACTTAACTTACTTCTATTTCCCTCAGTGTACAATATCACTGCACTTGTTACTTACATATTATTACGAAAATTTTACTTTCAATTTTTGGGTAGTGGGATTTAGTGGAACGGGACTGAGGTGTCGAATTACCATCTTGACAGAGTAATTATTTGAGGGTAGTAAACAGGGACTATGAATAAAAATAATAATTTATGTATTGGGGAAGCAAATTAGAATGCATTTTTTTTTTAACATTTAAGCCTACCAAAGTGACTCTGCTCTGCCTGATGGAAAGCATGAGTAGAGTCCAGGAGTAGGGGTCACCATCCTCATTTGGAGTTCAGACAATGCAGCATGGTGACCCTCATCATGGCGGCCTCCGGAGGCTAGAAATTCCACTACCCCAGAAACTTTCTATGATAAACATAACTTTGTCTTCAAAGTTGAAAAAAAATTTTTTTTTAAAACATAAATACATATAATTTTAAACATGTATGTAATTACATTTATATCTTTTTTCTATAAAAAAAAATCACCATTCTGTTTCATCGGGGACTTTACAAACATACATGGAATGGACTAAAAGTAGTCTCCCATGGGAGGATTGGATCGGAGTAGTGAGCGTTGTTGGAACCGGTGAGGTGACCAATTAACTGCTATATAATTTGTGCATGTCAAAAAAAATACGATAAAAATTTATTGTTAAAAATATCTTTGTTTGATAAATACTTTTGAAGAAAATAAAAAAATATTATAGGAAACAGGTCCTATGTGTCATATTTAGGCGAGATCATACTGCTCTCATAAAATAAAATCATAGAATTAAAGTAGTAAGTACCTGGCTACTCTGAACACTATGTCCGTTGGCTTTCTCTCCACCGACGACTGTGCTGCACGGCAGAGGTTTCGCTATACCTATGGTTACAATTCCTGTAACAAAAAAGTTTAATTAGTTTGTGGAGGAACGGGTATCGTGTCCCTCCAACACAAAAGGAGGATCCTCCAACCAATCGAGGTGACCGTGCCTGTCGGGCTACTGCCCAACAGTTGATGTTGGGATGTTGTATATAATTATGCTATTCGGCGCGAGAATGTCACTTTCGAGATTCAAGATTAGAAGTTACTCTATAAAGTTCATTCCGTGTTTTCATAGGTTCCGCTAGATGGCGCTGTCGTAAGTTTTCGTCGCGCTGTATGTGGGAGTCGCCACAAGTTCTCAACAGGGGACTAAGGGTTGGGGTAGTAACCACTAACCAGTACTACTGCCTCCCATATACAATCGAAAGAGCCAGGTGCATTGCTATTATGTTTATTTCCCTTCCAAGCGGAAGTGGGAGGGTTAGCGCTTCGATAATCTCTTTTATATTGTAAAAAGCAACAAAAGAACTACATAACACGTCATAATATCACGTCACATCAGCGGCCATTTACAATCCACTCTGGATATAGGTTCCTCCTTAAAAATGAGGTTTTGGCCTTCTTTATTATACGAGTTGCTGTAAGATTTCTTTAAAGTTACTTTTTAGTTTGCACTGAAATTGTCCTGCTTAGTTTTCTCCATCAGTGCGTTTGTACGACACCTATAGGTTGAAGACATATTGGAGGTAGTAGAGCCAGCACGAACGGGCCGTCCCTACATGGGCAGTACCTACTACCATCTCATACAAGAACAAACTAAAATGACAGCATCCGTACTATCGTATTTCGTTAGGGAACTTCAAACCCAAAGATGCAGAAGTTTATCCAGACAAGCGTAGCTAGGCAGTATATACGTAGGTGGGTGCGAGTGAGATGGCGAGTTAGGTCTATTGCGATCCCTAACCATGCAGTTGATATTTCTATTGCGCATGTATTGTTACTCAATATATGTTTACATCAGCAAAAATAATATTAAATGTTATCTTGAAGTTTCATTATTACATCATCAACAGCCTATAACAGTCCACTGCTGGACATAGGCCTCTCTTTAGAAAGGAGGTTTTGGCCTACTATACCACGCTGGCCAGACGGGTTGGTATAGGGTTGGTTTCAAGTTTTCCTTCTCTTTGCATTGATGTTGTCTTGCGTAGTTTATCCCTTAGTCGCCTTTTACGACACCCGCGGGATGAATAGGGGTGGTGACACTCTGTATTCTTAATCCGTCACCACACGGACATTATTACATATTAAAACTAATTATTCCTCATAATTTTTAATGGATCAAAACCATGGGACCTTTCTTGATCAAAAACTATAAACATTTACCACTCATAGTCTCCTTTTGGTACTAACACCGATACACTTCAGATGTCAGCGACTATTCTCAAAAGACAACACCTCACCACAAATATTCCGCACACTGGTGTAATCAGTGGCGTTCGTTTCTACAACATAAAATCAGTAAACTTTATGATATCACTAATGTTTCTGATAACTCTGTTTGTCTTTGTATTCGCAGTTATAAACAAGAGATCCGTATTACTGTATTATATATTTGAAAGTTACTATATCTGTCTGTCTGTCACACTTTGACGGCTAAACCACTGCATAGGTTTTAATGAACTATGTCATGGACAGACTTTAATTCTTAACGAAAGACATTATGCACGGATTAAGAATACAGAGTGTCATCACCCCAATTCATCACGCGGGTGTAGTAAAAGGCGATTAAGGGATAAACTACGCAAGACAACATCAATGCAAAGAGAAGGAAAACTTGAAACCAACCCTATACCAACCCGTCTGGCCAGCGTGGTATAATAGACCAATACCTCCTTTTCAAGGAGAGGCCTATGTCTAGCAGTGGACTGTTAAAGGCTATTGATGATGATGATATTAACTGGCTTTTACCCGCAGTGTAAGTAATTATTATTCTAATATATTGGTGATTAAAATTTCATCTAAATCCATTGCTAGTTAGCGTGAAAGAGTAACAAAAATCATTTATCAGTAATCTGTTATTGCGGTATAAAATTAGCCCACGTCCTTTCTAAGGTCTAGACTATCGGTGTACTAAATTTTATTTAAATCAGTTTAGTAATTTGTCGTAAAAGCATGACAGAGAGACAGACTGAATCCTAAACCTTCTTGGAAACAATCATTTTAAAGTAACATTAGCATCTTGGCTAAAGAAAAGACAAGTCAAGACAAGCGCAGAAAATAACAAAATAATCTACACTATTGTAAAATTAATTGTTACATATCACTATTCAAACTTATATATCTTACGTATTTATTTTAGAAATAACTGATCTTGACATTATCGCGAGATCAAACAATATTTGTTCTACATAACAGCAGTAAGTTGTTTGTAAATTTTATGTGCATGTTTGAATCTGTGAGTTAGATTCATCATCATCATCATCATCAACAGCCTTTAACAGTCCACTGCTCGACAGAGGCCTCTCCTTTGAAAGGAGGTTTTGGCCTACTATACCACGCTGGCCAGACGGGTTGGTAAAGGGTTTGTTTCAAGTTTTCCTTCTCTTGGCAGTGATGTTAGCTGCTTATTTTGTTCCTTTAGTCGCCTCTTACCACTCCCATGGAATGAATAGGGGTGGTGACACTTTGTATTCTTAATCCGTCACCACACGGACATATCTACGCTAAAAATCTACCAAACTAAAATAGTTTGTCGTATGGCCTTAACCCTCTCCTGAGAGTCCCGAGTCTAGAGGGACATTATGGGTTGTTAATTTATGATTGATAAAAAGTCTACTTTTCTGGAAGTTTTATATGTAGATATATACATTTTTAAGCCTACTAAAGTGACTCGACTCTGCCTGATGGAAAGCATGAGTAGAATCCAGGAGTAGGAGTCAACATCTTCACATATGACGCAGGAATATTAGACAATAGGTGAGGTGGACGTACCTTTAGGCGCGGACTTGATGGCCGCGACGGCGGTAGCGAGGGGGCTGCGCGCGACGTCCCGCCCGTTGACGGACACGAGGCGGTCCCCCGGCGCCAGGCGGCCCTCGCCCGCCGCAGCGCCGCCCGCCACCACCGACCGCACCACGATCACCGAGCTGCCCGGCTCCGACGGGTCCTGTACACCACACACCAACATTACTTATATGTTCTACCACTTACATGGGAATAAGGATACTAGACAACTGATATAAATACATAAACATACTTTTTTCTTCTAAATACATATAATATGATACAGAAAAAAACACCCAGACCCCGAAACAAATATTTGTGGACCCAAATCTTGAGCTTTCGGGTTCAATTCCCGGGTCGAATCACCAGCATTACCACTACGCCATCGAGGCAGTCATTAAAGAATTTCGGTTGTGAATCTTTGGTACCTGAGGTAGGTATGAAAACCTGTGTTATAGGACACTACGTCCCCACTCGGATCATCACTTGTTATTTCGAGGTACAATGCAAGTAGGTGAATTCGTTACAAAAATTCTTACACAAGGAAATACAATAACCAGCACAGGAAAGAAATAAAAGCTGTATGTGTGTATGCGTTTATGAGTAAAAGTGTGGCATTAAATGTTTATGTACTGTTGTGGGTGTGTGTTGTTTTTTATCAAGATTATTTGGGGCTAGCTACTTCGGTCGGTCCGGATTAACCAATTTTACCTGAATATCAATTTTTACACGGACTGTACAGACATACCAAATAGTCCAATATTGAAAAACCGAGCCCCCTATCTTCCTTCAACAGCTGTATGTATTCCACATGATCACTCCACATCGCTAATCCGCTTAATGGTTCCAAGGATCTCGATCGAACCCGTTCTAGATCTTCTGTGCAAAACTCTGAAACGAATAAACAAACTGTAAAATATTTTAGACTAATACCAGTATTAATACCAGAAACTAAATTTTATACGAATTAATGAATTTATTTATTGGAGAAAACAAAACGAGAAAAGTATGGTAACAACCGTGCTGTTTTTTTGCTCAACTTGGCGAATGCACTACCGTACCCTTTTTTTTTTTTCCTTGCGGAATTACCCCCGGATACCACCAGTAGATGGTTCTGTCGGACTCGAACCGACTAAAACCGCACGCTATCTCAGGTACTATAAGCCGAGGAACCAGGTGGACCCTCGAAAGAAAGTCCTTGGAACCCCGACAGCACTACCGTACCCTCAGATGTACCTAATGTAAGTGAGCTGGAATTGTTCCTATGAGATAAAGAGTCTATAAAAACGTTAACTATATGGAAACTTCGTTATTTAAATATTTCATCATTTTCATATACCCTGTAGCACTCTCATTTTTGAGACAAAGATGAACACGACTTAAGGTCAGGCCAGAGGGCCTACACAGAGGACATATATACATATGTATGTATATATAAACTATAAAACTTGAAGTAAAAATGAAAAAAAACCACTCGTACCGTCATGATCGTGACCAGCTGACATGACGGTAGTGGCACTGCATAATGACGCCACCGAACTCTCTGACTTCGCCTTGATCAGTCTCTGTGGAGGAGTCAGAAGGTCTTGGAGACTGCCACCCAGAATGTTACTCTGTAAATTAAAAGTTTTTTTTTTCAAGAGTACTAAATTCTATTACGCCACATTTATTATCCCGATGGAGTATGTGGAATACCTTAATATATGTGTACGTCTTGGAAATAAATGACATTCTATTTTTGACTGCCTCGTTAGTCTGGTGGTTGGCATATGCGACTGCTGATAAAGAAGTTTCGGGTTCGATTCCCGGGTCGTATCAAATGTTTGTGTGATCTACAAATATTTGTTTTGGAGTTTTCTATGTATAATATGTATGTTTATGTATTTATATCAGTTGAAAAGGACTAGGATTCGATTCCCGGGTCGGATCAAATGTTTGTGTGATCCACAAATATTTGTTTCGGAGTTTTGGTGTTTTCTATGTATAATATGTATGTTTATGTATTTATATCAGTTGTCTAGGACTCAAAATACAGCTCTGCTAATTTTGGTCCTAGATGATGTTGTGTGTAAGTTGTCCGAAATATTAAAAAAAAGTGACGATTTGCGCAAGGTGGCTAGCAGGAGTTGGATGACGAAACATTTATTTATTTTTATTATTCTATTTTGTTAGTATACTCTGTCAAACTAAAAACTATTACTGCTTTTACAGAGTGAAAAGTTCTAATTCCAAAAATACTCAAAAATAATCGGTAAAAACTAGTCCGTAATATATAGTTACTTTATATATAAAACCTTACCCTGGCAAAACCGGTGTCAGAAAGTCTACCATTTCCCATAAAGTGATCTCTCTTTCGTACAACGATTAGGGACACGGGAGATATCACCGCTCGCAGCCTGGTCACCACCTCCACGTGATGGGCACCTAATACTCGCCAACCGTTCACCTGCATCACAATTGTTGCATATTGCTATCAAAACTTATATTTAAACCTACCAAAGTGACTATACTCTGCCTGATGGTAGGCATGATTATAATCCAGGAGTAGGGGCATCCATCCTTATTGTGAGTGCATACATTGCAGCATGGCGACCCACACCATAGCGATTTAGTGAGATGTTTCTGCATCATTCATAGAGAAGAATTTAAAAATGAGAATGATGCAGAATGAAAGGGCTGCCAGTCTCACACTCACCAACGAATGCCAACACGAAAGCAGTCATTTTAGGTTGGTCTTTAATGTGAGGGTAGTACTGCCGCGGTCAAGACAGCGCATTCATGCTGAAATCAGCGGGGCTCTACTACCTATACTGTAAATATTGTTCCTCTTATCACGATTACACAATTCATTGCACGTATGATTCGTGTGTAAAACGAGCTAAAGAATTTCTTACTACACTACTGCAAAGGGAAAGATGAATAAAGGCAAGAGGGAAAGGGACGTCACAGAAGTGTAAGAGAACTTGAGCAGATCTTAGTAATTCAGTGATACAAATTGGATTACTCGTTTTTGGTCGGAGTCGTCAAAGCTTGGAACGACCTGCCTGGGCCTATTTTTCCTGATAAGTTAAACTCTGGAGCCTTTAAGAGTAGAGTGAACAGGTTTCATGTGGAACGGCGTGTACCATCTTCGTCTTCATCTACACTTTCCATCAGGTGAGATGGAATACAAACGCCTATTCCATTACAACAATAAAAAAAAACTTCTGGCAAACATCACAGTAAAATCACTTGAAATTTAAATAAAGTTCTTACCTCCAGTAATTCGTCTCCAACTCTGTACATCCCCGACCTGGCAATAGGTCCATTGGGTGCGATGGCTCTGATGTAATGTCTGGCCTGGACCTCCTTCCCGCCGACCACACGGACTGTGCCCTCGAGAGAAATACCCAAGCCGCTGTCTTTCTCCTTTATTACTGTGCCAACCTAAGGAAAACGTAAAGATACAGTATTTTATAACACAATACGGTACGTGCGCTTAAATTCTGATTTAAAACAAATCTTAGGAACAATTGTATTTAAACAACTTATATTTGAAATATTAAAGACACTACTTTAATATTTCAAATATGGGACCATCTGTAAAATTGAAAACATCTTGAAACTTATTATAGATAGGTTCTGAGTTTTTAGAACGTAATCTTGAATAACAGCCTCTTTGCTCGAATTACAAAAATTGATAGTTTTGCGGACATGTAAGTTGGATTTTATCGTAAAATCCGATGTTATTAATTCGAGAAGCAAAGTAATTCCAAGCTAAACTTGATTAAAATTTGTGAGTGAAAATGTAGGCCTGACACAAAAAATCTTTCGTATCTAAAGTATTAGTGAAGTTGAGTCAACAAACCACGATATCATATTGAAACTGGTGTCCCGGCCAGTCTGATTCTGCCTTCAGTATTTCCCGCCATTTGTCCTGGATCCTCCTAGCTTCTCGCTCCGATACTTCGTCGTCTCTTCCTATTACTATCTCCGCTTCTTCTGAAGGAGAAGTAGGAGAAGGAAGGTGCAGTAGTATTTCAGATTCCGGCTCAACTTCAATTACTGTTGATTCGTCATACTGTGGAATGAAGAAGAATATAAACGTAATAAAACATGGCCTGACCCTCTTTTTTGGTCTTACTGTATAAAGTCATACAAAATACATAGAAAGTATACACTTATTGAAAACTCTAAAATAATTAAATTGAATAAAGTAATTTCGTATAAATCTAAAAGCTTTTGAGTAACATAAGCTCGTTTTCAAATAGATCTGAGATGTCTTAGACATCATCATCAACAACAAGTTAAGTTAAGTAGACGGTTAAGGCCATACGTCCCCACGCTGCTCAAGTGCGGGTTCGGAACTGGCAAGACACGTTGAAGCTACGTAATCATACTGTTGGATATTTCCTAAGCCGCTCGAAGGTCTCCAACTAAGCTTCACGACTGTTATCTTATGATAACAGGGGGACCAACTCATTAATGTGACCTCCGAATCAATGAAACGATCGTGAACAGCAAAATGCTAAAAAATATCAAATTGATTGATTTCTTCAACAATTTGTTATTTATATATTTTACTCTTTCAATCATTTTAAATTTAAGTTGTAAAGATTCACTAAAAGTTGTAAGTAAAATTGGAATAAATACTTTGTCAAATACAAAGAGGTTTTTAAACGTAAATAAATAAAGCAAAAGTATTTAAAGGTAAAGTAAAAAAATGTATCTTCATAAATTTAATTCTTGACGTATACTTACAACACTAAAACTGTATTTGGCCAACGACGTTACAGAAGGGCTCGGTGGCGCTATTGGAGATCTCCTCCCATCTTGGGCTGCTAATGCCTTCTGCAGCTTCTCAAACCCCGCACCTCGAAGATACCTTAAATAGAGAAAAACACAAGCGTTATAAGCGCACATAAACAAATTCTTACTATTCTAACAATCTGTTTTGATAAATATTATCTATCTAATATATATATAATTGTAAATGTATAATCCTTACTAATATTTTAAACGCCAAAGTTTGTGAGTATGTATGTATAACTCGTGCGAGCTAAGATGGCACCTGACTCAAATGACAGTTGTTTAAAGTACGAAGTGCATAAAAAAATAAAAAATATTTGTAGTATATTAGTTTTTTAAATCACACCATTTGTTTTGCGCTAAGTAATTTTTAAACCATACTACTTTATTTTATATGTTAATTTACTACCTGAGTTAAGATATTCTTCGTGCCGTGGTTTAAATGATATTACTTAATATCTAATATCATTCTATATGATATTGGGTGGCGAAATATATTTATAAAATACCATTTTAAATCGTCATGATAAGCCTTTTAATTGTAGCCTCAAAATATCTTATATGTATTTATTTTTATTTGAAACTATTACGTCTCACAGTGGTCATGCTGATTTTTTTCATCGAGTCACCTTTTTTTAAAACAAATGGGTTACCCCGACGAATGTAATGATATATTAATTAAATAAATTTCGTGCAGTGATTTAAATGACATTAGGTAATACCTAATAAAATATAATTATTATGGAAAAATTCGTGCAACGGTAATAGTGATGCTAACGCTACTCATAAGGCGACAGAGGGGTGTCACGCGGGGGAACGGCATCAGATTTCATTTTGAGCCAGGTGCCATCTTAGCTCGCACGAGTTATATGTTTGTTGCTCTTTCACGCAAAAGCTACTGAACGGATTTGGTTGAAACTTTACAGTAATATAGCTTATATATCAGAATAACACATAGGCTACTTTATACTGCAATAATCGAGACATACGTGGTCAGAGCCACGGGCGAAAGCAAGTTTTATATTTAATTTGTCTTTATTGATCTATGTATATATGATATAGCTTAGAGAAATAAAGATTTTCTGTAATAAAGATTTTACTTTGATATAGACGTGTAACCCCTAGCCCCGGTAAAGGGGGGTTTATAGTTGGCCCTAGCCCTACCAGGGGGAATTACTCACCGACGGCACAGTCAGCAGAACAAGAGATGCTCAGGGCGCCGTTCAAAAAGTAGAATTTAAATTCGAAGCAAAACTAAGAGAAGAAAGATGTGGGTGTGCAAGTGTGCAGGTCAGGTTACTCTTCAAGGAAAAGACATTTCAGGTTCACACACATATCTATAATTCACTTAAAACCAAAACAGTAACAAGTATCTTAATTCTATCCTTATAGCTAAATTAGATTCTTTTATCTAACATTCTTATATCTAATTTCTTATATCTAATATAGAGGGTTGACAATAAAAAAAGTTTATCCCTTAAGCCTCCCTGGGTTTAAGGGGGCTCGACCGGGACGTGCAGGCGTCTGTCGATAGAACACGGCTACCCCGCTGTGGTCCCTGGGGTCCCTCATTGTATGGTCGCGGAGTAAGCGTAGGTACCGGTGAACAAATAAAATAAAATATTAACCAGAGGTATGTCAATTAGGTTATAAAAACCATACGTGATCCTCTTTGGCAGGAGATGCGCTATCGCAGAATAGGCGGCTTTCGAGACTGCCACACTGTAGGCCCAGTAAGGAAACCGAAGCACCAATCCTTAGAAGGATATGTGACAAAACCTTGGTCAAAACCTTTGATAAAATCTTGGATGAAATCTTGGATAGAATCTTGGACCCTAGAAAAGAGATTAACATCCTAAGCAAATAATCTCGCAAACAAATAAACTGAAGAAATACAGTAAAAAGAATTCAATTTCTCACCACTTCAAAAGCGGGACAGATCAGCAGAGATTTCTTCACAACTTTTAATTACGACGGGCAGGATCACAATATGTTCACAGCGAGACACAGAATAGTCCTTTGAGGAACCAATACTGGCTTTTATATTCTATTTCAAGGACTTTTCTGGAATAAAAATCCCACCCTCTTACAAAATAAAATAACATCATACGATTTCCAAAGACAAACCAGACCACAGATTAAATACGCACCATAGACCTAAAAATCTTTTTGGTCAAAACTTGTTTAACGAATGACATGAACGCCACCTCTCGCTTCGTTAGTGAAAACAAAGCAAAATGCAGTTGACAGACAGAGGAGAAAAAGTCACGGTTTGCCAAAGGTGGCGCTATAGGTACATAAAATCTATTCTGAATACTTGGTTATCCTCTCGTAGAATTAAGGTTAAAAAAAGATGTTACAGACGTAGTTTTGATAAATTGAAATAATATTACATTTTCCGATTCTTTTTATTTGAAGAATTTATGGATGACTGTTCGCGAAAAAACAAAGTTCATTCACAAATACCTATTTACTTTCAAAATTTGCCTAGCCTTTATTAATGTCAATATTATTTGGGATCGATTACTAGTCAAAACATTTTTCCACGGAGCGACTAGCAACGGACCCTCGCAACTATGAGGATGAACTGAATTTGAGGGTTGAACTAGTAGTCAGTACATTTTAGAACACCAATGAATTACCAATAACTACACTGCCTCGTTGGTCTAGTGGTTAGCGTATGCGACTGCTGATCAAGAGGTCTCGGGTTCGATTCCCGGGTCTGACCAAATATTATTTGTGTGATTCACAAATATTTGTTTCGGAGTTTGGGTGTTTTCTATGTATTTATATCAGTTGTCTAGTACTCATAACACAAGCTCTGCTTAGCTTGGGACTAGATGATGTTGTGTGTCAGATGTCAAAAAAAAAAAACGATTGCCATAGATGTTCATGATAACTGGGACCGACGACGTAACGTGCTCTCCGACGCACGGGCGTGAAACCCGGCCAAATTTAAATACTCCGGGCGGCTCCTAATATATTTTTTTTGAGACCTCTGGATCGGCAGTCGCAAACACTAACCACTACAACAACGAGGCAGTCGATTTATTGACTTCTCTATTTTATTTATTTCGTTTCTTTATTTAGATTTCTATAAGAATATTTAGAAAATCAATTTTAAAATTAAAAATTTCTGAAACATCTAAATCATCAAAGACTTGAACAATAAAATCTTCTGGTTTGGATGTAAGCCAACGGACAAGACGCCAATAAAAAGATCCGACGGATATGATAGTTATACAAGAATTTACAGCCTCTTAATAATGATTAATACAATTTGTTGTTCTGAGTCAGGGTGTTCTTTGTGTCCGTTTCTTGTATGTTTGTAAAGTCCCCCGCGACACAGGAATTTATATTCCTAATGCGGGAGTTGTCTTTATAAAAAAAAAAAAAAAAAAAAAATTTTTTATATATATCTAAGATCCGTGCCAACATACTCAACGCCATCTAAATATCCGTAACTATTGGTTCAGCAATGCGCAATAAGTTTCCTTGTCCAGTCAGTTTCCAAACAAACAATTTGTTAGAAGGCTTTACCTGTTCCTGAGTACCTTCAATACACATGAAATTATGGGTATCGAACAGGCATATCATTTGACAACCCCACTCCCTTTCATAGCTCCCAAAATAATTGGCAAGCCTTGGTCCATTTGTGCCAACGCATGACTCTTTGCCGCCAGTTTGGCAAATAGCATCAATAGTTATAAGCGTTTTGATTGTAGTGGGAAATAGTAATGTAGAAGAATAAATGATCTTACCTCAGAGCTTTCAATCGTACCACAGGTCCCTTTGCGTCTCGGAGAAGAGCGACTGCGCGGTGATTCGTTACGCCATGAAGCGATACGCCATCAACCTGTAACATATACACCGTTAATTTTAATAAAGACATCTGTAAAGCTGTTTTTAGACTTTAGGGACTTTAAATATATTCATGTTTTTTGTTGTAAACCAGATTTATTCGCGTTAAAATTAAAAATGTTACGATACCTTCTACTTTGTTCTACTACCGCTCGTGGTCACTGGTAAGTAAAGTGAAATGTGGTAAATAAAATGGACTGGTGAGGAATTTTCGTTTGTCGGCTCAAACGTTTTCATGATATGTCTCCTTTGTAGGCGACTAAACGTCTCAAGACAAAAGCGACGGTTAGGATGATGATTATAACTCTTAAATTCTACTCATGCTTTCCATCAGGCTGAAAAGTGTCATTTTTACAGCTACATAATTTTATAAAAAAAAAATTATTTCTAAAAGAAAAAGCATCTCATAAGCCGCCATAGTGTGGGGGCGCTATACTTTCGTGTCTGCATTCGCATCAATTATGTTGACCCCCACCCATGTTTTCCATTAGGCCAGAGTCACTTTAGGGCTAAATATAAAAAAGAGGCCTATGCAGAGGAGCCAAAGCAATGGAATTGGTGATCATGATTATAATAACCTATCATTCAATTCAAAAGTCGACATAACCATGAGTCACTTGAACCAAGCTGAGGGCGATAGTTCGTCTTAAATACCTATGAAACTCATTCGACTTAATAATTCATTACCAACTATTCAAGTTACATGTATACACGTATTGTACAATTAGCCTAAACAGTAAAATTATCAGTACACCACCAAGCAATCTCCATTAATAGATACCAGCTACATAATTAGTGCGTACTAATTAATGGTCTCCAATACTATGGATCAATTAGTTTGAACATTAGCTATTACCTTAATTAGAGAGACCAACTTTTGAAGGAGTCCGTATAATATAGAAGGATCGTGAACATACGTTAGTTATATTTATATTTATATATATAAACCGCGATCATTATCATCTTCATTATGTCCAGCTAAGGATAGAACTATCAAAGGCTGTTTGTCTTCAATAGCCTGGTCCAAAGGTTTAGTTCAGTGATGTTTCAAGATTTACTTCTCTTTTCCATGCTAATGTTCTGCATATTTTGTTCTCTTAGTCGGCTATTACAATACCTATGGCATGAACAGGGTAGTTGATTTACAAATGAAACCTTATAACTTTTTTATTTAACGCCTGCTAATGTGAATTTGAAGCCTGTCCGTGTGGTGACGGATTAAGAATACAAAGTGTCACCACCCCTATTCATTTCATGGGTGTCGTAAGAGGCGACTAAAGGAACAAAATAAGCAGCTAACATCACTGCCAAGAGAAGGAAAACTTGAAACAAACCCTATACCAACCCGTCTCGCCAGCGTGGTGCCAAAACCTCCTTCCTAAGGAGAGGCCTATGTCCAGCAGTGGATTGTTAAATGCTGTTGATGATGATGATGAATGTGAATTTACTGTGCCTGATGGAAAGCATTAGTAGAATCCTAAAGTGGAGGTCGCCATACTCACTACGAATGCAGGTAGTATGATGACCCACATTATGGTGGCCCAGTGAGATGCTTTTTCACGCCCCGCTTGATGGACCCCAAGACCCGAGATCATAGTAGGAATAAAACAAATGAGTGGGCAGTGAGTTCTAGTTTTTAACTTATCTGCACAAAAACGAAGATCCGAACCGCTTAGTTCTGGTGCGTATTTCTCCCACTCTAATTCTTTCCAGGTCAGCCACCACCAGGCCAGGCCAATAATGTGGTTCATAAGCTTTTTTTAAATTGAATAATATGGTCCTTCGAGCCGGACCGTAATCAAACGAAATCGACTCTAAATCAATGAACCATAGCAACATTTCTTCCGAACCTAATCCTCATTAACTCGTTAATACAACATAATGCGAAGGGAAAGGCATTCAGCTTCGCTCCATTAATTCAGAATTAATATTCTCCTAGAGATCTGTACGTGACGACTTCTAACTGGGCCAAGGACAAATGTTTTTGCTTGAATCGTAATAAAGACGTTTTTGTAAGAAAATGCTTACCTTCAGCATCGTCGTAATGGAACAAAGTTGGAAAGATAAAGACGGTTTTAAGCTTTCTTATGGTTCTGTTGCGAAAACTTTTATAATATTCTTTTATGTCACATATTTAAGAAATAAGATACATAAAAAACTCCAATCGATTTTGACATGCATAAGTTGTATCTAGAAACTTTGCTTAACTCTGTTTCCGAACTCTAAATTGACTTGAATCCTTAGAAAATGTACATTATCCAGTTTCTTTTAAATATACGTGAATAGATTCCACTGACGCTTTTTTATTTTCATAAATGTTAGTCTTTCATCACGTCGTGAGAAGATAGTAGATATCAAAATCATATTTTAAAACAATATTAAATTGGAGCTCAGTTATTGAAAACATGGTTCTAAGTTGTACTGAGAATAACTCAATTAGGCCTCTAAACTTCTGAAAACATTTAGTATAATCTTGGATATATATCTGAGCTGCTTATTCAGGAAATGAGAAACCTGCCCCGACTTCCTACAGGTGCTTTTTTTGTGGAATTTTTAAACACAATTTTGTGAGGCTTGTGATCCTGCGCCCCTATCCACACCCTCTCTATTGTTGCATGCTCAGAGGCAGCGAAAACGCAATAATTTTATCGTTTATTATTTTTCATATGTGTGTGAGTTTGAAAACACTACTACTAAAAATAAATAAAATTTCCCTATTTTGCATCAACTTAGGCTACCTAAGAAATACTTGTTAAAATTTCATTATTCTAGTACAGTACAATTCAGTTACAAAATCTATGCAAATCATCTACATCGAAAATATTTCAGTGAAAGTATCGAACAAAAATTCACAATCCCCCTATGACTAAAGAGCTACGTGAACAGAGTCAAGTGCACTTTAGCTGGACGCTCGGACAAGTGCATCGTTTCAGAGAGAATTATTTTTAAACAGCAATTCATTCAAACCCTGTGTCTATTATTCTTTTTAATTTTTAGCAGAAGAATCAAACTTTTGAACAATGCAAAACATTGAATGCCGATTAGATACAGAAAATATCTTTAAAATTTCTTCAATAAAGTCGTTAAACATCTTCCTGTGAATCTTTTTTATTGTTAGTACAATTTATGGTTTCATGATTAAATGCTATTTCACGTCCCGTTTGAAAGACACGGGATCATAGAGGAAGAGAAACAGGGGAGGGAAGTCTACTACGATACGACTGAACACCGATTTTAATTCGATATGACTACCATCGGACCTCCACGAATCTAATCCTTAAATGAAAACTTGTCTTAATATGTCAAGAATGTTCACCCACGATAGGATTGTTTGGCTTTACAATGTGCTAACCAACGTTGTTACCACTATGCCATGAGCTCCAATGGCGTATGAATAGATTGTAGGTTTGCTTGTAATTTCAAATTAACAGCTTTCGACTAAGTAGATATTATTATGAAAGCATATACCGTACTTACATGACAAAAAAACACATTTTTCGTGTCTGTTCTCTCTAGAACGGATGAACTGATTTTGACGGAACTTTCATTGGCCAATAGCTGATGATATAAGGAGTAACTTAAGCAACTTTTATTCTAAATTGGCTCCGCCGTGTTACTCTGGGTTGTTGTAACAGTACAACAAGAACAACCCGTCGCAGCAGGTACTGAATACAAATCTTCTTGTGCACAAATTCCCTTACATTAAAACTGTTTACACATGTCGTGTGGGATTTGATGTCACTAATCGTTTCCTGTGGGGGGCGCGTTGATGTCACGCACATATCCGTCACGGCCACAATGTTCAGGAAATTATTTGCAAGTAAGATTGTGTTGGTATTAAGATATTATTGTTTGTATGTGTAATACATGTTGCAAAGAAATTTTTTATTGTATTTATTTATACTTCTTGCATTACAATTGCACGAGGCAGACTTAATGCCATATGGCATTATCTACCAGTCAAATTAAAAAATAACCTTTTTTCTTTAATACTGGAAGGAAAGACAGAAGGTAAAAGAAAACGTGGAAGGCCTAGATTGGCGTACATACAGAAAATAAAGGTGAAAGAAGGAGTCGTGGCCCATCAAGAGGTCAGGCCAACGAATTGCAGATAATAGATAGACAGACTGACCCTAAAATTGAGAAGAGAAGAACCCTTTTTTCAAAAAAACTAGCTTGTACTCGCAGATTCTTTCCAAAAACCTCTCTGAAGGAAAATACATTCCAAATTTCAGCTTCCTGCGTCCAGTAGTTTCGACTGTACGTTGTCTGTCAGTCAGTCAGTAACGGAACAGTTGATAATATACATTGATAAGAGACGAACTTCTTAGCATTTCATGGATTCACCGTGCGGGCGCCGGGTCCATCGTGTGGCAGAGGGAGAAACCCAGAGCAGCTCCTAGGACTTGCGACCCAAGCGTAGGTTTAAGGAGGCCCCCTTTGAGATGCGCATCAACGCTCACCTTCACTGCTCGAGTTGGCCGCCCTGCCTAGCCAAATTTGGTAGGAACCTGTTAGTGCAGCCTTAGATACTCATTCTAATATAGAACTTACTGCAGATCTCGACAGGCCAAGGTCTTTCAGAAGATTAAAGAGAGATTTTGCTGGTATACCTCTCGCTCCTACTTCTACCACGTATAAATTAAAGATATACGGGCATTTTTGTATAGGTCATTTGTTAGATCGTAATATTTATTTAATTTTATTGTGTGGTCTTTAGGAATGTTGTTTTCCCACGGTACAGTAACCTCTACTAGTATTATGTGTTTAATGTGTCTAGAAAAGAGGAATATGTCAGGTCTGGATGTCGAAACACCAACATCCTCTTGGATTTTATAGTGATTTTCATACGTATCCATTAAAATAGTCCAATCAGGTGTAGTACCCAGGATTGAGAAAGGATTGCTTTTAAAGTTGACAGTTGAGCCTTCCTTTATAAATTTATTAAAAAAGAAAAGACGAATACATAAATTAATATTTTTATAATATAAATCGCGCGCTCGTAGCCGACTGGACCTAGGTAATAGAAAACAATCAGCGAGGGTGCGGTCAGACCTAGATTGGTGACTGTTTGTTGCATGATACGTTATGAGCATTTCCATGATTTTGAGGCCACGTTAGGCAGTTGTTCCCGTGGATACCGCACCGTGTCCACAGAGGCGGCGTGTGCCTTGGCCGGAACACCCCCGTGGGATTTGGAGGCGGAAGTGCTCGCCGAAGTTTATCGGCGAGTGGCTGACTTCCGGGCGGAGAACGTCTTTCGCCCTCCGCCCGAGGACGTGCGCGAGTGGCGCGAAGCCGCTCGCCGAGCCACCATGCAGAGATGGACGTTCCGGCTGGAGACCCCACGCGCTGGCTTCGCCGCCGTGGAGGCTCTTCAGCCGGTCATCGCGGAGTGGGCAGGGCGGCAGCACGGGACCCTTTCCTTCCGGCTGACGCAGGTACTTTCCGGGCACGGTTGCTTCGGAAGGTACCTGCACTCGGTCGCTAGGAGGGAACCGAGTCCCGCCTGCCACCACTGCGACTGCAGTGAGGACACGGCCCACCACACGCTGGCGGTCTGCCCCGCTTGGGCGGCGCAACGCCGGGTCCTCACTGCAGTCATCGGAGGGGATCTCTCGCTGCCGGCCGTCATAAGATCGATGGCCGGCAGCGACAGTTGTTTTACCGCGGTCGCAACCTTCTGCGAGGACGTAATCTTGCAGAAGGAGGTGGCGGAGAAGGCCCGGGAGGATTCCATCCAATCGGACCCGATCCGCCGCCGGCGCCCCGGGCGGCGGAGGCGCGCATACCTGCGTCTCATGCCGCCCTGAGAGTGGCCGCGGATGGGCGGGACGGGTTTCCCGTCCGTCCGCAGTAGAGGCCAACCGCGAGGGGGCGGCGTCCGCGTGTGACCGGACGTTGCCCAATTAGAGAGTACACGATGGAGGTGGTGCCCGCAACAGTGCGGGCAGGCGCCGGTTGGAGTCCAGAAGGAAATCCCCTCCCTGGACTCCTTCCAATACAAAGGCGCAGAGAGGGTCACACCGTGTGGTTTTAGTCGGTTCGAGTCCGACACACCACCCCGCCGTAACCCCCGACGGGGTGACGGTCCGCGGGGATTTCCACACGTAAAAAAAAAAAAAAAAAAAAGGCAGTTGTTCCCGGTTGTTTTCATAAGATAGCAGTAGTGAAACATAGTTGGAGGCCTTTGGGCGGCTTGAAACCATACAACGGTAAGATGACGTAGCCACAACGTGTCTTTCTAGTTCCAAACCCGTACTCAGCCAGCGTGAGGACAAATGACTTTAACCCTCTCCTGAGAGGAAAGCCGAGTCCAGCAGTGGGACGTTATGGGTTGTTGATGATAAATACTTACAATATACTTCTGAGGTATTTAATATTTAAATCATGCTCAAGATTTTCCCTTTTTTGCTTCACTATTTTTTCTTGTTCACAAAATACAGGAATTGTTTTGCAAATTGGAAAATTTATTTCAAATTTACTTGAAATTAGTGCAATATTATAGTGATATTGGGTATCTCTTTCGCTTGTCTGTTAATGACTTTTATAATAAGTTGATTTAATTTACTAATTAGTGAACGCTTTCGATATGTTTAAGATCTTTTATAATTTGCCCCAAGTGGCTACGGCATTTATTATTCACTTTTCTTCTACTCCTAACGAATCTGTATGTATATAATCAGTATATATCAGTAGTATCCAAATCTAACTACACGGTCTGTCTATTGGTTTAAGCGGTCATCACACCGCTTTCTACTGAGCCAAGTGCTGTGGGTTCAAATTCACCATAAGATAACACTTTGTGTAATCCACAAATTTTTAGTCTGACTGGAAGTTTTTGCGTCCGATTCATGTATATTTGTAAAGTCCCTCGCAATACAAAAAATATATTCCGTATGCGGAACCCCTGTCGGTCTTTTTATAAAAAAAAACACAAAAAATCAATAACAAATCGCGCAATCTTGAAATGAAACTGAGTTCCATCGATGTGGTTTTATTAAAACTAAATGAAGTCGTTGTAAGCCAGCTGATATTTACAATGGTTGCCTTTGTCTGAATAATTTATTGAATCGGAAGAATACGGCGCGGAACACAACACGGATTTATAAGTCTAAATCGGATTCATTTTTCACATTGATGCATTGCGTCGACCCTATTTTAAACTCTTTCTTTTGGTAGAGGGTGCAAATAAACAGACGAGTCACCTGATGGTAAGCGACAACCACAGTCTATCAATGTGAAAACCTGCGTCCTTGAATGCAAAGTGAAGGGTTTGGGTTTCCTTTAGGGTTGGGAGGAACCTTACTAATTGATGAAATTAAAGATCTGCTTGACACTAGTTTTCTAGGAAGTTCCGACCCTTAGCCAAGTTTAAGCACTCTTGTATTTTAAGCTAATATTTTATTTTGATCACGTGAAGTACCGTGGAAATGATATCATTCTCATATTTTTGTTAGTTTCCTATTATTGTTTACGTTTGTAGAATGCATCGACGTATAGTACTACCATTAATCGCTCGGTGCACATACCTTACGATCTAACTTCTATCTCTAAACCCCCTAAAGATTGACTAGTAAAAAATGCCTAGGGCATTGAGTCCATCTGTGTACATAAATTATAAATAATCCCTTTATCTAAGTTACAACGTATTGAATTAAAACCCGGACGAACATGTCGAGCATGTTGTAAAATTAACTCTTTACACAACGTGGGCTGACAGAAGGGTGACAAATCGACCGACGTAATTGTTTCCGAGCTCTGGACACTGTCACAGACAAACTAGATATGTTGACATTTAATAAAACGACCAATTTACCCAAAGCTTAATTAATAATAATAATAAGCTGTGGTCCTCTATTTGTGTGTTTTAATTATTGTGGAATGTTTGTGGTAGGATTGGTTTGGTATTAAGGGCCCGTGGGGGGTTGCACACGTAAAAAAATGGTTGGTTTAGAATATAATCGGAAAAGAGATCTTACTGGAATTTATTACTTTACTAGCTGCGCCCCGCGGTGTTACCCGCGTATCATTATGGTTGCTATGCAAGTGTGTTATGCATAGCAACCTGTGAAGTTTTGACAGGAGATAAACAGATAAACAGTGATACATTTTGACATCTACGACTTAATGTATTTTTATAACACCTAGCTTTCGCCAGTTTATCTCGATTATTGCAGTAAAAAGTAGCTTAAGTGTTATTCTGATATATGAGCGATATTACTGTAATGCAGGCACCACACTTCGTTATGCGCTATTTGTTATGTGTCTGCGCCGTATTCGCCCAAATATTAGTTATACGCGCAAACAACAAACATGACATCTACACTTCGAACTGTTATGTCAAATAAACATCAATTAAGGCAAATATGTGCGTTGTAGAGATGTGTCATTGTCATTTTTATGGTGAACGAAACGAATATACTCTCCACACTTCGCAGCATGCGCGTGAATAACCCGCATAACGAATAGCGCATAGCGAAGTGTGGTGCCTGCTTAATGTTTCATCTAAATCCGTTCAGTAGTTTTTGCGTGAAAGAGCAACAAACTTAAATACCCACATACATACTCACAAACTTTCGCGTTTATAATATTAATAGGATGTATTTTTTTTATGAAAAACGAAATGTGAAACGAAATGTGCGAAACATTTCGTTTTACATCAGGTACCCACTGCTATCCCTTTTTTTTCATGGAAAAAGACGTAGGATACCCTATAAATCCCTAATTCAAAGGAAGTCATAGAATCATAAGCAATCTTAAAAACTCCTGGAATTTGACCGCATAATTGGCCTAATGGTTTCAGCGATCGCCACGCCACTTTCTACTGTGCCAAGTATTGTGAGTTCAAATCTCCGTGTCCTGGCACATGGGACAACAATTCGTGTGATCCATAAATTAGTGTTCGGAGTCTGGGAATTTTTTGTGTCCGTTTCTTATATGTTTATAAAGTCCCTTACGACACAGGAAATTCCTAATGCGGTAGCAGTCATTTCAAAAAAATAATTACAAGATAGTAACTGCCTTGTTGGTCTAGTGGTTTGCGTATACGGCTGCTAATCAAGAAGTCTCGGGTTCGATTCCCGGGTTGGACCAAATATTTTGTGTGATCCGTATATATGAATGTATTTACAAAAAAAAAAGTATGTTTAACTTATGTATTTATATCAGTTGTTTAGTACCCATAATATAAGCTCTGATTAGTTTGGGACTAGATGGCGTTGTGTGTAAGATGTCCGAAATATTGATTTATATATTATTATTATTATATTTTGACTAATTATTCAAAGATAATTTTATTTGAACCGCATCTGATCGGTTATGGCGTAAAAATGATAAAAAGAAACCAGCTTTAAGTAGGATTCACCATCAAATCAAACACTTGACTAAAAGTAGCAAGGACGGAAAGCATCTTGAAATTTTTAGGTCACGTCCTTGAAGATCAGTGAAGTGTCCCCTAGCCAATAGATCAATACATATACGCATCCTCATAAATAGCTGTCTGTCTGTTTTCATATCGATATCAGTTAACTTTAACTCGATAGTTCCCATCGCCTCAAGTACTGTAGGTTCAGTCACCTTGGTTAACGATTACTAATTAATTATTCCGACACTAGTTTTCTTTGTGACCGTATTGTGGAATTCTAAATTGGTGAAAAATGTTCTAATGGGTTCTAAGTGTTCTAATGGGAATTGTCATTAATTTTACCAGGTAGTACTAAAGTTGCCGATAACTGTTACAAATCAGTAAATATTTATTTAAAAACTATCTTCCCCTACGTGTTATTCTGTTTGAATTTTTTACCTCCTTAGTGGTGGAATTTTCTCAAATCCTCTCTTAGTGCTCGTCTACGGTTGTCAAGGAATACACATGAAAATTTCAGGTCCTTGTGTCCAGTCGTATCGGCTGTGCATTGTCTGTCAGTCAGTCAGTTTAGCTAAAAATACAAGAGTGCTTAAACTTGGCTAAGGGTCGGAACTTCCTAGAAAACTAGTCAAGCAGATCTTTAATTTCATCAATTAGTAAGGTTCCTCAAAACCCTAAAGGAAACCCAAACCCTCCACTTTGCATACAAGGTCGCAGGTTTTCACATTCATGTGGTTGTCGCTTACCATCAGGTGACTCGTCTGTTCATTTGCACCCTCTACCAAAGGAAAGAGCTTAAAATGGAGTCGACGCAATGCATCAATGTGAAAAATAAATCCGATTTAGACTTATAAATCCGTGTTGTGTTCCGCGCCGTATTCTTCCGATTCAATAAATTATTCAGAGAAAGGCAACCATTGTAAATATCAGCTGGCTTATACCGACTTCATTTAGTTTTAATAAAACCACATTAATGGAACTCAGTTTTATTTCAAGAGTGCGCGATTTGTTATTGTTTTTTTTTGTGTTTTTTTCCATAAACGGAACAGTTTTATATATGTAATGATATTATAAAAATAAGAATAGCTCGGTGATAATCTCAAAATAAATGAACATCTCACTAAATCCTTGAAATTAACATTTATCCACTGAACCACTAGGATCCGATCTCCGCAGCCCAGGAGGCGAACTGAATTTGAAAGTTGAACTAGTTGTCAGTATATTTGAGTGCTCTAACTTCCCAATAACTATTGCTATAAACATCGTTTCATGACAACTGGTATCAATGGCTTAACGTACTATCCGAGGCACAGGCGTAAAGACACTGCCCATGCGAAAAAATTGCGTAAGTTGTCCTCAAATAAGATATTATGATTGAATAATAATGATTCAGTTTGAAGGTCATACACAATTTTTGTACTACACTATTGAATATAAGGTGTGACAACAGTTGGCATAAATTAAATTAAAATAATTAAAATTTCTACCACCACACAGATAATATTTTAAATTTCCTATTTGAAACTCTAACAATAGCACTATCTACACACATCTCTGTATTAGTGTTTGTCCCTGCCGCTCCCCACACGCGACGTGAGGGAGTATCGAGGCCCCACCGCGGACCCGCAAATTGAGGTAGTAAGTACAGACAACACAAAAAGTTTCAGCAAATCACATTTAACATAACATGAGAATTATATTCACTTAGAAATTGAGTTAAGCTTGTTTCTAGTTAGGCTACATGGTATAATAATTCTTACACTTTCTGAAAGTTTTTTTTTGTTATGTTTTTTCTTTAGCGTCGGTGTAATTTTGTCAGAGATTTTACATCCACATGTAACATTCGAAGTCATATGAATTAGATAGCCGCGTGACGTAATGGTTAGTGTAATAGATAGCTATACTGAAATATACCTTTCTGCTCATTCTCTATCGTGTTAGAATATTACAAAATAGAAAAAATAACGATAATCTTTCAGATAAAAAAGTATTTTATTAGCACAGGTGGTGTTGGTATATATAGATTATTATGTTTATAATCTATAAAAAATCGTTTTACAAATGGATCCTCAGGGGCCGTAAAATCAAACTACTGACTGTTAACCACTATACTGTTATCCATTCCTTTATTGTCTTTTTGACACATCATGCCTATAAATTACCGTTTTGTTTTTCAAAATAATGTATTACAGTAATATCGTACTTTATAGACGCGTAGTGCATAGCTAACAACCACAGACTATAAAACAGTTTTTAAAATATGATAAGTCGATTAAACAATTAAAATAATCGATTATTTTATAAAATAAATTAATTATAAAAAACTTGTGTGAGCATTGTTACTGTAAATTTAATAAAATAAAAGTCGTATACAATTGAATCATGTAATAAAAAAATATTACAATCTATCTATCCATCAGACTCTTCCTCATAATTTAAACTAGACAAGTCACTGAGACCTCCGTTGTATTCTTTGAATGTATACATATTTCTTATTTATTGATTTATCATTTACACTTTTAATTATTTCATATATAATTTAAAAAAACTAAATAAAGAATAATAAATATTTAAATAAATCGATTGAAAGTTCTTCCTAAATAAAATTGATTTTAATTTCAAATCGAATCGGTGACGTGCGAGGGCGTCACTATTTTCGAAATTTCTTGACCTGTCAAAAAGATAATAAACGAATGGACAGAGTATAGTTGTATTTCTCACTAGGTAAAACAATACACAATAATTGAAAGAATGTTAAAAAATAAAAAAATAATCCATTCACTTTATATTACATGCCGTAACCAAACAATAGTGCGATCTACTGGTAGCGCACAGCGCCATCTATCGAACGGTGTAGTAAACAACTTGACGTAGACAATCGTCAAGTTGGTTTTATACACTTCTGCACCGATACAGCTCAAATTTTGACATTCATACATTGTCAGAAGCATCTCAGTAGGTCACCATAGTGTAGGTCACCATGATGCATTGTCTGCATTCACAATGAGTATGGTGAGAACTACTTTTAGATTCTACTCATGCTTACCATCAAGCAGAGAATATCACCTCAGCACTTTGGATTATTTTATTTAGTTTTGCTTTGGAACGAAACAGTTTAACTCTAGAGTATTAATGGAATTACTCAGTAAAACCATCGGAATATCTTTAAATAATTTAACAAATATATATTTGTGTAGATATAATAATATAGCTTCAAATTTTTTTCATACTTGTGTATCTAAAGCGAGCTCAGAAATTGACATATTGACATAATGTGTCATTTTCTCTGCTGTCTGTACATGACTGGGTTCAGTAATGTGGTATATTAACCTAATTTGTGCGTTGTCTCCATCAATTTGGTACGGAAATAAGATTGTCGTGGAACGTAAACATGTGTGGTGATAACAGTCTGTTTTGTTGTGAATAAGACATCTATACTTTTCTATAATTATTTATCTTTTTACCTTTTTTGGTCTTCCTTTTATTTCAAAGGTATCATAATCTAGACGCGGATCTTAGAAGGGCATGTTGTGAAATTCAAGATGAGTTTTCGTATGTGACGGTATGTATTAAGGAGAACTGCTTTTTAGGGTTCCGTAGTTCATGACTCAGAACCCCAATAGTTTCGTCATGTCCGTCCGTCCGTCCTCGACTTACCTCCACACGGATAGTGCTAGAATGATGAAACTTTGCATGGATATGTATACACATATCTGTACATAGTGTGTTCTGTACATCATACACATAGTGATAGATACCTATCACGTCGACAAAGTGCTTCAATAAAATCCACGAAAAATAATTTAGTTGGGGTACCTCCCTACACGTAGTGGGAATGTTTCTTTTCTTGCGTCCCAAATCGTGTGTAGTTAGAAAAAAAAAACAATATTATCTATAGGACAGGATTTTAAACCCACGTGCCATTATAGGGGCCAATGAACCCTATTCTTTACGTGGCCTGACACGCACTTCAACGATTTTTTGTAGGAGTGCAAGAGAGGATTTTTGCAGTTCCAGTTTGTTCAGGCTTTCATGCATAATCTTCGGGTTAGTGGGTACGATTTTAATTTATTTACTTGTCATTACCTTTTTTTCAGTAGCTTATTATTTAGAAAACGTAACAAAAGATTGGCATGCGACCACTGTACTATTCTATACTGTATATTTTATTTTGAGGTTTCGATTATCTTGAGGTTTCGGGTTAGATTCCCAGATCGGAACAAATATTTGTGTGATTCACAAAAATTTGTTTCGGATTTTAGGTGTTTACTATGTATTATATGTATGTATTTACAAAAAAAAGTATGTTTATGTATTTAAATCAGTTGTCTAGTACCCATAATACAAGCTCTGCTTAGTTTGGAACTAGATGGCGTTGTCTGTAATAAAAAATTAGCCGAGAAAGTTAACAGTATAACTTTCTCGGCTAATAAATATAACAATAACGAGGAGACTAATAATTTGATGGTAAACAGCTACCGTCGTCTACAGACACCCCGTTATTAAGCTAGTGTAGAATACATAGAATATAATTACACAAGTTACTCACCTCTACGATCCTGTCGTTGACCTGTATCTTGCCACAAAGGTCTGAAGAACTTCCCTCACTGATACTCTTAACGAAGATACCGCTCAGTTCCTCTGCGAAATAATAAATGATATAATAGGTACATAATTTAAATTTAGGCAACAATCCGCTCAATACCTTAATTAGACTTTTTAAAGTATTATTATACAAGTACTAAAATATAAATGTAAGTACGTTATATATTAATACCAGCTGAGCCCGCGGCTCCGCTCGCTTCCTAGGGGTATGATAAATAGATATTATCCGATTCTCAGACCTACCCAATATGCACACAAAATTTAATGAGAATCGGTGAAGCCGTTTCGGAGGAATTTAATTACAATTACCGCGACACGAGAGATATATAATATATTAATAATCTAACGTTTTAAAATAAAATTATTGTGTGTATGTTTGTTAAGTCTAATCTGTACAACGGCTGGACTGAATTCGAACTGACTACTACCTCCACTTCTACTGGCAGATTGCTGATGTTATAAGAAGTTGTAGAAGAAGTTAAATGACTTTTATTTCAAGCTAAGACAAGCTTAGTTCCGCAGTATTTCTAACAGTTCATGTCGTGAAAGTACTACTAAAACCACGAGTAACAATGAAGGGCACAACTAGTTTGACCTAAAATTATAGCCAGCAAAAATGTAATGTTTACGAGTTACACACCTTCGTTTGTTCTTGCGCAAAATAAGCGTTAAAGGATGTGTAAAATTACATATTGTTATTCTTCAGTAGTCATACGTGTTGTTTTTCATTCCTTAAATACGCCCTCAAGATATTCCAAAGAAATTCCACCTTACTGAACTTACAAAAGGCAAATTTAAGCTTTTATCTTTTAAATGGTCGTATCGAACCGCTTCCTTGGTATCTGAAAAGGTATCTTAATAGGTTCTTCTTAAACCGTCTTTTTGAGCACATCGCTGTCTTACAAAAGCTAATATGTGGAATTTTCGTACGGAATTTTTATCACAAAGATATCTTTGATGACGATGCTTTTCGTGAAAACGATGTGGTGTGCGTTTATTTCGTTATACAATTAGGTTTAAAACTTTTTAAAGTGATAATAGGATGTCGAGAAAATGAGTCTTTCAAGTATTGTCTTTATGGTGACTGCAGACTGGTCTAGGTTATGCATTGTCAGTTAGGTCATTAATATCAATTACTAACAGACAAAAGACGACCAGGGTCTTCTCATGTCTATTCTTACCGGTATTACCTGAATTTCAGTTTTTCCACGGAGCGACTGGCATCGGACCTCCGCAACCCTAAGGGAGAACTGAAATTCGAAGATTGAACTAGTTGTCAGTATGTTTGAGGGCACTGACTTCCCAATAACGATCGCCGTAGATTTTCATGACAACCGGGACCGACGGCTTTACGTGCTCTCCGAGGCACGGGCGTGAATCACCGCCAAACTTCCAAACTACGGGCTGCTTTTAGGAATTTCCTAATAAAAACCCAAAAACACTTTTTGGCCCGACCCGAGATTTGAACCCGAGACCTCTTGATTAGCTGTCGCATACGCTATCCACTAGTCGAACGAGGCAGTATGACGAGGCTTATTCAATTAATATTGTTTGAGTTTGAAAGCAAGCGAAAATTCTTGATAGTGTTTGACTCTAATATTCTCAGGCCCAGAGCCATTGTTCACATAATCTTGTAACTTCGAATTGGTTACTAAGTAATATATTCTTAAACAAGGTTTAAGCACTTAAGAAAGCATTTAAAACCCAAACACCGCAAGTCAATTCAACCTGAATCCACTATTTACCTCAAAACACTGCCACAAAGGTTTTCCCAACTACCCTCCTAACTTAGTAACCCTTCATATATCAACGCGATAAGGGTTCAAGGTTGCTTAAATTTAACTTTAGGCATATCAAGATGGGCAGGGAAATCCCACGGGAGATCCGATATATTGTCTCTGTGCGTTTAAGTGAAAGAGCAAGAAATGTGTTTGCCTTATATGAAACTAGGAAATTATTATCTTAGAGATCTATAGAGATCTATAGAAATTCTAAGTTACTACATACAATAAAATAAAGTCCTCAGCATTCTGTCTGTCTGTTTGCGATAAACTCAATAACCACTGTCACTTTTACCCAGATAGTCTAATAGAAAAAGAACATAGGCTACTTTTAACCGCGATAACCGACAGTTGCTTGAAAATAAATAGCTATTAACTGATACTTAAAAAAAACAATTATACGTAAATCTGCAGTTGTAATCTCACCTGTGACCACGATCAGTATATGTTTTCCGACTGCCAAGGAAGCTTTATATTTCGAGTATATTCTGAATAGCAGGTAAATAAAAGGGTATGTTACCTATTATTGAGATCAAACCTAGAATTGCTCTGATAGTACGATAGATATTTGATAAATTTGCATTGATATATTTAATTATTATCAGCAGTTTTTCTGAAAATTTGTAAATTTAATAATATCTGTAACTGCAATGGTATTGATTGGAATGTTTAGGGAGACCAACAGTAAACCGCCATTTTTATTAGATAAATTTAATTATTCCTACAACTGAGTGTTACTGAAAACTTTAACAGTACGTCATTTTCAGTTCGAGGGATCCGAGTTATGAACTACGGGATCTTAAAAATGACTCGTAATTCTTAGTAAAAAAAATGTTTAAAAATCTACTAGACAAATCTAAATAAGGTTCTCTTTCAGATCAATCGAAATCAAATTAGACGTAATTTATAACAGCCAACGTTGTAAATCGCGAGGCAATTCCCGAGCGTAAATAAGGGCCTTAATTTCATCCTACCCTCAACTATATTAGAAAAGTTTTCAACACGTGACTTTGTTCTTGAGGTTGTATCGACGGCCATATTGTTAATTGATACTTATGTGCACCCGGCTACAAAAGTACCCTATATTACTTATTGTTGGAAAATGAATTAAGGTTTTTGTTTGTGTTCTAAATGATGAGTCTTTACGATTTTAAACTTTTTTCTGTTGAGTTGTTTCGAGAATTCATAGAATATTAATACGATTTATTAAATATATACGATATGGTATAACTTATAATGGTTTCACAATGGTAGCATATGCGACTGCTGTGCTTAAGGTCTCGGGTTCGATTCCCGGGTCGGACCAAAATGTTTGTGTGATCCGCAAATATTTAATTCGGAGTCTGGGTGTTTTCTATGTATAATATTTATGTTTATATACTTATATCAGTTGTCTAGTACTCCTAATACAAGCTCTGTTTAGTTTGGGACTAGATGATGTTGTGTGTAAGTTTTCCGAAATATTAAAAAAAAGTGACGATTTGCGCAAGGTGACTGGTAGGAGTTGGATGCGAGAACCAAAAATCAATCAAAGTGGCATGCAATGGGAGAGGCACACGTTCAGGAATAGACTACATAAGTTGATGTGACTTGTTTTATTAGCTAGCGTGCTTTTGCTCTTGAAATTTCTCATTTGCTTTTATGTGCTATTGGGAACGGTATACCTAATACTGATTGCCTATGGATTTTAAGTACCTATGACTTCTATCGAGAAACCCAAAATGTTACGAAAAATAGTTTCTTTAAATACCCAGACCCCATCCATAATTAACCTAACCAACCCCAAAAAAGGGGCCAAGTGCGAGTCGGACTCGCCCATGAAGGGTTTCGTAAAAACAAGTAACATCATATAAAAGTTCTTGAAATTCGTTGTAACTTTGATCGATGTTTTAATTGCGGTTTACGATTTATGACGTATTAAAAAAAACTACTTGCTAGATCTCGTTCAAACCAATTTTCGCTGGTAGTTTGCATGGTAATGTACAGCATATTTTTTTTTTAGTTTTATCACTCTCACATTTTACCACTCTGGAAGTGTCTCTCCCGCAAAATATTCAGTTTAGAAAAAAATGATAAAATAAACTTCAATATCATTTTTGAAGACCTATTCATAGATGAAATATGGTTTGATGAAAAATAATTTTTGAGTTTTAAGTTCCAAGTATGAAAAGCCCGTAAAATTCATTGCATTTTTTTCTATTTTTATGTGAAAATCTTAATGCGGTTCACAGAATACGTCTACTTACCAAGTTTCAACAGTATAGTTTTTTCGTAAATACCAAATATTTCTCAAATATATTAGCTTGGAAAAAGAAATGCTTGCATTATAAAATATTGGCCAGCCTCCTTATTTTTATCCTATGCGAGTCCTTTGTATATATGTATTATATTCTGTTTAAAGATATTTCGTACATAAAGAAATATAATTTAAAATTTAACATTATGTACATTATCCACAAAATTGATGTGTCGCTGCAGAATGTACACCTATTTTTTTTCTTTTTATTTATTTAAACTTAATGCACATGAGGCATTCTCCACCAGGGTGATGTAGAAGTATGATGCGGTGAAGTATGATGGGGGTGCAAAACAAGAGTACGAGTATATTATAGAATTAGATATAGTAACTAATTTACTCAAAGATATCACGCTTCAATATTATTTCAATACATATACCTATAATTGTAACCTCCTGAAGTTCAAAATTATTTAAAGGTTTAATATAACGAATAATGTTTTGTCATAAAGTAATTATATATTACGATTCTTTTTACAGTGTCGTTTTGGGGTAAATTGTTCTGTAAGAACACTGTAAATGTTTTGAATAAATACATGCTGTAAACACTCAAAAGTTCCACACCTTTTCAATTATTTTAAAGTTTACATTTGTTACAACACACAACCCACTTCAAACATTGTTTTCAATTATTACTCGCAATCGTTTTTAGTACTTATTTCTCAGCAGTGTGATTACAATGTTTCATAGCAAATGTGCAGGTACACCTATTAATATTTAAAACTTTAAAATTCTGAAAAACTTCCGAAGTAATTCTCATTTAAGTTACCTTTCTGTAAAAAACTACCATTTCTATAAAAATCTTCATTCTTCTAAATTCAATCGGATTTCATTGATTCGAATGCAAATGAAATTGGTTTTCCGTAGCACGAGATAACAATAGCAATTCTAAAGCTAAAACTAGTGAACTTCACTTTCATTAAAGAGATCATTTGCGTTTCATCTTACTAAAGATTCAAATCCTTTTCAATGAAATTCAATTCATCAAATTCGAATCATTACGGATGAATGGTTTTATATACTAGTGTATTACAGGGACGCCTACTATTCATCCCAAATGAAGACTCTTGAGTGGCAAAGCAAAGTTTTGCGTTGATGTTGGCTAAAACGGTCTCTTGACAGAACCAGAGACTACACAAACTAAAACTAACAATTTAAATAAATGCCTCACATGGAAACTGAACCGATTATACTCAAATTAAAAGTACAAAACTATTTCACAACAATTCTTACATTTATGTTATCACTTATCATACATCTCTACTGCCTCGTTGGTCTAGTAGTTATGTTAGTCCTCGTCTGCTAATCATGATATCTCGGGTTCCAATCCTCTCACTCCAAGATAGTATTTAATTATTTTTTCGGACAAAAACACACAACATCATCCAGTCCCAAAATAATCAGAGCTTGTACTATGGGTACAAGACTAAACACCTGATATAAATACATATATTTTTTTTTTGGTAAAAACATACATATTAAACATAGAAAACACCGAAACAAATATTTGCAGATCATACAAACATTTGGTCCGACCCGGGAATCGAACCTGAGACCTCTTGACCGGCAGCCGCACACGCTAACCACTAGACCAACAAGGCAGTCTATTGTAAATCCTTTTTCATTTTCTTTTTTTTTAGAAGACAACTCTAGCATTAGGAATGCAAATCCCGTGTCGCGGGGGACTTTACAAACATACATGAAACGGACACATTTAACACCCAGACTCAGAGCAACAATATGTGAATCACACAAAGTGTTTTCTCACGTAGGATGTGAACCTACGACACTTGGCGAAGTAGAAAGCGGCGTGGCGACCACTTAAACCACTAGGCCAACCGTGCAATCCTTGACGTAAGAACACGCATGTTCTTCACTCACATTATTGAGCCTATAGTATATAAATAAAGACCTTCAGAGCCAATATATTACCAGCTATAAATGCCCTCGTTTATCACAAAAACGGCTGGAATATTTCCTTACATCTGAACTTTTGGAATGAATAGGAAAATCCCCTGTCAAAGTGAGTTCACGTGGGAGAGCCATGGTTTAGGACAAATGTATTGATCAGACTGGTGATAAGCAAATATGTTAATCGTATAGCCGTCCCCCAAATCTATATACAAGTAAATAAAATTGAAGAACTGTTTCTCCGTGTGGTGACGGATTAAGAATACAGAGTGTCACCACCCCTATTCATCCCGCGCGTGTCGTAAAAGGCGACTAAGGGATAAACTACGCAAGACAACATCAATGCAAAGAGAAGGAAACCTTGAAACCAACCCTATACCAACCCGTCTGGCCAGCGTGGTATAGTAGGCCAGAACCTCCTTTCTAAGGAGAGGCCTATGTCCAGCAGTGGACTGTTAAAGGCTGTTGTTGATGATGATGATGTTTGCAATATCAAATGAACGGTGTTCTTCATCAAAAAAGCAATTTTTTTCCGTCTGTATTGTTTGTAGTGTGTAGTCTCTGGAATGGCTAGGCTGATTTTAAAGAAACTTTCAACTGGCATATAGCTGGTGATACAAGGAGTAACTAATGCTACTTTCTTTAGTTTAGTTTCATCCTGGGGCGATACTTGCGGGTATCACCGCGGGGCTCAACTAGTAAAGGAATATAATGAGAATAAGTAAAGGAGAGGCCTATGTCCAGCAGTGGACTGTTGAAGGCTGTTGATGAAGTAAAAGTTTAAAGAAGTATAACCCAACTACGTAAAACTATTGGTGAAATTCATTTGGCATAATGTCACTCAAAATATTACTAGAAATTTATTGAGACTTTATTAATTAACATCGGATTTCTAGTTTAGGCAGGGGGGTGTCAGTTTAGGTATAGTCGGCCGGCTGCTTGCCCGGGCAGGCATGCCAGTCGACTAGACATCGTCAGAACAAGTTACGCGATAGAACGTTGTAGGTAAATATAATCGTAGGTGATTCGACGCTGTGAGATCTGAATTGAACTTAATCTTTTGTCATCAAAGGACCTATTTCTTTAAATTACTTTTTGGAGTGAGTCTTCTGTACTAGTACTATTATGTATTCTGTGGTTAGGTACTACGTTGGTATATGGTTGTACAGAAACTGCCTCTTAAGAAACCCTTCGTAATGCTATTTGGAAGTAGTAGAATACAAAGGGCTATTATAGGAAAGGGAATCCTGTTGCTCATGTGATGGATATGTATGGAAGCAATGGTTCGAATTAGTTATTGCCAGATAGATCATCGAACATCTCGATAGATAAGTCTTAGCTGCTTTCTTATCACAACGTCATCTAGTCCCAAACTAAGCAGGGCGTGGACTATAGGTACTAAACAACTGATATACATAAATACATACAAAATCATACTTTTTTGTTATTACATAAATATAATGCATATTATATTACACACAAAACATTATTTTGAACTTAAATTCCTATATTCAATAACTTTCTTAAGGAGCCCGCACAGTGATTCAAGCTTCTGCTTCAGGTGGAACTAATTACCCTGGAAATTGAACGCACCTGCTAACCGAGACGTTATTGGATAAGAGATTTTGTTTCTGTTTTTGATGTCGTTTCGATTACTTCTGGGAATTAGGTTGATTATTAAGGACCTTGTCCATACTATGGGTATTTATAAAGTTAGAAATAATAATGGGTTCTAACCATTTATTATTTAACTAGGTTGTCCTTGCCTAGGTGTTACTTGCGGTTATTGTTGTGAATCGCGAGTAACGTCATGGAGTGGAGCTAGTCAAAAAAATTAGGCTAAATTAATCCTAATGTCATCAGCCATCTGCCAGTGAGAGTCTGGTCAAAGTTGATCTAGGCGTTACAGAGATTTTACTGAATAAACAGACAGACAGGCAGATCAAAATTCCTTTTTAGATTTTAGTACCGCATATACATTCATATGCATTGTTTAAAAATTTGTTTATTTGTTATTACATACAGAAATTCCCACTTTATTTATTTGTATGTCATGTATATATTACTAAAGACATAAACCGATTTAGAACAAACAAATCGGACAGGCTGTACAATTATTTCCTAACACAGTCTTGCAAAATCACGTAAAACTCTTTAATAGGTTATACTTATATATAAATACACTCGTGTAACAAAATTTTTCCTCCTTACAAATATTTGGAAAGACCAAAACAAGAAATTTTTGTTATGGTTCTATTTCTACATATCTTTTGCAAGCACTTTACAAACCACGATTTTTTATATTCTTATTTTTTTGAGTGAAAATTGTGTGAAATATTATTGTCACGAAAATATATTTTTGTGCAAAACATTAATGATGAATAACTGTACAATTGTTGTATCTTGGTGGCGAAAATAGCCCGTATCGTCTATTCAGAAACCCCCGTCTGTGATATATATAGCACTTTATATAAGGGTGTCTCTAAAGGTTGTCTGTCTCGTTAAATGTTGAAGCTGGAATATTTTGTTCCCTCTTAAAACGGCCGAGAAAAACATGTTAAATGGAATACAAACATAATAAAAGAAATTCTAGGAAGAATTTAATAGTGTTTTACTTCAGCATCATCATCATCATCATCAACAGCCTTTAACAGTCCACTGCTAGACATAGGCCTCTCCTTTGAAAGGAGGTTTTGGCCTACTATACCACGCTGGCCGGACGGGTTGGTAAAGGGTTTGTTTCAAGTTTTCCTTCTCTTGGCAGTGATGTTAGCTGCTTATTTTGTTCCTTTCTCACTTCTTTCTTCTTCTTCTTTCTTAGTGTTTTACTTACAAGATTATTTTTAAAATTGTAAAAATACTGGTAAAATAGGAAGAATATCGTTCATCGGAATACATAATGAAAGAAGTTGATTACCTCAGATGTTTCTGACAGCGAATTCATGGAATTGGGAAAGTTGTCAAAATTCGTGGGATCTAATTAAATAATCGTACAAAATTGTATGTTTAGTGACAGTAAATAATCTATATGAAATATATACGTATTCAGAAACGGTTTATGACATTTTATTGAAATATAATATAAAATAATATTTCGACCACATGAATCTAGAGTGATCTGGTGATAAGTGATTACTGCTGCAGATAAACTTGCAACTCAAGAATGAGAGGACTTAAAAATGTGTCATTTGAGAAAGGGCTTCTTCTAACTCAATTCAGACTTGAGATTAGCCCTTACTCACTCAGTGACAAAAGAACGAAACCGTAACTTTACACCAGATTTCTTTTTAAAGAAACACATTTTTTCCGTCAAACGAACTTCAGAATTAAATCAGTAAATTCCAAAAACACCTACGCTACCAAACTGAGAAACGAGCTCGCCCGACACATTTCCACTTCATGCAATTTAGTATGCAGCTCTAAATATACGGAACACGGTAAATGGGTCTACTTTCTTCATTTATGTTGCTGCTGTGTAAAGTTTAACTATAAAACTTGTACTAATGGAATGCGTAATAGTGGAATAATACCAATGTAGCATATTTCTTTTGAAACTAGCAAGATGACGTTACTAACACCGTCATCTTGGTATTATTCGCTCCTATTTGACCTAAGTTATGAACAAAATAATTTGTCTGTTTTTATAACACTCAATTGACTAAGAAGTAAAGAAATCGAGTGACCCTAAAACATAAAACGATCGTATAAAATCATCACAACTTAATTTGAGTATCATATATTATTATAGAAATATATATATTTTTTTTTATTGCGGGGAATGCTTTTCGCACCATACCCTTTGTGTGGTAAGCGAAGGGCGTGTGTGGGACGTGGGACTATGCTTCATTTCAATAGAACTTCTTGTGAAGTAATAAAATTGTAGTATGATTTAGGTGAAAATAGCGCTGTAGACTAAGTATCACTTTCTACGAATATTTTTGGACTTGGACTAAGCTAAACACCAAGAGTAAAGCGATTAATAATATCAAGTTTGAATGTTACGCCAATCCATGTTAAGGACAAAATAATACATGACAAATGACATGTTTTTTAGCCATTTGAATATTAAAACACAACCCTCATATGATCATATGTCCATTAAGATCTTTTTTAGGTATCAAAAGTATCACCAAATATACATTTGTATGTCCTTTGAAGCTTAAAATCATATATTTTATTCAACAATATAAAAAAAATTTTTTCACATTTATTTATTCAATTCATGAAAACTTTAGTAGATTATTATATAATCGATAATCAATAACGTTTCTGGTTCTGTTATGCTCACACGTCTTTTCTAGACTGCACAAAGAAGGTGATTGCAAGTCTCTGGTGGACCACCAGGCATATACTAAGAGAGAAACATCAATCAGCTTCAGATGGTCAAATTCCAACTACAAATTAATCAATTTAAAAATTTCTTGTGTTTATATCGATAACCAGTATAAATGCAACTATAAACTTATACCGAAATCGAATAAAACATGTACGTAAATGTAATATTTATCATCTCTCTATTATCTACTTTAAGTGTTTGAAGAGTTGTATTTACGCCTTAGTTCTTATCACTGAAAATAGATTTAAAAAAAAAAGTTGTGACGAGGTTTTTCAAAATTACCTTGTTCGCACACATAGCCAGCTACGGTGATTCCAAGTCCGAGAGCAGAGTCCTTGTTGAGCTGTACATCGTAACTCAAAGTTTCTGGCTCTCCAGTTCCACGTACTGCCATGTCGAGGGGTAACCTGTATATGAAGATTTATGATTAGTATATAGCTTAGCTTTAGACACTTAAAGCATCCACAATCGCTTATTAATAAATTTTCGACTTTTGTCGTATGTCAGGAATATTATTTTCATTGAATATGAGATTCATTCCGAAACTACTACTACAAAAGTAGACTTTATTTTTCAAGCAGCACATTTGCCCAAACAATATGTACCTTTCTATAATACTCGTAAGAATGTATTCAGAAATATTGTGCATATAAAGTATTTTGATTTATAAACATTAATACCTGAAAGAACGCACTAAACACTAGTATAGCTACCAGTACTTTATTAACAGTAACCATTACCTGAATTTGACTTAAATTGTAGTCCACAAGTGTTGCTCATTAAAATACACAAGATGTTTCAATATACAATGCGTTTCAAATAAGAATAGAACTGGATTTGTGAATAACTTCACTGCAAATGTAGCTTAAACACCAAATAATATTAAAATAAAAAAAGTCCTTTAAATATTTCTCGATAAAGACTATGTTAATATTTATATTTTTTATAAATCTGATTCAGATGACAAGAATGTCAGTGGCATTAAAAATGCTTAATAATTTTTTTTAATGTAAATTTTTGGTCTTTTTTGCTATCCTACTCTTATTTGAAACGCATTGTATATTGAATAACAAATTAAGGAGCAAGAGAAATTAAGTGTTCTGTTTCAACCAAAAGTTCCATGTTGTAACACTTCATGTGATCATTTTAAACCTCATATTTAACCGTTCCACTTCTCAGCTGGCGACGACTTTATCAAGATGACTCACGATTGCTAAACTTAAATTAAGGAAGTTAAATTCAAGTGGAAGTCTGGAAAAGTTCTGGAAAGGCTTCGGTTACTTGTATAAAATTCTGATAAGTTTAGCTCTAATAAGATTAGCTCAGGTGTGGAACTAAATTGAAGTTTTATACTTTCTTTTGGTGTTCTCTTGTTAAAGAAACGTGCTATGAATTGGTTATAAAGAGATAAAAGTTACAGATTGATTACAGTGCGAAAATTATATTAGATAATTAGTTAATTTTAGAGTACTTATCACAAGTAGATACTCATTTGAAAGTTTTTTTTAAATACCTCAAGAAGAAAGATGTAGAATAAAATGTACCAGTTCTGTCTATCTAAAATTTACAAGGTGTTTCAAGCGCAAATATATATAATCTATAATGCATACATACTATAGCATATATAATATGTTAGCATTATATCTTGGAAAAAAAAAATCTAAAATAGTTTAGTGCATTTTTATCTACTTCGTAAAGATTGACCTCGATTTATGAGCTTAGGTAGTGCTACTTCCAGCATTTCTAATATATAGCCGAACACTTTTGCTCCATAGTACTCTGATTTATGACTTGGAGAAAACTAACCGCTACATTTTGATCGGGTAGGTATTGAAAAATCAGTACAGAATTAATCCAAGATTATAGAATGCGTATTGTGATAAAAAAAAGACGATTTCTTCTTAAGAATTATTATAACTATCTGTTTTTGGAGATACATCACCTGAGCGGCTGAGGTTCTGGTTGTGGTGGTGGTACGATTAACGGTGGCGGACGAGGTGAAGGTGCTAGAGCTCCTCTGGGAACGACAGCTACGATCGATGCTACTGGCTATACAGACCAAAAAGATAATATTATTATGAATAAGAAATCAATGTTTAACGATGAATGACTGCCTCGGTGGAACAGTGGTAGCGTGTGTGACTGCTGTGCTTAAGGTCTCGGGTTCGATTCTGGGGTCGCACTTAATGTTTGTGTGATGCGCAAATATATGTTTTGGAGTATGGGCGTTTTCTATGTATAATATGTATGAATTTACAAAAATGAAGTATGTTTATGTATTTATATCAGTTGTCTAGTACCCATAATACAAGTTGCTTAGTTTGAGACTATATGGCGTTGTGTGTGTTGACGAATTAATATAGTAAAGACAAAGTGTCCATCTCTGACAGATCTATTTAGATTTTATAGATTCAACTTCTAAGTGTGAAACTTGTTTCTGAAATAAAGTAACACGTTTAGACATTTGTCTTCACGAATCATCTTCAGATTTTTTGTCGATCCCCAGCTTACAAATGTTTCAATTATTGCAATGCTATGGTAGCTACTTCCTCGTAAGTAGACGGCATCTAGGCGAACGTAATCTGTATTGAGGATTACAAATTATGGGTGCGTTGCTAAAGTGGCGACAAAGTGTTCTAAGGAAGTACGAGTATGCTAATATCCTGACCCAAGCTGTGAGTAGGTTCATGTGAGATGCATAATTTAACGTCTTGTGTAGAATTACGCGTCTGTATTTCATAAGACAAGATACTCATGGCCGACGTGACTGATGAGAATATGCTTTTAACGCTATGAGAGGCGTGGCTCAAGTTGTAAGATAAATGAAATAAAGAAACATAACTTTCGTGTGTTCTAGATTAACGTGTGTGTTCGGAGCCTGATTTGAACAAAAACTAGGACATAAGCCGGTATGGATTTTGCCTTCTAACTCTGCTTATGGCTTATTATGCCAACAAAGGCAAATGCAATGCCCACCATTTTTTTTTTTAATTTTTTTCTTCTTTATTTAGGTTCACCAAAGAGATAATCGATAGCTTTAAAAATAAGGTCAGTGATTTTGAATCATATTAACTATTTAGATCAAGTATCGCACTTGAACATATTTTGATTTTCTGAATACGAAAATGTTGTGTGGAGAGAACATTGTTCCATTTTTGAGTACCTAATGAGACAGTAGTAAAAGTAAGACACATAATTAATTTCTGGGGCTTGACTCAATAAATGCACCAAAAACATGAATCTGATAAAATAACTTAGACAGTCTTACCCTATGATGCAGTCTTTCTTCAATGATAGTCGGTGGTGGTGATGGAGGCGAGGTGTCCTCACACAGAGCTCCAAAGCCATCATGTCCAGCTTCTGCAAGGCGACGCTCCAGCTCTATAGGGTCAGCAAGCAGCCGAGATGGAATTATAGGAGCTGGTGAAGCACCCAGAGGCTGTGTGAAAGAAAAATAAATTAGAAAAATCAAGTTTCAATTTAAAAAAATCATATTTTTTTTTCAATAAACTTTAATAGTCGACTAGAACTATTAATAATATAGTAACTCGAACCTATTTTTTAGAGAGAAGGCTATGTTTAACACATAGCCTTCTCTCTAAAAAATAGGTTTTAGCCTAACCATACCACTCTGAACAGAGGGATTTCTTAAGGTTTGTTTCAAGTTTTCCTTATTTTTAAAACATTAATCTATATATATATACAGGGTGAATTTTTGAGACGGGACAGTCTTCTAAAAGCGTTTTCCTGTAACTATAACGGTTAAGGTACCTGCCCTTACTGTCCCGTCTCAAAAATTCACCCTGTATAAATGAATCCCTATTTCCCCTGGTCACGCCATCACGCGTGAACGGCTGGACCGATTTCGCTAATTTCATTTTTTATGATACTCCTTGTGTGTGATTATGTACGTGGATGGTTCTTAGGAAAAAAATATATCTGATATGTTATATTGGAGGGGTTCCGAGAATGGAAAACAATTGAGTAACGTTGAATCAACTGTTAGGCGGTATGAAGTTCGCGGGGTCAGCTAGTGATCAATAAAATAGGCTAAAAAAAGTGTAAATGTATCTGTGTGTCTTGTTTTCCCCTCGCTAAATGTTTTTTTTCTCCCTTAAAATTATTATTTAAAATGAGAGAAAAAAACATTTCAACGACCTCTTATTAACGGTTTAATAAGAAAAGATTCAATTTCAAAAACCAGTACAAAATAAAGCAGTAATGAACGGACTCGCATAACAATAAATCCTAACAGGTAACCCCTATAAATAGTGAGAAAACATAAAGAGCAACATCTATTATAAATTAACTGAGCAACCACAAAAAGGAAACTCATTTACCTATTCTAAAGCTCTTGGAAGCCCTCGTCACAAGCAGGCGGAACTAACTGAAGCTTATGAAATCTGTCTGACGTAATTACGTCACATCCGGCTCGCAACGGAAGCGGCGGTGCTCCGGTGATGAGACGGATGTGTTGTTAATAGCCATCAACTTGTCAATTATAAGGCTCGCTGGAAAAGTCTGAATTGAGTTTAAAATTCAACGAAGTGCTTTAAAAGTTTAAGTTTTGTCAAAGACATTTTAAACATCAATATACGAAAACTGTTCTCTTACTGACTGACTGACAGACACGCAGTCGAAACTGCTGGGCGCAGGAAGCTTAAATTTGGCATATGTTCCTTGAGTAGCGTAGGCGAGTACTAAGAAAAGATTTTCAAAAATTTCTACCTGAGGGGTGAAAAAGGCAATCAAGTTTTACATCAGAATAATAAATAAATATTTCGGACATCTTACACACAACGCCATCTAGTCCCAAACTAAGCAGAGCTTGTATTATAGGTACTAAACAACTGATATAAATACATATATAGTTTTTTCCGTGTGGTGACGGATTAAGAATACAAAGTGTCACCACCCCTATTCATTCCATGGGTGTCGCAAGAGGCGACTAAAGGAACAAAATAAGCAGCTAACATCACTGCCAAGGGAAGGAAAACTTGAAACAAACCCTTTACCAACCCGTCAGGCCAACGTGGTATAGTAGGCCAAAACCTCCTTTTAGACTGTTAAAGGCTGTTGATGAAACTTTTTTTTTGTAAACACATACATATTATACATAGAACAACACCCAAACTTGGAATCAAATATTTGCGGATCACACATGTATACGAAGAATGACACAAATACGAAGCTAGTTGTTAATAAATTACCGAAAGTAATCTTCTAATATATTTTACCTTTGCTAAAAAACTGGCTGCCAATTTAAAAAAAAAAATATTTAAGGGGTCTCATACTGAAGCCGCGACCTTCATAACATACATGTGTGCCATCTACAGCGTTTGTCTCCATCATATTTGAACCCCCTGCGTATAAGGCAAAAGATAATTATTTTCTTTTTATTTGTTTTGTTTAATAATATATTTAAGTGGAATTAAATATCTGTATTAATATTATGCTAGAATATTTTTTATGTTTGCGTAGTTTACTGTTGAGTAGTAATTGCACTATTGTTATTCTCCTCTTTATGCGATGAACAAATTGTTGATAAAGCAATAAAATAAATAAAATACCTCAAACATGTAAGTCTCAAATTAAACAATGTCAAAACATTAATAAACCAGCTAACATGAACGGTATGACACCAAAATAGATGTTTTCGATAATAACTCATATATTTCAAACAAATGTTTGTTTTGTATACAAATGTAATGTGCTTGTTTATATACTTAGTATCTGTTTTACGGTCTGTTTAGATTGTGAGTCAGGAATTTGGAATAACTTGTAGGAAATGTAACAATTATATGTGCAGTTTGTTACACTCAATTTTATAATAGCCCACAAGATACTGGGTACAGTATGAAGCAGAGACTGACTGAACCTTAGTTCAGTTTTCCCAAACACTATTGCTTTAAAAGCGTTCATAGTCAGGTGGCTTTCGGTGATTGGAAACGATTGTCTAGGGTAAGTAACGACGACGCGGTCAGTACCCAGATGGGTGACCGTTTGTAGCATGATGCGTTTTCGTGGTTTCGTGGTCACGTTAAGAAGTCGGTCCCAGTTGTTACCATAAGATAACAGTCGATTGCCAGTTCCTAACCCGCACTCGGCCAGCGTGTGGACATGTGGCCTTAACTCTCTTCTGAGAGATCTGAGCCCAGCAGTGGGACGTTATGGGTTGTTGATGTTTAGGAATAAAAATAGAATTATGATTTTCACCAGTAGTAGTGGCCCAAACTACCCAAAACCTTCTCTCCTTTCAGCTCATCTGCTTATAGTTGCTTGACTGATCGCAGATTTAATAAAAAAAAAAAAAATGATTTTCACCAAAATAATTTTGAAATAAAGTACTTCTGGATAAATGGTATTGTGTGTCAACACCACAATAACACATACATAGGAGCATACTTCCCAGCATCAACCAGAAGTCTACAGTCAGTCAAAACTAGAACCTGCTCGGAAGATTCACCCTCTGTATTGTATTGGGAACATACCTAATACCATTTCGTATATATTCTTTGCACAGCTTTATAAAATGTAACAAATATATCACGTTCTAAATGCCAATATTTCCGTGTCAAAGTGAGAATAAAATAAATAAGACATTTACCTATCTACAGATCTCAGCGACGCTTCTTTGTAACGTGCCAAGGTATTGATAACCAACCTATTTACATACCTTTCAATAGAATTTATTTGAGAATATTGAGTTTTGTGCGATGTTTTTGTGACACGTCTTTCTCTGTCGTAACTTGGTTTTGCGGTTCTCATATCAAATTATTGAAGAAAGATTTACATAACCTCGTAGGATTTTGTTTTTATTCAGAGAAAAGAATTCCAGGATATTTGTAGCCTGGAGAGTATATGAAATGTTTTTCAAACTAAAAAAAATATACTTTTAGGTAAGTACTTCTATAAGTCATAGAGTAATGAAAATACCTCTTCTTCTAAACCTCCTTCCACGGAAAGTAATGACTGGCTCGTGGGTTTAGCGGTTAGCGTATGCGACTGCTAATCAAGTGGTCTCGGGTTCGATTCTCGGGTGGGTCCAAATGTTTATGTGATCCGTAAATAGTTGTTTTGGAGTCTGGGTGTTTTCTATGTACAATATGTATGTATTTACAAAAACAAGTATGTTTATGTATTTATATCAGTTGTTTAGTACCCATAATACAAGCTCTGCTTAGTTTGGGGGCTAGATGGCGTTGTGTGTAAAAAGGACCGAAATATTTATTTATTTATTTGGTTCCTGGACATATTCCGTCCGGCTGTCTAATCTACTATATTTGTCTTATTAGTTTAGTATTATTGAGTAATAGATCCACGGGCTACATTAGTTTCAATGAATATATTCTTCTCAATCCCAATAACAACGAGATGTCGTAATCTGTTCTAGATATGATGAAGACCTCAAAAAATTGAACAACAAGTTGGTCAGATATCTGAAATAAAATTACCTAGCCGTGAAAACACTCAAAACCACCAGAAAGATGCTAAATATGAACTTATATTACAAGTCATTTCTTATTTACAAAGGAATTTAAGGTATAAAGTATTTCAAAGACAACATACAATAATTAAAATGCCTGTCACTTTGAAACACAAAAAAAAACGTAAGAAAACGTAATTGCGGGAGTGAGCAAAATTAATCCCAAGCAAATTTATCATTTAAACAATCTAAAACTGTTTAGCAAGCCTTTTCGAATCGTTTGTGTTTTTAAAGACTTAAAAATTTGATAATATGTACTTAATTCTTGAAATTTGCTTTGTATTCTATTATATAATCGCACACCCTGACGTCGTAAAGACTTGCTTATTTTCGTCTGTAATAGTAGTAGTACGATGGCTATTTCTACGTCAGTTAATTGCCGAATTTTACAAATCGCGTATGCTCCAGGGCCCCACTGCAGTTAAGACTCTAGAGTTATACCCAAAAACTTAGGGGTTTCGACAAAGTCCAACTCCTTTTCATTTATTAGAACACTGGTTTTTACTTGCTTATCGTTATGTGTAAAAAATCTAATACCTACATTTAGTTTTGTTCTCATTAAAAAGTAAATTATTAACATTGAACACAATGACTTAGTCGTCTAGTTTTTAACTGGAGAATGAAAAGAATGTTGATTTTTTCTGCTCACTCGAAATATGTACCAAGTTTAAACAGCCCGAGCGTTTTGCAGCCAATATAGCTAGGTAATAGGTATAACGTATATCCATTTCGATTGCACAAAGAATTTGTAATGTTATCGACTTTGCATATGTAGTTTTTCTTTTGCATATGCGACGTTCAAAGGGGATTTGCATTTTCTCGATCAGCAAATCGACAAGGGTTAATGATCTTTATACTGCGAACGTTAACCTTTTAAAGGTATTATTGAAGTGATCACATGAGGGTTATTATGAGACTAACGAACGGACTTAATGAGTTAACCAGCAGTAAGTAACTAAACAATCTAAAACTAATCCCGTCCACACGCCCAGCATCATTAGTCCTAGACACCAGGATCAACCGTCATGAGCATGACACTCAGGAAGTTCTAAGAAAAATTGAACTGTTTTAGATGCCACAACGGAATTAATTAAAATAAAAACTGTAATAGTTTAAAGTATAATAAATCTAGATTGAAAACTAAAGCCTGCCTGCGGTCATCTGTAATCCAAGAGCCATAAACGGTAAGGTGATCCCAGGCAGAGAAATCTACAACATACATACTATACATAAGAAAAAAAAGTATGTTTGTGTATTTATATCCGTTGTTTTGTACCCATAATACAAGCTCTGCTTAGTTTGGGACTAGATGACGTTGTGTGTAACTGTCCGAAATATTTATTTATTTATTTATCATCATCAACAATTTAAATTGTCCACCGATGAAAATAAGCATGTCCTACAAACAGAGATCACATTATAAAACTTGAAGCGAAACAAAAATGTATCAGTAACAATATAACAATTGAGATACATGTCTGCACGTGTCTGCTACCTGAAAACTTTAACAGTGAACGTCGCACATGTTCTAACTATCGTATAAACTTCGAAAGCATGTTCGAGAAGGAAACTGGTGTCATCTATACTTGGAAATGATCCGTCTGGGTACAACTATTGTTCATTGTTCTTGGAGTTTGTTTATGACCAGTCTCTTGACTTAATAATATCACTTAAAATGCTGTGTATGTTTTAGTTGAGAGCTTCAAAACTTTTTGGATTCACACAAAACGAAATATCCTTATAGGTATAACTGTTTTTATAAACCAAACTTAATGTACATGATATGCAACTGTTTGGAACCAGCCTTACCGTATATTGCTTATTTTCTTATTATTTATATATAATAAAATGCCATAAACAATGTAACCAAAAATTGTAAAAACAATGTTGGAAAAGAGTGTCCATGGAGTTTCTTGTCTGTTCTTTGTTGTGACAATTAGCTTCACGACTGACTACTGACTGGCTACTTGAAGTTTCAAAAGTGCCGTTGTATGGTTTATTTGAAATAAAATGGTTTGATTTGAATTGATTTGATTTACTAGCTGACACGGCGAACTTCGTATCACCCAAGTTTGAGGTTACGATCTGAGAACATGATCGCAGCGCTACCTACAATTGCTAATCTAAACCATTCTCGAACCCACAGAACACACACAATTTTTTTTTTATCAAAATCGGTACCAGTCTATCGAAGGAGTTCAATTACAAACACACGAACAGAAGACTTTTATGTATAAAGACGTAAGTAATTACTTATCGTGATCATACAGCCAGACAAAAAGATCAACTCAAGTTTTATATCGGTTGTTAAATTTAAAGTTTACTCGCGGTCTTCTGAATGTTAATTTTATCCCTAAATGAAAACAGTTCTGTTATTTTCCAAAAAATAAATTCACATTCTGAGCAAAATATCTCACCGTAAGTATGTTCAGTCATTCTTGTGTGTGTGTGTGTTTACGTTAATATTTCGTTGAAATTCATACACAACTTTGACATAACCTTCTTTGTTCATAACGTTAATTGGAGTGACTGAGACTAAGAAAGCCCCGCCCCAATTAGACAACGAGGTCGTAGTGCCAAGTGACGTTTAAAATAGAAGCCTGTCTTCAAAGCACGTTTGAAAATCAGAAGGTAGAGAGGACTTGAAATTGTGTACATACAACACATATACTTTATTTCTATTATCTACATCTTACTTACAGAAACTTTATTGACTCTTGTAAAAAAAATTCCAAAACACACATCCTTCTTTTCACATCATACTGAAAGTATTATAAAAAAAAACTATTTCAGTTCTATTATGTATCTTTTAAATATATTTAAGGTCCTCTCTCTGAAGAAATGGGCTCTGTTTAAAAGCCTCATGAACACTTCTTATTCATCATCAACAACATTCTTATTAATTTATTAAAACTTTTTAATACTTTAGACAATAATAAAATCAATCGACTGCCTTGTTGGTCTAGTGGTTAGTGTATGTGGCTGCTGAATAAGAGGTCTCGGGTTCGATTCCCGGGTCGGACAAAATGTTTGTGTAATTCACAAATATTTGTTTCGGTGTCAGTGTGTTTTGTATGTACAATAAATAAAATAAATAAATATTTTGGACATTTTACACACAAAATCATCTAGTCCCAAACTAAGCAGAGCTTGTATTATGGGTACTAAAACTATTAAACAACTGATTTATATACTTAAACATACTTTTTTTTGTAAATACATACGTATTATACATAGAAAACACCCAGACTCCGAAACAAATATTTGTGGATCACACAACACAATATGTATGTATTTACAAGAAAAAGTATGTTTATATATTTTTATCAGTTTTGTAGTACCCATAATAAAAGCTCTGCTTAGTTTGGTACTAGATGACGTTGTGTGTAAGATGTCCGAAATATTTATTGTTATTTAAAATATCAAGTATTTTTAATTGAAACTACTAAAACCCAGCAAATTTAGTAACTTTAACACTGTTCTTAATCTATAACTTTATAGAGAAACAGAGACTAGAATGGAGCTCGCACATCCAGTAAAGACTCATCAGATGACATTTAGCGATAAACAGTTACAGGAATTACTTTACTTCCGACTTCGGAAAAAAAACAGGAGCAAGAAGGGAATCAGAATTTTAATATCAATGTCACTTTATTCAATATATTTGTGTTTTAATATATTTGTGGCCAGAAAAATACAAATAAAAAATTGTTTACACATACTTGTAGCGAAGCGTCTGGTGCGCTGGAGGCAGGTCTTGCAACCAGGAGTCGGACGCAAGCACCACACTGGCGCAACACCGCCGCTGCCTGCCGCGCACACATCCCCACCACCGAAACAGCTCCGATGCGTAGGAGCATGTCCCCACTACGGAGCCGGCCATCCTGAGAAAAGTGATAAATGTCAGAGCTTACAACATCAAGAGGCAAGATTTTAAAAAGTCAGTCACTGGAGAACTCTAGTGCTAATACTCTTCCAAACCTTAATTAATCTCAAAATTATTGACATCGGCATCAAGACTGGCATCGGATCCTGGAGTGAACTGAATTTTAAGGAATACTCGTTAAAAAAATATTCGAAGACACTGACTTCCTAAGATCAAAATCTAAAGATGTTTATGACAAACGAGATTGACGGTTTAACGTATCACAGGCGTTAAACACCACCAACCTCCATACTTCGAGCTGTAATCAAGAATTTATGGTAAGAACAACTTAACACTTTTACCCGAGCCGGGAATTGTACTCGAGTCGCATACGCATCTAAGCAGAAATCCAGACCTTTATTTCCTAACACTCAACTACTACCGCTGCAGCAGAAAGCTGTGAATCTTGATAACGGCTTCGAATTATCTAAAATCGCAATGTGCCAAAGTTGCATCAGAATAAAATAAAATATCTATAAATAAAGCAAATAATAAGCATCGTGCCTATTATTTTCTTTATTTATAGATATTTTTTATTCGATTAATCCTAAAAAATATACGGATCCTAAAGTATCATATATTCTGTTTCTTACTTTACGAAATTGTAAGAGGATTCTCTTTAACAAGCAAAAATTTTATTTGTAGTGTTATTTATATTAAAATATGAACATATGTACTCATATTGGTGTTACGTTTAACAAAATAGCTACACTCTAGGGTGCGCCGCGACGGACACGAACTCTGTACCCTCATAGAACCTTTAATTAAAGAGTTTCAAGCGCTACAATGTCGTTTAGTCATTAAGTAGGGTGTGTAGCGCAATAACACCATAGAATAAATTGTTGTTAGTGGGGAAACTGTTGTCATTTAGATAAAAAAATGCTACAATAAAACTAGTTTACTTGAACACAAATTAATTTTCTCTTTCACTTCTCATGAAGATATAATCTTAATTGGCTATGCCATGATAATAATTGATAGTAATAAAGATGGTAATAATAATTGATCGCGTGGTGACCAAGTAAGAATACTGAGTGTCACCCCTAGTCATACCATGGGTGACGGAAGAAGCAGCTAGGGTAACTCTAGGGACATAAGCAAAGGGAAGAAAACCTTAAAACTTACTGTGTACCAATCAGTCTGGTCAACATCATGTAGTAGAACAAAACTTGCTTTCTGTAGAAAGGCCTACATATATACGACAGTGGGCTGTTAAAGGCTGTTGATGGGACTGATTGACTGATAAACCAATGAGGCGCATCAAGAGACGGCCGGGGGTGCGTCAGTCGAGGGGTACTGAACGCAGGACCTCATTGAGCTCAGGACGTTGTCCAAGGCAGTACACCTTCGCCGACCCAAAGCTAATTGTGCATCCATGTGCATTAATGTTTGTGTGATTCGCAAGTAATTGTTTCCGAGTCTGGGTGTTTTCTATGTATAATATGTATGTATTTAGGAAAAAAAGTATGTTAGATGTATTTATGTCAGTTGTTTAATACCCATGGTACAAGCTTTGCTTAGTTATGGACTAGATGGCGTTGTGTGTAAAATGCCCGAAATATTTATTTAGTATTTATTAACAAACACTTTTTTGCCAAATACTACTGCAAACTGTACTGAAGATTCTATTATAAATAAAAGCGGCCAAGTGCGACTCGGACTCGCCCATGAAGGGTTCCGTAGCATCATATAAAAGTTTTTGTAGATCGTTGTAACTTTCATCGATGTTTTAATAATAGTGTTTTGATTGAAAGAAATGTTAATCGCGGTTTATGATTTATGACGTATTAAAAAAACTACAAACTAGATCTCGTTCAAACCAATTTTCGTTGAAAGTTTGCATGGTAATGTACATCATATATTTTTTTTAGTTTTATCATTCTCATATTTTAGAAGTTACAGGCGGGGGGGACACACATTTTACCACTTTTGAAGTGGCTCTCGCGCAAACTATTCAGTTTAGAAAAAAATGATATTAGAAACCTCAATATCATTTTTGAAGACCTATCCATAGACAGTATGGTTTTAATGAAAAAAAATTTTTGAGTTTCAGTTCTAGGTATGGGGACCCCCAAAATTTATTGCTTTTTTTCTATTTTTGTGTAAAAATATTAATGCGGTTCACAGAATACATCTACTGACCGAGTTTCAACAATATAGCTCTTATAGTTTCGGAAAAAAGTGGCTGTGACATACGGACGGACAGACAGACAGACAGACAGACATGACGAATCTATAAGGGTTCCGTTCTTTGCCATTTGGCAACGGAACCCTAAAAAGACTATTTTGAAAAACGACCGAGTACTTTAACACAATTTCTATAGACACTTTAACAGACACTACATCCAAAATCTAAACAAAATTTCCTTCAGCAAAATTTACACAAATTATCTGCTTCGGTGTTTGTTTCATAATACCGATATCTTCACCGCCCTTCAGAGAGTACCAGCTTTACACTTAATTAACAGAACCTAACACAAACCCCATTTTAAACACACTCTGACTTTAAGCCCCCATCCTATCTTATATCTAGGTCTGATAAGTTATTCTCGGTTTCCGTGGGGCAATCGTTGGAGGATCGGCTAACGTATTCAAAGCAATGTAATTGGCACCAAGCTTCTGAGCCTGACCTATATCTTTCTCAACGATTTACTGAATCGCACAACGACTTACGCAAAGAAACGAGAAATATAAAATATGTGAAACGATTCAGACATAAAAGTCTTGCATTTACACTTACGAGCTATTCAAAAATATGAGGGAGATGATGAATATAAATATACAGATGAAAGATAAAGAGAGCAGATATTTACAAACATCATTAAACAGATGAGTGCTCGTTAAGATTTAGTTCTATTTTTACTCAAGACGATAAAATGATAAGACATAAATATTCCACGATGATCTTGTCAAAAGTATATAAAAACAACTTTTCTTTATTTGGATGAGTTCGTGGCATCTGAACACGTCATAATTAGGGACATAAATGAGAGAATTTATATTAATGTAACAAGATTCCTTGAGATATCACGAAAATTATCGCGCGCGACGTGAGTTCCCATAAAATATATTTCGCAAAATAAATGTCTATCTTGATAAAATGAAATAAAAAAATTCAGCTTACCTTGACGATGTGATAATATTATTTTGCTGTTATGTGTAATTAAATATGAATATTGATGTTCGCTGGTGGATTAAATAAAATAATCACTTAAAAAAAAAATTGAACTCAATTTCATTTCCCACTAGCTTTCGCCCGCGGTGCCGGTCGTGTGTATGTAGGTTATAACGGTTAAAGCCTTAAACCTATGTCCTTCTCGAAGAAATAAAGTATATCTCTATCTCATATCGTTAAATACATAAATGTTCATGACAACCGGGAAGCCGTAGGGGCTTAACTTGCTCTTCAAGGCACGGGAGTGAAACAAACGCAATTTTCTACACTCCGGACTGTTTTAAACAAATTGAATGTAAGAAAAACCCAACAACACTATCGGTCCAACCAGCACTCATTAACCGAATTCAAAAAAAAGGAGGAGGTTCTCAATTCGACGGAATCTTTTTTTTTTATGTATGTTCAGCGATAATTTCGTCGTTTATGAACCAAAAATTATTTTTGCATAGCTTACAGGTGGTCCCATCGTCACCATATCGGGATCTGAAGATGGGATTCCAAGGAAATCGAGGGAACTCCTCAAATATCAAAGGCACAATGTCGCGATTTGGGTACTCGGAATAGTTTTTCATTGAAATCGGTTCCTTTTTGTTAAAATTATACCTTGATTCCTATCACTCATCGTGAAAACAATCAGTAACACACAGACTATGTGTTGTTTTTAGTTATAGAACTTATTTAATAACTTTACTCTGGTTCAATTGTAAAGCAAGGCGAAGCAAAATTAAGCTTTCGCGTATGCAAAAACTGAGCATACCGCTGTATAACTTCGTGCTCAGCTCGAACTCAAATATTGACTGAATTTAACTCTAACTTTCTTATTCTATTGCAAACAAGTTAGCAGACAATTACGAGATAGTTACTAAAGATCTCAGTAAAGTTGAGGCGAATATTCTCCTTGGTAGAATTACAACATCAACTTTGTCTTTTGTCTTATCCTATCGCCGTCTAATTTATTTATGATGTTTAACAGTTTAGCAGACTTTGGATGGAACTTATCAATTAAACTTAATTATATCGTGTGTTTCTATCTGTCATTTGATAAGGTGTCTAAGTTTTCACTTCAGTTTCGTCATCATCATTTATAGCTCATGTGCTATTACAGTTTTCAAAATGTGTGTTACGTAGTGTGCAGTTTTAAGTTTTTAACAAACAGTAAAAAAAAATTCTATAGATGAGGTTTATATTTTTTTTTAAACAAACACCATTTTTAGGGTTCCGTAGTTGAAGACTCGGAACCCTTAAAGATTCGTTAAGTCTGTCCGTCCGTTCTTCCTCAACTTACCGTCCAAACGGTTAATGCTATAACGATGAAACTTTAAATGGATATGTGTTTCTATTACATCGACACACAACAAAATCATGAAAAATATTTTTATTTCGGGTACCTCCCCTACACGCAAAGTGGGTTTTTATTTTCTTTACCCGGCTGCACCATTGTGTCTGATATCGATGAATAGGTCTTTTAAAAACAGGGAGAGGTTATTAACATGTTTTTTTTAATTTAAATATCCGTTTGCGAGTTATTTAACTGTAAAGAACATTTGTTTGAAAAAACAGGGCACCCCTACCCCCCTCTAAAAGCTAAATCGCTAGATCGAAAATTATGAAAAAGCTCATGATGGTATTCTATCATAAACTTTAAAGAAGGACTATAACAGATTACGTAGCTTTGTTAGTTCAGGAGTTATAGAGGTCTAACTTGTAAAATACGCTTACTTGGAAAGCTTCATACAGAAATAATGCAATAATAAGTAAACATAACAATTATCTGTTGGGCACAATTTTAATAACACTTGGAATTGTATATGACTACGGGACCCTGCGTGGTCTGACACGCACTTGCCAGATTTTTTTTGTAATACTGAAAAATCTTTAAATAACTTTTATCTTTTTATTTAGCCTTGTTGTTATTTTTATATTCAGGTCACTTTTTAGGATTCCGTAGCCAAATGGCAAAAAACTGAACCCTTATAGATTCGTCATGTCTGTCTGTCCGTCCGTATGTCACAGCCACTTTTTTCCGAAACATTAAGAACTATACTGTTGAAACTTGGTAAGTACCTAGATGTATTCTGTGAACTGCATTAATATTTTCATACAAAAATAGAAAAAAAAACAATACATTTTTTGGGTTGCCCATACTTAGAACTGAAACCCATACGTGTGAGATATCTCTGTGAGGGATAGGTCTTCAAAAAGCGGCCAAGTGCGAGTCGGACTCGCCCATGAAGGGTTCCGTATCAGCAGGTAACATCATATAAAAGTTCTTGTAGTTCGTTGTAACTTTCATCGATGTTTTTATACTAGTGTATTGATTGGATGAAAGGTAAATTGCGTGTTACGATTTATGACGTATTAAAAAAAAACTACTCACTAGATCTCGTTCAAACCAATTTTCGTTGTTAGTTTGCATGTTAATGTACAACATATATTTTTTTTAGTTTTATCACTCTCTTATTTTAGAAGTTAGAGGGGGGGGGACACACATTTTTCCACTTTGGAAGTATCTCTCGCGCAAACTATTCAGTTTAGAAAAAAATGATATTAGAAACCTCAACATCATTTTTGAACACCTATCCATAAATACCCCGCGTCCACCGTTATCAGAGTATCGTATATATGTAATAAGCGCACACGCAAGGGCGTATATGTCCATTTGTCGATCAGGTATAGGTTTGATGAAAAAAAAATTTTTGAGTTTCAGTTCTAAGTATGGGGACCCCTAAAATGTATTGTTTTTTTTCTATTTTTATGTAAAAATCTTAATGCGGTTCACAGAATACATCGACTGATTAAATTTCAACGGTATAGCTCTTATAGTTTCGGAAATAATAGGCTGTGACATACGGACGGACAGACAGACAGACAGACAGACAGACAGACTTGACGAATCTATAAGGGTTCCGTTTTTTGCTATTTGGCTACGGAACCCTAAAAATGATATCGAGGTAACTAGTATCATTTTTTCTAAACTGAATAGTTTGCGCGAGAGGCACTTCCAGAGTTGTAAAATGTTTAATTGCCGACTCTTCTCCCTAAAAATATTAGAATAAGTTATGTTTGCCGGTCAGCCTAAAAAAATATAAATAAATCTACTTATTTACTAAAAGTGAAAACTTTTCCTAAGTTAACTCCTGTTCTTATGACATAGTAATGCTCTTGTAAAACAACAATATCACTCACTCTATCAGCGACTCCTCCAGGCAGGACACTCTTGACCACGACCCCAGAAGATCTCCCCCCGACGATTCCAAATGCCAGTCCTGAGCCATCGTTAACCAGCTCCACCACTTCCACTTGAGCCCATTCGCCAAACACCTGCTGTAGAAGACAATTTGATATTTATTTCTGGGACTGCCGCGGTAAAGCTATTGCATAGCATTTTTTATCAACTTATGCAAGAAAAGCAAGGAAGAAGAATCTAGAATGACTGTGTTGTCAAGGTAACGGATAACGGCCGGTGGCGGCAGCACGCATGCGCTAATCTGCCTATAGAGCACGGAGCCACCACATCCTTGTCGCACTGCTGCTAAAATCATATTCTCTATCCTTTTTTAGGGTGTTAGGTTTTTTCGTTACGGAATTTCTTGATTCGATCGCCGCGCTCAAAGCCCACGATAAAAGCTATACAATAGCCTAATAATACATTGCAAGGTGCAGTTTGAAGCGTCCTTAGCGTTCTCCCAGCCTCCTTCGTCTATTTCTAGTGGAGGGGGAAGCGCTCAGAGCCAAGTGACCTTAGGTGATTGGAAATAGATGAGTGACCGTTGGTGGCATGATATTTTCTGAGTGATTCCGTATTCGAAGGTCACATTGAACAGTAGGTCTCGGTTGTTATCATAATATGACTGTCGTGAAGCTTAGTTAGAGACCTTCGGGCGGATAAAAAAATCCCAACGGCAATATTACATAGCCACAACGAGTCTTGCCAGTACCCAACCCGCATTCGGCCAAAGTCGGGACGTGTGGCTTTAACCCTCTTCTGTAAAGAGAACGTGCTGGGCTCACCAACATTGGGACGATAAGGGTTGTTGATGATTATGGGTGTAAAGTATTTTGTTCTTTGGTCACCGGACACTGCCTCTACTGTAGAAAAATCTTCACCGCTTTAATTATATTTTAATTTCAAGGAAAAAGAATTCAACGGAAATAACAATTAAGAGTAGTAATGAGATTCTGGAGGGAAAAACCATTGACCCTTTTAAGTGAAGAACGTTTAATTGCGTAAGGGAAACCAAGTGGAAGTATCCCAATTGGGACGATGAATTCGTTTCCGTCATTCTTAATTAATTATAATTTATATTTCTCACCATGATGCGCTTAATTCGCCTCTTGCTGCGAGGCGGGCGCGGGCAAATTTTCGATCAGCTGACCTTCTCCGCCATCTTGATATTTCATTGACAGTTCTCACGGAAATGGCCGAATGATTCCGATGTAACTTCGGGCTCTGCGAATCGCACCGTTGCACTGCACATTATTTTGAATAGCTAACTACTTTTTAAACTTTTTTTTGAACTATCTCGATTCGTTGTAGATTGGACGCTGAAACAAAAAAATATTTATTATTTTTTACATTCTTGCAATTAAATAAATTAATAAATAAACAACGTTTAGTTACTGCATCATTCTCCAGGCCTCCAGAGGCCGGGAGGGGAGTGCTGCATTGCCTATCTTCACAATGATAATGGTGACCCCCACTCCTGGATTTTACTCATGCTTTCCATCAGGCAGAGTAGAGTCACTTTGGTAGGCTTAAATTTAAAAAAAATAGTTATATCCCAACCAAATTAATAAGTAGAAGTCTATGTCCAGAGGTGGACTTTTAAAGACTGTTGATGAAAATGATACCTACCTACCTACCTAGTCAGTGGTGCGAAATACGTGTGATTTTAATGATGAAATATTACTAGAGAAACTGAAATTAATAACGCCATTCATGTTTTGAAACAGTAATAATTTCCAAATGTATGGGTGAAGAAACAAGTTGTTACAATTTACACATAATGTAAGCGTACATTTGCTAATAGTCTAAGATCCCACCGCTTGATTCTGCAGGTATCTGTTTTTTCGATACAACTAATTTTAAACGAATGTTTATAAAGTAAACAATTGTTTAGAGATAGGTTGCCTATTAAAAATTAGCCGCAATTACCTGAAATTAATTTTATTAAAATTAATTCGTTGATGTAATTTGCAGCTATATGTTTTTTTAATGAATTTTACGACATTTGAAAGAAAATAATGTTACGAATTCAAAAAGAAATGGTTGCCAGCTCTCAGTCAGCCGCAATGTTAGGGTTGCCAGGTGTAAACAGGTATGTTAGTGTAAATTATTTACACTCACATGTTTTTTTAAAAACGTTAATACAAAATTAAAGTTTTATCTATACTAATTACGAAAATCCATGGTTGCCAGTTGGAAAATGGCCGCAAACAGAGGTTGCCATGATTTATATATTGAATATTTTTGTGAACATGGGTGCATTTTACATACAAATTGCATTTTTTTGAGCTCTTGGCAAAGATATTGACTCGAGCGTATTAACCGATGTCTTAGTGAAGGCAGAAGTACTTGCTGTAGGCTCGATGAATAACTTTATTGATATTAAACACTTTAATCGCTGCAAGTGGCTTTTTATTTAGTTTTTTTTATTGAAAAAGTGAAAAATAAAATTTTTTTACATTTAAAAATTATACTTATTTTAAAAGCAAATCTTATAAGTATACATGTCTTTGATTCATTTTTAGTTTATCTGTATCGGTGTCAATATCATCTGAATTGTCAGAGTCATCATCAACTTCTATATTATTATCTATATCACCTAAAGTTAATTATTTTGATGCTGACAAGATATCTTCTACAGTCATTGGTGTTGGATCGCCAATAAACTATGTTGGTTTTAAATTATTACAGCGCTTGAATTTGTTATTATACAACGCGACTTACCAGTATGGTAAGTTTATACTATTTTTCGACACGAATAAATTTATTCGTAACTTTATTTTAACAAAAAATACTATGTATTTGTCTTCTATTTATAAGCGACAGGTTGCTAAATTATTAGCATTTAATATACACGTTGACTCTGGTACAAATTGTGTATCACAGCAATCTTTTAATGTATATGCTGACTCTGATACAAATAGTGTATCAAAGCAATCGCTTTTTTGTGCCAATTCTGCTAGGATCAATAATGTAGCTCCTAGTTTAAACTAGTAAATGAGACAACGGATAAGCGAACTGGTAGTCTAACTATAGTACACCAAAATATTCAGGGCTTATCGGGCAAATTTCAAGGAATAGAATTATTTTTAAAGACCCACCTTGTTGATGTTTTCTGTGTCACAGAACACTGGTTAAAAAACGATGAACTGATTTTTAATAATGAATATTATAGTATGGTAAGCAAATTCATCAGGAAGAAAGCTATACATGGTGGCTCTATGATTTTTGTGTCTAATAGTGTAAATAGTAAAGAACGCAAGGATATTGTTGCTCGTTCTGTCGAGCGTACTATAGAACTCTCATGTGTAGAATTAAAGGAGCATATTATTGTTTGTGTTTACCGTCCACCACAGAGTGACTTTAATTTATTCGAGAATATAATGGAAGATGTACTTAAAGTACTGAGTTATGGTAAAAAGCATGTAGTAGTATGTGGTGATTACAACGTTAATATACTAGAACAGTCACCTATGTGTATTAGATAATGTACTTTATTTAAATCATTTAATTTAAAACATTTGTTTTGTGCACCCACAAGGATAACATCACATTCTGCTACTTGCTTAGATAATATTTTTTGCAACTGTAGTTATTATAATGAGGTTATATTGAGTGATTTAACATCCGATCACTGTGGACAGAAAGTCACTTTTCCTATTCATACAGTGGCTAAAGTAAATAAGATCACCTGTAGGCCAATGAGTACAGCTCGCCTAAACAAATTTAATGAAAATGTTTCTGTCCGTATCACCAATATAGATTTTAGTCAGGATGATCCGAACTACCTTTACGCGTCTTTGTTTAACATGATCAAATCGGAATTTAATAACATATTCACAACTAAGACTTTTTATAAAAATATAAAAATTAGCTTTTGTGATTGGGCAACTACTGGCATACAAATAAGTAGAGCTAAGTTGTATGAATTGTATGGCATGAAACAATATAATTTTGACCATAAGTTTGTTCAATATGTTAAAAATTATTCCAAAGTATTTAAAAAGACTTGCGCTGCTGCCAAGTCTTTATATTTAAGTAAAAATATTAAACAAGCAGAGAATAAAATTAAAGCCACTTGGAACATGATTAATGCTGAATCTGGGCGGGTCAAGCCACGTGAACATAATTTTGAATTAATTATTGGTGATATAACTGTAACTGACAATTTAGACCTGGCGCAAACATTTAATAATTTCTTTGCTGATATACCTAAAAATGCAACCAGCTCCCTAAGATCATGTCCGGTTGATGCTCAATCACTTATGAGAGGCAGTGTGAAAGAGTGTACTGTACCATTCAGTTTTAATTTTATAAACCCCACTGACATAATAAAAATATTTAAGTCAATTAATTGCAAAAAGACAGCAGATTTATGGGGTATTTCTGTTAAATTAATTAATAGCATTATTATTAAGATAGCACCACATTTAGCAACAATATTTAATCGATGTGTTGATACCGGTGTGTTTCCTGATTTGATGAAACACAGTAAAGTAATTCCTTTGTTTAAAGCCGGTTCAAAAAGCGACCCTAGTAATTTTAGACCTATTTCTATTTTACCAGCTATTAGTAAAATCTTTGAAAAAGCCATACTAATGCAATTAGAAACACATTTTAATTCTAATAATCTACTGCATAGTGAACAATATGGATTCACAAAGGGTCGCTCAACAGTAGACGCAGGCTCTAAACTACTTAAACATATATATAGTGCCTGGGAAAACTCGCAGGACGCCATTGGTGTTTTCTGCGATCTCTCAAAAGCATTTGATTGTGTGATGCATAGTACACTTCTGCTGAAACTTAGGCATTATGGCATAACAGGTACAGCGCTTAATCTTGTTGCTTCTTATCTTAGTGAGCGAATACAGTATGTTGATATTAATGGAATAAGGTCCTCCGGATCACCAGTGAGTATGGGCGTGCCACAAGGCTCAATTCTGGGTCCTTTTTTATTTTTGGTGTATATAAACGATTTGCCATTTTTTACTAGTAAGTTATGCGATATTGTTCTATTTGCTGATGACACTTCTCTTATATTCAAAACCAATCGCAAAAACGATTACTCTGACGAAGTAAATAGGTCCCTCGCATTAGTCCTTGACTGGTTTACATCAAATAACTTGCTTTTGAATTCTAAAAAAACCAAATGTATTAAGTTTAGTTTGCCAAATGTAAGGAATATCAGTACAAATGTAGTTTTAAACAATGAAGTTATTAATTTTGTTGATTCAACGGTTTTTTTGGGAATTACTTTAGATAGTAAGTTACAGTGGGGCGCCCAAATATCGTGTCTCGCAGGGAAACTCAGTTCTGCAGCGTATGCTGTCAGCAAAGTCAGACAGCTTACGGATGTGGAAACAGCAAGGCTAGTATATTTCGGTTATTTCCACAGCGTCATGTCGTATGGCATTCTGCTATGGGGCAAGGCAGCTGATATTCAAACAATTTTCATTCTCCAAAAACGTGCAGTGCGTGCGATTTACAAACTAGGTGCACGAGTTTCCCTTAGAGAAAAGTTTAAAGAGATAGGCATTATGACAGTTGCATCACAATATATATTTGCAAACATTATGTTTATAAAACAAAATATGCATTTATATCACAGGAATAGTGACGTTCACTCGGTGAACACAAGACATAAGCATAAATTAGTAGGTCAATATCATAGGCTACATAAAACGCATAATTCATTTATGGGTCTTTCCGTGCGATTTTTTAATAGGTTACCAGCTAGTGTTATGAGTCTATCAGTGGAAAAGTTTAAAAATGTAGTCAAAACTTATCTTATACGTAAAGGTTATTATACAGTTGACGAATTTTTAAATGATAAAGAAAAATGGATTTGACTACTTGCTCCTTATCATTTTATTCTACTCATGTGAATGTTGTTATCACATTGTTTAAGAACATGATTTTACTTTTGTAAGTAAAGATTCTACGTGACTAATAAAGGCCATTCTTCTCTTTCTTTTGATCTTATAATTAATATTTTATATTTAATCTTTCGTTACCAGTAATTTGGCCAATATTTGAGCACATATAGTTTTTACCTTTGTTGTAAGTAGATGCTCCTACTATGTTGTACCCACTGAGGCTGTTGTTTTTTTTTTTAAATTAGCATAAGTTCTAATTTTTAATCACTATAATTTGCATCAGTCCTCTAACATGGTGTATAGTATATTAGTGGCAGCACCTTACCCCCATATCAGGTTTATAAACATTAAAACTATGTAAACATTGGCGATTTGAAAGGAGTGGCCGCGAGTTTTTATTGCCATGTTCTTTTCTCCGGCTCTACCTATTGTTTGCGAACATGGCATAAATGTACATGTAGAATCTTGACCTGTCACAAGAGATGTATTGCATCCTAAGTGAATAAAGAATTTTGAATTTGAATTTGAATTTGAATTTATTAGTTTTAAGATAACTCAGTTGCATTGTGCCAAATGCAAAATAGTTCTCAACAATTTTTGCTTTAATGATTTCCAACAAGGTGGAACTAATTTTGAGTCAAAACAAGTGACTTTTTTCAAAAATTTCTCTTTTACTCTTGTTGCTGATTATTGTTTTTGAAAGATCCTATATCTAACCTTATTAACACTATTGAATTTTTTACGCCGCACAGAAGTGCGGTAAATTCCTGAACAACAGATTTTTTTTCATCACTAAAAACGTTAGTTGCATCAGTCAAGACGATCCGTTCATTTTCAATTTAATCAAATTGCTTATATATAAAATTAAGTATCTTGCATAGTTAAGCTGATTGAGTGTGAAAAACAAATCAGTCATGATATAAAGAGAGTCCAAATAAAGTTCATAGTCACTGCAACGAATACTTCTTGATAATCGTACAAATAAATTGACAAACTGCGTGTATTGGAAGTAGTACTGCGCAGTTTTTCCGTGGCCACCTTATACAGTCACTCTGCAATACTCTTTATAACCTTTGAAAATATTTCTCAGAGAATCTGGGAAGTCTAATTGTTCACAAACGTCCGGAGAAATTTCGCGTTGTGTAGTATCCATAAATGCCGAATCTTCATTAAATATGTTAAGGTCAAAGTTAATTCGTAATAAATTTTCTTCTAATGTTGTACTATCATCTCCAGCTTCTGATACATTGTTTCCTAACAATTCATTTTGAGAAACAGCTTCGTCGATTATTCTTAGATCACGCTTATTATTTAACAATTGAAGATAAGATAAATATTGATTGAAATGCAGTATCTACAAAGCACTAGAAATTAAAGGATGAAGCCACTTGCAGCGGTTAAAGTGTTTACTATCAATAAAGTTATTCATCAAGCCTACAGCAAGTACTTCTGCCTTCACTAAGACATCGGTTAATCCGCTCGAGTCAATATATTTGCCAAGAGCTCAAAAAAATGCAATTTGTATGTAAAATGCACCCATATTCACAAAAATATTCAATATATAAATCATGGCAACCTCTGTTTGCGGCCATTTTCCAACTGGCAACCATGGATTTTCGTAATGAGTATAGAAAACACTTTAATTTTGTATTAACGTTTTTAAAAAAACATGTGAGTGTAAATAATTTACACTAATATACCTGTTTACACCTGGCAACCCTAACGTTGCGGCTGACTGAGAGCTGGCAACCATTTCTTTTTGAATTCGTAACATTATTTTCTTTCAAATGTCGTAAAATTCATTAAAAAAACATATAGCTGCAAATTACATCAACGAATTAATTTTAATAAAATCAATTTCAGGTAATTGCGGCTAATTTTTGATAGGCAACCTATCTCTAAACAATTGTTTACTTTTTAAACATTCATTTAAAATTTGTTGTATCGAAAAAACAGATACCTGCAGAATCAAGCGGTGGGATCTTGTACTATAACGTTTAGTTATCAGAATAACATTCATGACTAGGTATTTCATTTGCAGTGCGTATGTGTAACCTTGAATGGTCCTGTAACCTAGTCAAAACTTCAAGTGGATAGAGGTAATATATTGAAGAGGGGAACGTATTCAGTGGGTTTTAATTTTTAAAACTGCTATAAAATGTATAAAAATTATGTTGGAAAAGAGTGTCCATGGAGTTTCTTGTCTGTTCTTCTCCATAGGATCTACGAATTGAAACAGACAGTTAACTTCATGACTGACTACTGACTGACTACTTGACGTTTCAAAAGTGCCGTTGTATTGATGTGCCTATTTGAAATAAAAATGATTTGATTTGATTTAATACCATATTTTTCAATTATTGGTATTTTCCGTGAATCAAAGTATAAGACGCCTTATAAGGAGAACAAACTGTTGAAAATAAATATTTTTTCAGGCATCTTACAACGCCATCTAGTCCCAAACTAAGCAGAGCTAGCACTATGGGCACTAGACAACTGATATGAATGCATAAATATACATTTTTGTAAAAACCATATATATTATACATAAAAAACAACCAAACTCCGAAACAAATATTTTCGGTACACACAAATATTTGGTCCGACCCGGGAATCGAACCCGAGATATCAAACACAACAGTCGCATACGCAACCACTACGCCACTGAGGCAGTCCTACAATGTTCTGATTCTGTTGCTAAACTACACTTATCACTAAACTAAAATTTCACTAAAATTTGTTGTTTGATTGTACACTTTATTCTCATTTACTTACAGTATATTTTTTAATATGTCAAATCTTAGGTTGTTGAACGTTCAAAACGTGTAACGTTAAACTAGACATATTGCTTCAAAGTCGTAGCCTACATCCAGTGTCACATACAATTATGAGAAAATCAATATTCTTACTTTTTTTTTTTGTATATTCTCTTTTAACAATTATTTTGCTCTTCAAAGTTGGAATCGTGGTAAGTTAAGATCAATTATCTCTGCCTACCTTTTTTGGGAAATAGGCGTGGCTCTATAAGTAAATGTTTCAAACACAAATCTATGCCAAACGAACAATGTTGACATAATTAACAGAAACATTGTAACCTCAAAATTGTTCATATTCCTAAACAATTATTTTCAATTACTCGGTACAACTGTAAGTTAATTGAAAATTCCATAAAGCTGAAACGTTCGCGTAAACAATCAACAACCGAAGCGAGAACCAGGCCACGACACGTGCCCGAACCCGTATGTATACATGCTAGTTTGTAAACTGTGACCGAAATATGCGGTTGAGAGGGAACACTGCGCCTGGGACTTGGCAACACCGAGAGTAAACACAGCCAACTGAAAAGTAATATTTAATACGTAGGCGCATCGGTTATTTTAGCTGGCAACACTGTTAAGTGTCTAAAGGTAAGACACTGACGCAACACCGGGCACTGGCGTGTGCGACCGGTGACCGCAGGGATGGGAATCATTGACACTTTAAAATAATAAAAACGCGATTGAATGATTGATTTTAGTCGATTACTTTCATGTCATAAGTCATAGACAAGGATCACGGGTGACAATGGTTTTATCCCTTCCCTAGATGATTATTGTTCGTTCATTCGATTCGTGAGTTTCTTTAAAATGGAACGTGGTCGTACGGCGAGCATAATTATTGTGGATCGTCTCGTGTGAGCACCACGTGTTCGGTGGAGTGTCTTATTTAAATGGGCTGCTATTCAATGTCCTAAGTGTATTTCGTGATCGAGAGTTACAATAAAGTAATTGTACGAGAATATTCTCCTTGCCCGAAAACTCACGCCTACCCTCAATTATAAATATGAGGCCTACTGACGTTCCTAGTGGATGTTGAGCTTTTATAAATATTATTTAATACCCGCGTTTGTTGTTGTAACCGCGGGCAACGCCGCGGGGTGAAGTTAGTCTAAAAAAAAGTAGCCTAAGTTACTCCTTATATCATCAGCTATCTGCCAGTGAAAGTCCCGTCGAAATCGGTCCAGCCGTCCCAGAGATTACCAGGAACAAACAGACAGACAGACAAAAATTGTTAAAAAAAAAATTTGGCATATGTACCGTGTGTACATACATATGGACTAGCCAAGTAGAAAATCCCTTTGGGTATCCGGCTCCTCGGAGATTTAGGAGCCATGAGTACGTGGTGTTTCCACTAATAACCACCACGACGGCCGGCTCAGGGGCAATGCCCCCAAGATTTCGGTCCCCTTCAGGATTCAGGTACTCTCCAGAATAACCTTAGTTACTCATTTTGTCATCAGCTTTCTGCCAGTAAAGTCATATCAGAATTAGTACAGCCATTCCAGAGGTTAGTCGGAAAAGACAGACAACATTTAAAAAAAATCCTTTTTTGAAATAAGTACATCTTAAACTTACAAAATATGCACTGATCATTTGACGTGTGGTGACGGATTAAGAATACAAAGTGTCACCACCCCTATTCATTTCATGGGTGTCGTAAGAGGCGACTAAAGGAACAAAATAAGCAGCTAACATCACTGTCAAGAGAAGGAAAACTTGAAACAAACCCTTTACCAACCCGTCTGGCCAGCGTGGTATAGTAGGCCAAGACCTCCTTTCAAAGGAGAGGCCTCTGTCCAGCAGTGGACTGTTAAAGGCTTTTGATGATGATGATGATGTTCATTTGAAATTACAAACAGACATCAATTTTGTTTATTTGCATAGATAATTTTCCATAGATCTTTCTAGAAGAAAACACGTAATGTTTTTATTATCTGAGCTTTATAATTAACAGTTTTATCTAGTTTATGTGGTTTGGTTGTACTCTGGGTATGTTATGTTGCAATTAATTATTTTTGTTAAAAGTATTTGGAGCATTGTTGGCGGTTATAAACATATCTTATACAAGAAAACAGATTTATGACCTAGTTTAAACGTGATTTGTGAAACAATATTGTATTGAAACTGGTTTAAAATACTCCTGACGTAATAACTTGTAATAGTTTAATAATAAATTGTGTACTTCCATACTAAAATTCAAACGTCCATATTCATAGCTACTTACTTATATAATAAACTTGAAATTGATTCTGTCTGTCTATTCATTACGGGTAAACCACTGAACCAATTTGGATGAATACGTTCTTTTCTTGAAGATTGTACTGGTTTGGGTACCATTTTTCATTAGATGACATTTCTAGCAAACAGAAAACTTAAAAACCTTAACCCAATCAGGTTACGTTAAAACTTTTCAAAAAAATTTTTTTTCGGACATCTTAAATACTACGCCATCTAGTCCCAAACTGAGCAGAGCTTCTATTATGGGTACTAGACAAATGATATAAATACACAAACAACAATTTTTTTTCGTAAATACATACATACATAGAAACGCCCAATCTCAGAAACAAATATTTGGTCGACCCGGGAATCGAATCCGAGACCTCTTTAATCAGCAGCCGCATACGCCAACCACCGCGTCATCGAGGCAGTAATGTAAATGTTTATAGCCTATGTTACCCGAGACATTAACAAGCCATTCATTAAAATCGGGTCAGTAGTTTAGGCGCTAAGGTGAAATATACAAACATACGTAGACAGTCAAAACAAAATTTTCTTTTAACTTCGCCGTAGTCGGGTAAAAATAATGATAATGTACTTTTGCAAGTATTTCCTGGGTCTATCTGGTTTATTTGTCTACCTTTGGCAAATTTGCGACAATGGAAATCAGAGTCATAAACCACCCTTCACGTTAGTAAACGTCATGCATTTAAAATATCATGAAAATAACAACAGAGTTAATTTTAAATCGCACCTATTGATCTCTCGTACTCATAATGCAATGCTAACTGACGAGCCGAGACTGCCGAGATGAGGGCAGAGATGCATACAAAGCGGAAAGTGATGAGCGGAAAGGTCGAAAATGACCGGCGGCGCCGACTTGACCCATTTAGGTTCTATTGTACATAAATATCATAAAAGGCAGCTGGGAAGTTTAAAGTAAATGATTTAAAACTTTGGCATATTTAATTCCGTCAGTTAATAATGTTTTTCTAGCCGATTAAGGCCACGGCGCGGCGGTTGGTTTTAACGGAGACCAGCAAACTACGCAGTTGATATTGCAGTGCACAAGTTTGTGCGAAACATAGGTGGACTCTGTGTTCCCTAACTCTCACAATCCGATGGGTTGGCTAACCGATGTATCCGGGGAGAGAACAGCTACAGTAGAGTAGGCTTTACGTTACGGAAGGACGGGTGCCGTATCTCTCCAACACAAAGGGTAGATTGTCCAGCCAGGCGAGGTGATCATATCTAGTGCCCACGGCCCTGGTGAATGTGTTGACACTGGATCTTGATTAACTAACATTATCCTTGAGATCCTGAATCTCAAGAGTTCATGTACTTTCCGGAAATTGGCTGCCTCGTTGGCGTAGTGGTAGCGATCTCGAGTTATATGTTTTTCTTACTTATATTTTTTTTTTATTCGAGAAAAGGAATCTAGGAACTTTCGTTAATGTCACTACACTAAGCGATACGCAAAAGGTCAAATTCCCTCACAGCAATTTTCTGTAACACGATTTCACTCGAGTCCATCGTGTCAATATTTACCGAGGACTAGCCTTTATGTATGTAATGTCTCCCTCGTTATGTATGTAATGTGTTCTTAAAAAGCTGTGCTTCAGAACATCTGTGTAAGATCTTATATAATATCTTTAGTTTTTGAGTTCCCAAACGTATGAAAAGGTATGAAACTAGGTTTACACACCTTTCTTTCTCACAATGATGTATTACAGTTGGGCACAGAGTCCATTACCACAATAACTATGTATTGATACTGAAACTCAAACTAGGCTGGATGCCTGTGTAATATAGTTTAACTATATTGCCTTTTAATTATCATCCTTTAAGGACACATTTGACCTTGTTTTTTTTTATGTATGAACCTGTCAACATGATTCCGTTGTCACGTAGCGGGAGTTTAGACAGAAATCGAAACCAAAATAGCAAGACAAGGGTTTACAAGGAGTTTATTAGTTTTAGATTTTACAATTTAATCTGTGTGTGTGGCGGGTCAGTGTGGCCAAGTTACACCCTTCTGCCTGATGGAAAGCATAAGTAGAATCCAAGAGTAGTAGTCGCCATCCTCGTTGTGAATGCATACAGTGTAGTATGGTGACCTGCACTATGGCGGCCTGTTAATAAGATACTGTTTTGTAACGGAAAAAGACTAGCTTGCTTGTACACTCCGAAACAGAACCCATTTAGGAGTATAAGGAGATATGTTTGACTAAAGCATAATGTGTACGTTAACATTATTATTATTATTATTGTTGGTAATAAATCTATTTACACACGTTTCAGAGTCGTTTTTTATGTTTTATTTTTTATCATTTCGTTTTGCAGGAAAACAGATTCTGCGAAAACCAGGATTTAATTATTGTTAGTTGTAAAAGTTTTAGTTTTGCATACGTTTCATTACTGTGAAACCTTTTTTTTTACACCGTGCTACCCGCGGGATATAAGCTTTTAAAACGTCTAAAGGAAAATTCCGCAGGTCCGCGTGCAATTTGAAAGGCCTATGTCCAGCAGTGGACTGCAATAGGCTGATGATGATGATGACTTATAAATTCATAATATTAGTATGAATGTCTCAATAAACATTGTCATGATTGAACTATTCCGTTTTCGTATATACTAAATAAGCCTGGAAACCTTCAATAACAATTTGGGCTTGTTAAAAATATGTGAGGAAAATTTCCTCAAACTAGTGCCTCGGGTCATGAGTTCCACTCTCATTTAGAATAAATAATAGCGTATGTTATTTATTCTGTATTTTTGCATTTTTCAGTTCTAGTATATCCTAATGTATTCGGAAATAAAGGTTTTTAAGAACCAAATGCTTAATAATGGACTTCTGTGAGCTTTTGATGTGTGGTATCATTCGTCAACCATGGCCATCTAATGCCATCTAATCCCAAACTAAACAGAGGTTGTGCTTTTGGTATCAGACAACTGATTTAAATGCAAACATACCCTTTTGGTATATTTAAACATAGAACACCCTAGCCTCGAAACTACTACTTGCAGATCACACAATCAGGCGTAAAATTCGAGAGATCTATGTCCAGCTGTGGACTGCAATTGGCTGATGATAATAATCCAAACATAAACCGGTACCGCCACTGGGTCACCGACGCAGTCTTATAGGGCAAAGTACGGCTCGTCTGAGGTTATTCTTTAAACATATGAAATCCATTTTTTTTTTCATTAGTGCCCACCAAAGTGATTCTAATCTGCCTGATGGAAATCATGAGTAGAATTCAGAAGTAGGGGCCACCATCCTCATTGTGAGTGTATACGATGCAGCATGGTGACTCACACGGCTTATTGAGATGTTCCTGCATCATAATTAGGCAATATGAATGGGCCTCTAGTCTCACACTCACCAACGAAAGACGACCGCACTAGTGCTGTCATTTTAGGTTGATCTTCTGTGTGCGGTTGTAAGTACTGCACCGGTCGAGTCGTTCCATTCGTGCTGAAATCTGCGTGGTTCTGCTACCAGAAATCAAGATCTAACGGTATTCTTCTAACTGTGTACGTAATCATAATCATCACAACCGAAGCCCATCCACACTGACACATAGGTTAATCAGGAAACATATACTTACAGGTCATACAAAAATTTGGTTCGACCCGGGAATCGAACTCAAGACCTCAACCAAGGCATTCACGCTACGCTACCACTACGCTACCCAGGCAGTCGATAATACGATGAAATCTAAACTATCGTATCACTAAAAAAATCATTAAGATCCTCTAAAATCGAAAAAGATGTGAAAAGACTAAATGTCGAATGAGGAAAACTAGACAAGCAAAAATATTATATCAATGTAATCGTACTTTACGCCCACAGCTAATAAAATCATTGGCCTTTAAATAATAGCTCTCAAACAACTCGATAGATTCAACAAAGAACTAGTAAACAATAACATTATGAATTACATCTCCAGAAATTAATTTGAACTGATACCAATAAAATTAACAATGGCGTCAATTACAAAGGTATCGTGGCCGTTTTATTATTGGTCGGTGCTCACATTCGCTTGAAGTGTTTGTCTTGTAATTATTGGACCAAGTTCTAATATTACACTCAATAAGTTTTCATTAGAGATATTAATTTCATTAAGAGCGCGGCTGGAAGTAAACGGGAGGTTTTAATTCAATTATTGATTGTACCAAGTTATTGAAGAGTTATTAATACGGTTCTGAACATTTTGTTTGACTTTCTTGTGTTATTTTGAACTCCTAGTGTATGAACTTTTGTTCATAGCCATTATTTCTCTCACGCTCTCGTTTGTTGTGACTTCCATTTAAAAGCTTCTCTGTAATGTAAGTCATTTATTCGGAGTGCAACATGGAGATGTTTCTAAATTTACTTCGGTATTTAAAGTTATTTCACAAGACATACGGTACCTGTACGGTACCTGACATTCGAGCTACTGCAGTCTCAATCATACTTTCCCTGTCTTGTCTCCCTCACTCTATTCACTTTGATTACTCAAATATAACATTTTGTCCTTGACTCAAGCATATCGTCAAGGAGATTTGCCATCGCCGTCGTCGTCAGTAAGAGAATTAGAAAAAAAAAAGTTTTCTCCAAAAAAATTTGGGAACAGGCCAGAAAGATAATGCTGATCACGCTGTTTCAGTAACCAACAATTGTTTGCTAACTTTTAGACGAAAATCTTTCAATATCAAATTATTTATGTTCGCCATTAGATCAAAAATATCATAATGATTGATTCCTTTCATATTTACGATACTGTTCGTGTAGAAAACGCTTACGTCATGTAATCCTCCTTGCGCAATATACTGTGTGGAATTATCATTTATTACAGAAATAGGATATTTCCCGTAGGGAGACACCGCTTCCTTATGTCGTAAAAAGCTTACTTAAATGCGAGTTTTGCGAAAATAATAATTATTACTTTTAAAAACATGACAACAAATTGTGATATAAAAATCCCAAATTAGAAATAAATATAAGATTGTTGGCTTTAAACAATCAACATGAAAGTTTACATATACTTTGCAAACGCAAAAATGAAAATAATAAAAATGTACACCCAGGCCACTGCACTCGGCCTCGGGCACAACTAATGAAGAATAATGGCAAGGTTCAAACAGAAAGTGTTCAGAGATTACATTTCACGAACGAAAAATACGCGAGAAAAATGGGATTTCAAAACAGAATCCTCGTATTTCCGCCTTAAATCGGAGACACCTGCAACATTTTTCTAATCTCCGTAATAAATCTAAACATTTTTACGATTTGCACAAATACTGCGTCTTCGAACAGACAAACGGACTAGAAAATTACCTTATGAAAGTTCTTTTCCTTCTTCATATTTATTGGAAATTCGAAAAGGTCTTAGTCATTCTCGAAAAATGAGTAAATTACTGTTAGCAGATATTTAGATTACTTTAGCTAATGAGTTTCGAATCTTTCATCGCTTTCTTCGAACAATTTATACGATTTCAAGTGTTTTCATCCCTCGTTCACTCTTCGATCTCATAACTTTTATAGCGGTCCTCTGTCAAGTTTCTCTTCATATCAAATTAAACACGGACGCACTGTAATTGAGTGAAATGAAAGCTCGACAAGTCATTTACTTTTTCCTTTTTTCCTTCCTCGAAAAGAGGTTTAATAAGTTTGACCGTATAAGTAGGAAAAGGTTCGCAGTATACTATACGTTTGTTTTTAGGGTTCCGTAGCCAAATGGCAAAAAACGGAACCCTTATAGATTCGTCAAGTCTGTCTGTCTGTCTGTCTGTCTGTCCGTCCGTATGTCACAGCCAATTATTTCCGAAACTATAAGAGCTATACTGTTGAAATTTGGTCAGTCGATGTATTCTGTGAACCGCATTAAGATATTTACATAAAAATAGAAAAAAAACAATACATTTTGAGGGTCCCCATACTTGGAACTGAAACTCAAAAATTTTTTTTTCATCCAACCTATACGTGTGGGGTATTCTATGGATAGGTGTTCAAAAATGATGTTGAGGTTTCTAATATCATTTTTTTCTAAACTGAATAGTTTGCGCAAGAGACACATCCAAAGTGGAAAAATGTGTGTCCCCCCCCCTCTAACTTCTAAAATAATGGAGTGATAAAACTAAAAAAAAAATATGTTGTACATTACCATGCAAACTACCAACGAAAATTGGTTTGAAGGAGATCTAGTTAGTAGTTTTTTTTTAATACGTCATAAATCGTAACACGCAATTTACCTTTCATCCAATCAATACACTAGTATAAAAACATCGATGAAAGTTACAACGAACTACAAGAACTTTTATATGATGCTACTTGCTGATACGGAACCCTTCATGGGCGAGTCCGACTCGCACTTGGCCGCTTTTTTTTAGAGAGGATTTGTCGCTCTTAACTCAAGACTTTTTTTTGTAGAATGCTTTCTAAAAATAAAGCCGATTTACACGTTGAAGTATATTGAATCATTATTACTGAATATGCAAATTTTTAAATACTAGTGATTTCGGCCGAGTGTAGATATGTCTAAATATAGATAGATTTAAAAAGTGATGTGCTAACTTCAAAAAAATATATTTGAAACAGTTTTATTTCTTGCAAACAAATGTTAAATGGTGGGTTAAAACAAGAATAATACATTGACTATTAACCTGCAAGAGAATGTGGTCTACAAATCATATTTCACTCGTGCCTACTTTATATATTTTTAAAATGATTTAGTGAGTTAACCTAAATCTGCTTTAGAGCCTTTAGAATGTACCCGTATACATGCATAGCTAAATGTATAACACATATATAATCTGACAAGGATAGCTCTTTCTGTATTTGACGTACAGAAACCTTGATGAATCTAGTCCATTTCTCAAATTTATCGGGTGTTGGCAAAATTACTTTCTTTCTTTTACTGTCCTTAAATTAAGGCCACTACTAAGTGCTCTTCTATCCAAATTAACGTTTACACAATCCTCCATCTTGTTTTTTATCGTCTTCTGTTATTTTGTCCGATAACTTTTATACATAAGACTTCTTTTAATAGTTCTACTTTTAATAGACACTAGTGTATATAAAAACTTTCCATTTGATCTGTCCAAACAACACCCACCCGGTTCCGCTATTGCCCGGGTGTCCGGACAAAATAGAACGGATAATATCCTATTGTTCGCCGTCGATAAGCTGTGTTGTTTGTGAATTCTTCGCCCGAATCACAATATATGTTCGGGTTTATTGCTTGGACTGTGTAGTATCTATATATTAGATGTTTTTTATTTGAAATTCCTGTTGTATATAGAAGGTGACCTGAAATGTTTGGAGTGTATCAAAGTATTTGTAATTGCGAAGTCAACGCAAAAAATGCCTTATATGAAACGAAACTAAAGAATTGTTTTAAGAGATTGTTTAGTACTATTATTCCACTTTAATAACTGCCCGTAATTCCATGGTTTTCCCAAAATAGTAGAGCCCCGCTGGATTCAGTAGGAATTGGCCAGCTCTACCGGGGCGGGTACTATCCTTTTACAGTAGACCAACCTAAAATAGCAGCATTCTTGGTGTCGTCCATCGTTAGTAATTTCAGAATCAGAGGTGAAATCTTAGTAGACGGCCAAAGTATGAGTAACTGCATCCTGCATTGTAACATTGTCTGCATTAGCAATGAGGATGGTGTAAGCACTACTCTTGGATTCTACTCAGGCAGGCAGGCAGGCAGTATATAGTCACTTTAGCAGGCTACTATACATTTTTTTTTCAAAAATATTATTTAAAATTAAAATTCATTACTACTACATTACTATAAAAAGAACAGATCGGCTCATATGTTAGGTACAGATGGACTGACCGCAGTGTGGTGTCATCTCAATCAATACCCTGACAAATTGTCCGGTGTTAAACAATTCTTTCGTTTCTTTATGATACTGGAGTCTGAATTATGGAGGTACCTCTCCTAAGAGAACTCGGAGTACCAAAGAATGGCACTCTTGAGTTGTATATGTTCATAGGTGTTTCTCTATATCATAACAAAGATTATATTTGCCTCATTGGTAGTATTTTAAGTCCGTGCCTCGTAAGACAGTTATTTCAACCTTCGAATCTTTTTCTCAGTTCAGTTCTCTTCAGTTCAGTAAAGGCTAGGATGATGATGATGACATTTAAAACTTGTACCTTTTCTTCTATGAGTAGCTCAACGACAAGACAGGAAAAGAAATGAAAATTTCACTCAGTATGCTATAAATATAATACTACTTTTATTGATAAAAGAGAAAATTACAAAGCAGTGTGTAAATGCATCTCATTTAAATGCATATTCAACAGACTCCATCGTCGTTAAATAATGCAGTCGTAGCTTCGAATTTGTCTAGCAGAAAGCATCTGAATTTATAATGAGTAGCCTGTAGCGTTGTAAATTTGGATAACTGGGAGTAGATTTTCAGAATGGCTGGAATTAATTTATTGTTCAGATTCGGAAAAGAAACAGACCTCTGGTAGAAACATTTTAATCTTATTTACAACGTTTTGTATAGTTTTAGCCATTTCTTGCAATATTTTTCATCATCTCTCGATTCCCATTAGTCGTAAATGATATTCTAAGACGTATTATAAAATTTTGCCGCGTAAATAGATGAAAATAGTAGACGCCATGTTGCTAATTCATCATGACGTCATATCGGAAAAATTGATGCAATTTGGCTAAGTTTAACGTGAGTTTCTATTTTTATAATTTATGACTGAAATAGAACAATTTAGTACGGATATTTTTGTATTGCGTAGTTCAGAAAAACAAAAATCGCGCTTTATAGCTTAAAGAAACTATCATCTTTCAAGATAGGATTGCTTTTGCTGCCTTCTTGGTCTAGTGGTTAGCGTATGCGGCTGCTGATCAAGAGGTCTTGGGTTCGATTCCAGGGTCGGATCAAATCTTTGTGTGATCTATAAATATTAGTTTCGAAGTCTGGGTGTTTTCTCTGTATAATATGTATGTATTTAATTTACAAAAAAAGTATGTTTATCTATTCATATCAGTTGCTTAGTACCCATAGCACAAGCTCTGCTTAGTTTGGGACTAGATGAGTTTGTGTGTAAGATGTCCGAAATATTTATTTATTTATTTTGGCATTTGCTCTTACTGCTGCTTTGAAAAATATTGCCCAAGGTAATAAGGGTGTAGGTAGTAGAGCCACGCTGATTTCGTCACGAATGGGCCGGCTCGACCCGGCCAGTACTACCCTCACACAGAAGACCATCCTAATAATGACAGCATTCTTGCTGTCGTATTTCGTTGGTGAGTGTGAGACCGGAGGCCCAATCATTCTGCATCATTCTCCCGCCCTTCGAAGGCCGGGAGAATGATGCAGAATAATCAAACCAGGCTGCCATGGTAGGGGTCACCATGCTACATTGTCTACCCTCACAATAAGCATGGTGACCCCTACTCCTGGATTCTACTCATGCTTTCCATCAGGCAGAGTAGAGTCACTTTGGCAGGCTTAAATATATTAAAAAAAAAAAAAAAAAAAAAATTCATGAACTAAAACCAAAATTAGATCAAGAATTTGCATTATGTACCGTGTTCAATAAATATATTGAGAAGAAAAAATCCCCAGAATAAATATGTCTAGTTAAATAGTTCTACCAGATCAATGTATAGTACAGGGTTAGAAGCAAATAGCAATTCTCATTTCTAATAAATAAAGTTTAGTATTGATCGTGACAACACCCAACTACGTCATGTCTGAATGCCTATGTCTGTATGTCCGCGCCATCTAATGTGTACCTAAACTAACACCGAGGGTTATTCACACCAAATCCTATCGATTCCATCAGAGTTCAATTCTGTGCGGGCTGGCACATACTATAAAAGTATTACTGACTCCTTTATTAAACCACATAATGAACCTTTTTTTCAGAAAGTAGGATTTCATTGACTATAACCACGCTGGCCAGACAGATTGTCTCAAGTATTCCTACTCTTCGCAGTGCTACTGTCTAGGGAAATTTGCTCCCTGGTTTTTACTTGAAAAATAAGGGTGATTTCGGGTGATTTCTAATCCGTCACCACACGGGTATATTACAGAAAGGTCGGGTCATTTGTTAAGGTCGGTATTAGAGCCGCAAATATGAACCGGCTCGGCGAGATTGATCCAACGGTCAAAGAAAATTGGTGAATTAAGCAATTATTTTCTGGAGGGAACGGGCTGTAGAGGGAGGGCGTGTCATGTCCTTTAACACAGAGAGAGGATCCTCCGACCAAGCGAAGTGATCATGCCTGGTCGACGGTTGATGTTAGGTAGTTGTATATATTTTAATCAGCGCGAGAATCTCTATTTCGCGATTCAGGATTAGTGTTATTATTCCTCTGCATAGTTTGTTTACTCCATAGTTCAGTGTTTCTTGTAGATCGCACTGTTGAATGTCAACTTTTATCGCTCTTGAGTAACTACTACCTACAAAAATGTAGCTAGTTTTTTTTATTAAATCTATGTTTGTAAGAATCCTGTTTCGCACAATAAAAAACATTCGAGTTCATAACCATTTAAAAACGATTTTTAGAACGCCAACCTGTGGTTTTTCCATTTATTATTCCGAGGCCTGTTGAGGTTGTCCTTTCGCAAAGGTCGTTTCACCAAACATTGTCTCATAAACAAACGGTCCAAAATAATAAGTGTATTTTAAAAATATCCATCACAATATAAACATACCAGCAGCTTTTAGCACAACACAACACACGATATTAATATCAACCCGGTCTCATGAATGCCAAATTACCCCCGGGACAGACCACTCAAAGGATAACGTATTATTTCTGCTTGGGCTACAATAACATCAAACAACATTATCCTCTTTTGGAAATAGTAACAAAGAGTTTGCGAGACTCATTACGAAACTGAAAACTGCTACAGTTCTGCGATAATTGTGCTTTTGTATCTAATTAAGGGAAGTGAAAAGGTTGCCTAACAGAGAAGTTGGAATAAGACTGGTCTGATAAATGTTATTGCTGGATAAGTCTACTCGTTAGCGCTATCATCCGTTTTGATATCATCATCTTATCGATCATCATCGGAGCACAAAATATTGTAAAATACTAGTTTTCGCGACTGTGCTGTTATTTTATCTACGATTTAGTCGTGAAAAGCATTACAGCTAGAAAGATAAAATGACTTTCGAATTTATGTTACTAGGATGGATAAAAAAACTATTTTTAAGGATTCAATAAAGTAAGAACGAAGAAAAAGAAGTAACACACACAACACATAAACACGTTTATACACTCCTTCGAAATCCTAATATTTAATAAATCAGAGGCGTCTATGATATAACGCCCACATATCTTTGAGCTATGTACTTCAACCTCTGTTCCATCTAAAACCACTCACTGAAGGTCAACCTAAGAAGATTGAATTCGCGGTGACATATTTCGTTGGTGAGTGCAAGACCGACTGATCAGCAATCATACATCTCAATAGGTCGAAATAGTGTGGACCACCATGTTGCACCATCTTCATTTGCAATGAGGATGGTGAATACTATTCTTTTTATTTATTTTAAACTAGCTTTCGCCTGCGGCTCCGCCCGCGTGTATGTCGGTTATCGCGGTAAAAAGTAGCCTATGTCCTTTCCCAAGTTCAGTTCTATCTTCATACCAAATTTCATTAAAATCGGTTTTGTGGTTTAGGCGTGAAAGCGTAACAGACAGACAGAGTTACTTTCGCATTTATAATATTAGTAAGGATTTTACTTATTATATCTATCAGGCAGACTAGAGAAATTTTGGCATGCTAATATTAAAAATAAATTGCGATATTCACTAAAATAGTCCACTTTATAAGATTTCCTTACTCCAATTTACTTTCACACTATTATCATTATCATCATCGACCTTTCTAACAGTATTTTTTTTATTATTAAAACAAAACAGCTATACCAATATCCATATCACGCGTAATTTCGTGGCACTTTCCTACCTATTCTAAAAGATTGCATACTACTTACCTCCATAGTCTGACACGAGTGCCAACACATTTATATTCTCACAGTCAACAAGCAAATCATTTCCAATTCTCCTTCAATTACAGTGAGCAAAACGTTATTATCGAACGGTTGAATGACCGCAACAATACAGGCGATAGGTTTTATTGCAGACATTATATGTATCAATAGTTACTTACTTACTTCGCTGGCGCTATTCTTTTCTATTCTGTGCCAGTTCAGACCAATCGGGCAGTTTGATCTCTTTCATATCTCGGGCAATCTCATCTTTCCAGCGGTATCTGGGTCGTCCACTGGCCGCCGCCCTTTTTTTTTTTTTTTTTTTTTTTTTTTTTACGCGGGGAATGCTTTGGGCTCCATACCCTTCGTGGGGCAAGCGAAGGGCGTGTGTGGGACTCCCGGGCAACCGGTTTACCCACTAAACCCCGCGGCGGCCTACCTCAGCAGTCGGGAGGAACACCAGGATTGCATCAGCGGCTTCTGATGTCCCACCTGCCTTACCCCTAATCTGGGGTACATCTCGGGGTGACTAAACTCAACCCCCAGGCAGGATGCTGCTGCGCCTCTCACCACTCTGTATAAGAGGCGGACCATCAACCCGCCTTAGACGACACCCCCCGGCCGCACCGGGGGTGTCCACCTATCTCGAGTCGTTTGCAGCGGTCACATTTCCCCAGGATGTGACCGCAGCGACCCTTAGGCGACGATTGGGGAGCTAGCGGCCTCTACCGCGTCCCCTTCGCCGCCTCCTTCGAGCGGGATCAGCCCTTTCCCGATCCCGCTCTGCGGACTCCTTCTGGAGCATAACATTCTCACAGAAGGAGACCGCGGCTTCCCATCCCTCGCCACTCGCCAGCATTGCCGCGATCAATGCTGGTGGTGACAGGTTTCGTCCAATTTGTCCGACCAGGACTCGACGCTCGGACTCCCAAGCAGGGCAGTCCTCCAGCGTGTGCTGGGCGGAGTCCCGGTCCGACCCACAATGGTGGCATTGTGCTGTAGCCTCCCGACCTATTCGATTCAGATACTCACCGAAGCAACCGTGCCCGGTGAGTATCTGAGTTAACCGGTAAGTGACACAGCCGGTCCTCTCTACCCACGCTTCGAAGTTCGGCAGAACGGCTCCGACAGCACGTTGGCTAGCACAACCCTGGATTTCGAGCAGTGCCTGCCAACACCGCAGAGCTTGAGCATGTGCGTTCCGCCGTAGCATTCCGGGCTCTAGATCCGGCGCTGTCCCCTCGCCATCCCGACCGACAGAACGAATTTGGTCATAGACCATCGTGTACATGTCGGCCAGAATGTCGAAGGGTGGAGATCGCGCCAGGATCGTCGCCGCCTCATACGAGATGGTGCGGTAGCCCCGTACGATCCGTATGGCCATCAGCCGCTGCACACTCCTAAGTTGAGCCTTACAGCGGGAGGAACCCTCCAGGTCCTCAGACCAAACGGGTGCCCCATAGAGGACCATGGATCGCACGACGCCCATATAGAGGCAGCGAACTTCCTTGGTCCCCCGAGATTAGGCAGCAGACGATGTAACGCCCCTGCTACCCCTCGAACTCGGGGGACTAATCGGCCGCCGCCCTACGGGCCTCCCGAGATATGCTCTCTTAACGGCTCGATCCTCACCCATTCTTTTGATGAGGCCAAGCCAGCGAAGTCGGGCAGCTTTAATTTCTCCGATAATGTTTGGCTCTGACACAAGGCTCTCTATCTCTTTGAGAGATATAAGAGATAGTGAGAAAAATATATCAATAGTTAGAAAAATATATTCATTTATATCAAGATTGTAGTGAATTTTGTTGACTACACCTTGTGTGATACATTATAAAATTACATAAAAGTAGCCTACGTTCTTTCTCAGGCTCTAGATAATTTGTTTACCAAATTTCATTGCATTCGGTTCCGTAGTTTTGGCTTGAAAGTGCGATAGATAGACAGACACACAGAATTACTTTCACATTTAAAATATTAAGTAAGGATTATAAATTGTAATGGGAATAATTTAACTCCGTCGTGTATTCATCCCGAGGAAATCGCTACTTAAGGGAGGGTAATATCCAGGAGTCCTGTCTCTGTCCTTGTCTTTTAAAAATAATAAATTAAAAGTAAAAAAAACTTGTTTAAGAACAAGCTTTCATTGAAATGCACTAAGCTACCAGATAATATCGAAGGACACATCAAGACAAATTAAACGAATCCAAACTCGAGGAGGTAGTGTCATTTTATTGCGTAGCTTCTATGCCCATCTTTCAGCAGCTGCAGCATCAAAGCAGCTCCATGTTATCATGATATTTCATTGTCACGAAATATACATCATCATCATCATCCTCAGCATATTTGCATCCACTATTGGATGTATGCCTCTTGCATGGTTCTGCATTCACTTCTGGATGCGGCGTGTCTAGTCTAGGTCGGCCTGCATGCAAAATTTCAGCTCAATAGGGAATCGGTCGTCAAATTTGACGTGTAAGATTTAATTGGAGACAAAGTGACATACGGAAATTAAAATAAAAGTTTGGAATAGAATGAAAACTGGAGATAGTTTTTTATTATTTCAGAAGACGGTCCCCATTTCATCTCATTCACATTTTTTATCATTAAATTCATTACGACGAAGACTTAAAGACTAGAAGATTTATATTTGACGACTTTAACTAACATTGGCAGAAATAGCTGATTATCGGCTGGTTGCCATTTCACTGAAAGAAGAAGAAGAATCAAAACTTAACACAAGCCTTATACAAAAAGCTTCTTACCAAGGAGGAGTTCATATCCAGCAATTTGCTAATAACGGTTTACAATAAAAAGTTTTATTTAGCTTTCGTCACTAATAACGTGCTGATAACAACACCCTCTATATTTTCATATCCACTCGAAATGCTATCACTGAATTATTTGCCGTCACACTGCGGCAAAAACTATTGTAATCGATAATATTGTGAGTGATGCTGACTCAGCATATTCCTTTCATAGACTTAGACAAAAACTATTATGAACCTTGGCGTTTGCCAATTTTTTCTGAGCAGAGAAATAGATGGCAAATTTTCGCTTTAATTTAGATATTTTATGTTCGTTGTAAAATCATTTCATTATTAGGATTCTGAACCTAAACGGTACTCTACAAAGACTCAGCTGTTCGTCCGTCCGTCTGCCTGTATCTCATGAACCGTGATAGTTGAAATTTTCACAGACGATGTATTTTTGTTGCCGCCATACTAAAAATAGTAACAAACAGAATAAAATAAATATTTAAAGGGGCTCTCATACATTATACATGATTTTTTTTATCAATATTGATAACTACAACAAGTAGACACTTGAAATGTATCGATAATAGTACGGAGCCCTTCCTAAGCGAGTCCGAGATCTTGCCAGTCTGAAAATGGCTACCCGGTCTTGCAAATAATTAAAAAAAAAAAAAAATTCGACTATTGCAAGTCGCTGCTATACATAGACTTCTTCAAAAAAGATGAGTGAATGACTGGAATTGGAGATCCGGTGTCAGTAGGTAAACTAGCCCAAAAGATATACGACATCAGCAGTATACTGAAAACGAGAATATTGAAGCAATACCTCGTCAAAAGCTCCTAGAACCGGTGAACATGTAAGACATTCCTAACGAATGTGGAAGCGAAGTGAATCGTTGCAAATACCAATTTAATATTTATCTATGTCTAGCTTTGTAGTTGAATGAGACGTAACTGAAAACTCGAACTTGAACCATATAACTTTACAACTATTCACTTCACAGGAATGAATTACAGTTTAACAAGGTTTATACTGATCTCTGACATAGCTTCAGGTTCTCTGTAGCGGCAATAATTAGTTTGCTGACCCAGATAAACAAGAATGTTACGGGTTTGTCACCGCCTTTGTTATAGCTGAGAATGTCCGTATTGAGTTCATCTCATGTTTGGAGGATTCTGACAGGAGTCTTTAGTTGAGCTTGTTAGAATTTAACACATGCAGGGTTTTTTTAATCACGCAGTCACTTGTCATTCGCGAGGGTCTGTGACAATGTATTTACTCTCTTGCTTGCACTCTCGCAAGTGACAATACATATAAGCTCTGTATAAGCGTAAAGCGAAATACATGATAGCTTCGTTGGCCTAACGGTTAGGATATGTAGAATTAGTCGGGGAATTAGGAGCCAGGTGTTTGTGGTTTTTCCACTAAAAAACACCCCGAAGGCTGGCTTATTATTTATTTATTTATCACGTTCAGACCAATAGGAGATGATTGAAAATAAACGCAAACAAAGTTACGTCATTACGTGGGTCAGTTAGTTATAATTAATGGTTAGCCAATAACGTATTGTTGAAAATAAAGAGAATTATGACCATGTGAAAAGACAAATGCCATTATAGAATCTCTGAATTCTAATATTTTCAAAGTAGTATATGCGTAAATATATAGATACACATTAGATTCAGTATAAAATACCTGTGTAGGCTTGTTTATAGCTTTACCAATTTAAAACACATAAGAAATTGTGGTAATGACATATTGAACATATGAAAACAAAGCCTGAAAAAATTGACTTGTTTTTCTCGTTCATTCAAGGGTTAAGGCAAAACAATAAATTAATTCGTTCCATAATAAACAATATACACACATAGAAGGGTGTGGTCTTAGATTTTTAGTGTTATTTATATAGCATAATAGTTTTTTCCCGCGGCTCCACCCGCGTGTATCTCCATTATTGCAGTAAAAAGTTGGCATTTTTTTAAATATATATTTAGCCTACCAAATGTACCATCTCAACATGAATGATGTAACCATGATTTTGTAAAAACATTTTGATTTAAAAGAGTGTCCATGGAGTTTCTTGCCCGTTCTTCTCCATAGAGATCTACGCTAGGGAATGGGCAACTACAGTACTTTCACAGTTTTTGTGTCTTGTGACTGGGACTGTAGCTACATTTTTGTTTCGACAATTCAAAAGTGCCTGTAACTGGCCTACTTGAAATAAATGCTTTGATTTTGATTTTGATTTTGAAAAGTGACTCTACCCTGCCTGATAAATAGCATGAACAGAATTCAAGAGTGAGGGCCACCACACTTGCTGCGAATGCAGACAATAATGAATAGCGGCCCACACTATGTGTTATTCTGATATATAAGCTATATTACTGTACTGTCCGTGTGGTGACGGATTAAGAATACAGTGTCACCACTCCTATTCATGCCGCGGGTGTCGTAAAAGGCGACTAAGGGATAAACTACGCAAGACAACATCGATGCAAAGAGAAGGAAAACTTGAAACCAACCCTATACCAACCCGTCTGGCCAGCGTGGTATAGTAGGCCAAAACCTCCTTTCTAAGAAGAGGCCTATGTCCAGCAGTGGACTGTTAAAGGCTGTTGATGATGATGATGATGATTACTGTAAAGTTTCATCTCAATCCTCAATCAAGCATGAAAGAGCAATGAACATACTCACAAACTTTCGCGTATATAATAGTAGGATAAACTTTGACCCACGACTCCGCTTGCATGCATGTGGGTAATCGCGGTATAGATTAGGAAGCCAATTTCCTTAAGAATCCCATAGATCTCCATGTCAAATTTCAATGAAGTGAGTTTACCTACTTACTAAGGAGAGCCGTATGTACGCCAGTGGCCTATTAAAGGCTCTTGATGATGTATTATGTCTGATGGTTATGAAATTAAGTGGTTCATTTTCGGGACTCATATAGTTATACATATATATATTTAATGTTGTAAACCTCTCACAACGTTCTGAAATCTAAAAATAGACTCCATTGTATAATATTAATGACACAGTGTCGAAATAAATGGGCTATTGTGTGTTGCTCATGGTTTAAGGGTCACTTGAAACTCTCATCAAACTGAGACGAGATTAATATACAAAGGGATCAAAAGGTCACATTTTAAGGGTATGTATGTAGGTACAGCATATTAGATGTAAAGAAAGTTTTCTTTGTAGAGTACATGTGTACTGGTTAAGAGTAATATTGTGGTGACTGCCAGATATCGCCCGAGCGAAAATGTTGAAGGAATATCCGTTCTTCACAGTGGACTTTCTGCGTGCTCCTCCTACACAAAGGGAGGATCCTCCAACCAGACGAGGTGATCGTGCCTGGTGGGCCACGGCCCAAAAGTTAATATTGGGGTGCTATATATGCTAATGTCCGTGTGGTGACGGATTAAGAATAGAAAGTGTCACCACCCCTATTCATTCCATGGGTGTCGTAAGAGGCGACTAAAGGAACAAAATAAGCAGCTAACATCACTGCCAACAGAAGGAAAACTCGAAACAAACCCTATACCAACCCGTCTGGCCAGCGTGGTATAGTAGGCCTAAACCTCCTTTTAAAGGAGAGGCCTATGTCCAGCAGTGGACTGTTAAAGGCTGTTGATGATATATGCTAATCGGCGCGAGAATTTATATATCTTGATTCAGGTAGAATTTAAACTAGTGTACTCCGAAACTCCGTGGTTTAGTGTTTCTTCTACATCTACATGGCGTTAATATTATTTTTACGGGAATTAACGCGATCACTTATTAACTGTCCTCTGTCATAACTAGTTAGCCTGTGACCACGGCCAGTGCAACGTGATCGAAACGTCAGGCAAATCAGAGGTATGTAATACCCTTAATAAGTGATCGCGTTAATTCCCGTAAAAATAATATTAATTATCATAGAACGCGAAAGTTTAAAAGTTAGTAAATAATCTACATGGCGTTGTTGTATATTTTGGCTCAATATGTGGTAGTCGCCACAATACCATGAAGAGACTCTAAGGGCACCTACAACACAGGAGCCCGAAGTGCATTAATATGGAGGAGGGTTGAGACACAGTGATCTATTTCTGTGCAACTGAAATTTTCCAGAAAGAGACCGTTGTATGGTATTGGGATAGGGCCCAGTTCGAGTTTAGAGGACATTGGCGGTGATTCCAGCCGTCGATAGGGCCGTAAGCTGCCAGTAAGTGGATACCTATTAGATTATTTGTAGTGGCAGGATATGGGATAGCGATCTAATTGCATAAAAGCTCAATCGGTCCACCGTTATTAGAATAAGATGGAAGTGATTGCCCTGACAAGGCGCCTATTCTCGAACTAAAAAAAAACAAGTTCCAGGTTCACCCACAATAGGGTGTTTCAGGCTGGTCTTCTGGGTAGTCTTTATTGGAATCACTACACTCCTGGCTTCTAAATCGTTTAGGAGTAGATCTGAAATAATTTTCCACCTTATCAGCAAAAACAAAGACCCAGCGACTTAGACTCTGCATAAATCATTCAGTCAGAGGCTAAACATTTTACGTGATTATGTACCTACGTATAGAATATATAAAATTTATATGCAGAGATGACGAGGTATTATTATTGTTTTTAATCCTAATGACTGTTTATGATAAGCCACATTGAGTTATTAAGTGCCGTTAAACCATCAATAACTCTCCATTTCGCAATAAACATTAAACCGCAGTATCGATTGTTTCATTTACACAGTGTGCTCAACTTGTATACTAATGTGTTTTGATGGCCACGATCTTAGATCATCACAACGTGAACTAAAGCACGTACTACATGTGCTATTGTAAACCTTACTAATATTATAATTGCGAAAGTAACTCTGTCTGTCTGTAGTATGTAAAACTACAGATAGTCTAGCATCTGAGAAAGAACATAGGGTTGTTTTTATAGCGATAATCGGTTTACATGCGGGTGGAGTGTAGTGTGTTATATTTGACTAGCTTTTGCTCATTGCTTCGTTCGTGGTAAATATTATATTCCTCAAGAATTAACTAAGTGTTTCCCTGTCATCATTAACAGCATTATTGATAGTACACAGCTAGGCTTAGAGGAGGAGGGACCTCTGAAACAAAGACTGTGATTTGTTTCAAATTTTCCGTCTCTGTGCAGTGATATTGCCCAGCATTGCTTGTTCCCTTAATCGCCACAAACGCCACCTACGGAATGAATAGAGATGGTGATGCTCGGTATTTTATATCCACTACACGAAGTCATTAAAATCCTTTCAGCGGTTAATTACGAGATAGACCTATATTTTTGGTGTTATGTAGGGATTATACAAACAAAAACTGTTATTCAGGTGAAACCCGTTAAACCAGTAGCCGACCCCAAATAATCTTGAATGGTTAACTGCTGTCATAGCAAACGTGGATAAACGGAAGGAGCCTCGGACCAGTCTTACCGTGATTGTACCGTCCGGGCCGCGGTCCAATGGTTGATGTTGAGCAGTTGTGTAGATGCGCGAGAATTTCTTTATCGCGATTTGGGATTAGTTACTCCGTGTTTCAGAGTTTTTTTCGGTAGATGGCGCTGTCGTGTGTTTTTTTCTTCCGCTGTATTCTATTCACCGAGTTCCTAAGTGAGTATCAAAAACCTTGATAAGGGTGTCACTGAAAAACCGATGATGCAGTTGTAATTATTACGTATTGGTCTCTATAAGCGGTAGTAGTCGCTTCATCGATAGTCTTTACCAGTTCACAGCTGGACAAGGGCCTCTCCTCAGCTCATCATCAAATTATTGTTCAATTAACTTGAAAAAAAATGTAACTAACTTTCATTCTCCTTTAATAGAATATCTAATAGGACAATGAAAGTTAGTTGAAATGAAACATCAAGAGAAGAAAAGTAGCCTATCTGCGACACGTATAAGACATGAGCATTACCATCTTCTACCGACTATAATTATGGGAAAGATTGAGGGGAAAAGACGCGTCGGAAGAAGGAAAATGTCTTGGCTTCGAAACGTTAGACAATGGACCGGTAACGTAGAGGAACTGTTTCGTCTGGCGAGGGATACGAAGAGATCTGCGGAGCTGATGGCCAACCTCCAGTAGTGAAGAGGCACCACAAGAAGAAGAAAGAAAGTTAGATATATTTTTCAATAACATAAATTTGTTGTCAGGCCTCACATAAATTCCAATGTTGTTCACAAAATACAACGGTTTGAACTTCACTACATAGTATAAAACAAAGTCGCTTTCTCTGTCCCTTCGTATGCTTAAATCTTTAAAACTACGCAACGGATTTTTATGAAATTTTCTTTAATAGGTAGAGTGATTAAAGAGGAAGGTTTTTGTGTATAATACATGCATAATATAGTAGATAATAATTTTAGAGGTTCTTAATGTGATGTTTTTTACGCTTATATTGCAAACGCTGGCTGTACCCTACGAGATAGATCAAAATAATGTACTACAGTATTGTACATCTTAAAAAGGTATACAAAAAAGTCTGCGTTGGTATATGTCTATGTCTTAGGGATAATCCACATTAACCATTTTTTTATTTTTTATTTTTACGAGAAATAATGGTTTATTTACGAAGCGATTATAGGCAACACAGTATTAATCCTTATCCAATTAAGTACCTTAAATACATTGTGTATTTAATATAGATTGATATGGCCCTTTACAGTATGTAATTTAAATTAATACTTTTGAAGATATTACAGATTTAAAATGCAGGAACAAAGCAATTGTGGCGGTACCGGCCGGGGCCCTATAGTTAACGCTGCTGTCGATTTGTCGCTATCAAATAATATCTAAACACAATACTTAATTATGAATTAATATTCTAGGTGGTACGAAGTTCGCCGGGTCAGGTAGTTAATTAATAAATTCAAGCACAGAGAGGAAAGGATAAATTATATTATGATGATAATGACGTCATTGGTTATTTTTAACAATATTGTCTACCGTCTGATAAGAGAATACTGACTTTTAACCAACTTAATTTGATTGTATTGTAGCTAGGTATCCTTCTATTATGGGTACCTCAAAACTTAGGTATTTATCAACCGTCTAGCTTTGGAACACAGTTTTACACGCGTTTTTGTCGATTAATATTAATAATACAATATATTATATTGTATTCTTTAACATTTTACCCTGAGGAAAAAATTGGAAAGTATGCCGCTCCTTAAAAAAAACAAATCCATCCAATAAGGTATACCTCTGTCTATCTGTCAGTTACGCTTTACAATGTAGACCCTTGAATGCTCGAAGAAACACAGGTTAATATTTATTTTATAGACAAAAACGAGAGCAAAGCTGAAGTGAAAAGCTAGACGGTTGGTAAATAACTAAATTTTCAGGTACCCTTAATAGAAGGATACCTACCTACAATGCAATCAAATTAAGTCGGTTAAAAGTGAGTTTCCTCTTATCAAACACCAATACGGCAAATAGAATTGTTAAAATAACCAATGACGTCATTATCATCTTAATATCATTATATCCTTTCCTCTCTGTGCTTGAATTTACGATTTAAAATTCAAACCGTTGTATTTTGTATACAACATTAGAATTTATGTGCGGCCTGATAACAAATTCATGTTATCTATAAACCCCCTTAGCTTTATAACTACCTATATGCTAATAACGAATGATCAAACAGATAGAGGTTGATAACAGCCCCCTCCCCCCTCTTTAATCACACATCACATATCAACAACCTTACTAGTCCACTGCCGTACATAGATATAAATAGCCGCTCCTTAGGAAGAAGGTTTTGACATAATATACCCTACTGACCAAACGGGATGGTATGAGTATATTTAAAGGTTTTTGGGTGGGTGTTAATAACCCTACTCATCAGCAAAAGTAATCGCTGACATCACAATTGTCTCATCTTTGACTAAAGGTCCAAATTAAAAAGCTTTTATTTTAAGTAAACTTTTCCAGGCACTTTCGAAATGTTACATTATTGACTCTAATTGCTCGGTGCCAAAATGTCATTGACGTGGTGCAAAACCGGTAAGAAAAAATATTCATCAAGACAAGCAACTAGAATTTCTTCGCTTAATATCTTATAAAAGAGTGGGGAAACATAATTTGCTTTAAGTATGGAATTTGGAGAATCATTTAACTGAAATCTTACTCCAGATTTATCCCAAGTCCTTTGAATCTATTGAGAATGATATATTTACCATTCATATCTTTATCAAAGATATTAAAAAAAAATAAGGAAAACTACATCCTCAAGACGCATGCAACGCGTTTAGTTTTTTCTTATTTTTTCTTTTGAGTAATGTATACGTATAGGTACTTATATGTTAGAAAAAAAAATAAACATACAAGTTTTATTGTAATCTTTGGAATAAGAAGAATTTTATCTTCATTGTCGTAATTTAAATTCCCGAATTTATCGATTAGTTATAATCGAAAATCTTACCCAAAATTAAGTAAATTATGTTAAGTGACACGGTGCGGAGGGCTGCAAGATTTATTTTCAGTAATAACACGTGATACTCAATGTTAACACTATCAAATTTGAGTTTTGATCACAGTTTTTTTTTATTTCATTTTATTGCCCGTCTGTTCAAGTGACGCGTCGCGTCCTGTTCGCGTCGATCGTAGCGCGGCACTAGTCCTAAACCACGGCGAAATGGCGGGAATTCTGACATGCGCCATGAGAAATCGATGCCAAAATTCGTGAATAAGCTATGGCAGGCGCTATATTCGAAATTTTCATGCGCTCATCGTTTTTTCTTTGGTTTTTAATCACATTGTTTGCACACAGGATTACAATTTGCACAACGATAGCTGGGATACAATGTATGTGGAACGTTGTTTATTTGCTCATGATTCTAAAACTCGCTTCTGGTGTAATAAGTTTAAACTATTTATTCAGGTTTGGTATGTAAATAGGTTTTTAAATTCTGTTTACATAATCAAGAGCTTTGCACTCTGAATTAATCATGTGGTTGTTTTGTAAAGTTATATTAAAAAGTTCTCGTTTTTAAGAATCTTAGATGAAGTGCCGTTTCAGTCCTACTGTGTTTCTCTCCACTGTTGGAGATATGCCTCTCCTTAGAAAGAAAGTTTTGCGTGGCTGAGCATATGGATTGGTTTTTTCTCTGTTCTTTACTGTGCTGGTGTGCTGCATAGTTTGCCCCTTTAGTTGGCTCTTACGATACCCACGGGGTTAATAGAGGTAGTGGAACGTAATAGTCCATAGTTATATTTAATCCATCCCCCACCCGGTGGACTCTAAACCTACTAAAACCATATCCATTTAACAGTCCAATATGACGATAATTAATTGAAGAGTAGTATTGGGTTAAGAAAAACTTAAAATCTGCGTCTCCCTGTTAACTGCATATAACATCTAAATCAATCTAACTTCGACCACTTTTTTTTTATTTATTTATACTTCCTGCATTACAATTATTGCACAATGTCGGACTTAATGCCACATAGTATTATCAACCAGTCAACCTTGAGTTAATATGACTGTCTTCCAATGTTTAGCTGACATGTTTTTTTCTTTTATTGAAGCCTACCAAACTGAGCAAAAGTACTCTCCCTGAGGCCGAAGGCCGGGAGAATAATGCAGAATGATTGAGCCTCCAGTCTCACCAACGAAAGACGAGAGTGCGAATGTTATCATTTTAGGTTGGTTTTCTGTGTGAAGGTAGTACTGCCTCAGTCGCTAGTTAGTTAAGACCACGCATAAGTTTTTACACAGAAGTCCGATTTTCATAAATCTTTTTATTGGAAAAGTTCAAAATGGTATTTCAAATTCGGTTGCAATTTCTTTTCTCTAAAAACAGAAGACTCCTGCATTAAGAATATAAATTCCTGTGTCCCGGGGGACTTTACAAGCGTACACGAAACGGACACAAAGAACACCCAGACTCCGAAACAATTTTTTGCGGATAACACAAAAATGTGGTCCAACCCAGGAATCGAACACGAGACCTCAAGCACAGCATTCGCATACGCTCCCACTGCGCCACCGAGGCAGTCAAAATCACCGATCATACGTTTTTTTTTTTTAAATTAGATGGACTACAAAGTAGGATTTTCCAACAGTTAGCAACTAACGTAAGCTTTTAAAAAAAATTGTAATTAATAGATTACAACTACAAAACATTATAAAAATATTTTTTTAGCAAAAAATTAAACCGCCGAAAATTAGTAGTATAAAATAGCTAATTAAATTATTGGCGCCGACAAAAAATGATTTAGGTATGCTTACATTAGTTTAAGAAGTTACTTATTACGGTTAAGTAATAATAGTTTTTTAGTTTCTACTTTGCAGTTTTTCCGGCAGTTTAATTTTTAACCGACTTCAAAAAAAAGGAGGAGGTTCTCAGTTCGTCGGAATCTTTTTTTTTTTTTTTTTTTTTTTTTTTTTATGTATGTTCAGCGATAATTTCGTCGTTTATGAACCGATTTCAAAAAATCTTTTTGCATTGGAATGGGCGTAGCTTACAGGTGGTCCCATCGTCACCATATCGAGATCTGATGATGGGATCCCAAGGAAATCAAGGGAACTCCTCAAATATCATAAGCACAATGTCGCGATTTGGGTACTCGGAATAGTTATTCATTGAAGTCGGTTCCTTTTTGTTAAAATTATATGCTAAAAAGTTTTAAAAGAACCTAAATGAATCATCGTTCTAGCTAAATATCCTAGGAAGTGTATAAGTATGTTACCGACAATCTGTATAATACGGCATTTTAACAATACCTAGGTAATGTACCTATACAATATTTAAAAACGTATAGGTAATGTATGAAATGTTATTTACTAGTTAAGTCGCACGGTGTTCCCCGCGGTTGTAATTATAAATCGCGAGTAACGCTAGTGAAGCTAGTCCATAAAAAAATAGCTTAAGTTCCTCCTTAGGTCATTAACCTTTAGTAAAGAAATTTAAAATTTAAAAAAAAACCTTTTAGATTTTAGTACATATATACTTACGTATATACTTTGCTATGCATTTAGTAAAGAACTGTTCATTTGATATTACATACAGATACTCTATTTTTTTATATGCATAGATTTTACACTTTGCCCGGGTATTCTATTTAATCACAACGCCGGTAGAAAACTAGGTATTCTATGCAACCTCTAGGGAGTTTATAATTCTAAATAACTATATTAAGTATGTAATGGATAATAAAATTTATTTTCGTGGAAGCTAGGTGCACTAAACAAGGTGAAATGGTTCTTCTTTATCGAGACCCAGGTTCGCTACTACGCGGAGTAATTATCCCAAATTATCTCGTCCAAATTATCAATAGCCCTGAAGCCACCGAGTTCCTGGAGCCTATGCAATCGCCAAGAGATATCTATATCTCTTGGAGGTCTACCTCTATGATAGTCCTTTATCGAATTTACAATTGCAAGTCTTCTGAAGAGCTCTTTCATTCCAACTGATCCCACCTTATACCTTCTTCTATAGTACAACACCTGCTGGTCTAGGAAGTCGCCGCTTAAAAGTGGTAGTAATACGTACAAGAACTAAACGGTTTGGTTTTGCCTTAATGTGCCGAGTTTTTAAAAAATTGTAGACGTGATGAATTGACATATCCATCACCGACGTACGTACTTGATGGAATTAAAAGGGTTCTGAGAAATGTATTTAACCTAACCAGTTTCTTATATACGTAAGCCACAATCACACTGCCATTTCTAACCAGGTGTGTGATCATACACCTATACTTATATGCTTTAGTAAGATGTCTAACATTTAGACAGGTTAACGGGGTCCAGAGATTGGTTCGTTTTGTAAGATGTAGTTTTAAACGAGACGGGTACCTTGATGTTAAGCGATTATCACCGCTCATTGATACTTGAAAGAAGTTGCTTGACGTCGTCTGTCGCAAAATTGATGGTATAATTTATGGGATTGTATTGCATCCGTGTACCTATCTAATATCCAGTTTTTTTGTTAAGCTCTGTTAGCGTTTTATTTTATCGTACGAAGTGTCGCACTATCGTTCGTCGATTTAAAGTTTCCTCGTCCTACCGTTTGTCGAGAATCTGTCGCACTTACGCCAGTTACGTTCATCGTGCTGCCCACCCCCTCCCCCCCGCCAAGTTGCATACGTGTATCGTTTTCATTCACATGTGTTGTCGCACCACTGATGCTCGACATATCGTTCTGTCGTCCTGCAGTTCGTTGTATAATTCGTGTTGTTACGAAGTCGTTTGAAGCAAAAAGTTTCTTGAAAAGCACACACCGGTGAAGTATCAATTATCTAAGTGACGTGGATTGATGTTTTGCGTCGTAGAACGGCAGCGGTACATTGATGTTTGTTCTCCATCGTTGAATCCGTCAGTGTTCAGTCAACGCTCGCCAGCTTCAGAACAACAGGAAAATCGGTTCCTGTTATTCAAGGCTACTGAATGATCTTGTACAGACTTAACTATTTTAGATTAGGAGATGGTTTGTCTCGACGTTTGAGTCATCTCAAATATTTATTAGCATAAGTTGTCATAACACCTTTGAAAATATCATGAGACGTAAGTGGTCAAGTTTAGAAAGTAAATAAGTGTCATAATTCAAAAGTTGAAGTCACGAATATTTTAATAAAATATATACACTTCTATTATTAAATCATTTGGACATCTGACACTCAGTGTCACCTAGTCCCAAACTATGACAAGCTCTGCTTATTTTGAGACTGGAGGCACTAGACAACTATTATGAAATATTCTTACATTTATACCTATTTTGTAAATATTTGCACAACACCTAAACTCCGAAACAAATATTTGCTGATAACAAAAATATTTGGTCCGACCCGGAATTCGAACTCGAGACCTCAAGCACAGCAGTCGCATACTGTTCCACTGAGGCAGTCAAGGCACGAGTCTTTAAAATTCTTGGATTTCCTCTACTTTAACAATCATGTTTCATAAATAAACCTTCGTCTGGAATCACTATTACTGAAAACTACCTTGAAATCCGTTGAGTACTTAGAAATATTTAAACGAACGAACAACGGAACCCACCTCATTTTGTACTACTATGTAGATAAGGCTTTCTGATATCATTCAGTAGTTTCAAAATTGTAAGAAAGTTTTGTTGCACCCTACCTTTTTGTGGTCACGAAGTAAAAACTCCTTTCGAATCTCCAGCTTCTACAAGACCATTGAGCTTTTACTGAAACTCCACAATAAATTCGTATAAGTAAGGGCTATTGATTAATTGGAATTTATGGCTCCTTATTTTTTTTTCACCACACATACATACATACGCATACTTACGATATATTATCTTAGACGCAGACGATTACAATATTTTATCTCATCACACAATTGGGATGTAAGGGGGCGAACCACAATCTGTGGCTCCAAGCCAACCCCACATGCTCGTGGTGCATCCTGCTGAATGACGAACGAGGCTCCGGCGACCGACCAATGGGGGTATACCCATCCCAACAGGCGTAGCTAAACAGGCCGGTGACGGGCAGATCTGCGATCACCAACCAGCCTGCCCAGCGTATTGATTAAGGGCATTAACCTCGATGCGTAAGCATCAAAAACCAGGGCCCCCAGTTCCCGGTAGTCCCGCTATTCCTGGTCGTGGTGTCGACCACGGTTACGGCGGGACAGGGGGTGCTAAGAATCTCCGGCCACCACAAAAGACTGACCCTGGCAATCGAACTAAGTGGCGTGCAATTGGAAAGGCCTATGTCCAGCAGTGGACTGCGATAGGCTGATGATGATGATGACACAACTATTGTTGCTCTGCCTTGTTGGTCTAGTGGTTGGCGTATGTCTGCTGACCAAGAGGTCTCGGGTGCAATTCCCGGGTCGGACTAAATATTTGTGTGATCCACAAATGTTTGTTTCGGAGTCTGGATGTTTTCTATGTATAACATGTCTGTATTTACAAAAAAAAGTATGTTTATGTATTTATATCACTTATTTATTACTCATAATACAAGCGCTGTTTAGTTTGGGACTAGATGACGTTGTGTGTAAGATGTCCGAAATATTTATTTATACAGGATGAATTTTTGAGACGAGACAGTAAGGACAGGTACCTTAACGGTTATAGTTACAGAAAAACGCTTTTAGGAGACTATCCATATTTTTTTAAGATATTCTGAACTGCATTTACAGATTTTGGAAAAAATGTACAGCCAGCAAGAAAATGGTCATTTTAAACAAAAACTTTTTTTGATGCCAATCGATCCTGTTTCTTATAAGGATCAAAAGTCTCTACTGGACCGACTGAGGTTTGAGTACTAGAAATGTCAGAAATCACAAAAAACTTTTCTCATACATTTGTACGAAAATAAATCATTTTAATATGTATTTTAGACACAGACAAACATCACTAACATTTAGAAATAATAATGTTCTTGAATAGATTTCATTTAAAATCCTTGTTAATAAATCTTTCAGTTCCTGAATACTATTGTAATTTTTTTTGTGTACCACATGTGACATCCACTTTGACCCGAACTGCCTATTCAAACTGGTGTGGCGGAGTGCCATCTTGCTGAAAGTAAACTTATCGCAATTCTGACAGGAGCCATTCATCCAACTGGTTTTGGAGATTCTCTAAAATGACGTCGTTATACACGGCAGAATTAAGAGTACCTTCACAAAATTCCACCATTACCACTCGATACTTGTGTTTGTCGCAGAGGATATTTATTCGCGTTCCACACCAATGCAAATTCCGTGTTCCTATTATGTACAAAATACGCTTAATACAAAAGATGCATTAACAAGGATTTTAATTGATATCTATCCAAGATAATTATCGGCTGCTACTAGATCGATACAAAAACGAGTGTACAAGACTTATATATTCGTTAAAACGGCGGTCATTTTAAATAATTTATTTCCGTAGATCATCTAAATGTAAGTTATGTTTGTCTGTGTCTAAAATGCATATTAAAATGATGTATTTCCGTACAAATGTATGGGAAAAGTTTTTTGAGATTTCTGACATTTCTAGTACTCAAACCTCAGTCGGTCCAGTAGAGACTTTTGATCCTTATAAGAAACAGGATCGATTGGCATCAAAAAAAGGTTTCGTTTAAAATGATCATTTTCTTGCTGGCTGTACATTTTTTCCAAAATCTGTAAATGCAGTTCAGAATATCTTAAAAAATTATGGATAGTCTCCTAAAAGCGTTTTCCTGTAACTATAACGGTTAAGGTACCTACCCTTACTGTCCCGTCTCAAAAATTCACCCTGTATTGGGTAGTCCTCACCTCTCACCTCACCACCTCAAAAGTCAGTCAGTGAGTCCCATCACCAGCACTCCGATAAGAGAGACAACACTAAATAAAGGAACAATTAAAAATAAAACGCACGTATTTGAAATTCATATTGTATTAATTTATTGTTTAATACGCATTCTCAGCTCACAGCGACTACATCTCTAATGGAAGATTATAACGTATTAATTAATGATAATCCGCCTCGCATTCGTTACCAAACATTAGCCATACCTGGTTCAGGTATCAATAACGTTTTGAAAAAATAATTTTAAGAATGCTTTAGGAATATAAACTGGGAGACTTTACAAATGTAACAGACAGACAGAACACCCAGACTCAGTACAATTACTGGAGTCCATTTAAATAGACAGCATTTCTCTTTCTTTCTTCATTTTTAGTCTTAATATGGTCATTATTGGCAAATTACGAATCTTTAAAAGAGCTCTGCCTATCTCATATAGAACATAGGCGTACATATACATATGTATTTAGCGAACACCAAAGTTTGAAGCAGTTGTTAAAAGATAATATGTTTAAATAAAATTCCGTCAATTTTTTTATACCACTAAAGTGGGAAACAGACGTCTACAATGACGTCACAATTTGGATTAAATCAAATGCAAAGCAGACTATATCGATTTGTATCGAATAAATTACAATTTTAAACTAACAATGCGATTATAATACAACAATTCGAGTGACCAAAGTTTTATACCAACTAATTTATAACAAGTCGATCAACTGACTCACGCTAGCTGAACGATTGGCGTGCCAGCGGTATTCGGTGGGGTGAGGTAAGGTTCGAGCAAATAAATATCAACCCTTATTAAAACAAATATAAAATTTTCAATGTATTTACAGCCACGCTTATTTCAGCACGAATAGGGTAGTACTTACTACCCTCTCATAGAACATCAACCTAAAAATGAAAGCATTCCTGTCCTGTCTAGAAGTATTTCATTCAGGCGCCATAGTGTGGGTCACCATGTTGCATTGCCTGCCCTCACAATGAGGATGGTAACTCCTGGATCCTATTCCTGCTTTCCAACAGGCAGAGAAGCGTCAAGAAATCGATTAAATACAATATTATAAATTGACTTTGGAAGCAAAATAATATAACTAATTGTACTGACTTTAAAATATACCTAAGTAGTCCTGCTTACTAGTTCCACCTGTTTTACCTTAATTTCAGTTTAACACGGAGTGACTGGCATCGGACCTCCGCAACCCTGAGGGAGAACTGAGATTCGAAAGTTGAACTAGTTGTCAGTATATTTTAGGGCACTGAATTCCGAATAACGTTTGCCATATATGTTCATGACAACCGGGACCAACGGCTTAACTTATGGAAAAAAGGTAAATATGTAATATAAATTAGAAGTTACTACAAGTAACTTTAAATGTTGTCAATAGACGAGGGTAGTCGTCACAACGAACCATAAACTCAAAACACGTCGGGCCAAAAAAATTGGTCACAAGAATAAAAAAAATCGTCCATGTTTTAAATTATATAGGTCATCTATATTTAATAACTCCGCTATGATATCGGATACATTTTTACTATAAATGTCATACATTATATACTGCACACTTAACATCATACAAATTATACTCGGAAATAACACTTAAACATTAACTAATGCTATATTACATTTCTCAAATATCCAACAGATCGTTCGGTTACTACATTTATTAATTATATATATTGATAAACATATATTATTATACAAATAAATATTGTTTATTAAACATTATTTCCTAGTATAGCTATGAATTCATTTAACTATTAAATCATATAAAATAATGTTTATACAAAACTAAAAATGTAAGATAATTTGAAAGACAAGGAGCTTATATTTGAATGTTTTGGTAAATCTAAGGTTTATGTACGACGGTGACCGCCGCACCACGCACAGAACAACACAACAAGTATAGCGACTACAAGTGATGGGTCTCGTTCGGTAGACAAAGAGTAAAAATCGACAACAACGTTTACTATTCAAAAATCACGCAACAGTAAACCAAAGTTACCCTGTTCAGAAGACATTGTATATCTTAAAAATTGTGTCCTCAGCCTTTCAATGATATCATTTTGTTTTCATTTTTTTTTTCAATAATTTGACAGATAATAATTACCAACACTTGTATTCAAAACAAAAATATTCCGAGCAACTGTTCTACTGACTACTAACTTAAACAGTACTTAAAGCTTATTTTAAACTAATAATAATAATAAAATAAATGTACTCGAATTGGATAACATTATCTGTCAAAGTGTTATTACTAATTTGCTAAGGGATCTATGAAATACAGGGTTTTCAAACGAATATCAAACTTATATCAACAGAAATAACGTTGAAATTAGAATCTACATCAACATTTGGGAGTAAGTAGACGGATACCAGTGACGATTATATAACTGTATTACATACACAATGTAGACGTGCAAAATTATTGTGTTTTTAAAAGAAAATACATTACATTTTGAACCTTAAACAAGATTTTACATACATTAAAAAACTATTGATTTTACTTTACATTAAAGTGTATTTTTCTTTGAAATAATAATTTTGCACATCCCACTAACAACTTACATCTAAGGATATATTATATATTAATAAAAAATCATCGAGATTGGAATTTTACGTTAATATATTAATTATCATTTATAATTATATAATAGAATACACCTACACAGTAGGAAAGTTAAACAGAAATATGTCCATAACACTAATATTATATTTACGACAGGAATTATTTTGGTGTAAGGTCGTTACTGAAGGATCTTACAGTAATATTTTTAAACTTGAATTATAATGTATATTATAACTATGATGTCATCTGAATGACCTCGGCAAAGTATTTTTTTTGTTGAAATTCTTTTTGTTGTAATATAATATTGAACCAATTAATATTATTATATGATTATATTTTAAGATATTAGGTAGTGTTTTTTAGACTTAAATATGAATAAAATAATCAAAATGTAACATAGATAAATTTAGATACCGTTTGGGTGTTCTTAAATCTTTTGTTCTTGATCATCATTACGCCTGCGAGTATTATCAACCAAAGGTAATGTGATTATTACATTTAATTAAACACAAGTAAAAATATCCTCTGTAAGATCTTCAGCCAGACAGCAAGTAAATTATTAACCTTAACCATATCGGAGAAAGTATTCGAGACAAAGTAATAATAAAATGCAAGACAGTCCAGCTTTAACACCACAAGGTAAAATTACCTATTGTTCGAATAAACACTTAAACACTATGCAATACTTTAAATTTAATTTCAAAAATTTTTATATTTAAATCGAAGCTTTTATATTCATTGTTTTAAAATCCCTTTCGTTGGGTGGTTTTATTGGCCTCAAGTGTATTTCGTGAAAGGGATTGAGAGGCGTAATATCAGCCGATTATTTAGAATAAAAATTGGGTAATTTAGACAATAGGGTATTAAGTGGTGATACCTCAAACGTTATGTTAAAATTACCCAAATTTTATTTGATTTTTATTTATTCATATATTTTATATTATTTATGGAATAGTTCATTATACACACATATACTAGGACATGGCACAGCCTGACACTATACACTTAAAATCAGGCATAAATCAACACATAGAGAATTAGATATTTATATTTTTTATATTTAATTCGGTATTTAACCGTGCAGCCATTATGCTTACGATAAATTTATATTAAAAATCTACGTTTTAAAAATTTACATTAACCATTAATAAAATTAGTTATTTTTGGCATTGGATCGTGGGTTTACACGATAATAGAACGTATTTACACGAGACATAAGGGTGGGTCTACATCGCTGTCTTGAATTGACTCAAAACTATCAATAATGACATTATTGATTGTAGGGAAACGTATCAGAGAATGCTTTATATTAATTCAGAGATGATAGAGAGACCGCGATAACTATTTATTACATTAAATTTGAAAAAATTATAGCACAGGTTAAGGGAGGGAGGTAGGTCACCCTGGACACTTGTACGTTGCTGCCCTTAGAGCACGCTCCCCATAATCAGGGAGATACACAAAAGATTTAAACAAAAAGGAACGCTCATTGTAACACCTTAAAGTTCAATATTGACCGCGCAACAACACCTCACACAATTTCAGTAATAATTATCAATACTTTTATTGTTCGTTGAAAGTACATTACATCGGAAGCATGTATGTTTCACCTAAGGGTCATGTATCTAGAGCAGTTTTTGTGTAGTTACGTTTAACTGGCAGTTATGAAGGGAGACCGGTCATAAATATATGGAATTTTAGTACCAGATATTACCGACAGAGTACCAATAAGATAAAAAAAAACTGATTCCCAACTCTAGACATTTTGGATATCTATTGCTGAAGTAGAGAACAATGCTCAATTTAATAAGCAAAAAATCAGTTAGATCCTTAAGAAGAAAATAATTTTCAAAATTTCGACAGATTATTTTTTAATGCGGTTTTTTATTGAATCTCAAAATTTCGACTACTCGTTATTATATATTTTTGATATTATTCTTCTTTGCGTGTTGCATGTCAGTAAAAAGGCATAGACCAAGGTAAATTGTTCATTTGATTAATTAAAAATAATAAAATTATATATTTTACTTTTAGTGTTAGTGATGCTACCCATCGGATTTTTTTTTAATTTTACATTGAACCATAGAATAGAGTATCGGTCGTGTTTATTAATGGCCGTGTATACAATATTGGTTAACATTGTTCTTAGATAGATACAGTGGTCTAACTGTGACAATGATTATAATTTAACACTTAATACATATTAATGCTATTTGGTAGTAAATAACTTAAAATTATACACTTATAAAAACATCGAAATTACTAAGATTCGAAACATTAAACGTTGGAATATGATATTTCCATTACTAAACACTTTTATTGCACATTAAAACGATGATTAAAAATAAGATGATTTCCAAGTAAAGGTTCGGATCGGAATAGATTTTAAAATCTTCAAACGAAATTAAATTGTGTACACAGTATTTTAAGTCTTTATTACTAATTTTCTTTCGTGACCAATTAGCTGTGAGCGTCTTGGTAATATGGACTTTAAATACTTTGGTGTACGATTTAATTTCGTATAAAGATTGTAAAATACTATAGCTAGCCGTTGGGTGATAATCATCCTTATTACTTGTAGAAAAAGATTGATTTGGCCTAATTTCCACACAACAAGGTTGTATTCTGAGTCCAATATCTATCGAAAACAGTGTTTACTGAGTCCAATGGAATGCAGAAAGAAAATGTAGAAGAGTCACCGCAGTTAGTGATACCTCGAAGTGTTCACTCGTTAGGATGAGAATTTCGGTGCTCATCCTTGCTAGATGTACAAGAAGATTAACGTAGTCCGATTTTCACAGAAGATGGTGGATACTGAGTCCGATGCAATGCAAGGAAGATGTAGAAGAGACTCACTGTTGTTAGTGATACCTCGAGGTGTTCACTGTGTACACACACAATATGAATACAAGATTGATCTATTGATTCAAATCCAAATTTTACATAAAACGGTGTGTTTGTTGAATCCGATGCAGGACCGAGATGTACGAGGAACTCACCGCAGTTATTGATATCTCGAAGTGTTTGTTTGATGGTAATCATCCCTACTATGTAGGATAGGAGAAGATTGATTTAATCCAATATTCACAGAACACATTGTATGAAGATGTCGAATGGACTCACCACAGTTAGCGATACCTCGAAGGTTCTCGAATGTAATCATCCTTACTATGTATACAAGAAGATAGGTGTATAGGGAGATGTGTAAGGAACTGACCGCAGTTAGCGACACCTCGAGGGGTGTTCACTTGTGGGAGCGCGGCGGCAGGGGTGCGGGGGCGGTGTGTGCGGGGTGTGGGGGGTGAGGGGGCGGCGCGCGGAGCAGCAGCGGCAGGCGCGGCGCGCCGCCCGCCCCTCATGTGGCCAGCGCCGCGCTTAGCTCGCGGTGGATCGAGCTCTGTAACAATACAATTAAATACTGTGTCTTAAACCATTACCAGTGTTGTTGAAAAGGATCTTCTTCAATCAAATGCAATTGCTTACGATAATTGAGTTTAATGGTTGAAGATTACAAAGTTGGGTAAAAAGTAATATATATAGTTCTGTGAGTGTTACACGGCTCAGATGGCGCCAGCGGGCCCGGATGTGGGGGAAACCGTTCCGTTCCGTTCTTGTTGCCTCAACAACCAGCATGTTGCTTAGTCTCTGCTTTCTCCCTATCTTCTTTTTTTGCTGTTGCTCTGTATCCTGCCATTATTGTTATTTTTGTTTTTTTTTAAATTCACTAGTACATTACCATTTAGTACCTACTTTTTAAATATTATTTTGTAGATAAAGGTGCAGGTTGCGTTATTAATATAAGAGAACCTCTTAGGAATAAGACACATTATGTAACTCATTATTGCGCAATTGTTTGTTGTCCTGAATAAAAAAAAAAACATTGGATTTTTAAGACCATTTTGCGAAGTCAGAAACAATTCACTATGCTACACTGTATCGCAATGAGAATGATAGTACCTATTGCTGGATTCTACTCGTGCTTTCCATCAGGCAGAATAAAGTCACTTTAGTAGGCTTAAATATTAAAAAAAAAACAACACAAACAACTCCCTGCTTCATTTCCCACCTTTACCTCGATATAATTTATTACATGAGCCTGAGGGAATAATTGTACTCTACCAGATGAAAAACATAAGTCCAAGAAAAGTATTCACCATATCCATTGCGAAAGCAGACAATGCAGTGTGACCACTATCAGTATCACTGGACTAAGTATGGGCTAACTAAACTTCCCTTTTTACATAATAAATTAATTAAAACATTTGACCGCCCCTAAAACAGAAGAAGATGGAAAAGTCAACATCAATTTCTCCTTTAATAGTAACCAAATAACAAGAGTAAAGAACACAAAATAATCACATCTTCTAGTCGACTTGTTTGTATTGAATCATCGCTGTTCATTTGATATCAGTTTAAAAAAAACAAATACTCAATAAATAATAACATCAAATAATTGGATAGACCTATTTCCAGCAGTGAACTGCGATAGGCTGATGATAGTGGGAGTCATGTCTTTCCATCACAAACAGAGGATCCTCCGACCAAGCAAGGTAATCATGCCAGGTGGGCTGAGACGTAACAGTTCATGATAAGAAGTTACATTATTGTATGTATTGCTAAATCGGAGCGAAAATTTCTATATTGCATTACAGGATTTTTAGTTACTACTCTATAGTTCGTTACTCCGTAATTCGGTGTGTATCGGATAGATGGCGCTGTAATGTATGAACTCACCAACTCATCAAGTTGCCTCGCCAGTTGGTCGTTAAGCGCCTGGATCACTTGTCGCTGACCGTCCTGAGCGGCTAGTGCCAACTCCAACTGACTTTGGGCTAATTTAGCTTCAGCATCCTGAAATAAGGAAATATAGGTATATACATGTATCCGTATTTTTACATAATTGTGTATGCGTGAAATGAAATTGTTTTTAAATGTATCTTTTATATTATTTTATATAAGATACCATTTGCATTAAGAAAATATTCGCTACCTTTCATATTATTTAGAATGAGATATCATTCGCATTAGACTCTTAGGGGACGTATAGGGAGGTCTGGCCTCAGCCCTCTCCTGAGAAGAGATCTAAGCCCAACAGTGCAAAATTATGGGTTTTTGTTATGATGATGATGACCATTCGTATTAAAACAATACTGACGCATCAATCAAGATCCTACAAAACGATATTTTGTTGGAACCTAATTGGCCAGGGGGCAGGACTAGATCTATGCGTCACTATTTTCTTAACACGAATGGACATTAAGTTAACTAATAAGTGGTATCAATAACAAACAGCACAAACACTGCTAGGTATTCACAATTGTTATGTATGTGTAGTAAGTAAATAACGTCAGAAAATAAAAAATAAATGTAATGTTTAATATTTCAAGACATTAGATGCTGTGAGGTTTGTATGTTTCCTTCTCTTTGCAGTGCTGCTACACTGTGCAGCTTGCAGACGAAACCCAAGGCATGAATAAGGGTGGTGACATATGATACTCTTATTCGCTTTTAAATACGATAAGCCATTTCAATGTACGAACCTGTTCACTCTTCTTTGATTTCGTGATCTGCGTTAATTCTTCATTCTTCTGCGCTAGTTCTGCTTCGAGCTGTGCAACACGCTGTCGCAGCTGTTCTACTTCGTTGGCTTCTGCACCTGAAAGAATACGAGGTATACACATAAGACATTTTGATATAAATTTACAAGAAAATTGGACATTTGATGCTGACAAAAACTGAGCGAGAATTTTCATTACGCGATTCAGAAATTACAGTACGTAACATTTTCGTTATAAATATTCCTGTAGATATATTTTTATATCATTTTAATAATATAGACTAAGGAAGATTATAAACTCATAGAGGACCAAGTTTGGCCTTTTTCAGATAGTCCTAACTCTTAAGTAGCCCTCCGACGAAAGTTTTCATAACGAAAGTATCCTACAGTATTCAAGTTTAAAAACTGCAGAAAAGGGTGCTCCGAAACGAGTAATATCTATATCTAAAGAGTGATGATACAATTGAATTGAATAATTGCGCTGTGCTGGCATTTTACAAACGTAAATTTATTGGAAAACTAACGTATGGGAATGACGGCATTCTAACGCAAAGTTACCACAAAATTATACTACCCAACAATACAAGAGAATAGAGGCATTGGCGATTGTAGAAAGAGATTCCATGCCAAAAACTTGCATAAAAGTTGTATAAATCAAAATTAAAATTCACTTCAAGACACCTAGTGACTACCAATTGAGTACCTAAAACCCTTCCCATCTTTACCTTTTCCAGCGTAATGTCGAGCCCTCGCCACTTCCTCTCTGTATTGGTGAAGCTGGCGTTTCCATTCGTCGACGTTGGCGGTACTCTCCTGCAAGGCAGCCGTCAGACGAAGGTTGTTGCTCTTCAGGGTAGCCAGCTCAACCTCCCACTTTTTGGCATTTGCGGAACTGTAACAGAACATCATGATAATGTAACAGCTACATTTATTTATTATAATATAATTATGTTTATGTAGTGTAAAGCTTGACTTGACAAAATATTTGAACGAAAGACTTTATTTATTTTAGACATAGAGTATGCGAGATCTCGAGGGCTCAAAAATTCAATCTCGGCGAGATCTTGGCATTTTTGAGATCTCGAATGGATTTCGAAGAGATTAGATTACTTAAATATGATCGAAACTGCTTATTATTTGTGATTATATTGTGAGTAACATTCAACATCAATTACTGAAAAAACACATTTTTACTTATGATAATGAACACAAAAATTCAGACCGGTGAAATCTCTTATAAAGAAAGTACCTACTTACTTAGACAAAGATAATAATAGTAAAAACAAGAAAGTTTACAACAATTTAAAACTCGCTCCTAAACTCTAGGAGTGATTACGTGTGATCACTCCGAACTAAATAAGAGCGATTTTGGAAATAGCTTATTAAAAAAGTATAAGTGCTTAGAGTGCTGTCGCGTGCATCTCGGCCGTGATCTCGTCATTTTATGCTTCGAGATTGCTCACGAAAAATGAGGTGAGATCTCGGATGATTTGGATCTCGCGAGGTAGAAATTGTTTTTTCTAGACATTTTACTCTTATATTGATTCTGCAACGCATCTCCAATGTAATCGGAGTTCTCGAACTGAGGTCTGAGCTGAGAACCAACCTACCAGAAAATACGTAGCCTCTGTCTTATCTCTCAGTAAAAATAATGATTATTCAATTGTCATCCTATTCTATCCTTTCACCATTTTAAAGTGTTTAGTTTACGACAATATGATTAATCCCTATTTCATGATACGCAAACATAAGTAGAAGTACGTGGCTAAATATATAGTACAGCTTTCAATTATCAAGAAAGATGTTTAAGGAAGAAACTATGCAAACAAATGCATTAACATGTAACGGGTGTATCACTGAAGATTTGCTCAGACGTATAAAATCATTACCTATTAGTATACAAAAAAGATGTTTCACAACCAGTCGATTCATATTAAGACGATAATAAGGACACAAAGCTAGAGCTAAAGATTTAGAAAGAATTTGTACTAATCTCATTGCAGAAAAATTATAAAATCAGTGGGTGTGTAAATCGTGCAAACTAAGCCAAAGTACAACGTTTCAATTATTAGCTAACCTGACCCATAAAGCTTTCATATTCAATTGAACATATTCATATAGACTTCTCACAAGCATTTGACGCAGTTTACCGACACTTTCCAAATGACAAACTTCACATGTCTTTCTGGAGTTTAACCGCGAGGATGACTCGTGGTTTTAATTGTCACCACACCAACTATTCCATTAACCATTTAGTGTTGCCATTTCAATACACAGAGTCGGCTATGTTTCAATGTTTAAACACACACTATACAAGTGCATAATATCGATACGAACATTATTATTTTATATCGTTACTAGTTGACCCAGCGAACTTTGTACCGCCCAACTTTGAAATTCCAGAACTTGATCGCAGCGCCACCTACCGGGTCCAATTGCGAATCTAAACCATTCCCAGATCCCCTTGAACACACACAAAAAATTTCATCAAAATCGGTCCAGTCGTTTGAGAGAAGTTCATCGACATACACACTCACACAAGAATTATATATATAAAGATGATAACGAGCAATTTCATCAAGTGTTTTAGGTCTGTTTACGCCCTCAGTTTTAGTTCCAATACAAGTAACATTATCACTTTTCGTAGATGTATATTATCAGACTACGTTGTATTCGTTACTTGTTAGGAATTTTCCACAATATTCAGACGTAGGAAAAATTTAATAACACTCAAAGATGTTGCCTATACTCCATAACAATAAGGTCAATCTAAAGTAGGTTGAAGTATATACTTAATAGAACTTTTAAGCTTCTTTATCACAGTTCACCGATTATCGATTTACATTGAAAAGAGTCAAATGCGAACACAATAAAACCACTTAGGTGATGTATATTCCGACTGTTTCCAAAACTTTCCTATATACAATCAGTTTAAATTTCCTCTTACGTTAATATTCTTAATCGTGCAAATAAGTGAGGTTGACTTCACGCGCCAATACCGTCCGCATTACCGTCATGTCACGCCGCGTTCAATCTCGCTGCCCGCTCCACTTTCGATCATAAACCACATGAATTACGATTGCGCAATGATGTGGTGACGTGCACATCGATTATGCGAGACGCTTCATCTCTTGCTTCAGATCGTGTTGTATCATTTATCTGTTGATCGTTATGCGTGACAATGTTAATTTCATTCATTATACACATACAGCTTTTAAAGATGAATGGATGAAGGTGTGAGAAATGTGTACCTGCAAGTGAACTCTAGATTGGTAATGCATTAATATTTGACTATTATTATGAATGCAAAAGTATTGTATGTCTATGGGATCTCGATGAAACTTGGCACAGAGGTAAAAAACCAAAGTAAAATTACTTATCATTATCACATCAACAGCTTTAATAGTCCTCTACTCGACAGGCTTACGTTAGAAAGAAGGTTTATACCCTAGCTCTATTAAACCATTGTGGGTCGGACCGGGACTCGGCCCAGCACACGCTTGAGGACTGCCCTGCTTGGGAGTCCGAGCGTCGAGTCCTGGTCGGACAGAACCTGTCACCACCAGCATTGATCGCGGCAATGCTGGCGAGTGAAAGAATGGGAAGCCGCGGTCTCTTTCTGTGAGAATGTTATGCTCCAGAAGGAGTCCGCAGAGCGGGATCGGGAAAGGGCTGATCCCGCTCGAAGGAGGCGTCGAAAGGGACGCGGTAGAGGCCGCTAGCTCCTCAATCGTCGCCTAAGGGTCGCTGCGGTCACATTCTGGGGAAATGTGACCGCTGCAAACGACTCGAGATAGGTGGACACCCCCGGTGTGGCCGGGGGGTGTCGTCTAAGGCGGGTTGATGGTCCGCCTCTTATACAGAGTGGTGAGAGGCGCAGCAGCATCCTGCCTGGGGGTTGAGTTCAGTCACCCCAGATGTACGATGTACCCCAGATTACACCCCACACACGCCCTTCGCTTGCCCCACAAAGGGTATTGGTGCCCAAAGCATTCCCCGCGTAAAAAAAAGGTCTATTAAACGATGCTGACCAGATAGGTTGGTATAGTGCTTGTTTTAAGATTTACTTCTCTTTACAGTGATGTTATTTTGCGTAGTTTGTTCCTTAAATTGGCTCTTACGACAATCATGGCATGAAAAGGCGTAGTCACACTTCATATGCTTAATTTCAAACCACTTTATTCACATATAACACACCTTCTTTATCAGAATGCAAGAAGAACTATAATTTTTATGCGGTTTTAATCAAGCGGCTACTACTTCAACCGATTTTGACTGAATATTAGTTTTTCCACGCGATTGGCGTCGGAATTCAGCAACCCAGAGGGTGAATCGAGTTCGAAGATGGAACTAGTTATCAGTTTATTTGAAAGTACTGACTTTCCAGTAAAGATTGCTATAGATGTTCATGACAGTCAAAACTGACGGCTTAACGTGTGCTCTTCGAGGCACGAGCGTGAAACACCGTGAAACTACCATACTCTGGGATGTTATTAGGAATTTCTCGTAAGAAAAACTCAATCTACACTTTTAGTCTCGAACCAGGATTTACCAAATTAAATAAACTTTCAAAATTTTTATGCAGAAAAAACAGTTATTTAGGTGTTATTATTATAGTTTTTAGAGCAAATACTGATAATACATCCCAATGAACAATTACGTTACAAAACACGTAAAATAATAAATTCTATAATACATATTACACTCTTCCTGAAGTAATCGACGCAGTGTAACGCAGTGAACATATTTAACGAGATCATAATATAATTGCAACTATTTATTTGTTGCTTAACATCTTGTCGTACAGATATGGTACAGGAAAGCGATGCCAGAAGAATAAGTGTGTAGAAATTTGAAAAAATTGAAAAACACTGTATAGGTATTTCAGTAACAGCAAAATTGAGATTAGTAGCAGTGATCGTGTGGGGCCAAAAGGGGCTGTGGAGCACTCGTCAATTTTGAGTGACAGGGTATTAAACCCTCATATGATTCGTCTCTTCGTTTCCACCAATATTTATACTTTTTTGTTATAAATTCGACCGAAAATGAATTCTATCAAGCAAAGTAGTCACTTTAGCAGGGTCTAAAATAATAATAGAAACCTCTGTCTTCTGACTGCCTTGTTGGTCTAGTTGTGAGCGTATGCGGCTGCTGATAAAAGGTGTGAGCTTCGATTCCTGGGTAGGACCAAATAGTTTTATGATCTGCAAATATTTCTTTCGGAGTTTGGGTGTTTTCTATGTATAATATGTATGTATTTACAAAAAAAAAAAAGTATATTTGTATTTATATCAGTTGTCTAGTACCTACCCATAGTTCAAGCTCTGCTTAGTTTGGGACTAGATGATGTTGTGTGAAAGATGGACAAAATATTTATTTATTTATTCCAAGCATTCACGGCTAAATTACTGAACCTAGTAGGATGAAATTTACATTGAAGATCCTTTTATTCTTGACTTCTAGGCTACTATTTAACGCGATTACCGACTTACACCCTTCCGGAGTTGTGGGCAAAACTAGTTAGTAAATAAATGTCAACAAAATCAAGAACCACAAGCACAGTAGTGAAGAAAGAAAATATTCAATGGCTTGGTTGGGCTAGAGATAGAACTTATTAAGTATATGTCCGAGTGGTGATGGATTAAGAATACAGAGTGTCACCACCCCTATTCATCCCGCGGATGTCTTAAAAGGCGACTAAGGGATAAACTACGCAAGACAACATCGATGCAAAGAGAAGGAAAACTTGAAACCAACCATATGCCAACCCGTCTGGCCAGCGTGGTATAGTAGGCTAAAACCTCCTTTCTAAGGAGAGGCCTATGTCCAGCAGTGGACTGTTAAAGGCTGTTGATGATGATGATGAAGTTTAACTGCCTATATTCAAGGAAACGACGAGGCACTGAAGTTTTATAATTATAATACATTTCGTGAACCGTTAAAAATGATACTTCTGCTGCTTTTATATATAATGGCTTTTATATATAACTGCATCAAACATACGGATAACATTTTCCTAATCGTATCGTTAATAAGCATGAAGATTGAGCGATTCCACTGCAGTGCACGGTTCGGTATCGGTGTTATGTAAAAACATTTATAATAGGTATTATACGATATATGTGGTCGAGAGCTAACTGTAACACTTGGCTAATAGATGAAGCGATTTCTTAGTTACGCATTCTTACACATTCCGCTCAGATGGACAGCTGATAAGGTAGGTAATAGAATAGAAAATGAGTTTGCTTAGAACTGTATATCTATTAGGATTCCGTATTTAAATGAAAAAAGGGTAGGGATTTTGAGGACTCCGTACTTAAATAATGGTCAGATATCCAAAACGTATTTTTTGCTGTTTTCTATTAAATCCCTATGTAAATATTTATGTGGAAAATTTTACAAATACACTACTGTTTGCAGACATTTCGGAGTGATTTTTACTACAAATTCTAAAGACTCTTTATCTGTCTGTTACTTTATCACGGCTAAATCGCTGCATCGATTACAATAAAATTTGGCATGGTAAGGAATTAAATTGATATTTTTATTTAAGGAGAGGCCTATTTCCAGCAGTGGACTGTTAAAGGCTGTTGATGATGATGATGATGATGATTTAAGAAACGCCATAGGCTACTCTTTACCACGATAACCGTAATATTGGTATCTTGGTCCTGTAGGAATTACCTAAACACCGCGCTTTGTACACTACATATCTGACATTTTATGTACTCTATTGTAACTCTGTAAAATGTATTCAAATAAAAAGTTTTACAAAAACCTAGAAAAGGCAGACAGACGATATTAGAGGTCTTCAGTGTTTATAAAAAACTCCTAGTATTTATATTAGTTTGTTACAATACTTACAATGGAGCGGAGTGTTCTCCGAAAGATGAACGAAGTCCACCGAATATAAAAGTGCTTACCGTGAGTCAACGCGAACATTGTTACATTTCGAATTAATTATGAGAGCCTTAGCTTTGCTTAATGAATAATTTATTATCACGAATTGGATTAAATCCAAACTTATGTAGACAAGAATTAAGTGTTTTTGGGGCGTAAGGTTATTTTTGGTTTAGATATTTTAGTCTCATTTAAACAATATTTTTACGTTACCGACGTGCAACAAGAAGCAAGTGGAATAGGACAGATCTTTGTCCAGCAGTGAACTGTGACAGGCTGATGATTATCATAATCATCATCATGAACAACTCATAATGTCCCACTACTGGGTTTGGGTTTGATCTCAGGAGAGAGGGCTATGATGATGATGCAAAAACCTTGATAAAGACATCAATTTTACTACTTACTACAATTAATTACTAAGCAATATTTCGATATTTGTAGGTTTTCTTTTTCCCATAAAACATACCGACAAATTAAAAGGAAATTTCCAGTAGATATAATAAAGCAACATTATAAAATACAAATACATATAATAAAATATCGTCAAATTCTGATGATTGGTATTGTATACATGAAGACATTTTATGTATTTCTGAAGCTAGTAAGGATTCCCTTTTAATCTTTTTCTGAGGGTAACCAAAAGGCCGAAATGGAACCATATTACTAAGACTCCACTTTCTGTCTGACAGTCACGTGATAACTACTGTTGTTGTAGTTTTTACGAATGATGTATTTCTGTTACCGAATACTAAACAATGAACACTAAAACAGAAATTAATTTTGGAAATAATATGACTAAAATAGAAACGTAAATAGTGTATAATGTTTTATAGATAATTATAATGTACGTTTCTTCACGTCCAATTGCTGATTTTTTGTACCTGAATTTAATTTGGAGATTGATAAAATAAAGAGATGCCTCTCACAGTACACCATCAGTAGGTACCTAACGACTTCCAAACTTCGTATAGTGTTCTTAACAATGTGTTCAATTTGAGATCAATATATTTTATTTAGTACAAAGCCTAAAGAAAAGCCATAAATAGCTGTGTTTATCATTTTTTATGTTATGGCAACATTACTGGCTTAAATTTATGTTAGCACCCCCATAAAACATATTTATTGCTGATACATTTTATTGTTTTTTAAGGGCGACATTTGTTGCGGAGACAGGGGATGTTAACATTATTATATGGAGGTCAACGAATGTAAGAACAGAGAAAAAAAAAGAAAGAAGAACAGCATATGGATAGAAAATATGGAAATAAATACGTCATATGATAGAGTGGAAAAAATAAACTTATAAAACCGACTCAAAAGGGAATGTAATAAATATTTCTTTTATTTAAGCTAAACAAAGTGACTACTCTGCCTGATGGTAAGCATGAGTAGATCATCACTTTGAATATATTAATATCTAATAAATAAATAAATATTTCGTACATCTGATACATTACGCTATAGATAGAGTCCCAAACTATGCAGAGCTTGTATTATGGGTACTATAAAAGACAGCTGATGTAAATACATAAACATACTTGTTTTTGTAAAGGATCACACAAACAGTTGGTTCGACCCGTGAATCGAACCCGAGCCCACAAGCGCAGCAGGCGCATACGTTCTCACTGCTCCACCGAAGCAGTTATGCTTTTAAAATGATGCGAGATGCTTGACATACGTAAAACGATAATAAAAGTTGTTAACGGTAGTAAAATCACTTCAATATGTAGAAAAGGAACGTCAACCCTGCGGGCCAGCGTGGTACAGTAAGCCAAACCTTCTTTCTAATGTGAGACATTTGTTGTTGATGATGATGAAAGGAAACTTTAGTAGTTAAATCATCACAACATAAACCTAAACATTCATGACCAGCCTTAAAGATTACGTATTACTAATACATTTTCTAAATTACCGTTTACGCATACTTAGAGTCAGGGTGAGAAACGTCACAGTATCAAAAGTGCAAATCACTAAACACTTTTGTCCAATCATGTTTCATTTGTTTGTGCTATGGCGTAACAATCACACATCAACGATGAAATACTAGGAAGGATTAGCAACACATGACATGACAACCCACAGTCGGATATTGAAGATTTCACTGAACTAGAGGTCAGTTGGAGATCGAATTTTGTCTTATTTCTTTGACCGTTATTGTACCCGATTACGGCAAAGCCAAAGGAGAGTTATAATTTTAACAGGTTGTGTGTAAATGTATGTATGTTCATTTGTCCACAACTACTTATCAGAACTGAGCAAATGAGGTATCGCTAGAAGCGTCTTGACCGTCCGCTGGATATCTTTCTGACTGGCTAGATTTCCTTTTCAGAATTCGAGTAGCCTGAGTCCTATATAACCACCACCAGGTGAATTTACGCAGAGATAAAAAGGCCGGACCTTACACAATATATATAAAATAGATATAAAAAATAATCAAGACTCAGAAAAACAATTAGTGAATTACACAATCATCGCCACCAAGGCATACCAATAATTGTTTCATGAACGTTTCCCCTTAGTCATATTTTCGTATCACCAACATTTAGGGGACACCTATGTACTTAGATGTTTCATATAATTTAGGGACTACCTACGTAGAAGTAAGGGCTGCTAGAAAGGAATCGGTTGAAGTAAAGTTTGTGGAAATCATTAAATCTTTTATCATAACTGGGATGATCGCTACAGTGCATCGAGATATTGATTTATTCATAAAAAAATAATTTCATAAACCTTACAAGCAGCTACATCTAGAACTTGCCAATAAAGGCAATTCTTATTACAATAGACCTGGTGTTAAGAACATAATTTGTTTACTACAAGCACGTAACACAATTATCGCTTTAGTCGTTTTCCGGCGGTGCTCGCAGAGGGAGACGACGCTTCGTGAAGTTTCCAACACGTTTATAAAGCGATGTTATTAACATCAATCTTGAGTCACTGTCGGAGAATTGGCACGCGTTAGTAAATTATATTTGTTACCCATTAGATAGGCGGAATAGAATGAAAACGAATGTTGTCGTTATTCATTGTTACGTATTTACTTAATAGATTTATAGAAAGCTAGTTTAGTCTAAAGATTTTTTTTTTTTAACCCGACTACGGCCTTCTGCTAAGCCAAAAGGAAGGAGAATAGTTTTGGTAGTCTATGTTTATATGCTACCACTGAGCCTAAAATATTGAACCGATAGTAGGTGACAATAGATTCGTAATAAACTAATAAACCTTATAATAGCCCGAGTGGCATAAGACTATTTAAATTGATAAGTTTTTACGAAGTCCCGTTTTAGTTTTTTAAATGTGAAGGATTTGTAAGTAAGCACAAAGCACTTATAATTTTTAAGCGAGAAAGTTGTTGATCTAGAGACTGATTTGGATAAGACTGAGGTCAGGGTTTGGAGTCCCACCCATGACAAGAAGTATGATACACGGCAACCTAAATATCATCATTCATGCTGAGTGCGAGTGAGTGTGAGACCGGGGGCCTAATGATGCAGAACCATCTCACAAGGCCGCCATAGTGTGGGTCACCATGCTTAATTGTCTGCACTCACAAGGAGGATAGTGACCCATACTCTTGGATTCTACTCATGCTTACTCACTCAGAGTATTAGACGCATTCCTCTGTGTGATAGGAGTACCAGTCACTTTGGTGGCTTAATTATAAAAAAGTATAGACCCGATACACATAGATTAAATATTTATTTATATAGATTATAATGACCTACACACAAATACACACAGACAAGAAAATTTCCACTCAACACTATCTCGGAAAATGAGATGCCCCTTTTTTGTTGAAGACGTTAACATTAAGATCATATTGATAACAGCTCATTGTTATGTGAACACAAAGGCGTATGACACGACAGGCGAAACAAAGAGGTTCGGAGTGCCTCGAGACTTCGTGTTAATACCTATCTTGTTTGAAGCATCTTATTTACGTGTTTGACAATACTGAGCTGTTAGAACTAAATATTTGTAAATTTTGTTTTGAATCTTATACAACAGTGTTAATTTATAAAATTTTGACAACCCGTCACCGTTTTAGAGGACGAAACATGCACTCTCGAACTAAATGGTTCGGATGTTCCTTCCTGTGCCGAGGAGTCAAAACTTGGCACTGCCGCTATAGTGTGGTTCACCGCGCTGCATTGTCCATATTCGCATTGAGGATGGTGGTCAATGATTTTGGCATCTACTGATGCTTTTCATCAGGCTAAATAAAGTCATTTTAGCAGTTATGACTTTTATAAAAATCGTATCCGAAACCATTGTTTAAAGTTAAAAATAGTTTATTTGCAGTAACTACATATTTTATGATATAGGACGCAATGAGTGGTTGGGTCACGTGTTAGCAAGTGAACAAGTAACATGTTTGGACAAGTGCATTGCCGACCTCTGAGTGGCCCCTCCTACCAGATTTAGAGGAAAGGGAAGTTTTCGCCTCCGTTAACCTAAATCACTAAACTTCATACATAGAAAACATTGCCTAACACCATTTTTTTTTTCATCTGTCTTTGTCAAAAACGTGACTCCCACGACAGAAAATGCAAACATGCAAATAAACCTATATCTAAAGCATATTTCGTAATCGTTTAAATTGTCATTTAAATATATTTATATATGTTGATTGATGAGTGGATTATGTGTGTAAAGACGTTAGTGTCTAGCAGAGAGGAGGGAGGATCAAACACATCTGAGTGACACGCCGGATCTCGGGAGAGTTCAGGAATAACGCTAACGATTATCAACATGGGGCTCGTTAGCATGATTATCGAGTCAGCGGGTTTTAAAAGTAAAATACGAATTATTCGAAAACGGAATGCGGCCAAAAACTAGATTTTAATAAACTAAACCGTCTTTTGCGAATAAAATAACTTTAGTTACGAGTGGACTGCTACAAGCTGATGATGATGATTGTAAATCTAAACTTTAAAATTGTTTCCAGAAATTGATGGAGTATTCAAAAACATCGTTTTACGTACGTATGTATAAGCATCGATGTTTAACTTACTTCCCATTATTTATGGAATGAAAAATATAATTTTATATGAAAAATAAATATTTCAGACATCTGACACACAACGTCATCTAAACCCAAACTAAGCAGAGCTTGTAATAATGGCATTAACCATCACACTAAACAACTGATATAAATACGTATATACTTATTTTTATAAATACATAAATATTATACATAGAAAACACCAAAACTCGAAACTAATATTTGCAGATCATTCAAACGTTGGGTGCGACCCGGGAATCGAACCCGAGACCTCTTGATCGGCAGACGCATACGCTAATCACTAGGCCAACAAGGTAGTCATACGTATAATATAAGCATACCAAGCATAATTTCAATATACAGCCGACGGATTTCCTCTACAGGAAATCACTCGGAAGGGCAAGCTGGCATTCTGCCAATCGTCTAACAGATCATTCACGGTTGGAACTACAATTTGTATATGTGACACAGAAGAGGGGACTCCGGAGTGCAGTGGGGAGAACAGTGACCTTAAGTGAAAGTAGGGCAATGATATAATCAAAATATGCCAGAACTTTGTCGAAGTTTTTAAGTAGTTTAGTGTCAATGGTCAGTGATACCGACAGAATAAACTTAAAAGACAAACCAATTTCTTCTACTATGAAAAAGTAAAAATTCTAAATTATTTTTGGTTTTAATTAAGCGGGAGTAACACCACAGAGCGAGGGTACTCTAAAAAAAGCGGCCAAGTGCGAGTTGGACTCACCCATGAAGGTTAATACCATAAGTAAGTAACATCATATAAAAGATCTTGTAGTTCGTTGTAACTTTGATCGATGTTTTACTAATAGTGTATTAATTGAATGAAAGGTAAATTGCTGTTTACGATTTATGACGTATTAAAAAAAACTACTTACTAGATCTCGTTCAATCTAATTTTTTTTGGAAGTTTACATAGTAATGTACATCATATACTTTTTTTAGTTTTATAACTCCCTTATTTTAGAACTTACAGGAGGGGGGACACATTTTACCACTTTGGAAGTGTCTCTCGCGCAAACTATTAAGTTTAGAAAAAAACGATATTAGAAACCTAAATATCATTTTTGAAGACCTATCCATACATACCCCATTCAGTTCCATGTATGAACCCCAAATTTATTTGTTCTTTTTTTATTTTTGTATGAAAATCTTACCTTAAATATCACTAAGAGTTACTTAACTCTCTCTGAGTGGTTCTTAATTATAGAGGGCGTTAGTGAAAACGGCCGTGAAAACGATAGTAGACTGATAGCATCTGGTTTTATTAAGAACTCAGGTTTACACTTAGAACCAAATGTATGTGTGCTAAATGTGCGTATGTACATTTGGTATATTCTAGACTAAGTGTAAATAAAACGATAGTAGAGGATAGAAAATAATGTAAAAAAACCCCACAATTAGGAAGTATCGCGTAGTGCACGTCGATCACATCCGACAGGTAACTGCTATAATTGGTAGACAAACAATACCGATTGTACAATGTATAAGACGGCTAATAATTATATTAGAATTTATAATTACGAATAAATGATCACGCGACGGATTCAAATGGAATGGTACTTTTTATTTTACATTTTTTTTCATTTAAATATTTAAGCCTACTTATAACTCGTGCGAGCTAAGATGGCACCTGACTCAAATAACAGTTGTTTAAAGTACGAAGTGCATAAAAAAATTAAAAATATTCATGGTATATTGTTTTTTTTTTTCAAATGATTGCACTAAGTAGTTTGTCATAACATACTACTTTATCTTAAGTGTTACTTTTCTACCTGAGTTAAGAAAATACACATGCCTACCAATAGGAAGCAGGCCCCATTCATATTTATCCGTATTCATTCTTTGTGCAGTGATTTAAATGATATTAGGTAATACCTAATATAATTTTAAATTATATTAGATAGCGAAATATGTTTATAAAATACCGTTTAAAAACGTCATGATAAGCCTTATAATTGTAGTCTCAAAGTATCATAAGTAGGTATATATTTTTCTTTGAAGTTTCGTCTCACAGTCATCATGCTAGCTTTTTTCCTCGAGTCACCTTTTTTAAAACAATTGGGTTACCCAGATGAATCTAACGATATATTAATTAACTAAATTCGTGCAGTGATTTAAGGATATTGGGTAATACCAAATAAACTACAATTATTATGGAAAAATTCATGCAATGGTAATTGAGATGCTGACGCTATTCGCAAGATGACAGAGGGGTATTACGCGGGGGAACGGCATCAGGTTTCGTTTTGCGCCAGGTGCCATCTTAGCTCGCACGAGTTATACTACTCTGCCTGATGGAAAGCATGAGTAGAATCCAAGAATAGGGGTCACCATTCTTAAATTTGAGTGCAAACAATGCAGCAATGGACCCAACACTATGTCAGTCTAGTAATGCATCATTGGGCCTTCAGTCTCACACTGGCCAATGTAATTTTAGGTTTGTCTTCTGTGTGAGGTTAGTACTGCCCCGATCGAGCTGGCCCATTCGTACTATAATCAGCGTGGCTCTACTACCCTGACATAATATCTGATAAATATCAGAAATGCATATGGAGTAAAGTTTTGTTTTTGTACATGTACGTACATCATATTTAGGACATTGTAGCATCTTTACATAGCACAGAAAGACATCGCTTCCACTGTCTGTTCGCTTAAATCTTTTAAACTACTCAAAGGATTTTAATGCAAGTGTTCAGCAATTGAGTGATTCAAGAGGAAGGTTCATATGTGTAATACATGCATATTATAGCAGAGGAAATCCGATAATTTCAAAGACTTCAGTTCGATTCCAGGCCGGATCGCTAGTGATTTATAGGACATAGTTTATAACCATCAGACGATTCATGATCATTTCCTATCTTGGCGATATATATAAATTGATGTCATATTGAAAAAAATCAGTTCCTCAAGACTTAAAATGAGAGTAGTATATTACATAATAGTTTATGAATATTGTATTTATAGCAACGGTAATCGGCCTTTGCATATTTCAGCTGCAAAATTTTAGCGTGCAGACGATGTCTTTTTGGAGAAAAAAATTAAGAGCTTCCGGTCTGTTAACTATGAGACGTTTTTATGTAGAAAACATGTTCTCCGAAATTATTTTATGTATACATACTATACATATAAATTAAATATTTCGGACATCTGACACAACATCATCTGGTTCCAAACTAAGCAGAACTTGTACTATGGGTACTAGACAACGGATATAAATACATAAAAATACCTTTTTTTGTAAATACATATTATACATAGAAAACATCCAGACTCCTATACAAATACTTGCGGATTACAACAAACATTTGGTCCGACACGAACCCGAGAGGTTCGATTCCCGTGTCGGACAAGTCGTCTCAAGCAGAGCAGTCGCATACACTGCGCTGATAATGATGTTGCTTATTCAAATTCTATCATAAATAAGTTTTACATGCATTACCTCAGACATATTAAATTAATATTGAAAGAAATGTAAGCTACAAATTATAAAGCCTAATTAAGTAAATTAGCTGTAAGTACCTATCTTGATTTTAATTACAGCCAAATGAAATACGGGGTTCACATTCGGTGAATTTGTAATAGGCAGCTTTTAAGTAAATAATTAGCTCTTTCATTAAAATTGCTCAATGTTATGTCAAGAGTTAAAATGTACAAAATATGAATTTTCGTTCCAAATGAGATTTTTATCACAAGCTTGTTTTAGGTACATATTACATTCGAATTCAATAATACGTTCGATGAGACCGATTAGATATTTTTCTTTATATATCTGAAGGAACTTTTATAGATTTTAATTATGTGCTGTTAAATTAGTAAATATATAAAAAATCTAGTTTAGAAAAACTATCCTTTGACGCTTGTAGGTCGGTTATCGCGGTAAAGAGTATCTTCGTCAAGAATCAAAGGATCTCCAAGGCAAAATTTATTGAAATCGGTAAAACGGATTATCCGTGAACGCGTAACAGACAGCCAGACAGAATTTATAAATTCAGAATTCGTTATTATATCAAATAAAATTTTAATCGAGACCAACACCGTTCGAAGCTAAAATCAAAAAGGTTTTATTTCAAGTAAGCCCTTTCAGGTACTTCAGAAACGGTACATTGTTAATTCTAAAATGTCATTCCTATGGAGGAGAACCGGCAAGCAAGTTACTTTTTTCAATAAAGCATATTTAATTCATGTACATTATTATTTGAGTATGCAACAACAATGTTAAATAGTAAATTAATAAGAACTGAAGAAAAAGGAATAAATACAAAAAAAACGTCACAAGGGGCCATTCTTTTACTACGTCAGACGATTTGACTGCCTCGTTGGTCTAGTGGTAGTGGCTGCTGATCAAGAGGTCTCGGGTTCGATTCCCGGGACAGACCAAGTATTTGTGTGATTCACAAATATTTGTTTCGGAGTCTGGGTGTTTTCTATGTATAATATGTATGTATTTACAAAAAAAAAAAGTATGTTTATGTATTTATATCAGTTGTTTGGTACCCATAACACAAGCTCTGTTGTGTGTAAAAGTTCGAAATATTTATTTATTTACTTTATTTAGGGAAGGTGAGGGGCGACCAGGTCTTATCTTACGAGGAGATAGAAGGGAGACATGATAGTCCTTACGTCAGATTCAAATGATCGTGATTTCATCTAAATGATTAAAATGATTCCATCTAACAAGATTTTAAAATTGATTGATAAAAATAAACATCAAAATCAACTCAATGTATATTAGTTTTTTCCTTCAGATACCTTCGTAATAAATATTAAACAGGGGTGAGGGGTCATTCTATTCTGATTTCTTCTTATTTAGGGGGTTTAAACTAGTTAAAAAAAGCAGCTAAGTGCTAGTCGGACTCGCCCATGAAGGGTTTCGTAGAAGCAAGTAACATCATATAAAAGGTCTTGTAGTTCGTTGTAACTTTGACCGATGTTTTAATAATAGTGTTGTTATCGAATGAAAGGTAAATTAAGGTTTACGATTTATGACGTATTAAAAAAAACTACTTACTAGATCTCGTCCAAACCAATTTTCGTTGGAAGTTTGCATGGTAATGTACAACATATTTTTTTTTTAGTTTTATCACTCTCTTATTTTAGAAGTTACAGGGGGCGACACCCATTTTACCACTTTGGAAGTCTCTCGCGCAAACTATTCAGTTTAGAAATAAATGATATTAGAAACCTCAATATCATTTTTGTAGACCTATCCATACCCCACACGTATGGGTTTGATGAAAAAAATTTTTTTGAGTTTCGGGTGAAGTATAGGGGAACCCCTAAAATATATAGTTTTATTTTTCTATTTTTATATGAAAATCTTAATGAAGTTCACAGAATACATCTACTTACCAAGTTTCAACAGTACAGTTCTTATAGTTTCGGAAAAAAGTGGCTGTGACATACGGACGGACGGACGGACGGACGGACGGACGGACGGACGGACGGACGGACAGACAGACAGACAGACAGACATATCTATAAGAGTTCCGTTTTTTGCCACTTGGCTACGGAACCCTAAAAATCGTTAACGTAGAAATAAATGGCAGCCAAGTTGAAGCAACATCATCACGATCCTTCACCCCTACAAGCTACACTAAAGAGGGGGTTAGATGTATAACAGCTATAATAGTGCGTGCAACACAACGCCTCTTACATTTTGTTGTTAACACGAGACACAAGTGAGAGCCGTGCCAATATGGATTACAGATTTGTGAGTAAAATTATAATAAGTGGTGGTGGTATTAGTGTTATTTTTTTTAATATCTTTGATGTTAATTTAAAACTCACATCCAAGAGTTGGAAACACTTGGAAAAAGAAAAGGAAAGTTTTAGATCGCTGTACATTTTTATAATATCATATTATTTTTACATTATATTTTACTTATTTATATTCGAAAGTGAAGTGAAAATAAATGTTCGGACGCAATATTGTGTAACTCCTAAGCTGATCAAAATAAAATTAACAACGAAAGAATTTGGAATTTTAAAACAAATTAATTAATTAAAGATAACATCCTTTACACGGTATTTGAGTGGAGTAGCTGAGAGTCGCCGCGCGATATTATTCTTCTTCTAATCTAAATATCTTAGAAATAGTACCTTAAGAACCACACTTTCCTATTTTTCATTTCATGTCATTATTTTGCACTTTTTTCGTTTTAGTTATCATGCATTTGGTCTAGTAGTTTAAGCGGTCGCTACGCCACTTTCTACAGCGCCAAGTGCTGTGGGTTCAAATGTCACATGGTACAACACTTTGTTATTCTGAGTTTATCAGTTTGTGTGTAAACTCAGAATAGTGTACGTTTCACGTATATTTGTAAAGTCCTCCGCGACACAGGATGTATGTTCCTAATGCGGGAGTTGTCTTCTAAGGAAACAAAAATAACTTTACAAATTATGGTTATGTAAATGTAGAAACTAATTATAATTTGTAATATATTAAATCTTACTAATAAAATTTCAACTCGTCTAAGTCTAGACATTAATTTACGATTGAGAAACTAAATGATTTACAGCCGAGATTCAAAACATCTCACACAAAACTTTATTTCTTAGTAATGATTTATGGTAGTTTTTTAAAACTAATGTCGATAAATCTTAATAGGTATACGAAATTGCAGCATTTTATTTTAGATCTATTATGTCAAATAATAATAGAGGATATGTATCAAATTTTCAAAATGGCAATCCTAATAAATCAAAAAGCATGTGTCATATTCTTACATCACGCGTGACATAATATACATTATAAGATGTACTTCTGATATTAAAAAAACATACATTTATAGTCGTCACGAAATAAGAAGCCCGTTTTGACATTTGTCATTTGACATGCCGCATGTAAGAAATTGAAAAATCAAATTCATAATCCTATTTAATTACTATGTTACCCATACACTATCACAACGCATATCTTAAATAAGCATCAAGTTTAACTTTATATCGAAAAATTGCACTCAAAAACACGAATTAATCGTATTAGTTACGCCACGATGACAAATGTCAAACCGGGCTTCTTATTTTGTGACGAATATAGGTATAATTTCTTTTTTGCTCCTTGACATGATGTCTTTGATTGTGCTGCTAGCTGTTAGCTGTTAATTAATTCGCCTAATCTGTGGTCTAGTGTAGTCGAGGCTTTAGACTTAAAAATATTTGTACATATTGTCTAAAAACAAGCCCTACTATCCGTGAATTCTTATATATTTTTTTATTAAATATAAGTATTTAATGATAATGTGTGTCCAAAATGTTATGATGATCGATAAAGTTCGTCAAAACTTTCGCTTGAACATATAAGGTGTCCAAGTTGTAAAAACAAACAATAATTTATACCAAGAATTATCTTCCTAAATGTATAAATTCTAGAAAGATTAATGAACAAGGAGGATTTCGAATATTTTATAGGCGAATAGGAAACACAAATACATAAGTTAACATTAATTAGTATTTCACCAGCCGATAACATCGAAACGCAGCACTCTTCCTATCCACAGTTCCGTCATATTAACATAACGATTCGGTGTCCGTTCGCGCATTACATACAGCAATTATAACTTAATAAGTGGCTTTCCTTGTTTATCTTCCTATAAATCTCTTCAAAAAAACTAGCTAGAAACCGGTTTTAGAATCCGCGATTAATGCCAATTCTTCTAGGGAATATAATTATTTTCAGACGGAACAAATAGAGCAGGTCCACCGGGGTAAGAAGTTGGGCTAAGAGATCCCCAAATTCTCAGGAGGAGAAACGATACTTTGCCTGACAAAGTACCCTTAAGGTACCGAAGCCTTAGAATTCACTAGAATAGAGTCATTACTTAAGCCTCTAGAACAGTTACTATAATATTTTATATCGAATTTAAGAAGGTGTTGAGCTTAGTTTTTCCATAAATCTAATTCTGGAAAATTCTTTTTTAGATTGATTCTGGAAAGTTCTTTTTTATTCGAAAGTATTCATGAAAAGTTAAGAGAAATAATTTTTTACACAATAGAAAAAGCGTTTTCTTGCATTTGCTACCTCGGCCGTTTTCTTATTGGCGAAACAATCGTGATATATTGATAAACTTTGTATCGAAATTGTGATTTATGTATATGTGGGGAAAGTTACGGAATTTAAGGAAAATTCCATCAGTACAAGAGGATTAACGGAATGTTCGAGATGTCACGGCAATATTTGTGATATAAGAAATATCGTAATTAAAATCCTTGAAAGGTGAGTTTACTCTGCCTGATGGGAAGCTCGAGTAGAATTCAAGTAGGTGGTCCCACCCACCACGCTTACTTCGAATACAACCCACACTATAACGGCCTAGTGAGATGCTATTTCAAGCCTCGCCCTTTTGTTCAAATAGAATGAGAAGTAATCTATATAATAAAATAAAATTGAAGTATCTTTATGTAAATATCAAATTAACAGTTTTTTTACCGATTACGATTACTTACAACATAAAACCATTTTTTTTAAATTTTTGTCTGTCTGCCTGTTTGGTCTTAGTAATCTCTGGAATAGCTAGACCGATTTTGACTACCCTTCTGCTGCGTTACTAGCGACACAACAGTAACGGCGGGTAACACCGCGGGACTCAGCTAGTACGAAATAATTACAGTACATACATCCTCCTAGCCATTATTCCCAAGTTTATTTGGGGTCGGCTACTAGTTCAACCGGTTTTACCTGAATTTAAGTTTTTCCACGGAGCGACTGGCATCGGACCTCCGCAACCCTAAGGGAGAACTGAAATTCAAAGATTGAACTAGTTGTCAGTATATTTGAGGGCACTGACTTCCCAATAACGATTGCCATAGATGTTCATGACAACCGGGACCGACGGCTTTACGTGCTCTCCGAGGCACGGGCGAATCACCGCCAAACTTCCAAACTCCGGGCAGCTATTAGGAATTTCCTAAGAAAATCCCAAAAACACTTTTTGGCCCGACCCGGGATCTGAACCCGAGACCTCTTGATTAGCAGTCGCATACGCTAACCACTAGACCAACGAGGCAGTTAATTACAGTACATACAGTAAATACGTAAATCTTACTCACGAAATAGATTAATTATTTTTAATTTTGACTGAATAGGCACGGACGTCTTAAAGTGCTCTATTATAGTATGCATGTATTACTCATATAAACCTTCCTCTTGAATATTTACCAATCGCTAAATGCTACATTAAAAACCTTCAACTAGTTAAGATCTAAGCGAACAGACAGCGGTAGCGACTTCGTTTTATACGTTTGCTTTTCAGTGACAAAATTTTTCGTTTTACATAATTTCTTTACCATCAATCAGTCAGAGTAAAGTCACTTTGGTAGGCTTAAATAAATAAAAACTCTTAACATGATATACCTCGCAACATGATATACCGAACTATAATGATAACGGATCAGATGGTAACAGTAAGAAGATTAAATTATTTATGCAAATTCGTTTCAGAATAATAGATTTCATGTGAAATCCTTTTTACTGGGACTTTCTTCTTTTGTATAAATGTATTATTGTGGTCTAGTATAATCCTTATAGGGCCACAGTACACTAGCTACTTTTAGCATCGACGATCGGCGACTAGTCGCTTTTTAGAAGCTAAATACGGCGAACGAACGCTCCATACCGCACACTTAAAAACGCCAAACGCGGAGATTGAGTCGATTTTTAGAAGCGCGACACAGCAGCTGAACGATACTCTCCGCACACATTCGGATGCCGGTAGCATCAATTTGGCGCAGAAAAATTATAGACGACACGATCCAGGCATCTGAGCAGTCGCTAAAACGCGCGTTTCCGATACCGCGTTCGAACGCAGAATGTCGCAAATGATGCAACATAAGGGGCACAGCACACTAGCTACTTTTAGCGTCGAGGATCGGCGACTAGTCGTTTTTTAGAAGCTAAATGTGTAAATGTTCATGTTATCGAACTTGTAAAAAATCCATACGATTAAAGATCAGGTCTGACAGCTAAAATACCGTGATGGTGATCATTTCTGGTTTATTTTAGGCATAGTTGTTTGAAGATAAGGGAAATCGCGAACTCTTATCTATAACTTAAATGGCACCACACCGCTCCGTTCTGCCCTCCTCAACCATAAATGTTAAATTAAGTATTAGACGAGATCTTGTTGACTTGTGTGATCAAGTGCTTGCGGTTACGAATCCCTTCGAGTACCAAAGTAAATATTGAACATAACAACCCGTTTCACAAACATTAAGCTTAACTGGATAGTTTAATACTATAATATACATAGTATTACCATATGGAGTAGATTGCCAGATCAACCCTCCTCTATAAGACAACACGTGATTTTGGAGTCGTTGTCATACATTCCTGAAGTAATAGTACGGCGCTTCTTTCTCGTGTCGAACAGTTTAAACCTGGAACTCACTACCAGCGAGGCACACGTATTACCCTCCTATCATCCCGGGTCTTTTAAGTGGGGTGTAAAAAGCATTTCAGTAGGCTGTTATAGTGTAGGTTACCATGCTGCACTGTGCAAATTCTTAATGACCATCATTATTTTATTCTACTCATGCTCAGGCAGATTAGAGATTGGCAGCTAACTATAAAAAAACAACCTGGTTGAAAAGTTTGACCAGGGTTACGGTTTATTAGCTGGTAAAAGCACGAGTAGGTTTATTCTCGTCGAGATTTGAAACAAATAAATCGGCCTATAGTTTTATAATTATCATCGACAGGTTTTACCAGTCAACACTTGGACATAGGCCTTTCCTTGGAAAGGAGATTTTGGCCTACTAATATATATACTAATAATAACCTTATAGGCTTTTTGTCAAGTTTTACGCCTTTTTGCAGTAGTTCTGTTCTGGGTTTATATAAAATCACGGTGAAACTGTAAACCCATGGTAGAAAGTTTAATATATCATTAAATTTAATAGTTTTCTTCAATTGCCATATAATATACTATGAGTACAATGTATGTAATGATACTATTTCTTTTGCGATACATGTATAATGCTAGATTGTGCGAGAAATGGAATAAGATAGCGCTCTTACAGTAATTTAGCGTGGAGTGAAAATATCGCGTGTTAAATGACACGGCGAGACCACTTAACGATTACGTGTTCCGAGGGGGAACAGAATCTTTGTAGATCATAAACTAGAAGTCACTTACTAAATCAAATAGAATTCTTGAGAAGGAAATAACGACATCTTTATGTGACACAGAACACGTAAGTAATCTTGACAATGACAAGTTTTCCACAATTCATGATTCCTTTTTTAGGCAATTATCTCACACATCGCCATGTGATTCTATTTCAAATTGGGCAAAGTCTTTAGGCATTATGACAATCAGACAGTTAATAAACTATGCATTATGAAAATATACGTGCATATTTATAATTAAATTTTGCAAAAAAAAAATTTATTCATTCTGAGTGATCGCTGTAAACTGCTCCGGGTAGTAGAGCCACGCTGATTTCACCACCAATGGACGGTACAACGCTCACACAGAAGATCAATGTGCGAGTGAACATGCTGCATTCTTTTTTTTATATATTTAGCCTACCAAAGTGACTCTACCCTGCCTGATGGAAAGCACGAGCAGAATCCAAAAGTGAACGCAGAATGATGATGGACCCCAACTCAACTCAACTCTGGATCCCTCTCATGCTTTCCATCAGGCAGAGTGAAATCATAATTGGGAAGCTTGATAAAAAGAATCAGCATGCCGGATATCTTTTTAAATAAAAAACATTCATTAGATGTTGCATCTACGAAACAAGTAGAAGTGATGTTTCGCTCTGTATAATACAGAGAATGAGAATTAGAAATGTCTAAATGCTTGTAACTTTGTCCCGTGTGTCTAAGTGTTGTTAAAATACAAATACACTTTTGATCTAAGACAATACACAAAAGATATTGTTTAATATCAAAAGAAGATCAAATGAATAATTCAAGAGAAAAAGATACAACTAAACTTTATGATGTATCTTTTTTATTTTTGAAATAATGAATGGAATGGCCAAATTGGCAAAAAAACTTCCGCAATTCTAAAACTGTACCTACAACGAGATATTTATAGGAACATTTTCTGCTCTTAAAGTGTAATTTTGAACGAGAAAGTCTATGCGCTAAATACTTAACTCCTCGCCGCCGTGATGATTATAATTTAACTCTCTCCTACATAACGTTTCGTATTTAGTGTTAATTTTCTATTAACAAACACTATTGAAGAGATATAGCGTAGAACAATAATAAAACACAAGGTCCTTTTCGTTTATTCACTGCACGTTTGAGATAATCGGATTACTTGAGAAGTCGAGAATTCTATTGCAGAGAATTTAATAGCTTAAGTGTTCAAAAATGGTCTTTGTAAATTAAGTTGTCATGTTTACTATGTAAAGATTTTTATTTGATATTTTTGTACGATTAGTCACAAATCCTTTTAATGATTGATTATGATTTAACAGTGGTTAGGAGTGCGATCAATATAGACTCATTGACATTTGGATATACATATATGATTGTGCATATCGGTCGCACCCGGTTTTACACTTTTCGACAATACTAAGCTTCCCTGACCCCAAGCGGTATAACCCGTTCGAAACGTCGGGATATAGACGCAACCTTTTACATTATCTTATCTGGGATAAGTCCTGCTATACAACAAAAACTGATCACTATTATTATTATCGCTAATCTCTTATTTCCTTAATTTGATTGGCAAAAATAGTGTGATATTTAATATTCAGATCAAATATATCATCCATTACGATCAATGACTGGCATCACGTAATATCAATAACGGATTAACGCCAAACTTTCATTACGTACATATGACATAACTGCAAGAATCAATAGATTCGATAGATTTCACATCACACTTCAATATTTCACCATCATTCTTAAAGTGATTCGGTCGTTTTTATATTGATTTCGTCAAATTATATATCACAAGTCATAATTTGATTTGACTGCCTTGTTGGTCTATTGGTTAGCGTATGCGGCTGATGATCAAGAGGTCTCGGGTTTGATTCCCAGGTTAGACCAAATATTTGTGTGATCCACAAATATTTGTTTCAGAGTATGGGTTTTTTTCTATGTTTAAAATGTATGTATTTACAAAAAAGTACCCTTATTACAAGCTCTGCTTAGTTTGGGATTAGATGGCGTTATGTGTAAGATGTCTGAAATTATTCATTTATTTACTACTTAGAAGTTTTCCAAAGTTTAGAGAGTGACCAGTACTCTAGGGACTATATATTCAGTAGAATCGAATTAGGATTGACGGTCAGACTGCCAATCATGATCTCATTCAATCCCAGGAGAAATACGATTTGATCGGGACAGAATTTAAAATTCTCTGAAACTTACAATAAACTCGTAAAATGTGAAATGTTGTGTGTCTATCGATTTAGGTTTTTCGATATCAAATTTTATTTCTTTTTTATATTCAAGCCTGCTACTTTTGCTGATGGAAAGCATGAGTAGAATCCAAGAGTAACAGTCATCATAAATACAACAGCACAAATGCTGTCATTTTCATCACAACCAAGGTTCATCACAACAACCGACCTGTTTCAGATATCAGACTAACTTGCTATTTATGTCACTTAAATGTAACTTTTCGTTTAGCAATATTCTACACATATTAATTGTAAACATATATACTAATGGTCAAGCTGTTAGTAATCAACTTATAAAAGGTGCAGTGTAGAAATAAAACAACGTCTGCATAAGTTTGCAGTGTGCAAAAGCAAAAACAGACCCTAACCCGCTCTCGGCCAGCATGAGGGCCTGGGGACGTATGGCCCTACCCCTCTCATGAGAAGAGACCGGAGCCCAGTAGTGGGACATTATGGGTTGCTGATGATGACGATGATAATGAAAAAAATAATTGAAAAATTCTAAAATACTACAGTTTAAAAGACTTCAAATTATATTCACGGTTATGTAAAACCTACTAGTAAGAAACAATTACCCAAATATTTATTTCTTGAAGCTCATTATTATAATTCTAAATGTTAGTACCTAAATTGTATATCTTCATGCGAAAAAACTATAGGTTTTGTGAAGGTAGCTTTGCTTTAAGGCATTTGATCTTTCAGATTCGTTTCAGGTCCGATTTCAAGTCCGTTTCAGACAGAGCACAAACAATATTGTTCAAAAAGTGAAGAGTGCCAGTCGTGACGAGTGGTTTTCCTCCGATATTATTGTCATCCGTATTTCAAATTCGATCAAGGGACTAAATATTTGTCTATCGGATTTTTGTTTGATCTCGGTCTTTGTCAACATGTGCTAGGGAATCTGAATTGTTCCAGAAAGGTGATTCTTTGTTTAAGAAGAATTGTTGTTCAAATTTTAATTGTTTAAAATTGGACATTGAAAAGAAACGATTTGGGGAAACATTTTGGGAATAACAAGGATTTTTTTGATGCTCTTCACCGATTGATTGAGATTATCAGAGGCCCATACTTACATAGTTCTGGGAAACGGGAGGTCTTTAGAGTTGCAGGTGCAGCGGTAGTCACTATCAACCTGTATTGATGAACGTACCTTACTAATATAGGGTGAAGAAGCTTCTATTAAAAGGCGAATATAATTAGACATCTTCCTAAACAAATTGTGCAAAACCGCTCACATTCAGTAGGCGAATGTATATTTACTGTTAAGTTAATACTTAGTATAAAAGTAAGTAAAAACATGAGTAAAGTAATACTTATTAAATATACCTTTGGTACTGTTCCTGCCTAGTTCCGCCATCGAGGATAACAGTTTTTAGCTTTCGGCGTAGTATTTCACTGTAATTGACTTTTTGTCTCTGCCGTCAAAATTCTGTCAGATATTATATTACAGCGTGTACCCGGCCTAATTGCTTTTGAAGCAACATAGAAATTTGGGATGGACAAATTTCCTAAGGTTTTGAGGGTCAAAGAAAAACATTATAACTTTAATTTTCTTACAAAATTAAGAAACGGATGGTTTTCGTAAGTGAAAAAGGATTAATTTATTTTTTAAGGAATATACAAAACCGCTGCATTCTTTCAAGGTCCCCTTTTCTTTCAGGACTACTGCAGAAAATACAATGTATTGACACAAACCGCCGCAGCCGCAAACGCTAACCACTAGACCAACAAGGCAGTCAATATATTAAAGTTATTGTTTACATGCTATAGAAATTGTGTTTCTCTAATTAACAGCTACTGTATTTTGTAGAAACTTATCAAAATTGGTTCATTTCTTTAGAAACTACGAGAAACAATACATACGTCGAACTTTTAACATCCCCCTCTTTTTGACAGGAGATTATTTCGATCACAAATACCAAAACTAATGTTTTATACAACTAATATAAATTTTGAATAGAATCTAAAATTAATTGGCATTTCGTGCGAGGGTTAACAGCAGGTATTCGAGTTTAATTAAATTATTAACAGATTACAAACCAACACAAATTGATTCAATCGATCATACCTAATGGAACAATATTTACTGTCTGGTTGTTTTAATTCGTGACTCAAATGTTACATATACTCACGCCTATATCAACAAAAGGGTAGACAGAAACGTATTAACTGATAACATTTAAGTTTCAGCAAACAAGGAGCTGGATGCGAGTAGCCGAGGATCGAACTAAGTGGCGTGCAATTGGAGAGGCCTATGTCCAGCAGTGGACTGCGATAGGCTGATGATGAAACAATGGGATTAACTTATTGTGAATGTTTATTTTTGGCGATTCTTCAGAGGAAGATGAAGACTATATTTGTATTATTTTTGTCTGTTTGTTTATTCTTAAAGTAACGTAGTACAGACAGCTGTTGTGATAAGCCTAGGGAGAGACATATAGCAGTAGGTGTGGACTAGCAGTGGACTGCAATGGGCTGACGATGATAAAGATATTTAAAAACGCTTGCGGACTGTTGGACCTGACTTTGTCTGTGGCCACAAACTATACAGTCACTGTATCATACAGCCACGCGATTATGTGTTTTCTTTTTAGCTAGATTTATTTTAAGATTTTGAGTTTAGCAGAAAAAGAATAATTCATTTTGGTCCGATACATTCCAACTCTTATGTGAAGCCGCAGGCAAAACTAATCATTCGTAACATATTTTCATTCTAATCAGACATCGTTCTATCGAGGACTCATCGTAATGACAGCATTTTGGAACTTTCCTCTCCCGCTGGGGCACGTGACCTCATTATAGATAATCACCCTAAGTAAACGGTTGTTGTAATTCATGAGTTTTCCAATGAATCTTGATACTTTATATTGTTTCTATTGAATAAAGGCAATTTGTTTACATCATTGAAATTGCTATTTTTATTGATGTTATCGAATAAGCAAATATTTATCATTCGCTCTGAACATCAAAAATAAATGGTAATCTACGTTAGGCTATAAATGCTTTTCATTATTCTCGTCATATGTTAGTTTTTGTTATTAACATTATCTAACGATGAGAAGATTAATTACATTGCATCTTTTGTTGCTGCATCGTGCAATGCAATTTCTCGAAATTATTCGAACAAACTTCTAAATTCTGTGTACCGCGGCTGCCCATAGCAATCAAATATATCTATCAACCTGACTGTTTGACATCGAACTATTTCGTCCATACCTCCTGTAGTATATCCTTTTATACTGTCGGCTCACAGTCGCACGCGTCCACTCGCTATCGTTGCTAACAATCGACTGAATTGTGTCATCTCGAGATGACACAATGATTCCTTCTCATTCACTAGTAGTGAACGAGTGAATGAATAACTTAGTTACACCTCACCCATTCACAGTGAACGAGTGAATGAATAATACAATGACACCTATGGGCAAAGCCATAGCAAAATAGTAGTTTTAGATCTTTGCACGGTTACGTGATTAAATAATTGTTTTACTAAAGTTAACGTACGTGCCCTCAAACAATAGTAATATTATAAATATTAATTAAGGAAGTATAAACAACATACTGTCAATTAAGCAATTCGATTAAGTAAATAATATCTCATAGTAGCCCCCACCTAAACTGTACACATATTACATTGTATATAAGCTTTAGTTTAAGTCAAATTAGTTGGAGTCTTACAGAGATAAGAGAGTCATTAATAAAACATTACAATCAACGTGTCGTCTAATTGACTCCCTGGGATAACACGCAATAATTGGTGACCCCGACGTGATCTATTGGTTTCTAGTGCTGATATAATACCGGGACGACCGGAACCCTATATGGTGTTCAGCAGTGAATCTAGAAAACAATAGCATTACGAAAGTATCACATCCCAAAAATGGCTCCAACAACAACTCCTTCAAGAGGCGACACGGGGTGCGATTCAGTTGCTGCGATCACGGTCACAGACAAACTACCGCAATTTTGGACAGACTCCCCACGTTTATGGTTCGCCCAGTTCGAAGCAATAATAGCACCACAAAAACAGGGCGAAGATTACAAATATAACATGGTAATATCCAAACTACCAAAAGAGGTCGTCCATCAAGTCAGTGACATATTAACTAACCCACCCAGCGAAAACAAGTACTCCACAATCAAGGAACGTCTGATAAACTGCTACGAAGAGAGCGAACACCGACGTTTCCACAGACTACTAGCAGAAATGGACCTGGGAGACCAGAAGCCTTCCCAGCTCCTGCGAAAAATGAAAGAAGCTGGATGTGGAAAAATAAACGACGACACTATTCGCCTGCTGTGGCTAAGGCAACTCCCCGCTTCGCTAACAGCGATATTATCGGTCACAAACAATATGTCGTTAGACAACTTGAGCGAATTAGCCGATAAAATTTACGAGAACTTGACCTACAACAAAAGAAATATTCAAGAAACAGCGGTTGACATTAACCTAGTTACAAACATAACGTCACAACTTGAAGCCATGCGAATAGAAATAAATGCATTACGCAGCATACGCGAGCATCAACCTAGGCAACGCAGCAAATACCAAACACGACATATGCCACATTCACGGTCAAGGTCGCGCCACAGAAACTCACATAATGGGTTATGTTATTTCCATAATCGGTTCAAGCAGGATTCATATAGATGCAATAAGCCTTGTGCATGGAATACAATTAAAAATAACAGGCCATCGGAAAACTAAAATTAGCACAGAACAAGACGGGCCTCTGTGCTATCCACCCAGCAAACCGTCTAACTATAACTGACTCAAACAGTGGTTATAGATTTTTAGTCGACACGGGTGCTAACATTTCGGTTATAAATAGCACAAATAAGAAGAGCCAGGCATGCGAATACCAATTATTCGCCGCAAACGGGACCCCTATAAAGACATACGGGGAACGCACTTTAACGCTTAACCTAGGACTACGCCGAAGCTTTAAATGGACATTTACCATTGCCGACGTTAAGATGCCAATCCTGGGAGCTGATTTTTTGAATCATTATCAGTTATTAGTCGATATACACGGAAAAAAACTGATCGATAAAAAAAACAGGTCTGAAAACGCCTGCCAAAATAGTAAGAACAAAAATTGCATCAGTGCGTTCTATAAACGCTTCTCTACAGGAACCAATAAAGGGATTATTAGAGAAATATGAAGATATTACAAAGCCTAGATCAATGAATCTACAGACTAAGCACCGAGTACAGCATCAAATAATAACAAAGGGTTTCCCAGTATTTACGCGAGCACGTCCATTACCGCCTGACAAATACAGGATTGCAAAACAAGAGTTCCAAGATATGATGGACATGGGAATATGCCGTCCTTCAAGCAGTCAATGGGCATCGCCACTCCATTTAGTCAAGAAGAAGAATGGCGAATGGAGAGCATGCGGAGATTACCGCGCACTAAATAAAATAACAGTACCAGACAGGTACCCGCTGCCAAGGCTACTCGATTTCACGTATGTAGCAAGCGGAAAAGGAATATTCAGCAAGATAGACATAAAGAAAGCTTTTCACATACTGCCCGTTGCTGAACCAGAGAAAACAGCGATAATAACCCCTTTTGGACTTTTTGAATTCATCAGAATGCCATTCGGGTTACGAAATGCAGCACAGTCCTTCCAAAAATTTATGGACTCTATATTCAGAGACTTGGACTACGTATTTGTATATGTGGACGACATATTTATCGCTGACAAGAAAAATAACCTTAAGGAACATTATGAACACTTAGAGGAGGTGTTTAAGCGCCTACATAAAAACGGCATAACAATAAATACAAGCAAATGTGAATTCGCCAAGTCGGAGATTGATTTCCTCGGTTATCATATAACGAGCCAAGGGTTGACTCCTACTATGGAAAAGATTCAAGCTATAAACAATTACCCTAAACCACAAACGGTAAATGAGTTACGACGTTTTTTGGGTATGATTAATTTCTACAGAAGCAGTATTCCACACGCAGCAAAGCATCAAGCACCGTTAAATAAATATTTAATTAATAGTAAGAAAAACGATAAGACGGTTATACAGTGGAATACGGAATCAAACCACGCGTTTGAACGCTGCAAGCAGGACATTCGACAATTAACTACATTGGCATATCCGGACAGCAACGCACAAATAGCGTTAATGACAGATGCTAGTCTCAAATGCGCAGGCGCTGTACTACAGCAGCGAAGAAAAACAAAATGGGAACCAATAGCTTTTTTCTCCAAATCATTTAGTGAAGCCCAAACAAAATACTCTACCTATGATAGAGAGCTGCTAGGAATCTATATGGCTATAAAACACTTCAGAAGACTAATAGAAGGACGAGAATTTACAGTCTACACGGATCACAAACCACTAATGCATGCTTTCGACAAGAAGCCATCATTGGATGATACCCCTAGACGAATCAGATATCTGGATTATATATCACAATTCAGTACGGATATCCAGCACATCAGTGGCCACAAGAATGTGGTAGCCGATGCCTTATCTCGAGTTATCGAGACGATAACCTTACCCTCTGCAATCGATTGGCACGAGGTAGAAAAATATCAAAAGAATGATAGCGAGTTAAAACGACTAAAAGCCAATAAATCATTAAAAATAGAATTAATACACTTCCCAAATGAAAATAGCAAGATAAGCGAACAAACAATCGGAGACAAGAAAACAGAACCTTCACAAGCAGATAAGCAAACAGAAAAAAGGACACGTTCTGGTAGAGTCTCCCACCAGACGGTTAGATTCCAATTATAATATATAAACCAAAACTATACAACAATAGTATATAATAGTAATGTAAGGATGTTTCTTCTCTTTAGAGGGGGAATATCTATGGGCAAAGCCATAGCAAAATAGTAGTTTTAGATCTTTGCACGGTTACGTGATTAAATAATTGTTTTACTAAAGTTAACGTACGTGCCCTCAAACAATAGTAATATTATAAATATTAATTAAGGAAGTATAAACAACATACTGTCAATTAAGCAATTCGATTAAGTAAATAATATCTCATAGTAGCCCCCACCTAAACTGTACACATATTACATTGTATATAAGCTTTAGTTTAAGTCAAATTAGTTGGAGTCTTACAGAGATAAGAGAGTCATTAATAAAACATTACAATCAACGTGTCGTCTAATTGACTCCCTGGGATAACACGCAATAACACCTCATTCATTCTCAGTGAACAAGAAAATGAATAACTCACAGACACATACACTACACCTTCACAATTTATAATTACTTTAACACGCACATACTAAAAAGAAAAACACTTTTGACCACCAAACTTTTTGGACCTTCTCTAAACCAACCCAACAACTAAGTTCAAATGTATCGTTTTCAGAGTGCCGTCTACCTTCTCCTAGTAGCCGCGTGTGTGGTGGCCCAGTACGAAGACTACAGCGGTTACGCCGGCTACCACAAGTCACCGGTACACCTCCAACAACAACAACACCTGGACGAAGGACAAGAAGACCACGGAGAGGAGTACGACGTGGATTACCATGTAAGCGAACCCTTAGTACTCTAAATGCGAGAATCGATTTTTTTTAAGGTGTGATATGCTGAACGAGCATATCACGAGAAGAGATATAAGTTACACCTGCTAAGCTGCAAGTATTTTGCGCCGATTCACTTTCTTTTATCTATGATAGGTAGTAGAGCCACGCTGATTTCAGCACGAATGGGCCGGCTAAACCGGGATAGTACTCCTCTCACACAGAAGACCGACATAAAAATTACAGCATTCGTGTTGTTACATTTCATTGGTGATGGTTGGTTGGTTTATTTATTTTTACCTCCTGTCAATTTGTCCATCCAAAGATTGCCTGGTAGAGATTGCATTTAGCAATAAGGCCGCCCATTGTACATACATATCAACATGTAATTCTCAACTGCGACATTGTAATTGGTGTACAATAAAGTATATTCTATTCTATTCTATTCTATTCTATTGGTGAGTGTGTGATCGGAGACTCAATAATATAAAAGCCAGCATAATTATGGTCCGGGTTTTCCATTGGTATAGTAAAAAATATTTCGTTTATTAATACAATGGTACATTTAAGGGCGGTGAGCTTTTATATATTCGAAATATGTGTATCGCATGTTTGTTCAACATAAGCTGATCTGCAATCCTTTGAGAGCAGACGGTCGTGAGGCTCGTTATCGAGGCATAATGCTTAGGTATCAGACATTATATTTGTCGATGTTGTGTGTGTATTGGAAGTAGGTTAATGATTTAGGATTAATAACGGTAAACATTATTTGCTAAGAGTAAAGTATGATGCTATAATTTCTACTAACATACCGACAACATAATTATGTGTCACATACATACAAATGGTATTTTTTCATATTTTACCAAAAAAAACCGACTTCAAAGATAAACTATTCCGAGTACCTAAATCGCGACAATTGTACCTATGATATTTGAGGAGTTCCCTCGATTTCCTTGGGATCCCATCATCAGATCCCGATATGGTCACGATGGGACCACCTGTAAGCTACGCCCATTCCAATGCAAAAATATTTTTTTAAATCGGTTCATAAAGGCAAAATTATCGCTGAACATACATAAAAATAAAAAGATTCCGACGAATTGAGAACCTCCTCCTTTTTTGAAGTCGGTTAAAAACAAATGCGAATATAATACGCATAGCTTATATGTAAATACAGAATATCATATTGGCTAGTATTAATTATAACAATAAACCATTAACACGTGGACTGTTATATTTCGTGGGCTGGCCATATAAGCCGTAAAATCGAAGAAACCGTGTCTCGGCAAACATAGTGTGGAACTGTTTTTAGCCTTTCGCGATTTTTACACATACCTACTCATGTTTTTTTCTGCGATAAAGTAGAAGGTATCGTAACTTTTTATGTCCCGTTTACAGTAAAAAACGTAAGTATAGTGTAGAACGTCAACCGTCAAGAAGGCTATCAGGAGATAGATACGTCCGAAATTGATCAGAGTGGCGTGCAATGGGAGAGATCTATATCCAGTGCAGTGGTAATAATATCTTCTCTAAGGACCGATGAAAACAAAGAGAGGCGGCATTACCGTCATATTGCGTAATATTCCCTTTTCTTCCGTAATTCTCCTTTCATTTGACCTAACCTAGCGCCACTATCGTACATAATTACATGAACTTACAATACGTATTCATGGCCGCCGAATGAGCGCTTTGTTTACAAGTCCCTAACAAACAAACTTTCGAATGTAAGAACACACACATCTGCATAATTTATAGTTGTACATGTATGACGTGGTGTATGCGTGTGTTTACTTAAGATTGTAACTTCGCGTTTAAGTATAAAATATTATCTAACTCATGTTAAATCCGAAAATACTAAACGGACTTCGGTCATCATTCGTATATCAAAATTAAGAAAATTATGTGGAACATATGACGAAAAGAGAAATACATGAGACATCACTACATATTAAAAAAATTATCTTCTTGCGCCGGGTATGTCTGTCTTTCTGTTCGCAATAAACTCATAAACCAATGCACCGATTTAAATGAAATATTGTACCCACATAGTCTGAGAAAGGACATAGGCTACTTTTTACCGTCATAGACGCGGGCGGAGCCGAAGGCTTAGGCTAGTTTATTTTAAAATACACATATATTAATTTATCAGCAATTTTATCTGTCAAATAGTGTTATATGGCTAACGTGACCATTTTTTATTCCTGTCAAAGCGGGACGCCTACGGAATTTTGTATATTAAATAAATAAATACATTTATAGGGTACATCGGTGTAATTATATATATAATATAAAAATTATGGTTTAAAAATGACTTAAAATAAAAATATTGTTGTATCTTATCCTCACTGGCATCTAAATTCTTACACCAACTTACCCTAAAATAATATTTATAAATAATTTCGCAACAAAAAACTACTTTGCTACAGCAAAATCAGTTCCACGGTTAGGCATGAAACATAAGAACCCAATTAGAGTTACTTTAGCATGTATTTATAACCGACTTCAAAAAAGGAGGAGGTTCTCAATTCGTCGGATTCTTTTTTTTTATGTACCTATGTTCAGCGATAATTTCTTCGTTTATGAACCGATTTCGAAAATTCTTTTTGCATTGAAATGGGCGTAGCTTACAGGTGGTCTCATCGTCATCATATCGGGATCTGATGATGGGATCCCTAGGAAATCCCGAGGGAACTCCTCAAATATCATAGGCACAATTGTCGGGATTTGGGTACTCGTGATAATTTTTCTTTGAAGTCGGTTCCTATTTGTTAAAATTATGTAATATAATAAGGAGTTGGGATAAGCAAGTATTCAGTAAGTTTCTAAATAAACATATGATGCACAATAGATAAATGAACTAATAATATATTTATTTATTCAAATATAAAGACAATCTTAACTTTTTCTTAAATTAGACTGAGATATTAATTTGCAGTTACATGTGTTTTGTATAACGCTGCACTGCGCTGCCGTCTTTCGCAATATAATAATGTAGGCAAGTACCTAATAAGTAAGTAGGTATAGAGGTTTATTCGTAAAAGCGGGACAATTTTGTTCTCGTTGGGGACAGCGGGACGGACAGCTTGAAAGCGGGACAATCCCGCCGAAAGCGGGACGTATGGTCACGTTATATATGGCAGATAACTATCAAAACTGGCACTGAAAATTTACATGTAGAAGAAGTGTAGAAAAGTTTTTTTTTTAAACCTGTAATAAAATAAAATTTGTATAAAAAGTATATAGCATTGTATAAAAACCGAATCTTAAAAACACAGTTTAAGATATAATGATCAATGAAAAAATCCGATCTTGACTTTCGACCATGACCGGCTCACAGGCAGAGTGACCATGTGAGTGTCATGGTTTTAGTTTTTCGGATGCGGAATGGATTGGAGTGATACGAACTTAAAGAAAATCAATGTTAAACAATTATTTTAATGGAGACACACACACGTTATCATGAATACAAAAAAAAGCTTCATGACGTCCCATTACGACGGGCTTAGGTCGGCTCTCAGGAGAGGGTTAAGGTCATAAGGTCATATGTCCCAACGCTGGCCGGATAACGTTGTCGTTGGATTAAATATTATTATATCGTTTCTAAACCGCCCGAAGGCCTCCAACCAAGCTTCACGACTTATCTTATGATAACAACCGGGACCGACTGCTTAACGTCACTTTTACGAATTACGGAAACGCTCATAACATTATATGCCACAAACGGTCACCATTCTAAGTACTGACCGCGGCATCATTCCTTACCCTCGGTGATCGTTTCCAATCACCTACGGCTACTTAGGTATGAGCGCTATTAAAAAATCTTAGGGAATTATTATATATACATATATATATATATATATTTAGGGGATTACTATCACCGCTTAGCAGTGTTATTTTGAACATTATGATTGTGTAATTTCAGGCACATCCTAAATACTCGTTCGACTACTCAGTCAAGGACCCTCACACTGGTGACCACAAGGAACACTGGGAGACCAGAGACGGTGACAAAGTTAAAGGTAACCTTCCATTGTTCTACTTCACTTATTTTTTTTTTTTTTTTTTTATATTTAAGCCTACTAAAGTGACTACTCTGCCTTACGGAAAGCATGAGTAGAATCCAGGAGTAGTGGTCACCATCCTCATTGTGAAGGTAAGCAGCACGGTGACCCATACCATAGCGGCCTGGTTAGATGTTTCTGCATCATTCTCCCAGACTTCGGAGGGCGGGAGAATGATGCAGAATGATTGGACCTACGGACTCACACTCACCAACGAAATACGTCAGCAAGAATGCTGTCATTATTAGGATGGTCTTCTGTGTGAGTGGGTAGTACTGCCTTGGCTCATTCGTGATGAAATCAGCGTGGCTCTAATACCTATAAATCTACATCTAGCATAGGTACCTATTCTTGAAAGGCTTAAAACTATCATTTGAAGAGAATCGCTTGACTTGACATTTATATTACAATTTGTGACATTGATGTATACACACATCAAACATAATTCAGATTGTCCTAATCATCAAAATTACAATATACCAAAAGCAATTTGGATAATGATATTGAATTCGAATGATAAATAATGAGTACGTTCAATCACCTACATGAGTTTCATTTGGCTTTCACGTTTAACTCCTTGTCACTGTTATTTTACGAACTAATATTATGAAAGGATTTTCATCTGTCATGCCAAATGATACAGAGGCCTCTCAATAAGTCGCCTTAAGGTCAACGCACACTATACAAGCACGGCAACGGCACCGCTTCAACCCAGCGATTAGCTTGTCATTTGAATTTGACCCTTAAATCGTATGTCGTATAATATGTTTCATAACATCAGTATAAAGAGCTTGCAACTCGCGGTTGGCGTGCGTACGGCGAGCTTGCACCTCGCGGGCTGCTTAGCGCGCTGACAGCTAGCGGTAGCCAAAATTCAATACAGAGCCGTGCCGCAGCTGTGCTATGACCTTTAGTGTGGGTTACAATACTGCATCATTGCATTGTCTGGTGTGACTACAATATCATCAACAACCCATAATGTCCCACTGCTGGGCTCAGGTCTCCTCTCAAGGGAGGGTTAAGGCCATACGTCCCCACGCTGGCCGAGTGCGGGTTGGGGACTGGCAAGACACGTTGTGGCTACGTAATCTTGCTGTTGGATGTTTTTAAGCCGCCCGAAGGCCTCCAACTAAGCTTTACGACTGCTATCTTATGATAACAACCGGGACCGACTGTTTAACGTGACCTCCGAATCACGGAAACGCTCATATATATAATGCCACAAACGGTCACCCATCTAGGTCCGACCGCGCCGTCGTTGCTTACCCTTGGTGATTGTTTCCAATCACCTAAGGCCACTCGGCTATGAGCGCTTCATTGACTACAATATGATCACTACTATTGGATTATGCTCTTACTTTCCATCAGGCAGGGTAGTTACTTTGGCAGGCTCACATATGCAGAGAAAATAAACAGCTTCTGGCGTAAGATCGCTAAGACTCCCGTAACGAATGAGCCTATTTGATATTATGGAATTTAACATTTTTATTCTCCATCGCTGCAGGAAGCTACACTCTCATAGAAACAGACGGGACAAAACGCGTAGTGGAATATGAAGCTGACGATAAGAACGGTTTCAATGCTGTAGTGCACAAGATAGGAACACCCAAACAAGAAGAGTACGAGGTACCAAAACATGAAGAGTACGAGGTTAAACCAGCACAAGAGCATCAGCAGTACCAGCATGATTTTGGTGGCTACGAGGAGGGGTTCGTGCCCGTTTCTGAAGGTTATGAACATTAGAATGCAGTTGTGGGTTATTGCTTTATTTTTATACTAATACTAGCTGTTGATTCTAATTTAGAAGGATATGTAGTAAGAAGAAACCATTTCCAGTATAACCCTTAAAAGGCTTTAGTTTTAAACGTTTATGAATGAACAGTCGTCAATATACATACTGTATTATCTCGTAAGTTGATTCTATTAATTTCTTACAAACGACCACTTCCAATTAAAAGGTCAAACTGTCAATATTATTAATCATATATTGTTGTAGAGAGCCTTAAACACATTTGTCAAATAGAAACAGACAGACAAAATTAGCGAATGAAAAAAGGGTAGATTCTGTTTCCCAAATGTGTTAAAGGACCATATTCCTAAGGTTTAATGCTTTAATTTCGTTACTATACTAAATAAGTAAATCACTGTGTTTAAATTAATTTAATCTAACAACTAATTTACTTTCGTACGAAACGAAAATTCCTGGAGCTTCGCAAGGGGGCGGGGCTTGGTCAACGCATCACTATATTCTTAAAACGAATGGCTAGTACCACTGTGATTTTTTTTTGTAAATTGTTATAACCTATTTATATATATATATATATATGTATGTATATAAATGAGTAATTGGTGTCTTTCTGAGTGAGTCTTTTCAAAGTATGTAATTTCGTAGCAAACTCATTGAGAATAAAGATAAGTTATCGTGATGTTGTAATGAGTAGCTGTTTAACTATTTATTTGTATAATGTGTGAAACATTTGATATTTTATTTTTTATGAAAGAGCCTACTGTATTGTTCTGTTTTCATAGTTTTAAGTGTTGTACAAAACTCTTGCGATTAAATGAACTTTTGATTGTTATTTTTTTATTATTATTTTAATACAAGAGAGGTTAGAGATATATTAATATTTTTAATTCGGTTAATGCAGCGATTCTAGTATAGCTCTCAGTATAGTTTTCAGAAAAATAATATCACACACTTAATAATAAATTATGCACACAAATCAGTCTCATGAAATACATTACTGAAAATTTTATGAACATCTGTATTTTATATTATATCACCCGTAAAATACAGACAGACAGACCTATAGATATATAGACAAGCTGATTGCTTTTATTTTATAACAATTATGCCAGCCTTTTTAAAAAGTAACAACTTAATGACAAAAACGACTCTGAAAAAAATATGAAATAAGATTCTTAGGACACAATTCTCAGTGTACAGATACACACATTTTCAAGTTTGCAAGTCGTAGTCTTGCGTTTTTACGGTTCCGTAGTTCATAACTCGGAACCCTTATAGATTCACCATGTCCGTCCGTCCGTCCGTTCTCCACGTACCGCCCAAACGGTAGGTGCTAGAAAGGTGAACCTTTGCATGAATATGTGTTGTAATTACGTGGACAAAGTGCTACAATTAAATTATGAAAAAAAAAAAATTTGGGGTATCTCCCCTACATGTAAAGTGGGGATGGTTTTTTTCTTTTCGTGTCTACCCACCCGTTCGTGTGGGGTATTATTAAATAGATCTTTTAAAAAGATTGTGAGGTTTTTAAAACCATTTTTAGATTTAGGTATTCGTTTCTGAGTTATCCAACTTGAAAGCGCATTTTTTTCTAAACACAGGGCCACCTCTAAAAGCTAAAAGGCTGGCTCAAAAAATCTAAAAATTTCATGATAGTAGCCCATATATTGAACTTTCAAGAAAAATTTAGCGGTTTTGATAACTTTTTTATTTTAGGAGTTAGGGGCCTAACTTGTAAAATGCACGCACTTGTAAAATGACTACGACTTATTTGTGTATTACACTCATAATTGTGTCCTGAATATCTTGTTTCACACTTTTTCAGCGCCGTCTTTTGTCGTAGTTGGGTTTTAGTTTTTACTTTTTTTAACAGTATATCAGATTGGATAGTATTGACACTTTACATTCGCAGATAAACAGACCTAGAAATAAATATAAAACACAGATATAGAACAGTTGTTACAATAAGACACTAACCTCTGCGCGAGCGCAAGCTTGAGGCGATCGTTCTCGTAGCGCAGCTGTTGTTCCGCGCTGTCGGGGGGAGGCGGGTCGATGAGCGCCCCGGCCGACGCGAGAGGGCCGCGTGGCGCTCGACCCACTGTCGCGTACCCGCCCTGAGACCCTCCCTGGCAGAGTAACAATGAGTCTGAACATCCAGAAGTGTGTATGTACATACATTTACTACATTCACAGCTGGCTTAAGCGTTATAACGTCACGTGATCATTTTCAGAACGAATGTCATGATTTTTTTTTCGGACGAATTACACACAATATCATCTAGTCCCAAAGTAAGCAGAGCTTGTGCTATGGGTACTAGACAACAGATATAAATACATAAACATACTCCTTTTTTTAATCTCATAGAAAAACACCCAAACTCCGAAACAAATATTTGCAGATCGTACAAACATTTGGTCCGACTCGGGAATCGAACCCGAGACCGCTTGATCAGCAGCCGCATACGCTAACCATTAGACCAACAAGTTATACATACATACTTCATCCAAACTTGTCTACAGAAATTTTGTAGGTCAAAATTCGTTCTAAATTCAGGTCGCCCCCACCCCCCTAGCCAAGTCGCAAATGTTTTTGGTTTTCTATTCTATTAGCTATTCCATTTTTCTATTCTCTTATTTGTTTGGCTAATATTTTCCTTAGATCACGAGACTGAGTGACAGTAACCAATGAAACAAGAGAATAGAATAGAAAACGAATTTTTTTTTATGTTTCGGACATCATACACACAACGCCATCTAGTCCCAAACTAAGCAGAGCTTGTATTATGGGTACTAGACAACTGATATAAATACATAAACATACTTTGTTTTTGTAAATATGTACATACGTATTATACATAGAAAACGCCCACACTCGTTTGAGTGTTTGAGAGTTTTCCCCAAATATTTGTTTAAATATTTGGGGAAAACACAAACATTTGATCCGACCCGGGAATCGGACCCGAGACCTCTTGATCGGCAGTCAACATGAAACAAGAGAATAAAATAGAAACCAAAAACGTTTGCAACTTGGCTAAGGGCTGGTCTGATATATTCTAGAACTCCCATAATAATGTATAACGTTATAAATATTATAATCACATCAATATACAGTCAACTTTGCCACCAATTTTTTTTTATTTGTGAGATGGAGAACAGCACGGAACAGAATGTTGAAACCTCCGGAGAAACAGATTAGTTTCTGTGTGAAATCCAAGCGAATTCATTCAAATCGATTCAACGGTTTACCCGTGAAAGTGTAACAGACAGAAAAATAGATATACATAGGAAAATTTACTTTGGAATTTATAATAATTGATGGATGTGTCTGTTAAAATATCGCGAGTTACCGCTATTTGGTACAACTTTAGCTAAATTTATAAGATTTTGAAAATAATTATATTAGTTAATAATAATTACATTAAAGTTTTACATTTATCATTACGTCAAAACATTATACTTTCAGTACTGAACTCTTGTTATTGTAAATTCCTATATACTCATATATACACTAATACAATAAACTTGAAGTCCTCATTCTACTTCATATCTGAAACTTAACTAAATATAAGAAAATATGGTAGAATCTTACAGTTAGCTGAAGAGTCGAGGACACAGAATGGGCCCGCTGATGTACGGCCAGCTCTTCCGGTTCCGGCTTTGGCTGTAACGAGATACCTTCGTACAATAGCCGTTCATTTATTAGTTAAGCGAAGAGGAGGTTTAATTTAATTGTAATGGCTGACATTACAATGGAAATTAGAATTATACCTACTCCACGCACTTGGAAGTTCAAAACATGTGAGTTTTAAAATGTTTCTTTTGAAGACACTATATATTTTTGTTTTATTTAACGCATGCCAAGGTGACTACCCTGCCTAATGGAGAGTATATGTAGAATCCAAAAATAGGGGTCACCACACTGTTTACAAATGCAGACAGTATGGCTACCCACACTATGGCGGCCTTGGCCTAGTGAGATGCTTTTTCACGCGCCGCTTAAAGGACCCGGGATCATAGTAGGAAGGAAACCCGTATATGATGATAGTGATATTTTTTGATTTGTCATACATCACATTACACGCCGAGCAGTCAAAAACTGAAACTCACTACCAGCTCTCGTATTTCCTTCCCACTATCCCGGTTCCTTCAAAAGGGGCGTGAAAAAGCATCTCACTAAACCGCTATAGTGTGGGCCGCCATACTTTATTGTCTGCATTCGCAGCAACTCCGGTGGCCTACTCATGCTTTCTATCAGGCAGGGTACAGTCACTTTGGTAGGCTAGAAAAACATCAACAGTCTTTAACAGTCCACTGCTGGACATAGGCTTCTCCTTTGAAGATTCTTTTCCTTGGCAGTGATGTGTCGCAGTTTGCTCGTTTAATCGACTCTTACGACACCTACGGGACGAATAAGGGTAGCGAAATTTCTTAATCTGTCACCACACAGCTATAGGGGTTCTTAATGATGTGTTACATGTTTTTTCATTAGTGAGAGATATTTTGTGTAAAGGCACGCAAGTATGTAACAGTACTTCGGGAAGGCGTGTAGACGTCCGCTACTCAATCGATTTATCAATGATAGCTCGCAGTGTTATCATATAAGACTACTTTTGGGCTAGGTTAGTTAGGCTCGTTTTTAATATGCTTTTAGTAGCTTAGATTTTATATGTAACCAACTTTTGAAAGCGTTTCTTTTTTAAATATACTTAGGTAACTTTTTCCACGTCAATTTTATCTTTACAGGTTTTATTCTTCTCTAAAATGATGATGAAGAAGCACTGCATTGGCAATGAGTAAGGGGACCACTAATTTTGGATTCTATTCATGCTTACCATCAGGTAGAGTAGTCTATATATAAAAAGACGCTGAATTAAGTTCACTAGTTATCACTTCCACGGAGTAAGTACAAACCTGTGCGGGAGAGATGGCTGGTGGTGGTTCATCAGCGCCAGTGGCCCGGCCGGCCAGCAGCGGGCTGGCCGTGGCGCTGGCCACCGGAGTAGCCGCGCCACTGTTACCATTCGTCACGCTTTTAGCACCAGCACCGCCGCATTGCTGGGCTTGAATCGCTTCTTTCACTTCTTGGAATTTTTCTATGAACTGTGTCGGAATTAAAAATAGTATCAGACATACGATGTACTATTATGTATTCTGTGGTATAGGCTCTCCTTAATAATTTGCAAGTGTTTGTGGGATGATAATTGATAAGAATTAAATTGGGAAGTTTGTCAACGAAAGATTATTTTATAGAAAAACTAGTTGACCCAGCGAACTTCGTACCGCCCAACTTTAAAATTCCAGAATTTGATCGCAGCGCCACCAGGTCCAATCTAAACCATTCCCAGATCCCCTTGAACACACACAAAAAATTTCATCAAAATCGGTCCAGTCGTTTGAGAGAAGTTCAGTGACATACACACTCACAGAAGAATTATATATATAAAGATAAAAAACAGAAGAATTATTTCTGGCAAATTTCTGCAATATTTAGTATGTCGGATTTTTTTTTACCTTGCCTAATTCCGGTTCCGAAGCAAATCCTAGTCCGTAGACCGTGTTCGCTCTGACGTCACTCCACTGGCCAAACTTTTGTGACGTTTTAGTAAACGTCATGTTAGCTGTGATAGTGCTGTTTATCACCGCCTGTCAACAAAAAATAACGGTTATGTGGTATTTATACTGCACATTTAAACAGTCTAAGAAGGTTCGAGAACAATGTGCTTAGAATGGTCGGTCGATTCTGACCATCCTCCGGGCTATATCGGTGATCTTCATTCGTCAGCTAATCTTCGTATTCTTAATTCGACCACTCAAGGATACTTCGTGCACTGGCGTACAATATCTGTTCATCGTCTTTTTTCAAGAGCTCTTAATAATCCACTGCCAGACCAGGCTTCTCCATAGAAGAGGGTCTAATCTATTTAGTATTTTTGTTATTATTATCCTTCTTCTTCTTTAGGTACCATCTCCATCACGCAGGTCGGCGACCATATGTCTGTATCTGCCCCCTGCTTCGGTCATGCGAATCAATGCTTCTGTGCTGTCCACCTTCAACCACACCTTCACCTACGTTTTCGGCCTCTACCTCGTTTCCCTTGAATTTTCCCTTCAATAATTAATCTTAATATATATAAATCTCGTGTCACAATGTTTGTCCTCAATGGACTTCTAAACCACTCAACCGATTATAATAAAATTCGCACACCATGTGCAGTTCGATCTAACTTGAGAGATAGGATAGTTTAAATCTCAAATTATAGTCGCAATTTTAATAATCGCGGGTAACACCGCGGGTTTCAGCTAGTTTTATTATATTATATTTACTATTTCTATAAACATGTCCTAGTCATTATTATTCTAGTACATTTGTTATTTTAAATTCGTAAAAAGATTCCGATACAGTTAAGACTATCCGAGTCTATCCATGACCAGCCCCCCAGAGAAATAGAATAGAAAACGAAATACGTTCGCAACTTGGCTAGGGAAGCAGGAGTGGTATAACCCAAATTATGTTTTAAAGTCGCGAAAATTTTAAATTTATCTTAATATGTGTATATGTGAACAGTAAAATCACTCACTTGTGCTCTTTGCTTTGACTCTATATTACAAATTTAAGAGCAGTGCTACTCAAAATCGTTTCAAAATCCACTATACTTGAAATGTACATCTCACGTACCATTTAATTTCCTGACCGACGGAGTACACGAGCTGTGCTGGGTAACGTTGATTAAAACATATCCAAATATTATTACTGCCATGTTCTTTGATGATGAAAGTCGTCTGAATACAAGTATAAATGAAATGGTATAGAAACACAACTTTAGTGCTTATTGCTTTAATACTAAGTGATATTTTACAGTACTATATGTTTATAATATTATGAATATGATTCGACATAGTCTTGTTTGTCAGTGTTAAGCGGTTTACGATTTAAGTTAACCCCCGCTTTTCCCAAAGATTAAAACAATGATTAAGTTGGACATTTCCTTTTCAGCTAGTTCCCACAGAGATATCGTACATGTAATTTCACATAATACGAGATATACACAATATTTGTCTTGGGTGGGAGTTGAACTCACGACGATTATTAAACACTGACCTACAAGCCCGTCAACGAGACATGAATGTCTGTAAGGCTAGATATTTTTTATTTGTTTCCTTGCCCCTTGGTAACTAGCATCTCTCAGCACTCAGGGAGTCACCGGTGAGGTGTTCGTCGGAATCTCTTCGATCAAAAACCTTATAATAACAACCAGACTGTTGATTGACATAACACACACAGCAGTGCCACCGCCATGTCGGCTAAAAAGCGGCACGGCATTTAGGCCTGAAACACATGAATGAACAATATTCCATCATCAGAATATACTTCGCACGAAAAGAAATACCTGTTAAAGCCCACCTTTATGTAAGTTCGAAACAAACATTTTCTTTCTTATAGTTAGTAAATATTGAGTTTTAATAACACTTTTGGTTAAATTTGACACACAATAAAGAACACATCAATCGACCCAAACATTTGTCGTCGTTACACTTTGTTCTTGTCAATCATAAGCTTATAATTTCCATCCATATCGCTGATTACTTTGGAAAGCAATTAGTGTGAGTAAGCGAAGCTTAGAAAACAAGAGTTTATAAAATAATATTATAAATGTGAATAGCAGATTGTTCGTTTACGTTCTTTGTGTCAATTTTGTGAGGGAAATTGTATATATTTCATTATTGGATAGGCACAAGGGGTAAAGCGGTTAACAGCCATAGGGTTGTCGTTGCTAAACATTTTGTGCTGAAGTTGTGGTAGGTTGAAATTCAAATCGGCTTAGTTCTTGATTGTGGATATTATTTGTAAATTCAGCTTGTCATTGCATATCACAGACATAAGTAATCAAAGTTACAGATCGGAAAATTATAGACAACACTACAGCCGACGCGATCCAAGCATCTGAGCAGTCGCTAAAACGCACGTTTCCGATACCGCATATGAACGCAGAAAGTCGCTAAAACGCGATGCAGCATCGATGCAGTCGCAAAATCGCCGATCGTCGATGCTAAAAGTAGCTAGTGTGCTGTGGACCTAACATAGCAACAGAGTTTGACTCCTTGATAATCATCATCAGCAATCGATAATGTTCCACTACTGGGCTCCTGTGTTCTCTCAGGAGAGGTTAAGGCCATGCGTCACCACGCTTGCCGAATGCGTGTTGGGGTTTGGCAAGACAACGTTGTGGGTACGTAATCTTGCCGTTGGATATTTGATAATAAGAGGTCACAAAGATCTCTAACAGTGAAATCAATCTGCTTTAAGATTATTTCTTTTCTCTGTGTCTCTCGAAGCGACTAAAAATCGCAAGCCGTCTCGGGTATCAAACACCTGGTTCCTAAGTCCTGCTGTGTAACAAAAACTATGTGGATGTGCTAAAAGTCGCGAAAGTCTAAAAACAATAATGTACTCACTCATATTCGAAATAGAACCTAGTTTACAAACTCAGTTTACAAGTATTTACAATGTGAGTCGTACATGAGCAGATTTTAATATAAACACTTCAGAATATCATGAATATAAATAATTGTATACTTCAAAGGTTGTTTTCTAGCTGCTAGAATTTAATGTAAATTTTCAACTGTGTACGATGTAACGCCCTTGCACTGGGTTTGTCTGACATTGAGGTGAGTCTCGCAATTCACTTTGTAATATATTTTCTAGAAACCAAAGGATGACGCGACAAGGTTAGAGTATATCAAAGACATAACTATGTCTACTAAATATTATTTTCTTAATAGGTTTTTGTATTAATTTGTTAAAATAATTTATATATCGATTAATATTATAAAGTTTGAAGTTTTAAAGTTGTGAGTTCTTGGCTACAAGTGATGCTAATTAAGCACTTTAAAAACAATATAATTAATAGTTGTCCCTCATAACTTGTCTATTTTTTTACTAATTGGTACCTTCTTCGAACACTAAAGGTGACTTTTAGATGTAAGGATCGTATATCGTCCTTTGAACTGTAGTCTACAGACAAACTTAATATTCTGACCGACCTCTAACTTTGTGGAAAATTTGACTTTAATATTCTGGTTTTAGGAGCTGGATGCGAGAAGCACAAAATCGATCAAAGTGGTGTGCAATGGGAGAGGCCTATGTCCAGCAGTGGACTGAGATAGGCTGATGATGATGATGATGATGATGATTCTGGTTTTATAAAAAAATGTATTTCCAAATATGTTTATTTTGTTTTGGTCTGTTGTTACAATGTGTTAACTAGACAACATGACATGCTAGCAATTTGGCTGTATTTGAATCCATGACATCTATACTTAATTTGGATGCAAAGTAAAATAAGAGTAGGGGATTTGTTTTTTTTTTACTAATTTGATAAACTGTGATGTTAGGTACTCGATATTTCTCCTTATGTTAACTTGCTCGAGTAATTCCTGTAATCTCTTCTAGGGCTCCCCTACTACATACACTCTTAAAATGATGCCTGTTTTAAGTGGTAGCTAGTGGCAAATTAAACGCCCAATTTTCGGCAGTATTTCGATCCCACCCAGTTAGGATGAGGCAAGACTATTACCGCTAAGCAGTATGTTTTTGCAATGTATGTGTTTGTATTTCGTCTGTCGATCTTGCAGATTTTATTTTGGTAACCTATACTAAGGCGGTTTTTGAGAGACTTCTGCATCATTAGGTCCTCCGGTCTCGCACTTGCCAATGATAGCACGAATGTTGTGAATTTAGAGCCCCAGCACACTAGCTACTTTTAGCATCGGCGATCGGCGATTTTACGACTGCATCGATGCTGCATCGCGTTTTAGCGACTTCCTGCGTTCGATCGCGGTATCGGAAACTGTGCTGTGTCGCGCTTCTAAAAAGCGACTCAATCTCCGCGTTTGGCGTTTTTAAGTGAGCGGTGTGGAGCGTTCGGTCGCCGTGTTTAGCTTCTAAAAAGCGACTAGTTGCCGATCGCCGATGCTAATAGTGGCTAGTGTGCTGTAGCCCGTAGGTGAGTTTTGGGTGAGAGAATACCATCGTCTGGTCTAGTCGGCTCGTTCGTACTACAATCTGCGTAGCTCTACTTACTTAGGAGTACTCGGAGGAGATTGGCTTGGTGCTCTTAGTTCTTCCTTAATATAATGTTACATTTTTAAATTTTATAACAATAATAGAAGGAATCGAATACAACAATTTTTAAATTTTTATTGTTACGTATATACCGTATTAGAATATTCGTGTTATTGTATTGTAACAGTACCTTCAAAGTCCACCCGAGTATTGGAATTCCTTTTGCATTGTAAAGAAATCAGAATATTTTATTCGAGAAAAACTTTGTCGAACACAATTTACCTTGAAAGTAAATTGTTCGCGTACTTTTTAATGTCCCCATTATACTTGAGAAACCCCAAGATCGTTTAAAAGCTTTTTGTGAGTCGAAGGATCATCTTGAAATGGAAATTGTTTGGAATGTTTAAAGGATTTCCTTTAAGGAATCATTGGTTTATAACAATATAACTGCCTTCATGGTGCAGTAGTAGTGTATGAAGTCTCGGATTCGATTCCCAGGTTGGACCAAATGTTTAATGACATGCAAATACATATTTGGTGGGGCAAAGGTTTATTTTATTTATTTATTAGCCCTAGCCTGCGGCTTCGACCGATCTCCTTTCTCAAGAATCAATTGGTGCAAAGAACAGGCAAACAGACATTCAAACAGTTACTTTCGAATCTAAAATTAGAAAAATATTTAAGTATGGATATGTATGTATTTTTGAGAAAGTATTAGTATTCAATCAGCCAATTTAGTTTTAAAAGTAAAATTCTGCTTATTCTGAAACTTAATGGCGTTGTGTCAGTTGTATGAAAATAACAGCGTTTTTCAGATCAATACTATACATTTATTCAAAGCGTTCCGTTCTAATTACTTAGATATGGTTTTGTCAGACTTCATTTAGCAAATAAATAGGTAGGTATATAAAGAAACATTTCTTTACAAATGAATAAATCCAACATTACAAATGAGTTGAAAGCTATTATAATCACAAAACTTCATCTTACAAAAATGCCTTTATACTACACTAGCGAGCCGGCCTGGCTTCGCACGAGTCTATCAAATTCTCGGATTTCCTTTATATGCATGTGTTACACATATAAACTTTCCACTTGATACGATCTATCTATTGCTGAAATTATCATTACATTCGTCGAGTAATTTAAAAAATCTAAGTGAACAGAAATCGGAACACTGTATACTATGTAAAGATTATCGTTATTAGCGATATTCACACAGGTTTAATTTTAATCAAGTCAGAATCTATTTATTTTTATGTGGCTTATATACAAATAAACACTAGTAATATAAAAACTTAATCAGGATTTATTATTTACATAAACTTTGCTTAAATATTATCAAAGAAGGGTAAAAAGCGCATCAAAATCCGTTGCGTGGTTTACGAGGAATTAGCGGATTTATAGTCAACTTCGTTTAACGGCCTTATTAACCACAACGTTAAAATAAAATGACTTGAATCTAATAAGGGTGCACTTTTATAAACATTATGGGATCATGGAGGTAAGTTCAAATAGGATATTAGATAGGATATAACACACACATTCACACATCTTACTGGAAGTCTAACCAGAAACTTAACTGCCTTGTTGGTCTATTGGTAAGGTTATCAAGAGGTCTCGGTTCCCCGGTCGGACCTAATGTTTGTGTGATCCGCAAATATTTGTTTCGGAGATTGGGTGTTTTCTATTTATAAATACACAGACGAATTTGCGTGGATCAGCCTGTATTATAAAAAAAAAATATACCCATTTTGGAAAGCTCAGTATATTAGATTGTGTTCATCAAAATTAATTATCTTGGTTGAGAATTGAACCCACGACCACTAGACTCAACAGTAGCAATTCTGTTACCAAAAATAAATAAACTACCATCTACGTACCTTAGTCCCTTCAACGCTGATAATCCTGTAGAGGTTCCTCGACGAGTCATAGAAGAAGGAAACAGAGACGGCGGCAGAACTGGCAGACATCCATGACCGCTTCGTCTTGGGGTCTATGTGGAACACGTGTGCCTTGCACGTGAATATCGGCTGTTCACTGCAACAATACAATTATATCCATATTAGTTTAAAAAAAAAAAACAAATTTAGTTGCAATTAACTTTGCCCTGCGGCACGTTGGACTGACGATTTAAGAAAATGGCTGGCGGTGGATGGAAGCGGACTGCCCAAGACCGGGAGGTTTGGCGCTCAATGGGGGAGGCCTTCGTTCAGCAATGGACGTCAGTAGGCTAAAATAACTTTGCTCCGTGGTAATACGTTACATTTTACTGGAACATGCATCTCATTGCTCGGGAATACTATAAAAGAAAATTCGTTTCGGGATTTATCAAAATATAATATATGTAATCTATATACATATTAATACGGGAAGCAAAAACTTTGTACTCCTTTTTACGAAAATTGAGTGGACGGAAGAATATGTATTTCGCACATACATAGTTTATGATAGTTTAGTTTCGCAGTGGACGGCGACAGGTTGACACTACTACCACAGAATACACAATAGCTACTACATAGTTTATGTGGAGGAGGAGTGCAAGAAGTATTTTTTTTTAATATGCATAAAAATACATTGAATAATAAATAAACCATCACACACACTATCATGTATTTGACACACACACGCAGAGATACTCTTTTGTCAGATAAAAATCCGTGATTATAGAAGTTAAAGTATAAGGTCAAAAACTTAATAATGTCGCCACTTATAATTCAAATTAATTATAACTACCCCTATTTACGAAAACTTTGTTGCGACCAAAGTATAAAATTTGACACAGTTAAAGTTCAGAGAGCAGAAAATGGATTATGGTCGCATTTCGACCACTAGTTGGGTTGGGTGACCACTAGTTTACTAAAATATATTAATCTTGATCGAAGAGCATTCTGTATTCAACACTAAAAAATCACTAAGTCTCCATTTTATCAGACGAGGTCTGTACTTACATGCTTTTGTATACTTTCCACTCACTGCACTGTCCAAAGAGTACATATTTTCTAAATTTATATGTCAAAATTAAACATAAATCTTATATAAAAAAATTCTCGTGTCGCGGTGTTTAGTTAAACTCCTCCGAAACGGCTTGACTGATTCTCATGAAATTTTGTATGCACATTGAGTAGGTCTGAAAATCGGACAACATCTATTTTTCATACCCCTAAGACGCGAGCGAAGCCGCGGGCACAGCTTGTCAATCTCTATAAATGAATAGATAGCTGATCTTATTCAGTCTATATCAGTCTGAATAGTTTAAATAACTATTTAGTTCTCAACTTTGTTACACTTTGCTAGTATTCTGAATACGTAGTACCTATCGTATAAATAAATGTGTTACATAAACGTACAAATGTGTATCCTAAGGATCTTGGGAATAACTAGCTTGCCAGACACTGATAATAAGTCTCATTTAAGTTACAGATTCCTACACGAAACTTCGACTTGTGGCTTGTCTGGTTAACTAGATAAATTACATTCTTACTAATATTAGAAATGGAAAACTTGACTTAATTTACTTGTTACACGAGTAAGCTGTAAGAGTGAAATAATTCGACACAACTGAGATGACTGGACCGTACAATATCTGTATTAATTGGGTGTGCATGCTGTGGTCTCCTTTAATTAGAGAGAGATAACTGTTCTTTTTTTTTCATTTTGTGTGATAGTTGTCTTTGTTGGAAATCCTTAAACCATTAAAATAAATTCCCCCATACCTTAATAAAGTTCCACCTCAACTGTTCATCTGAACATTTCAAAATTTGCCAACCAAGTTATCTGGGGTATAAAAATGGACATACTCTTGACCAAGGGTTATGAAGCGATTAAAAAGTAAGCATGAACGCAAGTGAAGTGACAGAAGCTAATAATTTATAATCCTTTAAGTTTACGAGATGTCTACTGCATTAAGGTGTTTTATCCGCTATAAAACAATGAAGAGAAATGTTAATTCCGCTTAACGTCATTAAATTTATACCTCGAGACTCATTCAGATTCTCTTGTTAATGTGAATCGCAATCTGAATGAAATCAGGACGGGTAAAACAGTCACCGATTTTATTTTATTTATATGGGTTTTTCGAATTTAAAACGGATTGAAATTAGAAACAGGTAAAAAATAGAAATAAAGGTCTGGTGATAGCATCGCACTCCAAAAATATACTAAACCCAAATTATTCCTATCGTTGTCAAGGTTTTCCTGATAAGATATCACAGATCACAACAGTCGTCAGCATCAACAGCCTTTAACAGTTCACTGATCTGATGGGCAATGGGCTCTCTTGAGAAAAGAGATTTTGGCCTACCACGTTGACCAGACTTGTTGGTATAGTCTTTTTCAAGTTTTCAATCTTCTGTAGAAAGCTCCCTTAGTCGCCTCTATGAACATCTATGAATAGGGGTGGTGACACTACCTATTTTGAAAACATCATCACACCGATATCACAGCATCGACTTCTAGGACTTAAAACAAAACCTAGGTATTCCAGAGATTGGTTTCTTTAATCCATTTAGTTAACAATTATGGCCTAAATTCGGTGCTGAAGGGAGTAAAAAGTCTTATAAACATGTTAAAACACGTCTAAACGAAACATTCAAGTTAAAGCACTAAAGTGGAATTTTACAAACGATAATGGCTCTCTCCAGACAGCGACAAGATTATCCCCGTTGTCACCGTTCGCCTAATTTGTTCCTCGTATATCGTCCGTGAAAATGGGTCAACGCGACCAAGTCCGTGTCGTAAGGTAGCGAGATTGTATTGTCGTGACGTCGGAACACTTACTTAAATTGAAAAATTTAGTTAAAAAGTTAAATTTTTACTATTAGAGTATTCCAATTTTATGATATAAATATAGATTTATATATAGATACATATTTAAGCCTACCAAAGTGATTCAACTCTGCCTGATGGAAAGCATAGGCAAAATACAGGAGTGGGGAGGGGCCACCATCCTCGTTGTCACAATGCAGCATGATAACCCACACCATGGCGGCTTATTGAGATGTTTCTACATCATTGGAGAGAATGATGCAGAGTGATTGGGCCTCCGGTCTCACACTCACCAACGAAGGACAGCATGCATGCACTAATTTTAGGTTTAAAATGTTAATTTGTCTTTGAAATTTAGAAGAATATTGGTCGGCGAACCGGGCAACAAAGCTAAAGGTGTAGCTCGGATAGTAATCTCAATAATTATTTATTAGGAATAGTTATTCCTACCCCTGATTCAATCTGTTTAGTAGTTTAGGCGCTATGGTGAAACCTTTTGGCTTAATCGTAGTTGAATAATAAAGAAGGCACAAATAATGCATAACACATTTAGTATTCACGTATAAATAAACTATTTTTAAAGATAATCTGTGTGCTATTACTGTCTGTGTGGTGACGAATAAAAAATAAGTACGAGGCGTAGTAAGAGGCGACTGAGGGAGAAAATTACACAGGGCAACACTACAAAGAGAAGGAAAACTTGACATAAACCCTATACCATCCTGTCTGGTCAGGATGGTAAAGCGTGGTTGTTACAGTGATTCGTGGGTATTTGTAAATCAAGTAGACATTTATTTAGGTGATCATCACACCGCACGATTTTACTGATATTAATTAATTACGTTCTCCCGCGTGTATCTCGATTATTGCAGTAAAAAGAAGCCTATATCTTATTCTGATATATAAGCTATATTACTGTAAAGATTCATCCAGATCCTTCAGTAGTTTTTGCGTGAAAGGGCAACAAACATACATACATACTCGCAATATTTCGCGTTTATAATATTAGTAAGGTTATTTATTACCCGGGCATTGTAAATAATGTAATGTTAAACTCCTTGATATCTAACAAAATACATGTTTGAAAAACGTAGTTGTTATCATTTTACCTCCTACACGACTGACAACATGCGTGGCGCAACATCACATCTACGTACGTAAACTACAAAAGGATTCCTCGAATATCCCCCTCCAGGGCACAGGGGTGTAACGTGTCACAATAATACAAGGATATATGGAGGTTTATATTATTGCGTGCGGTAAGAATCATCTAGAGTAGTATTAGATACTTGTTGAGAATGATTAGAAACTGACTTCTCGTAGTGGAGATGAGAAAACATATATTTATGTTTTAGTATACACACATAGTTTTGTATCATAGCTCATGATACTCTGAAAATAATTTAACAGTAGTACTTTCTAATGGCAAAATAATGTTTAAAATCCGTTTAGTAGATTCAGTTATCACCCCGTACAAGCTCGCAAACTTTACATATGTAATCAAAATTTATAAAATTATTCTGTACGTATGTTTCCCACCTAATTCCTTTTAAACAGTTGCACCGATTTGATTAGGATGGTCAGTGTGTCACCATTAATTCCAACGGCTTACGAAGTTAGCCGGGTCAGATGGTATTAGTACAGATAGAACTAAATTTCGTAAGACCAAAAAGAAATGCATAAATATTGTAACGAGACAAAAAGCGATATAGAATACCAGTATCCACGTCCTGGCTTCATTAGGACATGGGCAAACCTAATTTATGAAACTTGTAATAGCAACTGTACTTATTTCACACATCACCCACACAGTTGTCGGAACCTAAATCAAGCAGAATCGTAATCTATCTAGAGATCGTAATTAGACTTCTGATATTCACCAGGGTTATCTCCTGTCTCACACACCGAGTGTGTGATGAACGCAATAAAAGAATTGCTTCATCATTGCAATGAAGAAAGCATCGCTTCGATCGAGCCGGCTCATTTATACTAAAATATGGCTCTCCAATGGGAAGAATACTTAGTACATACATCATCATCAACGGCCACATATAACAGTCCACTGCTGGACATATGCCTCTCTTAGCAAGGTTGGTTTATAAGGTTGTTTCAAGTTTTTCTACTCTTTGCAGATGTTGTCCTACTTAGTTCGCTCTCTTAGTCGATTAATTTTTCGTTCCATTTATTTGTGATCTAATTTTTGTTCACAAATCAATGGAACGAACGGTATATGAGTATATGAGTCTATCATATAACGTGATAGACACTCATAGAGTAAGAACTCTCTGAGTATGTATCACGGCATATGTAACGAACAGACCTGACATTTATATATATCCTATCTAACAGCGCCTTCCCAAGCCCCAACTGGTCTCCGATAATTCACTTTTGAGTTTAATAAACACCAATCTGCTTATAAACATTCAATTATTCCTTCTCAACTTCAATTGAACGAATGAAAGAACCACAATATCGGTTTAATTTATTACTTCTTGCGTGTTTATCGGATTTGTAATCTGACAAATTAGAATTAATGTTGACAGGTTTAATAGGTATTTATGTCGGATTTTCACTTTAATCTTTGTTGCACTAGGAATTTGGTAAGAAATGTAGAGTAGTAGTATTATTTTTTAATCGTTTGTAGGTATTGTCTGATAAAAATCAAGAATATAGTTCAATAAAGAATTTTGTTGCAATAGCAAACGATGATCTCTAACTGAAGTGTGACAAGGACATTGCCATTCTACGAGTCCCTTCCCTTCCCTCTTCTGAGGTGAGGTATGGACCACTGGAAACAACTCTCATTGAAAACCAACCAAAGCCACATAGATAATAATTGATAGTGGCACCTGCCGTGGATTCCATAGAAAAAAAATTAGACTCACAGAAATCATTATTTTACTATTTCTGCGGCTATGATACTCGTTTATCGATGACGTGGCATTTCTCTATGGCTGACGTGCTATGTTTAACGAATTTAATTTCGATAAATTGTCATTGAAATTTTTTAACACAAACCTCTCAAATATGGCTTAGAAGAACTAATGTACAAACGAGGAATCTTATAGTCTACGAATTTCAGTCGCCTATTGTCAACTATCATTCCGCCTTTTGAGTTCTCCCCCTTAGTAATAGGAGGTTACGGTGTCCCATAACCTCACTCACTCAGTGAAAAGCAGCAAAAGAAATTTATAACATTTGTTTTCTATGAATATACATCTGCTACTCGTAAGAAGCCGACCGGAACCAACCTCTCTCACGATAAATTTTACATTAAAAATATATTTACCATTATAAAATGTTATCTCATAAGTTATAAACGACCAATATATCAATAACTCACTCTTCTTCGATAATATAATCAAACGGATCCCCAACAAATGCGGGCGGTTCGATATGATAGTCATAAGTCTCCATTTTGAAGTCACAAAAACAGCACAGAATACAGTCACTGGGACACTTTTACCACAAACACTACTAGTAAAAAAAATATAGTCTTTAAAGTATTATTGGAATACTGAGGCATGGCTGATAAAGCGATAGTTGAGATAGATATGAACATTACAAATGTCTGTGATAAGATAGGTTCGGTTCGGTTAGGGAGTGTTCGAATTTCAGACAGTTTAGAACTGTCCAACTTTATGGATGGTTCAGGATATATTGAAACAGCACTGCTTATTATAAGTAGTATGTATTTGTAAATTCATATTACCCTTCCTCAAAGTAGAAAATTCTTTATTCGGTTGTATCTTATTGTTTGCTACCCTTCAGAACACCGTCCTTTGAAAAATTGAACTGAGAGCGCTCTTTTTTTATGTGAAGAAGTATGTGAATGCAACCCTCTGATACACAAATTAGGGAAAGTATGGTACAGTTTTTTATCTTCAAAGTTGGTGATCCTTCTTTAGAAGGTAATTGTTACTGTTTGTAAAGTATCACTACGTATTGTGAATGTCAAAAACAGGATCAGCAAAACAGATAGGGGGAAGAAGCTGGAATAGAGGTACCTGAATTCTAGAAAGGGATTTAATCTTGAAACTATAGTACTCATTTGTGTCGAACCAAAACTCTCATGCGTTAATATTCCAAAATTAGTATTATCGAATCTTACAATATAATTTTAACAATCAAGTTCAGTGTTGGTCCTTTAGTACGGATTAGAAAAATCTATGTTACAAACAACAGTATTATGTTAACGTAGTTTCAAGAGCATTTTCATTTTCCTCAGATATTCGGGACCATACATTCATAATGCCCGACCCCGATATCAGCATAGTAACATCTAACCCCAACACATGTTATTACTACGGAGATAAATTCACCAAATAATCACTAACATATTTGTCCGAATATCCCTATGGGTATTACAGCCGTCACAATTTATAACACAGGATTATCAAAACCAATCAGCATATGTTAAATTACATAGTTCCCTCGAAATCACATGTACAAATTACTTATTTGCACATGCAAATCTCCAATTAAATCTTGATAAATCATGTGTTCCTGTTGCCACAACCACAAAGTTTTTTCAGACTGTATGTATGTAAATAAAAATTATTATTATTTCTTCTTAGTTCCCTTTTTGCACGGGAAGAATGCTTACTTTAAGGGGATTTTAAATAACAGTTTTTCACTTTCAACGGTGAAATTTAGTGTTCGTATGCAAAAATATTTACTCTCCATTTAAATTTTACGATTGGAAAATTTACTATCCTACTATTCCTTTTTTTATTTATACTATGTGCTGTTTACACTTAAAAAAATGAAAATCGGATACATTCTAATATAAGAAACGACCGCATATATTAAGACCTGTTGTGGTGTGAAAGACAGTTCGAGTGACTGATTATCGAAATTAAACATTTAAAACGGTCAAAATTTGACCAGGGTTCGACCTTCTAAATGGATGAATACGCTCAGATACTCTGTTAATCTATTATTAATATGATGGATGGGATAACCCTTCGCAAGGTGTGCGAACATGTCGTTAGGATGGGTGTGGTTGCCATTTTAATTCAAGGTGCGGCCGACAAGTCCATTTCAGCCAATGAACGACAGTCTCGAGGTGGAGAACCAACCCTGACCTTGTAATTATGTACGAAAACTTAAGCAAGGAAACAATTTCAAATTCAAAGGTGCTTCAAGTAAGAAGTATTTCCGACGTTCAAGGGAAAATTCCCCTCTCGAGCACGGTTTTTAGTGTGTAGACCTAAAAGGACCAATTATAGGCACTCAAAATTGCTCTGGTAGTCACATTTCAAGCATTTTGTTATGTCTCGTTACCATTTCTATTACCGATATTACACTTGAACTGTTGTTGTACAGACTTTTAATAAGACAAGACAAAATAAATGGATGTCTTTTTCAGTTTTGAACCAGTTATGTAGTGTTTGGGTCTCCTTAACCCTTTTAGGGAGAATAATCTTAGTAGGTGCATACGAGGTAAAAGGTTTACTTTTCCAACTACGGGGATGATATGTAGGTAGATAGGCCACCATGCTGCATTGTCTGTACTCACAATGAGGATGGTGACCCCTTACTCCTAGATTCTACTCATGTTTTCCATCAAGCAGAATAGCCACTTTGGCGTGACTATTGAATCTGCAGATACAAATGTCATTTTCCGACATCAAAGTCCGATTTCCAACTTTATTTATCAACATAGACAATTATCAATAAATAGAAAACACACCAGTCACCGCACCCCAGGAAGAAACAGGGTGGTTTTGCCGATCACTCCGGAAACCGGGACAGAATAAACATCGCATTTCTGATAAATAAAATGAAATGGCCAAATAAATGTATTGGAAAGTTAATAAATGTTTGGATTACGTGACTGATCCCATTTTATAAGAATTATGGCCAGCTTCACCGGTTCCTTATAAAGTTTCAGATAGTTATCTGCCATATAATACTATTTAACAGATCACTTATCTGTTGCGGATGTAAATATCTTAAATACATTTTTTATGTATTGTGTTTTTAATTAACTCCTCCTAAAGGGATGGACCGATTTAGATGAAATTACCCATGTGTATATGTCATTAAGTGCTAGGACGGTTTGAAAACACAATAATTCACTAAAAGAAAAAACTAGCAAAGAACTGTAGCGTTCATGTTGACAACACTGTTGAACATTGCACGTCACCAAGTTTTTTTCCGGAATAAAATAAAAAAAATAAGGATTCAAAATTCTACTTGTAAGCTTATAAGTTCTTGGAAGAATAATCAATTTAATCAACACTTTATTTAATTCTACAGTTAATATATGGTGAAGTGTATTCCATGTGTTTCATCATCATCATGAACAACCTTTAACAGTCCAGTGCTGGACATACGCCTCTCCTTTGAAAGGAGGTTTTGGTCTACTATACCACACTGGCCAGACGGGTTGGTAAAGGGTTTGTTTCAAGTTTTTCTTCTCTTGGCAGTGATGTTAGCTGCTTATTTTGTTCCCTTAGTCGCTTCTTACAACACCCATGGAATGAATAGGGGTGGTGACACTTTTTTTTCTTAATCCGTCACCACATGGTAGATTCCATGTGTTTAATCTATAATAATATTATAAAGCCGAACAGTTCGTTGTTTTCAATGCGCTAATCACAGTAACTACCGGTCCGATTTGAAAAACTATTTCAGTGCTAGATAGCCCAATTCATGATAAATTTAATTCAAGTAAACATGGAGAACTTTATTTTGAAGTATTGTTTTTAGGTCATTTATCATATTCACACAGGTAACGCCTACTAAAATAAATAAAGCAATCTATAACTAAGTTAATTGCAGCGTGTTTTTTCATAGGCGCATTAGAATGAATAATCCCTCTACTGAGCTTTCCTCTAATAAAGCTCTTGAGATGGCTACGACAATGAGTCCTTTCGCCTTCTTAGCCCTGCCGCTACTTTACTCACTAATTGGGCATTAAGAATAAATTTGAATATTTTGCGTTTTTTAACGAATCGAGTTTCTTATACTTTGTATAAAGTCTACTAAAACGAACCTGGAATAAAATATGTGGCAAGCGCGCTTACTTATAATAAATAATAAATATTTCAGACATCTTACACAACGCCATCTAGTCCTGAACTAAGCAAAGATTGTATTATGGGTACTAGAAAACTGATATAAATACATAGAAAACACCCAAACTCCGAAATAAATACTTGCGTATCACACAATCATTTAGTCCGACCCGGGAATTGAATCCAAGACCTCAAACATAACAGTCGCATACGCTACCCCTGCGACACCAAGTCAGTCGAAATAATAGTCTGCCACAGTAAGTATTTAAATAAAATATACCTATTTTACCAGCACCAGCTAACCTTTTAGTAGATTAACATCTACAAGTGCATGTATGATATTTAATATCTGATATTCCACGTTTAATTTAACTCCAAACCGCCAACTATAACACGGCTATCTCTAGTCACAAGTCACAACAAGTATCGTAGGTACTTTGCCCTCTCACGGATAGTTATTACACATCCATCATAACATTATCTTAGTAGTAATATTAACAAGCAAGTACAGATAGAGTACAAAGAGGGTACACAGACATCTACAGTCTCTTTTAAACCATTGTGGAGTTGCAATTCGTAAAGATATGTAGCATAGCTATATTTATATTGTATTTTAGAATATATAATTTTATGTTTCTGTTGCTCACTCCTGGCACGACGACATACGACAGCGCCCGCGAAGTTTGCCGATGGAAAAGCGAGCGGCGCGCGCAGGTCGGGTCGTCGTGGCAACGGGTTGTTGATTTTAGGCTTTTACAATTTTAACAATTAAAAATTCTTTTCAATCATTTATAGTTTGAGTACATTATTATTACTGCAATAATAATAAGGAGTACCTTTCCACTTCAGATAACTGCCGTATCCTATCTTTGATAATTCCAAATTCTATAATTTGTAAACGCATTATGAATATAGCCAGTATTATCAAGGAGTTTGCAAACAGTATTCAAAGTATTTAAATCGTATGTGTAGAGGCTTATTATAAGCAATTTTATTGTTTGATATATTTATGCTATGTGTATTATTAATCAGTAAACTTTCTTCTAAAATAAAATAAATAAATATATCATGGGAATCGAACCCACCACACTCAATGCAGCGATGAGGCGACCACTTAAACCAATACGCCTTCCGTACAGTCAATTCAAAGTGGATAGCCGGATTGTGATCATGTTAGAAATTTTATCGAGCACATTGTAAGTTATTTTCCGTAATGGGCGAAACTCGGCCGTCCGCAGATATAATTAGGCGAACATCGATATCCTTTCCTCGATATCCTCTGAGGATGCCAAATCTCTAAAAAAAACACGTACACTATACAGGGTGGTCAGAGCCACGGCCAAGTGTCACTGACGCCTGTGAAAGCTAAGTGGTATGAAAACATCACCCTCCTTCTGAAGCAGTCGGTTACTAGGAGGAAACCTGTCTTAGGAGAGGCCTATGTCCAGCAGTGTAATATCGAAGGGAGATCGCGTTGTTTGACCTACATTTCAGTTTATCAACTCGTAACATCACCAAGATATAACTACAAACTTATCTAATTCGTTCTACTAACGTCAATCCGTACTTCTGAACTTAACTTCGGTAATTGGTAAAGGAATATTGGATACAGGGAACTGTTTGTTGATATGTTTAACTCTCTGTATACCTGCTTTTCGTAGTACAATTGTTTTTTTGTTTTTTTTTTCTGCACTCTTCTCCCTCATAAATTTTAACTGTGGAAAATTGCAAAAAAAAAATCGTAAAAAGGTGTACAAAGCAAAGGTTCTTGCTTCGCCAAGTAGTCGAAATTTCAAACCATAATTAATTTGAGTTATAAGTGGCAACAATATTAAAGTTCTATTGTCAAACAATATAACTTCTATAATCACGGATTTCACCAAGGCTACGCTACAATGATTTGACAAAAGAGTATCTATGAGTGGGTGTCAAATACATAGTATGTTTGTAGTATTTTTTAGTATATTAAAAAAATGCTTTCTGCACTCCTCCTCCACAAAAAGTATAGGTGTGCGAAATTTCATATTCCGGAGGAGTCCACGCAATTTTCGTAAAAAGGAGTACAAAGTTTTTGCTTCACCTATTAATATATATATAGTTAATACGGTTACATTATGGATCAATTGGCCCAACAAATGTATATATATCTATGTTTGTAAAATCTATATGTCTTAAGCTGTGTATATGTTATTTAGCAATAATATTTAGAATTTTATACATTTACTGGTTCAATGATTCTTTGCGAACATTCACTCGAATGTGCCTTTATAAATACTCTGCAATTAACTTTGTTAAACATTGCTTAAGTAATTTTGACAGGCGTTTTACTGCCATTTTAAATATGTAACGATGTAAATATGCTAATTGCTTCAAAGATAGAACTTCAAGTTTGGTTATACCATGCTTTTGTATGTACGATTTAAAGTAAATTTCTGTGGTGTGCCTTGTCCAAAAATAGCCTGCAACGGCCTGATGATTATGATGTCACCCAGAAACAATAAAACAATGTCATTACTCCTGTATTTCTTCTGAATGGATATCAAACTTAATAACAAGAAGAATAAAAGCCAAGATGCAATTTAAGTGTTGTCGTCGTTGTCTAAGATTTTGGTTTGACCCAAAGAGAACAATACAGATCCGCGGACCAGGGCAGTATTCATAGTGTCTTTTCCCGATACAAAACGGTATGTAATTTGTTAATAATGTTAATTTTTGTAGAATTTCAAACAATAACTATTTTGAATACTCCTAAATCTTGCTTCTAATGCTAGATTTCTTCACGTTTACCTATTAGCACATACGTGCAAATATGTAGATATACACACCATAGGTCCATAACCTTAACTACTACCAATTTTATGTGCCTGTTGGTGTAGGTTGACGGTACTAATTGCTTATCCAACGATGACGATCAAGTATTTTTTTCAGAAGTCTAGTTTCTTTCAAAACCATACAGCTTAGGGTTTATTCCCCGGAAATCGTTGGGCTTTGTTCCCGGGAAATCAAGCTCGAGAAAAGTCGAGAACTCGAGAAATCATGTACCTATATAGAAATTTAATCGCCGTTTGTTATGTAATTAAGTTGCTTGGAGGCGCGGGCCAAAGCGCAACGGCACCCTTGATCTTGCTGCAAGCGCTTTGCGGCGTCGTTTTTACACGATAGTTTACGTAGTGAGTGTTTCACAGATTACGTGATAAATTGAAATCAAACAAGTAAGTCTTTTCACTTTTATTGACACATCATGGCTTTATTATTCATATTATTTTTATCAATAATATAATCTAATCTAAATATGATCTTAAATTTTACTAGGTACGAGTAGACCTATGGACTTTTCTATTATTACAGTGATAGTCAAACTTTAATACATAAAATAACTAACGATACATTAATTATACTACGTAGTCTTATTACATTTCCTATTTTTGTAAAACATCAACATACAAGCTTAGTTTTTAATGATTCTGATATGTTTTACTTATGTAAGTAATTTGCAATGAATTAATGTGTCATTTTGTGAAACGAATATTGCCAGTTGTGTTGTATGTGTGTATCACATATTATTCCAAGGGCTTATTATTAATTTGATTTGCGTTTGTTATAGATGTTACCGAAACGTCACTATAACAGTAAAGATGGAAGCATCAAAAGTATGGAAATATAAAAAAAAGGAATCCTAAAAGCGCAATGCCTAAAGCGCCCAAAAATCATTGCCTGCAAAGGTTAAAATACTAGCGGGTTGGCTCGAGAATCCGAATCTGAAGCATCTACAAGTTCAGGTGTGAGTGCACCGAAAACTGCAACTCGCTACCATCCCACGTGTTTCCTTCCCATTATGATCCCGGGTCCTTTAAGAGGAGTGTGAAAAATCATCTCAAAAAGCCGCCATAGTTTGGGTCAGCATCGCCTTACTTCCTGCATCGCGGGCAGTGTGGTTGCCCCCACTCTTGGATTCCATTCATGCTTACCATCAGGCAGAGTGGAGTCACATTGGTAGGCATCAAATAAAAAACAAAAAAAAAAACAGGCCTGGGTATGAAACTAAACTTTAAAACTCGTCCGATACAATCATTGGGTGAAATATTGGCGAGGCTGGCTGCAAAAGACGGCTTCACAATAAATGGAATCACAAAAAGTGAATTTATTCGTGATTCACTTTCTGTTGGTATGGTGCTGTGATTTTTATTTAATTATAAGTTAAGATATTGACGTTTTCTTTATAAGTTGATTTTTTGTTTAGTTTAAAGAAGCTACTTTTGTTTTTAAGTTCTAAATAACCTGCCAAAAATGTTGCTGTCATTATAATTATGAGTCCAAATAATATAATTTCTGTTTTTTTTTTAAATTTAATTAGCTTATTTATAAGATTAATGTTTTTGAATATAATCAATAAAAGTTTTGTAATTAATTGAATACTTTTATTTGTGAGGAAAATCACTGAATTTGTTGAAGTATTGCAACCAAATAATATGAGAAAACGTACGTAAATGTAAATTTCTCGACAACCCGAGAAGACCCGAGAAATTAGCTTCGAGAATTCTCGAAACCCGAGAAATTGAAAAGCTCGAGAAATCATGAACCCTAATACAGCTATTAAAAATTTAGTAATGCACAGTACTTACAATCGAACTGTTCCAGAAATAAGTCGGAACAATAAAGAAGATTATTCCACTCCGTCAACACACGCAAGTAATACACATTTAGAAATTTGTGCATGTCCTAATCACCTAAATGGAGGTAGAAAGTAAATCAGGTCTAACTTGGGTCCTAGAGAGCAGTACATACGAGGGGTGATCAATAAGTAATGATAATCAATATGAAACAGAACTATTAGTTTAAAAAAAGTATTTTATTTTTCAACATAGTCTCCTTGCAAGTTAATACATTTAGTGTATCTTTTTTCTAAGCCCATGATTCCCTTAGAAAAAAATTCTTTGTCTTGACCCTCCCAAAATGCTTCTACTGCGGCCATCACTTCACTATTGTCCGCAAATTTGTTGCCCCGGAGGTGTTCTTTGAGCCGAGGAAAGAGGTAGAAGTCACTGGGAGCTAGATCTGGCGAATAGAGAGGGTGTTCGAGCAATTCAAACCCCGTTTCTTCAATGGCAGCCATCGCAACTGCGGCTTTGTGAGCCGGGGCGTTGTCTTGGTGAAACAGCACTCCAGCGCGCAGTTTACCGCGACTTTTTGACTTAATAGCTTCTCGCAATCTTCTTATTTGGCCTGCGTAGTAAGAGCCTGTTATAGTGGCCCCCTTTTCCAAATATTCCACCATAATAATTCCTTCTGCATCCCAAAAAACAGACGCCATAACCTTTCCCGCTGAACTTGACACTTTGAATTTCTTCGGCGTTGGTGAGGAAGCTCGTTTCCAAGTCATTGATTGTTGTTTGGTTTCGGGATCAAAGTGGTGGATCCAGGTCCCGTCCATGGTCACAAAACGCGATAAAAAAATTTCTTTATCGGCCTGGAACTTTTGAAGATTCACCCTCGAAATGTCGACTCGTTTCTTTTTTTGCTCGTCGGTTAACATTCTCGGTACCCAACGCGCAGAGACCTTTTTCATATGCATTTTGTTGACAATGATTTTTTGAACGCTGCCATAGGAGATCCCTGTGACCTCAGCTACATGCCTTACGGTCACCCTTCGATCGGCCAACACGATATCTTCCACTTTTTTGACGTTTTCTCCAGTAAGGGACGTGGAAGGGCGTCCCTCGCGATGTTCATCTTCAGTGGAGGTTCTGCCCAGCTTAAATTCCTTTGCCCAGCGTGCGACTGTGGAATATGGAGGAGCAGACTCCCCCAATGTTTCCTCTAAGTCGCTGTGTATGTCTTTGGTAGACATTTTTTTCAGGCAGAGGTACTTGATGACAGCTCTTATTTCATTTTTCTCCATTTTGATGTTTTCTCTTCGACAGTTCGTATTCAAATGAAAGTATCTCCCGGTAATGGTGTCCTATTTATACATTTTTTTGAAGCTGAAGTAGTGGATATATAAGAAAGCAGAAAAAAATTAATTTGGGTTTTTGTGCGTTCTAGAAATACTCGATTAGCATTACTTATTGATCACCCCTCGTATACTAGTATGTTAGCAACGGCTGTCTATTTCCTCATTACAAGTCTTGACACGTAAGAACTAAAACTAGTTGATGTGTTTTGAACTTTGTTAAAAGGCCAAAAGTTTCCGTATTGAACACCGACTTCTCGTCTAGTAATAATTGTCTGTTAATCACATCAGAAGGCGGCTTCGTTTGGAATAGTAATCACTTATTCAAGAACTTTTCCAACACTATTTATGTTTAGTTCGAATTAAAGTCCAAGAATAGCTTGATATTTGTGACAATTGTTACATTCAAAATGTATTGCACTTCATTTGTAATAATAAAACTGGCTCGTAAATAATGAAAAGATATATAGTCTAAAATAATTCCACCAGTTTAAAGTTACTTTCGTAGTAGGGCCAGAGGAGGCTAGAGAGCAGACAGGCAAACTAGGTGATTAGTTTATTTTTAAAATAACAAAATAATACATAACAAAGTTTATTCCTATAAGCCTTAGAGCCAATCTATACAGTATATAGACAATGCTCGCTGTTGGTCTATTTCGGTAACCTTTCTCGAAGAAATGCAACAAAGAACTGGCTTAACATCGGTTTTCTGAAAGATCGGTGTATGACGTCGATGGAGATGACTCTTTAGTCGTCGTTGTGAGTCTCACAGGTCTCATTTTTTCCCAGATCTCACAGATGACAGTTTCATTTCAAATCATATCAATCCAGAAACCAAACCACTAATAAGCATACTTATCCTTCTTATCGTTATTAACTTACAGATTAGTATATTCAGTAATTTTTGCGTGAAAATATTACATTTATCCGTACATCTTCACAAGCTTTCGCATTTATAATTAGTGGAAAGACAGAGTTAGATAGATTACATCGTGATACCGAACAAATGATCGTGTTCATTACACTTGTCTTGGATGTCAATCGATACCACAATTTACCAGTCAGAATCACTAACCTCTAGACCAACAGTTCACTAACATTACTAACAAGCTCCACTTAAAGATAAGCTATGTTTATAACTCCCAACACAATTAACGAATACCACCCATATAATACCACCCAACTATGACAAACATTTTACCACATGAAATATAACACCATGGGATTAGTTATTGATCAGTTGGAGAACAGGGGGAAATGTGTACTTGCACGTCACTAAATGTTGACGGTAGAAAGCGAAAATGTTGTAATACGGAAATTGGTCGAAATATAAAACTTTATAGATTTTTTTCCGGATCCGGTAAAAATTCAGACTGTCCCCCTAGCCAAGTTGCAGACGTTTTTGGTTCTGCAATCGCTGAGACTTCTATTCTTTTGTTTAATTGGCTAATCTCACTCAGTCACATGATCAAAACAAAATATTTGCCAATCAAACAAGAGATTAGAGGCGTCAGCGATTGCAGAGATTATTATAGATCGGAGGTAAAAGGATGCACAAGTATCTCAATAGGCCGAAATAGTGTGAATCACCATGCTGCAATGAATATTCTGGCCGCCACTCTCGGCTTCTTCTTATAATTTTCACCAGGCAAAGCAAACACTTGGGCAGCTTCAAACACGAATAAAATGGGCTGCGAAGTATCAACTAATTGAGCCTATCACATCATGGTATGGGCTCTTAGTCAAGCAAACAGGAAAGCAGTGCCAAAGTTCGCAGTTTTAATTTTTTTTCTGGATGAATTACAGTGCCAAACACAAAACGCTCTAATTTGTGTGTGAACAATGATTTGTGGTCAAATGACCGTGTAAGGATTCTTTTCTTATTTAAGTACAACGCCTAAGGGGAATCGCGACTCGTGTAAGATGGTCAGCAGAAGCTGGATGCCAGAAGTCCAAAATAGATTAGAGTGGCGTGTAACAGAAGAGGTCTGTATCCAGCAGTGGACTGCAATAAGCTGTTGATGATGATGAAGATGATGATATTTATTATTAATACCTATATTTAATTTCATTTTGTCTAATAATTTTTCAATGATACATATTATAGCCTATGTGCTTTACATACTGTATTTGTCCTTGTGGCACTATGAAGTTCTACCCCGATGTAACAACCGTCTATTAATCCATCTTCATAAGCTTCCTCGTGTATAATATTACAAGGATAAAACTTCGAACAATTCAGCAGACTGTCTCAGAGCAGATTACCTCGAAACTTAAGCCATATTTTCTCAATAAGATAACTATGAAACATTCCCAAACTTCACACATTCATACACAAACTTCAACAATCCGGGACGGCACTATTCACAATATTATAATATAAGTATGTCATAACCCTAATTATTTCAAACAAAATGGAGAAAACTTTACACACAAGTGGATGAAGCCCAGATTTTAGTTGTATTTTGCGACGTCCCATTTTCAGTATAATACGCTTTCTTACACCCACGCGGCACCGGGACTAACAAATATTGTTACAATTACGAAGGGAATGAAAAATTTAATGAGAGAATAATGTGGCCGGTTGCTTTTACATTCTAGGTACATTCTCTTAACGAAATTTTGCCTCGTACCTTTAAAAAGGTTGAAATACTTTAGTTAACAAGCTTTGTATGTTTATGAACAGCGGACTGGAGCCTACTTAATACCTCGTCGGTGGCAATAGGCCTTTTATAAAACGATTACTGCAGTGTATATAAACGTATGGCAAGATTACGTAGTAGCAACGTGTCTAACCAGTCGCACTCTATCAGCGTGAGGACGTAAAGCCCTAACCCTCTACTGAGAGGATAGCCGAGCCCAGCAGTGGAACGTTATTGGTTGTTGCTGATGTTGAAACCAAGCATAATTGAAGCAAAACGTAGACAAAGTTGCGTGAGTCAGCTAGTAGTTTATTTAAACTCCTTTTCCAAACTTAAGTATCAGACAAACGTTATCTTACAATCAAGAAAACATTGCAATCGTCTTGGGTACTATACCATCTGTATTATCATTATCAGATTAGATAAATAACATCTCATAATATAACATCAATGTAATATAAGAAATTGTTGAGAGAGAAAACATCAGCCATACCGTATCTAGTTTTGAAGTATTTGTGACAAAATAAGCCCTTCGTCATATTGAATAAAACATTTGATACGTAAAATGAAGATAATTTTTTTTTTTTTTTTTTGTTTTGTTTTTTTAAAAAGACAACTCCCGCATTAGGAATATAAATTCCTGTGTCGCGGGGGACTTTACAAACATACATGAAACGGACACAAAGGACACCCAGACTCAGAACAACAAATTGTGAATCACACAAAGTGTTGTCCTACGTGGGATTTGAACCCACGACACTTGGCGTAGTAGGAAGCGGTGTGGCGACCGCTTAAGCCACTAGGCCAACCGTGCAGTCAATAATAATAAAATAATCTCTGACAGAATAACCAAATTACATTAATAATGTAGGAAAAACACTGAGACGAAATAGAACTCAAAAATGTTTTAGGTAGAAATAAATCGCGTTTCATTTGTTGAATGGTAATAATTAAATTCTAATTATTTATTATCTGATTTTCTTTCCAAAGAATTATGTAGAAGTAAGTTAGATTATACAATCTTCTTCCATGTATACATTTTTGAAGACCAAATAAGGACTAAGGAATTATTTTCTACTTTTTACTAATAAGCTTGACTGACTTGAAGACTGCCTTGTTGGTCTAGTGCTATGCGGTTACTGATCAAGAAGTCTCGGGTTCGATTCCCGGGTCAGACCAAATATTTGTATGATCCACAAATATTTATTTCGGAGTCTGGGTGTTTTTCTATGTATAATATGTATGTACTTACAAAAAATAAGGATTTTAATGTATGTATCAGTTATTTAGTATCCATAATACAAGCTCTGCTTAGTTTGGGGCTAGATGTTATGTGTAAGATGTACAAAAATATTTAAATATTTTGCTTGATGGAAAGCATGAGTAGAATCCAAAATTAATGGTAACCATCTATAATGTGAGTACAGATGCAGCATGGTGACCCACACTATGTCGGTTTAGTGAGATTCTTCTGCATCTTTGGGCCTCCGGTGTCACACTCACCAACGAAATACGACAACACGTATGCTGTCATTTTTAGATTGGTCTTCTGAGTGTGTGTACCGCCTCTGTCAAGCCGGCCCAATCGTGCTGAATTTAGTACGGCTCTGCTACCTACAAATAATCTCTGTAATTTTATAGTGAGGTAAATCATCAGCAAAGGACGACAATACGCTGATAAAAATAAAGACGATATGACTCTCTCTAAGATCTGTGAAAGAAAACCTCAATTTTAACTGTATGCATAGTGGGCGGTTCGGAAAAAATTGGGCTTTTAAATACATATAAGTTTGGCCCAATAATAATTGTGAAATAGTACCAAATGTATCACCTACCGAGGTCAATATTACCTCCGGAAACCAGAACAAAAAATAAGGAAAACACCCAGGATGAATCATAGTCAGTGCTCTAATAAAACGCAGATAACACATCCCACACGAGTACCATACAATTAGCATAGTTCGTGCAAAGGTCACTGGTTAGATAACATTGTTGAATACAAACAAACTTTGTGTTGGTTTACTACAGTTTGCAATTCGGTTCGGTTCTAGTTCATTTCCCGTAGCAATTTTTTGGTTAAATGTATAGAGAGCGTAAAATCTGTTTATTGCTGCTATCGTGCAGCAAAAGCAAAATGGTTCAAGAAACTGTATGAGATGAACTGACGACCAAACTTAGGAGCGTACAATCAAGAGACAGCAATGTAATGATGAACTGAGTGCACATGAAAGTCTGAGGATAGTTTTGCAACACCTAACTAGAATGAACAGAAACAAGGCTAAAGTTAGGTCAAAACTAAAGCAACTTTTTTAATCCCACGTAACGCATATTTTGGGGCGGTAAAGCTTCGATATAAACTCTTTACTGCGTCCTAAGTGAAAAAATATTACATTACACCAGCCCCCTTTAAAAGTTTGAAAATTACGACGAAATTACACAACAAATTCTGTTCATAATTTATCCCCGGCGTTATGGTAATACCTCGTCCCTATAGAGGGATTTAGTAAGTTACGTAGAAAGCAGAAGGATTTTTAAAATCTAAAATAATATCCTTATATTATTTTGCTGAATAATTGTCTATTACAATTCGGTGTAAAAAAAACCAACAAAGAATCACCATGACAATAGTGCTTTGTCAACAGAGCAAAGAATGAAAAATGGATAACAGACGACACTGTATCTACCTGTGTTAATCAGTGACCGCTTTGTATGGTTGTATTTATAACGGCTGCCCATAGACACCTACAACTCTTGAAGTCACAAGGCTATTGCTGTCTTCTGGGTTCACCCTCCATATAATTTAGAAAGTGGGGAAGTTTAAGCTATTTCACTCGGTAAGAAGCATCATCATCAGCCTATCGCAGTCCACTGCTGAACATAGGCCTCTCGAATTGCACGCCACTTGTTTCGATCCTTGGCTTCTCGCATCCAGCTCCTGCCAGCTGTCTTGCGCAAAATATCTCTGCACCTGGGTCATATGGACGTCATACACTACGTTAAGTTCTGCTTAATAGTGGGTTCAACGCCGTCTTATTACTCCTTTGGAGGAGGAGGAGTTTGAAATAAATTCCGAAAAATCTTGGTTGGTTAAGTAGTGATTTTGAAAAGTTTAATTTGATTAAGTTAGACATGAAGACATAGCATGAAGAAGATATCTAAATATAGTTTAGTTATAAACAAACATGTTACGGGTGAAGTTTAGTGGCTTTTGCGTGGTATTTTAAAGGATTGTCAAGTCATTAGTGGCAATTTTAGCTTTATACATTATTAAGAAACATCTAGTATGCTTTTTTCTTGATAGTTATCTCATAAAAATCCGATAAGCTTGTTAAACTGAAGGTCTTTCTTCATGCATAACGGGAAAGAGTAATGTTTTAATTGTACTACGACAATTGCTGCGATGTTAATACCAAAAGGGCATTATTTCAAAACTGTTACTTAAGTGGTGCGATAAAGAGATGGATCAATTTTCATGTTTAAACAATGAAGTTTCTGGTTTCTAAAAGGCAAATAACAAGAAATTATTTTAATCTTTCTTAATTTTCAAATACTTCCATCAATATTGTAACAGCAATTATATTACAAAATTTTAATTGAAATTGATTGATTGAAGTTTTCGTAAGACAATTTTCTTTTCATTTTTCATTTCTAATTATAAAGTTTTGAATGTTTATTGTAAGGATTACTGACAACAAAGATAAATAAGGTACTTTAGAAGTAAGGTTTAACGTTACTTATGTTTAAATTAGAAGCTCTCGGTCTCTTACAACATTAAATTAACTAGGACTGGCATGTGTAACTCCTGTTCATCATAGTTTATCCAGTTCCATCAATCACTACTCAATCTTTTTCGAGACTTCTTTTCTCACATCTTATTCTCTCTGTCATCTCATATTCCTGGATTGAGGAATGTCTATTTCGCACCCAAGATAAACCAATGTGGGTGTTTTGTAATTGTATATTGTCACCTTATTTAAATAAAAAATAAAAACTATATATTCCCTAGAATAATATTACTCTCATTTTTCTTTTTTAACTCTTACTTTAACAAGTATCGATAGCCAAAGATGTTAGTATATCAATCGGGATAGTCGGCTTTACTCCGAGGCACGGACACTACTGGGACTGAAAGTGTTCAGAATGGTCACCCATTCAGACTGACCTGGCTGGATTAAATCGGTTACCACATAGCCACAGGCCGCACTGGTCTGCTTGCAGGAGAAGTTTGAGGCTACATTATTATGTCCCCACGCTGGGGGATTGGCAAGACAACGTTGTCGCTAAGTTATCTTTACATTGCATGGTTTTAAGCCGCTCGAAAGCCTCTAAGCTTCACGATTGTTTTCTTACGATAAAAACCGGGATCGTCTGCTTAATGTGACCTCTGAATCACGAAAACGCTCATGGTATCATGCCACAAACGGTCACCCATTTTCGTACTGACCGCGCCGTCGTTCCTTACCCTCAGATGGTTTACAATCACCTTCCCGTGTTTGTCGGTTATCGCGACAAAAAGTAGCCTACGTCTTTCTATAAGGTCCAATCTATTTTACGAAATTCATCTAAATCGATTCAGCGCTTTAGCCGTGAAAGCGTAACAGACAGACAGACAAAGTTACTTTCGAATTTATAATATTAGGATGGATCAGTGTATTTGTTATACTATCGTGAGTTACTGTTATTTGGTACAATTTTATTTGAAACGCTTCTGAAAAGTTATGTATATAATCAAACAATTATTTCTTTACAACCATTGAATATACAAACCATTTATATGCAGATGTGGTCAAAGGAACGGTTCTTTTAATAGGCTCCCTTAACCACCTGCACAGTTACGCCGCTATTTTAAAAATAAGTAGTGTGCAGGTGCGTATGTATATATACAGAAGCTTCGCGAACAAGTGGATGAATCCATAAATAGCATTTACAAATATATGAATCCATAAATAGCATTTACAAATAATAGTACCTCTTTATTCCTATGGCTGCGTATATGTGATCGACTACACTCTACAGTTACGGTTTTGGGGAAGAATAAATTGAAAGATTTTCAGGAGTTTAATGGCCTATTTCACTATCATCATCATCATCAGCCTATCGCAGTCCACTGCTGGACATAGGCCTCTCCCATTGCACACCACTGTGATCGATTTTGGGCTTCTCGCATCCAGCTCCTGCCAGCCATCTCACGCAGGTCGTCACTCCACCTCGCCTGTGGGCGTCCTACACTACGTTTACCGAGACGCGGTCTCCACTCAAGAACTCTTCTGCCCCAACGGCCATCAGTTCTGCGGTTAATATGGCCAGCCCACTGCCACTTCAGCTTGCTAATCCGGTGGGCTATGTCGATGACCTTAGTTCTCTGACGGATCACCTCATTTCTGATACGATCTCTCAGAGAAACGCCGAGCATAGCCCTTTCCATAGCACGCTGAGCAACTTTAAGCTTATGGACCAACCGTACCGTAAGTGTCCAGGTCTCGGCTCCGTATGTCATGACAGGTAGGACGCACTGATTGAAAACTTTCGTTTTTAGGCATTGTGGGATCGACGACGAAAAGACTCGACGTAGCTTTCCAAACGCTGCCCAACCCAACTGAATTCTTCTATTCACCTCATCCTCGAGGTTGTTTCTACCCAACTGCAATGTCTGCCCAAGGTAGACATATTTTTGAACAACCTCGAGAACGGTATCGTGTACTGCAACCGGTTCCGGTAGAACATGTTCATTGAACATGACCTTGGTTTTGTCCAAGTTCATCCGTAGGCCGATGCGCATAGAAGAATCAGCTAGGTCATTCAGCATCTGTTGCAGGTCCTGCAGTGTCTCTGCTATTATGACGATGTCGTCCGCAAATCGCAAGTGAGAGATGTATTCGCCATTAATGTTAATGCCACGTCCTTTCCAGTTTAGCGTCTTGAACATATCCTCCATTGCATTTGTGAACAATTTCGGGGAAATAACGTCCCCTTGTCTCACTCCTCGATGCAATGGTATGGACCTTGTTTGCTGATTCTGTACTTGGACGGACATGGTGGCGGTATCGTAGAGACATCTCAGCACTTGGATGTATCGCCAATCTACCTGACAACGCTGCAGGGACTCCAGAACAGACCAGATCTCAACCGAGTCGAAGGCCTTCTCATAGTCCACGAATGCTAGACACAGGGGCTGGTTATACTCCTGGGTCTTCTGTATAATTTGCCGCACTGTGTGTATGTGGTCTATGGTGCCGTATCCGCTCCGAAATCCGGCCTGCTCCGGTGGTTGAAATTCGTCGAGTCTTTGCGCAAGACGGTTCGTGATGACTCTTGAAAACAGCTTGTAGATGTGGCTTAGAAGGGAAATGGGTCGATAGTTCTTCAATAAGGTCTTGTCACCTTTTTTGAAGAAAAGCACGACCAAACTCCTACTCCACACCTCCGGAGTTCTCCCTTCAAACAGGACAGCGTTGAAAAGCTTTTGGAGCTCCCTCAGTACGGGTTTACCTCCAGCTTTTAATAGCTCTGTTGTAACGCCATCCTCTCCAGGGGCTTTTCCATTTTTAAGCTGTTTAAGAGCCATCTCGATTTCATCGGTGCTGACTTCTGGCAGGTCTTCGGTGTAGTGACGCGTTAATGTGGCTCGGGTGTCCTCATTTTCGGTATCAGGTCGAGATGCATGCGAAGCGTATAGCCGACTATAGAAGCCTTCCACTTCCAAAAGGACTGCCGGTTTCGAGGAAACAACTTCTCCACTTGTTGTGGTCAACTTCGTCAGTTCGCTTCTACACAGAGATTGTACGAACACTTTTGACCCCCGATTTTGCTCGATCGCTCTTTTGATGGTGCGAGTATTGGAGCACCGGAGGTCGTGTCGGACGAGTTTCCTTATCTCTCTGTTCAGCATCCTCTTTGCCAACGAAGTGACGGGTGGGTTTTCACGCCGTTTCCTCATCAACCCTAAAGTCTTATCTGAAAGCTTCGACTTCTTGCCTTTACGCTGCAGTTCACAAAATCTCGTACCTTCGTCCCTGAGGATTCGAACCACATTTTCGAGGTTCTGGTTTACGTCTGTTGTGGTTTCCACGGCAGCGAATCGGTTTTCCAGGTTTGACTGGAACGTTTCAGATCCTATCATCTGTCTGTCTGATCTATTTCACTAACGTCCCCTAAATTAAAGCGGCCGGTTAGACAACCGTCTCTGGCAGGTTACTTTGATAATGCCCTAATACGAAACTTTTCAAGCCCCCTAGTCAAGTTGCAAGACGTATATCGTTTTCTATTCTATATTCCATTCTATTTCTCTATTCTCTTGTTTCATTGGCTAATGTCACTCAATCACGTGATCAAAATAAAATATTAGCCACTCAAACAAGAGAATAGAGATATAGAATACTAGCTGATACCCGCGACTCCGCTGGCATCTTAGGGGTATGAAAAATAGATGTTAGCCGATTCTCAGACCTACCCGATATTTCATAAGAATCGGTCAAGCCGGTTCGGAGGAGTATGGGAACGAACATTGTGACACGAGAATTTTATATAAAAGATAGAAAACGATAAACGTGTCACAACTTGTCTAGGGGGGCAGGTGTTTTAAGGTCATTAAGAAGTGGGATAATAGTACAAGTGAGTTTAATTACAAGAATATATTCTGACAATCGAGAGTGTAAATTGCATAATTTTATATTTGTAATTAAAAAAAAACAAGTTTTAGGCGTCTGTCTACACATCCGTCAACTCCTAAACGACGCAACGGATTTTGCTGCGGTAATCACCATCCTTTAGAATTAAATAATGTTGTAAGGAAGCAATATATTTATAATGATACTAGCTTAACAGACAGACAGAGTAACTTTGCATTATATTATTAGTATCGATGTGATTCAGTTTTTATTTAAATAAATATAAAACAATTTTAACATCAATAAGTTCAAAAAAAGCGGCCAAGTGCGAGTCGGACTCGCCCATGAAGGGTTCCGTATCAGCAAGTAACATCATATAAAAGTTCTTGTAGTTCGTTGTAACTTTGATCAATGTTTTTAAAATAGTGTATTGATTGAATGAAAGGTAAACTGCGGTTAACGATTTATGATGTATTACAAAAAAACTACTTACTAGATCTCGGTCAAACCAATTTTCGTTGGTAGTTTGCATGGTAATGTACAACATATTTTTTTTTTAGTTTTATCACTCTCTTATTTTAGAAGTTACAGGGACACATTTTTCCACTTTGGAAGTGTCTCTCGCGCAAACTATTCAGTTTAGAAAAAAATGGTATTAGAAACCTCAACAATGATTTTTGAATACCTATCCATAGATGGGCGTTTTTCAAAATTTTGCTCAGGACTATTTTACTGTGTCCTACGAGTTTGACCATTGATTAAAAGGCAAAAATGTAGGAAGTGAGTATCAAATTATTTTATGTTAGGGTAAAATGTTTAACTTACTGTAAAAAAAAAGATAAACATAAGACATAAGCGTAATAACATAAGCACATTTTATTTATTTTTAAATAAAATATAAGGTGGTAGTATATTCTTCTAATATAAATACTGAAATTATCGGATTTAAAAAACTGGTGACAGCGGACAGTTCTGTACGTAACGGTATGATTTTATAAAGAATAACATTGTCTTTGGCTCTAACAATTTTTAAGCAATGCCATATTGACATTTCATTCGTTCTTTTCCTTTGAATTAAAACTGAAGAAGTTCAATCGTCAACACTTGCGGTCCGTGACGTACGTAACGGGTCTGTTTGTTTGTCCGGTACGAACACTGATTTTGAAAGGTAAGACCCACAAATTTTATATACTACTCGTGTTAAATTTTAAGTAAATATGTTGTAGATAATGAATGTGTACTACTAAACTACTTTAATCAACTTTTTTTATACCAAAAAAACATGTGATGACAAGTCCGCGTTATACGTAACGTCCAGGACGTGACGTGATTTATTATGAAAATAAATGGACATCCTGTACGTAACGGAGCAAAATTTTGAAAAACGGCCCAGATACGATGGGTACGATGAAAAAAAAAATTTTCGAGTTTCAGTTCCAAGTATGGGGACCCCTAAAATGTATTGTTTTTTTTCTATTTTTATGTGAAAATCTTAATGCAGTTCACGGATTACATCTACTTATCAAATTTCAACAGTATAGCTCATAAGGATTCGGAGAAAAGTGGCTGTGACATACGGACGGACAGACAGACAGACAGACAGACGGACAGACATGACGAATCTTTAAGGGTTCCGTTTTTTGGCATTTGGCTACGGAACCCTAAAAATATCAAATCTTGTACCATTTTTTGCAACTTTTCATATTGGTGCTGGACACTTATTGATTGTAGCGTAATGTTATCTATTCAAATAAATAATATTTTAGTGTCTGTTTGTCATATGAAATGAATATTTTTTTTTTACTGAATGGTGAATGCATATGAAAATATATACCATGCTTATATAATAAAAGCATTTTTTTAAATTTATTGTCTGTCTGTCTGTCTTGTATGTCTGTTCCGGGTAACCTATCAAACGACTTGACCGATTTTGACGGGACTTTCACTTAGGTTAATGTTTTTAGATCAGCTTCGCTCACGTAGTTTAATTTATAGTAGCAATTTTTCCATTCAAACTCATAAAGCAAAACATGGTAGGAAGAAGTCTTAGGCGTTCTCTCTGTCAAAGCATTAACCTAAATTGTCAGGCAAGTGTCAGGCAATTGTTTCTCTATGCGAGCCTAATATGTTGAAGGTATGTGTCTGAAGTTTTTCCCCTCAAATAATAAACCCACCAAACTGCAGAACACTTTCTCGGCGGGATTAGCGCTTGTTTTTATACATTCTTAGGAGTTCCTTATATTAAAAACTAAAGATAAAATACCCAGTACCCACCTTATTACAAATTACAGGGATTTTTTATTGGGACAGACATCCGTAGCACAAATATGACAATTTATATTAAACTCATTCATTTTTTTTTTATATTTAGCCATCCAAAATGACCCTACTCTTGCCTGATGGAAAGCATGAGCAGAATCCAAGAGTAGGGGCCACCACACTTGCTGCGAATGCAGACAATAAAATATGGCGGCCCACACTATGGCGGCTTAGTGAGATGCTTTTTCACGCCCCGCTTAAAGAACCCGGGATCATAGTGGGAAGGAAACACGTGAGCTGGTAGTGAGTTCTAGTTTTTGACTGCTCGGCATAGGAGAGAAGAGATCAATAGAATAAAAGACGCTAGTTCGAACTATAAATCAAAACAAGGCTACTGCCTGTACACAGGAAGGGAGCATCTACAAGCGGTAGGTGGCCCGAGGTACGTCGGGGTTCCAGGGTTTCCTTTCCTTATACCTGGTTCCTCGACTCATAGTAGCCGAGACGGCGTGCAGTTTTAGTCGGTTCAAGTCCAACATAGCCACCAACATGTGGTGTCCGTGGGGATTTCCACTCGATAAAAAAGGCCTACTGCCTGTGTTGCCCTATGGTTCGTACTAGTAGTTTCTGAGATTAATGCCTTCAACCAGGTTCAATACAATATGAACATAAAGTTATTGATTTGGATTGTTGGTAGTTTTGTGAATTTTGAACCTTTTGTATTTTTTACTATTGTGTTCTATGTTTGCAACACTCTAGAACTTGTCATCTAAGTGTGAACATTGTTCCACGCTTATAGGAGAAACCCGATTCTGGGCCTAAGCGTTACACGAATGGGATATGTACCAAAAAATTCGTCTATTTTGCTTGATTAACCTATCGAAATCTTAGCTTCATTTGCAATGGCCAAGTATAGAAAATAAGTAGAATTCTATTGTTTTAAACAATCTTTGTAAACCTCTGCAACACTTATTTCAATATACGTAACTAGCTCCAAAACTGCTGCTCCAAACGTAGCATTCCTAAAATAGGATCGATTTAGTGGAAACCGATACTGTTATAAATAAATAATACTTCTTTGTTTTAGTATAAATGATTGTTTTAATAGGTATTTTAATCAATGTAAATAGAGTCTGGCCAGCGAATCGTGACACAACTACTTACAATGGCGGCAATTCAAAATATCTACAACTGGCAGCATTAAATTAATATAGCATGAAAGGGTAGTTTTGCATTTTTATATTAATGTGACTATGCCATAGAAAAACACAAATGTATCAAATCGTGTTTTTCATGTTATAGAAAACTATAGCGGTTTTGATAACTTTTTTATTTTAGAAGTTATAAAGGCCTAACTTGTGAAATAAGCTGACTTAGAAAACTTCGTACAAAAATAAAGAAATAATAAGCAATTACAACAATGTATAATATGTATGTTTTTACAAAAAAAAAGTATGTTTATGTATTTATATCAGTTGTCTAGTTTGGGGACTAGATGGCGTTGTGTGTAAAATGTCCGAAATATTTATTATTTATTATTATTATTAATTGTCTATTAGGCACGATTTCATTATGGGTGAGTACATAACCCTATTTTATGCGTGGCCTGACACACACTTGGCCAATTTTTCATTAAAATACCTCAAATAATAAACATAACCTAAAATGTAAACATTGTCTGATTTTACCAATTTGGCCATTGCTGGGAGACCTGAAAATTAGGCTCGTGAAATCGTCATAGATATTGTAATTTATGACCAAATTCTAGCACTGTAACGCCAGGCCCAAGTTTGTATGGATTTCGGGTTTCTCCTATAATATAATATAGAAATTTGCTATATTTCTTAACCAGCTTGTTTTATTTCAACAAACCAAATAAACTTTTCAATTTTCTTTTAAGTATGTAAGTATGTATTAACGTACTAAGGGCGAGTCGCCAATTTATGTGAAACAAAACCTGACATTAAATTAAGAAACATAGGCCTGCATTTACTAGAAAACAAGCTGATACTATTATTTTAGCATATCGACCAATAGAACAAAACAGACAGACAAATATACAGACAAAAATTTTAAAAATTGCTTTTACGGTATAAGGACGTATATATACTTTCATATGCATCGCTACATATTATAAAGTCCTCTGCCGAATCTGTCTGTCTGTTCGCGATAAACTCTAAAACTGCTCCGATTCAAAGAGTACCCAGATAGTTTTAAGCCAGAAAAAGGCCATAGGCTATTATTTACCGCGATAGCCGACATAGACGCGGGCGCAGCCGCGGGCGCAACTAGTTTAATGCAAAACTGATAATTTAATATTGCTTAAAGACACTTCAATTTATTTGTATAGATGTAGGTATCTATAGATAGATATCGTTATACCGGCTTCCCACGGAAGTCTTCGAAATTCTCGGATTTCCTCTACAAATACTAAATACTCTATTTAGGTTCAAATAAATAAAATTCAAGTGTCTGTTTAGTAACTTAAAATTTATAGTTTTATTTTAATCATCATCATCATCATCAACAGCCTTTAACAGTCCACTGCTGTACATAGGCCTAACCTTAGAAAGAAGGTTATGGCCTACTATACCACCAGACGAGTTGGTATAGGTCTCGCAAAAAGCTCTGCGCGGGGGGTCTGCCCCTCACGGAGACTCTCCAGCCCAGCTTCCTGCAGGAAGTGGTCGAGGGCCTATTCCCACAGCGGGCGGAGCACACGCCCCCGTCGATGGCCGTCATGGCCGGAGGCGACGACGAAGGCGAGGCTGATGTGCCGCCCGTCAGGGAATCAGAGGTAGGGGCGGCTGTTCTAAGGATTCGATCCAAGAACACCGCCCCCGGGCCAGACGGGGTACCTGCCCGAGTGCTGGCCCGAGCCCTCGATCATATGTCGGACCGCCTCAGGGGAGTGTTAGACGCTAGTCTGGCGTCCGGACGCTTCCCTGAGTGTTGGAAAAGCGGGAAGCTGGTTCTGCTCCAGAAGCCAGGTCGGTCTGCCGACTCGGTCGCGGCCTATAGGCCCATCGTGTTGCTGGACGAGGCGGGTAAGCTGTTCGAGAGGGTGCTCCACGCCCGCATCGTCCGGCACCTGCGCGAGGTGGGCCCCGATCTGTCGGACGCCCAATTTGGATTCCGGGAGGGGCGTTCGACGGTCGACGCAATTCTGCGACTGAAGGCCGCGACCGAACAGGCGGTGGGCTGCGGCGACGTGTTGTTGGCGGTGTCGTTGGACATCGCCAACGCATTCAATAGTTTGCCATTCAGCTACATCAGGGCCGCACTCCAGTACCACGGAGTGCCACAGTACCTGAGGCGGCTAGTGGCAGACTATCTGGCGGAGCGTACTGTCATGTACGAGGTCCAAGAAGGAGTTCTGAGACGTCGGGCCATGTCGTGCGGTGTTCCACAGGGGTCTGTCCTTGGACCACTCCTGTGGAACATGGGATACGACTGGGTCCTGCGGGCGTCTCCCCCCCGGGGTCGGTGTAATTTGCTACGCCGACGACACTCTTGTGACAGCCCGGGGGGCGACCTTCGAAGAGGCGGCACGCCTGGCCACCACAGGAGTCTCCCTGGTGGTCGGGTGCATTGAGGCGCTGGGTTTGCGGGTGGCCCTAGAAAAGACGGAAGCCCTACTTTTCCATGGGCCCCGTCGTGGTCCACCCGCCGGCGCCTCCATCGAGGTCAACTCGGTCCTCGTACCGGTCCGGGCCCACTTAAAGTATCTGGGTCTGGTCCTAGACGGTAGGTGGCTCTTCGACGAGCACTTCCAACAGCTTGCTCCGAAGCTGATCGGCACTGCCTCCTTCCTTGGGCGTCTTTTGCCCAATCTGGGAGGAGCCAGTGTCGCCACGAGGCAGCTGTACACTGCCTGTTTCTGGTCTCAAGTTTTTCTTCTCTTTGCATTGATGTTGTCTTGCGTAGTTTAGTTGCCTTTTACGACACCCGCGGAATGAATAGGGGTGGTGACACTCTGTATTCTTAATCCGTCACCACACGGACAGTTTTATACTAAATTCTATTTAAATATTGGTCTGTATGCGTGTCCTTGTGCCGGTTAATCTCTGGCCAGATTTCCTATACCGATATTGAGGGAACTTTCACTGACAGTCAGATGACATAGGTAGTAACTTAAACTAACTACGCCCCGCTGCGTTCCCGCGGTTGATGTAAAGGAGCAACAATAACGACGGATAACATCGAGGGGCGCACCTAGCCCTTACTTATATTATAAATACGAAAGTTACTGTCTGTCTGTCCGGTTTTTATAACCACAGCATCAATTTAAATGAAATCCGGTACACAGATAGTGTAGAACTCTAGAGCCTGAAAAAGGACATAGGCTAATTTTTACCGCGAAATTGATAAAATTTCTTTCAAAAGTTCTATTTACAATACTTTTAGGGGTCGTCCTACATGGTAGGTAACATAAAACAATTTAATGTTCGGGCACTGTTCTTATTGGGTTCGTATGTGTTTGTTGCTCTTCACAAAAACTACTGAACGCGTTTGGATGAAACTTTACAGTAAGATAGCTTATATATCAGAATAACACATAGGCTACCTTTTACTGCAATAATCGAGAGGGCGGAGCCACGAAAACTAGTATAGGAATATTTATAATATTTATCTACCTTTATAGTATACACATATACTCCTATATACTATGACACAAATGTACATCAATACTTAAAATTATAAATTAGAAAGAAATTCTATCTGCTTGTTACACTTTTATGGTTGAAATGTTAACAATTTCAATGAAATTTGGGGTGGAGATACTTTGATTCTTGATAATGGAAGGAAGGCTACTCTTTACAGTGACAACCGACATACTATGTATGTATAATAAACAAATATACAAAAAACAATGTAGGTATGTAAGATTTCTATTAATCAATCTAGTTATCACAGTACATGCTCTGCTAAGTTTAAAGCTATTATCATAATAATATATGTTCTTGTGTTGACAGATTATGAAAGATTAAGAATACAGAGTGTCATCACTCCTATACATCCCCATAAGAGGCAACAAAGGGACAAACTACAGAACCACATCACTGCTCAGAGAAGGAAAACTTTGTAACAAACCTTCTGGCCAGTGTGGTATAATAAGCCAAAACTGCCTTTCTGCGGAGAGGCCTATGTCCAGCAGTGGACTGTTAAAGGCTGTTGATGATGATGATGATGATAATAATAAAAATCACAGAATGAGCATAAGTACACACAGCAAATAAAAAACCAGGGTCTACTATGTGTCTTTCCAGTAAGTAAATTACTAAATTAAAGTATTTGCGTGAGAATAAGGTGAATCATAAATTAATTGTTTCCTCATTAGAGTACTACATTCCTTATCAAACATCCTGTGCCATCTTCATATTATTCCTTGCAATTTTCTTTCTACCTCTTCTCTTCCGGAAAGCAATTATATTTACTAAAAGCATCTGTCAACCAGCACAAAGGCTATCAATAAAATAAAAAGTGTAAAAATACGTTTTGTAATTTTCTATATTGAACCAACCGAAAATAATTGACTCGACCGGAGGCAGTACTACCTTCAAACAGAACATCTTAAATTGACAATCTACTGTCATATTCCATTCGTGACAGCCAAACCGATGGCTCAATAGTGCACTACTATGAGATTCTACTTATGCAATTGCTTCAGGCAGAGTGCAGAGTATACATAACAACTTTACAGCATTATTCTTTTTAGGTATGACTACTCTACTTGACGGAAAGCATGAGTAGAACCCAAGAGTGGTGGTCACCATTATCAATGAGAATGTGGACAATGCAGTATTTAGTGTTGATCGTCAACAATATACTACAGGGGCCTAGTAAATCTGCCTCAATGACCAATAAGGCTTTTCTCAATAACCATCTCTACTCTCACTTGAAATATTTAAAAGATATGAGATAAAAACCAGATAAGACATATCTGAGTACATCACAATCACATGAGAAAAACAAGATTCTTATCAGAAAGTATTTCAAACATGTCAACATAAGAAAAACATGTTGTAATAAAATTATAGCGAGTGAAAAAAATTTTTAATGTTAATGTAATGTGAATGTTAAAATAAATGGGAATTGCATAAGAACAATAATGTATGGGAATTTTTCACATAACAACAATGCATCGTAAAAAATTGAACAACAAAATTACAGAATGCACAAACAATACTCATTTAAAATACTGGGTCACTTACTTGGCTGTCAGAAACTGGTGATTACTTTGGTTCAACATTTTTTTTTAATATTAAAAAATATGATAATTAACTTTTAACGAATTCAACTTTCTCTTACTTGCCTTTACTTAGTTTAAAAAAATATTAAAAATAAAACAAATGCAGATCATTAAAAAGTTTATGTTATTTTAGATAAAATTCTAAATTTAAAATTGTTTTACACAAGTTAACGCGATCGGCATTTAAAAAGAAATACTGTAGCAAAAATACTATTATTCCCATGGAGATCGATCACTTTGCGGAACGCGACCAGATTTACGGGCGACTCTGGTTCAACCAAACCCTAAAGCGATCGTTCAACTATGAAATATGTTCGCAATATAAATAGGCTAAGACCGTACGACCTTAACGGCGAGGTAAAAGCACTCTAACGTGTGCAATCGATGTGCAATTGCCCGTTAAAGCGTAAATGGAGTACGACATCGGGGATAATTTACTTAACTAGCACGATCTTCCCGGTTTAGGCGATAATTAATTAACATTTTTTTTTTGCCGCCTAAAATAAAATTATAAAAATCTTTTAATATTTGAGGGAAAACTTAAAAATATACCTTTGCATTGGCAAATGCATCCCCTCCCTAAAAATAATAAGGTTCCCGTAAATGTGAATTTACTTAAATTTGCACACAAGTTTGCGACCAATCTGAATTGGAAATTGTGCAACATAATAAATAGATTTGAACTTACCCCATTGTTTCTTTGCCTGCTGTCATTTATACACAGTAATGTTAGAAAATATTTTACTTCATAATTTTTAATTTTTCACTCACGAACTGTCACAAGCGGCGATGTATCATAAACTAAAGACTATTACTATGTTACCAGTCGTTAAAAATCTTTGATTGTCTATATTACCCTATACCAAGAAAATATTTATTTTACTTAAATTTTATAATTCAAAGCTTCTTTATCATTCTAAATTATGTTATCAAGATATTACAATATTTATAATAAAAAACAAAATAACTTGCTTTTACAACACGAGAGAAGACCTCAATGCAAATTGTTATAAGTGACATCTTCCGGCTTCTAAGAGAACACCTCAAATTAAACTAGGTGGCACTTCTATCAATTTAAAGAAAAAAAGTCGAAGTGAAACATTAAGTAAGAAATCTTTACAAATAAAAATAATATATGTACACAACCAAAATAACTAAAAAAAATTTTTTTAGAATGCATAATAGTTACTAGTACTTAGTTACATGTCTTAGTAATAATAAAATACTCACATTTGTGAAACTCAAGCCGAGCTACTCACCACTAGGTGTCACTGTTACAGATAAAGTTTCTTCTACTACACGGTACGTGACGCTAGTTAAGAGGCACAAAGTATATTTACCTAAATATTGAAACAAAATTGTAATTATCTTTCATTATTACAACCGTGATTTAACATTAAACATGTAACGTTTCATTTTTAAACATAGATTTGCATTTTACAGAACTAGTGAAGTCAATGCACTCTACACGTCAGATAATATCGGTGAAAGCTTGTCTGATTGAAAATTACGCGACAATTCACTTGTTTACTAGCTAATTATTTTCAAATTATCTTTGAGTAAGGTTTGTTTTAAACTATGTATATATTTATATAGTGTGTGTGTTTTGATGAATTTAGAATATTGAATGTCACCACCCCTATATATCCCGTGGGTGTTTAATGAGCCGACTAAGAAGGTGAACTATTCAGGACATCACTGCAAAGAGAAGGAAAACTTGACACAAATCCTATTGAAGCCCGCCCTGCCAGCGTAGTACAGTAGTAGGTCAAAACTTATTTTTAATGAGAGGCTTATGTTCAGTAGCATATTGTTAAAAGCTATTGATGGAATGTTATGAATTTTAATGTCATAAGTTATACATGAGTACATGACATAATCTGCGGAGTGAGAGATTATGTAGATGCAGTATATTTTAGTTAAACGATTCATTCATGATCTCTCATCTCTTTTTCACCAGTTTTTAACAACACTCTTTTTAACAACAGTAGATATAGTATTTTATCATCATCAACAACAACCCATAATATCACACAGCTGGGCTCGGGTCAGGAGAGGGTTAAGGTCATACGTCTTCAACCCGGTCGAGTGCAGATATTATTATAGTAGTAGTATTACGGTGAGATCGATACGAACTGTACAGCACTGAATCAATACCGGATGGATGAAGTGGCGGCAGGTAACGGGGACAATCTGTGACTCCAGTTTCCCCTTGAAACTTAAAGGACAGGCTTATAAAAACACATTCAGACCTGCCATCCTGTATGGTTCTGAAACGTGGCCCATTAAAAAAGCGGATGAGAGACGCCTGAACGTAACTGAAATTAGATTGCTGAGATGGATGTGTGGTGTGACTCGGAGGGACAAAGTCAGAAATCAGTTCATCATCAGCCACTGGATGAAAAGTTAAGAAGTAATAGGTCCTAGTATCCATACCAGTACCTATTATACATGTACACATGTTATGCGGAGGAATGAAGAAAATGTGGCGAGGAAAATCTTGGGTATGGAAGTTGAAGATTGTAGGATGGATTGTGTGAAAGAAGATATGGCTAGAAAGGGAGTTAACAGTGAAATGATAAGTGATACAGTAGAATGGAAGTCTATAAACATCAGCCTTTTACAGTCCCCAGTAGGACATAAGCCTTTCCTTAGAAATGAAGTTTATAGGGTTTATTTTAAATTTTCTTTCTCTTTGTATTCCCTTATTCAGCTCTTAGGGTCGGCTAGGGTTGGTGACATTTCGTATTCTTAAAACATAATTACAGGAACATCAATTACAAGTAGATTGAAGGTTTTGGTACTAAGTTACAAGTGAATCTCATAAAACCGTGTTAAAATACCATGAAACAGTGATTACATTTCCAGATAACTGCATTATTTGAGAGAACCAACACGCTATTCACAACAGCTGTGTACTACTTATGATAAATATCTTAATTTAAAAAACAACTTTCGCCTTCGTGTCAATATGAATAATGTAAGATAATTATACACTAACTAGCTGTGTTCCGCGGTGTTACCCGCATTTATAGTTGTAAATAGCTATTCTAAAGAATTAGTCTCAGTTACTTCATATGTCATTACATTAGATATCTCTCAAAATCCCGTCAAAATCCAGCCTTTCCAGAGATTACGTTAAACAAATAAGTAGACAAAAAATCTTTTTTAAGTAAGTACCGCATGTTTCATATGATCATTTAATGTTACAAATAGACATATAATTTTATTTATTTGTAAAGATGAAGTCGGTAAGTTTGGAGGACATAAATTAAGTTACACACAAAAACAAATACAATTTCCGATTCAAATCCTATGTATTTGTACTGTACAAAAATACATAAAACACCATAACCAGTCAGAATAACCAGTCTGTGAACAACAATATAACATACGAAGCGTTGACCGATGCTCAGATCGAAGTCGCAACATTGATAGCCGTTTGCGTTTGCACACATACCACAGAACCCGGTTTTCTGCTTTTTGCATCCAAGCCGTATTGATACTATATTTCTCAAAGTATCATAAAAATTTAAAGTTAATAGAAAAGCATACATCAATCTTCTTTCTAGCCTTATTCCCAATATTATTTGGGGTCAGCTACTAGTATCAATGATAATAATAAAACTCGTTAAATCTCGTATTTACACATTTAACATGCAAACGAATATCATAAGTTCAAAAGTAAATAAGTAGGTAAATAAATATTTCGGACAACTGTCCCACAACGCCATCTAATCCCAAACTATGCAGAGCTTGTATTGTGGGTACTAGACAACTGTCATAAATACATAAACATACTTTTTTTGTAAATACGTACATTATTATACATAGGAAACACTCAAACTCCGAAAAAAATATTTGCTGATCATCGCATACGTTAACCACTAGACCATCGAGGCAGTTAGTTTGAGGCAGTCAATCAGTTCTTTTTGACTAAGCCGTAGGTCAGGTAAAATTTGCATGCTCGGTTATGATTTCATGTGTCACATCTTATTGCATCCCTCACAGACGTATGTACGTATAAAACCAGTGAGGACTACCCCGAGTGAGTTCGTCGCCAGAAGCGCTAGTGTCAAATAAGGTATAAAATATTTTAATCATACGCGACATTATTTATGAAATTCACAAATTGCGAGTCAATGAATGTCTGTGCTTTAAAACCTTAGCTGAGGAAAAGATTAAGCGGTACAAAATTAAGCGGTCAAACTTTGACAGATAGGACTTCATTCTACAGTGGCGCCCACTGGCGAGCACATAAACGTCGCCCTCACTGTTATACAGAACGCATATACTTTGTCCAATACTCACAAATTACATAATGTAATATAAATTATATCTGCAATATTATCACCGGATCCCTTTTGTTGTGCACAGAGTTCTGTTAGGTGGTGAAAGTATTTGTTATGTAAAAACTATGGCTAGCAATCGGTACTCGCGTGTCTCGAGTTAAGTGGCAGTTTTATTCGATCACAAGATTGAATGGTCTAAAGAAAGTTTGTTTTAGACATGATACATTTAAAAGATAATAGCTTTGTGTAGGTGTATGTTGGTTATCAACAACATTTAACAATCCACGGTTGGACATAAGTATCTCCTTATAAAAGTCGCATTAAAAAGTAGCTTTCACAAATTTTTTTTAAACGTTTTATAAAAAAATATTGTTTTATTACGTTGGCTAAATAATGCTATTAATGCGACAATAACTGTCGGTCAGTCTTGTCGACCTTTCATGTCAAAACTACTGAAACAATTTTAATGAAGTTTGGTACACAGATAATCTGAACTCTAAAACAAAAACCAACAAATACGTGGGCACATAGCTCGCCAAGCCAAATAAAATAAAAATTCTCATCTAAAATATACCACATAAGTTCTAAAGTGGAGATCGTTTTTTTTTTCGGAAGACGGTCGCAATTTCATCTCATCCACATTTTTTTATCATTAAATTAATTACGACGACGACTTGAAGACTTGAAAACTTTACAATTGAAGACGTTAATTACTTGACATTGTCAGAAATATCTGATATTCGGCTGGTTATAATTTCATCAAAAGATGACAAACCATTTGCCAAATTATTCCCCTAATTTTCAACTTCAAATTGTGTCCGAAATTCTTACCGTGTTCTGAGTATTACTTTCTAGAATGTTCAGATATATTCCAATCACGACTTAGCCTTAATAGATGCCATTGTGAGCGAAAGAACAATCTAATACAAATAATACGACCGAATTCTTTATAAAAAAAAGTGTGCAATTGGTAGCCAAACGTGACGTAACATATGCACAGAAAAATGAAACTAAGCTAGGAGATGAATGCGGGCAGCACGGTTCAGTGGGAAATCTTAGGGGAGGCCTATAGCCAGCCGTGGACTTTTGGATGATGAAATTATGATTGAGGAATTGAAAATGCCCGTGGACAATAACTATCTATATCTATACAAATAAATAAAATTGGAGTGTCTGTGTGTAATATGATTGTTATGGGTTATATATGATGTAATTAAGGTAATATGTATTATGGAGTAATACTAGCTTTCACCCGCAGTAAAAAGTAGCCTATGTGTTATTCTGATATATAAGCTATATTATTGTAAAGATTCATCCATATCCACTCACAAAATTTCGCGTTTTTAATATTAGTAAGGATGTAAGTATCTTTAAAAGAATTCTAGTTCCCATAGTACACAGCTTGTATCATGTACCCCAGCTCGATATTAGACGGTTCTTTGTGAGATGTTTGAAATTTCGATTCATTGGTGAGTGAGAAACCGGAGGCCCTATGATACAGATTATAGAGGCATCTCAATATCAACTGCACGGTCGGCCTAGTGGCTCAAGCGGTCGTTTCCTACTGCGCCAAGTGTCGTGGGTTCAAATCCCACGTAGGAAGGATAACACTTTGTGAGATTCACAATTTGTTGTTCTGAGTTTGGGTGTTCTTTGTGTCCGTTTCATGTATGTTTGTAAAGTCCCCCGCGACACAGGAATTTATATTCAAAATGTGGGAGTTGTCTTTTTTTTATAAAAAAAAATAGTCTGTCATAGAGTAGATCATCATGCCGTATTGTGTGCAATCACGATGAGGATAGTGACCTCTATTCATCAGGCAGAGAAGAGTCACTTCGATAGGTTTAAATATATATAAAAAATCCTAATAGTACTTTTTCGTGGCTTTCTGCATTTCTGTCCGAAAAAGTCATAGCCAATGTATTATAAAGCATATTTATTGTAAGAAAAGTTGGGATAAGAACAGGTTGTAAATGATAAGACAGCAACCTTCATTGCCGCCTCGCAACACAACTCCTTATACGGCTTCAGACTGTACGCGGTTATGAATCTAGCGTTGTTTTTTCTATGTACATATAAATCAATCTACAAATATAGTAAAATAAATCAATATACATTATATACTTCAGTACTAATATTATAAGCTGTCGGGTTTTCTGTTTTTATCTTCTTCTTCCTAGCCTTATTCACAATATTATTTGGGGTCGGCCACTAGTTCAACTGGTTTTACCTGAATATCTGAATAGGACCTCCGCAACACTAAACTGGAACTGAAATTCGAAGGTTCAACTAATTGTCAGTAAATTTGAGGGCACTGACTTCCCAATAACGATTGCCATATGTGTTCATGACAACCGGGACCGAGGGCTTTACGTGCTCACCGAGGCACGGACGTGAATGTTATTAGGAATTTCCTAAGAAAAACCCAAAATCACTTTCCGGCCGACCCGGTATTTGAACCCGATACCTCTTGATTAGCAGTCGTATCCACTAGACCAACGAGGCAGTTTTTCTATTTCTATAATAATTATTACTATAGCACAAGTTCTATCTATTATGGGACTAGACCTAGACTAGACCATATACGAGATGTGAGAAGACATTATTAATACTCTATAATTGTAGTGTCGTAATTTTCAATTACACGGTATAAATATAATCTGAACTCTTTCACTGTTATTTCCTCGGTGGAGGCCTCGCGGACGCCCTGACCCATGAACCTTGAACTCTGCGGAACGTTGGCTACACTCAAATTATAGGTAAGTAGGTTCGCCATTACGGTATTAAAAGTATGGAATTTCCACGCGCAAAAAAAGGGTTCCTCAGTCACCCATAATGGTACGTGGATATAAAATCGTATCCAATAGATAACTATTATGTTTACTTATTAATGCGTTAATTTTGTATGACGTTTTCCAAGTAAGCGCATTTTACAAGTTATGTCTCCATAACTCTTGAATTAATAAAGTCGTCTAATCCGTTATAGTTTACCTTCAAAGTTCATTATATGGACCACCATCACGAATTTTTCCAGATTTTTTGAGCCAGCCGTTTAGCTTTTAGAGGGGGGGGGGGCGCCCTGTTTTTACAAAAAAGTGCCCTTTAAAGTGGAATTTCTCGCAAACGAATACCTAAATCAAAAAATCGTCTTAGAAACCCTTTATTGTTTTTAAAAGACCTATCTAATGATACCGCACGCGATGAACGACGGACGGACAGACGGACATGACGAATCTTTAAGGGTTCCGAGTGATATACTTCGGAACCCTAAAAACACGTTAGTGGCATCCTACCTACTTCTAAGTATTTATTTTCTTTTTAGGGGTCCGTATTTCATGACTGTCTTGTTGTTCTAGTGGTCAAGAGGCCTCGGTTCCGTTCCCAGGACGGACCAAATGTTTGTATGATCTGCAAATATTTGTTTCGGAGTTTGGGTATTTTCTATGAATGCTATGTATGTATTTACAAAATAAAAGTATGTTTATGTATTTATATCAGTTGTCCAGTTACACATAATTCAAGCACTGCTTAGTTTAGTCACCACTATGTGTAAAATATGACCGAAATATTTATTATTATTATTTACAAAGACAAAGTATATATGTATTTATATCAGTTGTCTAGCACAAGCTCTGCTTAGTTTGGGACTGGATGATGTTGTGTGTCATTTATCCGAAAAAACCATGTCCGTCTGTCCGCGATTTACTTACTGTCCTAATATTAGGTGAAATGATCTTTGCCTGCACAGAATATGTGTCAAGTTTTCCTTCTCTTTTCATGGTTGTTTTTCTGCGTATAATACTTTATGTATGTATTTACAAAAATAAGTTAGTTCATGTATTTATATCAGTTGTCTAATACCCTACAAGCACTGCTTAGTTTGGGCCTAGATGGCGTTGTGTGTAAGATGTACGATGTCTGAAATATTTATACTGGTGGTGAAACTCTCTCTGTATTCTTAATTCATCACGACACGGATAATATGGCCATAATGATATGGTTTAGGAGTAAAATCATAACAATGAAACCAACACACTACCGCATTAATAATTTTAATCTGTATATCTGTGAAGCATGGTTACCACGTCTGCCCAAAATCGCTAATGAACAGACAAACATTAAAGAATGGCCAACATCTTTTATGAAGCAAAAATATTTTTATTGTAGTTTAATGTTCGAGGTTAAATGTTCGTAATTAAAACTATTTAGATTTTATAGGAAGTTCTCATCTTCTCAGAACTCTGTCAATGACATTAATTAAATACAGTATTATCTAAAAGCAAAATATTAACATTAATTCAGTTATTTTTTGGAATTATTTACTCAATCATCAATCAACAGCCTTTAACAGTCCACTTCTGGACAAAGGTCTCTCCTTAGAAAGGAGGTTTAGGCCTACTTGAAACCAAATCGTCTGGCCACGCTGGCCAGACGATTTGGTTTCAAGTTTTCCTTCTCTTTGCATCAATGTTGTCTTGCGTAGTTTATCCCTTAGTCGCCCGTCACCACACGGATAAAGGTGATTATTATTATTCACTCTTTAGTTTCAATGTTTTTTTTTGGGGTTATCGGGGGGAAAAAGTTAATCTATAGCCGGTTCCAAAAATAACAGGTCAGTCACATAAACCAATAACGGGTCAGTCACATAAACCCGAATATCTCCCGAACTACGTATGCCATCCTAATGAAACGAAGACTGTTCAATTGAGAATTTAATTATACAGATAAAAAATAAAATAAAACTTAGTTACACCCACAATATTAATCTTAAATTTAAAAAAAAACTAAAGTAGTCATATTTTTCTTAAGATTACATTTTTTTTATGATTGTTTTTTTGCTGTTTTTCATCACTTTCTTCATTTAATACTTTGTATTGCCTCCACGTGATGAAGCCTCCAGTGATGAAAAACAGCAAAAAAACAATCATAAAAAAAATGTAATCTTAAGAAAAATATGACTACTTTAGTTTTTTTTTAATTTAAGATTAATATTGTGGGTGTAACTAAGTTTTATTTTATTTTTTATTTGTATAATTAAATTCTCAATTGAACAGTCTTCGTTTCATTAGGATGGCATACGTAGTTCGGGAGATATTCGGGTTTATGTGACTGACCCGTTATTTTTGGAACCGAGTGTAGATCAATCTAGGCACTGTTTGCGAAATCTATACTACTCTCTCAATAACACTTAATTAGTAGTAGTAGTTGAGAGGTTAAATGACGTTGTTAAACAATAAATAATATCAACCGAGCAAAACTCGGTCGCCCGGGTTTTTTACTTATAAATTAAAACTGTGGTTATGTCAGTTTTTATTTAATCTACCATGGTTGAGAGAACTACTAAATCCATGATTATTTTTCACTCTGTTATGAACATCACGCAATGGGCAATTGGAAATGCGAACGAGTTTGCGTGGGTCAACTATTAATATATTCAAATGGTATTTATATACTCATAATAAATTCATTTTAACTTGTTTACGCTAACATACAAATATTTGTGTCAGACCGTTATCAAATCCACTATCCTAGACGATGCATGAGAATGTTCGGATCCTGTGCCAAATAGGTCAACATCATTGTCAAATTAAAACAATGTTTGACTATTAAAGTATAATTATTTACTTTATATCAGTTAATTATATCAGTTACAGCATAATTAGTATGAGTTTACTCTAAAAAAAATGAATTTAATACCTCCTCCTTTTTTGAAGTCGGTTAAATATTAAGAATCAAATCAAATCAAATCAAATCATTTATTCTGCAATTAGGTTACATGAACACTTTTGCAAGTAAAACTTTTTTTGAGCAGATGAGTTCGGCCTTTCCTAACTGGACTAGCCCTGAGAAGAAAGGACGAAACAAACTCAGGGATCACAGTCTCTTTTAAAGTCCAGACAATATTCTTAAATGCAAAAGACATATATAAAAGCGATAATTACAATTATGTCACAACTATAATAATTTAAAAAATGTCAACAATAGCAACAAATTAAAGTTTTTTTTTTAAAATATGTAATGTAAATTTAACTATAAATTATCGTCATATCAACATAAATTTATACATTCAAAATAAACAGCATGTGCAGAATGGGCAGCTCAATCCCAGGCGGTTTGATCATCAATATATTCTGCTATGGTATAATACCCCTTTGCGGATAACTTAGATTTAATGGTATTCTTAAATTTCCGTAATGGCAAATTTCTAATAGCAATAGGGAGTTTGTTGTAGAAGCGTATACATTGTCCCATGAACGAGTTGCCTACTCTGTGGAGACGAGTGACGTGAACACAAAGATTATGTTTGTTTCTGGTATTTACCGAATGAACATCACTGAGTTTAGGAAACTTTGCTAAATTTCTTTGAACATAAATTAAATTTTCGTATATATATTGTGAAGATACAGTCAGAATATTTATCTCTTTAAATTTGGAGCGGAGAGAAACTCGAGGGCCTAATTTATAAATGGCTCGTACGGCACGTTTTTGTAAGACAAATATGGCATTAATATCTGCACAGTTACCCCAGAGTAGGATACCATAAGTCATTAGCATGATTCTCACAGAAGACCCACCTAAGCTGATAGAATTGTTGCTGTTCTGTTTCGTTGATGAGTGTGAGATCAGAGAGGGTTCCGAGTCATAAGCTTCAGACACTAAAAAACACTACAAACTCCTGGCTCCCGAGTCCCTGAAGAGCTGAAGATCCGAATTTCCACCCATGTGACCACTACTATTGGACTCATGTTTCCATTATTCAGAATTTTGGGAGCTTTGAAAGGGCATGAAAAGAAGTTAAACACTGAAAATCTTAACAAACACTTTCTCATTTATCATATTAGTGAGAATGTTAGGATCCAACAATCAAAACAAGGTTGTTATTTGTCAGTAGGAAAAACTGAGCGTGTAGGGGCCGTGAGCGTAAGCGGTATGATTGCAGGAAGTGAAATTAGTATGTCGATCGTTCGCATATAGCGAATAGGGCTGCCACTTTTAGTTTAGAAGAAAACAAGAACATTTTTTGTTAAGTTTTAAGGGGTTCAGGACAAGAAAAAAACGTATACATCTCTGCTTCTGGTAGGTTGGTTAGTTTACCTAAAATATCTTACTTCAACTCTTTGTTTTACAAAAACAGTCCGTTTTTAATATATAATTTTAACAAAAAGGAACCAACGTGTAAGAAAAAACTATTCCGAGTACCCAAATCGCGTATGATATTTGAGGAGTTTGGGACCGCCTATAAGCTACGCCCATTCCAATGCAAAAAGAATTTTTGAAATCGGGTATTAAACGACGAAATTAATCGCTGAATACACATAAAAAAAAACGAATTGAGAACCTCCTCCTTTTTTTTGAAGTCGGTTAAAAATAAATATTTATTCGGACACAAAACGCCGTCTCACTTCAAACTAAGCAGAGCTTGTACTATGAAAGTCAGAATAACTGCTAGATTAATTATATACTTTCATTTCTTGTAAATACATACATATTATACATAGAAAACACCCACATACTCCGAAAAAAATATTTGCAGATTAAATCGAACCCGAGACCAGCATATACGCAAACCACTTGACCAACGAGGCAGTCACATTATATATTCTTAGGGTATCAATGGTCTGAGTATTGGTGTCTTAGAATTGGCCAGGGCTAGTCCAGTTAAGAAAGGCGTTGATTATATATATTAAATTTAGGAATCCATACTAATATTACAAAATCGAAAGTATCTTTGTATCTCCCTTTCACGACCAAACTGTTAAAGTTACTTAAATAAATTTCGATATAACGATAGATTAAAAAATTGGAAAAGGACATAGGCTACTTTTTGTCACGAGTTTTGAACCAACATCACACGGGCAAAATCGAGCATTCTAACATTACATACTTGGTATATCTTGTTTACTTGGTGTAACTATAAATTTCTACCTCTCTAACAAAATCTGTCATGAGTAACTTCAATAAAACTAACTAGTTTTTTCGATCGCAAGTGAGTATCATCTGCAATAATCTGCATATCGTTCTCCACGGATCGCGACCATCGTAAATAATTAAATAGTTAGTCGATACTACTGCATAATACATAAAATAAATGATGTAACAGAAAAGTATCAGATAATATCGAACTCATTAAAATGCAATGAACGACTAAACCATTCATAACTGCGAGAATGTTTCTAAACATCGACGCGTTAATACACGAATTTGTGTTTTAAAACGTTTGCGCATCTATATTGCAATAAAAAGTAGTATATAATCTCCCTTAACAATCAAAACATCTTCATGGCAAATGTAATTTGAATCGATGCAGCGTTTTAAACGTGAAATCGTAACAGCCGGAGTTACTTTCGTATCTATGATATTGGTATGGAGTATGGACTATTGATTATTAAGTTCCTTCAGGATGTTTGTTCAACATTGAACTAATGATTGATTGACTACACGGTTGGCCTAGTGGTTTAAGCGGTCGCCACGCCGCTCTCTACTGCGCCAAGTGTCGTGGGTTCGAATCCCACGCGGGATAACACTTTGTGTGATTCACAAATTGTTATTCCGAGTCTGGGTGTTCTTTGTGTCCGTTTCATGTATGTTTGTAAAGTCCCCCGCGACACAGGAATTCATATTCCTAATGCGGGAGTTGTCTTTTAAAAAGGAAAGGAAAGGAAAAGGAAGGATTGTTCAACATTGAACTAATGAGATATCTACTATTATTATTATAAAAGCCAAAGTAATTCAGTCTGTCTGTCTATAACGTTTTCACGCCTAAAGCGCTGAACCGATTTTGGTATAGAGATCGATGGAACCTTGGGAAAGGACATAGGCTACTTTTTACCGCGATAACTGACATAAAAGCGGGTGGAGTCGCGGGCAAAAGTTAGTTTCTTAGAATTCCTGATAGGACTTTGGCTTAAGCTACAAGCATTAACCAGTTTGATTAACATAGATCTATAAGTACACCAAGGCACAATGTCTGCTAGAGTGGAAACCGTGATTGTAGGGCGCCCACCGGGAAGATGACCGATAATTTGAAGAAGAAAGTGGCAGCGGATGGATGCGGACTGCTGAAGAACGAGATAGTTGGCATTCCTGATATGAGACCTTCGTTTAGGACTTATAAAAACGAACTTTAGACCTTTGAATTTCAGGTGTCTGTCGATGGCAGTGACCACGTAATCTTGCCGTTGGATGTTTTTAAGCCGCCCTAAGGCCTCGAACTAAGCTTCACGACTGCTATCTTATGATAACAAAAGGGAGCGACTGCTTAACGTGACCTCCGAATCATGGAAACGCTCATATAATGCCACAAACAGTCACCCATCTAGATCTGACCGCGCCGTCGTTGCTTGCCCTCGGTGGTTGTCGCCAATCACCTAAAGCCCAACCCGCACCCAGCAGGCGTGGGGACGTATGGCCTTAACCCTCTCTTGAGAGAAGACCCGAGCACAGCAGTGGGACGTTATGGGTTGTTTATTGATTGATTGATTGATTGTCGATGGCAAACCGTCACTACATATACCTCGATTTTTAACTTTAATCTAAATGTTCTTCTTCTTCTTCAGGTACCATCTCCATCACGGAGGTCGGCGACCATATGTCTATATCTGCCCCTTGCTTCGGTCATGCGAATCAATGTTTCTGTGCTGTCCACCTTCAACCAGTCTCTTAAGTTCTTTGTCCTCGGTGTTTTCGGCCTCTACCTCGTCTCCCTTGAATTTTCCCTTCAATAATTAATTTTATTATATTATATTTACTATTTCTATAAACATGTCCGAAATAAGCTGCTTTCCTCTTTTTTATAGTTTCAATTAATTCTACCTTTTTGTGCATAATTTCAAGTGAGAATGGTGAAATGTTATATTCTTTCTATTTTAACCTACGGCTCTGAAAGCTGGACCTTGAAACAAAAACTAATTAATAAACTCAGAGCTTCTGAAATGTGGATATATAGAAGAATGCTTAAAATTAAATGGACAGACAAAGTCACTAATGTACTTTAAATTATGCATAAATGTTCTTGCATTGAGATAAATGTAATCAATTTCACGAAACGTATCCCTAATATTGTGAAACAATTTGAGTATTTTGCAATACTATTTTGCGAGCCTATAACCAATAATTGATGTAGGTATAATTTGCATGATAATTATCACGACCGATGGTTAACGATGTCCGTTATGAGGGCCAATGATTACCCAAAAGTGAGGTAAGTAATTGAAGGTTGTTGATAGGCTTCCATTATTGATAATAATAAAGCCCGTGCATTGGACTGCCTCGGTGGCGCAGTTGTAGCGTATGCGACTGCTCTGCTTGAGGTCTCAGGTTACATTCCCAGGTCAGACCAAATGTTTGTGTGATCTGCAGATATTTGTTTCGGAGTTTGAATGTTTTCTATGTATTATATCCTTATTTAATTTTATATTAAAGCCTATCAAAGTGACTCTACTCTGCCTGATGGTAAGCATGAGTGGAATTCAAGAGTCAGTGACCTATACCATGGCGGCCTGGTCAGATTTTGCCTCCGGTCTCTCACTCACCAACGAAATACGACAGCAAGAATTCATTATTAGGATGGTCTTCTATGTGAGGGTAGTACTGTCATTCGTGCTAAAATTACCCTCCACATGTATGTATTTACATAAAAAAAGTATGTTTATGTATCGGTTGTCTAGTACCCGTAATACAAGCTCTGCTTAGTTTGGGACTAGACGTTGTGTGAAAGATGTCCGATATTATTTATTATACAATTTATTAAATAATAGGAAAGGTTGAAATAAACCATCAAATATTACGTTTGGTAGTAATACACATTGGAAACACCCAAACTTCGCAACAAATATTGGCAGATCACACAAACATTTGGTGCCAACGAGGCAGTGTTTCAGCCTTACCTGTTATTTTGCATTGGAGTTGCATACTTAATGCTATTCTGCAAGCTTCACCACCTTATTATATAAAACACCTGCTGTAATTTAATATGTGTCATTAATCTTCTTAATTACACTTTTCAATGACGTATATGGACATTAATATTCATTTTGTGGTCCATTAAAGAACAATAGAGCTATTTATGTTAAATTTGCAATGAATTTTATGCAAATTTTATGTAACATCTTGTAAACTTACTATGCATAAGTTATGTCATATTCATAAGATTCATTGCAGTAGGGTTGGCACGCTTTTTCATTGTCTTTTTTTATCTACGATTTAGAAAATAACTTGTACCTGTGCTGAACCAATATGACCTACAGTTTATTTTTGTAAAAACTGAAATACAGGTAAAACCGTTTGTACTAGTAAATAATATTGTCCTATCCGTCCCTAAATAATATTGGGAATAAAGGCTAGGAAGAAGAATCCCCAAATAATATTGGGAATAAAGGCTAGGAAGAAGCAGAATATAGCCACGTTGAATTCACTATGAAAAGGCTGAATCGGCCGGGACGACACTACCCTCACACAGAACAATTTAAAATGTGCTGTCGTATTACGTTGGTCTAGTAGTTAGCGTATGCGACTGCTAATCAAGAGGTCTCGGGTTCAAATCCCGGGTCGGGCCAAAAAGTGTTTTTGGGTTTTTCTTAGGAAATTCCTAATAGCAGCCCGGAGTTTGGAAGTTTGGCGATGATTCACGCCCGTGCCTCGGAGAGCACATAAAGCCGTCGGTCCCGGTTGTCATGAACATCTATGGCAATCGTTATTGGGAACTCAGTGCCCTCAAATATACTAACAACTAGTTCAATCTTCAAATTTTAGTTCTCCCTTAGGGTTGCGGAGGTCCGATGCCAGTCGCTCCGTGGAAAAACTGAAATTCAGGTAAAATCGGTTGAACTAGTAGCCGACCCCAAATAAACTTGGGAATAAAGGCTAGGAAGATGAGTATTTCGTTGGTGAGTGTGAGACCGGAGGCACGATGGTGCAGAAGCTTCTCACTTTGAAACCTTAGTGTGGGTCACCATGCTACACTGTCTGCACTCACAATGAGGATGGTGATTACAACTGTTGCTTTCCTGGATTCTACTCATACTCATAAGTACAAGTGACTCACTGGTGCACTTAAATATATAAAAAAGAGTTTATAAATATTTAATAATAATAAATATTTTGGACATATGACATACAACATCATCTAGTCCCAAGCTAAGGAGAGCTTGTATTATGGGTAGACAACTGATATAAATACATAAACATACTTCTTTTTGTAAATACATACACATTATACATAGAAAACACGCAGACTCCGAAACAAATATTTGTGAATCACACAAATAATATATATTTTTTATATTATAGGGGGCAAACGAGCAGACTGATCACTTGATTGCCGCCGCCCATGGACATCGACCCGGGAATCGAACCCGAGACCTCTTGATCAGCAGCCGCATACGCTAACCACGGCAGTTTATAGGTTAAAAGAGAATGTAAAAACAGTCTATAAAATAGTATGGGTTAATGGAACCCTAAACTCAAATTCTTTGAGTTTTTTTTTATTTTAAATACATAAATCATTTATTCGGTATAAGTTCAGTTTTACAATTAATAAACCCACCAAACTGCAGAACAGTTTGTCGGCGGGATTAGCGCTAGTTATACATACATCATACATTTCCTTCCTTTCCTTTTCCTTAAATTAGAAACTAAAATAAAATACCTAGTACCCATCTTATTACAAATTACAGGGATATTTATATTTTTAGAGGAATAAATTAAACACAATAGATGTCGTCAGCATACATGTATACCCGACACCTAAATGAAGTGAAACATCACAGTAGTAACTCTCGAGCTGACGGGTTTTTTTTAAAACATTTAAAAATAGGTTAAATACATATAAAACACGCTAACAAACAAATAAACACACAAGCCAGTAAAAGCGTGTTAAAAATATAGGTTACTCCGAATCAAGTCTTTCCAAAAACCGATTCTCTTCAACAAAATGTTTTCTGAACTTAGTTTTCTTTAATCGAATTTTTTTAGCGTATTCAAATTGATCATCCTCATCATCAACAGCCTTTAACAGTCCACTGCTGGACATAGGCCTCTCGGCCAGACGGGTTGGTATAGAGTTGGTTTCAAGTTTTCCTTCTCTTTGCATTGATGTTTGCTTTGCTCTTTGTCTTGCGTAGTTTATCCCTTAGTCGCCTTTTACGACACCCACGTGGGATGAATAGGGGTGGTGACACTCTGTATTCTTAATCCGTCACCACACGGACTAATCACCAGCACACCACACAAATCGATCAATTACGATTAAAATGAGACTCGTCCTCTTCAATTAAATGGTCAATAAAAAACAAAAACTGTAGTAATACTCCTAACACAGTAATCGTCTATAAGCTGAAACAACTAGGACAAACGGGAATCAATATTTGTTTGTGTGTAAATTGGTGTATAAATATACTTTAAAACCTACTCGTACCTATATAACTACACAGCCTTCGTGATGGTGACATCTAATTGATCATTTTATTTAAGTGAAACTTTTTCTGCATCTATAAATTATAATGACTGCCTTGTTGGTCTAGTGGTTAGCGTATGCAGCTGCTGATCAAGAGGTCTCGGGTTGGACTAAATATTTGTGTGAAATACAAATATTTGTTTCGTTCTGGAGGTTTTCTATGTTTAATATATATGTATTTACAATAAAAAGTATGTTTTATATCAGTTGTTTAGTACCCATAATACAAGCTCTGCTTAGTTTGGGACTAGGTGACGTTGTATGTAAGATGTCCGAAATATTTATTTATTTATTTTTATTTATATTGTACCTATTTAATTAGAAACAAGCACAATGTCAAATGACTGAATCTGGTGCTACAAAGCCTTTTTAGGGTTCCGAAGTTTATGACTTCGAACCCTTATAGATTCGTCATGTCCGTCTGTCCGTCCGTCCGTCCGTCCGTCCTCGACTTACCGTCCAAACGGTAAGTGCTAGAAAGATGAAACTTTGCATGAATGTGTATTGTAATTACGTCAATAAAGTGCTACAATAAAATTATGAAAAATATTTTTATTTTTGGGGTACCTCCCCTACACGTAACCTTGAGATGTTTTTTTTTTTCACGGGGCTACCCCATCATGTGGTTTAAAAACAATAAAGGGTTTCTAAGACGATTTTTTGATTTAGGTATCCGTTAGCGAGAAATTCCAATTTAAAGGCCACTTTTTTGTAAAACCAGGGCGCCCCCCCCCCCTCTAAAAGCTAAACGGCTGGCTCAAAAAATCTAGAAAAATTCCTGATCGTGGTCCATATAATGAACTTTGAAGGAAAACTATAACGGATTCGATGACTTTGTTAGTTCAGGAGTTATAGAGGCTTAAGTTTTACAATGCGCTTACTTGGAAAATGTCATACAAAATTAACGCATTAATACGTAAACAAAAATTATACATTGAATACGATTTCTAATCCACCTACCATTATGAGTGACTGAGGAACCCTTTCGTGTGCGTGGCCTGACACGCACTTGACCGATTTTTTAATGCCTATGAAAGTATATATACCTAAATAAAGTCCTATAAGTATATAGGACTTTCACTGGCAGAAAGCTTAGGCTATTTATTTTACACTAGTTTCGCTCCGCGGCGTAACGCGCGATTTACAACAATAACTCGAGTAATACCGCGGGGCGCAGCTAGTCATTAAATAAATTGCAACAGTTGGTGTGACAACCCTACTTAGTTCACACAAATCACACAACATGATGTTGTTTTGTGTTTAAATGTACTTTTTGTACCACAATCAATTAGATGTTAACCTTGCCCATATTTTGTGTTTTGTTTACTTAATTAATATTCTTTTACAAACAAAACAACTGTTTTTTTTTCTAATCTTAATTGTGCTATTCCGCTTTTAGTTAACAATTCTATATTATGATAATTATATTGAATTAAATAACACGTTTTCAGAAGCCATGTTTATTTATTAAATAGATTAGTATCAATAAATAAATATTTCGGACATCTGACATATAACGCCAGTTTCTAGTTCCAAAGTAAGCAAAGCTTATATTATGGCTACTAGACAATTGATATAAATACATAATCACTTATTTTGTAAAATAAATACATAGATATTATACATAGAAAAAAACCAAACTCCGAAACTCCGAAACAAATATTTGCATTTCATACAAACATTTGGTCCGCCCCGGGAATATAACCCGAGACATCTTGATCAGCAGCCACATACGCTAACCACTAGACCAAAAAAGCAGCTAAAAGAATTGCTCCTCGTTAAAAGCATTAAAAAAAGTTACATATGCATTTATGCATATGCCTATCTTTCAAAGTTGGCTCACAATAACCTGTTTTATGATAAACAATTTTGTTGCCGCGGTGTAACATCACGGCATTAAAAGATGCAGACGGGGCTGCGTAAATTAACTAGTTTCATTATATTTATGTACTTATATTTAACAAGTTGATGCGGATTGCGGATGTATTTTTAAGACAAAAATGGCGGAAACAAACCTTGCCTTTGAAAAATAAACTAATAAATTAAATTTACGACTGTCAGTGTAGTTAATTAACTTCGCTATTATATTTATTTACTTCGAAGTATTTGTAGTTTATAATATTATTATAAAATGTGTTAAATCTGATTGATTTTGTGAAATTTTGATTTTTATGGCGCTACAGGCGGGGACAAACAATATTTTTATATATATATAAGCCTACCAAAGTCACTTTCACACTCAGAATCCAGGAGTAGGGGCCACCATCCACATTGTGAGGGTAGGCAATGCAGCATGGTGACCCATACCATGGCGGTCAGGTCAGACAATTCTGCATCATTGTCCCGGCCTCTTGAAGCCAGAATTATTGGGCCTCCGGTCTCACACTCACCAACGAAATACGACAGTAAAAATACTGTCATTTTACTTAAGTGCCAAGGATTATATAACAATCTACATCAAACATTTAGTATTTAGTAAACTTGCAAAACAAAGCATTATACAGTTCAATTTTATACATAGACACTAGCTGAGCCCCGCGGTGCTACCCGCGTTTCTTGTTGTCAAAATCAAAATCAAAATCAAAGCATTTATTTCAAGTAGGCCAGTTACAGGCACTTTTGAATTGTCGAAACAAAAATGTAGCTACAGTCCCAGTCACAAGACATAAAAACTGTGAAAGTACTGTAGTTGCCCATTCCCTAGCGTAGATCTCTATGGAGAAGAACGGGCAAGAAACTCCATGGACACTCTTTTAAATCAAAATGTTTTTTACAAAATCTTGGTTACATCATTCATGTTGAGATGGTACATTATGTGAGAACGATGTAGCAAGACGTGCACGTTAAAAGTGTACATAGTACAACAAAAATACAATGGAAAATTCAAATAATTAATTCAAATAAGCCGTGGCAACTAAGAGATGGCCAGTCACAACTGACAGCGCCCGTTCACGAACATGACGCATGGATCCGCACCATTCAACTCAACCATTTTGAAGGGAATTAAATGATCCGACACACGCGCCACCATCAGCGTGACATTTGAGTGAGCATGACATACTCTCAACCGCCAGGGCAGATTCAAGTCAAGAAAAGACGTAGGTTTTCAGTGAATGATAGCTTGAATAGCTTCCTAGTACATAGTACTCACACAATATGGGCTATGCGATTATATAATACTAAAGAGATTGAATCTATACAATGCAAAGAAAGTTGTACAATCTTCAGCAGCTCCAACAATACCATTTAATGCTATCAATTTATGCGCCCCTGTCCTTGTGAAGCAGGACCAGCATTGAGCCAAGCATTTTTATCAGCGATATAATCGCTCAACTTGTAATATGCTTGCTTACATAGTGTGCGTTTATTGCATGTTTTAAATTTTGTCTCATTCAGTTCAAGAATACTTTGTGGAATTTTATTATAGCATCTCAAACAGTACCCCATAAAAGAAGAGTCTACTTTAGCGAGTCTAAAGCCTGGCTGAACTAGTTGGTCCCTATTTCTAGTACTGTAATTATGTTTGTCACCTCTTTTGCCAAAAAGATGAAGATTTTTCCTGACGTACATTATGTTTTCGTAGATGTATTGACTATGTACCGTCATGATGCCAATATTCTTAAACAGTTCCCTTAAAGAATCGCGCCTACGAAGATTATATATGGCTCTGATGGCTCTTTTTTGCAGAATAAATATAGACTCAATATCTGCAGCCCGTCCCCATAACAAGATGCCGTAAGACATTATACTATGAAAGTAACTGAAATAGACCAGTCTAGCGGTATCTGCATCAGTAAATTGACGGAATTTCTAATAGCATACGCTGCTGAACTTAGCCGCCCCGCAAGAGATGTTAAATGAGAACCCCATTGTAGCCCTGCATCAAGCGTAATCCCCAAGAAAACAGTTTTATCTACGAATTCAAGTTTCTCTTGTAACCGTGGGCAACGCCGCGGGGCGAAGCTAGTTTAAAAAAAGCTATCTGCCAGTGAAAGTCCCGTCGAAATCGGTCTAGCCGTTACAGAGAATACCCGGAACAAACGGTCAGACAGACAAAAATTATAAAAATAATATTTGGCATATGTACCGTGTATATACATATGCATTTAGTAAAAAGCGATTATTTTAATATTACAAACAGACACTCCAATTTTATTTATTTATATGTATAGATTGTGGTAAGTACTTGTTTATCTCTTTTCAGTTCATTATTTATTTGTTTATGCATTACTTTATACACTTTGTACAACTGCGGACTAAAACCGAATTCGCGAAAAACTGATGATGAATTAATTAAAATTTTATTCTCCATTTCTATCACTTTTAAGCGCAATAAGTGGATTTCGATTCAAACATTGTAATTTTAACATTTATAACATTTGCTTTACCAATTCTAGATCCTTCGAAATATTTTCCCACGGATCTGTAGAACGAACTTGAATGCTTTTCTGGTCAAGTAACAAACTATTTATTTTTCTACGAATTCTGTATTACTTATCATCATAGCTGATTGGGTTATTATCACGATGAAAATATTGTTGTATTTTATTCAATAACCAAGAGGAGTTTTCAAAGGCCAGGTACCAGGCCAACAGCACATATTGAGAATAATTATTGTATTAAGTATGCATTTTATATGTATGTAAAAATTGTAAATGTTTGTAGATAATATAATATATGTAGTGTATGTAATATGGTATAGTACCTAATAATAAGCAAATAGTAGGTTCAAAAATGCATATTCAACTACTACTTTCTCCCTACAACATTTGATCCATCATAAGGTTGCCTGGAAGAACTTGCTTTTAGCAATAAGGCCGCCCTTTGTGCACTCTATATTTGATCAATGTGTTCCTTTTTTTTTGTAACTCTGTAATTTTGTGTGCAAATAAAGAGTTATCTATCTATTTATCTAAGAAGTTAGACTAAGTTCGGCATGACAATTTTCATTGTGCTGTACAGGATCGTTAGTTTCTAAATATGTGTCTTTTCCAGAGCTGTCGATATTAATTTTCTGAACATCTAAAAATGTTAAGTTCGTCTGTGTACGTTTCATGAACTCAAAAAGTCCTGCATCGATTGAACTAAAAGTTTTTACACGATAAAACTACAATCGTATTTTTATCTATTCCTTATTAGATTTTTTTTTGTAATTTCTTATTAATGGCAACCTGTGCCATAGTGAGGCGTAGGCCGTCAACTCCGCATATGTCTTCTTATCCCTCGCCAGATGAAACAGTTCCTCTAAGTTGGCGATACCGCTCTATTGTCCAACGTTTCGAAGCCAAGACATTTTCCTTCTTCCGACGCGTCTTTTCCCCTCAATCTTTCCCATCATTATAGTCAGGTAAGATGGTAACGCTCATGTCTTAATACATGTCGCAGATAGGCAACTTTGCTTCACTTGATGTTTTTCATGAGTTCTCGGGATTTCTTCACACGCCGAAGTACTTCTTCATTCCTGACTCTTTGCACCCAGCTTAATAGTAGTTATTTATAAATTTAGCTTTTAGTAAGTAACCTATATCCTACCTCTAGAATTCCAAGCTTTTTAAGCGTAAATAGTAACAGACAGACAACCACTGTTTCAGAGATTATGAAATACGTTCTCGAACTAACTCTTCTTTCCTGTGTCGAGAAATCAAAAACTGGAACGCAATATCAACGCACGTGTTTCTCTCTTCCTATGTACCTGCCCCAGGGGTAATTTAAGCGGAACGTGAAACAGAATCTCACTAGGCCGCCATAGTGTGGGTCACCATGCTACATTGTCTGCATCTGCAATGAGCATGGTGACCCCATGCTATCCATCAGTTAGAATAAAGTCACTTTGACAGGCTTCAAGAAAAGACAACAGATTTACATCATCAATCATCATCAACAGCTTTTAACAGTCCACTCCTGGACATAGGCCGAGTAAAAATAAGCTGAGTGTGTACTTGAAATGTACTATTTTCCTTATATTTACTCCAAGTCAATTTACTATATATTTTTAAATACGTCTATTTTGTCAACGTCCCCTAGAGCACTGCTGGCACCAATTTTCAAAAGATTGATAGTATACCATTTGTTTCTGAGGTTAATTCAGCCTCCTACACCTCACAGCAGAGTTAAATCATAGTACGAACGTATTATTCCAAATCGTGTCACTGTGTGGGTTATTTGTTGATGAATAGTGTTCGGCACTAGTTTAGGAGAAATGGTGCCGTATATATATTTTTTCTATGAGCCTGCCGAAGTTTCTACTCTGATGGAAAGCATGAGTAGAATCCAAGAGTGGTAATCACTATCCTTGCTTGTATTATGTGACAACAGATATTAATATATGAACATTTTTTTATAAACATACATATTATACAACGAAAACTCAAATATTTGCCGATCACACAAATATTTGGTCCGACCCAGAAATCGAACCCGAGAGCTCAGACAATGCCGTCGTATACAATACCACTGCGCCACGGCACTGACGTATTACAGTATAGTCAGTATATTCTGTGTAACAAGTCGACACAACCGTTTTTACTTCAATTCTGCAGATCTCAAAACGGTTGATCCACATAACGTTCAATAACGCATTCGTCCGTAACTAGTTATTCAATAGATAACATAACTGTATAGCGTAACCGCTAATTTAACTATTCAATAGTTAGTTCAATAGGCGTTATTGAAACTACAGTAGTTATTTTACGTATTTAAGCCTACCAAAGTGACTCTAATCTGCCTGATGGAAAGCATGAGTAGAAACCGAGAGTTGGGTTCATCATTCTCATTGTGCGAGGCCTACTAATATGATATTATACTAATGTTATATGTTTGTTGCTCTTTCACGTAAAAACTACTGAACGGATTTGGATGAAACTACAGTCATCAACAGCCTTTAACAGTCCACTGCTGGACATATGCCTCTCCTTAGAAAGGAAGTTTTGGCCTACTATACCACGCTGGCCAGACGGGTTGGTAAAGGATTGGTTTCAAGTTTTCCTTCTCTTTGCATTGATGTTGTCTGGCGTAGTTTATCCCTTAGTCGCCTTAGCCAAAACTACAGTAATAAAGCTTATATATCAAATAACACATAGGCTACTTTTTATTGCAATAATCGAGATACACGGGCGAAAGCTAGGTAATTATAAAAATACATAAATCGTAAATTTCAAAATGTATCGCGGTTTATCTCCTGTCAAAACTTCACAGGTTGCTAGGCATAACAAACTTGCATAGCAACCATAATGAGAGTTTTTGGGTAATTCATAAATAAATTCTGGTTATGCACATATTTTATGTGCTACTTTTTATCCTGAAAATACGCGGGTAACACCGCGGGGCGCAGCTAATCGGTAATAATGGAGATGGTGACCTACACTATGGCGGCTTAAAGTGATGCCTTTGCATCTTTGGGCTTCCAGTCTCACACTCACCAACGAAATACGACACGTATGCTGTCCCAGTAGAAGCATCTTACTAAGCCGCCATAGTGTGGGTAACCATGTTGTAACTGCACTCATGCTACTCATGCTTTCCATCAGGTAAAGTAGAGACACTTTGGTAGGCTTAAATCTATTTATAAAACCATTGGCCTATTCCGATAAACCTATTCATCTTTCCTTGGCCTATGTTTATCTGTATTAACTTTATGACATATGTGTATATCTGAAATCTTCATACATACACCTATCTATAACATTGAGTACTATATAATAGTGGATAATTATAAATAAATATTCCGGATATCTTACACACAACGTCATCTAGTCCCAAACTAAGCAGAGTTTGTATTATGGGTACTAAACAACTGATATAAATACATAAACATACTTTTTTTTGTACATAAATACATATTACACATAGAAAAGCATCCAGACTCCGAAACAAATATTTGTGGATCACACAAATATTTGATTAGACCCGGGAATCGAACCCGAGGCCTCTGATCAGCAGCCGCGTACGCTAACCAACCAACAAGGCGGTGAATATAAAATCATTAGTTTGTTACATCAGTAAATAATTTATCTAGATTTAATTGCTATCGTAAGGTTCGAATGGCTGATGTAATCTGAACTGGATTTTGAGAGCATCTATTAACTTACAAGAATTTAAAGGGTTTCCTACCTACGAACATCCAATAAGATTTTGCCTTGGGATATCATAATACTAAATCATCATCATCATCATCATCATCAACAGCCTTTAACAGTCCACTACTGGACATAGGCCTCTCCTTTGAAAGGAGGTTTTGGGCTACTATACCACGCTGGCCAGACTGTGCCTCGGAGAACACGCAAAGCCGTCGGTCAAGGTTGTCATGAACATCTATGGCAATCGTGTGGAAAGTCAGTGCCCTCGAATTTACTGACAACTAATTCAACCTTCGAATTTCAGAGCTCCCTTAGGGTTGCGGAGGTCCGATGCCAGTCGCTTCGTGTAAAAACTGATATTCAGGTAAAACCGGTTGAGCTAGTAGCCGACCCAAAATAATATTGGGAATAAGGCTAGGAAGAAGACAAGATGCTTTGGCATACCATACCACACTGGTCAGACGGACTGGTAAAAATATTTGTTTCAAGTTTTCTTTCTATTTACATTGCATTCCTTTGCTGCCTTATGCCTTACAACACCTATGGGATTAATAGCCGTGGTTTATAGCACATCGTATTGTTAAACTAATTAGGTTGCTTATTGTTTGTCTACAACATCATTATCATCAACAACAGTTATTGACAATCTGCTGCTAAACATAGGCATCCTTATACTGAATGTTTTGCCTAACATACAACGCTAGCCAGCCGGGTTCGTATAGAGAGTTTTTATTTATTTATTCAAAGCCTGCCAAGGTACTGTGTCTGATGGAACGCGTAAGTACAATCCAATTGTAGGGGTCGCCATACTCACTGAGAATGTAGACAGTAAGGCGACCCACTAGGCGGCTTAGTGAGATGCTTTTCACGCCCCGGTTAAAAGACCCGGGATCATACTTTTAGGTTTTATTTCTCTTTGAAGTTCTGTTGTCCTCCCTTATCCGGCTCTTACGACACCCACGGGAGGAATAAGGGTGGTGACATAATGTATCCTTAATCTGCCACTACTTGAAGAAGTGCTATACTATGATAAAAAGTCTATTAATTGTCCCATTAAAAATAAACGCCATCTGTTCGCTAAGATTGTGTCATACGATGTGTGGCAATGGGATCGCCTTGACAAATAATGCCGTGCAAAGTCGTTACAAGAAACTAGTTAATTATTACTAAATCGTTGTTTACATTCAATCAACTGCCGTTATAGTTAAAATATTCGATAAAATAACTTACTTCCACGTATCATATTATTTACATATTTACCCAAATACGGCAGAGTCAAAGGAGGTTATGATTTTGACAGACTACGTATGTTTGTATGTTCATTTGTTCCTTCATAACTCCTCAACTGTCCGTGTGGTGACGGATTAAGAATACAAAGTGTTACCATCCCTATTCATTCCATGGGTGTCGTAAGAGGCGACTAAAGGAACAAAATAAGCAGCTAACATCACTGCCAAGAAAAGGAAAACTTGAAACAAACCCTTTACCAACCCGTCTGGCTAGCGTGGTATAGTAGGCCAAAACCTCCTTTCAAAGGAGAGGCCTACGTCCAGCAGTGGACTATTAAAGGCTGTTGATGATGATGACGAACTCCTCAACTACTTATTAGAACTAGACAAATAGGGTATCTTTAGAAGCGTCTTGATTATCCGCTGGTTATAGGCTATATGAGGTGTCATTTAATCTAAAGTGGCGCCCTCTAGCAGTCATAAGGTACTGTGTTAAAAAACAAATTTAATTAAAAGCCGTAGTCACGCGTTGCTAAAATGTTATGGTACGTCTAACTACGGCTTTTCAGACTTGAATAATGTATGTGTATCTCTGTACACTGATAATTGTGTCGATTACCTTGGTTCTTCAGTAAAGTTGTCTAATCCAGTGTCCTGAAAATCTTGTTTCTTAATTTTTCAGCGTCATTTTTTGTCTTAGTTAGGTTTTAATTTTAATTTTTCTTATACGTACAATACATAATATTAAAGCCACTGATTTATTGAAATAGTTTTTTGCCAAAGGTTAATCTGCGAGAAACCCTCGGCAGGTAAAGACATCCTTCCCGAGAGGTGGAGGGGGTGTCGTCTAAGACGAGTGTTTGGTCCGTCTCTTACTGTGTAGAACAGTGTGAGGCGTAAGTTTCCTGCCCCGGGGGTGACTCTGGTCAACCTGGGATGCAGGTACCTAAGACGGCCAGAGGGACTACAGAAGCCACTGATGCATTCCTGAAGCACCCCCCCGACTGCCTCGTATTTCGTTGGTGAGTGTTCACCACATGTTGATCACATTTTTTTCATTTATTTTTTTATATTTCGCCTACCAAAGTAAACCTGCCTGATGGAAAGCATGAGCAGGATCTAAGAGTGGTCCAGCAGCAGGACCAGAATCCCATAATGCGTTGTTTGCATTTGCAACGAGTATGGTGACGACTACTCCTAGATTATATTTGTCCTGGATGGGATTCGAATCGACGACCTCCGACTTAGCAATCAGGGCCACTAACCACTATACCAACAACACTAGAACAGTTAAGTTTTATACCCCTCTGCTCACCCTTTTATGAATATTGGTGTGAATTTGTGTATACGCAATTATCGTTGGCTTATTGCAAGAAGTCATTAACTGCAAAAAATCACTAAATAAATTTTTATCTTTGATGGTCTCACAATTATAGATAAAAACGTATTTAGTGACTTTTTGCAGTAATTATTATATCGTTGGCTTATTGCAAGAAGTCATTAAGTGCAAAAAATCACTAAATACGTTTTAATCTATAATTGTGAGACCATTATAGATAAAAAAGTATTTATTGATTTTTTGCACTTAATGACTTCTTGCAATAAGCCGACGTTATGTACGTATGTAGTGAATAAATTGTAGCAATCTAAATGAATAAGAATTTTGTATTATTTTAAACGTAAAAATCTTAAAAGTGAAATTAATTACCAAGTAAATTATCTAGTTTTTACTATTTAACGAGTAGATATAATACTAACATGAACTAGAATTTCTAATTAATTTGTGTTGTTAGTAGTTTCATTATGACGGGCGCGTTGGTCTCTTGGTAAGCAGTTTTCACTGCTTAACCAGAGGTTGTAGGTTCGGTTCAAAATAAGGACACACTGTATTACCTACTTGTCGAATAGCTATTATTATTGTGAAAGAAATTAGGTGTTATTTTTTCATATATTTCCACACTAATATGATAAATTTGAAAATAAACATGTCTGTCTGTATGTTTCAACCGACATACATGCGAGCCGCAGGCAATAATTAGTAACAATATTATAAATTCGAAAGGAATTCTGTCTGTCTGTCTGTTACGCTTTCACGGTTAAACCGCTTAACCAGTTTGAATGAAATGGAGATTTTTTTGATTATTGAGGAAGAACTTAAGCTATTTTCAACCGCGTTAAACGACATACAAGCGGATAAACCGCGGGCAAAGGCTTGTATATGACAATAAATATACTCAAATGTAATCGCAGTAAAATCATTACGATTCAAAAATTTCAACATAATATTACTTAATGAACACGCACGTTTTTATTTTATAATACCGGATAGCATTAAATTAAAAATTAAATTGATTCATTCCGATGCCGATATTCTCGTAACCTGCCTTTTGTGTAATCTGTCAAACCTGTCAAGGTGACAGCACCGACTTTCCACAACGAAGGTCAATCAAACAACAGTTTCTCAAAAAATCTTATATTTACCTATAAATAAAATCTTCTCAACTTAATTACCATATACAGAGGTCAGTCTACGGGACAGAAGAAATGGCATATCAAATACTATAATATTATGAAGCTATAAAAATCGCTGTACATGAATTTGTAATGACATTTCTCTTGTCGCGTGGCAACACTACTAACAATAAAAAAGCGAAATAATTGTGCCGTTACAAGTATATAACGTAACGTTCATCTGCTCCTTAAAAAATAAATTAAATAAAAGAAAAGATCTTGGGTTGCAACCCTTACTCTATCTACATTATCATCACATGGACCTTAAAATAGAACTTACAGAGAGTTAACATGAATGGCGCGACTGACTTACGTTATAAATGACTTAATATTAAAAAAAAAGTTAATAGCCAAAGCGCGTCGCGGCGTGAGCGGAGTGTAAGTGGTTACTTTTACAGGAAATCAGCGCTCGCGCATATGTAGAATGTGTGCAATTACTTACGCAATACATTCTACAACTGACTGTGTTCGCGGTCTGTTACTCCGCCGAGAGCCCGCCACACACTCCAAGCGAAGCGATTATCATCACAAACTCGGCCACCGCAGTCTGACTAAATTTACATTCACCTTTGAAAGCAGAAGCGGTCGTGTGCGAGGTCTGTGGCCGAGCTATCGCTCCGCTTAGCGGTGTAGCACCGCCCTCACATGTATCTGTGTTAGACACCCTACATGCCTACAGAGTCTACATCGCATTAAATGTCGATTTTGCGTGATAATTTTGTGCTCACAACTCTGACATAACTCGAAATGAAAACTCGACCGCGACGCGCGCGCTCACCGCAATAAATACGCGATAATAAATATAAACGTTCTAATAAATTACATATTTAATTGTGATTACGAAACTTAACACAGCGTTCCGCGACTTACACACTAGATGAGCCTATGATCACATTTACAACAGACGGTAACTCCGTCGCGAGGAAAGCTCTGCGCGCCGAGCGGAACACACGCGAGGCGAGCGGCTTCCTCGAGCAAAAGAGATTAAAAAATCAGCGGGCAGAACGTGAAAGGCGGTTATCCAACGTGATTAGAAAGGTGTCACGGTTGGCGGCCGCTTTCTAGCGCGAGTACAGCGCGAGGTCTGAGATACGGCGCTGGCGAGCAGCGGCGTGGAAGCCGCGAGTGCCGTCCGGCACCAACGGCGAGCGCGGCTCCCAGCGCGGGGCGGTGCAGGACACCCGCCGACCGCCACACTCAGCACCAGTCACTGAACAACCGGACAGACGACGCGCCAACCAGCTGTCCGCACTGCCGCCGCTTCCAGCGCTGCCAGTACTCGCAGCCGACGTTCGCCGGGAGCCACAGTACCAGGAGACTCCTGAATCTGAGCTGTGACTGCACGTCGACACGCGTCGAGGCACCCAGGTCTGGATATCCTGCGGTCTCGGAGCGAAGACACCGCTCGAGCTACGTCTGTAAAAGGGAGCTCCATACCGATACTCGTACTCCGGTTCAGAGCCACTACAGCACGAAGAATATTCGCATTCGTGACGCCTCGGCGGCGCCCGTCGAACGGGTGTTTTTCTTTTCGGATCCCTAGGAACTCCGTTCAATTCATATACACGCATCCCTTCTTCCTCAGAGCTCTGAAGACGGAGCGCCTCCCTAGCCGCTTCAGATTCGGTGAACTCGACCAACGCACACACACAATTAACCAAACTAGGATTTTTGTTGAGGAACTGGCGCACGTCAGCTGGAACAGGATTGCCCGGTCGTAACACTCTCACCAGAGCGATCTCCCCGCAAGTTGCAAACAATCTCGACACATTTTCAACTGATGGTTTATCAATCGGCATCCTCACTGCCACCACAGTCCTTGAGGGGGTTGTCTCATCGTACGCTGGCAGCGGATCTATCCTACGAAGTTTAGTTCCTAATTCATTGATTTCCAACTTTGTCGATCGCTTTAAAGCTTCAGCCACCACTCTCCAGTCTTTTGTCAAGTGCTTAACGCGCTTGAAGCTGGATATGAGCTTCAAGGAAACATACCCTTCCTTGTTTCTTCTCACATGCTTCAGAAGAAAGGCGTCCTTTGTGATATTAGCGTCAGAAAAGTAGAATTCCACTTGTGCTACAATCCGATTGGCTAATTCATCATCTGGGGGTGTGTAGGGCGGCTCCTGTGTTTCAGCGGCGACTTCGCATCCAGAGTCTTTGCCCCCGCCCGATCCGGCCTCTGAACCTGTGTCGGACAAGTCAGCGTGGTCATCGGTGGACGGGCGACGGTCACAGGTGATACCCTCGTCGGGCTCGGGCAAGGCCTGGCTAGGAGGAGTGCCCTCCATGTTGCGATATTAACACTAAACTATTGCATAACACGCGTGCGGGTCGCTCGGTAGCGCGGGACGGACTGCGGGCGCGCGGCGCGCAGACACCTCTTTTATAATATCGGGTGGATGTGCGAGTAAAAGGCGAAGGCATTCGGAAATGATACGAGATGACATTGCAGTGTGGTGCAGACTCTGTGTCGCTGCGATACAATTAACGTGCGTACTGATAATGAGTTATAAGTACATGGAAAGAGGTTACACTTGTCTATGAGAATTAGGTAGAAAAACACGCTCGATTATATGGAATATAGCCGTCGAACACGCAAGCTTATCACGCATGTTTAAATACAAGATTACACGTATTGTACGTATGCATAAATTAGGTAATTGAAGCATAATTATTGTACCATACTTTGATGTTAAACATATGCGATTGTGATTTCATTTATTATCGAATGTTTTGTTCGTATATTTGCTACTTACTAAAAATATACGTAAATGAATAATGTAAGTATTCAGAAATAGACCAAATGCGAGTCGAACTCGGGGAGAAAAGGTTCCGTACAGTTCATCATGTTGCCGTTATCAATATCGAACTAAACGAGAAAAAAAAACACATTGTTCACTATTTAATTCTGGTTTTTTATAGCGGCAATATAAATACATTGTTTGTGAAAATGTCAACTGTATAACTATCACGGTTCATGAGATACATCCTGGTGACAGACGGACAAACGAACGGACAGCGTCTAAAATTAAATGTAGTCTATGTTCCTATAAGATCTAGTTAGTTTGACATATATGTATGTGCCTGTTTAATAGTGTTCTAAACTGGTAACTCTGAAATCTAAAGGACAACCTGTCTTGATAGCATTTAGTTCTGATTGGTTGAAGTCAAAAACTTATATGTCTCATATTAAATTAATAGATCTGCAATTAAAACTCCGATTACTGGTAGTACAGTTTTAAGATATTAATAATATAAAGCCCACTCGGCTGGCTGGGTTCTAAACTACATGGTAACACTTTTGTTCGAGTACCTATTTAATTTCCAGCGAGCGAATATTTAACACAATTGTGTTGGGAATCGAACCCATGACCTCTGGCTTTGCAGTCAGGATAACTTATTACTAAACCAACATGCAAGTCAATTCCAAGAATATTGGCATCAGCTCGTCCAATTATGAGCACGCAAATATCGATTTATAAACGAAATCGAATCCTGACCCGTTCTGGTTCATTGAACAAATAAACCATCATAAATTAAGATGAGTCTAGTGGTTAGTAATCCTCACTGCTTAACCAGCAGTCGTGGGTTCGATTCCCACCCACAATAAATTAATATGTATAACGATCATTTGTTCTATGTAGACGTAATTTATACATAATACAAGCTTTTGCCCGCGGCTCCACCCGCGCATGCATATGTAAATCACGTACAGAGACTATGCCTTTCCTCAAGAAGCTAACAATCACATTAAAATTGATGCAGTAAATAAATAAATATTTCGGTCATCTTACGCACAACGTCATCTAGTCCCAAACTAAGCAGAGCTTGTATTATGGGTACTAGACAACTGATATAAATACATAACCATTTTTTTTTTGTAAATACATACATATTGTACATAGAAAACACCCAGACTTCGAAACAAATATTTACGGATCACACAGACATTTGGACCCACTCGAAAATCGAACCCGAGTCCTCAAGCACACGGTCGCATACCACTGTGCCACTGCTCGTTACGTGATTAGCTCTCCAGCAAAGCAGCCAGGGTATCTATTCATTAGAACAACAGGCTAGGGGTGGAGGCCAGCAACAAGGACCAAGGTGTACTGGCAACATTCACCCAATATTCGTTTTCATTTTTTTCTCATTACAAATACTATTTTACGCAAAAGTAAACGGAGAAACGAGCAAATTAATCTCGTAATACCTTCAATAAAACAATAAAATTGCGCATTCAACGCAACACTTCATAACAAAACTGCGAAACATTATCACAAACGGCTCAGTAGCTTTTGAGATCACTGTTATCAGACAAATAAAACGGCAATGGTGAGTTTGTAATGACGTCATCTATTCCATCACGTATTAATAAATCGCTCATAGCCAAGGGTCCTGAGGTGATTGGAGACGATCATCGAGGGTAAGCAACGACGGCGCGGTCAGAACCTGGATGGGTGACCATTTGTGGCAAGATATGTTATGAGCGTTTCCGTGATTCGGAGGACACGTTAAGCAGTTGGTCCCGGTTCTTATCATAAGATAACAGTCGTGAAGCATAAGTCTTGCCAGTCTCCAACCTGCACTCGGCCAGCTTGGGGACATCATCATCAATAGTCTTTAACAATCCACTGCTGGACATAGGCCTCTCCTTAGAAAGAAGGCTTTGGCCTACTATACCACGCTGGCCAGACGGGTTGGTTTAAGTTTTCCTTCTCTTTGCATTGATGTTGTCTTGTGTAGTTTACCCCTTAGTCGCCTTTTACGAAAACCGCGGGATGAGTAGGGGTGGTGACACTGTGTATTCTTAATCCGTCACTAGGTGGACGGTGGCCTCAACCCTCTCCTGAGAAATATAACCGAAATGGCGTCCGCGTCAGTGCGAGCATGCGCTTAGAGAATTCCTGGATCCGTCCTATTTCAGGTGCAGAGTGGCACACCGTGTGGTTTTTGTCGGTCCGATTCCGGCACACTGCAAACCTCGGTGGGGTGATTACCTGGTGGGGGTTTCGACACGTTTAAAAAAAGTAAATTTGGAAGTAAAAAAGGTCAGGAAGGTGATATGCTATTATTTATTTTCTCAGTACACCTAATCGATGATAAACATTACGTATACCCAATCCACATAACTCTTGTAACTAATAAACCATTATAAACAATTATATAATTGTGTCATGACGAAAACAACGTCGGTAATAATCCTATCACAAATCTAATTAGCTACACAAAATGGGGTGATCGGCCCACGGGCTAATCTTATTATAATACTCAAATGTACGAACTGTATAACAATATGGCGTCCTACTACGTGTAGGCGGGTGACGTCACAATCGATAATACTTGAGTGATTTTCTTAGAAGCAGCTCCCTGATAACCTTACGGCAGAAATCCGCTTTGGTTCTTCTAGAAGTTACACCCCTTCCTAGCAAAAACATAATGTTTTTAATCTATGCCTAATATAGAATTTCTTTTGACCTGCTTGTTTTGAACAAGATGTTAAGTATAAAATTATTTCATTTTTATTATTTTTATTAAGGTAGTAATTTGATGTAGTTTTATTCGAAACTTACAATGTAATTAATTATATTATTCTTTTTCTTATTAATAAAAAAGATTTAACAAAAAGAATAAACTCAAATTTGGAGCACATAAAATCAAATTCACTTTCACTTGGTGCAATTTTCTTTTGATTAAAATAATTAACTTTACTACGTCTTGAGAAAAAAAGATCTTTTTAATTAAATTTAATACTTTTTTGTTTTTGTTAGAACTTCGTCGTTTAAGAACTATTTTTTTTTTGTATTTTATAGTAAGCTTTCTTTTGAAACATGTTCAAATTTTCACAAAAAAAATCCTGCTAAATATTAAAAAATAAGCTATGACGCTAGTGAAGCTAGTTGAAACAAAATTAGCCTAAGTTACTTTTTATGTCATCAGTATATCAGTCATCTGCCTGTAAACGTCCTATTAAAATCGTTGCAGTCGTTCCAGAGATTGGCCGAAACAAACAGACAGACAGACAAAAAAAAATTGCTTTTTTGATGTAAGTACCATATTTACTTTCATATTATTATGCATTTAGTAAAACAGTGTTCATTTGATAAACAAACAGATACTCCAATTTTATATATTTATTAAGATGTACTTATAATGATCCTCAGCGGAGTTAATGACCAGCTCATATAACTAGGTTACGCCATAACTGTAAGGCTTCATGGTTCGATTTATCGGTTTTGCAGACGTGGAATGGATTATGTAGTACCATTTTCAGAGGATTTGCTGGTAGACAACGTTTTATTTTACACAGTTTAGTATAATAAGTTTGAATATTCATACTTCCATACTATTCCCCACCCAACCCGCACTCGGCCAGCGTGGGGATTGTCCTGAAAGGAGACCAGAAGTAAATATTTGCGGATCACACAAACATTTGATCCGGAATCGAATCTGAGACCTCCAGCACAGCAGTCTTATACGCTACCATGCACCACCGAAGCAGTCGACAAGGCAGTCAGATTTGAAAGTGTGTACTCACTATTATGTATTTATACTTGAAGATGTAGACTATAATTTGTAAATACAAACAAGTTCACAGCTTGCATTGAACATCTCTACAGATGGACATAAACGATCGCCCAAGATCGGTCCTTGTGCTAATTTGAAAGCTTGCCATACAGTCACTTTACACAAATTATGTTTATATCTCGATTGATCGAGTTGAAATCGATAAATGTCAATCGCTTGCAATCGACTATAACACAGCGAGAAGCTCAAAATAGATCAGAGTAGTGTGCATTGGGAGAGGCCTATGTCTGTGGACTGCTATAGGCTGATGATGACGATATTAAAGACTATGCTAGCTGAAGCAGTCGTAAATGCACTTAATATAAACTGTATTAACAAACAAACGCTTCAATTTTTATATTTATATGTATGTATAGATTGTAACTCGGTAAACGGATACTTAGTTCCGCATAGGTCATTTAATAATACCTATAAGTCTTTGTCTTCCTTTTAATCTTTTAAGGTTATATTGTGTGATGTTGTAAAGGCCGTGTAGTGTTTTCCGTGTCTTAAAGGTATAAAAATACAGCGTGTCACCACCCCTATTCATCCCATGGGTGTCTTCAAATGCGTCAAGGGGAGCAAAACTACGCAGAAAAAAATCACTGCAAAAAGAAGGAGAAAAACTAACCAATCCATCTGGCCTGGTATAGTAGACCAAAATCACCTTTCGAAGAAGAGACCTGTGTCCAGAAGTTAACTATTAATAATTTAAAACCGACTTTAAAGGAAAACTAATTTCAGACTACCCAAATGGTGTGCCTATGATATTTGAGGAGTTCCATTGATTTCTCCAAGATCTTATCATCAGAACAGAATCCTTAGGTATCATGGGACCACATGGGAGGCACCAGCTTTCAAATAATAACAGAATTATCAAAATCAGTTCACGCAATCGAAAGTTCTGAGGTAACAATTAATATAAAAAAATACAGCCGAAATGAGAACCTCCTTCTTTTTTGTAGTCGGTTAAAACTACTATAAGCGTTGACGTTATTAGTCAGAATAATCATTCAAAGTTGCATCAACTTAATTTCCTATAGATGATTGTACTTTCAATAATCCTATCAAACAGAAAAACTATCATCGACAACCCATAACATCCCACTGCTGGGGTCGAGTCTCCTCTTAGAAGAGGGTTAAGGCCACGATGGGTTGGGAACTATCGCAATAATTAAAACAAGACTCTCTCAGTCATAACAAGGATCTAACCTTAAAAATATACATTTCCTCAAAAAAAACCCACAGAGGTTTTCCTCTACAAGTCCTAGCACTCAACTGGCGCCCAAAGACAATTTAAAAAAAGCATAGTACACGTGTTTAGTATTCTGCGGCAACAATGCCACGCTTGTTGAGGTCATGTGCCAAGATCTTGGCCACGATGACTCTCATAGTTTCGCGCTATTTTGCGACCAACGACCTCGAACACCATTTGTTTACTCAATTTAAATTTGGAAAGTGTTAAAGCGCGCGAAACTGCTGCATAGGCTGTGGATTAATGACGTTTGTTATGCATATTTTTAATATACACAGAATATATAATTTAAAAAATATATTACGTGTAAAGAGTTATGTAATCTAAAATTCTTATTTTGTAGAATAGTTCTAGAATAAATCTATAATTTTGAGATGCAGTGTGTAAAGTGAAAGGGCTTGTGAGCTAGAAATAAATTTTGCAATACATTGCCTTCTTCGAAATAGATATTTGGTTTGAAACTAAAAGTTCCTTCGTAATGAACCGCCTTACATCTTTTAAATAATTACACTACAGAAATATCACCTTGTAAAGTAAAACTCCTAATTATAAATAGGTAACTAGATAACAACGACTGTGAAATTCTGTGATGTTGATACATTTTAATTAGAAAAGACAAATCGAAAAGAAACAATAAAAAAACTGGAAATGAAAATTTATTGTAAATTGATTCTAGACTTCCTTTTACAATATTTTGTGCAATATTTCGGTTCAAGTAGATCGAGGGCAAATTCTATGCTACTTATTTAAAAAATAGCATCACCTCTATGGAAATTGTACAACGCGTTTATTTTTTATAAATCCTCAGGAAAAAATCTTCTCATCCTGATGCAAATTGTAGGTAAGCAGTATTTACTCGGCGGCTAGATAATTGCAGTTCATTGACAGTCCAACCTCGCTTACTTCCTGTACGGTAAAACATATTGATTAGAAGAGCCATACTGTGTTTATCGCTAACACTGGCGACTATTACTCACGGTAAGGAAAGCTAATGTGTTTATTTATGCTTGTCTGTTCGTAGGGTTGGCTAAAAGCATGTAAAAGCATTGTAGTAGACTGACATAGTACCGTGATGCGTGGCCCACATTCGCAATGAGGATGGATCCTTAGCAGCTATTACATAAGAAAAAAAAAATAAGAAATAAAGCACGGATTTTTTTAACGGCTGCCAAAGTGAAGAGCTCCACTCAAAGGAGAAAAAAAAACAGACTAATGATAGCCAAAGTATTTGTGCACAACATTTGAATTTTCGAACGCTTTAAATAGAAGATAACTTGTATAATTATAACGTTATCTACTATTTATAATTAAAAAGATAAAAAAAGAAACCAAAATATTACCAGAATACTGAGTATAACAAAAAGAGACAATATCTAATAAGTTTGAAAGATTTTATATAAACAAATATTTCATCGCCAAACATCCGCCATACTGTTTTTTTTTGCAATTCAAAAAACTAATTTTATTTATTTATTCAAATTTCTTGTAATGAAGACACAAATTAAACGAATTAGCCTATTTTGTTTTTTGCCGTAAATGTGTGAAAAATTCTAACATTTATGGAATTACAGTCAACAGTGTAAATTTGCATAAAAATATAGCATTATTCTAATACACATTTATATGCATGTATCCAATGCAATTTATTCCGAAGAAGGGCGTACCACAGGGAAGTGTAGGAGGCCCTAAGTGGCCCTAAGTGATACACATGGCTTAAGGACTGTTCATTTATTACGTAAGACTATATAGGGGAGGGGAGAGGTTGACTATATCGTATTTATTTTTTTACAAGTTGTTGGGAGGGATTCTTGATAGTTCTGACATAAGATCACAAATACGCAAAGTTAAGAGTTGTAATTATAGTTCCAAATAATTAAAATGGTTCCATTTAACATTTTTTTCCAGTAAATGCCTTACCAACATAGAATGAAACTGCTATTACGATCTAGTCTACGGACTAATGAGTAATATTACTTTGACTTGAATTAATATTATGCTGCATTGCCTACCCTCACAATGAGGATGACTCCTACTCCAGGATTCTACTCATGCTTTCCATCTGGCAGGATAAAGTCACTTTGATAGACTTAAATATATATTTAAAATAAAAACATTTAATAAATCAAAATCAAAATCAAAATCAAAGCATTTATTTCAAGTAGGCCAGTTACAGGCACTTTTGAATTGTCGAAACAAAAATGTAGCTACAGTCCCAGTCACAAGACACAAAAACTGTGAAAGTACTGTAGTTGCCCATTCCCTAGCGTAGATCTCTATGGAGAAGAACGGGCAAGAAACTCCATGGACACTCTTTTAAATCAAAATGTTTTTACAAAATCATGGTTACATCATTCATGTTGAGATGGTACATTATGTGAGAACGATGTAGCAAGACGTGCACGTTAAAAGTGTCCATAGTACAACAAAATACAATTGAAAAATAAAATAATTAATTCAAATAAGCCGTGGCAACTAAGAGATGACCAGTCACAACTGACAGCGCCCGTTCACGAACATGACGCATGGATCCGCACCATTCGACTCAACCATTTTGAAGGGAATCAAATGATCAGACACACGCGCCACCATCAGCGTGACATTTGAGTGAGCATGACATACTCTCAACCGCCAGGGCAGATTCAGGTCAAGAAAAGACGTAGGTTTCCAGTGAATGATAGCTTGAATAGCTTCCTAGTACATAGTACTCACACAATATGGGCTATGCGATTATATAACACTAAAGAGATTGAATCTATACAATGCAAAGAAAGTTGTACAATCTTCAGCAGCTCCAACAATACCATTCAATGCTATCAATTTATGCGCCCCTGTCCTTGTGAAGCAGGACCAGCATTGAGCCAAGCATTTTTATCAGCGATATAATCGCTCAACTATATAATTGCAACCTATGCTTAAATTGTTAGTTTTAAATTTTGAAATAAACACCAATACGTATGGCGTAGTGATTTTTCCTTCAGATTCTTCCGTAATTAATACGAGACAGAGGGGAAGGGTCTGTCTTTTATCATTTTTTCTTATTCAGGGGGGGGGGGGGAATTAAAACCTAGCGTGATATATGAACGACCCCTTAAAATAGGTAGCAAATATAATGCCATAGCATTGGCAACCTCACTTGCCTCACTTCCTGTACCGTACACACACTGATTAATGGACGATTATATGACCTTATTTGTCACTGATGCTATTATCAATGATTATGAGGAAAATAAATGTCTACATGTAAATCGATTGTTGTTTTTATAAATACTAAGTATTTATATACTTAATGTGGTAATTGTAGTAATATATAACAACAACTTTGAGTAAAGCCGCAGGGCGTAGGAAGTTTAAATATATTAGCTTAATTTCGTTTTAAAAATTTAGTCATCAGCTATCTCCCACTGAAAGCATCGTCAAAATCGGTACCCGCGTTTCAGGCCGTCGATCCGGGCTGTCTTGAACATCACAACAATCGTGTCATAAAAGGCTGTGCCCTAAAATATCCAGCCAACTAGTTCAACCTTCAAATTCACTTCTCTCTCAGGGTTGCGGAGGTCCGATGTCCGAAAAACTGATATTCACGTAAAACCGGTTGTACTAGTGGCCAACCCCAAATAGTCTTGGGAACAATAAGGGCAGTCAGTACAGAAATAATATACTGATTATTACCCCCTCTGATCACAGACACCTTCAAAGACCCCCCCCCCCTCCCCCCCTTTGGTGTTTACCGGATCTAACTCGTCATTTGCTACCACTGCCTTGTTGGTCTAGTGGTCAGCGTATGTGGCTGCTGGTCAAGAGGTCTCGGGTGCGATCAATGTTTGTGTGATCCACAAATATTTGTTTATATAATATTTATCGGAGTTTGGGTGTTTTTCTATGTATAATATGTTTGTATTTACAAAAAAAGTATGTTATGTATTTATATCAGTTAGTATGGGAGTAGATGGCGCTGTGTGTAAGATGTCCGAAAATTTAATTTATTTATTTAGGTAATTTATCCAGGCAGAGCTCATAATAGCCAACCTCTAGCTATTATAAGCTCTGACCAACAAACAGAGTTAGTTTAGTAGTTTAAGTGTCGCCACGCCCCTTTCTGCTTCACCAAGTGTCTCGGGTTCAAATCCTACATGAGATAACACTGCGTGATTCACAACTTTTTGTTCTGAGTTTGGGAGTTCTTTGTGTCCGTGTCATGTATGTTTGTAAGGTCCCCCGCGACACAGGATTTATAATCCAAGTGCGGGAATTGTCTTTTAAAAAAAGACAGAGTTTAAATATATTGTTATAACCAGAGAAAATATACCAGTCTAGTGATGAGTCGGTTGAATGTACTGATCCTTAAAAGATAGAGTTTACAATATATTGTTATAACCAGAGAAAATATACCAGTCTAGTGATGAGTCGGTTGAATGTACTGATCCTTAAAAGATAGAGTTTACAATATATTGTTATAACCAGAGAAAATATACCATTCTAGTGATGAGTCGGTTGAATGTACTCTTCCTTAAAAGACAGAGTTAACAATATATTGTTATAACCAGAGAAAAGATACCATTCTAGTGATGAGTCGGTTGAATGTACTCTTCCTTAAAAGACAGAGTTAACAATATATTGTTATAACCAGAGAAAAGATACCATTCTAGTGATGAGTCGGTTGAATGTACTCTTCCTTAAAAGACAGAGTTAACAATATATTGTTATAACCAGAGAAAAGATACCATTCTAGTGATGAGTCGGTTGAATGTACTCATCCTGACAGATAGTTTTAGAGATTACGACGTTTAAATAAACAAAGTCGAAAAACTCTTGATTGTCTTTGGTACAATACTTACTAGAAATACAATAATTATCTAACTTATTAATAATGTATTTTCTCGAAACTGAATACTCGTAATAGCTGTTGTATTTTCTCACGAAATAGCGTTTATTAAATGTCATTATCATTTATTATTAATACTTGCTGAGTCCCGCGATGTTACCCACGGTTTGGTTGTAAATCGCGAGTAACGCCGCGAAGCGAAGCTAGTCTAACCAAACCAAACACGCTAAACTATAAAGTAGAAAATAATTTTAATCTAACAAAGCGTGGCGGGACGTTATTTAAATATTTTCGGAAAGCACCCACGCTTTGTTACATTAAAATAATTATTTTCTACTTTTTAGTTTAAAAGCATGTTTGTTTAGTTTTTTTAATCTATTTTTTTTTTTCTAGACTAAAAAGGACTAATTTTTAGTCGAATCGTGATGATCTATTCGGATCCCTAGTTCGTGAGATCGTCGCGTTGAACAAACACACAGATAAACTCATTACTATCATAATCATAATATTAGTAAGTTTAAATTGTGATTTTTAGGATTCCGTAGTCAAATAACAAACAACGGAACCCTTATATATTCGTCATGTCTGTCTGTCTGTCTGTCCGTCCGTATGTCACAGCCACATTTTTCCGAAACTATAAGAAATATACTGATGAAACTTAGTAAGTAGATGTAATCTGTGAACCGCATTAAGATTTTCACACTAAAATAGAAAAAAACAATATATTTTGGGGTACCCATACATGGAACTGAAACTCAAAAAAAATTTTTTCATCAAAGCCATATGAGTGTGGGGTATCCATAGATAGGTCTTCAAAAATGATATTGAGGTTTCTAAAATAGTTTGCGCGAGAGACACTTCCAAAGTGGAAAAATGTGTCCCCCCCCCCCCTGTAACTTCCAAAATAAGAGAGTGATAAATCTAAAAAAAATATATGTTGTACATTACCATGCAAACTACCAACGAAAATTGGTTTGAACGAGATCTAGTAAATAGTTTTTTTTTTAAATACGTCATAAATCGTAAACCGCAATTTATCTTTCATTCAAACAATACGCTATTATAAAAACATCGATCAAAGTCGCAACGAACTACAAGAACTTTTATATGATGTTACTTGCTGATACGGAACCCTTCATGGGCGAGTCCGACTCGCACTTGACCGCTTTTTTTTCTAAACTTAATAGTTTGCGCGAGAGGCACTTACTTCCAAAGTAGTAAAATGTGTCCCCTCCCCTGTAACTTCTAAAATAAGAGAATGATAAAACAAAAAAAAATTATGATATACATTACCATGCAAACTTTTATCGAAAATTGGTTTAGGTTTCCTTTCATTCAATCAATACACTATTATTAAAACATCGATCAACTTTAATATGATGTTACTTGCTACGGAACCCTTCATGGGCAAGTCCGACTCGCACTTGGAGGCTTTTTTTTGTTATGCAAGTGTAATAACTATGAAGTGATAATGATATAACGTTATAAAAACTGGTTAAAGAATTAATATATTTATTTAGGTGTACTCTGCCATGCTTAGTTATGGCACATAATGGTTGCACTGATCTAAATATATAAATAAATAAAATTGAATTGTCTGTTCTGTCTGTCTTATCAAATAGTTTTACTAAATTCACATGAAAGTTTATACCGTACTAACGTACTTACACCAAAAAAGCAATTTTTGTCATTTTTGTTTGTTTGTTTAGGCTAATTTCTGGAACGAGTGGCCTGATTTTGATAAAACTTTTACTAGCTGATAGCTAATGACATAGCTTTATTTTTTTAGACTATCATAATAATATAATAACGTATTAAATGAATTTAGCTAGTATACTTTCTAATAGGTGTATAATATGTATATTATATTTATCAACACTCTTATACTTAAAACTACTAAAATAAACGTAAAAAATACAAAAAATATAATCTATTAAAAGATTCTTAAATTTTAAAAGTATCTGTTAAAACTTATAAAACATAATAGAATTAAATTAAATCAATGTAGAACAAAACACAAAAAGATATGCCCCGGGTGAGGATCGAACTCACGACCTTAAGATTATGAGACTTACGCGCTGCCTACTGCGCTACCGAGGCTGTTGACGTGGCAGTCAAAAGTAACGTTCTATGTCTGCAGACGATTCACGCATAGACAAAGCTTTTAGATAGTTTTTATCCGACAACCTCAGAGCAAAAAGAACGGTTATAAATGGTTATGTTTTGACAGGCTATGTATGTTTTACATAACTTTGTTAGTTCAGGAGTTATAAAGGTCTAGCTTTTAAAATACGCTTACTTGGAAAACTTCGTACAAAAATAACGAAATAATTAGTAAACATAATCAATTATCTATTGGGCACCACTTCATTTTCATTGTATATGACTATAGAACCCTATTCTATGCGTGGCCTGACACCCACTTGCCCGATTTTTAGGGTTCCGAAGTTTATGACTCGGAACCCTCAGAGATTCGTAATGTCCGTCTGTCCGTCCGTCCGTCAATCTTCGACTTACAGCCCACACGGAAGTGCTAGAAAGATGAAACTTTGCATTTCGCATCGTCCTTTAAGAACGGAGACTTCGTGTGGGCAACGCTTCGGGCTACAATCACTACTTTTAACAATTATTTATTAGATAACGTCAAATATATTATTTATTAGCTTGTGCCCGCGGCTCCGCCCGCGTGTACCTACCTACCGTCATGGCGGTAAATAGTAGCCTCTGTGCTATATTATTCTGAAGTTTCATCAAAACCCATTCAGAAGTTTTTGCGTGAGAGAACAACAAATATACATACATACTCACAAACTTTCGCGTTTATAATATTAGTAGGATTGTTAGTGTTAATTGCTATCTATCGAAGTTATCATAATTGGTTACTTGCGGGTTCCGTCCCCATAAGTTACACAACTGTCTAATGTAATTACTTCTATGTTAGATAATTATTTGACACTTGCATAAGAATTTATATCTACATTGTGTTTAGAAGAACAAATTATATTATTACTAAGTTTTGCCCACGGCTCCGCCCGTGTATATCGAAGTAAAGACTAGCATATCGTAGCAGAAGAAAGATATCTTAATCATCAAAGTATTTCCTTGCTATCGTATTTCGTTGGTGAGTGAGACTGGAGTGACAATGACAGAGAGTCATCTCAACAAGCCGCCATCATGGTATGAATAAACGTAGTGCATTGTCTGCTCTTGGATTCCACTCATGACTTCCATACACACACATTATGAAGTCTGAAGCTGAAATAGAAGTAGTAACGCCACACTGATTTCAGCACGAATGGTCCTCGACCGGGGTAGTACTACCCTCACACAGAAGACCATTCTAATAGAGACAGCAATATTGCTGTCGTATTTTGTTGGTGAGTGTGAGATCGGAGGTCCAATCATTCTGCATCAATATCCCGACTTCCAGAGGCCGGGAGTATGATGCAGAAACGTCCGACCAGGCCGCCATGATACGGGTCACTATATTACATTGCTTGCCCGTATGGTGATCCTACTCCTACTCATGTTTCCATCAGGCAGAGTATAGTCACTTTGATAGGCTTAAATATAAAAAAAAAACTTGTTGTTGATAGACCCAGTCAGTAAGAACAAGTGCTTACAACCGTACAGGTAACTTCTCAACACATCAGAACTCGATCATTAATCTCAATAATAAATAGCCATATACAAGCAGAACTCTTAACAGTTAAAAACACCATATTCCCTTGACATTAGCGGCATAAGACTCGCTTTCGTGACCCAAAATGCCGTGACCCGAACATTCAGCCAGTGTTCAAACTTGAAATATGACAGAAATACAATCTATTTGCTTGAAACAAATTACTTTTGAGATATGGCGACTTCAGTTCACGCAGATTTTTTAATATTCAATTTAATGATTCCTTATCTGAGGTTATTGGTGCCTTAATGATGTATGCTGTGTGACTGATGAATTGGTTTTTGCCCGCAGGTTCAACACAGTAATACAGAGCTTGGAGCTTCTGCTATGAGGTGTATTTTCCATCTTATTTTTGTATTTAATATAAGGACAACGTCGAAATTAAAGGGACCAGTGTGGTTTATAACCTGGAGCTCACTACTAGCGCCCGTGTTTTCCTCCCTCAACGATTCCATGTGACAAAGCATCTCACTAAGACGCATAGTGTGGGTCACCGTTCTTCATTATCTGTTACCACATTTCCATCAGGTAGAGTAAAGCGGGTTAATTTCTTTTTAAGTCTATTTTATTATTGTTTTGTTCTACTGTCTGTACCCTTATTCGCTAAAAGTGTATAGGTACAAGTACAACACTACCTACTGTTTACTTCGATCCAACAGTCACAGTCAGTGTTATCAACGCGCATAATAAACAAACAATTTTGCTTTATCATATATTATTATATTAGTACTAGCTGCGCCCCGCGGTGTTACCCGCGTATCATTATGGTTGCTATGCAAGTGTGTTATGAATAGCAACCTGTGAAGTTTTGACAGGAGATAAACAGTGATACATTTTGACATCTACGATTTAATGTATTTTTATAATTACATAGCTTTCGCCCGTTTATCTTGATTATTGCAGTAAAAAGTAGCCTATGTGTTATTCTGATATTTAAGCTATATTACTGTAAAGTTTCATTCAAATCCGTTCAGTAGTTTTTACGTGAAACAGCAACAAACATACATACTCACAAACTTTCGCGTTTTAGTATTAGTAGGATATGTAGGTTTATAGAAGTGTTTTTAGAAGGTAAAATCAAGATTGTTCCGTATAACGTAATACTCATATATTGGATAAAATCGGTAATCCTCGTACAAAAGGTTACGGTAATCGGATCATTATGTAATGTTACAAGTTACAACTCACTGTTGTCATACGGATAGTAATTGAAGGTAGCTTCGAAGTAATGTGTTTAACTGTTTACTACATGCGGCTTTGTGTGTATGTAATTACCCCCACACCCTGTCCGCGTGGTGACGGATTAAGAATATAAAGTGTCACCACCTCTGTTCATTCCATAGGTGTCGTAAAAGGCGACTAAGGGATAAACTACGCAAGACAACATCGATGCAAAGAGAAGGTAAACTTGAAACCAACTCTATAGCAACCCGTCTGGCCAGCGTGGTATAGTAGGCCAAAACCTCCTTTCTGAGGAGAGGCCTATGTCCAGCAGTGGACTTTTAAAGGCTGTTGATGATGATGATGAAGCTTCACGACTGCTATCTTATGATAACAACCGGGACTGTCTGCTGGTGTCCGGTGGTGACATTCTGTATTCTTAATCCGTCACCACACGGACAACACGGTCGTGAAGCTTAGTTGGTGGCTTTCGGGCATCTTAAAACCATCTAACGGCAAGATTACGTAGCCACAACGTGTCTTGCCAGTCCCCAACCCGCACTCGGCCAGCGTGGGGACGTATGGCCTTAACCCTCTCCAGAGAGGAGACCCGAGACCAGCAGTGGGACATAATGTAATTTAAAATCATTTCAACATAAAAGTAATTCTGAAATCAATAAACTTTTGTTTTATAATATTCTAATAGGTATTGTATTGTCCCCCTAATCGATAATTATGTATTTTTTTAAAGTCCATGATGCAGTAACATCTCACTAGGCTGCCATAGGTGGGTCACCATGAGGACCCACCCTCACAATGAGGACGGTGACCCCTACTTTTGGATTCTACTCATCATTTCCATCAGGCAGAGTGGTGTCACTCTGATAGGACAAAACATAAAAAAAAAAAATACTCGAATAAAATTGTATAAAATGGTAAACGGAGTAAAACACGTGGAGAAACAAAACATACTTTTCGCAATAATTTTGTTACTAAATATTTGAATTATACTGATATCCAAATAAATCCAAATATTCCACCATTTTTAGGGTTCCGTTGTTCATGACTCGGAACCCTTATAGATTCGTCATGTTAGTCCGTACGTCCGTACTCGACTCAACGCCCAAACGGTTAGTACTAAACGATAAGACTGAATTTTACATGGATATGTGTTTTTATCAAGTCGACAAAGTAAATTGTGCTTACTTGGAAAACTTCATACAAAAATAACGAAATAATAATAGGAAACATACCAATTATCCATTGGACATGACTTTAAATCCACATTATGGATGACTACGGAGCCCTATTCTATACGTGGCCTGGCACGTACTTGCCCGATTTTTTATTATTATTTATTCTGTAGTCACCTACACAAAAACCCTGAAAACATTGCAGCTCCTTTTTTGGTCAGTCGTCCAACATATATTCCATTGCAATTAGTTAACACTTTTTCCGTAAACAATGCACATACGCATATAATCGTACAGAGCGTATATGTCTGGTACTGACCTAGACCCACACGCCGGGAGACACTGATATCGGCGTGACTATAAATGTTTATACAGGGTGATTGAGTATTCTTTCTGTTCTCTCTCATTTGTCTAGCGGTTAGCGTATGCGACAGCCAAACAAAAAATTTCGAGATCGATTCGAGTTTTTCTGATTAAAGAAATCTATACAATTAAATGAAGTTTGAGTGTTTGGATATAATATCAAATTAACAGTTTTTTATTCAATGCAAATTAAAGTACGAGAAGTCATTTACACCAAAATTCATTTTTTAAAATTTTTGGATGTCTATCTATGTATATAAATTATGTATGTATATAAAAATGAATAATGAACTGTGAACATTCTTATTGAACACATCATGTAACCTCTGCGCACGTACCTCATAAGATTTCTGCACCACCCGAAGGTTGACTGGAAGAGAATGCCTTAGGCATTTAGGCCGCCCATGTACAAATTTAGTGCATAAAGTTTATAAATAAATATCCTTTGTCACTTGTCTTTGTAAAAAGGTTTAAATTTTTGCTAGAAAAGAGTATGAAGTAATGAACAAGAAGATGGGGAAAATAGGGCAAAATCAAAATATTTACTTAATACTTAAAAAATAATAATTTATGTTTATAAAGATGCGCAATATCATTTATTCACATTTCCAAATAAGGATCTAATAAAAAATAAAATGGTCATTAGTAGCGTCATATATTATCCTCTGAAATTTGTAAATAATTCTTGGTAGATCCATATCTTAAAGTGAGTAACTAGTGAAAAAAATATCTCATTCGGTCGATTATGGATCTCTTTTTTAGGGTTCCGTAGTTCATAACTCGGAACCCTTATAGATTCACCATGTCCGTCTGCCGTCCGTCCGTCCTCGACCTAACGCTCAAACTGTTGGTGCTAATAAGATTAAACTTTGCGTGAATATGGACACATATCGATACGTGGACAAAGTGCTAAAGTAAAATTACGAAAACTATTTTTATTTGGGGTACCTCCCCTACATGTAAAGTGGGGATGAATTTTTTTCTCGCGTCTACCCTATCGATATCATTAGATAGGTTTTTAAAAACATTGTAAGATTTCTAAAACCATTTATCGATTTAGGTATCCATTCATGAGTTATTCAACTTGAAAGCGATTTTTCTCTAAAAAGTAAACGTCTGGCTCAAAAAATCTGGAAAAAGCTCATAGTAGTAGCCCATATATTGAACTTTTAAGAAAAACTATAGCGGTTTTGATAACATTTTTTATTTTATGAGTTATAGGGGCCTATCTTGTAAAATGAAAATGAAAACTTCATACAAAAATAAAGAAGTAATAAGTCAACATAACAATTGTCTATTGGATACGAAATCTACCTACCATTATGGGTGACTACGGAACCCTATTCTATGCGTGGCCTGACTGATCCTCTGAGAACGAACCCTGGCTAGACGTTTACCTCACCGCCACTACCAGTGTTGTGGGTTAAATTCCGATATGAGACAATACTTTGTGTGATCCACAAATAGTTGTTCCTTATCTGGGTGTTATTTCATGAACGTCTGTAAAGTACACCGGGACACTGGATATGTTCCTGACGAGGGAACAATTTTTTTTAAACCGATTTTGTTTAGTTTCGTTTGATTTTAGAGTATAAAACAAAAAGAATATTAAAAAACTATAGTACTAGAATACCCATGGAATGGATGTTTTAAATACATGTTTGCTTTTAATTTTATGGCTCACATATAAGTCTTTGTTAACTCAACTTTTATTTAAAAAAAGACCTCGAACGTTGATTACTTAGATACTTAACCAATCTTCCTTTTAAACTCAACCTTGACCCAATAAACATTGCTCCTAAAAGTAATCAAAGCCATGTACCATAAATTATATTTTAGACCAATAAACGTTTCAAAAAGCCGAAGGCCGAATAACGCCGCGAGCGAAATCTAATCTATAAATAATTTTAGATAATTCCTTATTGCTTTATAGTTAGTTTTACAACCGAATTAATTGCTTCCAAATTAAAAACATCCTGTAGATACCACTCACGGAAAGTCCTGTATCGACAATACAAATTTACACTTGTGACACGTATTTAAAACATTCAAACCTTATTTCGAAAACAATAAGAATCACTTTTCCTTAACAATATTTCAGTGAAGAAATTTCAGTGCGCGGAAACTATCATATCCTTTTATATATAAGCGTTTTGATACATCAGTCTTATATTAAAAGCATAAGGTTCATTTTCATTTATTTTTCCTTCTTTAACCGCATCAGTATATTGGTTATTATAGACATTGCCATTTGCGACGTAAAGAACGGAAGGAAATAAGGTCGTCCGATAGTATCAACGTGTTTTTGTATACATGGTGTAGATTAACCGGGCAATGTCATACATTGGCCTTGAAGACTGTAGATTATGGTATAATGGTGACGATTATAGGTAATAATTAGTAATTACTTATAGGGCCCTTGTTTAAATGTGATATTTAATGATTTAAGGGCAAAATAACAAGTTTCCTCATTTTTTTTTTTTTTGACGGGTTTGTTGGTTAGTGATTCTGACTCGTAAACCAAATGTCGTGGGTTCATTTTATACGCAGGACAAACAAACAATTTCTGTGCCTGGTATTACAAATACAATTTATACAACTATAGAAAAAAAATGGAGTGTTTGCATGGAATATCAATTGAATAGTTCTTTACTAAATGCATATCAAAGTATATACTGACATAAAAAGGATTTTTTTCAAATTGTTGTCTGTCTGTCTAACTGCCTCGTTGGTCTAATGGATAGCGTATGCGACTGCTAATCACGAGGTCTCTAATTCAAATACCTGGTCGGGTCAAAAAGTAATTTTGAGTTTTCCTAAGGAAATTCCTAATAGCAGCCCGTAGTTTGGAAGTTTGGCGGTGATTCACGCCCGTCGGCCGTAAAGCCGTCGGTCCCGGTTGTCATGAACATCTATGGCAATCGTTATGGGGAAGTCAGTGCCCTCAAATTTACTGACAACTAGTTCAACCTTCGAATTTTAGTTCTCCCTTAGGGTTGCGGAGGTCCGATGCCAGACGCTCCGTGAAAAAACTGATATTTAGGTAAACCGGTTGAACTAGTAGCCGACCCCAAATAATATTGGGAATAAGGCTGGGAAGAAGAAGAAGATTGTCTGTCTGTCTGTTTCCTCCGGCTAATTTTCGGCTAATGTCCGTGTGGTGACGGATTAAGAATACAGAGTATCAGCACTCCTATTCATCCCGCGGGTGTCGCAAAAAGCGACTAAGGGATATCCTACGCAAAACAACATCAATGCAAAGAGAAGGAAAACTTTAAACCAACCTATACCAACCCGTCTGGCCAGCGTGGTATAGTAGGCCAAAACCTCCTTTCTAAGGAGAGGCCTATGTCCAGCAGTGGACTGTTAAAGGCTATCAATGATGATGAATCTCTGGAATGGCTAGACCGATCGTTATGGGACTTTCTAAACTAAGCCATTCTTATTTCAATAAAATTTCATATAAAGATACTTTGCTTTTTTAACGGATATAGGATATACCGCGTTAGCCAACATAAATGCGTGCGAATGGGCGGACTTAAATACATATCTATAGTTAATTGACTTATAAACTAGGTCTATCACGCGGCTTCGTTCCTGTTTCCTTCTTCAATGATATAAAATTGTTTATCGCATGAATTTATCTGCGTTTCCTCCTAAACGGAAGGATAATGTTGGTGTCCCTTCCGATTATTTTTCGTAGGATGAAGACTAGTTAGCTTAATAATGATAATTTGATAGCTCATTATTTAATAGTAGCTTAGCCCTGCTGTGTTACTCTCTTATCAACAACTACCTACTGATATAAATACATAAACATACTTTTTTTTTGTAAATACATACATATTATACATAGAAAACACCCAGACTTCGAAAAAAATATTTTTAGATGACACAAATATTTTGCCCGACTCGGGAATCGATTGATCAGCAGCCGCATTTTTTTTTTTTTTTTTTTTTTTTTTTTTTTTTTACGTGTGGAAATCCCCGCGGACCGTCACCCCGTCGGGGGTTACGGCGGGGTGGTGTGTCGGACTCGAACCGACTAAAACCACACGGTGTGACCCTCTCTGCGCCTTTGTATTGGAAGGAGTCCAGGGAGGGGATTTCCTTCTGGACTCCAACCGGCGCCTGCCCGCACTGTTGCGGGCACCATCTCAGAATTTTACTCTCTAATTAGGCAACGTCCGGTCACACGCGGACGTCGCCCCCTCGCGGTTGGCCTCCACTGCGGACGGACGGGAAACCCGTCCCGCCCATCCGCGGCCACTCTCAGGGCGGCATGAGACGCAGGTATGCGCGCCTACGCCGCCCCGGGCGCCGGCGGCGGATCGGGTCCGATTGGATTGCATCCTCCCGGGCCTTCTCCGCCACCTCCTTCTGCAAGATTACGTCCTCGCAGAAGGTTGCGACCGCGGTAAAACAACTGTCACTGCCGGCCATCGATCTTATGACGGCCGGCAGCGAGAGATCCCCTCCGATGACTGCAGTGAGGACCCGGCGCTGCGCCGCCCAAGCGGGGCAGACCGCCAGCGTGTGCTGGGCCGTGTCCTCACTGCAGTCGCAGTGGTGGCAGGCGGGACTCGGTTCCCTCCTAGCGACCGAGTGCAGGTACTTTCCGAAGCAACCGTGCCCGGAAAGTACCTGCGTCAGCCGGAAGGAAAGGGTCCCGTGCTGCCGCCCTGTCCACTCCGCGATGACCGGCTGAAGAGCCTCCACGGCGGCGAAGCCAGCGCGTGGGGTCTCCAGCCGGAGCGACCATCTCTGCATGGTGGCTCGGCGAGCGGCTTCGCGCCACTCGCGCACGTCCTCGGGCGGAGGGCGAAATCCGCTCTCCGCCCGGAAGTCAGCCACTCGCCGATAAACTTCGGCGAGCACTTCCGCCTCCAAATCCCACGGGGGTGTTCCGGCCAAGGCACACGCCGCCTCTGTGGACACGGTGCGGTATCCGCGTATGGCTCTGACCGCCAGTATCCGCTGGGGGCGCCAGAGGCGCGCCCTGTTCTGGGCGGACAGAGCCGCCGCCCACACCGGTGCACCGTAAAGTGCCATCGACCGGACAACCCCCGTGTACAGCTGCCTAGTGGGGACACTGGCCCCGCCCAAATTGGGCAGAAGTCGCCCTAGGGCGGAGGCAGTGCCCACCAGCTTAGGACCAAGCTGTCGGAAGTGCTCGTCGAAGAGCCACCTACCGTCGAGGACCAGACCCAGGTACCTCATCTGGGCCCGGACCGGTACGAGGACCGAGTTGACCTCGATCGAGGCGCCGGCGGGCGGACCACGACGGGGCCCATGAAATAATAGGGCCTCCGTCTTGTCCAGGGCCACCCGCAGACCCAGCGCCTCGATGCGCTCGACCACCCGGGAGACTCCCGTGGTGGCCAGGCGCGCCGCCTCCTCAAAGTTTGCCCCCCGGGCCGTGACCAGGGTGTCGTCTGCGTAACAGATCACACCCAGCCCGGGGGGGAGATGCCCTCGTAGGGCCCAGTCGTATCCCATGTTCCACAGGAGCGGTCCTAGGACAGACCCCTGTGGAACACCGCACGACATGGCCCTGCGTCTCAAGGCGCCACCTCGGTCCTCGTACTCGACAGTACGCTCCTCTAAGTAGTCTGCCACCAGCCGCCTCAGGTACCCTGGCACTCCGTGGTATTGGAGTGCGGCCCTGATGCAGCCGAATGGCAGACTATTGAAGGCGTTGGCGATGTCCAATGACACCGCCAACAGCACTCCACCGCCTCTCACCGCCTCTTCGGTCACGGCCCTCAGGCGCAGGATCGCGTCGACCATCGAACGTCCTTCTCGGAAACCGAATTGGGCGTCCGACAGGTCGGGCCCCACCTCGCTGAGGTGCCGGACGATGCGGACAGAGAGAACCCTCTCGAACAACTTGCCCGCCTCGTCCAGCAACACGATGGGCCTGTAGGCCGCGACCGAATCGGCAGGCCGTCCATGCTTTTGTATCAGGACCAGCTTCCCGCACTTCCAACGCTCAGGGAAGCGTCCGGACGCCAAGCTAGCGTCCAACACTCCCCTGAGGTGGTCCGACATGTAGTCGAGGGCTCGGGCCATCACTCGGGCTGGAACCCCGTCCGGCCCGGGGGCGGTGTTCTTGGACCGGATCCGTAGAACAGCCGCCCCTACCTCCGATTCCCTGACAGGCGGAACATCACCCACGCTGCCCCGACGACGACCTTGACGGGCCATCGATGGGGGTGTGTGTTCCGCCTGCTGCGGGAATAGGCCCTCGACCACTTCCTGCAGGAAGCTGGGCTGGAGAGTCTCCGTAAGGGGGGGGCCCTGTGTGCGGAGCTTTTGACGCACCGCACGGTAAGGGCGACCCCAGGGGTCACGCTCGAGACTCTCCAGCATCTCCTCTCTAGACGCGTCTTTGGCGCGGCAGATGGCCAGCCTCAGAGTTTCCCGAGCTGCTCGGTACTCCTCGTGAAGCCGGTCCACCTCCTCACCGCCTCCGCGGTGACGTCGCCGACTCCGGGTGTGGGACCTCCGGGCACGTACGCAAGCCGCACGGAGGTCCGCCAACTCCTGGGACCACCAGTAGACCTCCTCCGAGGAGGCCGACGGCCACGAACGCGGGGCATGGCCGTATCACAGATGAGCGTTAACGCATCGGCGAAGCGACCAGCCCCCACGTCGACCTCCTCGGTCGGGGCCTGCGGAGACAGCCAAGAGCAAACAATGGCCGCCTCCTCTAGTAGGTCCCTGTCCAGCTTGGCGACAGCCCACCGCGGAAAACGGGAAGGACGCCGCGCTGCGTGACCCCTACTGGCGTCCTGGGATCGGGAGAGCTCGAATCGGATATATAGGTGATCCGAGAGCGTCTCGACCTCATCCAGGACACTCCAGTTCCTTACTCGTGCGGCGACTGCAGGGGTAGCGAACGAAAGGTCCACTATCGACCCCCCCTGCTGTCGCACGCACGCGTTGGTGGCGCCCCTGTTCAGCAAACAGAGGCCCACCGATGCCGCCCATTCTTCCACGGCTTCGCCCCTGGCGTCCGTCGCCGGGGAACCCCACGCAATGGACTTTGCATTGAAGTCCCCCAGCACGAGGACGTGCCCAGACCCCAATCGCCGTATCGAGGTCTCCAAGTTGTTGAGGAAGACCTCGAAGTCGCTCAGACTCCGGTTGGGGGAGAAATATACACCATAAATGGTGATTCCCCCCCATTCGACGGCAACATATCCAGTACCCTTGTCTCTTAGTGACAAGGGCGGGGAATGAGCCGCCGTGGAGCTGACGACTGCCACGGAGCCGTCCCAGTCACCCATCCAATTTGGACGGGGAGGGACGAAATAAGGCTCCGCGACTACGGCAACACCTACAGACCACTGCGCCATCGTTTGCAGGAGGAGATCCTGCGCCGCGGCACAGTGGTTGAGGTTCGTCTGGACTGATCAGCAGCCGCATACGCTAACCACTACACTAACAATGAGAATACTTTTTTTAATGAAATAAATGCAACAAAAATGAATATTGCTGACACAAGTGAAGAGTCATTTATTATGAGTTTCTACCAACGTCTTTGTCAAAAAACATAAAGCAACGAAGTATGTGGGGGAAGCGCGCAAAATATATAATAAAAGCTGAGCCCCGCGTATTTTGACATATAAGTCCGTGTATACATACATATGTCTAAATCTATTCACTTGTGGAATGCGCTTCCCCTCGAGGTCAGAATGGCTAGAAATCGAGACGCTTTTAAGAGGAAGGTAAAAGAACTTTTATTGGGTGAATTGGTGGATTCGACGGGGTCCTAGTTTGTCAAGATTCTTTTTTGAATGATTAATAAATATAAATGTATGTGTATGAACATAGACCTATACATGTATGTATGTTTGTGTTAGTATATTACTTATTATATTATGTATTATATTACCTGTGATATTACCTATTATAAGCACTATAATTCATCGATTCCCCCTATGTGCACCCACCACATCTTTTCTCTGCATCACCATTATGAATGTGGCTCATGGATCCTCTAAGGATGAACCATATTTCGTAGTAGTAATGACGTCTTAAAAAGACAATTCATGAGTAATATGACACAGTTTCGTAAAAGGACCGTAATTAACTTCAAAGCTTACTGCGTCAGATTCTAAGTAGACGGTATTTCCCAATATCCTAAGCCGCCTGAAGGCCTCCAACTAAGCTTCACGATCTTATGATAACAACCGGGACCGACAGTTTTACGTGACCTCCGAATCACGGCGACACTCATATCAGTGATGCAAATCAAATCAAAACATTTTTATTTCAAATACACCAATACAACGGCACTTCTGAAACGTCAAGTAGTCAGTCAGTAAACAGTCGAAGAAGCTAATTGTCTGTTCCAATTAGTAGATCCTATGGAGAAGAACAGACAAGAAACTCCATGGACACTCTTTCTCAACATAGATTTTCAAAAAAGAATCTCAGTAAGCCGTCATTGTGTGGGTTACTGGTTACAATGTGGTCTCCATTTGCAACGAGGCTGGTGGCCACTGGATTCTACTCATTTTGCCTTCAGTTAGAGTGGAATCACTTCATCAGGCTCAGCTCATAATATGAAGGAAAGAGGTCCTTCGCCTAATCTGTCCTCGGTCGTGTCGGATAGTCGTCCCATCGGATTATGAGCGTGAGTGAACAGCAGTGCACCTTTGTTTCCACACACACTTGTGCACTATAATATCTCCTGCATAGTTGGCTTGGGACCACATTGAGGCTTTTCGACGTGGCTTAAAATCATGGAATGGCTTAACAGAATATTTTTTAAGACGTCGCCCTCCTTTTGAATTTACTCGAATTCCTGTGTCGTCTATGTCGACTTTACAAACATACAAGAAACGGACACAAAGAACATCCAGATACAGAATAACAATTTGTGGATCACGCAAAGTGTTTTCCCGTGTAAGATTTGAACCCACAAAACTGTAGCGCAGTAGAGAACGGCATGGCGGCCGCTTGAACTGCTAGGCCAACCGTGCAGTCTATTTACACGTGGATTTAATGGGACTTCCACTTTCAGAGAGCTAATGATAATTCTTTTAGATTACCTTTTCTCCTCAGCTTTACATTAAGTACTTTACATTTAGTAATACACACATTGATCACGCCAAAATACTTTTGTTCAAACCTGTCGCAAGCACACAACACGAATTGTCATTTGTCAAAGTGCCAAAAGTGCCATTAACCATCGGAGGTGTCTCGCACATCACACGGGGGGAGGAGGAGGCACTAAGAGAGGGGATGGGAGGGGTACCGTAAGTGACCTGTCATGTCAGTCACTGCGATACTTTCAATGCCGAAACATAATAGGGTCAAGAACTTGTCGTGTGCACTTATGAGCTTATGTTAAGGATTGGGGTGTGGTGCAACTTATGGTATGTAACGTTTTAAGTTTTTCTTTCTTTTATAACGGGTACAGTGGTCACTGATATGTAGGGTTTATAGGTCTAGTTCGATTTCCAATTAAGACAATTATTGCATGATGAGCATGTTTTTTTTTGTGTTCGAATGTAATTTTTATATATGATCTTGCTTATCACATAACATTCGTCCTGGGTTGAAATGGAAACCTTAACTTTAGGCATGACAGTGAGAACTATGAACCACTAGACTAAAGCGAGAAGTTGTTTTTGTTTTAAGTAGGTACATGTTACGTGAACAAAACTCTAGCTAATAACTCTAGACCTTTCTCTCTCTTTCTTTTACTATCACTACCATATACGTCATCAATTACAGGTCATTCCAACTAGACCCTTGTCTAATACATTATCATCAACAACCCATAATATCCCACTTCTGGACTCGAGTCTCCTCTCAGAATAGGATTAAGGCCACACGTACCCATGGACGGACGGGTTTAATGTTTTAAGTCGCCCGAAGGCCTTCAATTTAGGTTCACGTCTGTTATCCTATGATAACAAGTGGAATTGACTGCTTAACGGTCACGGAGACGGTCGTGGTAGCATGCCTCTAACAGTCACCCGTCATGATGTTCATTACACCACCGTTTTTTTATACCGAATAATTTTTTTTCAGATTCCCACGAGCTCGCCTATTTTAAACTAAATTTTCTCCAACCGCGTTCGCTCATGACTTATCCCCCACATATTAACGAAAGGCTCGGTATTTTCGCTCACACTCACAGCGAGCTTCGTTGATCACCAAACATCTACTTATTCCCAAGGTCTACCACCATATGATACCAGTTTCAGTTTAATCGATGTCGCGGGCTTTTAAAAACAAAAAATTCTATACGAAGCCGAGTATCAATCGATTTGCATAAGCTTTGTAATCGATTGTAAGTGTTATAGAACCTGTTGTGTGATACTTGGCGTAAGAAGGTAGTCATATAACTTTTGAGGAATTTTATTTTATTTAATACTAGCTGAGTCCCGCGGTGTTGCCAGGGGGGTGTCACTCCGCAGTTTAGGTTTGTCGGCCCGCTGCCTGCCCGGGCAGGCATGCTAGTCGACTAGACATCGTCAGAACAGATAGGAGTTACACGATAGAAAGAAACGCAATTGTAGGTAAATATAATCGTAGGTGATTCGGCGCTGTGCGATCTAAATTGAACTTAATCTTTTGACACCGAGGGTCCCTATTTCTTAAATTAACTTTTCGGAGTGAGTCTTCTGTACTAATACTATTAAGTATTCTGTGGTGTTGCCCGCAGTTATTGTTCTAAATCGCGAGTAACGCCGTGTAGCAAAGCTAGTCTATAAAATATTAGCCTAAGTTACTCCTTAGGTAAAGTGAAAGTCCCGTCAACATCGATGCAGCCGCTCCAGAGATTACACGCAACAAAGACAGACAAATTCTCAAAATTGCTTTTGCGATATATGTACCGTGTATACTTTCAAATGCAGTCACACTTTACAAAACTACTGAACCGATTTAAATGAATTTTAGTACAAAGATAGTCTAGAGCCTGAGAAAAGGACTTAGCGCTGGTTCCCACTACGCGGGACCGGCAAATCTGCCGGAAACCGGGCACCGGACACAGTGTTCACATTACACCGGAGCCTCGGACAATCAAGCACTCAGCTCAGTTAAATTTGGACCTGTGCACACAATTAACGACGAAATTGTTGTGTTGTGGTGGTATGTTAATAGAAGGCAAAATAAAAGAAAACATTGAGTACATTCTATTTTAGAATGACAGCAACCACTTTTGACGATTTACTGAAGAAAATGCGAGCCAAATGATGTGAGGGGAGCGCGGGCGGGGCGAGGGGAGTACAGGTGCTGCGAGCGGGGAACAGATACCAGCACAACCTCGTTCTCATTACTCCGGTCTGGTGTTTTTACCCGACGATGGTAGTGACAAAACGCACGGTAAAAATGCCGGACTCGGCAAAAATGTCGGACCCGGGATAATGTGAATAGCTTCATATAACTTGTACAGCCCTTCCGGCAGTTTTACCGGCCCGGCAAATCTGCCGGTCCGGCGTAGTGGGAACCAGCGCTTAGGCTACTTTTTACTACGATGACCGAAATACACGCGGGCGGAGCCGCGGGCTAAAGCTAGTAAATATAATCAAACATATGATTGCAATGGAAAAACCAGTTTCTCCTTAACATGTTGCCTTACACATATTATTACAAGGTATAACCTTCGCCTTAAGTCTGCATGTGTTGTAACTCATTTCTCTGTAACTGCGTGACCTAGGTCTGTGGTGTGTCACGGGTTATATTATTTATTTGACCATAAAAATTATAAACTTTCATACATATCCTACTAATATTATAAACGCGAAAGTTTGTTTGTGTGTATGTATGTTTGTTGCTCTTCCACGCAAAAACTACTGAATGATGAAACTTTACAGTAATATAATTATATATCAGAATAACACTGCAATAATCGATATACACGGGCGAAAGCTAGGTGATTATAAAAATACATAAATCGTAAATTTCAAAATATATCACTGTAAAACTTCACAGGTTTTACAGTGATACATGTAACTTTACTTCAAAACTTCACAGGTTGCTATTCATAACGCACTGGCATAGCAACCATAATGATAGTGATCTGGATAATCACTTAAGTAGGCTAGTTTTTTCTCGAAAATACCCGGCAGGGCCGGATTTACCATAGAAGCTGAAAAAGCTGAAGCTTGGGGCGGCAGAATTAGGGGGGCGGCAAAATGACCCAAAAAATAAATTGGTTCAGAAAAAAATTAGGTTGCACACTTGTTTTCAATTTTTTTAAAAGAACATTCTAGCATTAGGAATATAAATTCTGTGTCGCGAGGGGCTTTACAAACATACCTAAAATGAACACAGAGAACACCTAGACTTGGGATAACAATTTGTGAATCGCACAAAGTGTTTTCCCACGTAGGAACCCACGGCCCACGACACCTGCCGCAGTAGAATGCAGCGTGGCGACCACTTAACACTTTTTTTGAATTGTGGCCGTCACCCTACCGGAGTTTGCAACGGGGCTATATGTCGATATCGAACTGACTAAAACCACAGGGTGTGCCATTCTGCACCTAAAATAGCAGGGGTCCGAGGAACCTGTTATTACGCCCTCTGAAACCCTCCTAGTGCCTCCTCACACAATTGCTTATCTCTCCATGGCGACGTACGGCAAACGCGAACATCTGAAGCCTAAAGGCCACTGAAGCAGATGGAGGGGAAAACCCGTACCGTCCATTTGCCGCCACACTCAGGGCAGCATGACCATGGCATAGGTTATGTCTTCGCAGAAGGTTGCGACCGCGGTAACCGTGTATGACTCTAACTGCCAATATCCTCTGGGCTCACTAGAGGCGTGCCCTATTTTGGTCGGTCAGAACAGCCGCCCACACCGGTGTACCGTACAGTGCCATAGACCAGATAACTCTCGTGTACAGTTGTCTCGTTGCGACATTGGCTCCAGCCAAATTGGGCAAAAGTCGTCCAAGTGCGTAGGCAGTGTCGACCAGCTTGGGAGCAAGCTGTCAGAAGTGCTCGTCGAAGAGCCACCTACCGTCAAGGATCAGGCCAATTACCGAGTACGGCTCTTAGGTGCAATATGGTATCGACCGTCGAACGCCCTTCCCAAAATCCGAATGGAGTGGCCGACAGATCGGGGCCCACCTCGCATAGGTGCCGGAGGATGCGAGCAGAGAGCACCTTCTCAAACAGCTTACAGAACTCGTCCAGCAACACGATGGACAGTACGGTCGGACGAAGAGAATTGTGTTGCGGGATTCCTCAGGGCTCTGTATTGGTATCATTGTTATGGAACCTCGCATACGATGCGGTCCTTCGCATTAGTCTGCCTTCTGGCCTAAGTATCGTCTGCTATGCGGACGATATCCTAATACTGACCAGAGGGTCACGCTTCGAGGAAGTGCTTCTGCTCGTCGAGCAGGGAGTGGCTTGTGTAGTGGAAAAATATTCGTGAGCTGGACTGGAAAACTGAGGCGATTTGGTTCCATGGCTTACGTAAGCGCCAGGAACCCAGCTTGCGCCTCCGAGTGGGTGACATTGAAGTCCGGGTGGGCCAGTACATGAAGTACTTAGGCCTCATCCTGGACAGTCGGTGGAGCTTCTAAGAGCATTTCAGGCGATTAATCCTCCGGGTTCAAGGGGTAGGAGGGGCGTGACATCGTCTGCTGCTCAATCTCGTGGTACCAATGGAAAAAGTTCACTGCCTCTACTTGGCGGGTTCCTCCCGCTGTAAGGCTCAACTTAGGAGTCTGCAGCGGCTGATAGCCATTCGAATCGTACGGGGCTACCGTACGATTTCGTATGAGGCAGCGACGATCCTGGCGCGATCTCCACCCTTCGACATTAGGGCCGACATGGATACTATGGTCTACGACCGAATTCGTTCTGTCGGTCGGAATAGCGAAGGGACAGCGCCGGATCATGAGCCTGAAATGCTACGGCAGAACGCACACGCGCAAGCCTTACGAGCTTGGAGGGCAAGGCTCGAAACACAGGGCTGTGCCACCCAACGCGCTGTTGGAGCCGTTCTGCCAAGCTTCGTAGCATGGATAGAGAGAACCGACTGTGTCACCTACCAATTGACTCAGATACGGAATACTCACGGAACATGGTTGTTTCGGTGAGTATCTGAATAGAATCGGACGTGAGGTTACGGCACAATGCCATCACTGTGGGTCCGACCGGAACTCACTGTCGAGACCTGGTCGGGCAGATCGGACGAATCCTGTCACCGCCAGCATTTATGGCGGCAAAGTTAGCGAGTGATGAAGGATGGGAGGCTGCGATCTCCTTTTGTGAGAACATAATGCTCCAAAAGGAGGCGGCGAAGGGGACGCGATAGAGGCAGCTAGTACCCAATCGTTGCCTAAGGGTCGTTGCGGCCACACCTTGGGAAAATGTGACCACTCGTCTGGGGCTGGTCAGTGTCCCACCTTTTATTGTGTAAAATGGCGAGAGGCACGATATCGATCCACACATGCCCTCCGTCTCCCCCACGGAGGGTACGGTGCGAAAAGTATTCCCCGCGAAAACAAAAAAAAAGTGCATGGTTAGCAGTATTGGGATTTACCTATCTTCCTTAGCCTACCAAAACCTTATAAGTAGTGCAGTAAAAACCAAGCTTTGCTTAGCTTAAAAAACTAGTACTCTAGTAACTAGATTATTTCCAAAAGAAAGGAAGAACTTTATTATGAACAGTGTATCTAATGTTAGGAGCCAGGAGGGGCGGCAAAAATTTTAAAGCTTTGGGGCGGCAAATGTGTAAATCCAGCACTGATACCCGGGTAACACCGTGGAACACCGCAGTACTGATGACCGTTGGGATAGAAGAGTTCTGGAGTGGAGACCGCATCTCGGCAAGAGTAGGACGCTCACAGGCCAGTTGGAGAGAAGACTTGCGCATGATAGCTGGTAGAAACTGGATGCGAAAAGCCCAATCTCGATTAGAGTGGCTTAAAATGGGAAAAGCCAATATAATTTGCAAATGAAAAATAAATAAATAAATATTTCGGACATCTTACACACAACGTCATCTAGTCCCAAACTAAGCAGAGTTTGTATTATGGGTACTAGACAACTGATATAAATACATAAACATACCTTTTTTTGTAAATATGTACATACTATACATAGAAAACACCTAAACTCCGAAACAAATATTTGCAGCTCATATAAACATTTGGTCCGACCCGGGAATCGAACCCGAAAACTTGAACCACTATATCAACAAGGCAGTTAAAATGAAGTAGTATGACTGTACATCATACGATACTTGTAAAGACAATATGTACCTATGTATGTAATTGTTGAGACTATTCTTGAGACACTGGAGCTTTGACGCTCAATAAAACGATGATTAATAGCCAATATAGTCTGATTTAATCTTGATTTTCGTTTTATTACAATTATGTTCACAATTCGTGTATGTTCGTATCAAAATTAGAATGACAAGTCTAAAGTGTACAATAGAAGGTAGTAATCTTTGATTATATACATGTCTAGATGGAGTGTTGCGCTGCATTCGCAATAAAAACAACAGGCCAGATTTGCAGGGCTTGTGTGCATGTTACACACACATGCAAGCGTAGCCTACGGGCGCGCGCATGACGTCGGAGCGTTCTGAGTGATACCAGCCCTTGAATGTTTTCCATAAAAGGAGGGAAAATAATTGTGTATTGATTTTGAGATTTATAATTAATTTGTATTAAATTTAAAGTCAGTCAATATGTATTAGAGTTTTTGCTTTTGAGTTACTAGGTAAAATATAATAATATGTTGGTGAAAAAGGGAATTGCTATTAAGGCTTATTTATTCTTAATACTTAACAACAATTTGGTAAAAATATACCCAGTGCCTTAGAAAGTAGTCTGAGGTTCCGGTACTTTGAAAGGCGGACGAAGGAAAGCCAACTCACAGAGGCCTTTAATACAGTTAATATACAACATAGTTATATTTAATTTAATTACTATATTCTTAACTAGATGTTCCCCGCAAATCTTGTTTTTATATCGTTCTCGTTAAGAACTCAGTGAAGGTGTAGCTTCCGATTAGTAAAAGAATTTTCAGAATGGGTTCAGAAATTCCGGAGATTAGCGCGTTTAAACAAACAAACAATCTCTTTAGCTTAACGTCGTACATACTACTTCCATTATCAGCATCTATGGAGCAGCGAAATCGACACGCAAATCAGATTTTAAATCAATTAACCAATATATACCACCACAAAAATAAATTATATATACATAATATATGATATGTATTATCCAGCACTATAGTTAAATTGAAATGGCTTGAATTCTCGAAATATACTTTTTCGATCATGATTGAACATTTTGTAAATTGGCTAACACTCACATGGGAAATTTAAATTCAATTACCAGGCTACCCTGTAAACATTCCGTCAAAATGGTGGTCGAATTTTTGATAAAATTTCACTGAGTTAATTTAATTGTTTCTTTACAATATAGTTATTTAAAGTTTACTTTCCGATGATAACTAATTTTTTTAGTTGATTTCAATCGTCCAAGGTAATTCCTGCACACTTTTATCATGCAAATTGTCATTTTTATACGCCACTCAATACGTGTTTACCGTACAATGACAGTAACGCCACTGATCGGCCGCGACGAGCTTAGTCTCTTACAATTAAATACTATTTTTTTGGACGTTTAGACGCTCGAACTCTCTATCTAGACATGTTTATAATCAAAGGTAGTAATCTTTGAGACATGTTTATAATCAAAGGTAGTAATTTTTACTTTACTTAAAAATCATTTATTTCTAAGTACCGTCACTTTGAAGTATAGGCACTTCAAAGTGACGGTTAATAACGATAAATAAACTAAAGGTTAGGATGACTGTCAGGCGTTAACAGTAATGTATCTTCCGGCTAATCTCCAGAACGGCTTAACTGATATCAAAGGGTTTTTTAAATATCAGCGGGCTTTCTAATGTTTACCAATGTCACACTTCGACCTTTTTCCTATCAAAATATCGATGGATAATCACAGAACACACAAATTAATATTTATAAGTATAGTAGGGATAAACCGAAATACAGTTTACGCACTTTTTCCTTATTTCACTTTCTAATTTAATATGAACAACATTAGTCAGAAATTACATTACTTTCTAAATGTTGAAATATATCGGAATTAATTCAATATCTCCAAATATTTACCCTAAATGTAAATGCCTTTTGATTGACTCATCCAATAGCATGTAACTTAAAAACAAATAAAAAATTGTGTAATATCTCTTTCCCGCAGTTTAACTTGCGTTTTATATTCACTGCTCTGCCCTTCTGAGTTAAAGCATGTTGCACCGCTCCAACGCAAAGACTTCAACTTTGGGGGTTTCAACACATAACCATATATTTTATGGGCAATTAGCTTTAGCCTCAGGCTGAGTGGTTCTCCAATATCCAATCTATCTCTATATTGTAATTCTTCCAATTCGGTTTAGCGGTGAATGCGTAACAGACCGATACACACTACAGGCAGAGTTACGTTCAAATTTATAATATCGGCATGGATTCTTCAATGAACAATCTATCCATTACAAAAATAATCATACAAATTCGACGGTTAATTTTCGAGATAAACATAAAAGCTGTTATCATATATAATATCACTTGATGTTAGGTACACACAACATAAACAATTCAAGACAGGTGGTACATTACATAAATATCTGTATAAATAACTGAGGTAAAACATTCAACACGATGTTGGTACAAGGTTCACATCACCCGTCTGAACGGCGTCTGATCTTATTCACTCAACTATGGTTCCGTAACATTAATTTAATAAGATAAACGTTAAATGCTCGTCATCATTATCCCCATTAAAAGAAAAGAGATGTTGAACGGCCAGCCCCACAAGCCAAGTTGCAAACGTTTTCGTTTTCTATTCTATATTACGTTTGGATGACTGAGTGACATTAGCCAATGAAGCAAGAGAACAGATAAATATAATAGGGAATAGAATATCAAATGTAACTAACTAAAGAATACTCAGCATGTTTATATAGTCAGTTGTATACCGCATCGTTCTGTATCAGAGGAAACAAGATCCTGGTGACAACAACAATAAAACAAGGCTTACAAAGTACCTGCATATAAAGGATGTAAGAAGATTAACCTGGTAAAATCGCAGTGGGGATCGCCAACAGCATTGTATACATTCGCAATGAAGATAGTAGCCACTTTTGGATCCAAGCAGATAAAAAGTCATTTAGCTATCGATATAAAACATGATTATTGTTGAAGTCTTGAATACCAAAGATTCATGGTTCAAAAACAACAATCAAAAATCATGGCGAAATTCCGGTCGATCGATTCATGCTCACAATGAGTATGGTGGTCACCTACTTCTGGATTCTACTCATGCTTTCCATCAGGCAGAGTAGAGTCACTTTGGTAGGCTTAGATATAGATAAAAAAGAGCCTGGCCATCCACATTGAAGCTTTGCCCCTAAAACGTTGTTGATGAACTATATTATAATCCAATCGAAATGATTTCTACACCATCGACTGGTCCCTAATCAAAGAAAACACCACTAACAACAAATGTAGGAAATGCAACACGGAAAGGATATAACATTATCTACAAGGCCTTTAAGGACGATCGCCAACGGTTATGTATAATGCAAGTGATCAGTATAGGCATATATTTAAGTACCAGCTTTTGTATATATATAAATATATGCTTAATCCAGCGGCGCCGTCCGCTTATGCATCAGTTTTCGCGGTGATTCTTTAAATTGATATGACTTTTTTGTTTGTGAAACGATTGAAAATCAATAATATTTTTAAGTGTATTCAGTGTTGAGTGTATTAATAAAATAATAAATAATTCGGACGTCTTATACACAACGCCATCTAGTCCCAAATTAGATACTTTGATTCTTGAGAAAGAACATAGCCTACTCTTTACCGAGATAACCGATTTATACGCAGACGGAGCCGCGATCAAAAACTAGTTTTACTATCCAAACAAACATTTTAAATACGAAAGTAACTCGGTCTGTCTATAAAGTTTTCACGTTTAAACCGCTGCACCGATTTCAATGAAATTTGATTCTTAAGAAAAAATATAGGCTACTTTACATACACGCGGGCGGAACCATGAGCAAAACTTAGTAGATTATGTATCGTAAATCGCCTTTCACGGAACTTAAAATTAAAAACAAATCGTGTTTGTTCAGTCCATGTCACGAGTATCAGTCGATCTTAATTAGTCAAGACACCAATAGTCATGTTCGGTGCGTAGATGTCAGATAGTGAGAAACAAATTATTGTGCATTAAATTGTACTTGATTTGTTAATCAGATGTTAAGTTAAGGTGAATACACTCTTAGTGCAATTATTTGGTAATGTATGTTTTTACCCGACTGCGGCAAAAGGAGAGAGAGTAAAATTCGACTGACAACATGCATTGTTGGTTCAGTCCATGTCACGAGTATCAGTCGATCTTAATTAGTCAAGACACAAATAGTCATGTTCGGTGCGTAAATGTCAGATAGTGAGAAACAAATTATTGTGCATTATATTGTACTTGATTTGTTAATCAGATGTAAAGTTAAGCTGAATACACTCTTAGGGCAATTTGCTAATGTGTGTTTTTACCCGACTGCGGCAAAAGGAGGGAGGATAAAATTCGACTAACCAATGTTTAGTAGGCTAGCCTGCGTATGTATATACTCACAGTCTACCCGTGACCCGGAGCAGTATAACCCTTTCGAAACGTCGGAAAGTAGAAGGTATCGTAACCTTTTTAATTCTATCGCGAATAAGTCCCATTTAGAGCAATATCACATTCGTGGAGCAGTGGTAGCGTATTGCGACTGCTGTGCTTGAGGTCTCGGATTTGATTCCCGTGTCGCACCAAACGTTTGTATGATCCACAAATATTTGTTTCAGAGTTTGGGTGTTTTCTATTTATAATATGTATGTATTTAAAAAAGAATGTAAAAAAGTATGTCTAGTACTTATTACAAGCTCTGCTTAGTTTGGGATTACATGATGTTGTATGTAAGATGTCTGAAATATTTATCAAAAAAAAAGTATTACTAGTTAAAAGTAAAATATTACGACAAATTCTTATTTGTCTGAGTATGTGCTCGAGAATTCGTAATGAGATAATTTCTCTTGAATATACCCCTACTTGTAGACGTACTTTCATTTACAATTAACAAACATTTTTAACTAACTAGCTCATTATCATTAGTTATTAGCGTTTTACAGAATACTACAGTAATTTGAAGTTAGAATCACTAAAATGGTTACTGAAAGAAAATCTTAAAATAATGCATTCCCAAATTCGAGAATACATTTCGAAACAACGCTCTCACAGAAGGTCTCAAGTGCGTTATTCCAGAATTTTCGCCTGCCTCGCACATCTAAATTTTGGAATGAATGATGAGACCTTCAAAAAAAGGAACGTATTCTCATCTTATAGGCCGGCAACGCACCTGTGACTCCTTTGATGTTTCGGGTGTCCATGGGCGGCGGCAATCACCTACCATAAAGTGATCGGTTTGCTCGTTTGTCCCCTTTAATATAAAAAAAGACCAACCTAAAGTAACAGTATTTGTGTTTCGTTGTTGCGTGCTAGACCAGAGACCGAATGATGCACTTGCATCTCACTAGGCCACCACAGGGTCACCATACCACCACTCTAGGATTCTACTCATACTTTCCATCATACTCATTTAAAAAAATACTACTAGGTACTACAGTTTAGTAGGTAGACCGTTAAGGGTATGGTATAAAAAAAATACCCACCAAAAAAAAGGGTACTAAACATAAATGTGCCTTAACCGAGTGTCATGATTATATACAAACAAAATTAGCTCATATACAAATTAACATTATTATATTAATTCACTGTATATTAAAAAAATATTTACACTCAACACAACACATTTCAAACCTTAGTGGCCACAATTTAAGAAACAAAATTTAATAAAATTAAATCGGTCTCGTTTGTGATTGTTGCAAAGGAAATTGAACCTTATTGCTAAATAGATAAACTGTATTGTAAAAGTTTAGAGCAGTAGTGTTATATGTGAAAGGTGCATAACACTATTGTCACCGGAGTGACATTGAGGAAGGTCGGTATATGCGGGCAGTACTGTCAGCAAAAGAAATTCATTTTTCTTAGTATTTTTGTGGTATAAGGTTCAAAGAAGAGGTCAGATCACCTGCTGTTCAGTAGCTACCGGTAAAGAAGACTTACAAAAAACTTGTGTTGAGCAATTTTCTCGTTGCATTTTACCGAGTGAATAACGATTTCGTAGTTCAAAACCGTGAGTGACTCAGAGTAATAACACATACGCGACTCTTTAGCTCGAGATGTCCGTAGTCCGTAGTCACTTCATACTTGTTAGAATGAAGTGACTACGGACTGTTGGCTTTTATAGTGTACTGCTAGTTATAGGCCTCTCCTTAGAAAGGAAGACTTGGTCTACTACCATACGTACCACGCTGACCATACTTCGTGGTATAGAGTTTAGTACAACCATCTCGTCCAGGCAAATGAGTGATGAACATGATGAATGAGCCAACCTGAACATTGGATGTTTATATTCAATCTTATTACCTAGATCTCTTGATCAGCATACGCTCTCGCTATATATATATATATATATATATATATATATATATATATATATACATCCTGGCGGTCATGTTGCGCCCTACATGGCTACTTTTACCAATGATACTGCGTCCGACCGACTTGATGCGTCCGGTATACGGACGCAGGATTAACCAACTCTCATTTTTGGTCCACGGGTGTTTTTTCGTATGTAGAATGTGTGGACAAAAAATTGGCATGGACTCAATTTTATCACTAAAATGCTTTTGAGCGTATTTTATAGTTCAGCCATTGGCCGCGCGGAATTTGGAGGGAGCCACCACGGAGTGTATAATTTGTAACGTATATTTCGCGTTTAATTAATAGATTTTATTGCGTCACTGAATAAATGATTTCAAAGTTTTTATCAATTCCCCGTGAAGATCATATTGCGGCCAGTATTTAGTTTCAAATTGGGAGAATGCGCGATACCTACGGGGGCCTTTCGGGGTGCAGGCGGAGCGGGTTCTTAAAGTCGCATATTTTGTGTTTGTTTGTAAGCAGATTGAGCTTCGCCCGGTAAGACGCGATTTAGTTATCGGAGTGAATTCTCAGTACGTATATTTTTTTTGAAAGTGATTAATTTAAAAAACATAGAAAACGAGATATTTGCAAAAAAAAAGTTTTTCTTGACCCTTTAAAACTTGCAACCAACCAATTCTACTATGTGAATTTAGAGAATAGGTTTAGGATGCCAAAATACAAGTTTTTACGTATGTCGATTTTCCGAGATATTCACCTAATTTTTTTCTTAGGCAAAATTAGTCTTCAAGTCTTCAACTGAATCATTGTAGTCCTACAAAGATTAAGTTGAAGACTGATTTGATGTTAATGATTCAGTTGGCTAATAGATTACTTTTGATATGTTATTGTTGTTTCTATATTTTTTCTCCTAAGCAAATTACAATGATAAATGTACACATTACAGCAATATTCATAATTGAGACAATTTTAACTACGTTGGTTAATAACGGCTATTTTTCTCTTCTGACATACCCAAGATTCGTTGCCGTCTAGTAAGGTAGGCACTAATGTCGGATGGTGCACAGCTGCTCGTGAATTGGATTGATATTTTTACATTCTCCTTTTTGTCGACTGTAATTCTTCTCTCGTATATTATTATTCATAGTTTTTCTCAATATCTTTTTCACACTTTCCATTCGTGAAAACATACTTCTATTTTCTATGTTATGTAGGTCGGTTTCCACACTTAGTCCTTCTGGTGGGCCATTGTACGTCAGGGCAGCCATCACTCCAGCCAGCCCACCTCCTCCAGAAGCGGATAATGTCTCCGAGTCTGATCAGGCATTCTGAAACAGTTTTGGGAGATCCAAGGATGCTTTTCCGTGTTTCGGTGACACCTGTATGTACACTCAATGAGTACATGCGACACCGTTTCCTCTGCCCCTAACCATGATCTGCATAAGGGTCTATCAGTTATGGCGAAAGGTGATGGTTCTTACCACCAGCCGCAGACTGTTCCTGTCCAAACGCAATAAGCGTTCGGTTAAGTTTTAATTTGGAAGTGGCAAGGCTTCCTTTGATTGTCTGCAGCCTGGGACCGGAAGCCAGTAGTGTTGTGCTTGTGTGCGGGTAAATTCTGGTAGCCAGCCACGGAGCTGGCCGAAGGGGACACGACGGGCATGACGGGTTCGGGTCCGAAAACTGCCGCGACCCCTCCTAGCCAGTTCATCGGCCGCATCGTTACCTAGTGTTCCGCTGTGTCCGTTTATCCATTGAAGTGTCACTGAATTTCGGTTGGAGGTCGCAATGCGTTCTAACGTATTGTGACATTCTTGTATAAGTTCCGAAGTGACGTGCATTTTGTTGAGGATTTGAGTACAGATGCACTATTAGAGACTATACGGATGTGGGAGTACGTAATTTTCCTTGTCTCTAAAGCGTGGGCCACCAGGATGATAACCACGCATTCCGCTTGGAATACAGTGTTGAATCTACCTAGGGCTTCGATATCCTGATGTTAAGTACGTCTGAGAATACACCTGCTCCGGTTCCTGAGTTGGTTTTGCAGCTATCGGTGTATATTCTGAGTTCTTTTGGACCAGATTTATCATGTGGTTTTTCTTCGAGTTGTATGTTATAGTGCTTCTGAAAATTAAATTTCTTCAAAATCCTATCGTTGGGTGATGTCAACATAGGTTGATGTGTAATCGCTTGTTCTGATATGCGTGTGTGTTTGGTTCTAGAGTCCTTTCCCAGTGTTCCGGCATTGTGGAGTCTAAACGCCGCTAATGCTGCTTCTTCTTTGACTACTAGATACAAGGATGACAGCCCCAGCACATATCTTGCAACGCGGCTGTGGGTGTGGTTCTCATGCTACTAGTGATAGCCACGAAGGCATATCGCTGTAGTTTTTCTAAGGTTTTTGGCCAGTAAGCAAGTCTGTCCTGGGCCATCAGACTAGGGAGCCATATGTTATAGTTGGTCTGGTCGAATAACTGTAGTGTATAACCAGTAAGTGGCTTTGGGACTGATGCCCCAATTTCTGCCTAGCAATTGCTTGCATTGCCGCAGTGATATCCTGGTTTTTGTGGTTATGTAGTCAGTGTGTTTAGCCCAATTCAATTATTTGTCCAAATAGACGCCCAGGTATTTGGTCTCTGATGTTAGGTTTAGGGTAACTCCGTAAAATCGTGGCAGTTGTAGATTTGCCAACTTTCTCTTTTTAGTAAAGAGGACCAGTTCTGTTTTTGTGGGGTGGACTGTTAGTTTATGCTCTTTGCACAAGTCCTCTACAATTTTTAAGGCTTGCCGCATGAGATTACACAGTGTGTTTTCGTGAGTACCATTTATTATTATGGTTATATCATCGGCATATAATACGGTGAAGTAGCCTTTGTCGTTTAAGTGATTAAGAAGGCTGTTCACGACAAGGTTCCATAGTAGAGGCGAGAGGACACCTTCTTGTGGGCACCCCCTCGCCACAATGGCCCTCGTGGTGCCATTCACCGTAACTTGTATAGCCCTTTGTCTGAGCACGTTGGTTATCCAACTGTATAAGGTTGGGGCTAGTCCATGTCTTATAAGGGCTGGTCTGCCCCGCATGGGCGACGCAGCGCCGGGCCCTCACTGCAGTCATCGGAGAGGATCTCTCACTGCCGGCCGTCGTTCGTTCCATGGCCGGCAGCGAGAGCTCATTTACTGCGGTCGCAACCTTCTGCGAGGACGTAATCACGCAGAAGGAGGCGGCGGAGAAGGCCCGGGAGGACGACATCCATTCGTACCTGATTCGCCGCCGGCGAACCGGGCGGCGTAGGCGCGAACATCTGCGCCTCATGCCGCCTTGAGTGTGGACGGGGGTGGACGGGACGGGTTTTCCCTCCACCCGCATTATGTGGCCAGCCGCGAGGGGACGGCGTCGGTGTGTGCCGGACGCCGCCTAAGAGAGGGACGTCGTACCGACACGGTGCCCGCATCAGGAGCGGGCAGGCGCTGGGGGAGTCCAGAAGGAGATCTGACCGTGGACTTCTCCTCCTCCTAAACGGAGAAGCGCGGAGAGGGCACACTGTGTAGATTTTAGTCCGTTCAAGTCCGACACACCACCCCGCCGTAACCCCCGGTTGGGTGACGGTCCATGATGATTTTCCACACATAAAAAAAAATGTCTTATAAGGGCTATTTCGATGCTGTGGAACATTGTTTTATCAAAGGCGCCCTCTATATCTATGAAGGCAGCCAGTGCTGAACCTTTGTGATCTATAGCGCATTCAATCCTGGAAATCACGCTGTGCAAAGCGGATTCTGTGGATAGGAAAACATACGTTCTAGATATACAATTTCATTCGCTCGTTCTAGAAGTTGCCCATTTATCTTATATAACATACTGTTATTTGTTCATCTCTATCAAAAACCAGTACCGTCTTGCCTGTCTTGGTGTCAAAAAACAATTATATCCATCTTCACCATGAACGAATTGCTCCAGAGACAGTATAATCGCTGATATAGCTGGAAGCTGGATGACTAGTACGATGAATACAATAATACAAAAACAATATGTGGAATCACAATCTTTTTAGAAATGGATGGATATGATGGATGATGGATAGATATGGATGTAACTTGGTTAGCGTAAACTTTGTAATATATGTAGGGTATTATACGGAATCGCATTATACATAACTTTTGATTGGGGTAAGAGCATCCATATAGTGTATAGAAGGTATACGGAGATATTCAGTGTGCTGGATAGTTTTGGCAGTGAACGGATGTGCTAAATTAGCAGGAAATGTCTAAAACTGAATATTAGCATATCATATTTAAATGAAATTCCACGTCAACTCATGGAATTATACTAATAATAACTCCATGAATACGCACTAAAAACATTTAAAATGTTGCCACATTTAGTAGACGCTGTAGGGTGGGAGTTTGTAAAGATGCAAGAAGTCTTTGGCGATTTAAATATATATATATATATATATATATATAAATCTATATATATCTCGCTATATATGAAATGATACTTACTAAGAACTGACTTAATTTAAATATGTATGAAAAAATATTATGATAGAGAACCTGAAAATTATATAATATATGAATCTTGAAAAGGATATGGACACACGTGCAAAATTCTGGCATTTGTTAAATTTATGAAACAAAAATAATATTCTATTTATTTATCTAGTGTACTTTTTATGTCAACGGTACTGTTTATCTTTCACCGGTAGTATTTCCGCAAGGGGTCGCCACTTGCGCGGGCGCATGTATGTCAATGACGCGGCTTATCTCACAGATAAGCTTTGTTTTACAATAAGTAGCACATTTGATCTCTGATAGAAGTGATCAATTAGACCCAGCTAATTGAGTTCTGTTTTGAAGTTACAATGACAATGAAATTTGATCATGATTGTTTGATCAGGCGTGACGGCCAAATGCTTTATGGAAATACGATCATATTTTTTGGCACGTGCAAAATAATTCTTTTAATTGCGTTGAGTTTCCCGGGTTTCTGACCCGAAATTTGATACTTTACTGGCTGAGTCTCGCGGGTATTGTTGGAAACAGCGAGTAACGCCTCAGAGCGAAGATAGTCCAAAAGTTCCGTCAAAATATACAAATAGACGGACTTACAGACAGACAAAAAAATTTAAATTGATTTTTTACATCTAAGTACCAACATAATATGTAATTACAAATTTTATTTATTTGCATAGATGTATAGACTATAGTATTACATTTGTTGTAAATTGTGTGTGTATGTGTGTGTGTGTGTTTTCATATTTGTTATTAAAGTCCTATAACTAAAATATTGAATTGGATATCAATATGTATAAGACTGTTCCGTCACTGACTGACTGACAGACAACGCACAGCACAGACACGCTGAGTGTATGCCTTGAGGAGCGTAGGCGAGCAATAAGTGAAGATTTGGGAAAATTCCAATTCTAGGGGGGTTATAAAGGGCAAAGAATAACTTGTAGGCAAAGCCGAGAGCAAAACCTAGTCTGTAATAATAGTGCTACTGCTTTTTCATTTAATTTTCAAAAAATTTAATTTCAGTTCATTTACAAGTCATGAAACCATATAAACCGCCTATTTTCCAGTAGACGGAAGAAATATATTACTGTAAAGGAATCATGTTTGCATAGGAGGTATTGGAGGTCATACAAGTAGAGAGGTCACCTATACCTGCCCTTTGATACTTGAAGTTATTGCCCTAATACTCCCCACTTACTCAGAGAAATTTAATCAAAGAAATAGCTTAATAACGGTGTAATAGCATGTCATCACTCTGATGCATGTTGGATATATAATGAATGTGAACCCCGAAAATATTGTCTATGGCCCCTTCCCGTGTGCGCTTCCTTGTCGAATACACGCATTATACGAAGATTAGAAAGTCTTTTATTTTAAACAGAATTCCCACAGGTTATGGGCCCAGAAAGGACACAGGGAGCGCAAGTAAGATATTTAAAAAGGTTTAGGAGCAGTTGTGTAGGAATTGGTAGAATTATTAAGGCAGTGTTAAAAGTAAAATAAAAATTGCGTCACTACAGTACCACGTTCCGCAATTAAAAAGCGGAAATTTTTCGAATTGGCTGTTCAGAATAACATGCTTAATGGAAGAAAAGAAGTGCCGGGAAGCAATAGAAGTCGATGTAACAAAGGCCTTAGAACAGAGAAACAAAGACGAGAAGTTTTGTGCTAAGGATGCTGTAGCTAAATCGATCATTGTTCAATGTTTATCGGACATGCACATTGAATACACAAAAGATGCGGTTTGTGCAGCAGACATGATATTGAAATTGAAGAATGCCTTAGATCGTAAAAGTGTACTATCAGATTTATACTGGCGCAAGAAGTTGATCAATTTAAAACTAAAAAGTGGACAAAGCCTCGAGAACCATTTCGTGGAGATAGATAAAATATTCAGAGAGTTAGAGACTGATAAGAAAAAGTTAGAGTCTGAAAAGGTACGCTATTTGTTACTGAGCATGGACAACCAATACAAAACTATTGTGACAGCACTGGAAGCCACGAATATAGACCTTACAATGGATTATGTCAAAGGAAAACTGTTAGATGCAGAACTGGATATGTCAGAAAATAGATGTGAAGAAGGGGAGGCATTTACAACAGAAACAAAGTTTAAGTGTTACAATTGCAATGAACCCAACCACTTTGCGAGAGATTGTCCAAAGCCAAGTAGAGGTAGAGGTGGCGGCAGATCACAGAGGTATAGAGGAAGGTTTGGAAGATATAGAGGCCGAGGAAGAGCCCATTTGGTCGAAGAAACAGAAGAAAAGTTTACATTGGTTGCCTTTCCAACTGAAGAAATAAGTGACAATCAGAAAATAAGTTTTGCGGTTGATTCTGGAGCAACCCACCATATGGTCAGTGAAAAATATGTGAAATACATGCAAAACATAGTGGAAATACCATTGATAATTATACGAGTAGCAAACGGACAAGAAATGCATATAAACAGAAAAGGGATATTAAAATTAAAATCAAAAGAAGGACATGATGTAACATTAGAAGCTTATATTGTAAAGGAATTAACATTAAATTTATTATCAGTCAAAACTTTAAACGAGAAGGATTTTGAAGTAATTTTCAGAAAAAAGACTACAGTTTTAAAGCATAAAAATGGTGGAACTATGTATGGCAAATCGAGTGGAAATCTCTTTCTTATAAATATCACTATAAAAGATAATCAAGCCTTGATATCTAAAGTATAAAGTAATTTGTGGCATCGTCGATTAGGCCATTTGAATCATGGAGGATTGAGAATCTTGGGCTTGCCATCCTCAAATAAGACATGTGACATATGCATGCAGGCCAAAGCAGAAAGGAAACAGTTTCAAGATGCAAGTAGACCAAGGTCAAAAGCTATAGGAGAATTAATCCACACAGACATAGGAGGACCCCTGTCAGTAGAAGGTTGTAATGGTGAAAAATATTTTGTGACAATAATAGATGACTATTCACATTTTGTAGAAGTATACTCATTAAAATATAAAAGTGAAGCTACAGAAGTAATAAAAGAATATGTGATTAGAATGAAGAATCAGGGTTATAACATTAAAAGAATTAGATCAGACAATGGAAAAGAATATCAAGCATTAAAAGGATTCTGTAAAAGTAATGGTATTATACAAGAATTTACATGTAATTATACTCCCCAGCAAAATGGAGTGGCAGAGAGAATGAACCATACTCTCATGAACAGAGTAAGAGCTTTGTTGCTAGAAAGTAACCTACCAAAGTATCTCTGGGTGTACGCACTAAAATGTGCAACATATACACTAAATAGATCACCTACAAGGGCACTTTATGGTAAAATCCCAGCTGATATTTATTTAGGAACCAAATCTGAGTTGGACAAGCTAAGAGTTTTTGGAAGTAAAGCCTGGGTAGTGAATTTGCCAAGAAAAGACAAATTGCATCCTAGAGCAACGGAGATGAGAATGGTCGGATATGGACCAGCAGGGTATAGACTATGGAACCCTAAAACAAATGACATCATAATGTCAAGAGATGTCAAATTCGATGAGTCTAACTATAAATATGAAGAGAAACCTAATAACCAAAAAGAACAGACATATACCACAGAAAATTATGAAGAATTAGAATACTTAGAAGATATGATTAATGAAGAAGAGGAAAAAGTAACAGAAGAACAGGAAACACAAGATAGTGACCAAGAAGACATATACACACCGGAATATTCAGAAGTACAAGGAAGACCTAAAAGATTACCGAAAATACCAGAAAAGCTGAATGATTATGAGGTTGATTTATATGCAGCTTACGCTTTAATATCAGAAGATCCAATAACATATGAAGAGGCTATAGAAAAAGACTGGAAAGATTCAATAGATAAAGAAATAAATTCATTAAACAAACTGGAAGTGTGGACCGAATGTAATTTACCAAAAGGAAAGAAAGTTATTGAAACAAAATGGGTATTTAAAACAAAACAAGATGGTACTAAGAAAGCAAGGTTAGTCGCAAGAGGGTTTCAACAGGAAATTGAAAATCAAGATTTTTATTCACCAGGAGCAAAGATAACTACCATACGCCTAATGTTGTCATGTGCAGTTACAAATGACTGGATGGTCAGGCAGTTGGATATTCCATCAGCTTTTCTTAATAGAAAATTAGACACAGAAGTTTATATTGAAGTACCTAAAGGAGTAAAAATATCAGATAAAAGAAAAGTTTTAAAGTTAAATAAAGCTCTGTATGGACTAAGAGACTCACCGCGATGTTGGAACGAGACTATGAACACATTTTGTGAGAGAGCAGGAATGAAAAGATCAAAATATGATGTTTGTCTGTATACCGGAAAAGACATTTGGCTAATACTATTTGTCGATGATATTTTACTAATGGGAGAAATTAAAAACATAGAAAGGATGATTAGTAATCTGAAAAAGGAGTTTGAGGCAAAGGATATGGGAATAGTTAAAGATTTCTTGGGAATAAATATAGAAAGAAAGAAAAACAAATTAACATTATCACAAGAAAAGTTTATTGATAAAATGATACAACAATTTTGTATGCAAGAGTGTAAAGCTGTTGATACTCCAATGATAAATGGTTTCCAGCCTGAACTAAGACCTCCAAAAGAAGAGTTACCTTACAGACAACTAGTTGGATGTCTAAATTACCTATCAATGTTGACTAGACCTGATATTACATATGCTACAAGCTACCTAAGTAGATATTTAGATAAATACAATGAAGAGTTATGGAAAGCAGCAAAAAGAATACTCAGATACCTAAAAGGAACAAAAGAATTAAAATTAATGTATATGAAGAATGAAGATAATACTATTTTAGCTTATTCAGATGCCGACTGGGCAGGTGATAAAATAGACCGCAAAAGTACCAGTGGGAGTGTGATTTTTCATGGGAAAAATCTTATTTCATGGGCGTCTAAGAAACAGAGCGCAGTGGCTTTGTCGACAGCTGAGTCGGAGTACATTGCTGGTGCAATGTGTGTTGCTGAACTTCTCTACATAAAAGGACTAACAAGTGAACTCTGTATTAAAAAGTGCAGTGTTGTGATGATGGTAGACAATCAAAGTGCTATATGTATGATGTGTAATTATGAAAATACGAAGAGATCAAAACATATTGACATAAAAGTTCATTTTGTTAAAGACATTGTTTACAAGTGTTGATTATCAATCTCAGATAAGTAACCTTTTTGTATTAGGTTACTGGCAGGTTTTTATAGTTTGAATTGTTATTTTTTAAGTATTTGATTTTTTACTAGGAAATTTGTAATTCTAAATTTAGCCATTCCGTTCATAGTTCTAGAAGCTTAAACATGTTTTTGTAAATTATAATATTGAATTAAAACTCTGAAATATGGAATCTATTTATCAAAGTTTATCATTTCTTGAAGTGTCCATTTAGTTTCCAATAATGATTTAGCCACAGCCACCGTTTCCAAGAGGTTATGGGCCCAGCACGCTCTTGTGAAGAAACTAATGTGAGTAAAATCATCGAGAAACGTAATAAAATATCTCCTACCATCCCATGTCTGACAGTCAATTGGACCACAAATATCAGTGTGAACGATTTCTAGTGGTCTACTAGCCAAATACCGTACAGTTTTGAAAGGAAGCCTACATAATTTTGCTTGATGACAAACTTCGCAGGACTTTGATACGAAGTCGGAACTAGACAGGTTTAAACCTACCACATTCTTTGCGGTTTCTCTAATATTGCTCAAATGAGCTAACCGTCTGCGCCAAATACTTTCACTTTCAACCAGCAAGATACCAGCAGATACCAGAACGCATGAGAAAAGTGAAAAGCCCCCAGCAGAAAATTGTAAAATGAAATTACGAAATTGAGAAAATGAACAAAGTGAAGTAATGTGAGTAATGAAATGAAAATTTTATTGAAGGCGATATAGAAAAGAAAGGACGAATTATTTAAAAACAATTGGAAAACGTGACATGAGGATGATGGAAGTTATTGAAGGTTTTTGGTGAAGCTGATAAGCAAAGAGAAGGAGACGGAGGTTATTGTTTTTGGTGAAGCTGATGAGACAATGAGGTGGAGACGGAGTTTGTTGATGCTTTGGTAAAGCTGATGTTTTTTAATGATCATGATGGAGGTGATCATGAAGTTGTAGAAGTGGTGATGATGGATGTCACGAAGGTAATGGTGGAGAAGATGAAGATGAGATGTAGACTGTGATGTTGTTGAAGGTCATGATGGAGATAAAGATAAGTGATGATGGAGGTCACGATGGTGTTGATGGAGGTGATGATGAAGATTAAGCCCTAGTCACTAACTAGGTTTTTTAAAGCGTTTGGTGTTATTCTCTCGTCACAATATATATATATGTTATTAGGTCTTTTAGGTATTTGAATTCGAAACCTTTGTGTAAGTATGCTAGTTTAAGGGGGTGAGAGATAACAACAGAGTCGCGCAGTGGAAGCGTGTGTGTGAAATTGTTGTAAAGGGAAAAATAATTTAATTTTGTTATTCAATTAATTTAAAAAATAACGGAATATTTTAGATAAATTTTTCACATGACATCTAATTTTTTTTCCTTTATAATGTATTTGTTTTTTTTTCTGTATTTTTAAGGTTTGTTATATTAAAAGGTTTTGGTTTCAGCTGAAAGAGTATATTACTGTTTGGTGTTTAATAATTTCTAAATTGTAGTTGGAAATTATAAAAGGTTGTTATAATCATAAAAAGGTAAATCTGTTGAAAGAGAATGTCATGGTTTTGATTGGTGTTTAATAATTTTAATTGTGGTTGGTTATTATAAAAAGTTTTGGTTTTTGTTGAAAGAGTTGAGATGATATGATGAATGTTAAAGTTATGAATGGTTGATTTGATTTGGAGCTGTTTGTTGGAGCTGTTTGTTGGAGCTGTTGTTGGAGCTGATGTTGGAGCTGTTCGTGTTGGAGCTGTTGTTGGAGCTGATGTTGGAACTGTTTGTTGGAGCTGATGTTGGAGCTGTTTGTTGGAGCTATTGTTGTAGGAGTTATTGGAGTTATTGTTGTAGGAGTTATTGTTGTAGGAGTTATTGGAGTTATTGTTGTAGGAGTTATTGGAGTTATTGTTGTAGGAGTTATTGGAGTTATTGTTGTAGGAGTTATTGGAGTTATTGTTGTAGGAGTTATTGGAGTTATTGTTGTAGGAGTTATTGGAGTTATTGTTGTAGGAGTTATTGGAGTTATTGTTGTAGGAGTTATTGGAGTTATTGTTGTAGGAGTTATTGGAGTTATTGTTGTAGGAGTTATTGGAGTTATTGTTGTAGGAGTTATTGGAGTTATTGTTGTAGGAGTTATTGGAGTTATTGTTGTAGGAGTTATTGGAGTTATTGTTGTAGGAGTTATTGGAGTTATTGTTGTAGGAGTTATTGGAGTTATTGTTGTACGAGTTATTGGAGTTATTGTTGTAGGAGTTATTGGAGTTATTGTTGTAGGAGTTATTGGAGTTATTGTTGTAGGAGTTATTGGAGTTATTGTTGTAGGAGTTATTGGAGTTATTGTTGTAGGAGTTATTGGAGTTATTGTTGTAGGAGTTATTGGAGTTATTGTTGTAGGAGTTATTGGAGTTGGTGTTGTAGTTTTGTTGGAGTTGGTGTTGTAGTTTTGTTGGAGTTGGTGTTGTAGTTTTGTTGGAGTTGGTGTTGTAGTTTTGTTGGAGTTGGTGTTGTAGTTTTGTTGGAGTTGGTGTTGTAGTTTTGTTGGAGTTGGTGTTGTAGTTTTGTTGGAGTTGGTGTTGTAGTTTTGTTGGAGTTGGTGTTGTAGTTTTGTTGGAGTTGGTGTTGTAGTTTTGTTGGAGTTGGTGTTGTAGTTTTGTTGGAGTTGGTGTTGTAGTTTTGTTGGAGTTGGTGTTGTAGTTTTGTTGGAGTTGGTGTTGTAGTTTTGTTGGAGTTGGTGTTGTAGTTTTGTTGGAGTTGGTGTTGTAGTTTTGTTGGAGTTGGTGTTGTAGTTTTGTTGGAGTTGGTGTTGTAGTTTTGTTGGAGTTGGTGTTGTAGTTGGTGTTGTAGTTTTGTTGGAGTTGGTGTTGTAGTTTTGTTGGAGTTGGTGTTGTAGTTTTGTTGGAGTTGGTGTTGTAGTTTTGTTGGAGTTGGTGTTGTAGTTTTGTTGGAGTTGGTGTTGTAGTTTGTTGGAGTTGGTGTTGTAGTTTTGTTGGAGTTGGTGGTGTAGTTTTGTTGGAGTTGGTGGTGTAGTTTTGTTGGAGTTGGTGTTGTAGTTTTGTTGGAGTTGGTGTTGTAGTTTTGTTGGAGTTGGTGTTGTAGTTTTGTTGGAGTTGGTGTTGTAGTTTTGTTGGAGTTGGTGTTGTAGTTTATTGGAGTTGTTGGTGTTTGAGTTGTTGAAGTGGTTATTGGAGCTGCTGTTGTTGGAGTTTGTTGTTATAATTTCTAAATTGTTGTTGTCAGGATATAGGTGTTTGTAGATGTGGAAGTAAGAATGTTTAAAAATGTGTGAAATGCTTTTCGGTACTTATCTGAGATTAAGGGGGTGTGTTGATTATTAATCTCAGATAAGTAACCTTTTTGTATTAGGTTACTGGCAGGTTTTTATAGTTTGAATTGTTATTTTTTAAGTATTTGATTTTTTACTAGGAAATTTGTAATTCTAAATTTAGCCATTCCGTTCATAGTTCTAGAAGCTTAAACATGTTTTTGTAAATTATAATATTGAATTAAAACTCTGAAATATGGAATCTATTTATCAAAGTTTATCATTTCTTGAAGTGTCCATTTAGTTTCCAATAATGATTTAGCCACAGCCACCGTTTCCAAGAGGTTATGGGCCCAGCACGCTCTTGTGAAGAAACTAATGTGAGTAAAATCATCGAGAAACGTAATAAAATATCTCCTACCATCCCATGCCTGACAGTCAATTGGACCACAAATATCAGTGTGAACGATTTCTAGTGGTCTACTAGCCAAATACCGTACAGTTTTGAAAGGAAGCCTACATAATTTTGCTTGATGACAAACTTCGCAGGACTTTGATACGAAGTCGGAACTAGACAGGTTTAAACCTACCACATTCTTTGATTGATTTAGCCACAGCCATTAACTTCTTGTTCTTGGAAACGGTTTCCAAGAACAAGAAGTTAATTGAAGTTAAATACGTGCAAAGTGAACAAAATGTGGCTGACTGTTTAACAAAAGCATTGTCTAGTGATAAGTTCAAATGTATTAGATGTAAGTTAAATTTGTTTTAATCGAAAGGGGCAAATTGTGTTAATTTGATATTAAATGTTTGTTTATTATAAACGTCACGTAGGTTATGTGAGATTGTGACGTTAGTTGTCAATGTCAAGTTGATTGTGACAGTTGTCAACTGCTAGTGAATAAATGTTGCCATTGTAAAATAAGTAATAAGTTGTTCCAATTTCAAGTTATGTGGATGATAGCAGTAATCAAATAAAATATTGTAGACTTGAAATTAAGAGGGGGTGTTGGATATATAATGAATGTGAACCCCGAAAATATTGTCTATGGCCCCTTCCCGTGTGCGCTTCCTTGTCGAATACACGCATTATACGAAGATTAGAAAGTCTTTTATTTTAAACAGAATTCCCACAATGCAATCAGCCCATTTGGAAAACAGGCCTATTTCACAAAAATAGTAAGCAAAATATAATTATACTAGTTGACCCAGCGAACTTCGTACCGCCCAACTTTAAAATTCCAGAACTTGATCGCAGCGCCACCTACCGGGTCCAATTGCGAATATAAACCATTCCCAGATCCCCTTGAACACACACAAAAAATTTCATCAAAATCGGTCACGTCGTTTGAGAGAAGTTCAGTGACATACACACTCACACAAGAATTATATATATAAAGATTTGCAATGAAGACATTCTTTAATACATACATTGCTAACCGTATCGTAGTTTTCCTCCTCACGATCAAAATCACCATACAAAGTGCTATAAACTGGTGTTACCTCAATTCGCTTCAACCTTTAAACAATATATGTAGTCACTACACAACTTCCTGTTTTGCATTGCTAACAAATAATTCGCAATATCGTCTTATAATGTTCACTGAAGCTCTCGATCTAAACGGTTTGGCTCTTCCTTCTTGTGCCAAACTTTCAAAATCTTGAACTCTGTACCACTGCACATGTTTCCCTCCATCTATGATCCTTTGTTCTTCAACCTGGGCATGATAAGCATCTCATTAGGTGGCTGCATTGTCCGCCTTCACAATCAGTATGGTGATCACCACTCTTGGAATCTATTCATGTTTTCCATCAGGTTGATTAAAATTATTTTGGTCAGTCGCGATAGACTAAAAAAAGTATACATTTTTTAAAATAAAATTTCAATAACAATGTCGATGTTTTCGACTCCGTCTTCGTAATCTCAAAATTATTCGGGTTCATCTTTACCTGAATTTCATTAAATCAACCGGTTCTACCTGAATATCAGTTTTTGAAAGGAGTGACTGGCATCGAACCTCCGCAATCCTGAGCACGAACTCTGGTCTGACTACTGCAGCATATTTGAGGACACTAACTTACTTCCGAAACACGATTGTTCTTGACGTTCCTCACAACAGGGACCGACGGTTTTCACGGGTTAAAAAAAGGTCCTAAAAGCTGTTGAGATATATGGTACACAATTTGGGTATTTAAATCTAAGCAAGTCTGTTGGAAGAAAACAAACAGAGTTATAATCTTAGACATATACTCTCTTAATGCAAGATAAGTCTTGACCCTGCACTTGTATATATGGTCATAGGAAGTAACGAGTCTAGATAGGAAATTATCAACATTGCTAGTGTTTATTCATTTCCTATTGTATATACACAAAAAGTATATAAGCTAAGTAAATTACATTTATACTACACCTGATCGGAACAATAGTCAATATTCCCTGAAAATGAAAAGAGAAAGTTATTCTTTTCCGTGACCTGAATAAGCAGGAGGAAAAAATGTATGAAAATCCATTTCTAACGTGTTTTAGCGGGAGAGAAAATTGTATGAATTTTCATTGCTCATGTGTTATCTTATCTATGGCGCGCGCCTGCCTAGTAGTTTTCATATGATTTAAATATGGAATCTCCGTGCCACTGACATCCTTTTGTGAAGAATAAAAAAAAAAACAAAAGAAGCGCGAAATATTGATCAAATTCTAAGCTAAATTGTGTTTTACATTGTGTCTTACATTTTGATTTTATTTTAAAAATACTTTAAATGTTCCTCACAGGTGTAGCATACAGCACTGTGTAGCACTCGGGTGAAAGTCCCCTCCCATCGGGAGTATTGTGGCCTATTTTTGCCGCTTCCGGAGGATTCTAAAAGAAACTAAGTATTTATATTAATTAAATTTAAATATGAACTAATTTTATAAACTATTAACTACAACTAAATATGTACAGGTGATTCCGTCTCAAAGTGTGAAACAGGAATGAATCTGAAGATAGGTCTATTAAAAATATTATGAGGTTGCTATAACAATTATTCGATTTAGGTAACCGTTTGCGAGTTATCCAACTTTAAAGCGCATTTTTTAATAATATTAAGGCGTCCCTCCCCTAAAAGCTAAACGGTTGGAAATATCTGTAAAAAATCATAGCATCAATCATCATTATCAACAGCCTTCAACAGTCCACTGCTGGACATAGGCCTCTCTTTAGAAGGAGGTTTTGGCCTACTATACCACCCTGGCCAGACGGGTTGGTTTCAAGTTTTCCTTCTCTTTGCATCGATGTTGTCTTGCGTAGTTTGTCCCTTAGTCGCCTTTTACGACACCCGCGGGATGAATAGGCGTGGTGACACTCTGTATTCTTAATCCGTCACCACACGGACATCTTAATCCGTCACCACACGGACATCTTAATCCGTCACCACACAACAGTAGTCCAGATATTCAAGGACTTTCAAGGAAATCTATAGCAGTTTTAATAACTTTTTATTTCAGGAGTGATAGGGGCCTTTCTTGTAAAATGCGCTCACTTGGATAACTTCCTACAAAAATAACAAAATAATAAGTAAACATAACAATTATCTATTGGAAATGATTTTAAATCCTCGTGCCATTATGCATGACTACGGAACCCTATTCTATGCGTAGCCTGACACGCACTTGGCCAATTTTTAGGGTTCCGAAGTATATCACTCGGAACTCGGAACCCTTATAGATTCGTCATGTCCGTCTGTCCGTCCGTCCGTCCTCGACTTACCGTCCAAACGGTAAGTGGTAGAAAGATGAAACTTTGCATTAATATGCATTGTTATTACGCCGACAAAGTGCTATAATAAAATTTTGAAAAATATTTTTATTTGGGGTACCTCCCCTACACGTAAAGTGGGGATGTAAATTTTTTCTCGCGGCTGCCCTATCGTGTGGGGTATCATTAGATAGGTATTTTAAAAACAATAAAGGGTTTCTAAGACGATTTTTTGATTCAGGTATCCGTTTGCGAGAAATTCCACTTTAAAGTGCACTTTTTTGTAAAAACAGGGCGTCCCCCCCCCCTCTAAAAGCTAAACGGCTGGATCAAAAAATCTGGAAAAATTCGTGATGGTGGTCCACATAATAAACTTTGAAGGAAAACTATAACGGATTAGATGACTTTATTAATTCAGGAGTTATGGAGACTTAAGGGTATCGTTTCCATAATTGCTCGAAAAAGCACTTACGGTTATGACAAGAGAAACAAATTAATTCATTATTTGACAGTAAAAAAAATATCTCAGTTTCTTAATAAATCAATCTATAGAGAAACCGAGTAAAGTTACTAATACGATTATTTATTTTCGAGAAAAAAATCATCAACAGTGACTAAAATCACCGAAATCGACCTTTTCTGTTTGGAATCAATCTAGTATTATATTGCTTTATTTGAAATAAATATTTTATTAGTTGCAAGAAAAAAGTACAAAAAAGAGATTAAGCATTTAAGGTTTCTATTAATTCTCACCAGAAAGTCATAATTTAATCTTAAACATCATTAATTTTTAGCGGCAAAAGTTCCATACATTTTAGTATGGAGAAATAATTTGCGATAAAACAGAGTTCACGCGATCCAAAAATTCAGTGTTCTCCGAATATTCAAGGCGAGCGCACGCTCGTTTTTAGCTCCACACGCACTGTCACGCACACAGAGATTTGATTGTTTACATACGACGACGTGACTGTGTGTAACTTTTGATAATATTTGGTAGGTCTGAGAATAGACACACCAATCTTTATATTTTAAATTATTATTAACCAACTTCAAAAAAGGAGTATTATTTGTGTTTTTTTTTATTGTACATTCATTGATTACTCTGTCAATTGTGGACCGATTATTAAAATTCATTTTATATGACTGCCTCGGTGGCGCTGTGGTAGCATATGCGATTGAGGCCTCGGGTTCGATTCACGGGTCGGACCAAATGTTTATGAGATCCACAAAATTTTTTTTTTTAGGTGTTGGCTGTTTTCAGTGTTAGTTCATAGGGAAACCCTAAAATTTTATAAGCAGGTTATAAATAGTTATTAAATATTTTTTTATTTTGTAATGCTATTCCAGACGCAATATCTGACCTGGTAGCCATCATTTCATAATGATGAGGGCAGTAGTAGCGCATGCGACTACTTTGCTTGAGTAAGGATTCAGGTTCGATTCCCGTGTAGGACCAAATATTTGTGTGATCCGCAAATATTTATTTCGGGGTCTGGGTGTATTCTATAGGTAAGCAACAAAAAAAGTATGTTTATGTATTTATATCAGTTGTCGAATCAATAATATAAGCTCTGCTTAGTTTGGGACTGGATGATGTCGTGTGTAAGATGTTCGAAATAGTTGTTTATTTATTATTGTAATATATCATACTGCCTTGTTGGTCTTGTGGTCAGCGTATGCAACTGCTAACCAAGAGGTCTAGGGTTCGATTCCCGGGTCGGACCAAATTTTTGTATGATCTGCAAATATTTGTTTCGGAGTTTGGGTGTTTTCTATGTATAATATGTATGTATTTATAACAAAAAAGTATGTTTATGTATTATAAACTGCGAAATAAATATTTGCGGATCACACGAATATTTGGTAGATGATATTCTGTGTCATTCGTCTGAAATATTTATTTATTGTTATTTATTATAAACTAGCTTTCTGCCCGCGGCTTCGCCCGCGTGGAATTCGTTGATATCACACGACATGGTAAGGGTAGATTAAACAATCTTACCTGATTTTATGTTTGATAATAAGGAACTTCGACACAAACTTTCGTCCCCTATTTCAAACCCTTCTACCTTTATTTTCGCGATAAAAAGTACCCTATGTCCTTTCCCAAGTTCAGTTCTATCTTCGTACCAAATTTCATCAAAATCGGTTCAGTGGTTTAGGCGTGAAAGCGTAACAGACAGACAGACAGAGTTACTTTCCGCTAGTCGTATTTATGTTTTACTAGCTTTAGCCCATGGCTCCGCCCGCGAGTGTGTCGATTTTCGTGGTAAAAAGTAGCCATGTCCTTTCTCGGGGTCCCATATATCTCTATACTGAAATTGATCAAAATCAGTTCAGCGTTTTACGCGAAAGGTAACAGACAAACAGACAGACAGAGTTACTTTCACATTTATTTTAGTAACATTATTGCGTAAATAAGCCGTTTGCATTAAATATATTAAAAAAAAAACACAGTCCTCTGCCTCTTTCATGATGTTTGCAGCAATGGATAGATTGGTTTTAAAGGAGGGTATAATTTGTCAAATTTTAAATGTTTTTTAAATGCCTATAAGACCATGTATCGTTAATCACACATTATTGACATAATAAAATCTTACACTGAGAGTCACTAGTGTAAGATTACGGCCAATTACGGGTGCGACCTGGATGAACGCTCTGACGTATTATAAAATATTTATTTAAATAATATTGTGTAATAAACAATTTTATTCTACATATTTCATGTAGAATAAAATTGTTTTAAATGTCTACAGTATTTATTATGATAAGGATTAATATTACATTGTTCCAAATTACTTTGAAATTATTATTCACAAATAAAATAATAAAGAAATATTAAAAAAGTATAATTAAAAAAGTATTACTGTAGGTTATTCCTAATTTATGTAACTCGTAAACTTTTGTCAATATTGGCTTTATTTATGTGTTCCTTTAAAATAATAAAATAACATTAATAAATCTTCTTTAAAAGGTAACCTTAATTATGATGAAAACCGTATTTAAATACCTTGCGTATTTAAAACGATCTGAGTTGACAGACAATGCACGCGAGCAAATTTATTTTATACTGTGTAAAATTATTTTATAATCTTTGACCATTCGATTGGTATACAGAAAGTATTATGACTTTCTGTACTGAATGAATCCTACGGGCTTTACGTTATGGCAAGATACATTGCGTGCGTTGTAAGACATTAAAATACGTTCTACAAAGGCGAACAGTTGATGGATATTTAACATAAGCAAAAAACCGAAAGTCGGTGATTGCTTGCTACGGTATGTATGCGACAGTGCGCGATGCGTCTGTGTGCATGTAAAATATGTATGTGGGTGTTCAATCACAAATTCTCACGCTTGGTGTCGCGGGCCTTAACTTGTAAAATGCGCTCACTTGGAAAACGACATACAAAATTAACACATTAATACGTGAACATAATAGAGCAAGATCCCAGAGCCGCCAGACCTACGTCATTTGTGCAAAGCTGAAATTTTCAGGATTATTAGTACAATGTCTTGTTAAGATGTATGCGTACCCATTAGCTTGTAAGCGGGGCCGTTTGTGAGGTAGCGCGAAGTACAGATGGTAAAAAACCTTACTTACCGTTAAAGGTGCAAAGCTAGTATTTACATATTTTTTTAAGAATATTATTTAAAATTACAGCAAACCTAAATTTTATACATATTATCTAAGGTAGGTACTATTTTAAGACCCTTTGTATGGGGCCAGACCAGTCCGAAGGGCCAATCATCCCCCCAGATACCTTTAAATATTTGTAGTAATTAGGAAGCTGAGGTATATCATCTTTGGTATTATTTCAAGAATAGAATTGTAAATTATTGAATGGTTTTTACACGCTCATTTATTAGCTTCACCTGTATGTTTGTTTGTTTGTAACCAACTCCTATGGGTGCGATTTTGACCCACTTTAAACGGCCAGATTTCGTTGATTTTGTGAATAGCTACAAGTATATACAAGTATACGAAATCTGGCCGTTTAAAGTGGGTCAAAATCGCACCCATAGGAGTTGGTTACAAACAAACAAACATACAGGTGAAACTAATAAAAAGCGTGTAAAAACCATTTAATAATTTACAATTCTATTCTTGAAATACTACCAAAGATGATATACCTCAGCTTCCTAATTACTACAAATATTTAAAGGTATCTGGGGGGATGATTGGCCCTTCGGACTGGTCTGGCCCCATACAAAGGGTCTTAAAATAGTACCTACCTTAGATAATATGTATAAAATTTAGGTTTGCTACTATAACGTAGTTAACCTAATTTTTTCACAACTTTGAAGACGTCTGGCAGAAGTAATGGCCCACGGAAAGTGTCTGGCAGTAATGAATTTTAATTTTAAATAATATTCTTAAAAAAATTGTAAATATTAGCTTTGCACCTCTAACGTAGGTAAGTAAGGTTTTTATCAATCTGTACTTCGCGCTACCTCAGAACCGGCCCTGCTTTCAAGCTAATGGGTACGTATACATCTTAACAAGACATTGTACTAATAATCCTGAAAATTTCAGCTTTGCACAAATGACGTAGGTCTGGCGGCTCTGGGATCTTGGAGTATAATAATTATCTATTGGATACGATTTTAAATCCACGTGACTGAGGAACCCTTTACTGTGCGTGGCCTGACATGCACTTGGCAGATTTTATTTTAAATGTTGTTGTGAAAGGAAAATATCACATAAATTCGTTTTTAATCGATAAAAAAATAAATAATATTTTCGTTTTAGTTTACTTACCTTCTAAACTGCTTGTTTACAAATCTATAGTTTCTTATTATGGAATTTTTCTTCACTATAGCTAAAATTACATCGTATTGGCACTCCCTGGATCCCTATAACCTTATCCCACTAGATAACTAGTATACCTAAGCACATATCAGATTATTAAACTAATGACATCAGTACTTATCAAAATGTTTCTGTCACGATCTATTCTAAAATTGCTCAACTCTCGTGATGATTGTCAAACGTTCACACATAATACAACATAACATTATAACTGAACTAGCTTGTGACCGTGGCCTTACTTGAATAAAAATATTTGTAAAGCACTTATACTTTGTAAATATATAATATACATACAATAACACCCAAACTCCGAAATAAATATTTGTAGACCATTTTTTTTTTATTTCACCCCTAAGGGACAAAGTAAGGTGTAAATGGTTATAATAATAATAATAAAAATTTTGGACATCTTACACACAACGTCATCTAGTTCCAAAATAAGCCAGCTTGTGTTATGGGTACCAAACAACTGGTATAAATACATAAACATACTTTTTTTTGTAAATACATACATATTATACATAGAAAACACCCAAACTCCGAAACAAATATGTGCGGATCACACAAAGATTTGGTCCGACCCGGGAATCGCACCCGAGACCTCGCAGCAGTCACATAGTCTAACTACTAGACCAACAAGGCAGTCAATTGTATTTTGTCCGTTCTCTTATAGTCAGAAACACGAAATAAAAAAATCAGTTTGATTGATTTACTATTGTATAAAACGGTCAACTACCCATCTAACACTAAAAAGCCACGGACAGACAATCCTTTTTGTTGTGTAACAGTCATGAACAAAGGCGTGACAAACGGGTAATGCATGGCGTCGAGACGATGACACGGTCTTCTAGTCCAAGGTCACACAAGGCTCATTATTTGATTCACACCTAGATTAAAACGAACCGAATTGTTTAACAAATGTTTGTGGATGGAAAATTTTGTTTCGGAACGTACTTTTTTCTAAGTACAAAAATTTATAAACTAGACAAATTTTTATCAGTGTCTGCCACTTTGGTGTGAGTCGCCATGCTGCAATATATGCATCTGCAGTGAATATGGTGACTCCTACTCTTCAATTCTACTCATGTTTTCCATCAGGCAGAGTGGAGACACTTTCGTAGGCTCATGTACTATGATTATAGTATCTGGTTACTTATCGCTTTGTCATATGCAAGAGATACATTACAAAATCAAAATCTCTAATGTTTATAACAAAAAGTAATCGACTTCCAAGAAAAACTATTCCGAGTTCCCAAATCGTGACAATTGTGCCTATGATATTTGAGGAGTTCCCTCAATTTCCTTGGGATCCCATCACCAGATCCCGATATGGTGACGATGGGACCACCTGTAAGCTAAGTAATTTCGCCCATTCCAATGCAAAAATAATTTTTGAAATCGGTTCATAAACCACGAAATTATCGCTGAACATACATAAAAAAAAAAGATTCCGACGAATTGAGAACCTCCTCCTTTTTTTGAAGTCGGTTAAAAAGCTAACTATCGCCTCTCTTAAAAGTCCAATTTCCTTCCTCAATTTAAATTAAATACTTAAAACTTCTATAACTGTTTATTATACTAATTAAGGCAAAATAACATTTTTTATCCGGAAATCATATTTAATAGCCGACAATCCGTTAAAACTGGAGTTTGAACCGACAGTCAAGTCACGCCGGTTATCTTTAACAGATAATAATAATAATTATAATTGGATAATAATGTAGTGACTTCCGAAATAAGTGCGTAAACATCAATTATAATTATTGTATAATTATTTTAGTTTATGTAAATTATAATTATTAACGCAAGTCAAAGTGATAAAATAATAATTGTGAACGGACCATTGTATGGTAATGATCTAGGGTTGCCGCGCAATCTATATACTACTATATATTATACTCTCTAGTATAATCATACTAGTCAATTGTTAATTTCCTTGAATTCTAAATGTCTAGCCTTTATTATTCTTGTTAATATTTCTACCTTAATATCAATTTTTCCATGAAACGACTGGCATCGGACCTCGGCAACCCTGAGGGCGAACTGAATTTGAAGGTTGAACTAGTTGTTGAGGGCACTGATTTCCCAATAACGATTGCCATAGATGTTCATGACAACCGGGACCGACGGCTTAACATGCTTTTGGAGACACGAGCGTTAATTAACGCCATTTTCCATACTTCGGGCAGCTATTAACAATTTCTTGTAGGAAAAACCCAAAAACAGCCTGACCCGGCAATGAAACCTTAGAACTCTTTTTTAGCAGTCACATACGCTAATCACCCACAACCATAAAAAATAATTCTGAAAATCACAAAAGAAAGATCTACCTAAGTCTATCTATTTATCTTCTTCTCACAAGGATCAACACTTTGGAAATCAAGTTGTAGATCGCCACTGGCATGTAATAGATTTTCGATGGGGATTAATCTATTTTGCTTAATCTTATACAAAATTTACTTTTACTTATCGTGTGAGCTGCTCCTTATAGTATTCTTCTTTATAGTAAATATTTTTATATTACTAAATAGGCGCCTACATTAAAATGCTTTGCTTAATTTAGCTCACTTATTTATAGAGAGGTAAAATAGGTAATCTTTTTCTTTAGTCTTTGGTCTTGGTCAGGATCACGTTTATTTTGCATGTAACACTAAAAAGCTTTTGTAAGCCCATAAGGTCATTCACACAATGGATAAATGAGTGTAAATGCTAAGAGCTGACTTAAGTGAAGCAGAAAAAAAAAATCCTATCCAAGTTGTCTGGCCAGCGTGGATTACAACTCTGTTGATGAAATGTTTATATAGGTATATTTTCTTTATATTTAGCCTACCCTGCCTGATAGAAAACATGAGCAAAATCCAAGAGTGGAGGCCAATGCAGATGCCCACACTATAGCGGTTTATTGAGATGCTTTTTCACGCCCCGTTTAAACGACCCGGGATTATAGTGGGAAGGAAACACATGAGCTGGGAATATTATGGAATCTTTGCCAGCAGAGGGCCAGCCCTATTTTAATGCGGTCTAAATTCAGCCGTGCACACATCTGCGACATTATCGTTACGTAACCGGTCGCGTATGTGTATGTAAGTGCATTATATTAACTGGGATTGGTAATATCTAACAGAGCCGGTATGTTGTGAAATAAATACTAACATATAGCGGCCGTAGGTTTGACATAAATGGATTAGAAGCTTGAGTTCTAAGAAATAGAGGCCGTATTTTATCCTTAAGACTTGTTTTTAGGGTTCCGTAGCACAATGGCAAAAAACTGAACCCTTATAGAGAGGCACTTCCAACAAAGTGGTAAAATGTGTCCCCCCCCCCTGTAACTTCTAAAATAAGAGAATGATAAAAGTAAAAAAATATATATGGTACATTACTATTCAAACTTCCACCGAAAATTGGTTTGAAGGAGATCTAGCAAGTAGATTTTTTTAATACGTCATAAATCGTAAACCGCAATTTACCTTTCATTCAATCATCAAAGTTACAACGAACTACAAAAAACTTATATATGGGCGAGTCCGACTTGGACTTTGCCGCTTTTTAGGGTTCCGTAGCCAAATGGCAAAAAACGGAACCATTATAGATTCGTCAAGTCTGTCTGTCTGTCTGTCTGTCTGTCCGTCCGTATGTCACAGCCAATTATTTCCGAAACTATAAGAGCTATACTGTTGGAATTTGGTCAGTCGATGTATTCTGTGAACCGCATTAAGATTTTTACAAAAAAATAGAAAAAAAACAATACATTTTGGGGGTCCCCATACTTGGAACTGAAACTCAAAAAAATTTTTTTCATCAAACCTATACGTGTGAGGTATCTATGGACAGGTGTTCAAAAATGATGTTGAGGTTTCTAATATCATTTTTTTCTAAACTGAATAGTTTACGCGAGAGACACTTCCAAAGTGGAAAAATGTATGTCCCCCCCCCCTCTAACTTCTAAAATAAGAGAGTGATAAAACTAAAAAAAATATATGTTGTACATTACTATGTAAACTACCAACGAAAATTGGTTTGAAGAAGATCTAGTGAGTAGTTTTTTTTTAATACGTCATAAATCGTAACACGCAATTTACCTTTCATCCAATCAATACACTGGTATAAAAACATCGATGAAAGTCACAACGAACTACAAGAACTTTTATATGATGTTACTTGCTGATACGGAACCCTTCATGGGCGAGTCCGACTCGCACTTGGCCGCTTTTTTTTATTGTACTGGAAATATTGGCACTGATGATATTTTATAGGGGTTTGATGTGAACCGTGTAATATTTTTTTGGTCAAAGCTTTCTGTGTTCCATAAATTGTAGTTCTAACTCTGAGCCTTTTTAATGTCTGTTTCATAAATGTCTGCAAAGTTACATGCGACATAGAATATTTTCGTTAGTCTTTCTTCATCTTAAATTTGTTGTAATAGAATTTTTATCAGATAGCTATAATCTGACGAATAAACAGGTTCGACCGAGTCCATACTAAGAAAAAGCTAGACATGTGCTATCAAATTGCGGTAACTACTTGCAATCACGTAAACTGTCTGGTCTATAACACGAGGTATGCTTTTCATACCAATCCCTCTGTAGGGAGTAAGGGAACCAGAGTTGCGAATCTCGAGTTACAGATGTAAATGGACAGTGCTAATCACTTACCATAAAAATATATCTAGGACCTGATAACGTTGGCTAAAACTCATCAGTCACAACACATATCTTGCTGATGCGATGACCATAACGTGACAATGGAGAGTAACATAAATTTAGTGAAAGTCATAAGGTACGAACACATTGCACACTTTTAGCGGCGATAGTGAACAAATCAGTAGCCACTAACGCTACTGAATTGTTCACTGTCGCGGGTAAACAAGGATTTATAAATAAATAAAATATATAAATATAAATATTTGGACAACTTACACACAACATCATCTAGTCCCAAAGTAAGCAGAGCTTGTGTTATGGGTACTAAACAACTGATATAAATACATAAACATACTTTTTTTTGTAAATACATGCATATTATATATAGAAAAACACCCAATGAAAAGCATACTTGAATGGCTTCTAACTGCGTGTTTTAAGTAGTCCAATAATAATCTTATAAATATAATAATGTTAAGTTTATGTGCACTTCAAATTCTCACAAATTATATTGAAATAAGGTAACTGTTTTACTTCCTTCTATATGTTAACTAACTTATTGGTACATCCTTGGGATAAACATTAAACTAAATAAAAACTTTCCTTTCGATGCAACGTCATCAAACTTATTCATTTTAAATCGAGATCCAAAATGTCCGAACAAGTGCAGTTTCAAAGATCCTCCAAATCGCCGTCACTAACGCGTTGTGTGTGTGGGTCTTTAGAACATTTTATGGCTATGACTAAATGATCGCCACAGATTCGTTTTACGGCTAAATCTCGTATTGAAATCATTATCTTGACCCATTACTTTACATCCTAAGTCGACTTTCTCTGCTCGATTTCTCTGAATGAAGTCTTTGTTGGAAATAATTGTAGTAAATTTATTGGATAGCCATAAAATGCACAAGATCAATTACACTTATAAAAGGCTGGTCGGTAAGTGGGAACCAAGTAGCATATATTACAAAGTTAAACAATACTAATCAGGATGGTGTATGGCCGGGACGACCGAGGCAGTAGGTACTACCCTCACACAGAAGACCGACCGAAAATGTCTAAACATCGCCCTAGGCCGGAATGGTGTGGGTCACCATGCTTTATTATATGTAGGTACTCACAATGAGGATGGTGGCCCCTACTCCCGGTTTTTTTTATATTTATCCTATCAAGGTGACTCTACCCTGCCTGATGGAAGGCATGAGCAGAATCCAAGAGTGGGGGAAACCACATATCATTGCTGCAAATGCAGACAGTAAAGTATAGCGGCCCACACTATGGCGGCTTAGTGAGATGCTTTTTCACGCCCCGCCTAAAGGACCTGGGATCATAGTGGGAAGGAAACACGTGAGCTGGTAGTGAGTGCCAGCTTTTGACTGCTCGGCATAAGAAGGAAGAGCCGAACCGTTTTGTTCTAGTGCGTATTTCCTCTACCCTGAAGCGGTGACTTCCAAGTCCAGAACTTGTTGACCTGTAAAGGAAGGGAGAAGAAGGGACCAGTTGGAAGAACTCTTGCTTTCTGCTTTCTATCGGGCAGAGTAGAATCACTTTAGTAGACTTAAAATATATATTGTATAATAAAAAAAGCTAGTACATTTTTTTTTTTTTTTTTTTTTTTATATTTAAGCCTGCCAAAGTGACTCTACTCTGCCTGATGGAAAGCATGAGTAGAATCCAGGAGTAGGGGTCACCATGCTTATTGTGAGGGTAGACAATGTAGCATGGTGACCCCTACCATGGCAGCCTGGTTTGATTATTCTGCATCATTCTCCCGGCCTTCGAAGGGCGGGAGAATGATGCAGAATGATTGGGCCTCCGGTCTCACACTCACCAACGAAATACGACAGCAAGAATGCTGTCATTATTAGGATGGTCTTCTGTGTGAGGGTAGTACTGGCCGGGTCGAGCCGGCCCATTTCTGCTGAAATCAGCGTGGCTTTACTACCGTACTATTGTCACCACCCGAGTTCATTCATCCTACTCTCACATACAACCCTACACTAACTCATCAGTTAAGTCATACAAATAGTAACAATAATTATGATTTATATAAATCATTATAATAAATAAATAAAAATTTCTATTTTTCAAATATTATATTATTTATTAAATAAATATTTCGGAGATCTTACACACAACGCCATATAGTCATAAACTAAACAGAGCTTGTATTATGGGACAACTGATATAAATACATAAACCTTTTTTTTATAAATACATACTTATAATACATAGAAAACACCCAAACTCCGAAACAAATATTTGCGGATCATACAAACATTTGGTCCGACCCGGGAATCGACCCCGAGACCTCTTGATCAGCAGCAACATACGCTAACCACTAGACCAACAAGACATTCGAAATATAAATAAAGCCCTTACGAATGTAATATTAAAGTATATTTTTGAATTGTGTGCGACAATAAATTACGTTTGCCGGTAGTAATATGAATTGAGTAATGTGTATAACAATAAAAATGGATTAGAATCATGTTTACTTGTCAGGGCAGCCATTAAAGTTTATTATATTTATAATATTTTAACGCGGACGTCGTTAACTTTACAATCTCAAAGTTTTTATTAGCATTTTAAATTGTATTTTGATGATAGCGTCGGCTCTAATCTATGTGGTTATAATCTATGAAGATTTTCTTTTAAATTATCGTTGTATGTACTCTTTTGTATATCCAAGCCTGCCAAAGTGGCTCTTCTCTGCCAGAAGTATGAGTAGAATCCAGGAGTAGCGGCCACTATCATCTATGGTTACCTTACACTATTGGTTGGTTTGTTGGTTGGTTCGACTGTTTTGTTGGTCTAGTGGTTATCGTATGCGGCGGCTGATCAAGAGGTCTCAGGTGCGACCGGGTCAGACCAAATATTTGTGTGATCCACAAAAATTTGTTTCGGAGTCTGGGTGTTTTTTATGTAATAATATGTATGTTTTTACAAAAAAAAAGTATATTTATGTATTTATATGAGTTGTTTAGTACCCATAATACAAGCTCTGCTCAGTTTGGGACTAGATGACGTTGTGTGTAAGATGTCCGAAATATTTATTTAGTTACTATGGCGGCCTAGTGAGATGGTTCTGCATTATTGGGCCTCCAGCTCGCCTAGCCAAGTTGCAAACATTTTTTGTGCAGCAATCGCTGACGCCTCTATTCTCTTGTTTGATTAGCATTTTTTTTTTTTTTTGATAAAGGCAACTCCCGCATTAGGTATATAAATCCTGTGTCGCGGGGGCTTTACAAACATACATGAAACGGACACAAAGAACACCCAGGCTCAGAACAACAATTTGTGAATTACACAAAGTGTTTCCCCACGTAGGATTTGAACCCACGACACTTAGCGAAGTAGAAAGCGGCGTGGCGACCACTTAAACCACTAGGCCAACCGTGCAGTCAGTTTTGTGTTGATCTCGTGACTGAGTGACATTAGCCAATCAAACAAAAGAATAGAGGCGTCAGCGGTTGCAGAGCGAAAAACGTTTGTAACTTGGCTAGGGGCGCTGGTCTCGCACTCACCAACGAAATACGGCAGAACGAATGCTTTCATTTTAGGCTGGTTTTGTGTGTGAGGGTAGTGACGCTCTGGTCGAGCCGACCCAATCAGTTTATACATAAATATAATATTTATCCATTTACTGCCTTTTTTTGGTCTAGTGGTTAGCGTATGTGGCTGCTGATCAAGAAGTCTCGGGTACGATTACCGGGTCTTACCAAATGTTATTTGATTTATTCACAAATTTTTGTTTCGGAGTCTGGGTCTATTTCTAATGGTCTATTTACAATAAAAAAGTATGTTATGTAGTTTTCATCAGTTATGTATTTATATCAGTTGTCTAGTGCCCATAATACAAGCTCTGCTTAGCTTGGGACTAGATGATGTTGTGTGTCATATGTCCAATATATTTATTTATTAATCCATTGCATTAACAACAGTGATCTATTAGAAATAGGCCTCTTCTTAGAAAAGAGGTTTTGGCGTACTAGACAGCGTGGAAAGACAGCTTCTGTTTCAAGTTTGCTTCTCTTTGAAGTGCTAGTTCGTAGTATCCTCCCTTAGTCGACTCTTACGACATCTACGGAGTAAATGAGGAGCAGCACACCATCCCCATACGAACATTTTTTTGCATGGAATAGTTGAATTTAACAGGATTTTTTTAAAATTTTCTATCAAAATCTAGTACTTTATTAACCGACTTCAAAAAAAAGGAGGAGGTTCTCATTTTTTTTTTTTTCATGTATGTTTAGCGATAATTTCGTCGTTTATGAACCGATTTCAAAAATTATTTTTGCATTGGAATGGGCGTAGCTTGCAGGTGGTTCCATTGTCACCATATCGGGATCTGATGATGGGATCCCAAGGAAATCGAGGGAACTCCTCAAATATCATAGGCACAATGTCGCGATTTGGGTACTCGAAATAGGTTTTCATTGAAGTCGGGTCCTTTTTGCTAAAATTATATACATCTAGTTACTATAAAGTAAACGTCACGTGACGGCCAAAAAGATTATTAAGGAACAGCGTACACTTGACAGCTTATAAAAATCAGTTGGCGGCCTTGACCGCGATGCGGTGCGTTGTCGCTATCCCATATGTGTGTAGGGTTGGCACAGTCAAGTTTTTTTTTTTTTTGCATCATTTTTTTTTGTGGTAGCAACATTGAATAAAATTGCGTAAGAACATTTTTTTGTCTAAATGTTTTGTAATCTCATCACACTTTTTCGTGTCCATATTTCTGTAACTCAGCATAAACACCTAAGAAATATCTTGAAAGAATAAAACAGGTCGACAAAATTACACTGTTGATAGATATCTAACTTGTTAAGGTCAAATGCCCTTCCATCATCATCATATTAGACATATCGATTTTAATAGCAAATATCTGTTTCTTTCTTTAAATTTCAGGAACATACCCTCTCAAATACAAAAATAATTTCATTAATCATTTCAGCCATGAAGACCTAGAAAAATTAAACATGGTCAAACCCCCCCCCCATCCTCCTCCTAAATCGTCTTAAATAAAAAATGAATAGCCCCTAAGAGTAACAAACATACAATAAAAGCAACTGAATTAAGAATCTCATCCGTTTTATTTTAAATCGATAAAAAATCGGTTACAATACATTTTTCTAAAAATAAAAAATTAAACGATTTTAGTCCCTAGTAGATTTTAAAATGCTTCAGTATTTATCAACGAGACTTGCTCAAACACTTCTAGAGGTAGGAGCACCTTTTCACAAGAGTTGTGTGCCAACCCTACAGTTTTAACTCATGTGTAGATAAAAGCATTGTGTATTTGCATTAACATATTGACATGTTGCAGCCAATGTTTGGTCTGTGACGGCTCCTACACTGTGCAAGTGATAAACACACACACACACACACACACACACACACACACACACACCTACATAAAACCACATTGTAGTAGGTTAATTGGTATATGGGTAGGGCCTTTTAAATTACCTTCAAAAGTTGTTACTGTTTTAATTTGCATTGTGTATTTTCGTTTTTTTTTAATTATTACTGGAATTACACGAAAATAAATTTTGTCTGCGATTACGTCCTCAGACATATTAAAGTATGTCCAATGTTTATGTCAAATTTCACTTCAACGGTTTAGCGATTTAAACTAACAGATTGACAACATTATTTTCTAATAGCTGAGTCCCGCGGTGTTACCCTCGGTTTTTCTTGTAAATCTCGAGTAATGCCGCGGAGCGAAACTAATGTAAATAATAGCCTACGTTACTCCTTAGGTCATCAACTTTCTGCAAGTGAAAGTCTCGTCAAAATCCTTCCAACCGTTCCAAAAATTACTCGGAAGAAACAGACACAGAAAAAAATTACAAATTCCGTTTTGGGTGTAAGTAACGTATATAACTGTTAATTTGATATTATGTACAAACACTATAATTTCATTTAATTGTATAGATAATATAAATAGGAATTCTAATACAGTTTATTCTTCTTCCTTCAGTTTTTAGAAATTTAAGTATGATAGAACAACTTTGTGTGTAACGAATAGAATTTGAAGATGAAATTGTGTCACAAACTGTGAAGAAAATGAAGCGTAATATGAATTAAAAAATTAAGAGACTGTGAACCTTCTCCCTAATCAAGTCGGTTGAAAGCTAGGGTAACTGTGTTTTAAATGTGGATCAAATATACCTACTCAGATATATATTTTTGTTACCTTTTCGTTTTCTTTAATCCTTATAAATCCCTGATAATAATTAAACTGTGTAATATGTCATAGACGATTTATGAGACAAGTGTTGATGCTATAAATGCTATAATTTAAGGAAGAATGTTTCGAGTTCAAATCATCACGTAATTAATAAGTCAAATTTTAATATAAATCAATTGCAAATTGATTAAATTTCGCATAAACCACTTCTCGGTCGAGCCGTGACCCTGACCGACAATTCACGAGTTTTTTTATAATACTTGACACTTGTCGCACACGGCCGTCAGAGTCTGATCGCAAACAAGACAGAGCCTGCCCCTCTAAGTTACATACGTTTCTTGTTTTCTATTCTGTTCTCTTGTTTCATTGGCTAATGTCACTCAGTCACGTGATCAAAACCAAATATTTGCCAATCAAACAAGAGAATAATAAAGTTCATTATATGGACTACTATCACGAATTTTTCCAGATTTTTTGACCCAGCCGTTTAGCTTTTAGAGGGGGGGGTTGTTTTTACAAAAAAGTGGCCTTTAAAGTGGAATTTCTCGCAAACGGATACCTAAATCAAAAAATCGTCTTAGAAATACTATATTGTTTTTAAAAGACCAACTAATGATACCCCACATGATGGGGTAGCCGCGAGAAAAAAAAACATCCCCAATTTACGTGTAGGTAACCCAAATAAAAATATTTTTCATAATTTTATTGTAGCACTTTGTCGACGTTATTACAATACATATTCATGCAAAGTTTCATCTTTCTAGCACTTACTGTTTGGACGGTAAGTCGAAGACAGACGGACGGACATGACGAATCTATAAGGGTTCGAAGTCATAAACTTCGTAACGGAACCCTAAAACCGAAAAACGTTTGCAACTTGTCTGTAGCGGCTGGGGGGCTGTACGACTTATGAACACTCTCTTTTTTTAAAATTAAACTGACTTCTACTTTTTACTCACTTACAAATGTAGTAGTACTTCTCAGAGTGAGTCTGAAGAAATGCCAACGCTTTCTAGCTATAAGGTCCTACGTGTAAAAATATCTGTAAAGACTTACAAAAAGAAACATTTATCATTTAATTCCACAACGTATGTAATTTTACCTTCAATAACTTCATAGGTCGAAACCGGTCAGGTTGAGTTTAAATTAATTCAATAATGAATTAAAAGTACAAGAACGTTTTATGATTTAACAAGATAGATAGAAAACTCTTTATTTGTACACCGTGTTATAGATTCACAATACAGAACAGAGCTTACATTTAATGTACAAAGGGCGGCCTTATTGCTAATAGCAATCTTTTCCAGGCAAACTTAGGATGGATTCAAATGTTTTGAAAAGACAGTACTAGTTGACGGTTCAATGAATTCAACAAGTTCCACTATGTACCGACAATCGAGAATAGTAATTATGAAATGTATAATAAACATTTCTTTCAGTTTTTTCAGTAGTTTTGCCGTGAAAGCCGGATAGACAGACTGACAGAAAGACAGACGATTTCATGTTCTTAACTTTAATAATGATAGACTTCCATACCCCGTTTATAACTTATTTTATCTCCTTAGGATTGAAATTTCAAAAAAATTGCTCATAGTGGGTTCGTACAACATTTTAAGCATCAGGTTGTTAAGTAGAAATCACAAACAGTTACTTAAATTTCATTTAAGTGTTTAGTCCAAATAATGTCAGCATTCTTGCTGTCGTTTTCCGTTGGTGAGTGTGAGACCGGAGGCCCAATCATTCTGTATCCATCATTAATCATTCTGTCTCCTTAGGCCGGGAGAAAGATGCAGAATTGTCTGACCAGTCTGCCATGGTATAGGTCACTGCTGCATTGCCTACCCTCGCAATGGTGATCCTTACTCCTGGATTCTACTCATGCTTTCCATCAGGCAGAGTATTGAGGACTTAATTTTAAATAAGATACATCAGTAAATAAACAACAAAAATATTAAAAAACACAAAAACATAACGTAATTAACGGTTGTCTGTTTCCCACAGTTGAGTTTATATTTAAATTAAATCAATATAATTTGACATTGATCTTTGGCGAGTGTTGCCCACGCCCAAAAATAGATTTATTATCGAACGAACATACACATTCGTGAAGCTATATGTGTACTTATGGATAAGGCTGACTAACTATTACGAAATTAAACACCGATAATCGATTTGCCGGAAAAATACACTACATTTTGATGTAGAATGACTTCATCGCCAATACCAGACTGGACCATAAAGCTGTCCTTATAAAGTTTTTCCCTAGTGAGGGTGTAAAAAATTCTCAAATCAGATTACAATTGCTTTGGAGGGAAGGGGAATAAATACATTTATTCCATCTCATAGCAAAGCATATTTCAGTGTGTTTATTGTATTTTGAAACAAGTCTAAATATGTTGACTACCTCGATGGTGATGATTAGAGATCGGAATTAGGTGTGTGAAAATACCTAAAGTTTGCAGAAGTTTGCAAATAATAATATGGAGCTGTTACAACCACTTATGTTAAACCATTAAGTTAAACCATGCGTTGTCGCTATCCCATATGTGTGTAGGGTTGGCACAGTCAAGTTTTTTTTTTTTTTGCATCATTTTTTTTTGTGGTAGCAACATTGAATAAAATTGCGTAAGAACATTTTTTTGTCTAAATGTTTTGTAATCTCATCACACTTTTTCGTGTCCATATTTCTGTAACTCAGCATAAACACCTAAGAAATATCTTGAAAGAATAAAACAGGTCGACAAAATTACACTGTTGATAGATATCTAACTTGTTAAGGTCAAATGCCCTTCCATCATCATCATATTAGACATATCGATTTTAATAGCAAATATCTGTTTCTTTCTTTAAATTTCAGGAACATACCCTCTCAAATACAAAAATAATTTCATTAATCATTTCAGCCATGAAGACCTAGAAAAATTAAACATGGTCAAACCCCCCCCCCCATCCTCCTCCTAAATCGTCTTAAATAAAAAATGAATAGCCCCTAAGAGTAACAAACATACAATAAAAGCAACTGAATTAAGAATCTCATCCGTTTTATTTTAAATCGATAAAAAATCGGTTACAATACATTTTTCTAAAAATAAAAAATTAAACGATTTTAGTCCCTAGTAGATTTTAAAATGCTTCAGTATTTATCAACGAGACTTGCTCAAACACTTCTAGAGGTAGGAGCACCTTTTCACAAGAGTTGTGTGCCAACCCTACAGTTTTAACTCATGTGTAGATAAAAGCATTGTGTATTTGCATTAACATATTGACATGTTGCAGCCAATGTTTGGTCTGTGACGGCTCCTACACTGTGCAAGTGATAAACACACACACACACACACACACACACACACACACACACACACACCTACATAAAACCACATTGTAGTAGGTTAATTGGTATATGGGTAGGGCCTTTTAAATTACCTTCAAAAGTTGTTACTGTTTTAATTTGCATTGTGTATTTTCGTTTTTTTTTAATTATTACTGGAATTACACGAAAATAAATTTTGTCTGCGATTACGTCCTCAGACATATTAAAGTATGTCCAATGTTTATGTCAAATTTCACTTCAACGGTTTAGCGATTTAAACTAACAGATTGACAACATTATTTTCTAATAGCTGAGTCCCGCGGTGTTACCCTCGGTTTTTCTTGTAAATCTCGAGTAATGCCGCGGAGCGAAACTAATGTAAATAATAGCCTACGTTACTCCTTAGGTCATCAACTTTCTGCAAGTGAAAGTCTCGTCAAAATCCTTCCAACCGTTCCAAAAATTACTCGGAAGAAACAGACACAGAAAAAAATTACAAATTCCGTTTTGGGTGTAAGTAACGTATATAACTGTTAATTTGATATTATGTACAAACACTATAATTTCATTTAATTGTATAGATAATATAAATAGGAATTCTAATACAGTTTATTCTTCTTCCTTCAGTTTTTAGAAATTTAAGTATGATAGAACAACTTTGTGTGTAACGAATAGAATTTGAAGATGAAATTGTGTCACAAACTGTGAAGAAAATGAAGCGTAATATGAATTAAAAAATTAAGAGACTGTGAACCTTCTCCCTAATCAAGTCGGTTGAAAGCTAGGGTAACTGTGTTTTAAATGTGGATCAAATATACCTACTCAGATATATATTTTTGTTACCTTTTCGTTTTCTTTAATCCTTATAAATCCCTGATAATAATTAAACTGTGTAATATGTCATAGACGATTTATGAGACAAGTGTTGATGCTATAAATGCTATAATTTAAGGAAGAATGTTTCGAGTTCAAATCATCACGTAATTAATAAGTCAAATTTTAATATAAATCAATTGCAAATTGATTAAATTTCGCATAAACCACTTCTCGGTCGAGCCGTGACCCTGACCGACAATTCACGAGTTTTTTTATAATACTTGACACTTGTCGCACACGGCCGTCAGAGTCTGATCGCAAACAAGACAGAGCCTGCCCCTCTAAGTTACATACGTTTCTTGTTTTCTATTCTGTTCTCTTGTTTCATTGGCTAATGTCACTCAGTCACGTGATCAAAACCAAATATTTGCCAATCAAACAAGAGAATAATAAAGTTCATTATATGGACTACTATCACGAATTTTTCCAGATTTTTTGACCCAGCCGTTTAGCTTTTAGAGGGGGGGGTTGTTTTTACAAAAAAGTGGCCTTTAAAGTGGAATTTCTCGCAAACGGATACCTAAATCAAAAAATCGTCTTAGAAATACTATATTGTTTTTAAAAGACCAACTAATGATACCCCACATGATGGGGTAGCCGCGAGAAAAAAAAACATCCCCAATTTACGTGTAGGTAACCCAAATAAAAATATTTTTCATAATTTTATTGTAGCACTTTGTCGACGTTATTACAATACATATTCATGCAAAGTTTCATCTTTCTAGCACTTACTGTTTGGACGGTAAGTCGAAGACAGACGGACGGACATGACGAATCTATAAGGGTTCGAAGTCATAAACTTCGTAACGGAACCCTAAAACCGAAAAACGTTTGCAACTTGTCTGTAGCGGCTGGGGGGCTGTACGACTTATGAACACTCTCTTTTTTTAAAATTAAACTGACTTCTACTTTTTACTCACTTACAAATGTAGTAGTACTTCTCAGAGTGAGTCTGAAGAAATGCCAACGCTTTCTAGCTATAAGGTCCTACGTGTAAAAATATCTGTAAAGACTTACAAAAAGAAACATTTATCATTTAATTCCACAACGTATGTAATTTTACCTTCAATAACTTCATAGGTCGAAACCGGTCAGGTTGAGTTTAAATTAATTCAATAATGAATTAAAAGTACAAGAACGTTTTATGATTTAACAAGATAGATAGAAAACTCTTTATTTGTACACCGTGTTATAGATTCACAATACAGAACAGAGCTTACATTTAATGTACAAAGGGCGGCCTTATTGCTAATAGCAATCTTTTCCAGGCAAACTTAGGATGGATTCAAATGTTTTGAAAAGACAGTACTAGTTGACGGTTCAATGAATTCAACAAGTTCCACTATGTACCGACAATCGAGAATAGTAATTATGAAATGTATAATAAACATTTCTTTCAGTTTTTTCAGTAGTTTTGCCGTGAAAGCCGGATAGACAGACTGACAGAAAGACAGACGATTTCATGTTCTTAACTTTAATAATGATAGACTTCCATACCCCGTTTATAACTTATTTTATCTCCTTAGGATTGAAATTTCAAAAAAATTGCTCATAGTGGGTTCGTACAACATTTTAAGCATCAGGTTGTTAAGTAGAAATCACAAACAGTTACTTAAATTTCATTTAAGTGTTTAGTCCAAATAATGTCAGCATTCTTGCTGTCGTTTTCCGTTGGTGAGTGTGAGACCGGAGGCCCAATCATTCTGTATCCATCATTAATCATTCTGTCTCCTTAGGCCGGGAGAAAGATGCAGAATTGTCTGACCAGTCTGCCATGGTATAGGTCACTGCTGCATTGCCTACCCTCGCAATGGTGATCCTTACTCCTGGATTCTACTCATGCTTTCCATCAGGCAGAGTATTGAGGACTTAATTTTAAATAAGATACATCAGTAAATAAACAACAAAAATATTAAAAAACACAAAAACATAACGTAATTAACGGTTGTCTGTTTCCCACAGTTGAGTTTATATTTAAATTAAATCAATATAATTTGACATTGATCTTTGGCGAGTGTTGCCCACGCCCAAAAATAGATTTATTATCGAACGAACATACACATTCGTGAAGCTATATGTGTACTTATGGATAAGGCTGACTAACTATTACGAAATTAAACACCGATAATCGATTTGCCGGAAAAATACACTACATTTTGATGTAGAATGACTTCATCGCCAATACCAGACTGGACCATAAAGCTGTCCTTATAAAGTTTTTCCCTAGTGAGGGTGTAAAAAATTCTCAAATCAGATTACAATTGCTTTGGAGGGAAGGGGAATAAATACATTTATTCCATCTCATAGCAAAGCATATTTCAGTGTGTTTATTGTATTTTGAAACAAGTCTAAATATGTTGACTACCTCGATGGTGATGATCAGAGATCGGAATTAGGTGTGTGAAAATACCTAAAGTTTGCAGAAGTTTGCAAATAATAATATGGAGCTGTTACAACCACTTATGTTAAACCATTAAGTTAAACCAATATTTATCATTTCTAGGAAAAAAACTAATATTATTGCATGTTCCGAACTCTGAATGTCGAAAATAGTTTACGCACAACTTTCTTGCAATTGAAATAAATGTTTTTATTTTATTTTTTTATGCAGTGCAGGTTTAATAATTTAAAAAAAAAGCCGACTTCAAAACTATATAAAGACGCGAAAATGTTAGTTTTCCTTGCATCAACCTGTAGCAAAACTTTTTAACTTAAGATACAGATCAAAAAAAGAAATTAAAACCGCATTAGCATTTTGCAGATATATAAAATTCTGTGTTTGACCGACAAAGAACAATTGGGACTAAAAGACCGAATTTTAACCGGAAAAGTACAAAACAAAAATTTATTTAGAACTGTATTAGCAGCTTGTAAATGTTTATAGTTCGGTGTTTCAAAGGTAAGGAACATGTAAAAAAGAAAAAAACTAAACCGATAAAATTCAAACCCGGTTTAACTTAAGTGGTTGTAACAGCTCCATATTATGTCCCGCTGCAAACTTTAGGTATTTTCACACACCCAATTCCGATCTCTGGTGATGATGTATATGTATATAGTAGGTAGTGAATTCCACTGCCGTGCTTCAAATTTCGGTTCAAATCCGTTTTTTCCGTTCAAAACCAGGATTTTTAGAAATTAATTAATTAATTTCGGAGTTTTGGTGTTTTCTATGTAGGTATGTCAAAATATTTATTAAACTACACCTGATCGGAACAGTAGTCAATATTCCCTGAAAATGAAAAGAGAACGTCAGTCTTTTCCTTGACCTGGATAAGCGGGAGGAAAAAATCCATTTCTAAAGTGTTTTAGCGGGAGAGAAAGTTGTGTGAATTTTCATTTCTCATGTGTAATCTTATCTATGGCGCGCGCCTGCCCAAGGAGTTTTCATATAATTTAAATATGGAATCTCCGTGCCACTGACATCGCGAAATATTGGTCAAATTCTAAGCTACATTGTGTCTTACATGGTGTCTTACCTTTTGATTTTATTTTAAAAATACTTTAAATGTTCCTCACAGGTGTAGTATAAAGCACTGTGTAGCACTCGGGTGAAAGTCCCATTCCTACCTCGGGTGTATTGTGGCCCTAGGCTGCACCTTCGGGCTACAAACTGCTCCCTCGCTAGTAATCGGTCCCTTTCCTCCCTCGGTGAACTATGTACTATTTATTTATTATTTGAAGAACTTTTTTCCAATAATTGCACGAAAATTCAAAATCCAATAGATCATCTATATTGAAGTTATCGATACTTTTCTAAGTAAACAAAATTAATAAAATTTAAGTTACTTGTATTATTAGTGTCATATTATCACCATTAAAATCCCTTTAGAAGTACATACGTGATTGTATATCTGTTGTATATTATATGCAATACTATAGTAGTGGCGTATAAGTACTGCATAATCAGTGAGTGCAGTCAACAAGATTATTGAAAGGCCTCCCACACACCAGGAAGAAACCTTATACAGTATTAGATTAAATTGTACTCGTACTGCGATTATTTACACAAATGCATATTGTAATACTACTCGTTTTTATATGCATTTGCAAAACGTGGCTTCAGTCTTATCAAGTAGTAGATTCACGCTGATTTCAGAACGAACGGACCGACTTAGCTAGCCTCTATAATGTGGGTGTCCATAGTTATATAGAAAATACTAATCCTCGCGGCTCAGGGAATCGTAATATGGGGTAAATCCTTAGTATTATAATTAAAAAGTTTATATACATCATCAACATCTGTCTGCCCTTATCCCAATTTTATTTGGGGTCTGCGTACTACGTTTTATCCTTCCATTCTACTCTATCACTCGTCATTTCACTGTTAACTCCATTCCTATTCATATCTCCTTTCACAGAATTCATCCACCTTTTTTTCGTCTTCCTCTTCTTTTCTACCCTTCATAATAAGAAAGCCTATTACATCTTAACTTTTCATCCAGTGCTGTAAAGTTCGATCGATCTCACCGTCATATTGCAAGAAAAAGCCGGGATACTTGAAGCTAAAGCAGTTATTGCTGTCGCATTCAGCGTAATGGTTTCACGGCTGGATGGACTACCGAAATCGCAGAACATGTGCTCGGTTTTGGTTCTGCTGATTTTGAAGTTAACATTCGCCAGATTTTTTCGTTATTTTTCCATTATGCTTTGGACTTACTTTGACCTATCTTTTGTATTTAAGTAAACATTATTAATTTTTATTATTATTGAATAACCCTTCTGCTGGTTTGGCCCCATTACATACAAAATACTAGAACTATTTGATAAATATAGGTAAGTTGCATTTTACCACACAGTAATCGCCCTTATGACATAATTTTACAATTACTCCATCGCGTAGTAAAAATTCAAGCCTATATATATGTATATGTGAGTGTCAATTAGGTTAATATATGCCTACGGTCAACAAAACAATTACATGTATCGGACAATCGGCCCCCGATTGGACTTATCTTAAATTTGAAATATAGTTATTGGTTTCTATCTGGTACGGTTCGCATAAATAACATTTTCTAAATAACTTGATATATATGTACTATTAATAGTTACACGGTAAATATTTGTTACATGAATTTTTGGAAAATAAAGTATACCAGTGTGATCCTAGTTATTGAATTTCCCTGTAAATGTCATTGCTCATAAGATCTAGTCTACGGACTAATAAGTAATTTTCTTAATACATAAACATTTATAATAGATGCGCCTAGTCCATATTCTAGTTACTAGGATGCACCGTTCGTGTTTTCTTTTAATACACTGCACTAAAATGGTAACCAGCTATTGAGTGCCATGGTTTTGAGGGAAGAAATTATACCTCCATTTTGTATTCTTTCGAACAGTGTATTGTTATACATACGGCATTTATGGAGTGGTTTGAGCGATATTATAATATATTGAGGGCTAACAGGAGAAAATCAATTCTTTCTTTGCCTACCACTGTACAAATAAGATTAGATAGTCCCAATACCCTCTTTCAAATATGCTCTTCCTTCTAATTTTAGGACGCCATAATGTCTCTAAGTTGTAGCTATGCCTATTTGTTTGCATACATAAAATAATCATCTCTAGAACTTTCATTATTTTTTATTATCATAATCATTATCAGCCTATCGTAGTCCACTGGATATATGCTTCGTCAGCTCCAAGCCACATGGTTCGATCCTCGACTTCTCATATTCAACTCCTGCCAGCCGTCTTGCACAAATAATCACTCCACCTCGCCAGTCCTACACAATTTTTTTATTCTTTCCGTCTTTAACGTTACACATATTTGATCTATAAACAAATTTTGTTTTTATATAATAATAACATAGTTATCTCATTACTGCTGACTGTTTTGCTATCGGTACACGTACATGCCGCACATATGCGCCTGCACAAGGCGAGCAACCGCGCCCAGTACACACGGACAGACATCGTGTTGGAAGGTACAAGACACATTATAAAATATCGATATTTAATCGAGTGTTAAGGGCTGTTGGTAAAACTAATATTTAAAGTTAAATTAGACTTTGTATTGATATAAGTTCCTTATTTTCCAAACTAGGTTACTAGGTTTAAAGGGCTACTTAAAAAGAGTTAGGTAGTACTTAGTAACAAGTTTTTTTTTTTTTTTTTTTTTTTTTTTTTTTTATATTTAAGCCTGCCAAAGTGACTCTACTCTGCCTGATGGAAAGCATGAGTAGAATCCAGGAGTAGGGGCCACCATGCTTATTGTGAGGGTAGGCAATGTAGCATGGTGACCCTTACCATGGCAGCCCGGTTAGATTATTCTGCATCATTCTCCCGGCCTTCGAAGGGCGGGAGAATGATGCAGAATGATTGGGCCTCCGGTCTCACACTCACCAACGAAATACGACAGCAAGAATGCTGTCATTATTAGGATGGTCTTCTGTGTGAGGGTAGTACTGGCCGGGTCGAGCCGGCCCATTCGTGCTGAAATCAGCGTGGCTCTACTACCTACTAGATTTAGTTTAGAAGATTTAATTAGGCGATATCAAACTTCTGTACAAAGACTATTATCGGAAGTTCTACCGCTGGATCTACCCGTGACAATTGCTAAAGAGGTTCGTATGGCAAGTGGGACCAAATTAAATAAACTATCCTAAATAAAAAATGTTCTCATTTCACTCCTGTATCTTCATTTTTATCCTCCCGTGTTTTCGTATCTCAGCCCTTTACTAACCTCTGTTGCTACGGCGAAAAAAACTAAAAACAAAAAAAAAAGCGGCCAAGTGCGAGTCGGACTCGCCCATGAAGGGTTCCGTATCAGCAGTTAACATCATATAAAATTTCTTGTAGTTAGTTGTAACTTTGATCAATGTTTTAATAATAGTGTTTTGATCAATGATAATAAAAAATCGGCCAAGTGTGTGATAATTGTTATGTTTATGTATTAGGTAATGTGTTGATTTTGTATGACTTTTCCAAGTAAGAGCATTGTAAAAGTTAAGCCTCTATAACTCCTGAACTAACAAAGTCATCTAATTCGTTATAGTTTTCATTTAAAGTTCATTATATGGACCACTATCACAAATTTTTCGGCGGGCGGGACGGCCTGTTTTTACAAAAAGTTTGCCTTTAAAGTGGAATTTCTCGCAAACGGATACCTAAATCAAAAAATCGTCTTAACAAACCTGTAATGTTTTTAAAAGACCTATATAATGATACCCTACATGATGGGGTAGCCGTGAGAAAAAAAAAACATCCCCACTTTACGTGTAGGGGAGGTACCCTAAATAAAAATATATTTCATAATTTTATTGTAGCACTTTGTCGACGTAATTACAATACATATTCATGCAAAGTTTCATCTTTCTAGCACTTACTGTTTGGACGACAAGTCGAGGACGGACGGACGGACGGATGGACAGGCGGACATGACATATCTATAAGGGTTCGAAGTCATAAACTTCGGAACCCTAAAAAGTTGTAGATCTTTTAATTACCTACAACTTTGCCATTTAACTATTTTCCTTGTAGTTTTGCTGGAAATCGAGATAAACCGTTTTTTACCCTTTGTTGTATATATTTAGCCATCCAATCTGACTCTACCCTGCCTGATGGAAAGCATGAGCAGAATCCAAGGGTCGGGGCTACCACACTTGCTGCGAATGCGGACAATAATGTATGGCGGCTTAGTGAGATGCTTTTTCACGCCCCGGTTAAAGGACTCGAAAACCTCCCTCTCTACCCCTTCCCGACCTCAGATCGCCCGTAAATTATTTTTCCTTTCATTTTTATAATATTCTCCTCCTTTTCCAATAGCTTTCATCCTACTATAATTTTATTTGTTTTCAAAAATTATCTACTCTGGTCTACTGGTCTATATGTCATTTACAAACTATCATTATGGTTGCCATGCAAGTGTGTTATTCCTAGCAACCTGTGAAGTTTTGACAGGAGGTAAACAATGATACATTTTGACATCTTCGATTTATGTATTTTTATAATCACCTAGCTTTGGTTTTTGTGTCTCGATTATTGCAGTAAAAAGTAGCCTATGTCCTTTTCCAAGTTCAGTTCTATCATCATACCGAATTTCATCAAAATCGATACAGTGGTTTAGGCGTGAAAGCGTAACAGACAGACAGACAGAGGTACTTTCGCATTTATAATATTAAGTAGGGATTAAAAAAAAAACTACTCAGTAAATCTCGTTCAAACCAATTTTCGTAGGTAGTTTGCATGTTAATGTTCAACATATATTTTTTTTAGTTTTATCACTCTCTTATTTTAGAAGTTAGAGGGGGGGGGACACACATTTTTCCACTTTGGAAGTGTCTCTCGCGCAAACTATTCAGTTTAGAAAAAAATGATATTAGAAACCTCAACATCATTTTTGAACACCTATCCATAGATACCCCACACGTATAGGTTTGATGAAAAAAAAAATTTTGAGTTTCAGTTCCAAGTATGGAGACCCCCAAAATGTATTGTTTTTTTTCTTTTTTTATGTAAAAATCTTAATGCGGTTCACAGAATACATCGACTGATCAAATTTCAACAGTATAGCTCTTATAGTTTCGGAAATAATTGGCTGTGACATACGGACGGACAGACAGACAGACAGACAGACAGACAGACAGACAGACAGACAGACTTGACGAATCTATAAGGGTTCCGTTTTTTGCCATTTGGCTACGGAACCCTAAAAATCGAAGAATGATGTTTCATCATTTCGTGTCTTTTAAGAGTCTGCTAAAGTAACTTTACTCTTCCTGATAGAAAGCATGAGCAGAATCCAAGAAAATGACGATGATGACCACACAATGCAGCATGGTGACCCACACTATGATAGCCTTGATTCCGCATCATATGACCTCCGGTCTCGCACTGACCAAAGAAACACAACACCTTTGATGCTATTATTTTTAGGTTGATCTTCTACGCGAGGGCATTGCCAGAGACTCATGGCATTGACTCTACTACCTACAGAGAAGAACCTACCTATCAGAATTGGGAACGAACAAACTAAATGATTAATTCTCCATACAGAAAAATGATTTTTTTTCGATATGTGATAAGAACATCACTATAAGTCAAATGCGACATGTCCCATGTACATTGTGTAACGTTAAAGAGTCAATCCTGAATATTGTAAGCCTCGGTAACACTTACTATAGCTTGATTTACTATTTTTGGTCCTTGCCCTTATCTCAAGTTATAAGAAAAATAATTATGACACATACTACGCTCTCAGATATTTTTATTGTAAGAATGCGAATGCAATGCATTTATTTCATGAGTAAAAGAAAGAAATTGATGTAAATTAAGCGTGCTATGCAAATTTAGATGTAATTTTCTGAATAGTATCCTCGTAGTAGTAATAAGTAATTTTCAAAACTGCCTTGTTAGTCTAGTGAATAGCGTATGCGACTGCTGATCAAAGAGGTATCGGCTTCAAATCTCGTGCCGGGCCAAAGTGTTTTTGGGTTTTTCTTAGGAACTCCTAATAGCATTTCATTGCTGAGTGTGAGACCGGAGGTCCTATCATTCTGCATCATTCTCCTGGCTTCCAGAGTCCGGGAGAATGATGCAGAAATATCCGACCAGGCCGTCATGGTATGGTCACCATGCTACATTGCTTACCCTTACAATGCGGATGGTGACCGCTACTTCTGGATTCCACTCATGATTTCCATCAGGCAGAGTAGATTCACTTTAGTAGGCTAAAAAAAACTCTAAACAAATTTCGGCATTTATTTTTTGGTCCATCTAACCTTAAAAGATGCAAAACATTACTGGATGAGTAATTGAAGATGGGCAAATTGAAAATAAATTACAAGTACCCATAGTAGCGTCTTGTTTTGGCACTAATAGTCGTCAGCGCATTCTGTTAGTCTTAAATGTTCAATGGTTCTTAGCCCTTACACCATGTTTTCTCAAAAATCGATGGCTTCAGAATCGATAAATGGATACTTGATCCATAGGCCAGCGCTAACCTGCATGGTAAGTAGTGTTGCTCAAGAACACGTATATGTGGCAAGCGGCGCGCCCTCGCGGACAAAACAACTCATATGCCACAACATAGTCCTATACAACTAACCAACACACCCTGATTACTCACAACACTAACCTATTAAACTTGTAATGTACACTTGCGAGCAATTTTCCGGGTTGTTGAATTTCTACCTCAAGTGTTAAAATCAGCCGAGACTTTTACAGTTTGGGAACAGATGCCGTTGTGTGTAAGATGTCTGAAATATTTATTTATTTCTTTATTCCGTCTTACACTAAAGTTTGGCAAATATTAGAAACTAATTAGCACTAATTAACGATTGATTATCCACTGTTTATGCATGTATATCTAGTTACTTACATAACTCGTAATAGTAACCGAACGAAAACAAATTGTGTAAATATATGCCACCGCCTTAACTTACTGTATAAAGCGATTTATATTAAACTGTGTGTACACAATTACTTAGAACTAGCTAGTCTGGCTACAGTCCGTTCGTGGCTTCTTCATTAATACAAAGAGTTCGTAAAAAAGTTTTACTTGAATTTATTAAAGCGAATTAATTGTCAACTTATCAAGTACTAATTTGACATTTTTAAATCGCATATTATTCACTATTCCATTGGTTTGAATTTTGTTTTTAAATGTTTTGTTTTTCTTCAATAAAAATTACTCCTTTTAAACGTCAGCTATCTGTCATAGTAAGTTTCGTCAAAATCGATTTAGACGTTCCAAGAGTTAGCCAGCACAAACAGATAGGCAAATATTTTAAAATTGATTTTTGATGTAAGTAGTGTATTTACTTTCATATGCCTTTCCATACATTTAGTTATATTCAATCTCTATATCTATCTCGCAATCCATGAAAAACACGATATTATACCTGTTAAACAGGAAAATATATTTGTAAATTATGTTCTATATAGGCTCTGTACTATATAGAACAGAACCTATATAGAATTATCAAACAATTAATAATAACAATAATAGTTTATTTTTTTACCACAGTATAGTATAGGTACATTACATTCAAGATACATTATAACTATTTTTTATTTTTTTTATTTAAAAAGACAACTCCCGCATTAGGAATATAAATTCCTGTGTCGCGGGGGGCTTTACAAACATACATGAAACGGACACAAATAACACCCAGACTCAGAACAACAAATTGTGAATCACACAAAGTGTTATCCTACGTGGGATTTGAACCCACGACACTTGGCGCAGTAGGAAGCGGTGTGGCGACCGCTTAAGCCACTAGGCCAACCGTGCAGTCAAAAAATATAACTGCTATAATATTGTGGAAGACTGGGGCCTAAGATAAGCTCGAGGCTTGTGTAATTCAGGACACCAAGTCTCCCTCCTGCGTATGTTTACATTTAGTTTTACAAAAAAAAAGTGTGATGTGTGAACAAAAAGTCATAATCGTTTGTATTAATTAATGAATCTTCTTAACTTTACTTAACGTATGTATTTACTAACATTTATAGAAGACAATTTATGCCGCAATTAATATGACTACTACATCTATACTTCCATATACGCGTGAGCGGAAACTCACGCGCATCCCAAGATGGCGACGGAAAAAGGTCGAGATATGTGTCATGTGAACGAGGTTGCGAGAAAAACAGCTCGCTTACATCTCTCACCTTGATCGTAACGCTCTTATGGAATAACTATAAGACTATAGAAAGACAAAAGGTCTTATTAATTATCATAAACATGAAACTTATGTATGTTAGAGTACACACACACATCCACGGCAAATAACACACACAGCACACAAGCGCGCAAAGAGATAAAGTATGTGTTACACACTTTTTTACCGTTTTAGATACATGCATGCTAGTAATTTTATATTCATACTAGCTGATGCCCGCGGCTCCGCTCGCGTTTTAGAGGTGTGAAAAATAGATGTTGGCCGATTCTCAGACCTACTGAATATGCATATAAAGTTTCATAAAGATCGGTCAAGCCGTTTCGGAGGAGTATGGCAACGAAAACTATGACACGAGAATTTTATATATTAGATATAAGATTAATTTTATCAATTCAGATGTTACGCTTTCACGGGTAAACCGCAGCAGCAATAAATTGATCGGTTGCCCACTTGCTAGGGTTTCGTAGTACAACGTGTTCAGTTTCATCATGTCCGTCTGTCCGTCCGTCCGTTCTTGACTTACCTTCCAAATGATAGAAACATTAAGCTTTGCACTAATATGCACTTTTATCACGTCGAGAAATGGCTAAAATAAAATAACAAAAATATTTTTATTTGGAGAACCTCCTTTATACGTAAAGTGGGGATGTATTTTTTTAGCAGCTACCCCGTCGTGTAGGGTATTATTAGATAGGTCTTTTAAAAATGTTGGGAGGTTGCTAAGATGATTTTTTGATTTAGGTTTAAAAGCTTAGCGGCTGGCTTGAAATATGAATGACTATGGAACCCTATTCCTATGCGTATTCTGACATGCACTTATTATAGTTGAATTTTTTAAACACAACGCCACCCCTAGGAACCTATTACAAGGGACTCGAGGAGGGATATCTTAGGAAGGAAGTCCCCGATTTGATTCATTTAGTTTAGTAAATACACAGTACAGATAATGTAAAGAAAATATAACCTAAGTATATAAATAAATAAGATTACCTACAACAATAGATCACCAAAAATATAAATGATTTTACCTCGCAGTGTGCAAACATTAATTCTTTTTAATTCATCATTCGGCTCATCAACGTCTGTTGTCTGTAATAGGCAATTGACCTTCAAAACAACATATGCACAGCCAGTACTCAGGCATAACCGTCCATCTCTCTCCGCAGTTCATTAAGTTCATTCATAACTTGGCCATGAGCGTGTGTACCGAAAGCATCCTTTATAAATCTTAATAAGGAAACGCGTGATTAAAAAGTATTGTGTGATCCCTCTTGTGTTTGTTATCATATGTTATAATAACTATTATAATGATAGTTAAAGTAACGTAGTAGTTAAATGTAATTTTCTATTTGTTATTCTGATATATAAGCTATATTACTGTGAAGTTTCATCCAAATCCGTTGAGTAGTTTTTGCGTGAAATAGCAACAAAAATACATACATACGTACTCACAAACTTTTGCGTTTATAATATTATTAAGGATGTTAAACACCAAAACTACGAAACAAATATTTGCGGATCACACAAACATTTGGCCCGACCCGGGACAGAAGTCGCATCCGCTGCCACTTCGCCACCGAGGCAGTCAGAAGTCAGTCAGAAGAGGAATAATACCCTTTAAATAAACCTCACTCTGCTACACACTCATTTTCCTTCAAAATAGTTACACAGTTAGCCAAGATCACTCATCAATCACTACACTCCAAGGTAACGCTGAAACATCCTAACTAGTACTACAAATAATGTGTTTCACAAATGTTTGTTTGTTAAACTTTCACGTCTAAAACACGTAAACATATCTTCATCATCAGCCTACCGCAGTCCACTGCTGGACATAAGTCTCTGCAATTGCACTACTCGCTTCCAGCTCCTGAGAACTCTCTAGCGAAAACCATCACTCCACCTGACCAGTGGACGTCCTACACTAAGTTTGCCGAGTCGCGGTCTCCACTCGAAAACCCGGTTACCCAATCCAACAAAAAGGCCAGCCAACTGCCACTTCAGCTATGACAATAACCTTAGTTCTCTGGCATGTTAACTCGTTTCTTATACAATCCCTTAGAGAAACGCCGAGCCAGTAACTATTCAGTAATCTGTGGCCGAGCATAGTCCTTTCCACAGCACGCTACACGACTTAACCACATTTATACATAACCGATTTTGGAAATTCTTTCACCAATGGAAAGCTAGAAAATCAGCTAGTAGCATATACTACTTTAATCAATATTCAGGCGAATAAAACCGCAGTCTAAAACTAGTACTACATAAAACTAAAATTACACTTCTAAATGCACATTTTCTCTAAACTATGATGATACGATTTATAAACAACAATCAAGCAAAGAGATGCGTCTGCCAAGTGTGTCAGGGTGAGGACCTCACTGTAAACTGTCAGAACATCTCCTCTCTAGCTGGTATTCTAGTAAATATTGCTCACATCCGGTTGTTTTCATTACGTCTATAAAGTCATCTTTTTGTTTCTAAAGCTTAAAGCTTTGATGTTTCTGTCATCTCCTTTTGCATTTTCATATTAAATGCTTTTCATGAAATTCATATGAAAGTATACACGGTACTTACATTTTAAATTTTATTGTCTGCCTGTCGGTCTGTTTGTTTCGGCTAATATCGTTTGTTTTTCAATAATTTAATTGTTTGACTCAATACTTTCATTGATTGCTGGATCAATATATTTTTGTGAAAATGAAAAAAAATACTCTGTTTAAGTTAAATTCAGGACGTTTTCAAAAACCTGTATCTGTTAATAATAATAATAATACTGTTAATACCTACATCTGTTGTGTTATTAAAAATGACTGTAAGAGACTCAGGACAGCAGCATTTCAAAGAGAAAAAAAACTGTCTCAAACTTTATTTGTAGGTACTCCTAAACTATATCGAAGTTCTGTAAATAAACTGTTCCTGTAGATTAAGGAGCTTTATTATATTTATTTTTTCAACCTACTGCCGTCCATTGCTGGACGACGGCCTCCCCCAAAGACCAACCCTCCCGGTCTTGGGCAGTCCGCATCCATCCACCGCCAGCCATTTTCTTCAAGTCATTAGTCCATCATCATTATATTTATATGCTGCCTTAATGATTCACACCAGTCAGTAACAACTTGAATTAATAGTAATTATGTAGGATATACTTAAGGTACACGTATGTGTTCAGTTTTAGAACAAAGTAACCAGTAAATACAATCGTGTGCTGAACGCATAGCAAACGAAATATTTAAGTTGTCTATGTACCGCTCGCGTGCCTAACTTTATCTCAGATATCAATCCACCGTATTGAGCAATAAACATATCTAGGTAGCGTCAGCATATACAAATAATATATAATATAATAGGCCTTTATTGCTGGTTAACATAGTTTAGAAAATGTAAAAAAAACACAACTTAAAACTTAAACTCCATACTATTGATTTCCAGATTATCTATCCACAAAGGCCTTTTTTTTTAACGTTTGGAATGCCCGCGGACCGTCACCCCGCCTGGGGTTTACGGCGGGGTGGTGTGTCGGACTCCAACCGACTAAAACCACACGGTGTGACCTCTCTGCGCCTGTCTTTAGGGAGGGGGCCAGGGTGTTATCTCCTTCTGGACGCGCCCGGTCACACGCTGACGGTCACGGCTGGCCACTCCAGCGGATGGACGGACAACCTTTCCCGTCCACCCGTGGCCACACTCAGTTTCCACAAAGGCCTCCTCTAAGGCTTTCCACTCGTCTCTGTGCTATGCTATGTAGCTGGACCGGAATGGCGTAACCACTTTCTTCAAATCGTCTTCTCATCGCTTAATCTGTAATAACATAATACAACATAATAAATACGGCAAGGCAATAATATTGAAGAAAAATTCGAATCGACATGAGGAATGAGGCAGAAAAATTAGTTTTATACTACACCTGATCGGAACAGTAGTCAATATTCACTGAAAATGAAAAGAGAACGTTAGGCTTTTCCTTGACCTGAATAAGCGAGAGGAAAAAATGTATGAAAATCCATTTCTAACGTGTTTTAGCGGGAGAGAAAGTTGTATGAATTTTCATTTCTCATGTGTTATCTTATCTATGGCGCGCGCCTGCCCAAGGAGTTTTCATATAATTTAAATATGGAATCTCCGTGCCACTGACATCCTTTTGTGAAGAATAAAAAAAAACAAAAGAAGCGCGAAATATTGGTCAAATTCTAAGCTAAATTGTGTCTTACATGGTGTCTTACGTTTTGATTTTATTTTAAAAATACTTTAAATGTTCCTCACATGTGTAGTATAAAGCACTGTGTAGCACTCGGGTGAAAGTCCCATTCCTACATCGTGAGTATTGTGGCCCTAGGCTGCTCCCTCGCTAGTAATCAGTCCCTTTCCTCCCTCGGTGAACAATGTACTATTTTTTTTTCTTAGCATTCTTTCTTTTGCATGATGGAAGACATGAGAGAACCTTAGAGTATTGATCACCATACTCATGAGAATGCGGACAATTCAGTATGGTTGCCAACAATATGGCGACCTATTGAAATGCTTCTGCAATATTGTACCACTGATTTCACAGTGGACTGAGATAGGCTGATGATGATGATGGTGATCTCACAATCGTCAATAAAACACGACAACACGAACGCTATGATTTTAGGTAAGTCTCCTATGTGAGGGTAATACCGACTCAGTCAAGATGGTCCGTTTGTACTGAAATCAGAGTGCCTCTTATTCATCATCAATCATCATCAACAGCCTTTAACAGTCCACTGCTGGACATGGGCCTTTCCTTTGAAAGGAGGTTTTGGCCTACTATACCACGTTTGTTTCAAGTTTTCCTTCTCTTAGCAGTAATGTTAGCTGCTTATTTTGTTCCTTTAGTCGCCTCTTACGACACACATGGAATGAATAGGGGTGGTGACACTTTGTATTCATAATCCACCACCACTCCTCTTATTATTTGTCCAGTAAGGCCCCAAGCCGAGGTTCGTACCATCTCGAGCGATGTTAATATATTGAGACCTTGGTAAGACGTAATACAGTGGCATATACGTTCAAATTTATAAAAGGATCGAAATATATTTTCTGCCTCGGGGGCGCAGTGGTAGCGTATGCGACTGCTGTGCTAGAGGTCTCGGATTCTATTCCTGGGTCGGACATATTTGTTTTGGAGTCTGGGTGTTTTCTATGTATAATACGTATGTATTTACAAAAAAAAACATCTGCTTAGTTTGGGACTAGATGGTTTTGTGTGTAAGATGTCCGAAATATTTATTTATGTATTTTACCTGTGCGATTCGTTACTTTTGTATAACTTCGCAATTTATTATGATACGAATAACTCTGTCCTGAATCTTTTACGTAGACCGTACATATTTTTTTGCTATTTGTACTTGGCTCGTATGTGTGTCGAAGGTGTGGGCGCGGCATTGCGTGTGAGATCCGTCTGTGCTGACCCTACCTACAGGACACACTTACATATTAATAAATGCATATATGTATGTAGCTGTTACACGCAATATAATTACTTAAACTTCCAAGAAATGAAAAAATTAAATGTAAAAAGAGCAGACCTGTAAAATTAAATGTAAATGAGTGATCGCAGATGTAAACCTAGTTTGGGGGTCAGAGGGTCAACTTTTATAAGCTGATCTTCTAATGAAGGCCTCTGCCAACAGTAATGCACTTTGTAAAATATAAATGATATAGAAGTAATATGACATGATTTGGTTATGAACAATTACTTAGTTTTTATTTGTTTTTTTTTATTTATGAATAGCTGAGCCGCGGGGTGAAGCTAGTCTCAAAAAGTAGCTTAAGTTACTCCTTATATCATCAGCTATCTGCCAGTGAAAGTCCCGTCGAAATCGGTCCAGCCTTTGCAGAGATTTCCCGGAACAAACAGACAGACAAAAATTGAAAAAAAAATATTTATGCATATGTACCGTGTGTGTAACATATGCATTCAGTAAAAAGCGATATTTTAATATTACAAACATATTAAAACTCCAATTTTATTTATTTGTTTAGATGTATAGATTCTACCAAAGTGACTTTTCTAAAGTAATGATACTCATTATAAATACAAACAATCAAGCATAGAGACTCACACTAAAACGGTTTATTCAGATGTTTCTGCACCATTGGGCTTGGGCCTCGGGTCCCGCACTCACCAAAGAAATACTTATTTGGTGAGTGCGGGACACAACAGCAAGAATGCTGTCATCTCAGGTTGGCTTTCTATTTCGTCTATGTAGCCTCAAGAATAAAAATATAGAACAATTATCTCCTTGCTAAACTTCAAATTTCAAAGCGTAAAATACAGACAAACCTTCGAATTTTTCATATTTGTATGAATTTTACAAGATATTAGCTCAGTCTTAAACACTTGCTATCACTACTGTTCTATGTTATGTAGGTCGGTTTCCGCACTTAGTCCTATAAGTGGACCATTGTACGTGAGGGCGGCCATCACTCCAGCCAGCCCACCTCCCTCCAGAAGCGGATAAGGGCTCCGAGTCCGTCCAGACATTCTGCAACAGATTTGGGAGATCCAAGGGTGTTTCCGTGTTTCGGTGACACTTGTGCACTCAATGAGTACATGCGACACCGTTTCCTCTGCCCCTAAGCATGCTCTGCATAGGGGACTATCAGTTATACCTATCACTACTGTTTGAAAGAATAATTTTTATTCATAATACTTTATTTGAGCAGCTATTTAGATCCGGTCGAGTGAGCGTCACGCTAGATTTCACACCTTTAATGCATATATTTGTTCAGAATCTTATTAGCTAAGTTCAATAACTGATACTAAAGATTTAAAGCAAGATTATTATCCCTACTATCCCTAATCTCTACTAATATTATAAATGCGAAAGTAACTCTGTCTGTCTGTCTGTTACGTTTTCACGCCTAAACCACTGAACCGATTTTGATGACATTTGGTATGAAGATAGAACTGAACTTGGGAAAGGACATAGGCAACTTTTTACCGCGATAACCGACATACACGCGGGCGGAGCCGCGGGCGAAAGCTAGTAATATTATACATGCGAAAGTTACTCTGTCTGTCTGTCTGTTACGCTTTCACGCATAAACCACTGAACCGATTTTGATGAAATTTGGTATGAAGATAGAAATGAACTTGGGAAAGGACATAGGCTACTTTTTACCGCGATAACCGACATACACGCGGGCGGAACCGTGGGCGAAAGCTAGTATATCTATATATACACTACAGAAGGTTTTATTTGCTGTTTGCTAAACGGTATTATTATTTAGTCCTTGCTGATTTCAGCTTCAGCAGCCAATTTCAACAGTGAACAACCATGTAAGCAGAAGATATTATAGTGCATATATGTGTTCCCTAATACAGGTTTTATTTTATATAAGCCTGCCAATGTTACTCAACTCTGCCTGATGTAAAGCATAAGTGAAATTTAATTGCATTCTCTGTTCAGTAACTCTCACAATCCAATGGGACGGCTATTCGTCACCCGAGAGAGTCCAGGTGCTGAACAGAAGGCTTTACGTGTTCTCCTACACACGAAGGAAGCTCTCAAAAATTGTCCCCCGTGTATCATTTTTTTTTTTATAAATACATATAAGCCTACCAAAGTAACTCTTCTCTGCCTGATGGAAAGCATGAGTAGAATCCAGGAGTAGGGGCCACCATCCTCATTGTGAGGGTAAACAATGCAACATGGTGAGCCATACCATGACGGCCTGGTCAGATATTTCTGCATCATTCTCCTGGTGTCTGGAAACTCCGGTCTCACACTCACCAACGAAATACGACAGCAAGAATACTGTCATTATTAGGATGGTCGTCTGTGTGAGGGTAGTACTGCCCCGGTCAAGCCGGCCCGTTCGTGATGAAATCAGCCTGGCTCTAATACGCATCGAAAATGTGCTCCTATCAGTTAGGATACATAGCCTTCCTTGATAACTGGGACGTCGAACACTGAAAGAGTTTTTCAAATGGAACCAGAACTTCCTAAGATTAACATCAACAGCCTTCAACAGTCATCTACTGGACATAGGCCTCTCCTTAAAATAGAGGTTTTGGCCTACTATACCACGCTGGCCAGACGGGTTGGTATAGGGTTGGTTTTAAGTTTTCCTTCTCTTTGTATTGATGTTGTCTTGCGTAGTTTGTCCCTTAGTCGCCTTTTAAGACACCCGCGGGATGAATAGGGGTGGTGACACTCTGTATTCTTAATCCGTCACCACACGGACTAAGACTAAGATTAACATTCAATCAAACATACAAACTTCAGTTTTCTAGTATTAGAACACATTTGTGTATCATTCTATATATTGTTTTAGTCAAATAGAACTTTCAAAACACATCTATAACAGTTATTCGAAGCACCAAATACGTATACCTCCAAAAAAAGCCTAATCTCAGAGGCTTCTTCAATCAGGTCAAGTTTGTTTTGAAATGGTCTAAGACTAGTCGTGACGAGACGATCACGAGGGACCTTGGCGACAGCTCGGAGCGTATCTGCTTGTAGATGCTCCTCAATGTAAAGTTATAGAAATTCGTTTTATTATTATTAGTGACGTGGGATTATAATATGCACTATCAAAATGCCAAAAGATTTACTATTAGTAAGTAGTATTGGAATTGGATTACATTCTATTCTATACAAATAATTAAAATTGGTGTGTCTGTTTGTAATATTAAGATAACTACTATATATGCATATGTATGTATACACGAAATTTGCCATTTTTTTTACAATTTTTGTCTGTTTGTCTGTTCCGGGTAATCTCTGGAACGGCTGGACCGATTTCGACGGGACTTTCACTGGTAGATAGATGATGATATAAGGAGTAACTTAGGATACTTTTTTAGACTAGCTTCGCCCCGCGGCGTTGCCGCGGTTACAACAACAAACGCGGGTAACCTTCCTTCGTTTTCTTTTTTAAAAGACAACTCCCGCATTAGAAATAATATACAGCCTGTGAAGCGGTGGACTTACCAACGTACATGAAACGGACACAAAGAATACCCAGACTCAGAACAAACAATTTGTGGATCACACAAAGTGTTGTCCGTCCCATGTGGTATATGAACCCACAACACTTGGCGCAGTAGAAAGCGGCGTGACGACCGCTTTAACCACTACGCTATTCGTACAGTCAAATATAATACTGCTGACCCCCGCAACCTCATCTTTGTCTCAAAATGCCGGTAGCGTGATGTTATTCAGCGTAAACCAATTTGTTTAACATAAAAAAGGTTATAGTAAGCAAATCTCAAAAGATGGACATGTGCTGTTGGGGACTTTTATTTAGAACTATTAAAGGAAGAAGAAGAAAGAAGGTTTCTGTGAAACGTTAATTTTTTTTTTTACACACAACATCATCTAGTCCCAAAGTAAGCAGAGTTTGTGTTATGGGTACTAAACAAGAGATATAAATACATAAACATACTTTTTTTTGTAAATACATACATATTATACATAGAAAAATACCCAGACTCCGAAACAAATATTTGTGGATCACACAAATATTTGGTCTGACACGGGAATCGAACCCGAGACCTGTTGATCAGCAGCCGCATACGCTAACCACTAGACCAACAAGGCAGTCAAAATCGTTAACGCATCGCACGCAATGATAGCTCTCGGAAGGAATAATTTTACCGAGTTTTTGCAACATTATTCATTGATACGCCGCTCCTATTTATAGTAGCGTAATGATTATAGCCTACAGCTTTCCTCATTAATGAGCTATTTTAAACCAAAAAGTTTTTCGATTTGCACTTTTATAATTTTCGTCAACTTTATAACACTAGTATAGACCACTTCTGGTTCGCTATTTGTGTGTATTATTTTAGTTTAATTAACTATACCATCTTATATCTTACCTTCGGGTTATTTGCGATCAATTAATATAACGACTGATAAAAATCTGTTATGTAATAAATACATGTCGATATTTATCTCAAAAACTACTTTTAACTTCCTCTCGAAGGCCAGGCAGGCAGCCCCGCGGCGCAGGCTAATACACATTGTGTTGATAGCAGAAAGTATTATCATATGTGTGTCAAGTGCGACCTGTGGGTAAAGGTGTGTACACAACGTGTGATTGACCTTTTAAGTACACTAAAATTGTGGTGATTTACAGGTTAAAATGGCGGGCGCACCTCGGTATAGCAACAGACAAAAGTAAATATTTTTTATTCAACTTACTTATACTGCTCTCACACAAACATCCATCAACTACCTAAATATTTAATGTTTCCTTATTTGTAACACTGTTTGTTCCGTGTGGTGACGGATTAAGAATACAGAGTGTCACCACCCCTATTCATCCCACGCGGGTGTCGTAAAAGGCGACTAAGGGATAAACTACGCAAGACAACATCAATGCAAAGAGAAGGAAAACTTGAAACCAACCCTATTCCAACCTGTCTGGCCAGCGTGGTATAGTAGGCCAATACCTCCTTTTCAAGGAGAGGCCTATGTCTAGCAGTGGACTGTATAAGGCTGTTGATGAACACTGTTTAATTATTTTTTTAATCACATTACCTAAATAGAACAAAATCTTGTACAAACTTATTATGTAATCAATGTGAGCCAAGTTTCCAAACTTAGCCATTAGGTTTTTGCTTTTAGGGAAGCTCCAACCATATATCTATTAAAATATAAAATTCTCGAGTCATGGTCAATGTTAGTGGCCAATGTTGTCATACTCCTTGGAAAGGACTCAATAGATTCTTATGAAATTTTGTGTGTTTATTCAGTAGATCTCAAAATAGGACGTAAACTATTTATAATAAAGTATGGAACTGACGCAAGCTGGGTCGCAGTCATCAGCTAGTATATAAAATGTTAAGTTCATTATCAACAACCCATAACCATAGATTAATAAATAGTGCCATAACGTCCCACTGCTAGGCTCGGGGCTCATCTCAAGATTAAGGCCACAAGGTAATTTGTGTAACATTAAAAAAACTCGAAAAGTACAATGCTGTTTGTTCAAAAACAGCTTCAAAGTTTGTTTTTGTAAATTAATTCGCCTCAATTTTTTCGTCATTTCCTATCAGCGATCAGCAAAATTTGGCCTGGTACATTTTGGCAAATTGTTTATATCTCAGAAGAGATTAAAATGAATCAGATATGTTAGGGTTTCAATCAGTGTGGTGTTCATAAAGTGTATGTTATCATTTTATCACAGCTATTGAACCAACCATTTCGCAGGTCTTAACCGAAAATGTCACCATCAGCACCAACAGCCCTAGTCTTCTGTTGATATATTCCTAGCCTTAAAAAGGAGGTTTTGACGTACTGTACCACGCTGCAGGTTCTATTTACCAAAGTGACTCTAATGGAAAGCATGAGTAAAATTCAGGAGAGTGTGGATGTTTTTGCAGCATTCTTCCGGCCTCTGGAAGCCGGGAGAATGCTGCAGAATGATTGGGCCTACGCTCTCATACTCACCAACGAAATACGACATCAAGAATGCTGTCATTATTAGGTTGGTCTACTGTGTGAGGGTAGTACTGCTCCATTCGTGCTGAAATCAGCGTGGTTCTTCTAACGCAGTGATATTATCCGATATAGTTTTCTCCCTTCCTCGCTTCTTACAAAACCCATGGGGCGAATAGTAAAATATCGTAAAATAAGTTATTAATATACCATCTCATAATTCTTAGAACATTTCAAGGTAAGTACCAAAATGATTACTGTACTTAGAGATGGATAAATCACGTTAGCATATTATTAAAGACATTAAATCATTTTTCAATAACTTACAATTAGCTCTCGAAGTGGTTTCGCTTTTATATGTTACAAAATAGCAGGTGTAACTATATGTTATATCGATTACACTTCGTTATTTAATAAAATGTTATTACAATAAGTATTTTGATTATAATTGTCTTAACATTAACTATTTTTACTTAGCTTTAAGCTTTTGTTATTAACCTTACTTAATGTTATAAATGCTAAAGGAAATCTGTCTGTCTGTCGGGCTTTCACTCCAAAACTGCTGAATCGATTTAAATGAAATTTAATACACAAGTAGTTTAGAACCTGAGAAAGGACATAGACTACGTACTTTATTACTTTTACCTGACTGCACGGTTGGCCTAGTGGCTTAAGCGGTCGCCACGCCGCTTTCTACTTCACCAAGTGTCGTGTGTTCAAATCCTACGTGGAACAACACTTTGTTGTTTCGCAAATTGTTGTTCTGAGTCTGGATGTTCTTTGTGTCCGTTTCAAGATGCATATATTTGTAAAGTCTTCCGTGGCACAGGATTTATATTCCTAATGCGGGAGTTGTTATAAAAAAAACTGTAAAATTTTACCCAAAACCGTATATTATTTATTGTGTGAAAGAGTGACAAACATTAATCCTCACAAACTTTCACTTTTTTAGTTTTATTAGAATACGATAGGATGTGTATGTATGTCACTAAATACGCAAAAAATTAAATTATTTACCTTATAATATTATCATAATTGTAACGGAATATATTAAAGGCTAGATATATTCATGAATAAGGCTGATACGTGGAGGTCGGTCTGCACCTGCGGGCGAAGTAAAAAGACAAGACTAATGACTCATTGATTAAGGCATCGCTTATATGTATCTGTTTTCTTGTAATATTAAAAAAAATAGTTTTAAAAAACTATTGTAATATTTTCAGAAAGCACCCCACACTTTGTTACATTAAAATTATTTTCTAATTTTTAGTTTGAAAGCGTATTTGTTTAGTTTTTAAAACTATTTTTTTTTAGAAAAAAGACAAAGACTTTTTTAGTTTTTTTTTCAAATTTGTGTATTGTCATCGGTTCCAGGTAAATCTACAAAGTTTGAATGAAATCTGGCCATTTAAAGTGAAATCGCACCCAGAGGAGTCGGTTACAAACATACAAACATACAGGTGAAGCTAATAAAAAGCGTGTAAAAAAAAGAGACACTGATTTTATTTCACTGTTGGTTTAGTGGCTCTTGTTCCTGGCTGGTGAGCGTCGTTGAAGATTGTGTGACGGGTTTTTTCAGGTCATTTGTACCATAATGGTAATAGTTTCAGTCGCTCGAAGGCCTTCTTCAAAGCTTCACGACTGTTATCCTATGATAACAACCAGGACTGACTGCTTAACGTGATCCCCAAATCACGGAAAAGTTCATGGTATTATGCCACAAAAGATTACCCATCAGATACTGATCGCAGTGTCGTTACTTGCCAAACACTTATAAATTGGCTATGAACACTTCATTGTATCAGATATCTCAGCAGAATCTTAAAGCTGGACTGCCTCCGTAGCGCGTGGTAGCGTATGCTACTGCTGTGCTTGAAGGCTTGAGGTCTCGGGTTCGATTCCCGGGTCGGACCAAATGTTTGTGTGATCCGCAAATATTTGATCCGAAATCTAATATGTATGTATTTACAGAAAAAAAAGTATATTTATGTATTTACATCAGTTGTCTAGTACCCATAATACAAGCTCTGCTTAGGGACTATATGACGTTGTGTAAGTTGTCCGAAATCATCATCATCAACAGCCTTTAACAGTCCACTGCTGGACATAGGCCTCTCCTTTGAAGGGAGGTTTTGGCCTTCTATACCACGCTGGCCAGACGGGTTGGTAGAGGGTTTGTTTCAAGTTTTCCTTCTCTTGGCAGTGATGCTAGCTGCTTATTTTGTTCCTTTAGTCGCCTCTTACGACACCCATGGAATGAATAGGGGTGGTGACACTTGTATTCTTAATCCGTCACCACACGGAAAGAAAAGTTGACCGAAATATTTATTATTTAAATCCAGATTATATAATAAATTGGCATTAAGTACCAACACGTTACCTCAGCATTTAAACACGTAGGTAACGTCTGTTGCGGAGGTGAACTTGTCGATACAGATATACACATGCTGTGACCTCTCTGATGCCTTACTGTACTTAATAGCTCCTACATACATATGTGTGTGACTTAATTATTTTATTTATAAAGGTTACGATATTAAATAACATATAATAAAAACGCAGAAAATAGAACATGTTTTATAAAGGCATATATTTGCATTATCCAAGTAGCCTTCGGTGATTCGAAACAATCATCGAGGGTATGCAATGACGGCGCGGTCAGTACTTGGATGGGTAATCTTTACTGGCAGGATACCATGGGCGTATACGGAAGTCATAATTGTTGAAGGGGATATTATCAGCAATTGATTATATTGAAAAACTTATTTATTTTAGAAAATATTTTATTATTCAACACGCACGGCCCACGGGTATAGATGCGCATCGCAGGCGAAGACAAGTGTAATGTTCAATTTGACGTTAATGACAGTGACAGGTGACAGGAGTGATAGCTCATGTCAAAGGTGTGTTCCGATTTTAACAATAATCATTTCATAATCAATAATTAGACTGTTGTAGTCGATAATTATTTGGTTTTTTTTTCTAGCTAATCTCTGAGACGGCTGGATCGATTTCAACGGAACTTTTAATGGCAGTTATTTAACGACACAAGGGGTAACTTAGGCTATGTTTTTTAAAGCAGTTTTGCTTTGCGACGTTACTCGTGATTTACAACAATACCCGCAGAGAACTCTCAGACCCGGCCAGTAAAATATATAAATGGTTAGTTCAAGTTATTAATGAACAACCAATAAAATCGCGTCATACTCACGTGTGCAGTAAACGAGAAACGAGGACGCCCACTTTCGTACTAAATACGATATTTTTTCATTAACACCCATCGTCTGTCATGGTTCTTTGTAAAGCTTGGTGCACTTGAGCTGATAGGCTTAAGGTCTTAGTATAACCAGTACACTAAAGAATAATGTCATATCAATTTATATTTTTCATCCTTTGGCCTTATTGCAGTCTTCCCATTGGTGTCAAGCTGCCAATAAATTTGGTACGTAGCTCTATCAGTTGCACCATAAGCTTTTTTCATTATAGACATAATATATGCATTTTGTTAAACATCAAAATATTATGTCTCACAACGCTAGTATCACATATACATCACCAGCCTTTGATAGTCCACTATTGGGCATAGGTCTCTCTTTAAGAATGAGATTTTAGGAGACCCCTTTTAAGCCCTTTTTTTCATATTAGCTGCCAAAATGACTCTGCCCTGCCTGGATGGAAGGAATGGATGGAAGGATGGAAAGCATGAACAGAATCCAGGAGTGGCGGTCACTATCCTCACTTCCACTGCGGACAATGCAGCACCCACACTACGGCGGCCTAGTCAGATGCTTTTTCATGCCCAGCTTGAAGGACCCTTGATCATAGAGGGAGGGAAACATGTGCGCTGGTAGGGAGTTCCAGGTTTTAACTGCTCGGCACAGAAAGGAAGATGCGAAAACTTGGATTTATGTATAGGGTTTGTGTTAAGTGTTTTCATCTGTTTGCAGTGCTTGTATTCTGCAATTTGCTCCCTTAGACGACTCTTACTACCCTTGGGATAAATAGGAGTGGTGCCACTCTGTATTTCAATCCACCTCCTTAAAAAATATGGTAAAAAGGAAAGAATGAGCCTGCCTTGTTGGTCTAGTGGTCAGCGTATGCGGCTGCTGATCAAGAGATCTCGGATTCGATTCCCAGGTTTGGGTGTTTTCTATGTATAATATGTATCTATGTATTTACAAAAGAAAGTATATATGCAATTATACCAATTGTGTAGTACCCATTATACAAGCTCTGTTTAAGCTGTATGCAACTGAATGGTGTTTAAAACGAGTTTATGAAGATATTAAGATTTGTTAATGCAAATCCGGTAGATCATGTTACTAGCTACGAAGAATGTTTTTGAAATAAATTAGAAACTATAAAAAAAATAAAAACAAATTCCTTGCAATATTTGACGTGTGTTATAATTGAGTTGAACGAGATTCTTTACATAGTATTAAAGTGAAGTCGCTTCCGCTGTCTGTTTGCATAGATTTTATAAACTATTCAAAGGATTTAAATTCAGCAATAAATTAAGTAATTCAAGAGGAAGGTTTATATGTGTAAGCTGAGCGATTATTGTTGTAAATAGTAGGCAACGCCTAAAAATACAAAGTTACTCCTTATGACGTCAGCTATCTGCTAGTGAAGTCCCGTCACAATCGGTCCTGCCGTTCCAGAGATAACCCGGAACCAGCGGACAGACAGCCATAAATGATTAAAATATTTTATTTCATATAAGTACCGTACACTTTTATTTGTATTTAGTGAAACGCTGTTATTTTGAAGTTACAAAATTTATTTATTTGTATGGATTTAAAAAGCATAGCTGAGTGAAATATATAAAACTAATATTTACAGTGAGAAGATGACCAGCTATCCCGATGCTTGCGGTGAAAGTTATCAAACAATAATAGGTACCTTTTAATAAAACGAGTATTTACGAATAAGGGTCAGAAGTAGATAACAGAAAGCGGGTTTTTTGATTTAACTAATGAGCGTAATCGATTATTAATAAAATAAATCGGATTTACGTTAGGGATGATGATCTGAGATTGATAAATCGAACGATTGATTCTTCAGATCAAGGAAATTCAGTTTTGAAATAGACCAGTTAAATCGTTACAGAAGATACTTTATAATTAAATATGTCGAAATAGACTTGATCGAAATAAATCTAAATTTAGTAAAAATAGATACTGCTTGGGAGATAACTGTGTTTGTAAAAGTGCCCTTTGCCCTTATGCTAATAAATTAATAGGTAAGTTTCTAATAGCCATTTGAGAAAGAAAATAATTACATAGCCAAATCTCTGATAAAATAATCAAGCTTGTGTGCGCTCCAAAAACTCAAAAGGTCTGTATTTATATTGCTTTTATCTATTTTTGTTTTAGGTTTTCTACTTATATCAATAAACCAGAATGTGCCTCGGCGGTGAAAGGTAGGATTCAATATAGTAAGTGTAGGATAATTTAAGCCCTCATTGGGTAATGTAAAAGGGTTTTTTTAAGGTTAAAATCTTGTGCAAAGTGTAGTACAACCGGCCGGCGGAGTGTAGACGGCCGTCCTACCACCTACCGATATTACAGCACTTACATCAGCAGTTTTTGACGGTCAACAACCGTGTGTCGCGGTCACCGTGCCCGTTTTCATTGCGTTTTGTCCAACTTTCACTTTTATATGGACGTTATTGAAGTAGCAGCGCCATCTCTCGTCGAGTAGTTTAACTAAACATGCGCATGTTCTGGGCCGTGGCTCGCTGGGTATGATCACTTTGCTTGGTCGAGAGATCCTCCCTTTGTGTTGGAGGGATACAATACCTGTACCTCCAAATCAAAAAGGAGATCCACCGTCCAGTGAAAGAGATCATGACTAGTAAAGTGGTGCCCAAAGTTTTGGAGGCAGTAGAGCCAAGCTGATTTCAGTACGAATGGGAAGGCTCGACCGGGGCAGTAAACCCAATCATTCTGCATCATTCTCCCAGTCTCCGGAGGCATGGAGCATGTTGCAGAAACATATGACCAGGCCGCCACGGCATGGGTCACCATGCTGCATTGCCTACACTCACTATGGGGATGGTAACCTCTACTCCTAGATTCTACTCATTCTTTCTTACTAAGTTTCATGGAAAATATTACTTGGATTTTAGAAATTTAGGAAAAGGAAAGGAAATTCCTGCAATAATTATAATACTGTAAAAGGCTGAACACTTTTAAAGATACCGGCTGTTGATTTATAGCATCATAAACATTGTTATTTCCCTTCCGAAATTAAGCAGATTTTATACACAGATCAAAATTATTAATATTTTAATCGTCGTCGTCATCCAAAGCCTCAATTCGTCCATAGCTGCACATGACAGAAAGACTGGGCATAAGAAGATCTTTATAAAGGATTTCTTATAGGTACCACTCATGCAAGTTCATCAGCGTCACTTAAAAGGAATACATTTTCTCTGTTTAGCAATATTTTACATTCCTATTGTTTGTAGCGTGATGTTATATATAGTCTACAGCCTTTAACGATAAATGGGCTATCAACAACAAAAATAAAAAAAAACAATTCAAATCCTGTGCCTCCTAAAATTAGCGCGCTCAACCAAAATTTTACTTTCGCTTACTAAAGACGTAGGCCTCTCTAATTGCACGCCACTTGTTTTGATCCTCGGCTTCTCGCATCCTGGTCCTACACTACATTTGCCGAGGTCAGTAATAATACTGTTATTTCAAAACTAATAACCATGTCAGGATGGCCGAGCGGTCTAAGGCGCTGCGTTCAGGTCGCAGTCCACTTCTGTGGGCGTGGGTTCGAATCCCACTTCTGACAAACTTTTTGCTCTTATGACTTTTATTACTGAATTAACGAAACTGTGTAATGTAAATTGTATTTAATTCTAATATGTACGTTTAGATAGATATAATGGTTAATGATTTTTAATCAGAGAAAAGCAGTTCTTTTTACACGCTTTATATTAGCTTCACCTGTATGTTTGTATGTTTGTTTGTTAAATATTATTGTCTGAAAAATAAAAAAAAACTAACAAGTACGTACTACTTACAAATTTGACTTTCATTTAAAAACACAAATTAAACATGTGACATATATTTTATTTTAACGCCATCTGTTGACAACATGTTAATACTAATTACAACCAGTTAAGTAATAATATTATTTAAGTTTTAAAACTGATTTATAAATTTATAAGAAATGTGTTTGATCGTATAATTTTATTAATATAAATATTTTTTATTTACACTGACTTGTACACCAGAAAAGTCAAAACATTGATATGAAAAACTAAAGATATATTAAGTATCTAAATTAACCTATAAAATGCAAACTTTTTAAATGCATACATTTTTACAGATATTTTGAATGCATCAATTAAAAATTACTTGTTAGTAAAAGTATTATCACGATCAACGGATCAAGCGAATATCGTGTGGTTTTTGAACGGTCAGAATTTCTATTGAAGTTTTATTTAGGTTATCTGTGGCTTAGTTAACTCTCCGGAAAGCCGCAAAGAAAAATTTATACTTTTCCACCTATTTAAAACAAACTAATATAAATTAAAAAATGACGACCATAAAAGTAAACGATGAACAGGAACTCATAAATAAATTAGCTTCTTATATTGAGAAGATATCAAATGACTCGATTTATAATCGTGGAAAGTTTTACATCGGCCTTTCCGGTAAGTTTGTTTTCAAAGGTCATCGATGAGTCTCATTTGTTTCCTAATGACTAACGTCACATTAAGTAATGTACGAAATAAATAAATGGTATTGTTTATTTATTTTAAATTTAAGTCTCAGCTATTTTTTTTTATTACATATGAAGTAACTAATAGAAGTTTACTTGCTTTTTAATGCCTAATAAAAGCTGTGATGTACTCTATCTTGAAGGATAATTACCAATCTATATTTGTTGAGCGTGCTACTAAATGCTTTATAACTTTTTAACTGTTGCGGTGGTGCAGTGGTAGGGTATGCAATTGCTATTTTTGTGGTCTCGGGTTCGACTCCCGGGTCGAACCAAATTTTGCGTGATCCGCAAATATTTGTTTCGGAGTCTGTGTGTTTTCTATAATATGTATGTATTTATATACGTTGTCTAATACCCATAAAACAAGCTCTGCTTAGTTTGGACATAGATGACGTTGTACCTAAGATGTCCGAATTATTTATTATTACTACAATCATTCAGAGAAGTAATAAGCAACTTATTCAAATCAATACTGATAAATTAAATCTTACCAGCGCCAATTTACTTGATTCCAGTTGTTGATAATTTAATTTTCTCTTATAGCTTTGTAAATAACGTTATTTCGCTGATTTATTAGAACAAAATTTGTTGGTAAATTGAACAGCTGGGCTTCTTGTTATGATGATCAAATAAATGTTTAACAACTTATTCACTTAAATACTTTGCAAAAGATTTGTTATTTAATTAATTTGCAGCCTTTTAGAATCCCGCGTTATTGTAAAATGTCAACGAGCTCGGATCGTAAGCTTGTTCTGTAGTTTTACTCACATATCTGTTAGAATTTTAAATTCCCTAATTTTGTAATTTGTATTTTTTTTTTCTATTCATCTACTGGTTCGCTTCTATTTGTAAAGCGATGCAAAATGATGTACTTACAGCCAACAGAAAAACGACGAACTAAATAAACATAATATGGCAACAATAATAACATTTGGATCCTAGTTTAATATTAAAATAGCTTAGAAATGTATGTATTGTAAATTCCAGGAGGTTCCGTAGTGAAGTATTTAAAGGAAAGTTTGCCAAGAATAAACACAGAATGGGCAGAATGGGTGTTAGCATTTTGCGACGAGCGCGTCGTACCCGAAGACAACGAGGACTCGACTTTTGGCACTTATAAGAATGAACTTCTGCCAAAAATACCGCTGAATGAGAGTCAGTTTGTAACAATTAAACAAGGAGTTTCGGGTATGTTATCTCTTACTCTTTTATATCGTGTTCTCTTACTGTTTAGAGATGTTTTAGAAGTCTTTACGTCACATTTTATTCAATTTTGGGTCGTTGTCAAATAAAATTAGAAATACCTATCTAAAATATGTTTTGCCCCTCAAGTTACATTCTACAAATGTAGACGTTATTAGAAAAAGTATGGGAATGACGTCATCTCAAAAAGTGACGTAGTTAGTCAAAACAATTGTAGAAAGAGAATTAAAGCGAAACACTTGAACTTGGCTGAGTGGACGAGCAACAGCCCAGGGAGATCTTAACGGTTTGACCTTGAAAAGTTTTGAGGAAATGTTTGGCTGGACATTTGGGGCCGGATATCTAGTAACGGTTTCAACAGCCCTTAGTTTGAACACTGCGTGGTCATCATCTCGGCCCGCAGGATACTCGTCTGTTATGTGCCTCTGAAGAGCGGCAGGTCCTTTGGGTTACTATGATCTCCTCGTTTGAACGTTGCGCTCTTCGAACTGTCCTGGCGGCTAGCCATATAAGACCCCAGTTTCAACAATAAATGTGACTTACAAATATAAGCTAAACCCCTCCCCCCCCCGCCTCTCACCCCAAATTTATCAGACAAATTGGTTCACATAACCAAATTATTTTCAGCAAAGGAAGCTGCTGAGGACTACACAGCGAAACTTGAAAAAGCCTTTGGCAGTAATGACTTCAAATTTGACTTACTCCTCCTCGGTATGGGCCCTGATGGCCACACCTGTTCTCTGTTCCCTGGTCATCCGCTCTTAGAGGAGAATAATTTGAAGGTGGCATTCATTACGGACTCGCCGAAACCTCCTCCAGAAAGGATAACTTTAACTTTTCCTACTATCAACAATGCGAGGAATTGTATATTTGCGATCAGCGGTGCTGGAAAAGCTGATATGATTAAGGTAAATAGGTATCTAGATCTAATGCCATGACTACATTTAGGGACTTCACACACTGGCGACGCGAACACGCGCGTAGGCGCGGGCAGCCAATCCCGAAGCTGCTAGCCGCACGCGCTCACGCGCCTAGGCGCGTGTTCGGTGTGTTGGACCTGGCGTGTTTTCTATACTAATCGATGTACTTGCATACAATATTAAAATCTGCCGCTCCGTGCTACGCGTCGTAGCGCGGTGCAGTGTGTGAATCGCCTTAGAGGAGATCAACTAGATATACTGGCATATAGACGGAGTCGGGGACTGTAAGGATCTGGATCGAATTTCAAACAAAATCTAGTTACTATTTTTCAGATTATCAAAACATTAAATAACGTGGTCAACTTTTTACGTCGCGTTATTTCGAAACATACACGTCATTGAATATAGATCTAGATTTCTTATTCCATGAACAATGAAGTATGTCGTTTTAGCATGATTGTTTTGGTCATTTGAAATATTTTTTATCAACAGCGCATACTAAAAGACAAAGAAGACTTGCCAGCAGGCCGCGTGAAGCCAGTGGCCGGTTCGTTGTATTGGATCCTGGACGAGGGGGCCGCGACGCATCTTTGACAATAGCATCAATGTATTCCTTGTGCAATACGACAACAGACGATTGTGACCACATTTTTACATATAAAACATCATCCAGTTACAGTCCACTGCTGGACATAGGCACACCACAGAGCCTAGTATGCTACTGTTTGCATCCAGTCACGCCGTAAGTCGTCTCGTCATTGAGTCAGAGGGCGCCATATACAATGTCAAGTAAAAATTTGGAGGATAATTTGTAATTAAGATGTACCTACTAATACTAATTTAGGACTAAACAGTTGCAAATTTTGGTAAACATATTAAAAAAAACCCTTTATTATCCTCTTTTATAGTCATTTGTACAATATTTTTCAATTTTAGTACTAATCTATGAAAAATTATAAACTAGGAATGCTGTGTAACTGGCGCCACTATATATTTAATACGGAACATTCCAGAATAACGTAAAACCGGGCAATTTAAGAAGGCATTTATATTGTTGATATATTTGGTAGCTTCAAAATAAACTGTGTCTAATAATAACTTAATTTCAAACGAGCAAAAATTCAGTTCCACTGAAATATATTGTACTTGTGGGTAGTTTGAGATACATAGTTTACGTTTTTGAATACAGAGGTTTCTGTGTATGTCAAACACCTCGTATTTAGATTTTATCGTGCATCTGCTTAAATAGAGGGAGTTGGGAGACAATTAATGTTTTAAAGTAATGTGTTTAACACTCAAAAGGTGATTCTCAATTTAAATGATTTTTTAAATTTCTTAACATACAGTAATTGTTACGTATGCTTTTATTATGTACAGGGATTTTGAATTCGTGTGACTTAGTATAAGTACAAATACAAGGAATTTTGTATAGACATGTTTAGACGCAATATAGGTGGATTTTGATTACTTGTTTTACTGGATACGGTCATTCTCATTTTATGAATTTCTATTCTAATTTGGGTCACGCTCTCTTTGAGTTTTAAAAGACATTACAGAGAAATTAATTTTGATATTTTCTATGTTATTATAAATAGTAAGTTAGAATGAGAACACATTACTTGAGAATGACCGGCTCAGTAACATTCCTTTTCCATTTCATTCTGACCTGGTCTTTAACCTTTACTAGGTTAGATATATAGGCATTGATGTATTAAAAAACCCAAGATACACACTCAGCGTCTCAAAACCGTCCTCATAAAATACGAGCACAATTGCTCCTTTTTCAAATAATACGACAAATTTCAATGGCCGCTTTTTCAGTGTGAGAACGACTATTACACAACCTTTTATTTTAGTCGCATAATCCAAACGACCCTGTTCTTATTCAAAACTTCGGTAGTAAAATTTGATTGGTCATGGTACACTGCTTTGTAATAAAAACTAACCAATGCGCGTAAGGTTGAATTTGCAAAAGATATGTTTATAGCATAACTAAAACTACCCACATTGATATTTTTATACATCAATGACTAAGTGGGACAGTTTCGTATGCCGCTTTTGTTTGAGACTGTGCATCTAGGGTTTTTATATATCAATGTATATAGGTATATTATAATAATATTTATATGTTGTGTTATTTATTATAAGTGAAATGCTGTGCTATTTTTTGTTAAAAACGTTGCTTTTTTGTTACGTGGCTGTTATTATTATTTGCAAATAAATATTGTCTCACATCTGTTTTGTTTTATTACAAACATTAGTGGACTGATATTGTATTAGCTCGAAGTGGTCTCGTGAAGCAACTAGAGTCGAGACATAAACTGGACAAGCATCTTAAATACTGTTACTAGGTAATTCATTTAAGGGAGGGGGAAGGGCCATCTTCAAAAGATTAAGATTGGTTACAGGGGTTCAGGAAAAGTCAATAATTTGGATATTGATTTAGCAAGCATTGTATTAGTAAAGACATTTCATTATAAAAAAACAATATTTTAAGTCCACGTTTGTGCATTGCTACGAGTAAACCAGTGGAGCAGAAGAGGGTCTTGCCATATACCACGAGTTGTAAACGAGATAGTACTGGAGAAAAAGTTGTATCACAAATAAATGTATCACGTAGTATGTGTACGTTACCTTACCTGTAAATATCCATTGTCCTCGTAAAGAAACGACAGGGTCAATAAAAGTCAGTAGGCAAGTTCCAATATGTGTAATCCCTCATACTTTCAAATGCCCGCGAGATCATCACAACTGCATTCTTCCACATATAAAAGAGCTCGACTATTATACTCGTTTACATTAAGATTATCGTCCTATGACATCTCTTTTAATCATTTTTAATAATAAGTGTTAATTACAAAAAGTATGTCAACTAAATAAAAAACTTCGGCGCGCATAGCGTACCAAATGCTTACATACATATACATACTTTATAAGATAGACATAGCAACTACAGGTAATTTAACTGAATCCTAGCGGCGACCTGGCCGCCATTTTGTTTCGTTAAACCTAACCTTAATCTCTCAGATTTCGTGATACAAAAAAAAATGACAAAAAAAGGATGCGCCTATGAGGCGTCGCTTACACTATGAATTTATAACATAATTATTAACATAGTTGGTTTGAGTGAATTTCGTTTATTTTACAAGAGTGTGGGGTGTTGTTTAATGTATACGTAGCTATACTATACTATCGGCGCAATTGTCTGATGTGAGGGGCTCGCGCCACGCTATGTACATTTGTCACTCGACCGACGATCTTTTGGGATTGTCTGCGAACAAAAAACACACATGTTACTTACTTTCTTACTTGAATTCTTGATCTCATCAAAACTCATAAAGTCCCACTGCTGGGCTCGGGTCTATTCTCCCACGCTGGCTACTTATACAGGGTGAATTTTTGAGACGGGACAGTAAGAGTAGGTACCTTAACCGTTATAGTTACAGGAAAACACTTTTAGGAGACTATCCATAACTTTTTAAGATATTTTGATCTGTATTTACAGATTTTTCAAAAAATGTACAGCCAGCAAGAAAATGGTCATTTTAAACAAAAAAATTTGTTTGATGCCAATTGATCATGTTTCTACATATAACACTATGTAAACGATAAAACTTGTTGAAAACGTATATATTATCTAACACATTTGTCTCTATCAGATACTTGTGAAACCAAAATCTGTAGTAATCTGACAGATTAGTTCAATATAGTGTCATTAACCTTATTTGTGAGTGGCGAAACTGCCTCTAAGGATTCTAAAGTCGTTCTAAAACTAACCACGTAACTTATCTACATCACTCAAGCATGCAAAGTGACCAAATACTAGATAAAAGCAGATCTTTTGAAACTTTCTTAAACATTTATTTTTTATATCAAGAAATATCTCATTATTTAGATACACCAAACCCATAAACAACCATATAAGATGTGATGCTTTAATATCGAGTAAAAACTTTTCATCAATTACCAATAACTTCAATGTGTGGTGTTGTTTCCATGTATAATTAATTGTAGTGTATGTGTCATTTTGTCATTCATTCGCTCGCTCACAGACGCACGCGCCTACTCTCTATCGTCGTTAACAGTCGACTAACTGTGTCACGACCGCACGTGAGCTGGATATTACATAATGCTTCCTTCTCATTCAATCACAGATAGTACAGTCAGCGATTGAATGAATGACTGAGTGACACATTCACTACAATAATATGTATTTACAAAAAAAATATGTTTATTTATATCAGTTGTCTAGTACATAAGCTCTGCTTGGTTTGGGACTAGATGGCATCGTGTGTAATTTGGTCGAAATATTTATTGAATATTTAAAAAAAGTATAGTCAGTAGAAAGATCCCCCGTAATCAACCGTCCAGCATGCTAGATACATGTTTATGCGATAGGCTAGGGTCTTCCCTAGTCCATCGTATAGACATGTATACCTATTTATTATGTAACAGCAACGAATACTACCACACTGGTAGTGGACTTACGGCAGTTTTCACCCACATTCACAAATTTTACAATTCCCGTATTATCGTTTTCATCAAATTCAAATTAAAAATTCTTTATTCACTTAGGATGCAATACATCTCTTGTGACAGGTCAAGATTCTACATGTACATTTATGCCATGTTCGCAAACAATAGGTAAAGCCGGAGAAAAGAACATTGCAATAAAAACTCGCGGCCACTCCTTTCAAATCGCCAATGTTCACATAGTTTTAATGTTTATAAACCTGATATGGGGGTAAGGTGCTGCCACTAATATACTATACACCATGTTAGAGGACTGATGCAAATTATAGTGATTAAAAATTAGAACATAAGCTATTTAAAAAAAAAAAACAAAAACAACAGCATCTACTTACAACAAAGGTAAAAACTATATGTGCTCAAATATTGGCCAAATTACTGGTAACGAAAGATTAAATATCGAAAGCCGGGATCATTGATGCCGAATCATTTGACCAGACCGCCATGGTATGGGTCAACATGCTGCATTGCCTGCCGTCACCATGAAGATGGTGGCCCCTACTCCTGGATTATACTCATGCTTTTTATCAGGCAGATTAGAGTCACTTTGGTAGGCTTAAATATAAACAAAAAAAAAGCCTTTTGGGGACCTACCCTAAATGCTTAGATTTCTCTGAAAACTGTTACTCCTATGGAGCAGACGGTTTAAGTACAGTAGGTGAACGGTGATTAGTAGACTTTCAGTGGGGATTCTAGGGTTGACAAGGAAACTTCGTGAAAACCCACCTCGTCACTTCGTCATTGATGTCAAAGAGGAGGCTGAACAGAGCAATTAGCAAGCTCTTACGACACGACCTCCGGTGCTTCAATACACTCTCCATCGAAAGAGCAATCGAGCAGAACCGGGGTCAAAAGTGTTCGTACAACCTATGGAAGAAGCCGTCTGACGAAGTTCACCACAACAAGTGGAGAAGTTTTTTTATTATTGTTGTAATGGAATAGGCGTTTGTCTTCCATCTCACCTGATGGAAAGTGTAGATGAAGACGAAGATGGTACACGCCCATCCAAAAGAAACCTGTTCACTCTACTCTTAAAGGCTCCAGAGTTCAACTCATCAGGAAAAATAGAAATAAATAGATGTTGCCTTAAAACCGGTAGTCCTTTCGGAAGTGGAAAACTTCTATAGCCGTTTATACGCTTCGCATGCTTCGCAACCTGATCCCAATAATGAGGACGCCAGAGTCGCATTAACACGCCACTATACCGAAGAGCTGCCAGAAGTCAGCACTGACGAAATCGAGATGGCTCTTAAACAGCTTAAAATGGAAAAGCCCCTGGAGAGAATGGTATTACATCAGAGCCCTTAAAAGCTGGAGGTAAACCCGTACCGAGGGAGCTCTAAAAGCTCTTCAACATTGCCCTCTTTGAAGGGAGAACTCCGGAGATGGAGATGGAGTAGAAGTTTAGTCGTACTGTTCTTCAAAAAAGGTGAGACCTTGCTGAAGAAATCCACCCGTCATCACGAACCGTCTTGCGAAAAGACTTGACGAATTTCAACCACCAGAGCAGGCCGGATTTCGGAGCAGATATGGCACCATAGACCACATCCACACAGTGCGGCAGATTATACAGAAGACCGAAGAGTATAAATAGCCCCTGTGTCTAGAATTCGTTGACTATGAGAAGGCCTTTGACTCGGTTGAGATCTGGTCTGTTCTGGAGTCCCTGCAGCGTTGCCACGTAAATTGGCGATACATCCAAGTGATGAGATGTCTCTACGATAACGCCACTATGTCCGTTTAAGTACAGAACCAGCAAACAAGGCCCATACCATTGCATCGAGGAGTGAGACAAGGGGACATTATTTCCCCGAAATTGTTCACAAATACAATGGAGAATATGTTTAAGACGCTGAACTGGAAAGGACGTGGCATTAACATCAATGGCGAAAACATCTCTCACTTGCGATTTGCGGACGACATCGTCATAATGGCAGAGACACTGCAGGACCTGCAACAGATGCTGAATGACCTAGCTAATTCTTCTATGCGCATCGGCCTACGGATGAATTTGGACAAAACCTAGGTCATGTTCAATCAACATGTACTACCGGAACCGATGGCAATATACGGAACCGCTCTCGAGGTTGTTCAAAAATATGTCTACCTTGGGCAGACATTGCAGTTGGGTAGGAATAACCTCGAGGACGAGGTGAATAAAAGAATTCGGCTGGGTTGGGCAGAATTTGGAAAGTTACGTCGAGTCTTCTCGTCGTCGATCCCAGTGCCTAAAAACGAAAGTTTTTAATCAGTGCGTCCTACCTGTCATGACATAAGGAGCCGAGACGTGGACACTTACGGTGCGGTTGGTCCATAAGCTGGTTGCTCAGCGTGCTATGGAAAGGGCTATGCTCGGCGTTTCTCTGAGGGATCGTATCAGGAATGAGGTAATCCGTCAGAGAACTAAAGTCATCGATATAGCCCACCGGATTAGCAAGTTTGAAGTGGCAGTGGGCTGGCCATATTAGCCGCAGAACTGATGACTGTTGGAGTAGAACAGTTCTGGAATGGAGACCGCGTCTCGGCAAACATAGTGTAGGACGCTTACAGGCCATGTGGTGACGATTTGCTCAAGATGGCTGGCAGGAGCTGGATGCGATAAGCCCAAAATCGATGAAAATGGTGTGCAATGGGAGAGGCCTATGTCCAGCAGTGGATTGAGATGGGCTGATGATGATGATGATTAGTCGTCGTCTCCCAGCGGTAGCTAGCTTTAGCGGTTGTGTGTGTCGCTTACCTGTCGGTGTCTAGTTGGGCGCCCAGTAGGACTGCGAGTAGCTGGGCTTGCTCGCGGCGGGTTTGCTCGACGCCGCCCGTCCGCCTCCACCGCCCGCTACGCTCTCCTGCAACACCCCCCAACATGTTACCCCTCCAACTACTACTAGTACTCACTACTGACGCTCACAGTTTTACGATTGTCATTACGGAAACAAATTACATATTGAACGTATAAACAATATCCATGATGGAACAATGCATAATACGCTCTATATAGGGAGCGTTTACGTTACATTGTTTTTGTAAGTTAATATTCTAAATAAAGATATTTTATTTAGAACTTTATATGTCAACCGTCAATACTGCCTATATTTATTGTCTCATTTTTTCTTTTTAATTTTATGTACTCATGTATGGGCAAAGTGGTTTTATAACGCGATAGAGAATGAAAAACTTAGTGACACCTCATTCATTCACAGTGAACGAGTGAATGAATAACTCACTGACACATACACTACAGTATCTGATGTGACTTTTCCATAATATTTAGTAAATTATTTTGTTTCCATAATGACAAGTAACGGTAAAGGGTTATAACAGATAGTAAACTGGTTGTAGACCTCAAGAATATTTGCATGCATAAATAAAGGCTTAATAGCCATGCGTTTAAATAAACATGTAAGTATCAATAAGTATCACATATATTTTACATGCGCTGTTAAGTGACAAATTTTTACATGCAACATACAAAAAAAACATCAATAAAATTGTGTAGATATCAAACAGATATTTAGATTTAAAAATTACAATACTTTCATTATTCAAAAAGCGTGGGGCGACCGACGTTATTGAAATAGTTTCAGAAAGCACCAAACGCTTTGTTACATTAAAATTATTTTCTACTTTTTAGTTTAAAAGCGTGTTTGTTTAGTTTTTTAAAACAATTTTTTCTTCGAAAAATTTTTTTTTTTCAAATTAGTGTATTGTCATCATAGGTCCTCGATAAATCTACAAAGTTTGAACGAAATTTGGCCGTTTAAAGTGGGTCCGAATAGCACCCAAAGGAGTCGGTTACAAACATACAGGTGAAGCTAATAAAAAAGTGTAAAAATCTTATAAAAAAGTGTAAAAATCTTTTAGAACACAAAAATATTTCTAAAGTAATTTTTCTGACCGTGTTGTTTAACTTAATGAGTCGCGTTCAATGTCAAACAAAAACTGTTTGTTTGACATTAAACAAATTGCAATATGAATGACGTATGTAAAAGGTCAATTAAAGAGGCCTATGTCCAGTAGTAGTCTGCAATAGACTCATGGATGTAGAAATTTGTCACCTGATAACACAGTACAAACAAAGACAACCCTTATATAAACCAATGTAATCTATATAATATAAAAATAAATAAATATGTTATAATCGACCATATATACATGCGATACAACAACAAGGCGGGCAGTATATTTATTTCTACAATATATATTATTTGTATATAGCGATATAGTTAACAACTTGAATGCTATAAATAATATTAGAAAATATTTTCTATGTTTGTATTGCTGTTTTATGCAGTATTATCGCCGACGCCTATTATCCAGAGGGATAGGCAGAGATAATTGTTCTCCAGTTACTACGGTCCTGATACACCTCTTTTGATTTGTTCACATTCATCAATCGCTTCATGTATGCTCGTTCCTAGTGTTTTTCAGTCCTTTGTCAGAACATCACCAATTAAATAAATTAATATTTCGTATATTTTGCACACAACGCCATCTAGTCCCAAAACTAAGCAGAGCTTGTATTATGGGGAACTAGACAACTGATATAAATACATAAAAAAAATTGTAAATACATACATGTTATACATAGAAAACACCCCAACTCCGAAACAAATATTTGCGGATCACACAAACATTTGGTCCGACCCGGGAATCGAACCCGAGACCTCTTGATTAGCAGTTGCATATGCCAACCACTAAACCAACGAGGTAATTTGGTACGTAAATGTTCGCCGCAAACGACCTCTTCCGATACTACTACACAGATTCGCTCTTTAAATTACGTCTTCTATCATTCATTCATTGTTTTTCTATCATTCATTCATTCAAAGTGGCCAAAACATCGATTTCAATTTTTGTCACTACCAACTCTTTTAGTCTGCAACATTCTCTTATTGCTATATTGCTGACTCTGTTACTGTCACACCAAACATACATCATTTCTGCAACTCCACAGCATTCATTTCACTTTCATGCCTCTTCTGACATACATACATAACCATAGGGAACAGAATGTCATTGACCACAGCTTTATATTTTTAAATTATGTGTTTACAAATTGACCAATGATTCATTAAAAACTGTTATTTTTGGAATATATAACTAACCACTTCCATACAAACAGCAATACAATATAAATACATACGTATAACACTTTAAGGTACATTTTCATTTAAGCCATCAAGTATATATAACACCAAATACTATAATAGACATTCAAAATGTTAACACAGTGTGCGTATGAACATATAAGTGCATTAATAGATATATGTATGTTGGTATATATTACTTACCCGCCTATTATGACTACTGTTCACCCGTACATCCATCTACAAACGAAAGTAAATGCTAAGAAATATAATAACAAACATAATTCAACTAAGTATGCATGCATGTCAAGATAACTCTGTATTCTGTGGTGTTTACTTGGAGTGTGTACACTATATTGGATTAATAGATTCATTCTGAAATTGTAAGTTTGTCTATATAGTTCAATAAAACTTTGCATCTTAATATTTGATATTTTTAAGCTATTGTATAGCTTTTATCGCGGGCTTTAAGAGCGGCGACCGAATCAAGGTATTCCGTAACAAATAAACTTAACACCCTAAAAAAGAATAGAGATATGATTGTAACTGCGGTGCGACAAGGATGTGGCGGCTCCGTGCTCTATAGGCAGATTAGCGCATGCGTGCTGCCGCCACCGGCCGTAATCCGTTGCCTTGACAACACCGTCATTCTAGATTCTTCTTTTCAAATAAAAAATAAATAAATAATTATAATTGCTTAAGTTCATAAAAAATGCTTTGTTTACCGTGGCAGTCCCCGAGTGCCACACGACTTTTTTTTATATATGCAATTAACGCCTGCCAAAGTGACTCTTCTATGCCTGATGGAAAGCATGATTAGTGTGTGTGAGTCGCCATACTCACTGAGAATGCAGGCACTATGGCGACCCACAATATGGCTTGTTGTTCTTTAGTTTTCTTAATATATCATGAATATTAATGGTAAGACTCTTAATTGCCAAAGTTCAGACTGTTGTGGAATATTCATTTAATTACATTTTTTTGCCCCCGACCTGGTATTCAAATCAGAAACTACAGAGAAACAAGCTATACGGAATAATTACTAATCCTGTTTCGCGATATAGAAGTTTTCGCGCCCATTAGCATATTGAATAATAACTTCTCAACAACAAGCGATGGGCCAGACATGATCACCTCACCGATCGGAGGGATCCCACGATCAGGTGAGGTTCTTTTGTGTTGGGAGGGACATGACACCCGTTCCTTCATAGTCACTAATACAATACATTCGTTTACACTATAGGATTTAATAGCCCGTACAGTATACACACTTCAAGTAACAATAAACTAGTGGAGCAATTGTTGTGATCATATCATGCTACACTCGTGATGTTCACACTGCATATAAGTACACTGTGGTCGGATGATTCAGTACTTAAAGAGTCCTACAACTAATGCTTACTATCAATTATCAACTTAAATGCTTTGGAGATAAAGATTAAATTTGTGTGTTTATAAGAAACTTGAAAATTTATATATTTTTAATAAGCCAAAAGGAATGGTATAGTTTTGGCAAATTGCTATGTATGTATAATCGTATCGCCTAAACTGTTTGAACTTATTTTGATTGGTCTTAATAATGACCCGTGTGATACAGGGTATATAAATATTATCAGACTTTTACATAGTCTGGTTATACTTTTTTAAACTTTCTCTAGGTATTGTATCTTAAAGTTGGAGAAAATGTATGTTTGTATATTGTTTTACCAACTCTGTCTTATATAACACATGTATCTACATTTATATGTATATAAAATTATATTTGTAAATTTTAGAAACTCAAAAAATTGTGCACCAATGAGTTGAAATTATGACACGATTTCAAGGTTCATGTACAACATGTATAACTGTTTTAAAAGTTTTGCAACCTTTACATATAGTTTTAGTTGTATATTTATTCGCGATAGAATTATTTACGGTACCTTTTATAATCTGACGTTTCGAACGGGTTATAGCGATCATGGTCACTGGTAGTGTAGTGTATAGTGTGGTGTGTGATGTGGTGGTGTGGTGGTGTGGTGTGGTGGTGTGTGAAGGTGTGGTGTGCGGCGGTGGTGTGGCGGTACCTGGTGCTGCTGAGGCGCGTGGTGGTGTGGGTGGTGGTGGGGCGGCGCCTGTATGTAGAGGTGCGAGGCTCCGCCGAAGGGCGGGGGCGTGCCGCTGTGGAACGTCGCCTTCTCGTAACTCTGCACACAACAAAATATATCAATAATTAAGCATTGAAAAATAAAAAAAAAACAAACATAGATCTCCATTTCAAGATTGCCTGTAAGAGATTGCCTACGAGCGATAAGGACGCCACTTGTACCTGCATATGTATTTAGTTCTAAGTCCTAAGTTTTTTTTTCTGGTGTACAATAAAGTCATTATTAATAAAACTATGGTAAAGAGCTGGACAACAAGGCTATTTTGACTTAACACTGGTTTACTTAACCAGTTTCATTTTAATTATTTGAATACGGCGAAGTCAAGGAAGTGAAATGACAGATGGTGGGGTAGAGTCGGCTCGAAGGACCATGTGGAGTAGAGTCGGCTCGAAGGACCAGTTACGGTAGAGTCGGCTCGAAGGACCAGGTGGGGCAGAGTCGGCTCGAAGGACCAGGTAGGGTAGAGTCGGCTCGAAGGACCAATAGGGTGTATACTCACGTTGACCTTGTTGAGCGCGACGTGCGGCTTGGCGTACATGGCGCTGGTGAGGTCATTAGGCGCGGGCCCCTTGCTGGGCGCGGAGTAGGGCGCGGCGCCCTTGTACGAGTCGCCCTCGTAGGGAGCGGCCTGTCCCGCCGCGTACGTCGACACCTTGCCGCCACCCGATACTGAACCCACGCCGCCTACGCCGCCCACTCCGCCGACTCCGCCCACGTTCGAACCGCCGCCGTACTGCAAGTGGAATATAGATCCTTTCTTACGGTTCCATAATTCATGACTTATCCCGTCCTCGACCTACTGCACAAACGTACGTGCTAGAAGGATGAAACTTTGCATGGATATATTTTTCTATCACGTCGACAAAATGCTAGAATAAAACACGTAAACTGAAGATGTATTTTTTCTCACGTCTCCCAGAACGTAGTATCTTAACAGATTGAAAGGTTGCTAAGACAAGTTTCCGATTTAGGTATCTGTTTGAAAGTTTTTTTTCTCTCAACTTTCTTTCTCAAAACAGAGCGTCCCCCACCCTCTAAAAGCTAAACAACTGGCTCGAAAAATCTGAAAAAAATCTGGGTAGTCCATGTGCTAAACTTAAAAGGAAAACTAACGGTTTATGTAACTTTAATAATTAGTTAGAGAAGCCTAACTTGTAAAATACGCTTACTTGGAAATATTCATACAAAAATAACGAGGTAACAAGTAAACATAACAATTATCTATTGGACAAGATTAAATCTACGTGCTATTACGGGGAACTACTGAAGCCTATTCTATAAGTGACCTGACACGCACCTGGCCAATTTTATATTTACTTCAATAACACAATTCACTACTGAAATAGATCATTCAACGATTTTGTTTAAATAATTACTAATGACTTCATCAACCTACTAAGCACTATCGATAAAGATATCTTGGGTCCGATTCCGGAGTCGTGCTGTTGTTGGATTTTCCTAACATAAAATGCTTTAACAACCTAGACTATGATAATTACTTGTGTTCGATTGTAGTTATTGAGAAGTCAATGATAAAAATATAATTCCTCCATAATCTTCCAACACTAAACATGATCTATTTAAAAATTTTTACTCATAATAATTCTACAATCTAACCAACTAAGATTATACCCAAAATCATCTGTAAAATCGTTTTCCTACCAATCCTATTTATTAACATTGCCCTTCCAATTTATCCCCTATTAAATAAGTAATTCTATATAAAAACAAATTGTAAGTATTTCATGTTTCCTTAAAAAAAATTCAACTTGTAAAAAAGTGTATGTAAGACTCACCGTGGGGTAGACTCCGTACTGGTATGTGGTGGGGGGAGGTTGGTACGCGAAGTACGCGTAGCCTGGAGGGAGAGCGGCCGCTGGCACCTGAGTACATAATATACACTTTTAACACTTGTTATGTAACACTCCACATTACCGAGTTGTAATCCCGAAATTCTTGGTCTAATTTCCATTTCAGCTTGATAAACACCACGTTGATCCGATTGGGCCTTCGAGCCGAATCACATGGTGGTAAACCATGTAATTTGGTTCGAAAGATCACAATATCGTGCTATGCCTCTATGTTATATCGATAACCTTTAAATATTTATTTATAAAATAAACTTCTGGATATAAATCACGAAAATGCACATATTCGAAAAGAAAGTCAATTGATGATGTTACACAATTTGTATCATAATTATACTGTGCCATTTCTTACCAGCAGACAGACAAAATAAGCACTAACTTTTCAAGTGCTCTTCTAAATAAATGTCTAAATATTAACCTGTTGTGGTGACGCAGCATCAGTCCTGCCGAATCTCTCTCCTGCACTGAGTCCAAACGCTCCCTCCCGACCTCCGTAACCTACTTCGTAGTATCCACCCTGAAAATCATGCATTTATCGTAAGTTGAAGATGCATAATTTTGAGGCAAGTGTTGTTTATGGTGCAGATTAATTGTTAAAGCACTATTTTTTAAGTTGGTCAACATCATTAATAGCTGGAACAGTCCATTACTGAAGATAAATCCCTCTCTATGCAGGTGGCAATGGCCTACTACCACATACCACCATGGTAAGACAGATTGTTTCCCTTCTCTGTTAGTAAGTAATATTTCTGTTATATTTTATATATTTTGTAAAATCGAATTAGGTTCGCTTTGAAATGAATATTTAAAAAATCAAAACGAACTTGCCGCTTTTTTTTATTTCAGAACGAACAAACCAACAGACAAATCACCAAATGGAAAATGACTGCCTCCGTCATATGAACGCCTACCTGTAACTCAGGAGTCATGAGTGTGTAGCCGGCCTTTGAGAAAAGACTCCTCTTTTCTTGAAGGTTATTACCTAAAAGTACTGCATAGGATAACTCGTTTCATGGTTATGGGTCATCATCATCATCATCAACAGCCTTTCAAAGTCCACTGCTGGACATAGGCCTCTCCTTAGAAAGGAGGTTTTGGCCTACTCTGCCACGCTGGCCAGACGGGTTGGTACAGGGTTAGTTTAAAGTTTTGTAAACTCACCATGTGGTGCGGCAGGGTGGAGCGCATGAGCTGGTCGTCGTAGGGCGCGTAGGGCGTGGCTCCCGCGCCGTACAGCGCTCCGCCCGCGTACGCAGAGCCTCCGCCCCCGCCGCCGTGACCTGCTACAACTGCACCGCAAAACATTAGGTTTAAGTCTACTAAAGTGACGGCCTGATGGAAAGCATGAGTAAAATCTAGTAGTAGGGGTCACCATCCGCATTGTGAGGGAAAGCAATGCAGCACGGTGACCCATAACTATGGCGGCCTGGTCGGATCATTCTGCATCAAAACGATGCAGAATGATTGGGCCTCCGGTCTTACACTCACCACCGATATACGACAGCAAGAATGCTGTCATTATGTCGGATGGTCTTCTTTGTGAAGGTAGTACTGCCCCGGTCGAGCCAACCCATTCGTGCTGAAATCAGCATGGCTCTACTACCTATGGTATTTACTCAATTCCACTTCAAATTACACTCATATTTTATGTTTTATATAACTTTTTCGTAATTAAAATTAAAATGATAAAATATTTACCATAATAATTTTGGTAACTGTGTCAATTCAGAAGATATAATTATTTGTTTTGATACTTGTTTTTCTGTATCTCTCGTTTTTCTCTTTAAAAGACAACTCCCGCATTAGGAATATAAATTCCTGTGTAGCGGGGGACTTACAAACATACATGAAACGGACACAAAGAACACCCAGACTCAGAACAACAAATTGTGAATCACACAGTGTTGTCCTACGTGGGATTTGAACACACGACACTTGGCGTAGTAGGAAGCGGCGTGGCAACCACTTCAGCCACTAGGCCAACCGTGCAGTAAAAATAGAGGCCTATGTGTTATTCTGATGTATAAGCTACTAAAAATAAAATTAATAATTACTGTAAAGTTTCATCGAAACCCGGTCAATAGTTTTTGTATGAAAGAGATGACAAAATCCATACATCCTCACAAACTTTCACATTCATGATATTTAGTATCGGGATAAAATTATTTATCATTTTGTAAACTGAATGTATTACAGACGAACATAAATATGCTCTTTACGGTATAAACGATAACCTTTTAAGATACTCAATTATGGCATCGCTTTCTTCACTACATATTATAAAATAAAGTACTCCGCCGCATCTGTCTGTCTGTTCGCGAAATTTTATACCCAGACAAGTCTGAAGTCTGAGAAATAACATAGGCTACATTTTACCGCGATAACCGATATGTTACGCGATACCGCGGCCGAATGCTAGTTATCTATATAACAATAACAAACTAACCTGTAGTCGTCGCAACTTTGGCCGTTGACGTCTGTGACGTCGTTGCGTTTGTTAAACTATTGCTTGACGCCACTGAACTGTCATACTGTGGAAATAAGACAATCGGTTAATCAAAATATTCAGTTACAATGTTCATGAATAGCTTAGAAATCTAGATGTGATGTATTAGTAATAAGTAATATTTTAGAATATGTGGGTAGCGCTACACATGTAACGGAGTTTTATAAATGTCATGCCAGTCGGAATATACGTGTAACCGTGATCAGCTGTTTTATTGCCTAGCTCTGTATTCCCGGCATCCCGACACTCCTAAGTGTATCAGGTTTGATTGTAAGCATGCCAAAGTGATTCTACTCTACCTGATGGAAAGAATAAATAAATAATAAACCCAAACCAAGCATACGGGACTAACGGGAATATAAAATATATCTTTAGGAAGCCCAGTTGGGCTTTCCATAACGGTCCCAAAAGAGTTTTATTAACGAGAGAAGTGACTTAGGGAACAAAGCGTTTATACTTTACTAGCTGAGCTTAAAATAATCTAATGAACACTTTGTGATTAGGGACGGTAGAGGACAGCCATGACGTATCTCTAAGTAAGATGCTTTTATACGGTCTGCTTATCGATGGCCATCATACAAAATGTTTTATTTGAGGCGCCAAAGTGTATACAAATGTAAGAGTATACAAATTTTTAGACAAGTAGTCTGTCTCCCCTATTGATATCATCCACGTAATATTCCGTAATCGGCGAAGAAAGCAGGATGTTAGTTGGATAGATGGAGTAGAGGGGGTAGTGAGGGTAGAGGGAGTAGTTGAGGGTAGTGAGAGTAGAAGGGGTAGTGAGGGCAGTAAGGGTAGTAGGGTTAGCCGGAGCATTACTACTAGTGGGGTTGTGGGAGTAGTGTGGGTGGTGGGGGTAGTGTGGGCGGTGGGGGTAGAGGAGGTAAGGCGTATACCTGCTGCGTGTCCTTGGGCTGTGCCTTGGGCTGCTGCGCGGGCTGGTAGGGCGCGTAGGGCGCGGCCGTGTACAGCGCGCTGCCGCCGTACACTCCCGCCGACGACGACGTCTGCTGCAACACCACACAACACAACTCAGTGCCCACTCTCCCACTGTGTCACCGAGGCGGTGTTCATCAACAGCCTCTAACGACTGTGGGACATGAACCTCTCATACTAACAACACGAAGAAATATAAGTATAAAGGTTCGTATGTTTAAATTGTCCGTCTCTGTCCCATAATGGGTCCTGCCTAGTTTGCTCCGGACGGCTCTTACGACAGCCTAGAATAAATAGGGGTAACAATCTGTATACTTAATCTCATTTACAACATTAGTTATTAGTAGACATTAGTATTATTATTGTTAGAAGATTCCGTCTACAAACAAAAACACAGATCAAGTAACAGGTTCAACTGTCATCAACTTCTAGAGCTAACTCACCCCAATCCCTATTTACTAATCTTATATATAAAATTCTCGTGTCACAATGTTCGTTCCCATACTCCTCCGAAACGGCTTGACCGATTCTTACCCATTTTTTTATGCATATTCAGTAAGTCTGAGAATCGGCTACTATCTATTTTTCATACCCCTAGGACGCAAGCGGAGCTATATTATAAATACTATAATACTAGCCAGTCTATCATCTGTTACGTTTCCACGGCTAAATCGCTGAACCGATTCACATGAATTTCAATTTACAGTTAGATTGTAGCTTGGAGAATAACATAAGACACTTCTTGTAGCGATAACCGAAATACACATGGCCGGAGCCACAGCTAAAAGCTAGTCTGCTCTGAAAACCTTCCCTTTTAAATTTCAAATTTTAATCTCAAAAAACTCATTTTTCTACTATTATTTGAGTTGAGGCAAAAATTCCACTATGTAAAATGTGACTGACTCCTCTGCCTATCCTTTTGGGTATATAAGCGTGACTGTTTACAATGTAGTCGAGAACCTGTGACGTTACCTGGTATGAGTTCATCATAGGCTGGTACTGTGTGAGCGTGACGCTGGAGGGGTAGGCCGTAGCCGTCATGGCGGAAGCGCCGGTTAGTGAAGCGGCATTCGTTGAGTTCACCTGCAAATATCCGGTTACGGTATTAGTATATAGTGGTGAGGCCGTAAGCGTAAAGCGATACAAACAGCAAACGGTTAGCGATTAATGTTTGTTAGATTTGATGGCAGTTTCATAACTTGCTGATAAAGTTATAGAATCAATTTATCTGATAGAGAAACGACTTGAGTGGTAGATAACTATCTGAAACTTTATCAGAAGTGTGTGAAACTGGCCTTAAGTATTTTTTGGTCCTTCGAGCCCTTGCAATGTTAGGTTATATTTGTATCAAAGGTGATTTATAAAGCTTCCTTACAAATTCATGTTTTGTTTGTGCAACTTTTCTGTGCGTGAATTAAATGCTTTTTCTGAAGATTATTTTGCATTTTGTTGACCATATTTACAAAATATTACCTTTTTTTTATTAACATAATCAAAAGAAACCTTAAGAATGTAAGAAAATGAAAAGAGTTTTGTGACAATAGCAAGCAACATTTATGGTAAAAAACGAAAATTAAAAACCCATAACCATTTTGAGAAGAATCTAATCAACTGCAGTGGCCAATAATAGACATCCTAAATATTTTGACACTATTATTTAAACTATTATTTACATAAATATTTGGCTAATCAAGTTATAGATATTTTTACATATATGTATTTGCTATCTAAATAACTAGCTTCTTATAACAATACAGATAAAGAAGTTACAAACGCAAATCTATCTTCAAAGACAGAAATCACAATGAGAATATAACATCTTGAATATCCTATTTTCGTATTCCTAAAATATACATTTTGAAAGCAAGATTGTAAATTATTATTTTACAATAAGTCCCACGACAGAGATTAGAGATCATTAGTTTAGTTGTTAGCTGGTTAGGTCGAGTTAGGTCGTTAGTTATTGGGTGTTAGTGGAGTGGGTAGGGGGGGGTTTAGGGCGCGTACAGACCTGCGGCGCGTACACATTGGCGCCGTACACCGGCGGGTGGTGCGACACCGCGTGGTGGGCCGCGTACACATTCTGTTGGCCTACGGTCTGTAACAGACAATAGCGCGCCTTCTTATACATGCCTTCTACGAAACGTTCACCACACACCTTCATATACCTTCATATCCATCACCCTTTCTTTTTTTATATGAATGAATGAATGAATGATTCAATAATTGTATGATGATATAAATGAATGACTAAACGGTGTGGCATAGTATTGTAATCGCTCTTGATACGATTTGGTTCAAACAAAATTTATGTAAATATAAGTGTTTACATACATAAATAATAATGTACACAATAATTGTGTCAGATTTTTTGAAAAAGAGTAACTTATGAAGTTTGTTGCCGGTTCTCCTCCATAGGACATTTTGAAACGAGTCAACAAAGTAAAGTTTCAAAAGTGCCTGAAAGGCCTTGTACATGTTAAGTAACAGTGGTTGAATAGAGCCTCAAAATTAATAATAATAATAAATTGTTTATTTTATCTCCACAAATTACATCTTCAAAAGTTGACATCTTTTTTTATAATCGTAATTTGTGGAAGATCTCGAGTCTAAACTAAGCCGATGATTAATTAACAATGAATGGTAGTGAATGAATTGTGTTTTCTCAAAAGAGTCCTAGGAGAAAAGACTAATTAACTTGATTATGTTCAGTATATATTTATGCCATTGTCTGCTTGTGTTAACGAAATAAAAATTAAAATAATTAATTTTAAACAAATATATTTTATACAACAAATAAACAACTTAACAAAAGGACAAAATACCAACTCGTACACCATACGCAAAAGAAATGTATATTTTTCTAAATCACATCACTCTGAGAAAACAAAGCCTATAACATAAATAAACGGAATTCTTGTGTCATTGTGAGTATTGATCGTAACCAATAACCTAAAAATATGGGGCTTGGGATAGCCTAAAATAAGTGCTGAACAAAATATGAATTTATTTTGTTATATTATTATACTTATGATTAAGTGCGTAACAGTTGCTTATATATTGAATTTGGCTAAATTTAAGTTCAGCGATTACCTGAACCTATTAAAATCTCTCACATAAATCTCCTCTGCTTTGCTTTTCGGCGACACTTGATAATATAAACTTTAAAGCCTGTGTCTATACGATTTTATTTCGATTAAAGATCGTGAAATTAGTTTCCTGAGGATTAATTCAGTAAGTACGTAACGCTTGAATACGTAATAAGGAATAGAATCCGTTTTTAAAGAACATTAAAGACATGCATTTTTCGTCGTTAGAAGAAATATGAATATAGAATTACGATATTGGATTGTTAATTAAATAAAAATGAAATAATTGTTGCAGGAATGATTTCAAAACCTATATTATGTACTGGTACGTAATATATATTTTATGTTTATCTTGTCAGTGTAATAAATATGAGAAAAACATTTTTGTTCTGGTATGAATTACAATCACATGAATTTTTTAGAAGAATTTGCATATTACTTTATCAGTGGGTGGTACTCTTTAGAATTATTTTTAATTCTTATAAGAGAACTTTATTATGATATTTAATGTAATTATTTTTTCAGTTATGATAACATTATTTATTTAAATGTGTATGCAATGGACGGTTGCATCACAGATGTGGTACATAGTCTAGGACGGAACAGTACCTTGGCTCGCTAAGTAGGGCAGTGGTATGACTACTGCTCATATATACGATTGAAGTAAACCATACCTCGATTGAGTCGGGTAGTTCTACGACGGTTACAACTACACTCCACTACACTCTTTGTTCTACATAACAATGTAGAAAAAAGAGGAGTGGAGCGTACCTTTGCTCATTGCATCGGCTGCTAGAAAGACGTGGTACTCAAAGAGTCTGGTGGTAGATAGAAGAGTGTGTGCGGTACCTTGGGTCTCTGCTGATGGTGTGCGAGCGAGTGCTGCGCGTCAGTGGGGGGCGCCTGTAGGGGCTGGGGTGGGGCGGTGGACAGCTGCTTCATGGAGGCCGCCAGCTGCGCCTCTAACGCCGCGCCTGCCACTGGACAGTAATAAATAATTTGGACAACTTACACACAGCGCCATCTAGTCCCAAACTAAGCAGTGCTTGTAATATGGGTACTAGACAACTGATAAAATACATAAACATACCTTCTTTTTTGTAAATACATACATATTATATACAGAAAACACCCAAACTCCGAAACAAATATTTGCAGATCACACAAACATTTGGTCCGACCCGGGAATCGAACCCGAGACCTTTTGATATAGACAATATAATATACATCATCATCTCCCTACACTCTTCACTCATTTATTTGTGCTCGGTGCAATCTATTTGGGTAGAAAACATGAATAGAAGCCAGGAGTAAGGGTCATCAACCACATTGTAAACAATGCAGCTCGGTGACCAATACCATAGCGGCCTAGTCCGATGTTTTCGCATCATTATCCCGCCCTCAGGAAGGTGGGAGAATAATACAGAATGACAGATCTTCTTCCATGTCTTGATTGATTGATTATTCCTTTCTTGGCCATATTCTCTTTCACACAGTCCATCTATTCTTTCTTTGGTCGCCCTCTACTCTTATATCCGTCAACTTTCATATGTGTGATCCACAAATATTTGTTTCAGAGTCTGGGGTTTTCTATGTATAATATGTATGTACATACATATATTTATTTATTCCCTCTAGAATTTTGTTATGACACACTTGCAATGATGAAATATAAGGAAAAATAATGAAAAAACTCTAGTTAAACCTGGTTGTATTTTCTTTCGTGACAAATCTGAAGTCTATAAATGTACACTTGTTTTTGAAGTATACACTTATATATTTATATAGACAATAACAAACTACAGGACTGTCTAATTTCGAGTAAATAACCCACAGAACAATCAACTTTTTGAAAATAATTGTATGTAAGGCTTGAACCATCTCCAGTGTCAGCACCAGAATATACATAGTCAAGCAAACACGTTAATGTAGCACAGACTTTACACCGATGTCGATATGAACAATCGACTCGCTCTAGCGTTGTGCTAAGTTTCGATACAATCAATTAATTTTGACATAAATTTAAACATTTATATGGTACTAGCATAATAAATAATAATGAATATTTCAGACATGTTACACACAACATTATCTAGTCCCAAACTAAGGAGAGCTTGTATTATGGGTACCAAACAACTGATATAAACATACTTATTTTTTATAAATACATACATAAAATACATAGAAAACACCCAGACTGTGAAACAAACATTTGTGAATCACACAAATATTTGGTCCGACCCGGGAATCGAACCCAAGACCTCTTGGTCAGCAGCCGCATAACCACTAGACCAACAAGACAGTCTTGATACATCCATACAAATAAATAAAATTATATGTAAAGTTACATTATCAGTTTTTTACTAAAAGCATACCAAAAAAGTACATATAACAAAAAGGCAATTTTAAAATTTTTGTCTGTCTGTCTGCTTGTTCCGGCTAATATCTGGACCTGCTGGATCGATTTTAACGAGACTTCCTCTGGCCAGAAAGCTGATGACATATCATTTTTTATTTTAAATTACATATTTCTCTCCATAAGAACATTCCTTGAGTTTTAAAGAAAATTCAAATAAAAAGAACTTTTATTGTTCAAGAACTCGTGTTTGGAGAATAGCAGAGAATATTGAAGGCAAATATAAAATAAATATATATGTATAACTTACACGACTGTGTGTTTGTGACCGTGGGTTCTGAGGTAGTGGACGGTTGGCTCTGTGGTGACGTCTCAACTGCTGATAACGTCTCGTTTAACTGGAAAATAAATATACATTAGCCATTGATATCAGAAATGTCATGCAATTGACTTCAAAATGTTCAAAATTTGATAGTTATACATTACTACAAGCTATAGTCGTCACAAAATAAGAAGCCCGTTTTGACATTTGTCATTTGACATGCCGCATGTAAGAAATTGAAAAATCAAATTCATAATCCTATTTAATTACCATGTTACCCATACACTATCACAACGCATATCATAAATAAGCATCAAGTTTAACTTTATATTGAAAAAATACACTCAAAAACACGAATTAATCGTATTAGTTACGCCACGATGACAAATGTCAAACCGGGCTTCTTATTTTGTGACGACTATAGTGTTACCCACGTATTTTCGAGAAATCATTCTGGTTGCTATACATATCATTATGGTACACATGCATAGCGACCTGTGAAGTTTTGACAGGAGATAAACAGTGATACATTTCGACATCTACGATTTAATTTATTTTTATAATCACCTAACTTTCGCCCGTTTATCTCGATTATTGCAGTAATAAGTAGCCTATGTGTTATTCTGATATTCAAGCTATATTACTGTAAAGTTTCTTCCAAATCCGTTCAGTAGTTTTTTGCGTGAAAGAGCAACCAACATACATACTCACAAACTGAAAAAGAATGTTTGGTGTGTTGGTAAAGTAATGGGTGAAGTTAAAAGAAATCTATTTTTTTTTCTAATATATGGTTTTATCTTTTTTTTAAAAACTTGAGTTTTGTGATTAGTTGACTCAGTTCAGCCTACAGTTTCATGCAAAAGTAACTTCTTTTTACTACATCTGTTTTATGCAGTTACTTATTTTTATTCTGTTAATCGAACAAAATTCGCCACAAGATGGTGTAAATATATAATGAAGACATGTCATTCATAAATAGTTTTATTTTTTTATTATAATAGAATAGATCAAAATATGTGCATTAAAAACAGTGTAGATTTGAAAGTTGGAATATAAGATATTGCAATATGAATATAGATATAATGATTATAATGATGAAGATCGATTATTAAAGTTCTTTATCATTGTAACATACTATTTAATTGTAGCCTTAGTAATTTATATTATGTGTACAGATAGTAGAAAGCGTAAAAATCACATAAAATATTTAACTTTCTCTAAGAGAAAGGTGAAATGTGATAGGTAAATCAAACCAATGAAACCATTGTTATTTCAAATAAACCAACGGCACTTTTAAAACGTCAAGTAGTCAGTCAGTAGTCAGTCGTGAAGCTAATTGTCTGTTCCAATTCGTAGATAATATGGAGAAGAACAGACAAGAAACTCCATGGACACTATTTTCCAATATTGTTTTTACAACTTTTGGTTACATTGGTACATTTTCCTCTTTACTTAAACCATTGGCACAGATCATTCAACATAAGTTTTTTTAACATAAGTATATAAAGTGATGTAGTGAAGTGTAGTTGTGGTGGGTGTGTGGTGTGTATATGGTGTACTCACGTTGGCGGGTTGTGGTGGGAGTGTTTGTGGTGGCGGGTAGGAGGCGGCGGAGGGGGGCGGCGAGCTGCTGGGCTCCAGCACCGCCCCGCTCGGGACCGCCGAGGGCTCCGGGGCCGCCGGCACTGGCTGCTGCTGCTGCACAACAACAACAAACATATATGTATATATATATACTCCTCGACATTATGGCAATCGTCAACTAACTGTGCAGGTAGTGAGTATCGCTTAGTGTGTGTGGTGTACCTTGGGCGTGTCGGCGAGCTGGTCGGGCTCTAGCGCGCCGAACTGCACGTCCAGGAACTAACTGTGCGGGTAGTGAGTATCGCTAAGTGTGTGTGGTGTACCTTGGGCGTGTCGGCGAGCTGGTCGGGCTCTAGGGCGCCGAACTGCACGTCCAGGAACTAACTGTGCGGGTAGTGAGTATCGCTAAGTGTGTGTGGTGTACCTTGGGCGTGTCGGCGAGCAGGTCGGGCTCTAGCGCGCCGAACTGCACGTCCAGGAACTAACTGTGCGGGTAGTGAGTATCGCTAAGTGTGTGTGGTGTACCTTGGGCGTGTCGGCGAGCTGGTCGGGCTCTAGCGCGCCGAACTGCACGTCCAGGAACTAACTGTGCGGGTAGTGAGTATCGCTAAGTGTGTGTGGTGTACCTTGGGCGTGTCGGCGAGCAGGTCGGGCTCTAGCGCGCCGAACTGCACGTCCAGGAACTAACTGTGCGGGTAGTGAGTATCGCTAAGTGTGTGTGGTGTACCTTGGGCGTGTCGGCGAGCTGGTCGGGCTCTAGGGCGCCGAACTGCACGTCCAGGAACTAACTGTGCGGGTAGTGAGTATCGCTAAGTGTGTGTGGTGTACCTTGGGCGTGTCGGCGAGCTGGTCGGGCTCTAGCGCGCCGAACTGCACGTCCAGGAACTAACTGTGAGGGTAGTGAGTATCGCTAAGTGTGTGTGGTGTACCTTGGGCGTGTCGGCGAGCTGGTCGGGCTCTAGGGCGCCGAACTGCACGTCCAGGAACTAACTGTGCGGGTAGTGAGTATCGCTAAGTGTGTGTGGTGTACCTTGGGCGTGTCGGAGAGCAGGTCGGGCTCTAGCGCGCCGAACTGCACGTCCAGGAACTAACTGTGCGGGTAGTGAGTATCGCTAAGTGTGTGTGGTGTACCTTGGGCGTGTCGGCGAGCTGGTCGGGCTCTAGGGCGCCGAACTGCACGTCCAGGAACTAACTGTGCGGGTAGTGAGTATCGCTAAGTGTGTGTGGTGTACCTTGGGCGTGTCGGAGAGCAGGTCGGGCTCTAGCGCGCCGAACTGCACGTCCAGGAACTAACTGTGCGGGTAGTGAGTATCGCTAAGTGTGTGTGGTGTACCTTGGGCGTGTCGGCGAGCTGGTCGGGCTCTAGGGCGCCGAACTGCACGTCCAGGAACTAACTGTGCGGGTAGTGAGTATCGCTAAGTGTGTGTGGTGTACCTTGGGCGTGTCGGCGAGCTGGTCGGGCTCTAGCGCGCCGAACTGCACGTCCAGGAACAGCGCGCCGCCACTTTCCGACCCGCCCGGCATCTCCACCGCAGTCGATGGGATCTGAAACCACATATTATATCGGTACATTCTAAACTATATGAGCCTGCCCGATACAACACTGGTGGTCACCATCCTCACACAATGCACCATGTCGGTTTAATGACATGCTTTTCTATCAATAGGCCTCCAGTTTCACACTCACTAACGAAATATAATACAACAACATGAATGCTATCATTCTTAGATTAGTCTTCTGTGTGAAGGTAGTACTGCGATCGATTTTCTAATAATATTACAAACAAATTAACTTTTACCCACAACTATCGCCTCGTGTATGTCGCTTACCGCGGGAAATATTAAGCTAAACATCTTTCCTCAACAATCATATTATCTTCATACCATAATTGAAATGGATGCAGTGGTTTAACAGTGAAAGCGTAACAGAGAGACTTACTTTCTAATTTATAACTCTGTCGTATGTTTCACGTATAAACGACTGCACCAATTTCGATAAAATCTGGAATGGAGGTACTTTAGTTCTTGAGGAAGAACATAGATTAGTCTTTATCGCGCTGTCATTATTATTATAACCAACATACAAGCAAGTCCTGAACCGTGGGCAAAAACCTAATGTACTGTAAATATTTGTTTCAGTTTTATGGTTAGTGTAAATAATGTTTCAAACGTGCTTACCTTTGACGGTGGTGGTACCCTCGCCCTTTGTGGTTTCCTCTGACTCGTGATGTCTGACGAACCATAAACACCATAGTTTGATGTGTACACACCTGAAATATAAATAAATAAATAAATATTTCGGACATTTTATACACAACGCCATATAGTCCCCAATCTAAGCAAAGCATATATTATGGGTACTAGACAACTGATATAAATACATAGAAAACACCCAAGCTCCAAAACAAATATTTGCGGATCACACAAACATTTGGTCCGACCCGGGAATCGAACCCAAGACCTCTTGATCAGCAGTCGCATACACTCACCACTAGACCAACGAGGCAGTCAATATAACATTTAATTAATTATACATGCCAAATATGATTGTGATTACTGGTAAATATAAAAAAAATAGGGTATATTATAAAGAGAGTACGTACTGTTGTCGTGCCGCTGTGACTGTTGCGTGAGTTGCGACAGGTATTGCGACTGCGCTGCCGTCAGGCTGCCAGACATGCCCATCGGCTGTAACAATAACACGGTTTAAACTTCATATTATATTGTCTACTTTCGCCCGCGGCTCCGCCCGCGTTTATCTCATTATTGCAGTAAAAAGATGCCTATGTGTTATTCTGATATATAAGCTATATTACTGTAAAGTTTCATCCAAATCCGTTCAGTAGTTTTTGCGTGAAAGAGCAACAAACATACATACATACTCATATCCATCCTAAGGTTGCCTGAAAGACATTGCTTTTGGCAATAAGGCCGCCCTTTGTACACTCGATATTTAATTATTTTGTTCATTCATGTAACTGTAATATGGTGTGCAAATAATGAGTTATCTATCTAATTACAAGATATTAAACGAAAGAGGAATATTACCTGATGATGATGCTGGTGATGAAAGGTGTCTGCTGGGGGTGGTTGTGTGTCAGTGGTGGGTGGCGGTGCCGTGACTGCACTCACCGGAGATTGTCGACTGCCAGGGTTCATTTGCTACACAAAACAAACAAATGTGTTAAAATCAAATATGGTGATGTGACGAATAAAGTTTTACCAACCGTATATATCCCATTCTTGTCGTAACAGCCAACTCAGGCTAAGAACTCACGACGCGGTTTTGGGTTGGCCGCGGTTGCGGGCCCGCAGCTCTTCATCATCATCATCATCATCATCAAGCTATCGCAGTTCACTGCTGGACATAGACCTCTTCAATTATATGCCACTTGATTCGATCCTAGGCCTCTCGCATTCAGCTCCTTCCCGGCTGGAAGGAGCTGAATGCTGAGTGCTATCGACGTTCTACACTACCTTTCGGTCTCTTCTCAAGAACCCGCTTACCCCAACGGTTATCAGTTCTACAGCATATATGGCCAACCCACTGCCACTTTAGCTTGCAAATCCTATGGGCTGTGTCGATGACTTTGGTTCGCTGTCGTATCACCTCGTTCCTAACACAATCATTAATCGCGACGCTAAAAATTCCAGACAAAATTCTAGCCTCGTGAGTTTTCAACAGCTCAACAAAACAACAGCAAGAACAACAGCTGTTCCTTCGATAAAACCGCGTCTTGAGTTCTTAGCCTAAGGAAGCGAACAACGCAGGACAATTAGTACTGCAGATAGAAGGAAAACTGGATAATAACAATCATCATCAACATCCTACCGCAGTCCACTGCTGGACATAGGCCTCTCCCATTGCACACCACTGTGATCGATTTTGGGCTTCTCGCATCCAGCTCCTGCCAGCCATCTTACGCAGGTCGTCACTCCACCTAGTCTGTGGGCGTCCTACACTACGTTTACCGTTTATTGGATAATAACAATGTACAAACTATTTTCTGGTTAGCATAATAGTATAATAGACCTAAACTTCCTTTCTACAGAAAGGTTTATTTTCAGCAGCTGTTGATGGCGAAGGACCTCTGACTCCTGCTGAAGTGGCATCAGTACTGACCTGTACGAGTGTCTGGTGATGCGGATGTGCAGGTATATGAGCGGGGTTGCTGTACGAGTAGGTGGTTATCTGACCGTCAGACGGGCCGTTGAGCTCATTGGCGTCCCACGGCTCCTGAAATACGAGCTGTAGTGAGTACTCACGTCGATGAGTGACTGGTGGTGTTCAAGGTTGTGGTATGCTGGGTTGTGGTATGTGTAAGACGGTATGTGACTATCTGGCTGACCGTTCGTCTCCGGGATATCCCAGTCCTCCTGGCGTAAACCAATCGCAACTTAGTTACATTATTTGATGGGTCTGTTATTATAAGAGTTAATGACTGGTAATAATTGAATTATTAGGTTCGTTTCGATTGAAATTGTGTGATGAGTTATGTGTATTGTGTTTGGGTCTTATTTATCTATAATACTTATATGTATGTCTATGTTTATTAGCAGAATATTTGCTGACAAGTTATGAATAGTATGGGACCAAATTGCCCTGCATGAATTATTATAATATCAGTGGCATTATAAATAAAAAACCAAAAACGAGTTTACATTGTCAGTTCTTCAAAGAATTAAGTGTTTCTTGTAATCTAAAAAATAGTCAGATGAAGTTGATGATTAGCTTCTTAATAATCATGCCATACAGAACGTGTATTAGTGTATTTATAGTCGTCACAAATTAAGAAGCCCGTTTTGACATTTGTCATTTGACATGCCGCATGTAAGAAATTGAAAAATCAAATTTATAATCCTATTTAATTACTATGTTACCCATACACTATCACAAAACGCGTATCATATAAATAAGCATCAAGTTTAACTTGATATTGAAAAATTGCACTCAAAAACACGAATTAATCGTATTAGTTACGCCACGATGACAAATGTCAAACCGGGCTTCTTATTTTGTGACGACTATGAGTCATGTGACTCGTTAAGAACTAATGGAATAAAGTTCTCATTGGAACCAAAGTTGTATTACTGAATAGATAAGGTGAAAAATATCTCGAAAAGTTACTGCTATGGTATAGAGTTGTATAATGCGATAAAATAACAAATATTTTTATAATGAAACTGTAGTGTATGGGTCTATTCGGTCCCCTCATTTATTAATTAAATCAGTCATTTTAGTATTTATGAGTGAAAAGGAAACATTATGTCATCGGTCGTAACACTGTCGACCGAGGGGGTCTAGAAGCCCACAAAGGGCAGCTTACCCTTAAGTAGAAAAAAATTACTGTTGTGCCCGTTTTACTTTTCTTAAACCGTCTCCTTTTATTAGAAGCCACCTAAAGTATGTAGCCCCAAAATTTTAAGAGACATCTAAGCACTTAGGTCTCTTCTAAAGATTGATAAAAACGAATATGTTGCTAAGGGTTAGCTAACTGGGGACGTTAGTGAAAATGACCACAAATCCATTAAAAATGAGAGTTCTAAGATTAAACAAAAAAGCACACGAAATTGAAAAACTTAATAATAAACATAAGTTTTAAATTTTTCAAACAAGTGAAGAAAAATTTGACAAGACAGTCATAAACAATACAATAAAAACTAGATAATGAATCTCCAAGCAAGGCAAGCCAAACAGAACCAAACAGAACCAGTTCTTAGAGTGTGGGTGTAGGACTTACAGCGCTGGAGTTCTGCTGCTGTTCGTCCAGGTCGTTGCCGACGCTCTGCGCGGCTGCACTGGGCGTGAACACCTGTAACACAGATCATATTATTCAACTCGGCCATTGGGGCCGCCATCTTTTATTCATTCATTCCAACCGTATCGCAGGTGAACTCCGGTCAGCGTGACATTTAACGATATATATATTTGAATATATATTTACAGCTGTATTGTCAATCCTTGGGATGTTCAACATCTACAACAAAATTCATTCCATATAGTATTATCTACCGACATGCGATTTTTTTTTAAATTCACAAATAAACTGACAACCAAAACAAGTCAAACCATTTTATCATCTGGTGCTATCGATTTGGACTAAAATTTCCCTAAAAAAAAACGAAAAAAAACTGCAACCAGTTCAATATTAGATAGTAGTTTTGATTATAGTTCAGTGGACTTACTTTACAAGATTTCTATAAAACCTAAATATTTGCTGATAGATAAGGGGCCGTCCATAAATCACGTGATGTTTTTGTCCTTTTTTTAACCCCTCCCCCCTGGCGATACGTCGTGAGGTTTAGGACACCCCCCCCCCCTCCCACCAAAATCACATGAAGATTTTTATTCTTTCAAATAATCTTAAAATTTGGCCTGGAAACGCCGCGAGTCAAGGGGACACTGCACATAGTTTTCGGTTTGCAAATCGCGCGGCTTAACGAAAAAATAAATACACGTGATATCTTTTAGTATACCCCCTTTCCCCTTGTGATATTTCGTGATTTTTGTCAAACCCCCTCACCCCCCTTTCGAGTCGCACGTGTTTAATGGACGGCCCCTAAAAACTAGAGTAAAATTAATGTATACAAGTGAAACATTTATAAATCAAATAATCTCAAATCAAAAGGATGAGTTACATGCACAAGCAGATTAGACTTTTTGCTAAAGGCAATATTATTATAGCTTTAAATTATTATCATATTTCCCTTTCATATTAAATCCTCTTTTTTAATTAAGACGCTTTTGTCCCAGCAGTGGACTTTTAAAACCTGCTAGTGTTTGGTTCACAGCAGAATGGTGCGAGTTGGATAAAAACTATATTAGTCAAAATGTTGGCCTAAAGAGGTTTGTCTTGTCACAGTCATCAGGTAAAAATATTAAACTTGGGTTACCTTAGTGTCTGAGAGAGATCCTGACCACTCCTCGTTATCCCAGTCTTCTGTGGTAGGGAATGGGTCGGCCATGCTGCCCACTGTACACAAACATTAATCAATGTGAATTTACCAATGCATGAATGGTCAAAGGAAAATTGGAATAAGTTACTAACAATATGTATCTATGTAATATATAAAACTAGTAGATTCGATGCTAACTGCCTAGGTTAACATATTGCAATAATAAATAACACTAGCAAAGTTACCGTGGGTGACCATTGTTCAAAAGTTTGACATTAGTATTGCTATAAAATTTCAATAATTTGTTGTGGCAGTCGCTTTTTGTAGAAAATTGAAGTCCAGCCATAGATTTAAAGTGCACTGTGTGTATTGTATATGTATTTGTGTTTTGTATATATTTATTACTTTCCCATCTGTATATATTGTACCAGGTACTACCCTACATTTTGATGCCTGTAAGAGATTGCCTTCGAGCGATAAAACCGCCACTTGTACCTCCTAATTTGAAGATGTCATTTATAAAAAAATAAGGACAAGCTCACACAGAGCTGGGTGAGATGTAGTGTGGTGGGTGTGGTGTGGGTACGTACCGTTGTTGGACGTCGGGTCCTGCCACGTGGAGGAGGGCGGGCCGCGTCCGGGGCGGGCTCTTCTCGCGCCCCCTCCCCTCGCGCCCCGTGCACCTCCCCGCCCCCGCCCCGACCCGCGACCACGCCATCCCCCCTCGCTGCGCTCCCCCCGCTCTCCACGTTCCCCTCGCTCGCCCCGCTCCCCTCGCTCGCCCCGCTCTCCACGTTCGCCAGACCCCCGACCTGACAAACGCATTTTCTCTACACCAGAACCGATGCAACATTAAATATACATTATACGATCACATGTAAGCTCAAGCGTAATTTAAAATCAGTTCTATTTCAGTTAGTTTAGCAGCCGTAGCATTTTCATTTATTCATAACAAAATATTATGTAGTTTTTATGATTAAAACATTTATTTTGAGTAGTTTCAATAAGCTTTCTAATTGATAGTAGCGACATAGTGAGACACATACGTGGGCGGGGTCCTGAGCGACTGCGTGTGTCTCGAGGCGGGTCGAGTTCACCGTTGCCGGCCGGAGCGGGCGGTTTCTTTTTCTTTTTCTCACTCGTTTGCCACTCGCCCTGTTGAACATACATTAGGCAATATTTCAAGAAGATAATCAAAACTTCACACTTATTTTACTAATACTAAATGGAATTCCAATGTAATGTACATTAGAATTCCATTTTTTTTATTGAAGCACTGGTATCCATGTAAAGTTTGATCTTGTATTTTAAATACCAAAGCCCTTGAAAGAGCTAAAAACCATTTATACTACACCTAATCGGAACAGTAGTCAATATTCCCTGAAAATGAAAAGAGAACGTTAGTCTTTTCCTTGACCTGAATAAGCGGGAGGAAAAAATGTATGAAAATCCATTTCTAACGTGTTTTAGCGGGAGAGAAATTTGTATGAATTTTCATTTCTCATTGTTATCTTATCTATGGCGCGCGCCTGCCCAAGGAGTTTTCATATAATTTAAATATGGAATCTCCGTGCCACTGACATCCTTTTGTGAAGAATAAAAAAAAAACAAAAGCGCGAAATATTGGTCAAATTCTAAGCTAAATTGTGTCTTACATGGTGTCTTACCTTTTGATTTTATTTTAAAAATACTTTAAATGTTCCTCACAGGTGTAGCATAAAGCACTGTGTAGCACTCGGGTGAAAGTCCCATTCCTACCTCGGGAGTATTGTGGGCCTAGGCTGCGCCTTTGGGCCACAAACTGCTCCCTCGCTAGTAATCGGTCCCTTTCCTCCCTCGGTGAACAATGTACTAATACATAACACAACATATCACTACAATATTATATAAAAATCAACTGTATCCTGGTAATGTATTTCCCATGAATTTTCTTTCTAACACGCGGATGGTTCCTCGGCTTCTAGAATCCGAGACGGCGTGCGGTTTTGGCCAGCTGATGGTATCCGAAGGGATGGCAGAACAGAAAAAAATGGCAATGTATTATGTACCTGTATCCGTTGGCTTTCCTCCAGTAACAAGTTGCAAGCGGCCACCATGTCATTGTCAGAGTCGTGAAGCGCCGAACAGACCTCCTCCTCAGTGCGACACGTCATCTCCATTAGCTCTAGCACCTGGAACACCATAGACAATTCATTAATATTTATTACTATAGCAGCACATTGCAAAGTTCAGCAATCATTTCAAGGTAATATCATCATCATCATCAACAGCTTTTAACAGTCCACTGCTGGACATAGGCCTCTCGTTGGAAAGGAGGTTTTGGCCTACTATACCACGCTGACCAGACGGGTTGGTATAGGGTTGGGTTTCAAGTTTTCCTCCTTTTTGCATCGATGTTGTCTTGCGTAGTTTATCCCTTAGTCGCCTTTTACGACACCCGCGGGGTGAATAGGAGTGGTGACACTGTATTCTTAATCGGTCACCACACGGACAAGGTAATATAGCTTAGACTGATTTCAGCACGAAAGGGATGGCTCTACCCTCGTACAGAAGGTCAACCTAAAATGACAGCATCCGTGCTGTGGCCCAATGATGCAGGAATATCTCATTAAATCTTATTAGTACCATCTCAATGAAGATGGTGAGCCCTACTCTTGAATCCTAATCATGCTTTCCATCAGGCAAAGTGACTTTAGTAGGTTTAAATATAAAATAAGACACCATACTCGGGTCAGTCAATTGTTGGCTGACCATACTATCAAGTAACCGTTAGTTACCAGGAGCGTCTCCGTGATTACTACACGATAACTAGTCGGTCTCGGTTGTAAACGTTGTCTTGGCAGTCCCTACCCGCATTCGGTCAGAGAGGAGACGTATAACCTTAACATTCTGACAAGAGCACTGTCCCAAATAACATACACTTTCAGATTTCTAGAAAAATTAATCCCATAATCATCTGATTCTATAATTTCTGATCCCGTCCCGTATACTATAGGGCTGTCAATTAATCTCGTCTTTTTTTTGGCATTTTTTAACCCCCCTCCACCTTGGTGATACATGGTGAGGTTTAAGACTACCCTCCCCCCCTATATCACGTGTATTTTTAGTATCTACGAAGAATCTTACTTTTTTAATATTAATATAATACAGGTATGAGTATCAACTAATTTTATAATAGAAAATGAAAGACTACAATGATTACGCTCAGAGATAGAGCAGAAAGGTTGCAGGTTGTTTTTGAGTGACATAAAAATAATGAAAGAAATGCTTAAATTAGCAGAAAAAATAAATACACGTGATATATTATTACAACCCCCCCCCCCCCCATGATATTTCGTGATTTTTTTTTAAACCCCCCCCCCCCCTTTGAGCCTCACGTGATTAATGGACAACCCCTGATCATAGCTCAGGCTCTGTCTACATTGGGATCAGATTGATGTGTGTGTGATGCTTCAAATGAATACTTTCATGAATCTAACTTATTTACCGCAGTAGAGGTAGTGTTTAATTTATAACAGTATTTGTTAAAAACACACCTGTGTCGCTTACCGTTAAACAACATTGCGTTGTGTATGTAATCGACACCGTTACTCGCTTTCCCACGGCTGGGAAAACTGACACGACTAATCTATAATTGTGTGTGAAATTCTACCGTGATTGTGTTAGTGTATGAATGAAGCTGTGCTTGTATGGGAGGCTCCTGCATACATGCACAATGTCAGTTTTAAGTGATTAGATAGTGTTCGTAACGAGCAACTGAATTTTTATCAAACTCCTAAATATGTATTTACAAATAATTAAACTTGAAGTATGTTTAATTCCTAATAGCAGCCCGAAGTTTGGAAGTTTGGCGGTGATTCACGCCCGTGCCTCGGAGAGCACGTAAAGCCGTCGGTCCCAGTTGTCATGAACATATATGGCAATCGTTATTGGGAAGTCAGTGCCCTCAAATATACTGAGAACTAGTTCAATCTTCGAATTTCAATTCTCCCTTAGGGTTACGGAGATCCGATGCCAGTCGTTCCGTGGAAAATTTGAAATTCAGGTAAAACCGGTTGAACTAGTAGCCGACCCCAAATAAACTTGGGAATAAAGAGCTAGGAAGAAGAAGTTTATTTATTTGAGTATGTAATTTCAAATTAATAACTTTTCACTAAAAGTATTTCTGTCTGTCTGTTTGTTCGGGTTAATCTTTGAAAGGACTATACCGATTTTGACTAGATTGGTGGATTGCTAATAGGGTTTATTCCCGGGAATTCTCGAGCCGAGAATTCCCGGGAAATCGTTGGGCTTTGTTCCCGGGAAATCTAGCTCGAGAAAAGTCGAGAACTCGAGAAATCATGTAGCCATATAGAAATTAAATTACCGTTTGTTTTGTTGCTTGGCGCCCAGGCCAAAGCGCAGCGGCACCCTTAAACATTGATTTCATACACTTGATACACTGCAAGCGCTCTGCGGTGTCGTTTTTACACGATAGTTTACGTAGTGTTTCACAGATTACGTGATAAATTGAAATCAATCAGGTCAGTATTTTCACTTTGATTGACACATCATGGCTTTATTATTTATTTTATTTTCATCAATAATATAATCTAAATATGATCTTAAATTTTACTAGGTACGAGTAGGTACCTATGTGTTCTTTTCTATTATTTTAGTCAAACTTTAATACATAAAATAACTAACGATACATTAATTATACTACTTAGTCTACTTACATTTCCTATTTTTGTAAAACAACAAGACACAAGCTTAGTTGTTAATTATTCTTATATATTTTTCTTATGTAAGTAATTTGAAATTAGTTAATGTGTCATTTTAAATTTGTGAGACGAATATTGCAAGTTGTGTTGTGTGTGTGTGTATATCACATACTATTCAATAGGCTTATTATTAATTTGAATTGCGTTTGTTATAGATTTTACCGAAACGTCACTATAACAGTAAAGATGAAAGCATCAAAAATATGAAAATATTAAAATCTGCAAATGCGCAATGCATAAAGTGCCAAAAAAACATTGTTTGTAAAGGTTCAAATACTAGCGGTTTGGTGAGATATTTAGCACATGTGCATAAAATCAGTAAGTATTACTAAATGCCCGCAATCTGAATCTGAAGCATCTACAAGTTCAGGTGTGAGTGCACCGAAAAAAAGGTCTGGGTATGAAAGTATGCAGCAACAGAAACTAAACTTTAAAACTCCACCGATACAATAATTGGGTGTTTTTTTTTAATTGAATTAGCTTATTTAGATTAATGTTTTTGAATAAAATAAATAAAAGTTTTGTAATTAATTTAATACTTTTATTTGAGAGGGAAACCATTGAATTTGTTGAGGTTATTGCAACCAAATAATATGAGAAAACGTACGTAAATGTAAATTTCTCGACAACCCGAGAAGACCCGAGAAATTAGCTTCGAGAATTCTCGAGACCCGAGAAATTAAAAAGCTCGAGAAATCATGAACCCTAATTGCTAATGACCTAACGAATAATTTAAAATATTTTTTTAGACTAACTTCGATCCGCGGCGTTACTCGTGATTTACTACAATAACCACGGGTACTAATGCAAAAACTACGTTAAAACGGATACCGTAAGCTATAGGCAAGTTATGCTAATCATAATAGTAACGTGTTCTAAGCACTTATGCCTATAGTAATTTGTGAATTCTCTAATATATTATTAAATCGCTTCATATAATTAATTCTGTTACCTAGTTCTTCCTAAACAAGAATAAGAAACCGCTAACATTTTTATGAAACTTTCACCATTGTACAGCCAAATGAATAATTTAACCTCCGTGGTACACAATATTTTTTTTGGAAGTGTTAAATTTATAAAAAATAATATTTGATACTTGAATGACTTACAAATGCCTTTTGTGTGTTTATTCAGGAGGTCTGAGAATAGTACGTAAACTATTTTCTATAACCATAGGTAATAAAGGCGTTTAACATCGTAGCCTTGCCAATCGCAGGCATGGAGCGTCACTCATTCAAAATATTCAAGTTTTACAGTATAATTATTATCAAGAACTTATTAGAATAATGGAACAAAGAGTATTGATTTAGCATAATGGGAAGAACCACAACAGTACTTTCTACTTTTCGAATTTGATTTCTTTCATTTAAAAACTACGGTCGATTCTCTTAAAATAACCGATATCGCAATGTTTACACCTAAGAATAAAACTTCCATTTTATAAAAATAAACATGATTTAAAAAGGCGGGAATCCCAGTATTTATAACACAGATAACGTAAAATTATAGCGATTAATAATCCTAATTATACGACTCCGTGAATTCGTTTGTAACTTGATTTAAATACATGTAAGAAAAACATTCGCAGAACTCTAATAAGTAGGGGTCACGACCCTCAGAATTGGGGAAAACGACGCAAGGAGCAAGAAAGTAAGAAATTAGCTGTTTCTACTTATCCAGTAAATCCAGGATTAAGCAAAGAGGCATGCAAGTTGAAACGTGAAAAGTGACATTTACGCTTTCGTCACATAACATCGTTTGCGTCTCCCAAAACCCCCTCCCTCATCCCTTCAATGCTGAGCAAGAAGGAATTCAATGCAATAGTATCACTCCTCTGAAGACAACTCGTTTTTTTTTTTTCATGAGAGTGCCAAGATCTGCCTGATGGAAAGCATAAGCAGAATCCAAGAGTCCTTACTATACTCATTTCAAATACCATTCACACACAGTATCACAGAATACATAATATGTAGTACCAGTACAGAGGACTCACTCCGAAAAATAAATTAAAGTTATAGATACCCTCGGTGTCAAAAGATTAAGTTCAATTCAGATCGCACAGCGCCGAATCACTACGATTTTATTTACCTACAATTGCGTCTCTTTCTATCGTGTAACTCCTAACTGTTCTGACGATGTCTGTTCGACCGGCGTGTCTGACCAGGCAGGCAGCCGGCCGACTATACCTAAACTGCGTAGTGACACCCCCCTGACAGTATGGTACTCTATTGAGATGCATCTTCACCACCAACAAAGGTTTTCTGTGAGAGGGTAGTACTGCCTCGATGTAGGCGGCCCATTCGTACTGACATCAGCCTGTCTCTACGACCTGAGATTTCTGCCGAAGCACGGTGGGATAGCTATCTCTCACGTTAAATTATACAACGTTTATTTATAATACAACTGCCTGAAACTCTGTTCTCAGTCGTTAATTTATAGGAGTCGATATCTATATTTAGTAAAGTTTACGTAAAACGAATTCTAAAATGAGAGAACTCTTAGAAATGTCTTTCAAATGAAGTTTCTCAAGCGCAGTTATCGTTGAGTGAATTAATAAGGAATGCTTATAAAATTGACAACTTGACGGTCTTTTCAGAAGCAAAAACTTGTAAGATTATTCAGTGATTATTTTGTGAATTATATTGGGTAACACCGCGAAACAAGCCTAGTCTTACAAGAATTTGCTTCTCATAACATCAACTATATGCCAGTGAAAGTTCTGTCAAATCAGTTCAGCCGCTTAGAAATAATCCGGAACATATATGTAGACAGACAGACAGACGAAAATTTTGGATGTCAGTACCATATAAAACTGTTAATTTGATATAACAGACGACACTTGTTTTTTTTCAGATGTTAATAGCTTTTATCAGTTTTAAAGAACCAGAGAATATATAAATGTCAACTCACCATTCTTCGAACGTCAGACGCGTCATCGCTTTTACGATCGATCATGTGTGCCATTCGGAGCTGTTCTGTTGTTGCCTGTGGACAATATTATAAATGTTATACAATAAGGACTTTTGAAACATGTGTATGAGAAATCGTTGATCGGTAATCAATAAAAATGTTAAAATCGGTCTGCACAGATTCATCAACAACTGGGGATTGGCAAGACAACGTTATGTGCAACGTAGTCTTACCTAGTTGGATGTTTTTAGGCCGCCCGAAGCCTCCTAGGTGGAGGCTTGCCGACTGTTATTCTATGATAACAACCGGGACCGACTGGTTAACGTGAACTCCGAATCACGGAGACACTGACGGTATCATATCACTAATGGTCACCCATCCAGATATTAACCTACTTAAGTTGCTTACCGTAATTGTTGTGTGTGCGCCACACGGATTAATCGCAACAATTTATCGCGACGTGTCTATTTTAATCTATCGTTATAAACTCTCACTTCAAGGTTATATATTTATATATTACTGATGTTTTAATAGATACATTATTAATAATAAACAATTGGCAACTCGAGAAAGGGCTTTTATTGTGCCTCTTTTTTTTTGTTAGCCTACCAAAGTGACGACTCTGATGGAAAGCATGAGTAGGATCCACTATACACATTGCGATAGACAACACAGTATGGTGACCCATACTATTGCGTCTTGGAGATGCTTCTGCATCGTTAGGCCTCCGGTCTGCACTCTCTCTATCTCACTCACGTATCGTAACGTAGGTTCATCTACTGCGAGAGGGCATTACCGCCCCGGCCAACCATAATCATTTGTTTGGCAGAATGTAAGTGTACAGAGTACAGAGTGTGGTCTTAAAAGTTAAACATGTCCCATTTACATCCCTACGACTATACATGGTATGCAAATATTTGGATACACTTTATATGAAATTAATCAAATATCGCATCTAAATTTCAAAACTGTTAATTAGGTAGGTATGTCAAGAAATGAAATTAGAAAATTGACAAATCCGATCGTTCAAAGTCGGCCCGTCGTATGTTTACATTTACAACACTTTCCCAATACAAATCAGTGATAATTATTTCAATAAATTACCTTTTAAACAGTCACCGTTGTGTGTATTTTTGGCAATACAATATCTAACAGCGATTACTGGCTACGTTCATAGATATTTGATAAACAGTTGTTGACCTTGAATCACGGAGTAGTGTCATTGACACCAAAGTTAGCCTCTCACGGTCGCGGAAAGAAATTGTTACGAAAATGAGCGCGGCCATTTTTTTGTTTGTTACAATATTGTTTGTTTCCTCTTTCTAATGCGGATTGTACGTTTCTTTGTATATTTTTGGATGTTTTTTCTCTAATATTTTATTTTATCTTCTATGTATTGAATTGAAAATTAAATGAATCAAATCACATGAGAACGGGAGGGCTGATGTAATATGGTTTTTCTTGATTATTTAGATTATTGTGGAGTGTTTTTAGTCATAGGGATAAAAAAATTTCATTTTCTATTTTTTTTTAAAGAAATTCTGCCTAATATTCAGTAAAATTTTATATATAACCAGCGACACGGCCCGACTTTTCACAGAGGTCTTTAAATTTATCGGGTTTCCTCTTCTACAATATCTATTGCTGAAAACTATCAAAATCCGTCGAGTACGATTTAAAGGAAAGAAGGTTTTTCGATTTCAATAAACATTTTATATATAAATAGCAGATACATATATTTTTCCAAGAATGTACGTATAAAACGAATGTTACAATTATACTTTAAACTTCACGCTTATCAAGTCGACTTAGGTCACCCGGAAGCCGATGCAGCTACATAATACGCCTTTATCCTATATTTAGTTCAGTACCTAGCTTTTAAAACGTGATAGACTAAACGCGTGATTGTAATACAATATTATATACAATATACAATAATTGTGCCTGCTTCGTTGGTCTAGTAGTTGGCGACTGCTGACCAAGAGGTCTTGTGTTCAAATCCCGGGTCGGGCCAAAACTGTCGTTGGGTCTTCCCTACAGAAAAGAAGCAAATAGTAGACACGCTGATTTCAGCACGAATATGTCGGCTTGACCGGGGCAGTACTACCCTCACACAGAAGACCATCCTAATAATGACAGCATTCTTGCTGTCGTATTTCGTTGGTGAGTGTGAGACCGGAGGCCCAATCATTAATTAAGAGAATGATGCAGAATCATCTAATCAAGCCGCTATGGTATGGGTCACTATGCTACATTACCTACCCTCACAATGAGGATGGTGACCCCCTACTCCTGAATTCTACTCATGGTCAGGCAGAGTCGTTCAGTGAGTTAAAGCGAACACGAAGGTGGTAAAGCTAAGTCCAATACCAGGGAATATAGGCATCACTCGTTAAACAGAACTGATTTACAATTCACTTGAGATGATTATCAAAACTTGGCAACAATCCAATGATATAACTTAGACAATCTTAAGACTGCTATTTGCATGATAATAAAGAGAAATAGGGTTACGCATTACTATGGGTATTGCTAAGGATAGTTCTCTTTCAGAGGTCAAAGATTTCTTTAAGAACACGCATCTGTAAGTATCCCTCATTTTTGGAACATTTTCCATTTCTTTTAATAATACAGTCTATGCCCTTCCTCGATAACTGGGGTATCCAACACTGAAAGAACTTTTCAAATCGGATCAGTACTTTTTGAGATATATCGCGTTCAATCAAAGACACAAGCACTTTAGCATAATAATATTAGTATGTGTAGGTTCAAAAGGTTATAGATTAAGGAAAGTTAAATTCGATACAAATTAAGGCCCGGGCTTTTCTAAAAATAAACACCATGAAGAACGATTTGACCTTTATTGAATAAAGGCAGCCTAACGACATGAATCTCGTAAGTGTAGGTAATCTTTAAGAATATTCTAGAGTTGAAGATACTGTTGTACAGGAAACTTCCTTCGTCGTATTTGATAATTTTATATTGAAATTGAACATAATACTGCTGTGTTGTGCAATTCTTCTAGATCCATCAAAGACTTTTGGCGAATGTCTTCGTTTCTGACCCCATCACGCAAAGGGATACCAAGCATTGTTCTCTCCATCGCTACCTGCGCAAATAATATGTCAATGGGCCGGACATGTCTGCCGAAAGAACGATGACAGATGGAGCCATAAAGTTCTAATTCTGGATGCATATATCCAGCAGCAGATGCAAATATGCTGAGGAAGCAGAAGAAGAAGACTGTTGTGTAAAGCAATGCTACGACTCTGGTAATGATGTGATAGTGTTTGATGCAACTTATTAATTTAAGATGCAATGTGTTTAATTAAAATTACGTGTTAAAATTGGATTCAAAGAACTGCTCAATTATAGGCGGAAGTAACAGGTAGAACGAACTAAGACGTCGGCAGCAGAACACTGACGGAAAAACACTTGTAACTAGTGATGTGCCGGATATCCGAGAGAAAATAATCAATGTCCGTATCCGTTACTTTTTATCGGATCTTAAAAAAAACTTATATACTACCAGCTGATGCCCGCGGCTCCACTCGCGTTCTAGAGGTATGAAAAATAGATGTTGGCCGATTTGCAGACCTAACCGATATGCACACAAAATTGAATGAGAATCGGTCAAGCCATTTCGGAGGAGTTTAATTACAAACACCGTGACACGAGAATTTTATATGTAAGACTTTAACGTAGTAAGTTTTTTGTTTTTTTTTTCAAAAGATATATCCAATATTTCAAGTTACTTTTTAAAATTTAATGTTTCATCTTTATGACAAAATAAGACTGAAAGAATAATTTATCATTAGATGAATAATATCATATAAAAACATATGAAATGCAAGTTGAAGTACGTCATGGTACTTAATCCACCGCGCTGTTATTTGAAGGTCACATTTTCAGATTCAAATAATACAAAAATTGTTACCGCGAATCCTACTAATATAATAAACGTGAAAGTTTGTGAGTATGTACAAACATACATATGTAAAAACTACTGAACGGATTTGGATAAAACTTTACAGTAATATAACTTATATATCAGAATAGCACATAGTCTACTGCAATAATCGAGATAAACGCGGGCGGAGCCGCATGCGAAAGCTAGCACCTTTATATTTCCAACGACCAGGATTCAACTAGAAATTAACTTTTATGAATGATTTGATACGCTTACTAAGACAATAAAAATGTTTGCGTAACCGACTTAAATTCGCTAATATAACTGTTATATAAACAAGAAATCGGATTTCTTAACTCATTTGGAGTAAAAATTCATGCTTGAACGTCAACTTAAATACACATTTTGATTGAAATTTGCTGCATTACGCTGAAAAAATATTTAATTGCCTCTAATTGCAATGAGTGTGTTCATATTTCGTTACTTGCAAAAGATTTTTTGCGAAGAAGACAAGGTTTTAGGTATTAACTGTTTTCAGACTTTCGTGACTTTTACACATACTCATGTTTTTACTGTAAACGGGACTTATTCGCGATAAAATTAAAAAGGTTAAGGTTATACCGCTCGTGGTGACAGGTAGACCCGTGTCTACCCGTGACCACGTTCGAAACGTCGGAAAATAAAAGGTATCGTAACCTTTTTAATTTTATCGCGAATAAGTATCGTTTACAGGAAAAACATGAGTTTTAGGTATTGCTTTCGAGTGCTGTATCCAATGCCAATACCTCTCGAATTTTGTTTTGATAAAAGTCCGTGACCTGTGTTGTCCCCACACTATTAGTTGTCCTTCAGAGAGAACTCACTTTTTTATAATTCATCCATTTATTTATTTATTCTAATTGTGATGTATTGTCTTTGAAAACAGTTTTTATTGACTTGATATTGAGACAACCTTTATTATGCTATGCAGAAACAACAATTCCTTTTCGCAAGTATATTTTTCAAGCGAATTCAACTAATCTTATCTTTTTACGGGTTAGTATTAAATAAAGATTTTGAAACTAACAAATACTGTGGTTTTCTTTGCAATTCTTTATAATTAAATAAGTATAGATATATTTCGTCAAACTAAAATATTTATTGATACAGAGAGCACCAGCCTCCCTAGCCAAATTGCAACATGTTTATCGTTTTCTATTCTATATTCCATTCCATTTCTTTATTCTCTTGTTTGATTGGCTAATATTTTAGTTTTGATCACATGACTGAGTGACATTAGCCAATGAAACAAGAGAATAGAGAAATGGAATGGAAAACGACAAACGCGTTGCAACTTGGCTAGTCCAGCAGTTGCAGCAGAACGCAACTGAACTCTGGTCACCTTGAGGGTTAGTGAGTTATTATTACAGGGTTTTACTCTCATTCCAAGAATTGTTGTTCTATTTAAGTTCTATTTTGCCAGTGCATTACTATTAACAGCTCTTTCTTTGACTGCCTCGTTGGTCTAGTGGTTAGTGTATGCGACTGCTGATCGAGAGGTCTCGGGTTCGATTCCCGGGTCGAATCAAATGTTTGTGTGATCCGCAAATATTTGTTTCGGAGTTTGGGTGTTTTCTATGTATATTTTGTATGTATTTACAAAAAAAAAGTATGTTGAAGTATTTATATCAGTTGTCTAGTTACCCATAATACAAGCTCTGCTTAGTTTGGGGACTAGATGTCGTTGTGTGTAAAATGTCCGAAACATAAAAAACAAAACAATAAACTGCTTGTACTGTATCTTCTGTAGCTCACATGTACTTCTGTATTTTCATTTCGATGTTTTTGAGCATCTTATTTCAATACTAGGTTTTTTCCGCGGCTCCACACGCATGTATGTGGGTGACCGCGGTAAATAGTAGTAGTCTATGACCTTTCTCAAGAATCAAAGTCTCTACGTGCCAAATATTACGGGAATCTGTGCAGTGGTTTAGCCGTGAAAGCGTAACAGACAAACATGGATAGTGTGGATTTTTCATTAAATTTACTTTTAGTCGTGAATAATGCTCCTATGTAAAAACTCCTTACCTGTGGTTTGACCTTTTCCTTGGTCTGGGCTTTTTCTGTGGTCTTTCGTGTCTCCTGTGCGTGCTTGCCATCTTTCGCGCCGCCCTTCGCACCACCCTTGGTGGCGCGCGCACCCAAACTCATCTTTAAACTATATACGTTATATTTACAGCCTCTATTTACAAGCAGCTGGAACAAAGAAAAAACCTTTAAAAATATAAATCAATTACTTTTAATTTACATATTTATAATATGCACGGTTGGCCTAGTGGCTTAAGCGGTCGCCACGACGCTTCCTACTACGCCAAGTGTCGTGGGTTCAAATCCCACGTAGGATAGTATAGGATAAAAATATAGGTGAATAAAGAAACGGAACGGATGATGATGTACTTCAGGACGATTTCGGGCCAGTCCCAAGGGAGACCAGTTAATTACGTAGTAGATATTACCTCAAGTGAACAAGGTGCACCCTCTGTTCCCTCACTAGCATAATACGATGGGACGGTTATCCGACACGACCGCAAAGACATCAGACGTAAGACTGCCGCTTGACTTTTGTGTTATCACGTCAGTTTTCAAATAAACAGAAACTCATCATAATTGGTGCACTGGTTTTAAAGATACGATACCGCGGACAAACTGTAACACCTGTCTTTTTGCGTCACGAGTTATAATGTGAAAGAAAAACCCATGAAAATACTAAAACTCGCCTTTTCCCAAACACAGAACTAATGTAGCTCGATTTTTTGCCCCCGAAAACCCCCAAATATGAAATTTTAGCGAAATCGTTGGATAATAATCGTCCCGCATGAGCAGAGATATCACAATTCAGAATTGACGCAATTCTGGATATTGTTTACTTTAAGAATGAATGTACATAGGTATCATTGTTAACCAATTCAAGAAAAATGAGATCGACCCGTCCTTTATTCATTCATTCAAACTGTCAACACCGGGGAACTGTATAACTGGTACCAACTGATACCAACTTTGGTCCCACACAGTCAATAGGGAGGAGGAAATTTTTAATAGTATAATGAATGGAAAAATACACAAAAAATCTTGAAGATTGGTCAGGAACGTCGAGATCATTCTGATGAGCCGACCAAATTTAACTAGTTAGCTAGCAGTGGTGATAGGGTTCGGTGTAAACTTATTTCATATGATTTTAAGTGCAGAAGCAACTCATTGGGCCGCCATAGTGTGGGTCACCATGCTGCATTCGCAATATGTGACTTGGTGACCACGACTCTTGGATGCTCATGCTTATCAACATGCAAAAAAAACACCCCTCAGAGTTCAGCGCATGAGGTCAGTTGTTAGATGGTTTTAGTTTAAACGTCACACACTCCTGGCTACCGTTACGATTTAAGAGATTCCACTCGTTTACTAAAAAAATAATAAAAAGCCATCAGATTCTCAAACAAGAATCCCATTTTGGTGCTAAATCTTATTTTTTTGGAGTTTAAATATTTATTAAACTACAATATTATATGCCCATGGGATATGTGTTGGCAGAATGTTTATAACAAGTTGCCACATCGAGTTAATCGCACAATGAAAGTACCTTGAGAAATCTAGTCAAAGGAAAAAAAATAAAGTTTGCTCGAAGTAGCGAAAATTTTTCCTCATATCGCTTAAGAAATAGAAAGACGCCTACGACAATCAAAATAGATATAATTCATCGAAACCTTGGAAACGCAGGTAAAACGAATCAGCAATATTATGTGGGTGTTATAAAAGTTACGTGACATTATCGTAATCAAAACTGACTAGCTGATTCATCAAAGCCTTGGCCTTAACCCAGATTACTTTGAGCTCCTATAACGTTAGCAGTTGGAAGATTCTTTTCAAAACAATTACAATTTTGGAAGCAATTAGGGGAGCTAAAATACATTGGAAAAACAATTATCTAATTACTAATTTTCCTTAATGGTTTTTGTAGATAGTTCGGCTGGAGTAAGCGATATCGCATGGCGTCCCTAGATCCGAATGGACGACGCTCTTTGGGGGGAGATTTTGTCCAGCAGTGGACGGCAGTAGGCTGAATTGCAGATCGATCAAAGCAAATTAGACATTTTGTGTAAGAGGTAAAACTGGTAAACGAGTGAATTGATGATAAGCTACCACCGCTGTCGATGGACACACAAGTTCAAAACTATGAAGGTATTTTGTGACCTCTGCCCTATCTGTATACTAATACAGATAACGTACTATACAATAAAACAAATCTTATAGACCTTATTTACCTACAATTAAGATTAAATTGTAATGCCAAGTTCGTCTTAAACAATTACCATATTATTTCCTGGTTTAATTGAAACTATACCAATTGCAATTGCTTCTTGTTTTGATAGTGATGTCTGGCTAGCCTAACAATCTATAAAGCGATAAATTTATCAATGATTGTAAACAAAACAACAACAAACTAGAGATATGAAAATAACTTTATATTTCGTACTAGCTAAGCCCCGCGGTGTTACCCGTAGTTGCTGTTGTTTTAAACCGCACACATCGCCGTGGAGCGAAGCTAGTCCATGAAAAAGTCCCGTCAAAATCGGTCCAGCCGTGCCAAAAATTAGTCGGAAGAAACAGACAGACAAATTGTTTAAATTTTTTTTGTATGATGTGTATACTAAATATTCAAACTGTTAATTCAAAAACTATTAATTTAAAATTACAAACAGATACTTCAATTTTATTTCTTTTTATAGATTACTACCAGAATTATATCAACATTGTTTACTTTCCATTATAAGATTTTGAGACTTCTTTGTGTGATGAAGTGAAAAAAATTGATCGACAGATTACGCGTTTTCCTATTTCCTTGTCCCTTTTCCTGTCAAAATACCCTCTCGCAAAGAACTTAAAGTGGGGATCATGGATCAAGAGGCAGATTTCTCTTCGATCCAGAAAAAAGGGTTCCATCATCATTCCGTTGAAACAAAGAATCCTTCAGTTCTGGCTGTTCCCAGGAGAAATACATAGACTTAAGAACAGAACAACCTTAAGTTCTAAACTCGTGGTGGATCTGGTTGAGAAAATGTGAAGGTACTCTTTTGAGATATAGCTCCAAAGTATATAGAATAATGAAAAAATGGGATTCATAGCCAACTAGCCTTAGGGAATTAGAAACAATCACCAAGGGTGAGCAAAGACAGCGCAGTCAGTCCTGGGGTGATCATTAGTGGCATGACACCATGAGCGTCTCCATGATTCACGTTAAGCAGTCAGTCCGAATTGTTATCATGAGATAACAATCGTGAAGCTTAGTTGGAGGCCTTCGGGCGGCTTAAAAGTATCCGGCCAAGTCTTGCCAGTCCCCAACCCGCACTCGAGCGGCGTGGGGACGTATGGCCTTGACCCTCTCTTGAGAGGAGACTCAGTCAGCAGTGGGACATTATGGGTCGTGGATGATTGAAGAAAAAGAAGACGAAAATTTGCCGAAACAGCAAACAATTAGATAAAACGGAAAAGTTTTGAAATCTACTGCCTAATTGGAGTTATGGCAAATTCTAATACACTCAGCTAATTTCGAAACAAACAATCAAAATGGTCTAAACATCATCATAAAGCAGGCACCACACTTCGCTATGCGCTATTCGTTATGCGGGTTATTCGCGCGCATACGGCGAAGTGTGGAGAGTATATTCGCCAATATTCGCTTTATTCGTACGCATCGAATAGCGAATGCACATATACGTCGACTTGTCGGTTTTTTGACATACTTCAAAGGACACGAATAAGGCGAATACACGCATCGACTGCCCACACTTCGGACGGGTAGTGAAGTGCCCTGTGCATAACTAACAATCATAGACTATAAAACAGTTTTTGAAATAGATAAATCAATTAAACGATTAAAATAACCTAACATTTGATCAAAATAATTAGACTTCATTTAAGTATTGTTTTTGTCAATTTAATAAAATAAAAAGGAAATTAAAATAATATGTTTCGTTCGTTCATTCACCATTAAAAATGACAATGCCCTGTGCATAACTAACAACCATAGACTTTAAAACAGTTTTTGAAATAGAATAAATCGATTAAACGATTGAATTAGTTTATTATATGATCAAAATATTTAGACTTCATTTAAGTATTGTTTCTGTAAATTTAATAAAATAAAAAGGAAATTAAAAGAATATGTTTCGTTCGTTCGTATGGTTTCGTTTTGTTCACCATAAAAATGACAATGACACATCTCTACAACACACATATTTGCCTTATTTGATATACCAGTACGAAGTGTGGTGGCGTGTTTATTGTTTGCGCGCATAACAAATATTCGGGCGAATACGGCGTAGACACATAACGAATAGCGAATAACGAAGTGTGGTGCCTGCTTAATAATTGCGAATTTGGGAAATACTTGTTGTTTATTTTACATAAATTGCTTACCTAAAGTTTCTGCATTGTTAAAGAATACTGTATTTTAGTAAATTGGCATCAAAGATTCTCAATACAAATAGTAGGGGAGCCCACGATGCTAAATGGGGATTTACTCGAGCGTCATAGAGACTTATTAGGTTGCAAAGCTTAGATGATAAAAAGAATTTTTTTTTATGTAATATATACCTTTTCATCGGTGGGGGAAGCGGCTATAGGTTTTTAAAAATGTAAAAAAATACTGTTGCATGGACATACTCGAGCGCGTCAGTTATTGATAGCATTAATGTCCTACGTATTTTTAATAATGTACGTATGTTAATCTGATCATTTGCATGATGCGGGTGGTTCTACGTAAGGGTTAAAAATGAAAAAAAATAAAAAATTATCGAGCGCGTCAGGTTTTCTAAGGGGGTGTTAAGTGCACCAAAAAAAAGCTCTCATTCAATAATCTGACGATTTCGATCTGACGCAAGCTCGCGGCCATTATTATAATGTGCAAAAAAAATTCGCCATTTTGAAATACTCAAGCGCGTCAGATTAAGATATATATGGTTCATTTTTATGTTCTAGACGTGCTGTCTCATAATCTGACGATTATCTAAAGGGATTCGCCTAATCTGACAAAAAAAAATTTTTTTTTTTCAATTTTTTAAGTCATTGGACTTAATTAATTGAGATGCTCAGGAAATAGCATGCAAACAAATAAGTGTATGTTTTTTAAGTAGAATACTTGTATTTATAAGAAAATTATTAAAAAAAAATGCCCAAGTAAATATATTTTTTTATAATTAATTGTGGGGACGGAGTGAGAGAGTAATAGATAGAGAAAAAGTGAGAGAGTAGTGGAAACGCGGAGAGGGAAATATAGGTTTCACCCAGCTGCACGCATTAAACTTTATCGACGATTTTTTATTATTTCGGCTTGCGGAAATCGTCAGATTATGTATTTTTCGTTATCCTTCAATTATTTCCTTCAAAATAAAAAAAAATGTGGCTACGCTCGAGAATGTCGAGATGACGTTTTTTTTTTACAACTTTGCTGCCCTCCCCTTTCTTTACGTCACTCTCAAATTGTCAGATTAGTGGAATATACACTTTTTAGCATGTAATTAACTCACCCTACCTTAATCTGACGCGCTTGAGAATTTCTAATGATCAATTTTTTTTTACTAATCTGATCCTTTATCCTTCACGGGCGGCTTTATATATGGAGTTCATATTTGGTGGAGGTTCTTAACTGGATACAAGGTATCGTCCTGTATATTAATCTGCCGCGCTTTAGTAAATCCCGAAATCCCCGCTTGGGCTCCCCTACTATTAATTAGAAAAGTCTCATGTGTCAATAAATCAGTTTAGATATTTAGACATTATATATAAGGATAGTTAAGACTCAAAATGGCATAAATTTTCCCATAGTAATATTTTTAAGAGGTAAAGTTTGATAGATAGATAGAAAAATCTTCATTTGTACACTGTGTTACAGATTTACAAAACAGAACATAAATTACGTATATTTAATGTCCTAAGGACGGCATTGATGAATTTATTGCCAAAAGCAACCTTTCAATGTTGGGGTATTCTCTGGATATACCTACTGAACCGATTTTGAAAATTCTTTTACCAATAGAGAGTCATATTATTTGTGTGAATGTCATAGGCTAGAGCTTATAACTGTAAATCCAGTCTGGTAAAAACCCCAGGAACCAACGAGCATGCATGCAGCAATTGATTGTGGACTAACAAGCGTAAATAAATTTATTTTTTCAATATATCATCCTCTAGGATATAGGCATAACATGTATGTATTTGCTTTAAATAAAGTCCTATTAACATAGACCTCCCAAAGTTCCAAGTATTTACTATGTCTGTTCTTAACAGCTATTTACAGTTAAAAAAGATAAGTAATCAAACATCATTCATTGTGACATTAAGACGCCCTCAATATATTAAATTAATTATGATTTCAAGTAATAAACATTCATTATTAATAGAAGGACCTTGACAGTGATAAAAATAGATGGTTTATTAAAAGCTGTTGTAGATGATGATGCTAAATAGAATTTACTGACATGGTTGGCCTAGTGGTAACACTTTCTACTGGGCATAGTGGTGTGGGTTCAAATCCCATGCACTTTGTGTTATTCAAAAATTATTGTAACCGTGTGTAGGATGCAGGCCTCAGCTAGTGAGTAATAATTATGAAAATGATATTCAAGAAAGCTATAAAGTAAACAACAGATAATTATGTAAATTGCAAAATTTAGAATTACAGCTTTTACTCGCAGTTATCCTTTAAAATGATTACTGATTATAGCTTATGAAACTTGCAAATTATGTGACCTTATATAGTTTAAAGTTCAACCTTCAAATTACAGTCCTCCGTTAGGGTTGCAGAGGTCTGATTCCAGACGCTCCATGGTAAAACTGATATTCAGGTAAATCTGGTTGAACTAGTCGCCAAATAAAATTATAAGGGAATAAGGCTAGGAAAAAGAAGATATAGCTTAAAGAATTGTTAGATAGGTTCAGTAGTTCCATAGATTACACGCAAAAATCTCACATACTATACCTCTTCATAATAATAACAGATTTTAATATATTAAAGATCTAGCTATATCTAGAATTATGCAGTTTGAATTAATTATTTTGTAATAATATTATCAAGTCTATTAACGTATCATTGAGATGTAGGTATCACGAAATATTTTAAAGGTCGTTGACCTCGACCTCAGCGAAATTTAATTGCGATTTTTTACAGTATGAATAGCATTATTTTTAAAAACATATATTTAAGTTTTAAAAATTAATGTTTCACACATAATGATGTGTCGATTTAGCGAAATAATAGGGAAAAATATGTAAATAATAAATGACTTGGCATAGGAATATTTAAATGAAGTAATATTATCAAATGTGCCGTTACAACACGAAGTACGTGCAATGTTTTGTAACCTGAATCTCTTGTAATCATTGCCTTAGCAATTGTTTTGCTTTTACAAGAAACAATTTATCAAAATATCAGCATTATACATCACCAACGATAACTAACAGGTTATTAATAATTAGTATAAGAAACATTTGAGAAAACACACCCACGAAACGAAGATAACCAAGATGATACAGACATAACCGTTCCCGAACTGAGGGGTACGCGGTAAAGAAGTAAACAAAACAATTGGGCGGATCGAGTTCAAACACTGATTTCACAAAAAAATACACAATTATACCGATTAGAACACAATACACGGACAACGTTACGTCCTTACCGACACATAGAAATCATTTTTTCAGCGTTTTTTTCGTTAAAATCGGAACAATGAATCATTGAATGTGGCAGTGCAAGGGCACCAGTCAAACATGAAATTATCAACAATTTCTACCGGAACGTCGGTGGAAATTCAACTTTTCAGTTTTATCACGCCATTTCACTAGCTCACGTCATCAGAATCAAACACCGTCAAGACGAAACTCAATAGGCCAGCGGCACATGTGGGGGACGCCATTCTTGAAGCACCTTTCTTGGTATCAAAATGACAGTCTTTGTTGACGAAATAAACGAGCACACCACCAATAATCACCTCAATTAAACGCACATCAATACACAATAACGATAAAAAAAATGTATTTACCTTATTTCTACAATAATATCCAAAATACAACTAAATTTCTAATAAAATTTACTAATTTTCATACCTGTTAGTGCGCTCAAACGCAAGCTGGTCACGTGACTATCTAGTGTTGGGACATGTGATTTTTTTTTTAAACCGGTTAAAGGATTGGCCAGTTCTAAAAAAATAAAAACTATTATAATCAGCAAACAAGGCATAGAATAAAAGATAAACAATATCAAAGTAATAATTAAATAGGTAACTGTAATCCTGTTGATGAGTTTTAAAATACATTGTAAGCCGATTCACTCGCACTTCATTCTTTAAGTTTTGGAATCGAATATTGTTTGTCTCATACAGTGCGTTCCACTAGGCGCCCACAACGATCAAAATGCTCCTTTAGTCGTTCCACTTAACGACCGCGGTCGTTGTGGTCGCGGCCAAAACGTCACTCATGACGTCATGACTTATGCTCACGCGAAGCTCGCGACGACCCATTTAAAAAGGTGGGTCGTGGTGATCATTGAGAATATTGGCAGCCTTTTCAAATGTCAAAGCATCAAAAATGGCGACCGTTAAACTTACGTTGAAGTTTTCTTTTTTCACAATCATATTTTCGTAAAATCGTATTCCATTCTTCATCTGAACTGGTTGAACTAGTACTTTCTATAAATTAATAAAATACACCACTAATATTAAATATAAAAATTAAATTATAAGTTTTTTAATTTAAGTCCATTTAAACAATAATTAATTATTATTTTCAAGGCTTACATCTACATTATAACCTAACCTCTTAAATCTTTTGTTTTTTTTTTAAATTTTTATATTATTTACCTCCACGCCCAAAACGCTCTATAATCCATTCCACTTGAGTTTACCATAGCAACGCTCACAAGCAAGTGGAACGGGAAAAACTGCGGTCGTGAGCGTGATCGTTGTGAACGCCAAGTGGAACGCACTGATAGATATTACTGTCAACACGTTTCTGTCATTAGGTTTAAATTATTTTCCGTATTTTTCAGATTTGTAAAAATAATTATTACCATTCCTTTCTGTAAGCTAAATTCATTTCTGTAGTATTTATAAAGGATGAGAAAATGGTTTAATTCATTGGATTAAAGCAATGGTAATTGACTTTCATGAAAAATAACATTAAGTAATTAACGTTGATCAAAAATAGCAAATTGGAGCTAATTTAAACGGGAAGGCATTTTAGATTTAAATGATTTAATCTAATATTTCATATAAATGTCTATCGAATTTAGAAGATGAATGCCATTACAAGTATCAATCACAACTTAAATCGGTTGTGAATTTGTGATTGATTTCGTGAAACAAAGTGGTTTTATCCTATTATTATTTACGTTGAACTTGGAGTACGGCAATATGCCTGTGACTTGGCGTATACTAGCCACTATTCTATAATAAGAAGTGATTAAGCACAATTCACATTGAACTATCACGTAATTGACTTGTTTCTTTTTTAATTAAGTTAATTTAATTTTCATAGCCCATTTCTAATGATTTAAATTTCAGAATAAAAATCGGGTAGGTTGGTTCTGATAGTTTTAAATCAAATATAAAAGTCATAACTTCTTTTACCATGTATTTCTTATGTTGTTGTTAAATAAATAATTATTTTTCGAGATATGCAAAGAATAACTTACAGAATAAGACAAAACAGTAAATACCGGTTTTTTTGAAACTTGGAATACCGATTTTCGATGTTCTCAAAATGCTTGTTGTAGGGCGTTCCAATTTAGTAATCTGTGCGCCGTTTACAGCCACAGCACAGTTTAATAAAAAGAAACGTTCAGAAACGGAGAGAATATAAAAGCATATCATATTGAAAATAATAATGGAAAAGTATTTTTAATTTTTATAAGATGCTAAAATCAAACTAATCTCATTACAGTTGTTCCAAACATAATTCAATAAACTATATATTTAGTCCATTAGGGTAAAACGATTTACAAGTTAACAATCAATGTCCAGTCGGTCGCTGAACGAAACAAAATTTCCCGCTTTAATATCTGTCAAAACAATTGCATTTCAATTGTGATTTGTGATTTCAATTTGTATTTTCGGTGTACATTTTGTAACTTTATTTATTGTTTTGCTGTCATTTAAGATTAATACGTGTGTTGTGTGTTATGTCTCTTCTTGAAGATGTATTCCTGCAGGATGAGGCAAATGAAGCTGAGGATCTTGAAAGAGTGATTGAAGGTGACGGGTATGATGAACACCCGCGGTCTCTATCACCTACTGATGATGAAAATGATGGTGGAAAACGCGAAGATGAAGCAGGTAAGCGTTAAATGTTCTGTGGAATAAAACATTGCAAATAAATAGATAAATATTTTGAACATCTTACACGTCATCTAGTCCCAAACTAAGCAGAGTTTGTGCTGTGACTACTAGACAACTGATATAAATATACATAGAATAATTAAATACATATGAGGTATAGAAAACACCCAAACAAATATTTGCAGATCATACAAACATTTGGTCCAACCCGGGAATTAAACCCGAGGCCTCTCGATCGGCATTCGCAAACGCGAACCACTAGACTAATAACACTGAGCAGCAACAAAAAAACAAGTACGATTCCTTTACTTCATGAGTCAATTTTTGCTAATTTTGGGTTAAGAAAAACAATTATGACTAAGTATAAAATTTATTAGCTCTTTATTTTTTGATTAAATGATGAAAATTATTGTTTCTAAGAAATTGGTAAATGTGAATTACATATGCTAACAACATTTAAAGTGTGATTGCACTATCATTAATGATTTTTAAATTCAAAATTCTTCAAAAAACACTTGCTAGGTATTTGGATCTACGAAGAATAAAATGTGCTTCCTAGGAAAACACACAGTAAATTAACACATTATTATGTAAACATAACAATTATCCATTCGATAAGATTTTAAATCCATGTACCATTATGGGTGACTGAGGAACCCTTACCTGTGAGTGGCATGACACACACTTGGCCGATTTTTATATATAGATTGGTAGATACTTTCATATGCATTTAGTATTTAAAAAAAGTAAAACCCACCTATGACATAAACCAATGATGAAAAACTATGAAACAAATTTTAACAACATAGTACTTGTACACAATTAATTATCAATAATATACGTGATTTTAAACTTGAATATCACGGACGAGGTCGGTTTTAGGGTTTCATAGTTTATGACTCGGAACCCTTATAGATTCGTTATGTTCGTTCGTCCGACCTCAACTTACCGTCCAAACTGTTAGTGCTAGAAAGATGAAACTGTGTTTCTATCAAGTCAACAAAGTGCTACAATGAAATCATTTTTTTTTTTTATATTCAAGCCTACTATTAAAGTGACTCTTCTCTGCCTGATGGAAAGCATGAATAGAATCCAGGAGTAGGGGTCAACATCTGCATTGTGAGGGTAAGCAATGCAGCATGGTGATTGGGCCTTAGGTTTTACACTCACCTGTCATTATAAGGAAGGTCTTCTGTGTGAGGGTAGTACTACCCTGGTCGAGCCGTCTCTAACCTGTTAAAATCAGCTTAGTTCTACCACCTTTTTTGTTTAAATTATTTTTATATGTACATAGCTTACATCCATTAAAATAACACCAACAATAAAACCATTTAACATCTTAAATAAGAATCATTATTTTTTTCAGAGGAGGACAAAAGACGAGTGGATCCAGCATCAACAAAAACGAAGAAGGTGGTAAAAAATCCGAGATTTGTATTGAACCCAGCCCGATTAACTGGTCCCAGAGGCATTCAAGTTATTCCTGAACATTTTAAAGATTTTAAATTCAGAGGTAAGTTTTTTATCTACCAGCTGGGTCCAGAACAAACAGAGAGTCAGAAAAAATAAAAAAAAAATGCTTTTTTGTTATTAGTACCATACTTACATACTTTCATATCCATTTAGTAAAATCCTGTTTATTTGATATTACATAATAATTGGAGTGTCTGTTCGTATATGTATTAAAATAACCGCTTTTTATTAAATGCATATGTATGTAAGTGCATATACGCAGTACATATGCCAAATTTTTTTTTTTACATTTTTTGTCTGTCTGTTTGTTCCTTATAATCTCTAGAACGGCTGGACCCTTTTTAACGGGACTCTCACTGGCAGATAGCGGATGATATAAGGAGTAACTTAGGCTACTTATTTTGGACTAGCTTCGCCCCGCGGCGTTGCCCGCGGTTACAACAACAAACGCGGGTAATACCGTATGGCTCAGCTATTTACATTTATTTGTATACATGTCTGAACCATTCTCTCTGACCGACTGCCCTCTTGACCTACCATGTCAAGAGGGCAGTCAGTCAAAAAGGGAATCAGAGGCAGTTTTCAGAAAGGAATGTTCAAGTACCCGGGGTCATAGAAGGAAGGAAATCTATTTCGGTTTATGTCCATTCTCAGGCCTTATTCACTATCTCGGTACAGAATAATCGTTGTAGTGGTTTTTGAGTTTATCGCAAACAGACAGACAAACAGACGCGGGGGAATACTTTAATTTAAATATTGAAGTAAAGTCTGAATAACATTTCTAGGTAAAGGACATGAAAAAGAAGATTTGGACATGGTTCTTAAAAAGCTGGAGCACTGGGCGTATAGACTTTACCCTAAGTTTGAGTTTCAAGATTGTTTAAAGAAGATTGAAACTCTTGGCAGGAAGAGGCCAGTTATGGTGAGTTTGTTAAAATCTGCCGCGAGACCTCGACTCTGTGGCAATCCCTACTGGAGTATTCCCGACACCTGACCTGTCGCTGGCTGACGGGTGCTCCTCAGGGTCCCCACCCTTAAGAGCTCACTGGGACCGGGACGTAAATAGCATGTTGGTCGCTCTGCGGGACCTACCCGCAATGGCTCAACCTCCTTAGAAACACCTCCTCATCGGACTGACACTCCGAAAATACCAATAGGCACAAAAGGGCCAAACCTCCTTTGGAAGGAGGGCTTATTTCCAGTAGTGGACACTTAAAACTGTTGATTGTTATTTCTTTTTTAAATTTATATTAAATACTTCTTAGCTTAACAATTAATGAATTCTTAGTTACTTTGCTTAATTCTTAGGTTGATACTATTACTACTTCAGATTTGCCCTCCAGTAATACTTATTTATTAAATCTAATATCAGTATATATTTTAGGTGCACCTTCACAAAATCCGTACAGATCAATTCCTGTCAGAAGAGACGGTTGTTCAAAAGGATTCAAGCGATGATGAAGCTCAACCTCCGCAGGAAGAGGATGAGTTTGACAAGTTACTGCGCCAACAAATAGAGCTAGCTCGTGCTACTCCAGCGCCAGACTCTGTAAAGAAGGCTGCTAAGAATGTTGATCAGTGGGAAAGAGTAATGGGAACCCCAATTCCTGATGACAGGTATGTTTCTATGGATATGTCCAAGTAGATATTGTTGTTAGCTTTTGCCGGTATCCAATCTCGTTCCGTCCGTGAGCGGCGGTAGTCACTTACCATTAGGTGGCACGAATACCCCGCTGTACAATAAAAAGGGAAAATATTTAGTTTGTTTTTTGTTGAGTCTGTAGCAACTGTGAGAATTGTGTGTGTGTGTACTTATATATATGCAAAAACGAGTATATGTGTGAGTAATTTGTTTCTCATACAACTTAAAAACAAGACAATTTGACTGATATTTGTTTTAATTTTATTTATAGACCATCTTTAATGGTGCCAAAAGCCACATCATCTCCTTCAATAAGTGAAGAACAAAAAGAAAGAATGCTTAGAAACCGAAAATTAGCTGAAGAAAGGCGTTTAGCGAGACTCAAACAAACCACAAGTATTAATCAGAGTACAACTAACTCTACTATTATAGAAGTTGATGAACCAACTAGTAATAATACAAGTACTATAATAAATACAAATGACCAAGCTGTTATAATAAATAAAAAGAATAATAAATCCAATGTTATAGACAGTTCAGATTCTGATGAAGAAGTTCCCACCCTCAATGAGTCCATTGTAGTAGATGTTCATCACAATAGTTTAGTTAATAATGATAAAAGTGGTGATAAACTAGTAGATAATGATATAATTCCTCATAACGACAATGAAGAAATGAATATTGATGATGAGGGTATTAAAAATGATGATATTGATATATCTGAATCAAATAATCAACATAGCAAAGCTGTAAATATGATAGAGATGAGTGATAAACAAAGTGATCATGATAATTCTGAAATTACAGAAGAAAATAATGATGATAGTAACAAAGAAGTTCCATTAAGTGATAATGTTGAATTTGTAAAAGATAATGATACAGTGATTGGTGAAGTAAATAATGACCAAAGTAAAGAAATGAAAGATACAATTGAAAAAGATACCAATTCAAGTAAAAATTCAGTAGGAAATGATTGTGATGAAAGCGAAGAAAATTATATCAATAGTCGAAATTTGGATATAGATGAAAGTGGAAAGCAGAAAGATCAAGCAGATGAAGTGACTGAGATAATGGATGTAGATTTCAGTGATGATTTTTAATTGTTATGACATCAATAAAACTTATTTATTTGTTGATAATCGTAGTAATTATCTTCGTATCAAAGTCACAAAGACACTAATCATATCATTCTTTAGTAGTTCACTCCTGGACATAGCCTTTCCTCTGGGTTAATTAAATAAATAAATATTTAGGACACCATCATCTAGCCCCAAAATAGGCAGAGCTTGTATTATAGGTACTAGAGAACTGATATAAATACATAAACATACTTTTTTTTTTGTAAATTATACATACATATATATTATACATTATACAGACAACACCCAAACTCGGAAACAAATATTTGGTCCAAGACCTCAACCTCTGCGCCACCAAGGCAGTCAATTAATTCTAGAGCAGACTCGAAGCGTCAATCTGAAACTGCAACATTAGGCGATTCACACACTAGCGACGCGAACACGCGCGTAGGCGCGGGGTAGCCATTGCAGCCAATCCCGAATCTGCTAGCCGCACGCGCCTAGGCGCGTGTTCGGTGTGTTGGACCTGGCGTGTTTTCTATACTAATCGATGTACTTGCATACAATATTAAAATCTACCGCTCCGCGTCGTAGCGCGGTGCAGTGTGTGAATCGCCTATAGGGTACACATATAGGGTAAACCTACCTATCCTTGGTACTCCACCAATCATTGGCAGTCTCGTTATAAGCAGAAAAATAAGATCTCGAAAACAGTAAATAATATCTACGTTTATCCCGTTTCCGATTTCAATATTTGATTGTTATTAGTAGATTGGGTTGTCCGTGCCAATATATGGTCTAAATTAGAGACAACTGTTATTTTTGTGTTTCTTATTTCTTCAAATATCTGTTTCGCTACAAAATTGCTGTAAGACAAACTATCGTATTGTAATTTTTTTTATTCTCTGCTCTTACAAAGTCGTATAATTAACATACATTAACTTTAAAAGATTCTGCTTAAATAAAGGGCTACAATTGGATAGTTTACCCCATTTCTTCCAAGATAAAAAGGACGCGCTCATTCTTGAAACTAGTATTTGACGCTTCCCCTCTTTGCACTAAATTGAGTTGAAACAAAGGTTTTGTCTTGCTATACTTTGCAGTCCAAACGAGTTGGTATAGGGCATGTTTCAACTTTTTCTGAGGTACTGTTGCCCTGCGTAGTGTGCTCCAGTCAGCTCTAGTGATATGCGACCCATGGAATGAATAGGGTTGCCAGTCACCTCACGGACAAATGTAACTTACTTAAGGGTATTAAAGGTTACTTAAAATACATTAATACAACATAATTTAGCCACAATTATTTATTATAAATCACAGATATAAGCTTTATATTGTAACTACACAACTTAATTCCGTCATACATCTTACATTTACTTTCCTATTATACAGCACATTACATACAAAAAGGTATGATTATTTTTTTGAAAAATCACAAAAAAAAAACATAATTAAGAAAGTTTATTTAGGTAATTATACATTCGTTTAGAAACTGATAACGAGACGTCAAAAAAAATTATAGATGTTGACAGTTCGTAATTTAAATGTGACACATGTCAAAAATATTTTTAATTCTCGCGTTGTCACTGACAGCTAGGTGAATGTTTTAAATAAATGTTAACATATATGTACATGTACATTAACATATGTATAACACTGGGAGCTGGGCTTATCCTGGTACTTATAACAAAGTATATAATCAAAAATTATAAAGTATTACGTTTTACATTGTATTGGATTTAAAACCCTCGAGTTATCTTTATATGATAAAAGGCAATAAAAACTTTATTATTTAAAATTTTCGAGAAAGTTCTATTTTGTGTAACAATTTGAAAGTTGTGATTTAGCGAGAGTAATATGGCAAATCCTGTGCAAATTCTGATAAATAAGTATATACATTTATGGAAAATGTTATTAATGTGTGGAGTCTTTCTTGATGAGCACAATATTCTGAAAATTCCCAATAGTGTCACCGGATATACAGACTACAGCATTTCCAAATAAATTGCTAATCAGCTAATTATAGCGTAGTGTATCCTATTATAGCTTACTTAATGTAAATGAATATAACATTGCATTCAGCTACTAATACATTGATTTTTAATGTTGCCCAATAATTAAATGACAAAATTCAAACTCTAAATATAGTATTTACTTATTTTTACTCAAAATTCATAATAATTTAGAACTACTTACTTAACATAATACAAATACATCTTTGTAAGACAAAATGCTAATGATTTGGTTTAAAAGAAAAATCAAAAACTGTCTGCAAAAACATCACAGAATACATTTACTTAAAAAAAATTGATTTTTCCAAAAAGCTTTGTCGAACGTTCGCTTACAAGATGGATAACGCACAAGTGATTGTTATATTTCCTCACGTGGTTAGATATTTCATTATCAATGACACTAAAATTAATAAGAGTATATACAAAATATTTTTGGTTTCCTGTCAATATATTACTATTATTGTTTAAATAGACTCCTACACCTACCCGTCTGGCCAGCGGTGGGCTGCTAAAGGCCGTTGACAATGATGTCAAAATAGACTCAGAAACCTCAGATTGAGTTTTAAAATTATTTTATAATTGCGGGTAGTTCCACAAAATCATTTTATAATGCGGGTAGTTCGAAAAGACCATTTTATAATTTCGGGTAGTTCGAAAAGATCATTTTATGTATATGGAAAAATAAGTTATATCGTTAATGGGCAGCCATAACTGCTCTGCTCTAAATTAACAAATTTAGATGTTGCGTTTTAACCAGTAAAATAAAATTAAAGGGATTTGAAAAAAAAGGCAAGACAATATTAATAAAAAACAACTATAGACAAAATGAATATTCTACTACATTTTTACGAGTACATAAATAATTAAAAATTATAATAAAGTTGAATAGCCTTTATTGGCTTTCTAATTTATTTCTAATCGCCGAATAATAGGCTCTGGTTAATACAATAATATAGAATTCTCACGTCAATCATCTCCAAAACTCTAACAGTTTTTTTTTTTTTCAAAAATGTATGTTTTGCTGGCGTGCCTAAAATAGGGTAGTTACATGACGCTTACTCCAATAGGAGCCCAGCATGCGCATATCATCTAGATATTTATCTTTCAGAGTAGATTTTATCCTTGTGTATGCTATTTAGGTTACATATAACCTAAAACCCGAAGTATACAAAACACTGAATCCATATGATTTTTTAAACGTTACTATAAAAAATCAATTTTTAAAATTTTTGACGGTTTGTACCAGCTCTGAAACGGCTGGACTAATTGAAATGGGATTTTCATTGACAGATTGCTATGAGATATGAGAGCTATTGCTAATGTTATGAGAAATTTAGGAATTTTTAGACTAGCTTCGCCCCGCGGCATTACCCGAGAGGCCCAACCAGTATTATATATAAACGAATTATTATTATTATATTTAAAACAGAACAAATAATTGTGCTCATCATTCAATTTATATCAATTGGGTGAAAATCGAACCAATGACGTCTAGAGTATCAGTCAAATTCACCAACTACACCGTTGATAAATGTCCCACCCTGCCCATATTGGCCCAAGACATGAAGAGGAATAATGGAACACATTACTAGAAAACATCTTTTTTTTTCTTTAAAAAAAGTTGACTTTTCAGGTAGTATGTTTTCCTACTTTTGTGTATAAACTAAATATGCAGTAAAAAAGAAAAATGCAGTACATATGGCACAATTGAAATATTATAGTCATATATAAATATACGATAGTCAATGGGGCATTAAGGTAATATGTGGCAACCGCGTGAAGGCAGAAGCACCGTTAGTAGAGCCTAGAGGATTTCAGCACGAAGAAGCCAACAGGGGCAGCACTACCTTCGCACAGAAGACCAGCCTAAAAGCTGTTGGTTGGTGAGTGCGAGACCGTAGGCTTATTGGGCCTCTGGTCTGCAGAAGCCTCTCAATAGGCCGCCATAGTGTGGGTCACCAGGTAAAAAGAAGATCGTAAGGAGATCCGAAACTCCTAATACATGGTGAAGATCGAGGAAATCCGTTGAATGTGGTCAACACAGGATCGGTGGTTGTGAGAAATTTGGGGGAGGCCTATGTCTAGTAGTGGGCGTCTTTTACTGAGCTGATTATGATCTAAATATGGCCCAGTACTCTGGTTTCCATTACAAAATTTATTGCTTTGCAGTTATCAACTCTATGGTTAAGACACTAATATCAAAATCACTTGCTATTACAGAATCTACTCAAAAAAGCTAGATTTTACTATTATTTTGTTGTCATCTATACTATAAGGTATTATGAACATAATTGGACATTAGGAAAAATATATACTAAGACGTATAAGACAGAGTTCATTTTGATTTGAACATAAAGAAACAGCAAAGTACAGTCAAAGTTGAAACATAGAAATATGACGTTTTTATAGACTTTTTTGTTTATATTTTAATTAGAATATTATTTTTTTACACTAAATATTTGGTTCAAAAATTTCACACTGCATATTTAATTATTTTTTAAATCTTGCAAAAACACATTTTCGAACCAATTAGCCCGTTATTAGTTTGCAGTTATAAACAGGCACTTGTCAAACAACCGATATAATTTATTTGCCATTCACACAACTCGATAAACAGTGTACAATCTACAAAGAAATAAACCTAATGTGACATAATATTGTATTACCTAGCGTAACACGTCACTAAGTAACGCCTAGCATGACGTGGTGTTATAAAAATAACGCCTAACGTGACACAGTATTGTTAAACAAATGCCTAACGTCACAAAGCTTGTTAGAAAAAACGCCTAGCGTGACCTGACATTGTTAGAATAATACCTAGCGTCACCCGTTATGTTTAAAAACTTAGTTTTATTAAAAGACACGAAAAATCTTACAGATTTTTTTCTTCCAATGTTTACCCCAGACTTAGTTATCGACGCCTTAAACTCCGAAAGCCTGAGAAAACTTTGTTATCATTTACCATAGAAAATATTTTTACTATTCTATAATATTTTTAAAACTACCCTCTAATTTGTATCAGGAATCAAAGATGCGAAAAACGAAGTAAAAATCATCCACGTTACTGCTAATAACGACTGTTGGTTGTCGTTATTGGTTGCGGGGCTCGTCGGTGGTGGGGTTTCTCCTTCAGCTGGTTGGTTGCCATTTTCGGCGGCCGGTTGCTGAGGTTGTTGTGGTTGCTGCGGTTGATCGACGCGGCGGTTTACGTTCTGTTGTTGATTTACGTCGCGGAAGAAACCGATTTGATGACTGTAAATAGAATTAAATATTTCTTATAATTTATATAAGAGAAGAAATATCTTCTGACTTTTAGTCCGATATCAAGAATTAAGTAAATTACTATTGTTATAGTGAAGTAAAGTTTTAGAGTATTTAACGCTATGCCAATTGAAAAATAATCAGTTAATACAAACAAAGTCGAACCTGTTGATACCAGCTAGTTTTAAAGGATACATTGGAACATAACAAATAGTCTCATTTATCGATTGCAATTAGGACTTAAAAGCAAAAGAAAGAAGAATGTTAAGATATGAGGATATTGACCACTACTTTTGGATCCTACTCATGCTTACCATCAGGCAGTCATTTGAGCTTTAACATTTATATACTTACAGGTATCCAGCGGCAGCTATCAGCAGTACTAGCAATAATCTAGCAGGACTGCCATACAAGTAGATCAGGGACATCAATATAGCAAGTCTGGATATTGCGTATAGATGATCCAGCCAATCCCTCGCAATCTGTTCATCTTGTTCGTCGACGTGAACTGCGGGGGCTTCGGCCGCGGCTGCTGGAGGCTCGGGAGGGGGCGCTGCTGGAGTTGCTCCGGCCGCTTGCCACCTGGAAACCAATGATATTTATTTAATTAAAACTCTAAAATATCTGGTGCAGGTTGCTGGAAGCCGTTGGATGGGAAGACCAGTCTAGTGAGTGGTGACCCTGAGTGCTCAGCCGGAGATCACTCAGTACAAATATTGGGTGATGTGTTTAATTGAGTTTTAGAATTTTTAAGTATGTTTATCACTTTTGTCAGTAGACTAGTTAGGTACATAGCAAAAGTTCTGCTTAGTTTATAATCAGAGAGAAATAGGTTCAAGTGAGCAAAACCTCTGCAATGGTTTGTAAGATCAGCCAGGTGCAGATTAATCTCTAAATCTCATGCTGCCGAAATGCATCTAATGATGGTAAAAAATAAAAAAACGTGATATAAGTGTTGCACTTATATATTAACTCAAGAGACACGACACCTAGTAAATAAATAAAACAAATATTTTGAACATCTATCACACAACGTCATCCAGTCCTAAACTAAGCAGGGCTTATGCTATGGGTTCTCAGTAGCTAGACACCTACAATTACTATACGGCACATATGTGCCGAATAGTAATCTATATACATATATATGTATATAGACAATATCCTACTAATATTATAAACGCGAAAGTTTGTGAGTATGTATGTATGTATGTATGTATGTATGTGTGTATGTATGTTTGTTGCTCTTTCACGCAAAAACTACTGAACGGATTTGGATGAAACTTTACAGTAATATAGACTATATATCAGAATAACACATAGGCTACCTTTTACTGTAATAATCGAGATACACGGGCGAAAACTATGAATTTAAAAATGAGTTCTGGATAATCACATATGTAGCCTACTTTTTATAACGAAAATACGCGGGTAACACCGCGGGGCGCAGCTAGTATAGATATAGATGCGGACTGCCGAAGACCGAGACGATTGTCGTTCTTTGGGGGAGGCTTTCGTTCAACAGTGAGCGTCGATATTCTTAAGTAGTATTACAGTGATACAGCGTGGAGTCGATAGTCCTTGGAAAAATTCAAACCAAACTTGCACAGTAGCAGCAATATTACACCGAGTCTGTGGTTTTTACCATGCTAAGGTATTCAGCAATTCACATGGATAGACAAAAACAGTATATGACATCACTTAGGTATGTAAAATGACATCATACTCTACTCGAAATGTCTCGAAATATGAAATCTATGTTCTCACGCATATTTTAATATACATGTACACACATACATAGTGTAATATATTTAACTGTTGATGAGTAGGCGACGCGCCAACAACCCACTATTTCTTTACTACAAAAATCTTTAAACCCATTAAAATAGCATGTACTAACTAATAATAGGAATGACATACATTTGTCACCTCTTAGATAAATCTCTTCTTATTTTAAGACTAGATGTTGAGCGGTGTTGAGAGTTGAGTGACATTAGCCAATCAAACAAGATTGCAGAACGAAATATGTTGCAACTTAGCTAGGGGGGCAGCTACCGGAAATTTGATAATCAATTATGGAAAGATTCGGCTTGAAATGTTTGCAACGAGAAGGCAATTGTGGAACAAACAGTACACTCGTCTGGTTACTACTTATTCTCCTTAAACCTTCACAAGGAGAGATCTATGTCTGGCAGTGGAAAATTTAGATGAAAAAGCAATGAGAAATAAAAATAATTTTATGGAAATACTGTTGTAACTCGATCTGGGCGTTACTGAGACGATCGCAGTAGATATATGTGCTTGTGACCTGTTTGTTCCAATTAAAAGGCCTTTAAGGTCGAGAAAACTACTTAAAATATTAACACATCAAGTCATAAATACTCATTTAGCTGTTGCGTGATATATCACTGCCAATGACATCAGCTGAAAGACTGTAATGTATGTATACAATATATTTACCCAACTGTGACCGAGAGCACAAGTCGGAAAATTCAGAAAATTGTAGATGTAATTTTGTAAAGCTTAAAATAACGTGATCGCGGAAGTCATTTGTACTAATTTGAACTAAATGCCACGGGTTTATTATTGTAACTATGTTGTCTGGTAGATTTTAGCATAGGTATCATTCTCGCTTAAAAGTCTGGTCAATACTGTTGACGCAGTGGTACCGTATGCGACTGCTATACTTGAGGTCTCGAGATGGAATTCCGGTTTCGACCAATGTTTGTATGATTTGCAAATATATGTTTCGGCGTTTGAGTTTGTTCTATATCTGGTTTCTATAGTATTTATATCAGTTGTATGTATGTATAAGTCGGAACGTCCAGGAGTTTTAATTCAGGATAAGCTGACGCGTGCTTACGCACGTAGACGGAGTCAGAGCAAGTCATCTCCAGCTGTTCAAAATTTTTAATTTTGTTTAAAAACTCAGAAACTTTTCAGGATGTATTTAAAGAAAAATATTTATCTTAGTCTTTTCATGAAGTAATTTATGTTTCGCCTTTTTTTTTATTCGGCAGGTAGTTATTTAAGAAATTTAAAACTAAATTGAATTAATACGAATATTATTAACTAGATACGATTTTGTTCGTGTCATTATTCATTTTTGCGTTTCTAATTCTGGAAATCCTATTTTAGTAACTGCTTACAACATAAAACAGCATCAGCTGACAGAATCTCGTGACAAGAATCTTTGTGACCCCACAAATTTAGACAGTCAGTAAAGGAAAAAGGGAAGTATTTAGGAATGGAACAAGCCTATATATAGCTCTGTGTTTGTAATACACGACTTTGATTGAAAATATTTGTTCTTATTGTTAAGTTCATCAAAAAATTCAAAAGTAACAAGACATACTTACATGTTGGCATACTGCTGCATATATTGCAAATAAGCTTGCTGCATCATCATCATATGGTTAGCCAGCTGAGCAGGATCATTCGGTACTGGTAGGTATCCTTCGCTAAAATTATAATTTGGGTACGGTGGGACCCTACCGTAGTTGTTGTGTACGAAGGATGTCAAATAATTCTGCATTTCAACGTTATGGTTTTGGTCATTTTGTCTGGTCTCTGGTCGAGGGGGTTCCGTTGGTGCTGCAGTTTCAGCTGTGTTAGTAGTCTCAACGTTTCGCCGTCTCAAGCCGTCTGTGTTGGTCTCTAGTTGAGGATCTGCTCTACGACTAGGAGTGCAGACCAGATGCATTGTGTGAGCGATCTGACTTTCGTAAGTTCTTAATACGTCTTTCAGTATCGTACTATCGTCCAGAAGCTGACCCGAGTATATAATTTTCTGTTCGTCTGTTCTCTGTAATGAAAACCAAAGATAATGAGTACATTTTTATATATGAGCGTCCCAAAGTGACTACTTTGTCTGATGGAAAGTATGAGTAGAATCCAAGAGTCGTAGTCACCATAAACATTAATGCAGCATGGTGACCCAGACTATGGCGGCGGTTTGAGATGCATCATTGAGTACAATAACAACCCATAACGTCCCACTGCTGGAAACGGGTCTCCTCCCAGAAGTGGGTTAAGGTCATACGTCTCCAAATCCGCATGCTGGCCGAGTGCGGGTTGGGGACTGGCAAGACACGTTGAGCCGTAACGTATCTTGCCAGTCCCCAACCCACACGTAATCTTGCCGTTAGATATCTGTTTTACGCCAACCAAGCTTCACGGCTGCTATTTTAGATTAACGACCGGGACCGGCTGCTTAACGTGACCTCCGAACGAATCAAGTAAACGCTCATAACATATCATGCCACAAACGGTCACCCATCTAGGTCAGACCGCGCCGTCGTTGCCTACCCTCATTGGATACATGATCCACATTTAGATCAAGATTTGTCAACTTTCTGCGTACTAAGCAGCTAAATGTCAACATAACGTCCAAGTTAACGCTTGGATTAACATTTGCTAAATGTTTGTAAATTCGTTTTGTTATTTCGAAACAATTATGTAAGTCACGCTGCAGATGATACCGGAAACAAAATAAGTAAACGATCATTCTAATTGAAGAAGGCCTTTGTATACTTGCGGTGGTATTTTGGAACCGAGCAACTGAGTCAATAATGTAACGTTATAATAGTGCCTGGAAATAAAAGCTTTTTCGTTATGATATATGCCTGTTTCAGTTCAATCGTGCGTAGAGTAATTAAAGGGAGAAAAATTGAGAAAAAAATGTTACTTAGGTGTACGAACTCCATGGAGTGATCGGTTTCGATTTAATTGTTATAGCATGGACAAACTTTGTTTCTAAATTAGATTGAGAGAACTCTGTTTTTTTTTAGGCTTGTATTGTGTTGAAGCAAAGTATATAAATCTTATTGCTACTTTAAAATTTGTTCCGCTCTCAATATGAGAACAATTTTACTGCACGGAAGAAATCAATAAAACAATGATTTCGATACAATGTCATTTTAATGTTGTTCAGTGCTTGGCATTCGTGATATGGGTATCTTAGTATATAGTATGGATGTAGACTAATATACAAACATCTTAACAACTTTTTGAACGGATGTCCCAATAAAGTATGTGGCTGTCCAACTGCCAATCTTTAAATTATTGCCAATTGGATCCAACGTGTAGTTTTGATTGTTAATTTCTCACATAGAAGAAATATTTGTACACGTTACAGATAGTTTAAGCCAATTAACTACAGAAAAACTGGGTATTAATACGTTTGGAACGTACGTTTTCAAGTATTTGGTACTCAAGATTCTGTTAACCATGTAAAGAACCGAAAACGACAGGATGATGAGGTGTATCCAGTTCAGTGTATCAATGAAATACAAAAAAAGATTGTAATTATGGCATTCGATAGATTGTGGTTGAAAAGTGAGATTCAGCAATTCTTGGAGAAACAATAATGTAAGCTTTGAGGATATTGATATCCAAAAACTTCATATCATCAGTCGGGTATATCGTCAAGTCTTGTTAAGTCAACACCACACTATCAAATAAGAATAAATGTTTTTAAAAATAATGTAACGTTTTCGTTAATGATATGTAATGAGATCTAAGTGTAGTTGCCATCAAAATTAACATTATTGGAGTTAATTAACAGTATTTTAGTAAGTTTGACGTCATATATGTATAATATGTAAATACATTGAAGTACCTATTCAATAGCTTCATAATTCCTTAGTGTATGAGATAACAGTATGGGCAGCTTATCTCGCAATGAAACTAAACGATTCGAGACTATTATTGGGCATGACTGCTTAAATACTTGGACAAATGACAGTGAAGTTAACGATATTTGGACATTAAACCTTATTAATATTATTACAAGTCACAAAGTGCAACATTGATGAATTGACGTAAATTCGCACTTGCGTAATTACATTATCATATTTATCGGCGCAACACCACATTCAACGACCTACGTCATCGCTGCACGTGTTCTCATTGACGTAAACAACACGCAACGGTCGACCGCCCCACTACAATGCCTATAAAAAGCCGCCCGCTACAGCGGAGCGAGGATTCGTTTGTCTGCGCTTGGACAGCAAACACCTAACTTATTGTGAAATATTCGAAGCTGTGTAATCAGTACTAATTAAAAGTGAATTCTTGTTGAAGTGAAGTTTATTTTAAGTTATTTCTGAAAATGAAATACTCCAATAATAATAGTAATGACGTCACTGTATTTAAAAACATTACCGGGCAACACCTTTTCGTTATCAGAAGTTGGGATTACCATGTGTTCTAGACTGTTCGCTATCTAAATTCAGTGTTCGTTGTGTTTCTTCATTCAAATCGATAGTTAAAGTTTTTGAAATAAATAACTACCGACAACAACAAGAAAAATAAAATGGAAAGTTAATTGACAACGTCGGAACATAGAAATCGTAAATTAAGTGACATGCAGCCTATATCGGGTTTTGAGTAACAATTGCAAACGAATTTAAATCGTTTTTGTTTTCAGCAATGTTATTAAACGTGTGATCTTAAATTTAAAAAAAAAATGTGGGTACTTCACTATGTTTCGGTAAGTTCGAGGGTTTAACGCTTTTCCAGCTGGTAAACATTCCAAACGATAGAAGATGCATCCGTGCTTATACGGGAAAAACACAGAGTTCAATGTAAAGAAGGTGTAATCCAGTTCACCAGTACCGAAAGGGTGCGGTTGCCGAATGGCTTGTGAGTTGTAATTGAAGCTACACTGGTAAGATTGAATCATATTTTCATATCAAGTTTTGATTTATTTTTGACATAGTTTTCATATGCACTGTACGAGGGTTAACCGTGTGCGCGATTTAAAGCGATAAGCCGATCGTGGCAATAGATGGCGCGTGTATAAAATTGCCAAAGGCTAAGGTGTAAAGCTGTGGCTTAAGAAAAGGGTTAGTAGTAATCGTAGTTGATCTAATTTTAAAGGTTAATTCATACTGTTTGTCTATCACGGTTTCACATTGCGAATATTTTGTTTGACGTAATTAAAACGAATTTTTATAACTACCCCCACTGGTGCGTAATAAACTAGGCGTTCCTAATTACGATTACACATCGTTTACCGAATAGGTGAAGAATTAATAGCAGTGGTAATTATAGTTGCAGTCTTATGCAACGCTAACCTTTTACTTAAAAGTAAAGAAACTTTTTAATTGATTTACGTAAAATCAAACAAAGTTGCAATAATAATCAAATCAAATAATACCCACTACGTTGTGAGATTTGTTGAATTATTTTAGAACGGAAAAGAGATGCTGTTATGTTTGCTAGACGACAGTGTGTTGTTGGTGAGACATTTTATAAGGGTCAGGTGAGACCGAGCTTATAAAAGGTTTAAGCAGTAGTCGGTGCGTTCTACAGTGTGAGAGTACAAGTCTGTACCTGGCTGACTATTTTTGAGCCAAGTTTAAAACTCTTTCGTTATAATTATATGGGATGACGACAAAAGGTTTGAAGGGTTGACGCCAGTGCTGGTTATTTTTAATCCTTCCTTCCCCACAGAATGCTCGAGTGCGTACTACAACATCTTCTGAACTAATGACGGTTTTCGTAAGCAGCCTAGTGCTTATCTCAGCGGCGAACTTCATTCCTTTCGCTATCTACGCGAGTTAAGCGTGTACTGTGATCTGCGGTCTACTCTCCGTCAGGTGAGGTGTGGACCTGTGGTCTGCCCACCGTCTACGCGACGTATGACCTACGGTCTGTTCGTCTTATGTGCGAGGCGCAACCTGCTGGCTACTCACTATCTGAGAGAAGTTATAACCTTTGTTCTGTTCGCCGTCTAGCAAATAAACGCTGGATGCGTGCTCAGCCCACTTCGAGAGAAGATGTGTTTAGGCCTTTGAGAGTACATACGAGAATATGGGCTTCTGTTTTAACAGCTTTGCTGTTATGAGAAAGTGTATCAGTGTCACACATTCAGTTTGCAATCGTTTGGGTCTACGCAATTAATGCGTGAAAATGATGAGCTAACTAGGGTGCCTCTGCCTAGGTGGTGTATCACTCTAGGGTGATCACACATCATGGATGATGCGGGTTGTCGTGATCACAGCTATCTATTAGAGCTATTATTCTTTTTGCTTTTATTATCATTTTAAATTTGATAATAAAATCGTGATGTTAAGAGTTTTGTTTTGAAGTGCTTTTGATTTACTGGTGCAATGACACTAGAGACAGAGCTATGTGATGCTGTTTATTAAATGTTGTTTCAGAGCGGGATAACACTTTGTGTGATTCACAAATTGTTGTTCTGAGTCTGGGTGTTCTTTGTGTCCGTTTCATATATGTTTGTAAAGTCCCCCGCGACACAGGAATTCATATTTCTAATGCGGGAGTTGTCTTTTTTAAACAAAAAAAAAAAAAAAAAAAAACAAGAGTAGCACACAGAGGCGTGTGACTTGCTACTTCCGCTCAACAACCTGATTGTACAAGAGAATCACGACCTGAATGCACCGGTTGGCAACTTGCTTAAAGGAAGTGCAAAGCTACAGGAACCGTATCGGCGTTAGAAGACTACACTCCAGTATCGGTTATTGAGCCTACACCATCCACTTCACAAGCCAATGCAACAGAACAAAGAAAGAAAGAAAGAAAGAAAGAAAGAAAGAAAGAAAAAAAAAAACCCAGGAACTCAGGTTATGTTTTACAAACCTATTTTACGCAACACAGTACCACAGTGTACGCAATATCATTGTACCACAGTGTACGTTATAACTTAGTACTACAGTGTACGTTATAACTTAGTACCACAGTGTACGTTATAACTTAGTACCACAGAGTACGTTACGACTAAGTACCACAGTGTACTCTACGACTAAGTACCACAGTGTACTCTACGACTAAGTACCACAGTGTACGCTACGACTAAGTACCACAGTGTACTCTACGACTAAGTACCACAGTGTACTCTACGACTAAGTACCACAGTGTACGCTACGACTAAGTACCACAGTGTACTCTACGACTAAGTACCACAGTGTACGCTACGACTAAGTACCACAGTGTACTCTACGACTAAGTACCACAGTGTACTCTACGACTAAGTACCACAGTGTACTCTACGACTAAGTACCACAGTGTACTCTACGACTAAGTACCACAGTGTACTCTACGACTAAGTACCACAGTGTACTCTACGACTAAGTACCACAGTGTACTCTACGACTAAGTACCACAGTGTACTCTACGACTAAGTACCACAGTGTACGCTACGACTAAGTACCACAGTGTACTCTACGACTAAGTACCACAGTGTACGCTACGACTAAGTACCACAGTGTACGCTACGACTAAGTACCACAGTGTACTCTACGACTAAGTACCACAGTGTACGCTACGACTTAGTACCACAGTGTACGCTACGACTAAGTACCACAGTGTACGCTACGACTAAGTACCACAGTGTACGCTACGAGTAAGTACCACAGTGTACGCTACGACTAAGTACCACAGTGTACGCCAACACATAGTACCACAGTGTACGCCAACACATAGTACCACAGTGTACGCCAACACATAGTACCACAGTGTACGCCAACACATAGTACCACAGTGTACGCCAACACATAGTACCACAGTGTACGCCAACACATAGTACCACAGTGTACGCCAACACATAGTACCACAGTGTACGCCAACACATAGTACCACAGTGTACGCCAACACATAGTACCACAGTGTACGCCAACACATAGTACCACAGTGTACGTCACAACACATAGTAAGTACCACAGAGTACGTCACAACACATAGTAAGTACCACAGAGTACGTCACAACACATAGTACCACAGAGTACGTCACAATACATAGTACGCTATACTCATATCCTACCACAGTGTAGACGTCAATATAATTAAAGGTACACAGATGCCAAATCAAAGAAAAACATTTACGTTTTACAGATAAACTAACGATCAAGGAGGAAGAGAAACTCTTAGTTGCAGAACGTAAGATTTTGCGAAAGATTCTGGGACCAACGGTGGGTGCGAATGGAGAGCAGAGACAAAGGTATAACAAAGAGATAGAGAGCCTTCTGTCAATGCCAAATATTATCGGGGAAATTAAAGCTGCCCGACTTCGCTGGCTTGGCCACATCGAAAGAATGGGTGAGGATCGAGCTGTTAAAAAAGCATATCGCAGATACCGCTGGAAAGATGAGATTGCCCGAGATATGAAAGAGATGAAAGTGCCCGATTGGTCTGAACTGGCACAGAATAGAAAAGAATGGCGCATTCTACAGTCGGAGGCCAAGACCCACTTTGGGTCGCTGAGCCAGCGAAGTAAGTAAGTAAGTAAGATAAACTCATCGGAAAAACATCAACAACACGGCAAGTGCAGAGCGCGCACTGCCGGTCAGAATGGTCGTATCGGCGCAACACCACATTCAACGACCTACGTCATCGCTGCACGTGTTCTCATTGACGTAAACAACACGCAACGGTCGACCGCCCCACTACAATGCCTATAAAAAGCCGCCCGCTACAGCGGAGCGAGGATTCGTTTGTCTGCGCTTGGACAGCAAACACCTAACTTATTGTGAAATATTCGAAGCTGTGTAATCAGTACTAATTAAAAGTGAATTCTTGTTGAAGTGAAGTTTATTTTAAGTTATTTCTGAAAATGAAATACTCCAATAATAATAGTAATGACGTCACTGTATTTAAAAACATTACCGGGCACACCGCCTCGTTATATTAGATTATGGCAAAGTTCTAGTTAAATCTTATTAGAATTTAGAAATACTGATTTTAGCATGAATAGGTCACCATGCTCATTGCAAATGCAAACAATGCAAGCACGGTGACCCAAACTATGGCGGCATTTTAGATGCTTTCTGCATCATTGGGCTTATTACCGTGTTTTCGATTTGAAAAAATTACATAAGTCATGTCTAGATTTCGAATTTTATAAGAAATTAAACTCAACTACATTTATTTGCAACTGCAATTTAAAATTGCAACCGAAACGTAATTGAGAACAAAATTAAACTCTTCATATTTCTAGTGCCTGCCTGTGTGAAGCTAGCACTTGTCAGATTTCACGTATCACAGTCCAAGGTTATCAGTAATCGGTCGATAGTACATACATAGACATAGTACAACGTGATATTAAAATAATCATTATTTACCAAACATTGTCTGCGTTTTCTGCAAGAATAGATACATTTGCAGCATGTTTAGTTATTAGAAATCTGCTGCTCTTTCTGAAGCTTCCTTATTCTTTTAATTTCCAGAAGTTCTTTGACTACCAAAAAAATAATCGTAAATATGCTGGCGATATTTCTCCACGTGAATTTGGCAGATGGAAAAGTATCCATTGATTCCTGGTATTAGCTCGTATAAAGTTATTCCTCTGAAGAAGAATATATGCGTAATATGTAATATTTTCTATGGTATAGTAGAATATGGGGCACGTGGGTCACCAGATGATAAGTGATTGAAATTTGAGTGCTTCCTTTCCCAGAAGGGGAGAAGCGGCACTTAAACGTAGAGGGACAAATATTGGCCAAGCAGTGCTGGATTAACACATTTGCCGCCCCAAAGCTTTAAAATTTTTGCCGCCCCTACTGATTCCTAAAACTAGATACACTGTTTACAATAAAGTTAATTCCTTTTTTTAGGAAATAATCTAACTACTAGATTACTTTTACAACTTTTGTTGTTTTTTAAGCTAAGCAAAGCTTGGTTTTTACTGCATTACTTTTAAGATGTGGTAGGCTAAGGGCTAAGGAATTTCAGGCTCATGATCCGGCGCTGTTCCTTCGCCATTCCGACTGACAGAACGAATTTGGTCGTAGACCATCGTATCCATGTCGGCCAGAATGTCGAAGGGTGGAGATCGCGCCAGGATCGTCGCTGCCTCATACGAGATCGTACGGTAGCCCCCATAAGATCCGAATGGCCATCAGCCGCTGCAGACTCCTCAGTTGAGCTTTACAGCGGAAGGAACCCGCCAGGTCCATAGACCAGCCGGGGTCCCATAGAGAACCATGGATCGCACGACGCCCATGTAGAGGCAGCGAACTTCTTCCCTTGGTCCCCCGAGATTGGGCATCAGAGGATGTAACGTCCCTGCTACCTGAACCAAAGCGCCTCAGTTTTCTGAAGCGTTACCCTTAGACCCAGCTCACGAATCTTTTCCACATCTGGCCAGTATTAGGATATCGTCCACATAGTAGACGACCCTTAGGCCAGAGAGCGGACTGGTGTGAAGGACCGCATCATATGCGAAGTTCCATAATAATGTGCCCAATACAGAGCCCTGAGGAACCCCGCAACACACTTCCCTTCGATTCTCCACCCCATTCCGATCCACAAACTTCACTGTCCTGTCGCGCAGATAGGCCTCTATGATCTAACCATGCACCTGTCAACGTCAATATATCCAAGAGTTGGCAGTACTTGGTAGGCTGTGGAGGGGGTATGGGAGCGAGTGAATAAAATTCAACTTCTGCCAACCGACACGACCTAGACAGCTCCAGGTGCACAGTTGCCAATGTCGATTTATACTCTCAAAACTGCTTAATCAAAATATTTGCACATTCGATAAACGTGATTAACTAGTTTTAATTGAACTCAATTTAACACAAATTTTAAAATATTGAATTGAAGTTAATAATAATAAACAAGTATTTTGGACATCATACACACAACGCCATCTAGTCAAATTAAGCAGAATTTGACTGTCGTCCATAGGTCGCTTCGCCTCAAGGAGGTGTTGGACGCATGCTGTCCAGACGGAAGTCCTAAGAGCTGGAAGAGCGGAAAGCTGGTCAAACTCCATAAGACAGGACGGTCTGCCGATTCAGTCACGGCCTATATGTCTATCGTGTTGCTGGACGAGTTGGGTAAGCTGTTGCAGAGGGTGCTCTCTGCCCGCATAGTCCGGCGCCAATGCGAGGTGGGCCTCTATCTGTCGGACACCCAATTCGGATTTTGGGAAGGGCGTTCGACGGTCAATACCATATTTCGCCTAAGAGCCGTGACCGAAGAGGCAATAAGCAGTGGCGGCGTGCTGTTGGCGGTGTCTATGGGCATCGCCAATGCATTTGATAGTCTGCCATTTAGCTGCAACAGGGAAACGCTCCTCTAATCACGGAGTGCCCGAGTACCTGAGGCGGCTAGTGGCAGACTATTTATATTAGCGTACCGTCATGGACATGGGTTTGAACTTTCAGGCTGGTCACACTGGCCACAACAGGATTCTATCTGGTGGTTGGGCGCATTGAGTGGTTGGGCTTATCGGTGGCCCTGGATAAGATGAAGGCCTTTTTGTTCCATGGGCCCCGTCGTTAGCCACTCCCCGGCGCCTCCATCGTGGTCAACTCGGTAATTGTACTGGTCCGGGCCCAGATGAATTATCTGGACCTGATCCTTGACGGTAGTTGGCACTTCGACGAGCACTTCCGACAGCTTGCTCCAAAGCTGATTGACACTGCCTCCGCACTTGGACGACTTTTGCCCAATGTGGGTGGAAAAAATGCCGCGACGAGACAACTGTACACGGGAGTTGTCTCTTCTATGGCACTGTACGGTGCACCGGTGTCGGCGGCGGCTCCTACCGCCCTAAATAGGGCACGCCTCTGGTGACCCCAGAGGATATTGGTGGTAAGAGCCATACACGGTTACCGCGGTCGCAACCTTCTGCAACGACATTATCTATGCCATGGTCATGCTGCCCTGAGTGTGGCCACAAATGGATGGAACAGTTAGGCAATGTGAGGGGTTCAGAGGGCGTAACAACAGGTTCCTTTGACCCCTGCTATTTCAGGTGCAGTCTTTTTTTTTTTTAAAAAGAGTTGTGTGTCCGCAACCTTACTTTTTTTCTGTACCAATTTATTTTTTGAACCATTTTGCCGCCCCCCTAATTCTGCCGCCCCAAGCTTCAGCTTTTTCAGCTTCTATGGTAAATCCGGCCCTGTGGCCAAGTGATAAACGCCACTCCTTGCCAGCGGAGACATGCAAACTAAGTAGGAAATATTATAGTGCACAGGTGATTAATCCTAGTCGATTTTGGACACTGCAGCAAGTCTCAGCGGAGACTAAGGTGTACTCTCTGTTCTCTCACTATCATAATCCAGAAAGACGAAATTGGTATAGATAGATAGATAACTCTTTATTTGCACACCATATTACAGAGTTACATGAACGAACAAAATAATTAAATATCAAGTGTACAAAGGGCGGCCTTATTGCCAAAAGCAATTTCTTCCAGGCAACCTTAACTATCTGACAGAACTGGAGAGAGATCAGCCGCAGGACCGATGCGGTGACGGCTTTACATGGTCTCCGAATGAGCAGGGCCGTCTTTAACTATGCGGGCACCTAGGCACATAAGAGTTTGGGGGCCCTAAATTATTGTGTTAGACACATAATACCTAATTTTTTTATAATATCAATCAAATAAAACTACAAGCTAAGTACTTATTGTGCCTGACAGTATTTTTCAAGACTATATATGTGTAACAGAAACACACTGTCGGTTCGTTGGGGGGCCCCTGATGATGATGGGCCCTAGGCACTGGCCCATGACGGTAATGAGATTGAGTAGTAATATCAGGTATTTAGCATGTACATTTCTAAACACATATAAAGATGATGTCTGAATGCCTAGCTGTTTTCGAGAATAATCATGATGGTGTATCTTGAAGCGGACAAACGTACGGAATTAGTCGAGCAAGGACAGCACAAATAATTGTTTCTCAGTGAATCCTAAGTACTCCATACTACTTGTAATTAGCGAATAATCGGATCAACAAACAGAGAGAAAGCGTACATGGAGTCTTACCTCGTTATAATTTAATACTAACTAGCTATTACGTACGTTGCTCCTTCAAGAATCTAAGTATCTCTATCTAAATTTCATTAGAATCAATGCAGTGGTTTAGCCGTGAAAGCGTTATTACAGACGGACAGATAAGAGTTACTTTCGATATAAGTATGATTTTAGGTTTTTACGTGGAAAGTGATGACGTATTGGTAATTTATATTATCCCTTGTATCACGTTGTTATCTAATCAAAGAAACTTGCAATCTAAACGACTCTTGCGCAGTTTCTAGATAAAAACATTCATTTTTATCTGTACATATCTAATGAACAGTATTTACAGTGACATTACCAAAGTCATACAAGACATACCAAAGTGACATTACTCTGTCTGATGGAAAGCATGAGTAGAATCTAGGAGTAGGGGTCACCATCCTCATTGTGAGGGTATGCTATGAAGCATGGTGATCCATACCGAGGGCCTCCGGTCTCACACTCACCAACGAAATACGACAGCAAAAATGCTGTCATTGCTGTTTGCTTTTAAAACGTTTTCATCCAACAAAAGTCCGCTGCATACGTGACGGGATTTAACACGGACGGTAATAGAATGTAGTTCCCGATTACAATTTGACCTCTTTTTATCTATATGTGCAATACCCACATAGTTATCAATGTAACATATTTGTGTATTTAACTTTTCATAACTGTTTTCAAATAAATAAAAAAATATAACTAGGTAGGTAGTCTAGGTACAAAATTTGGTTCAGTGGATAGAGTATGTGACTGCTAATCAGGAGGTCTCGGGTTAAATCCCGGGTCGGGCAAAAAGTGTTTTAAGGTTTGTCTTAGGAAATTTCTAATAGCAGCCCGGAGTTTGGAAGTTTGGCGATGATCCACGCCCGTGCCTCGGAGAGCACGTAAAGCCGTCGGTTCCGGTTGTCATGAACACCTATGGCAATGGTTATTGGAAAGTCAGTGCCCTCAAATTTACTGACAACTAGTTCAGTAGGCTAGGAAGATGAAGTCTAGATATGTACATATAAGGTGACAATACTGTAGTTTGAAATCTTTGAAGTTTTAACAAAGATAATATAATTTCAGAAACAAGAGAATAGAATAGAAAACGAGAAACGTTTGCAACTTGGCTAGGGGGTCTGATAGCCAGGTACGAAATCGTTAACTTATTATTATAATAATATTAGTCGTTACCCAAACGCATAACCAAAATAAAGATTGAGTCATCTACTACCTATTAAATAGATCGGTCAATCTCGAGTGTTACGTATTACAATTGATCAACCATAGAAAATCGTTGTCAATTGACAATTTGAGTTACGACATAGAGCGCAGTCAAGCGGTCTTCGAACGTTAAAATTAAAAGGTTTCAGTGCGTTCAATCGCAAAGTCAAACACGGAGAGTGAAGATCGAAAAGAAGTAAAATAAGCTCACACTTGGCCCTCTCTTCAATTAGTAAAGGGTCATTCATTTATTACGTAAGACGACTTAGGGGTGGAGGGGGGTCGACCGTACCTTTTTTTTCTGAAAACGTTCCATGTAAATTGTAAATCAATATTTAAAAATCAACTTCAAAATAATAATTAGTCAACATATTTATTTTTCCTTACTTTAATAAATATTTATTTTTAAAGTAAAAATATTTCAGTAAAGTGGTATGTTTGGAGCAATTATTATCTAGCATTTTTGAAATGTCTTATCAGAATATTTTTATTATGCATTAGTTACATAGTTTACGGTATTTATTAATTGCTTGTTAAAATGTTATCAACCAAAATAATTGCAACGCGTATGATTAGCACTGATCGACGAATGGGGGGAAAGGATTATTTTTTATGTAACTCTTTGCTCTTGTGTGTGTGGGTTATCGCGGTAGCCGATTACGTAGCCACAGCGTGTCTTACTAGTCCCCAACCCGCACTCGGCCAGCGTAGGGACGTATGGCCTTAACCCTCTCCTGACTGCGACCTGAGACCAGCAGTGGGAGGTTATGGGTTGTTGATGATTATATACAAATAACTAGCTTCCACTCGCGGCTCCGTTATCGTGGTGAAAACTAGCCTTTGTCCTTTCTTAGGCTCTCAGACTATCTGTGTACGTCATCATCAGCCTATCGCAGTCCACTGCTGGACATAGGCCTCTCCCATTGCACACCACACTGATCGATTTTTGGCTTCTCGCATCCCTTTCCCTAATAATAATATTAGTAATCTTTACTAATATTATTATTAGGAGATTATCTTATTATTTAGAAGCAATACAAGAAGCAGGATCCTGTTTTTTTTACATTTCTCGCACTAGGAATGTATCTGCACTACATGCAGTAACCTTTTTTACAAACAATAACTCAAACAGACATAAATAACAATTTATTATTAATTAAATTTACTGAATCTATAACCACAATTGCATGCAGGTGTATGTACGGATACAATTAAAAAAAACGGACTATACCTAAATAGATTGCTGACTATAGACTATTGTGGGTAGTAGAGCCATGCTAATTTCAGCTGGCTCTAACGGAGCAGCATTACCCTCATACAGAAGACCTACCCAAAAATTACAGCATTCATGTTGTCCTAAATCATTGGTAATGTGAGACCAGAGGCCCAATGTTCCAGAAGCAACTCACTAAGCCACCATAGTACTCACAATGAGCATGGTGACCCCTACTCTTGAAATCTACTCATGCTTTCCATCAGGCAGAGCAGAATCATTCTAGTAGGTTTAAATTTAAGAAAAGTTTTACTGAAATATGAATCAAGCCTTTCATTTTCATTTCTAACAGAATAACAACAAATCACAAGTCGTACAATACATTTGTTGCTGCCGAAGTTTTAATTAGAAAGTAAGAATAAGTGTGTTATTAAACAGTAAAATTAATTTACACTCCAATGTTTTTTTTCATGTTTAAGAAATTAGATAAAAATAAATAGGTTGTTATAAATTTTTACTTCTTATATTGGATAGCATATTTTTACCCAACTAATAATATAATAATCCGACCGTTTTCGACCATGGCGACCATTTCGACCCCTTATAGGGCTTGGCGCTGATGCGCCCGGAGATGGCTTAAATAGCCGATTTTCGCAGCAAACTCCCTTGCACAAAGTGGGCAAGTGAGCTTACCGGTCTCATAATTATAGTGAATGGCAGAGGGTAGACAGGATTTAAGCTGTAAGCTCTTGGCGTTGAGGTCAGCTGAACTCTGTTCCTCAAATTCGATGATTCTCTTCTTCACATTCTCGCGCCATTCCGGTCGCTGTGAGCTGATGACCGTTGGCGTAGAGTTCTGGAGTGGAGACCGCTTTTCGGTAAATGTAGTGTAAAACGCTCACATGCGAGGTGGTGTAACAACCTGCGCAAGTTGGTTGGCAGGAGCAGGATGGGAAAACCCAAAATCAATCAGAGTGGTGTGCAATAGGAGAGGCCTATGTCCAGTAATGGACTGCGATAGGCTCATGATGAAGTATGTATGTTCCATCTGTTCCCTCATAGCTCTTCAACTACTCAAGCTGACCCAACCATAATGAAATTAGCTTGGCTCTAATATCTATTATCATGGTATTTCATAGCAGACCTCTTAGGTATGTAGAGGTCTGACCGTGACGCAAAATGCAGGCATAATTATTTTTTATTATATTTATTTACATATTAAATGCATCACCAATTTAAGCAGTATGAGTATCATTGAGATCATCAACAGCCTTAAACAGTCCACTGCTGGACATAGGCCTCTCCTTTGAAAGGAGGTTTTGGCCTACTATACTACGCTGGCCAGACAGGTTGGTAAAGGGTTTGTTTCAAGTTTTCCTTCTCTTGGCAGTGATGTTAGCTGCTTATTTTGTTCCTTAAGTCGCCTCTTACGACACCCATGGAATGTATAGGGGTGGTGACACTTTGTATTCTTAATCTACACGGACGATCATTGAGATATATTATGCATATTGTGTTTATGATTGTCCTAATTCAGAAGCATCTTACTAGGCCACCATACTATATTCTTTGTATTCCTAATGAGTATGGTGATCACTATTGGATTTTACTCCATCCATCAGGCAGAGTAGAGTTACTTTGGAAGGTTCATAAAAAGAAACTAAAGAAGTAAAATTTAAAAACCACCAACTGATTGGACTAATTTTCATCAAACATAGCTAAGAGTACTCCTGACTAATTCACCTTACAGACAAAAAAACAATTTCAAAATCGGTTCATCCATTCGGGAACTACAATGCCACAGACACACACACAGACACGTTAATCTTAAGTATAACACCCCATTGTTTTTGAGTCAGGGGTTAATAAAGAAATAGTTAATGGTATGTAGTTATTAAATACCAGAGATTTGTATAATTAGAAACGAAATGTTTATCAGAGTGTAGTAAATTTAATAAGAAGTAAGTAGAAGAAGGAAGTAAATTTATTCAGAATGTATTGTATTAAGTGGGACGTTATAAACATAGATCTAACAGACACAAAGAACACCCAGACTCAGAACAACAATTTGTGGATACAGTGTTTTTCTCATGTGGAGCTTGAACTTACAACACTCAGTGTGCACTACACTAAAACTTTATTACATGAACCTGTCAAAGTGACTATACTCTGCTAATGGAATGCATTTGTACCTATTTTAGGTTTTGTCAGCACAAACAATTTATTTCTGAAAGTATAATTAATGTCTGACAGTAAATTGATAAGAAACTAATTAGAAAATACTTACAGGTTTGCTAGGGTACACTTCTTCCAAATGCCCCTTCAGTTGCCGCACGGTCCATGACGATTGACATTCTATATTCTGATCATCAATCTGCTGGTTTGGCGCTTTAACAATCAATGTCACGTTATCTGGTATCATTTTTAAACATCCAACAATTCCACTATTCTTAGATAACACCGTAAACCTGTGATATTTTAAAACACGCAATTACGACAAAACAACTTTTATAGGAAAGCTAGTAGATAAAAAAACTCTAGAATTTTTCGCTGACGCAATAAAAGAAACTATTATTTATTTATCAAGTGACCTGTCCGAATACGCAGTGACCAAATAATCGGTTTTGATGTAAATAAATACATTAGCTAAATGGGGTTCGGCACTTGTCAAATTTGATCATGAAATTATTTGTCGTAATTCTATTGGTCCAGCGCGGTGTACAATTACGTCAAAATATTGTTACCAATTACACTTTTTGGATTGTTAATCTTTTAACGCTTAATAAGTTAGAATGGCCTTTGGACTTGTCATATGACACGTTTGGTTTGGATAAGGCTTCAGGCTATTGGTTAGTATACTATATGCGATATAGATAGCCAATAGCTAACCAAGTAGTGGTTATGTTTTCAATTAAATAATGAAGAAAAGCTATTTGTTATTTTGAAAACCAAATGAAATATTTATTAGTGAAAATTTATATAGTAATTTTTATTTTATGTATTTTATGTGTTTTTAATATTCATATCTATCTTTTACTTTTTTTTTAGTTTGTATAATGTCTGTAAGGTAATGTTTTTGAACGGATTTTAGTAATGTCAAAATGGTAAAAAAGAAAAGCAGACTATGGATATCCCGTAGAAAAATCCTAAGAAATTATATAACTACTATTTTTAATACGCATGATTTCTTGTTTGTAGATGACAGTAGATTTGTTGTTTTTATATAACATTGGTGTTTTTATTTTCTTACAAATCACTTCGTGTAAAAACTGATAGCAATTATTGCACGATCGAACCTGTTACGCCCTTAGTAAATTCGCTCGAGTTTAGGTCCAGACTCCAGACAAATATCCACTTTACACCGTGCTTAACCTATAGTTTAAATTGCTAAAAATAAGGTTACTACAAAATTCTCTGTTTAATTTTACAAAATCTTGATACGACATCTGAATGATTTGAAGCATTATTGATAAAGCAGTGATAAAAATAATGAGAACTCAATATTCCTGCGGTGTTAATTATAATAATTAAAATACTGTAAATTTCTAAATTTTGTATTTTTTTCATTCAGAATATATATTATAAGCGAAAGATAATGTAGCGCTAAATCTCGTTGTTCTTCGTTATTGTTTTGTTATTATTTTAATTTTGTTTGAATTTGTATTGTCTAATTCTACTTCATATCATGTTTTTCATTTAACTTCTTTTCTTATATGCGTATCAATTATTGTTTTCAGCTTCTAGTGTGTATGTTGTTGATGTTTCTCTAAAAATAAATAAAATCTCCAAAATAGCGGCCAAGCGCATTAGCAATTGGCGGGGTTTATGCGTAATAGAATGTCGTCTACAACTGTTAAAAGGAGCACTAACTACACACTAGACCTAAAATAATTAACGACGACGTGCGTAAGATGGCTGGCAGGAGCTGGATTCGTGAAGCCCAAATTATTGCTATATATTCGAAACTATATTATAAAGGTACAAAGAAATTTGTTAAAATTGATTCTCACTGCTAATAAAACAACTTTAATTTCTTTGCTTTGGTGGTAGGAATAATTGGGAGTAATTGGCAACTAATGGCAACACTCAAAATTACATTTCAAAATCCTATACTCTGTCCATTCCTTTAATATCTTTTTGACAGTTCAACAAATTTCGAAATTAGTGACGCCCTCACGCGTCACCGATTCGATTTGAAATCAAAATCAATCGATATAAATTTCTTTAAGTCAGTATTGTAAATTAATAAAATGTGCACTATTATGATATGTAATTGACCCAGAACAAAGAAAACTTCCAAACACAGTCACTCGAAGGTCGGTTTAGTAAGTATTATGTGATTTCAAATATACTTTCTCATAACTCTGGATTTAAACGTTATAAACCACGCGTTTCAAAGTTAAATTTTATTAACACGTGCATAGTTATATTTTAAGTCAGTGGTTCAATAATAAATTAATTAATGCACAGAGTTATTGTTCTTTATTCTATGTTTAAAGTTAAATTCCAAAATTTCTACTTATTCTTTGCAAATAATGAATCGAGAAGTCATACATTCCTTTTTATTTTATTAAATTTACAGAAACAACACTTACATGAAGTCAAATTATTTTGATCTTAATAATATGATAGATTATTTCAATCGTTTAATCGATTTATCGTATTTCAAGAACTGTTTTATATGTTGTTTTTAGCTATGCACACTGCCCACTTCCCTACCCGTCTATAAAGTACGACATTACTGTAGTACATTATTACGAAAAAAAATACCGGTAATTTATAGGCGTGACCTGTCAAAAAGATATTAAACGAATGGACAAGGTATAGATAGTTGTTGTGTTTACATAATGTTTATTTACGTATGACTGTCTTAAAACTGCCTCTAAAAGTTATGACTAAGAACTATTAATGTTCAGAAAATAATAGAGAATCTAGAATTTTTTTTAGAAGAAGAACAGCATCATATACAAAGATTTATTCTACTATCATGGGTGTTACAGTGTAAGTTTATATTTTATCAATTCGAACATCCAAATCTATAAACAGGAAACGTAGCTACTAGTTGACCTGAACACTTTTGTCTGTCTCAAATGGAATATATTTACCATGTTTTTGGGCAAGGCCTGATCACTTCGTATGGCATGGATTTCTGCTGCTGTCCTGTGTGGCGACTTGCTCATACTGTCATACAGCAAAAAAAAAAAGTTTACCCGCCACAGTCTTCCACGATAGTGAGCTGAACAACAATCGAAGAATTTCTGAGGAGTTCTTTGAGACAATCTCAACTTCTAATAATATTTTTATTTGTCTTTTTCAAAGTTTTTTTTTAAATAGTTTACAGCAGTATCCAGTGCCAGATAATAAGACCGGTACTCATGTTATAGAACTTTTAACGAAACGAATTCTCGCTTTGGGAGCGACTCAACAAGGACAATTTTTAGTGGACTGCGAAAGTTACCTATCACATCCCCAAATGGGTTAGTATTAATACCGCTTATTTTAGTATATACACATTAGTTCCAACTCAGATATCACCTTGGACCCTGAAGTCTAAGATTCATAACTACTACATAATAATAAATATAATAACTTCGGACATTGTAAACCTCCATCTAGTCCGAACAAACTCTGAATAAAATATTTGCAGATCATACAAACATTTGGTTCAACCCGGAATCGAATGCGAGACCTCTTGATCGGCAGTCGCATACGCCAACCACTAGACCAACAAGACAGTCAGCTGAATACACATAAATGATACATTAACCTGTACATTCCATTTTCCTCCATTCCAGGCACCACAAAAACAGTCCACATTCTCCATAACTCGGAACAACCAGCATCTGTATTCTCCATCCTAGAAAGCGGTACAAAAAATATTCATGTCATAGCTGACGGTCTATTTGATTTACTTATGATGAAATTATCCCACCAGTACACTTCCAAGAAACAGACCAAAATTGAGAGCAAAGGACCACGATTTGAACTAGGAGATTTTTGCGTTAAACTCGGATCGGTCACCATGAATCAGAATTTTAAAGGCATTCTTGTTGAGGTTTGTGAATATTATTTTCATACATTGCTTATTATTACTTTCTTCTTGTACACCATTAAAATTGATCTTTTGCTAGAGCTAGCCACACACATTAGGGCTAAGGCCTTACACAGTTGAATCCAGGTCAGTTGTACCCTGCAGTGTGTAACTAGCTTAATGGAACTAATAACATCGTTTGAGTACTCGCCCTAGAATTAAAAGACCAAGAAGCTTAGGGCCTTGGTAATTTCATTCAATGGATGAAAACTACCAATGGACAGATAGAAAATTCCTTATACACCATATTACAGATTAAAGGGACAAATATATTAAATGTAGAAAGGGCGGCCTTATTGCCCAAAGCAATAGCTTCCAGGCTACCTTAGGTTGGATTAAAAATTATCTAAAAAAAACTCCAGTTTTCTGTAATTTTGTGGCATTACTAGAGTAATACCTAGAGGAATTAGAATTCAGCTGACCCAATTGTCTAAACATGCTTACTTTCTCTCCATTTGATTACAGTGAAGGCAAAAGGATAATATTTTTGGCAGCCAATGTATGTTTGCATGTTCCATCTAACTTACATATCTAATAATGACCCAGATGAAATAGGCTACATAAATTTTATAAAAAGTTTTTATGCAATTGGATAATAGTTTATCTTCTATCAATTTCAGGTGGAATACCGGCCCTGTGTCATGGCAAATGCTGTCTGGGGTTTGTTAAGAGAGTTCCTTCAAGGGTTACTAGGACCCACAGTGCCAGTCCAGCCACCACAACATCTGCTAAGCAAGATGAACGAAATATACACCCCAATAGATACCATATACCAGTATTTAGAACATTTTAGTGCTTACAGGAAAGTGACAGGCATGAGAAATTCTTAAGTTTACTGTGGTTTTGATTTGTAATTAAGAGTGAATTTTGAGTTGAGTGATCTTGACTGACAGGGGCCCCACACAATTTTTTGTAAGGTGACTTAAGATAACAAAATAAAAGACAAGTTTTCAAAACTGTATTTTCATTTCGTTTAATTCAAAGACAATACAATTTATTAACCATTCGATTCGGATCCCACAAATGTCAGAAAATGTTTTTTTCAGTTGTTTCTCTGGCATTCTGAGGGCCTAGTGTGATTTTATTTTACACTGTCTCATTCTCTTCGGCAAGCGCATTTGTCGTCGCGACGCGGTCGCTGTGAGCATTATCACTACCACCACCATAATCCACCACCCAATCCACTTCAAGCTCCTTTATTGAACTACCCCTCTAGCACAAAGTAGACATTCTATAAATGCAAACTTTGTCAATAAACATAGTAATATTGTAAAAAGTAGTAGAATAGAGGCGTCAGCGATTGCAGAAGTAGAATTATGAAGGAATGAGAAAATACGACTATCCGAGGATCGAAAAATGGAGAGGCCTATGGTTTAAATCTTGCATGTGACAATACTGTGATCTACAAATTCTGAGTCTGGGTGTTCTGTGTGTCCATTTCATTTAAGTTTGTTAAGTCCCCCGAGACAAAGGATGCTTATTCCTAATGCGGGAGTCGTTTGTCGGTTGCTCAGGACATGTTTGTGCTGAGCAATATACAGCAGTTCTTTTTTACATTTTACGCGGTTTACTGATCTCTAGTTACGCGGAGCCTATGTATATACTTAGTCGTGGTTATCAATTAATTATTTGCTTTGGTTGTAAATCAAATTTTCATGCTAACTTATTGGTGACAAAAAAATTACCAAAAAATTAATTCCAAATCTAATTTTTACATCGTCTAGCATAACGAGAGCTTCCTCTTTAAACGTCATTTCTGGCACGTCACTCACAAACGTCACATTAAAGTTCATTGCCCAATTGGCCCAATGTGGGTGTACCCGACCAAATGTAAATGTATCCACATTTAAATAAACTGGTGGTGAGGGAGGTCGATAAAATTATGCTGGCTAATGTTCAATTATTTTATTGAGGCCAGACACAGACAGTGTATATTGTAGGTATTGTTATTGTTACGAGTGTAGTGTACGTAGAGATATAGTTATCGTAGCGCGTAATTTGTAAAATAAAAAATAAACATAAATTTTAAGTTTAATGAACTTACTAATTTCTGACTTGTGAATGTGATTGTTAAAATAATCGTAAGTATTTCAATTAACTATTTTGTACAAGTATAATCTACACAGTTTATATTTATTAAGCAAATGTTTTTTGAAAGTATCCGTCTTTTCGTATCGCATTTAAATGAAAATTAAATGTAATGTTAAATGTATTGTAGTTTTTTAGAGGAATCTCAATAACTGTATAGTGATTGTAATATTAGATAGTGCCAATGCCAACACTACATTTAAAAAAAGTAACTTGATCCGGATTCGTGAATTAGACTCTATTTTATTAAACAAGATTCTCAAAAGGGCATTTTTTTATTACTTTGAGACTAGATTATAATAAAGAATCCTATAATTAATATTATTCTATTTAAGTAGGGATTTATAATTGTTAAATTATTTTTATCAATATTTTCCTTGTTAAAAATAAAAAAACGGAACTACATATTGACCTGAATTCTTATTATTTAGATTAGTGTAGTTAGCTGTAACTTTTGGTTTAATTTCTGTTTAAAACTTGAATTTATTGCTGATATCAGGTTAATGATAAGATATTAGTAATTTTATTATTACAGCACCTCATAAAGAGGGCACTTGTAAGGTGTTAGTGTATTCAATTCTGATAATTCATTCTCACTGATGATTCTAATAAAGAACACTTTTATGTATTGATGATGATGATAATTGTGTATACAACTTAAAAGTCTATTCAAATAAATAAAACTGTAACTACTAGTACTATTATGTATTCTGTGGTAACATCTAGTAAATTTTTCATAAATTCATGTGAAAGTTTAGCTACCCCACCCCAGCCTGCAAATTTATGATATTCGCAATAAAAAAAATACTAATCGACAGATTTTAAATAGCTCAATTCAACTACGTAGCCCTTTCAAATTGCTCACCTTTAATTATTTAATTAAAAACAAATAAAGTCCTTGAAAAAAAATTAATTTATCTGTATATTCAAACTCCTATATCTTGTGATGTATACAATATTTCAAATTGCTCAAAGTTCTAAAATACTGCTCAAGTTGCATTTGTAATTGCTCAAGTAGAGTTCTCACCAGCTCCACTTTCCTTAATTATTAAATAAATATAAATAGTTTGAATAAATTTTTAACCAAACAATAACCTACCCTACCCCAGAATGCAATGAAAAAAATACTAATCGATAGATTTTCAATAGCTCAATTTAACTACGTACCCCTTTCAAATTGCTCACCTTTAATTATTTAATTAAAAATAAATAAAGTCCTTGAAAAAAAATTAATTTATCTGTATATTCAAACTCCTATATCTTGTGATGTATACTATATTTCAAATTGCTCTAAGTTCTAAAATGCTGCTCAAGTTGCATTTGTAATTGCTCAAGTAGAGTTCTCACCAGCTCCACTTTCCTTAATTATTAAATAAATATAAATAATTTGAATAAATTTTTAACCAAACAATAACCTACCCAACCCCAGAATACAATGAAAAAAATACTAATCGATAGATTTTCAATAGCTCAATTTAACTACGTACCCCTTTCAAATTGCTCACCTTTAATTATTTAATTAAAAATAAATAAAGTCCTTGAAAAAAAATTTATTTATCTGTATATTCAAACTCCTATATCTTGTGATGTATACTATATTTCAAATTGCTCTAAGTTCTAAAATGCTGCTCAAGTTGCGTTTGTAATTGCTCAAGTAGAGTTCTCACCAGCTCCACTTTCCTTAATTATTAAATAAATATAAATAGTTTGAATAAATTTTTAACCAAACAATAACCTACCCTACCCCAGATGCAATGAAAAAAATACTAATCGATAGATTTTCAATAGCTCAATTTAACTACGTACCCCTTTCAAATTGCTCACCTTTAATTATTTAATTAAAAATAAATAAAGTCCTTGAAAAAAAATTTATTTATCTGTATATTCAAACTCCTATATCTTGTGATGTATACTATATTTCAAATTGCTCTAAGTTCTAAAATGCTGCTCAAGTTGCATTTGTAATTGCTCAAGTAGAGTTCTCACCAGCTCCACTTTCCTTAATTATTAAATAAATATAAATTATTTGAATAAATTTTTAACCAAACAATAACCTACCCAACCCCAGAATACAATGAAAAAAATACTAATCGATAGATTTTCAATAGCTCAATTTAACTACGTACCCCTTTCAAATTGCTCACCTTTAATTATTTAATTAAAAATAAATAAAGTCCTTGAAAAAAAAAATCATTTATCTGTATATTCAAACTCCTATATCTTGTGATGTATACAATATTTCAAATTGCTCAAAGTTCTAAAATACTGCTCAAGTTGCATTTGTAATTGCTCAAGTAGAGTTCTCACCAGCTCCACTTTCCTTAATTATTAAATAAATATAAATAGTTTGAATAAATTTAACGTATAGATAAGTGAATGCTGCGCATGCGCGCAAAAAGTAACGCGAGTCGCAAGGCAAAAAAAAATCAAGTGTTTCATAACCTCATCATAGTGAAATGAAACTGTAATACTCCAAGCACAACATCATCTATTATCAGGTATTTTTATTATTTATTGACCTATTCATTATGTTCAATTTATACAAAAATCAAATCATGACTAAAAGGTAACTTTATTTTGTAACTTTATGTCTGTTTACAAAGTATTTTCTGTATATTCTTCTTTGCTCCAAAACAAAATAAGTAGTAGTATACATGCTCATTATGTTTGCTATCTCCAATAAGAAGTAATCAAGATACCTGTTTACTTCTTCTTGGAGATTCTTATAATTATTTAACCAAACTATAACCTACCGTACCCCAGAATGCAATGAAAAAAATACTAATCGATAGATTTTCAATAGCTCAATTTAACTACGTAGCCCTTTCAAATTGCTCACCTTTGATTATTTAATTAAAAATCAATAAAGTCCTTAAAAAAAATATATATCCGTATATTCAAAATTCTATATCTTTTGATATATACAATATTTTAAATTGCTCAAAGTTCTAAAATACTGCTCAAGTTGCATTTGTAATTGCTCAAGTAGAGTTCTCACCAGCTCCACTTTCCTTAATTATTAAATAAATATAAATAGTTTGAATAAATTTAACGTATAGATAAGTGAATGCTGCGCATGCGCGCAAAAAGTAACGCGAGTCGCAAGGCAAAAAAAAATCAAGTGTTTCATAACCTCATCATAGTGAAATGAAACTGGAATACTCCAAGCACAACATCATCTATTATCAGGTATTTTTATTATTTATTGACCTATTCATTATGTTCAATTTATACAAAAATCAAATCATGACTAAAAGGTAACTTTATTTTGTAACTTTATGTCTGTTTACAAAGTATTTTCTATATATTCTTCTTTGCTCCAAAACAAAATAAGTAGCAGTATACATGCTCATTATGTTTGCTATCTCCAAGAAGAAGTAATCAAGATACCTGTTTACTTCATCTTGGAGATTCTTATAATTATTTAACCAAACTATAACCTACCGTACCCCAGAATGCAATGAAAAAAATACTAATCGATAGATTTTCAATAGCTCAATTTAACTACGTACCCCTTTCAAATTGCTCACCTTTAATTATTTAATTAAAAATAAATAAAGTCCTTGAAAAAAAATTAATTTATCTGTATATTCAAACTCCTATATCTTGTGATGTATACTATATTTCAAATTGCTCTAAGGGCATTTCTCTGTAAGCTCGTACAGGTCCCATACAAATGCTGTCCTGGCAATTTTTTTTAACATTTGCTAAAAAACTGTGTTCCTTTTCGAAGATAATAAACTATTATTTAAGTATATAAAGAGGCCCACTGAAATTATTTATATTTTCCAAGTTATTAGCGATTTTCCAAAAAATCATGACAGGGGACTGTTAAGTCAGACAGAGGACTGTTGTACTTTAGAAAAAAGTCATATTACATTAATCAATTATTTATTCTTTTTATGAAATATTTTCGCATCAATAATAAATAAAACTTCTTTATGAAAAGTGAACAGAAACAACAACTTTCTATATAAATATCAGGTGTTTTACATCGTTTAGCTTTAGGTACTTCTAAGCCAATGAGATTAGATTTTTTGCCGGGTCTAGACAACGACTTTATTTCTTTAGGTATCCAGTGCTTGTACTTTTAAAGAACACTACCAGTTACAAGTTTTTTAAAGATTTGTCTCTCTGGTACATTTCAATGTGGAATAATTTTCTTTTAACTGCTTACTAATGTCGCCAAACAACGCTTTCTTGACTACTTATACAAAATACACAGGCCCCTGTTCTTTTCTTTGGTCAGGCTCGTCTAACATTTTCAACATCTTTGTCTTAGGCGTATCTTCAACGTTCTTTTTGTTTTTTCTTTCTAATCTCGCTATTTTTTTTGTACTTCTTAAGTTTTTTCTCTAAGCGTGCGATCTTTTCATTTCTTTCCCTGTTAAACTTCTGTCGTCACTATTTGGCTTCTTTTCTTCTTTGCTGTAGACTAGCACTGGAAAATTTGTTGCAATTTCAGACAGGGGACTGTTGCCAGGGGACTGTGTTTTTCGGCTAAATTTTACAATATTTTCAAAACTGATATAAAATAGTTTTTTAAGAATATACCGATCAATTGAGACATAAATAATGCAACAATAATCTTTATTCGGATATTATTAAAGTAATTAAAATACATATTATGACTTACCAGAGGACTGTGCGTGGTAGCGGTACAAGCGCTTGTTCACCTCACAAATGACGCTGTGACACTTAACAAAAAGGCATATCAACGCCGCATTCGGCAAGGTTGCTAACTTCAAAGCTATTACGTTTAGTGTGACTTAAAAAAATTATCGTAAATATGATAGTTGTTTTTAATTATGAATTTAAATATTTGGCAGGGGACTGTTTAAAAATTCTAGGGACAAAGTTTACAGGAGTCTAATAATTAAATAAATTTCGTAATAAAACCTTGTTTTACGAAAATAATATCATAAACTTATCTTCTTGATGATATTGACTTCCTAATACTTCATTTATCACTCACTTCTTCGTAAATCTCATTTCTAGGTGGAAATACAGTGATGGGGACAGCCAGGGGACTGTATTTTTAGAGCTTCTATCGCGTCTAGAAAAAAACTGAAAATAGTTATGGTTCTAAATACAAAGGGTCCGTAAAGTTTCGGAATTAGAGTTTCATTAGGAGTTGGTTTTTTTTAAATCATTTAATAACGTCTTGAAAAATTCGGTCTGGACAGCCGATTACGAGTTTACAGAGAATCGCCCCTAAGTTCTAAAATGCTGCTCAAGTTGCATTTGTAATTGCTCAAGTAGAGTTCTCACCAGCTCCACTTTCCTTAATTATTAAATAAATATAAATTATTTGAATAAATTTTTAACCAAACAATAACCTACCCAACCCCAGAATACAATGAAAAAAATACTAATCGATAGATTTTCAATAGCTCAATTTAACTACGTACCCCTTTCAAATTGCTCACCTTTAATTATTTAATTAAAAATAAATAAAGTCCTTGAAAAAAAAAATCATTTATCTGTATATTCAAACTCCTATATCTTGTGATGTATACAATATTTCAAATTGCTCAAAGTTCTAAAATACTGCTCAAGTTGCATTTGTAATTGCTCAAGTAGAGTTCTCACCAGCTCCACTTTCCTTAATTATTAAATAAATATAAATAGTTTGAATAAATTTAACGTATAGATAAGTGAATGCTGCGCATGCGCGCAAAAAGTAACGCGAGTCGCAAGGCAAAAAAAAATCAAGTGTTTCATAACCTCATCATAGTGAAATGAAACTGTAATACTCCAAGCACAACATCATCTATTATCAGGTATTTTTATTATTTATTGACCTATTCATTATGTTCAATTTATACAAAAATCAAATCATGACTAAAAGGTAACTTTATTTTGTAACTTTATGTCTGTTTACAAAGTATTTTCTGTATATTCTTCTTTGCTCCAAAACAAAATAAGTAGTAGTATACATGCTCATTATGTTTGCTATCTCCAATAAGAAGTAATCAAGATACCTGTTTACTTCTTCTTGGAGATTCTTATAATTATTTAACCAAACTATAACCTACCGTACCCCAGAATGCAATGAAAAAAATACTAATCGATAGATTTTCAATAGCTCAATTTAACTACGTAGCCCTTTCAAATTGCTCACCTTTGATTATTTAATTAAAAATCAATAAAGTCCTTAAAAAAAATATATATCCGTATATTCAAAATTCTATATCTTTTGATATATACAATATTTTAAATTGCTCAAAGTTCTAAAATACTGCTCAAGTTGCATTTGTAATTGCTCAAGTAGAGTTCTCACCAGCTCCACTTTCCTTAATTATTAAATAAATATAAATAGTTTGAATAAATTTAACGTATAGATAAGTGAATGCTGCGCATGCGCGCAAAAAGTAACGCGAGTCGCAAGGCAAAAAAAAATCAAGTGTTTCATAACCTCATCATAGTGAAATGAAACTGGAATACTCCAAGCACAACATCATCTATTATCAGGTATTTTTATTATTTATTGACCTATTCATTATGTTCAATTTATACAAAAATCAAATCATGACTAAAAGGTAACTTTATTTTGTAACTTTATGTCTGTTTACAAAGTATTTTCTATATATTCTTCTTTGCTCCAAAACAAAATAAGTAGCAGTATACATGCTCATTATGTTTGCTATCTCCAAGAAGAAGTAATCAAGATACCTGTTTACTTCATCTTGGAGATTCTTATAATTATTTAACCAAACTATAACCTACCGTACCCCAGAATGCAATGAAAAAAATACTAATCGATAGATTTTCAATAGCTCAATTTAACTACGTAGCCCTTTCAAATTGCTCACCTTTGATTATTTAATTAAAAATCAATAAAGTCCTTAAAAAAAATATATATCCGTATATTCAAAATTCTATATCTTTTGATATATACAATATTTTAAATTGCTCAAAGTTCTAAAATACTGCTCAAGTTGCATTTGTAATTGCTCAAGTAGAGTTCTCACCAGCTCCACTTTCCTTAATTATTAAATAAATATAAATAGTTTGAATAAATTTAACGTATAGATAAGTGAATGCTGCGCATGCGCGCAAAAAGTAACGCGAGTCGCAAGGCAAAAAAAATCAAGTGTTTCATAACCTCATCATAGTGAAATGAAACTGTAATACTCCAAGCACAACATTATCTATTATCAGGTATTTTTATTATTTATTGACTTATACATTATGTTCAATTTATACAAAAATCAAATCATGACATAAAGGTAACTTTATTTTGTAACTTTATGTCTGTTTACAAAGTATTTTCTATGTATTATTCTTTGCTCCAAAACAAAATAAGAAGTAGTATACATGCTCATTATGTTTGCTATCTCCAATAAGAAGTAATCAAGATACCTGTTTACTTCTTCTTGGAGATTCTTATAATTATTTAACCAAACTATAACCTACCGTACCCCAGAATGCAATGAAAAAAATACTAATCGATAGATTTTCAATAGCTCAATTTAACTACGTAGCCCTTTGAAATTGCTCACCTGTAATTATATAATTAAAAATCAAGAAAGTCCTTGAAAAAAAATTCATTTATCGGTATATTCAAATTTCTATATCTTTTGATTTATACAATATTTTAAATTGCTCAAAGTTCTAAAATACTGCTCAAGTTGCATTTGTAATTGCTCAAGTAGAGTTCTCACCAGCTCCACTTTCCTAAATTATTAAATAAATATAAATAGTTTGAATAAATTTTTAACCTAACAATAACCTACCCTACCCCAGAATGCAATGAAAAAAATACTTATCGATAGATTTTCAATAGCTCAATTTAACTACGTACCCGGTACTCCTTTTAAATTGCCTCCCCCATTGCACACCACTTTGATCGATTTTGGGCTATATTTATTCTAGCAATTTTTAGTTTTAGTCAAAAATTTAAAAATATCCAGCAAACATAATGAGCATGTATACTACTACTTATTTTGTTTTGGAACAAAGAACAATACATAGAAAATACTTTGTAAACAGACATAAAGTTACAAAATAAAGTTACCTTTTAGTCATGATTTGATTTTTGTATAAATTGAACATAATGTATAAGTCAATAAATAATAAAAATACCTGATAATAGACGATGTTGTGCTTGGAGTATTACAGTTTCATTTCACTATGATGAGTAGGGCTCGGAATAGGTAGTTTAATTTTATGTACTTGCGATTTTGTGACATCAATAGTATGGATGTGCCTGTGAAATCCCGGGGAACTTACTATTTTCAGAGATTGTAAAAATATTATATTGAACTTTCAAAATAGTATTTCATCTTTTAGCTTTTTGTTTAATAATAAGTTGTTAACATAAAATTTTACAGTAAAAACGTAAAGAAACGAATAGCAACAATAACGCTAAGGAATGCAAAGTATGTGACCGCTTGCGCGTGCGGTGCACGCGGCACGCTTTCTTTATTGCTATCTCTGTTTTCGCTTTATAAATGGATTATGAATATGAAAAGAAATTCCTTGACACCCAGTAATGCCGAGAAAATCATAGTATTATTTTATAATAAACATGACGATGATGATTATGTTGGCGATCTTCAATTCGAAGACGAATAATTACACCATCGGAACAACACTAGTGCTTTAATGTTAATATAAATATATATTTATTTTTAAATTTGATTTATATTGTAAACGTGCAATAAATATCTGTAATATCTGAAAATGATTTTTTTCCTTCTACTCACTCCTATAAACCTACAAATAAACAATAAGTGTAATTTTCATGATTATTTAAAATGACATAAGTGTGCTTTGACATTGCATTGCATTATTTAAGGTCCCGGAAATCACGCTGATTTTAGGTTTATCCATGTTATGCTTACGTTGACTTTATTTCTGCAAGTACATAAAATTAAACTACCTATTCCGACTTGATTTTTTTTGCCTTGCGACTCGCGTTACTGTTTGCGCGCATGCGCAGCATTCACTTATCTATACGTTAAATTTATTCAAACTATTTATATTTATTTAATAATTAAGGAAAGTGGAGCTGGTGAGAACTCTACTTGAGCAATTACAAATGCAACTAGAGCAGTATTTTAGAACTTTGAGCAATTTGAAATATTGTATACATCACAAGATATAGGAGTTTGAATATACAGATAAATGAATTTTTTTCCAAGGACTTTATTGATTTTTAATTAAATAATTAAAGGTGAGCAATTTGAAAGGGGTACTTAGTTAAATTGAGGTATTGAAAATCTATCGATAAGTATTTTTTTCATTGCATTCTGGGGTAGGGTAGGTTATTGTTAGGTTAAAAATTTATTCAAACTATTTATATTTATTTAATAATTTAGGAAAGTGGAGCTGGTGAGAACTCTACTTGAGCAATTACAAATGCAACTTGAGCAGTATTTTAGAACTTTGAGCAATTTAAAATATTGTATATATCAAAAGATATAGAATTTTGAATATACGGTTTTTTTTTTTTTAAGGACTTTATTGATTTTTAATTAAATAATCAAAGGTGAGCAATTTGAAAGGGCTACGTAGTTAAATTGAGCTATTGAAAATCTATCGATTAGTATTTTTTTCATTGTATTCTGGGGTTGGGTAGGTTATTGTTTGGTTAAAAATTTATTCAAACTATTTATATTTATTTAATAATTTAGGAAAGTGGAGCTGGTGAGAACTCTACTTGAGCAATTACAAATGCAACTTGAGCAGTATTTTAGAACTTTGAGCAATTTAAAATATTGTATATATCAAAAGATATAGAATTTTGAATATACGGTTTTTTTTTTTTAAGGACTTTATTGATTTTTAATTAAATAATCAAAGGTGAGCAATTTGAAAGGGCTACGTAGTTAAATTGAGGTATTGAAAATCTATCGATAAGTATTTTTTTCATTGCATTCTGGGGTAGGGTAGGTTATTGTTAGGTTAAAAATTTATTCAAACTATTTATATTTATTTAATAATTTAGGAAAGTGGAGCTGGTGAGAACTCTACTTGAGCAATTACAAATGCAACTTGAGCAGTATTTTAGAACTTTGAGCAATTTAAAATATTGTATATATCAAAAGATATAGAATTTTGAATATACGGTTTTTTTTTTTAAGGACTTTATTGATTTTTAATTAAATAATCAAAGGTGAGCAATTTGAAAGGACTACGTAGTTAAATTGAGCTATTGAAAATCTATCGATTAGTATTTTTTTCATTGCATTCTGGGGTACGGTAGGTTATAGTTTGCTTAAATAATTATAAGAATCTCCAAGATGAAGTAAACAGGTATCTTGATTACTTCTTCTTGGAGATAGCAAACATAATGAGCATGTATACTACTACTTATTTTGTTTTGGAGCAAAGAAGAATATATAGAAAATACTTTGTAAACAGACATAAAGTTACAAAATAAAGTTACCTTTTAGTCATGATTTGATTTTTGTATAAATTGAACATAATGAATAGGTCAATAAATAATAAAAATACCTGATAATAGATGATGTTGTGCTTGGAGTATTACAGTTTCATTTCACTATGATGAGGTTATGAAACACTTGATTTTTTTTTGCCTTGCGACTCGCGTTACTTTTTGCGCGCATGCGCAGCATTCACTTATCTATACGTTAAATTTATTCAAACTATTTATATTTATTTAATAATTAAGGAAAGTGGAGCTGGTGAGAACTCTACTTGAGCAATTACAAATGCAACTTGAGCAGCATTTTAGAACTTAGAGCAATTTGAAATATAGTATACATCACAAGATATAGGAGTTTGAATATACAGATAAATTAATTTTTTTTCAAGGACTTTATTTATTTTTAATTAAATAATTAAAGGTGAGCAATTTGAAAGGGGTACGTAGTTAAATTGAGCTATTGAAAATCTATCGATTAGTATTTTTTTCATTGCATCTGGGGTAGGGTAGGTTATTGTTTGGTTAAAAATTTATTCAAACTATTTATATTTATTTAATAATTAAGGAAAGTGGAGCTGGTGAGAACTCTACTTGAGCAATTACAAATGCAACTTGAGCAGCATTTTAGAACTTAGAGCAATTTGAAATATAGTATACATCACAAGATATAGGAGTTTGAATATGCAGATAAATTAAAATTTTTTCAAGGACTTTATTTATTTTTAATTAAATAATTAAAGGTGAGCAATTTGAAAGGGGTACGTAGTTAAATTGAGCTATTGAAAATCTATCGATTAGTATTTTTTTCATTGCATTCTGGGGTAGGGTAGGTTATTGTTTGGTTAAAAATTTATTCAAATTATTTATATTTATTTAATAATTAAGGAAACTGGAGCTGGTGAGAACTCTGCTTGAGCAATTACAAATGCATTTTGAGCAGTATTTTAGAACTTTGAGCAATTTGAAATATTGTATACATCACAAGATATAGGAGTTTGAATATACAGATAAATTAATTTTTTTTCAAGGACTTTATTTGTTTTTAATTAAAGAATTAAAGGTGAGCAATTTGAAAAGGCTACGTAGTTGAATTGAGCTATTTAAAATCTGTCGATTAGTATTTTTTTTGTTGCGAATATCATAAATTTGCAGGCTGGGGTAGGGTAGCTTGAAAGTTTAAGTAATTTTGTCTATCTGCCTGTCTGTTCCGTATAATCTGTGGAACGGCTAGACCAGATTTTGACGGGACTTTTATTGACAGGTATTTTTTGGACTAGTTTTGATTCGCGGCGTTACTTGCGATTTATAACAATCACCGCGGGTAACACCGCGCGACTAAGATAGTATAGAATAAATTATCACACTCCTGAAACAATCATCTGTCCTGGGATGAAACCTTGGACCTCTGTTATATCAACAGGGCTACTAGACTCACAGGGCCAATCCTTATAAAGGCGAAAGTTTGTGAGTATGTATGTTTGTTGCTCTTTCACGCAAAAACTTCTGAACGGATTTTGATGAAACTACAGTAATAATAATATTAATGACTTTATTGTACACCAGAAAAAAAATACAGTTAAGGCTTAGAACTAGCTACATTATTTGGTGCAAGTGGCGGCCTTATCGCTCGTAGGCAATCTCTTACAGGCAACCATGTCATGGCATGGCATGGCAAGGCAAGTAATATAGCTTAAATACCAGAATAGCACATAGGCTACTTTTTACTGCAATTATCGAGATTCACGTGGCGGGCGAAAGCGTGTGTGTTATAAGTTGAAAATATTTGAAATTACTTATAAATCCCACACAATGCTAACAGGAAATTCATTGCAGTAGCTGTAAGGGTAAAAATAAATATATTCCTTATAAAGGTAAAAATATCACATTAGATTATCAACAGCATGGTCCACTACTGGACATAGGTGCGCTCATAGCCAAGGGGCCTTAGGTATTTGGGAACCGAGGGTAAGCTACGACGGCGCGGTCAGTACCTAGATGGGTGACCGTTTGTAGCATAATATGTTATGAGCGTTTCCCTGATTCGGAGGTCACGTTAAGCAATCGTGCCCGAATGTTATTTTCGAACAGTCGTGAAGCTCAGTTGGAGGCCTTCGAACGGTTTAAAACATCCAACGGCAAGATTACGTAGTCACAACGTGTCTTGCCTGTCCCCAAAAATCAACCAGCGTGGTGACGTATGGCCTTAACGTCTCCTGAGAGGAGACCTGAACCCAGCAGTGGGACGTTATGGGTATATAGGCCTCTGCTGAGAAAGGAGTTTTGGCCTATTATGGTGAACGCACACTTATCCGCGCCGAACTCTCCGAACGAATCGAAGTCAAGGAGGCCTCGCACACTTATCTGCACCGGAAGAATCGACCGCGCCGAAAGAATCGACCGCGTCGAAGAAATCATTTCAAGAAATAGTACCGGATTTGTTACAAGTTTTCCTTCTCTTGTGTTGCCTCTGTCTTTGATAGTCGTGTTCTTAATTCATCTAGAATAAAAATTATATGAAGAACTAGCTTTAGCGCGCGCGTTATACAGTAACCTATTGCCTTCATCAGAATTCAAAGTATTTTCAATGGCAAATTTCATTGAAATCGCAACTATACAGAGTTACATTCGAATTTATACCTTTATTATGAATTAAATGTACTACTACCAAATAAACACAATACTAAAATATCTATCATTATTTTATCTATATTATGTGTAAGTGTATATCAAAATACATAAGTAGATAGTACATATGACCTACTGAATATGACAGTACCTACTGAATTTGCACTATATAATTTTCTAATGGACGGCACTATAGATATTACTAATAAAAATTAAGATTACCACAGTGTATTAAGGCCACCAACAGCTCCACAATATACTTTATAACATCTAATAAATAATTATATACCATTATATTAACTTTAAAATAAGTTGTAAATGTAAATAAAGGAATATGACCGGTCAGACGTACCGATAGATAAAGCACAGGATGGCACCACCCCTATGCATCTCGTAGATGTGATAAGAGCAAGATGACAATACTGCAAAGAGAAGGAAAACTCGACACAAACCCTTTGTTTTTCACTGTGCGGAATTCAGAGGCGTCTCTAGCCTAGCACCCATGTGCCATCAGTACTCTAGCGCCCTTTATTTGTTTTGTTTGAGCGCCCTTTTTTACATGTTTACCTACTGAAATATAAACCTTAATTCCTTTCAAATATTTCTTTCTTCTTAAATTACGGTATAGTGGAGCCCTAGAACTCAAAGTACACCTCACGTATGAACTTCTTTTTGCGTGGGGTGGAATTGTAACACTAGCGCTTGTTCGTTGAAAGGCGACCCTAACAGCGCTGCGCTCATGTGCATTGTACACCCTGCACTAAAGTAAAGACGACCCTGGCGGGAATCCTCCCCGGATACCGCCCGCTGATGGTTGTGTCTGACTCAAAATAACCAAAAACCACACGCAGTCTTTATTACTAATAGCCGATGAACTAGGTGCATCGTAGAAAGAAAATTCCTGCAACATCTGACAAACCTCGGCCCACCTATAGATCAAGCCTCTCCGTGGGAACTCTTATCTTACCTTTGTACCCCATTCCTGCTTGCTTATGTCTGTGATTTACAATCTTGCAATCTTCCTTCCTATGCCGAGTAGTCAAAGACTGGAACTCACTACCAACTCACGTGATCCCGGGTCTTTCAAACGGGGCGTGAATAAGCATCTCACTATAAGTATTGTGGCTATAGTATAAGTGTGGTCAGGCAGGGTAGAGTCACTTTGGTAGGCTGATGATGATGATGATTTTAGACTTCAGTTTTTATTTCATCCATTCTCTCGAAAAAGTTTTACATCTTATATTTCTCAAATACAAATTATACTCTTTAGGATATCTAAGAGACTTCACAATCTTTAACCGACAGACTAAAAACCAGAAAATTTCATTAGTAGTCCGGGTTTGACCCGTAATACAAATGAAACACTACCCGGACGCTTCTCAGACGGTCTCTAAACTAGGATAAATCCGGGAAAATCCGGACGAATTAGCAACAGCCCTTGCATAATATAAACATGTTTTAAAAGTAACAAAACCGATTCGTCGTGCGTTCGTGCGTCGCCAACGTCACGCATTTCGCCCACCTGTTTTGCCTCCGTCTTTTCACTTTACGTAACAATTTATTTGTTTGTGTGTATTGTATTGACTGCCTTGCTGGTCTAGTGGTCAGCGTATGCGGCTGCTGATCACGAGGTCTCAGGTTCGATTCTCGGGTCGGACCAAATGTTTGTGTAATCTACAAATATTTGTTTCGGAGTCTGGGTGTTTTCTATGTCATGTAATATGTAAGTATTTACAAAAAAAAAGTATGTTTATGTATATATATATATATCAGTTGTTTAGTACGCAAAATACAAGCTCTGCTTAATTTTCGACTAGATGACGTTGTGTGTAAGATGTCCGAAATATTTATTTATTTATTGACAATCTGGCACGCTGAAATGTTAGCGGTCCTGACGAGAAATAAAACAATCTTTAGACCGTAGCTAATTGAATATAATTATTAAAGACTAGCTTTCGCCCGCGGCTCCGCCCGCGTGTATGTCTATGTAAAAAGTAGCCTATGTCCTTTCCCAAGTTCAGTTCTATCTTCATACCATATTTCATCAAAATCGGTTCAGTGGTTTAGGCGTGAAAGCGTAACAGACAGACAGACAGAGTTACTTTCGCATTTATAATATTAGTAGGGATTAGGTAACAACTAAAATTAAGAATGTGTAGTTAACATACAACTATGTAATAAAAAGAACTAGCTATGGCTCGCCGCCCTGCTCACGTGTATTTCGATTATCGCAATAAGCAGTAGCTTACCTTCTTCCTTAAGAATTAAAGGATCTCCATTGTCAGTTTCATCCAAATCGGCTTAACTCTTTATGCGACTGAAAACGATGGCTTTTATAGTTTCTGTTTAATGAATGTTCACGGACATAAATAAATACCTCTGTGGTTGTTTTGGCATTTCTTTTTCAGAGTGATTCTTAGGAAATTCCAGCGCCTTCTAGCTTTAAACTTCGACGTATTAAAATATGTGTAGCCAAAGTCCTTGAACTTTACTAGAAATAGCTAACAGTTTCCTTATGACCTTGCCACTTTGCCACCTCTGATATGAATGTATTTGCATGTATTTTATTAATAGTTTTTGGTCTGCGGTATCAACTTTGTTGTATGTATGTATATTAAGTGGGCATATATGTATAGTTTCGTCAACATTTAATTATCTATAAATCGATAGCTTGCCTCGTTGGTCTAGCGTTTACGACTACCGATCCAGAGGTTCTCGGGTTCAAATCCTGCTTCAGACCAAAAGTGTTGTAATATTTTTCTTACAAGAAATTCTTAATGAAGGCCCGGAGTATGGAAGGTTGGCGGTGTTTCACATCTGTATCTCGGAGGGCACGTTAAGCCATCGGCCCCGGTTGTCATGAACATATATGGCAATCTTGGGAAGTCAGTGCCCTTGTGGTGATTTCCAAATACAGCGCAAGCGAAAAATATACAGGGTTTCGGAGATCCGATACCGTAAAACCGGTTGACCTGGTAACCGACCCCAAATGATCTTGGGAATAGAGAATTTTCTATAATGTCCATCGTACACTTGCTACTACCCATACTTTTATGTAACACTAGCTGAGTCCCGCGGTGTTACCCGCTGTTATGTTGTAAATCGCGAGTGACGCCGCAGAGCGAAACTGGTCTATAAAAAATTTGCCTAAGTTACTCCTTAGGCCATCAGCCTTCTGACAGTGACTGGTGTCTGAATTAGAAGTGAGTCTGTAGCTCAGTAACTCAGATAACTCTCTCCGCTGACGCATTACTTTGTTGTTATATAACAGTTTCTTACGGTACTAACTTAGAGGATGGTCCTTTGCGATCTTTAAATGAGAACGAGATATTTTTTAACCTCTACGCCAAAATGTTATATACATATATTAGGCTTCTTAGAATATAATGTGACCAACTTTTTATACTTTTCCTTGTTTCAGGATCAGCCATTATGTCTGAAGAATTCTCTTCTCTGACCCAAGTGTGTCCGTTGGTGACGAACGAAGGACTGAACAAAGCTCTAACAGAATGGTTTAAAGAAGAATACAAATTCACACATTGGGAGGTGAGGCATGTGTGAATCAAAACTTAATCGATACGTAGATAATTCTCATCCTGAGCTTAGCACTTGATGTCATTCTAGTTATTCTAAAACCGAGGAATTCATTTACTTGGGGTGAAAATCTAATATATAAAATTCTCGAGTCACAGTTTTCGTTGCCATACTCCTTCGAAATGGCTTGACCGATCTTCATGAAACTTTATATGCATATTCAGTAGGTCTGAGAATCGGCCAATATCTATTTTTCATACTCCTAGGACGCGAGCGGAGCCGCGGGCATCAGCTAGTTCTTCTATATATAATCCTTAATCAAATATTTCTCGACTTTGAGAGTAGTAGAAGTGGTAGAGGAGGCATAAGAGCAACGCTGATTTCAGCACGAATGGGCCGGTTCGACCCGGCCAGTACTACCCTCACACAGAAGACCATCTAATGACAGCATTTTTGCTGTCGTATTTCGTTAGTGAGTGTGACAAGGCCGCCATGGTATGGGTCACCATGCTGCATTGTCTACCCTCACAATGAGGATGGTGGCCCATACTCCTGGATTATACTCATGCTTTCCATCAGGCAGAGTAGAGACACTTTGGTAGGTTTAAAAATATAAAAAAAAATGGAAAATGATTTGTACTTACTTACTCGAGTGCATATTTTGGTAATTACTGATACAAGTAAATATTAGACGGTATCAGATGTCACACTCTCTTAAACTTTTCACAACGTTGGCAGTATGTTTTTTTTCTTTAAAGGGCCACATCGAGTCATTAACACACGTAAATCTGTTGTTTGTTATGTTTCAGTATGTCGGAGACACGGGTAAGGGAGACGCGTACCATAGCGAAGTGATTCGTATCAAAATACACGGCGTCAACAACAGCGGTAAACAAAATTACATCCAAGTCGTTCTCAAGTACATGCCCGAAAGCATTTCCAGAAAATTGACATTCCGAGCCTACGATTTCTACAAAAATGAAATTGGTTTCTATAAAGTAGTTCTACCGGAGTTATTAAAGTTTCAGTCAACTAAAAATGTAAAAGAACCTTTTGACAACTACGCAAATTTAGTTTTCGCACATTCCGACGGTAATAATGACGTGATCTGTCTTGAAGATGCTAATTTAAATGGTTTCAAAGGCGCTGTGCGTCAAGAAGGCATAGATTTAGATCATTGTAAAATAATATTGAAAGTGTTTGCGCGATTCCATGCTTTATCCTTTGCAATGAAAGACCAGGAGCCTGAGAAATTTGAGAAACTGCGAAATGCTATTTTCGAAACTTACTATGCTAACCACCTTTGGGATTGGTACTCTGAATTCTGGAAAAGAATTTCTGCTATTGCCATCGACGCTGTAGAAAAGGAGTATCCAGACTCTATTTATTTGGAGAAAGTCAAGGAGTTTGCCGTTCCGGAAAGGTACCAAGACATGGTAAATGCAGCAACGAATACTTTGGAAACTGGTGTTATATCGCATGGTGATTGTTGGACGAACAACTTCTTGTTCAAATATGTGGATGGACAGCCAGTTGATGCAAAACTTATTGACTTTCAAATAACAAGATGTGCTTCTCCTGTGCTAGATATATCCTTTGTCATTTGCGCTTGTACTTCTCAAGATTTAAGGGACCAACATTACGATGAGCTACTGAAATTATATCACGATACGCTTTCGGAGCATATCAGGGCATTGGGCAGTGATCCAGACAAGATATATCCTTGGGACTTATTCATGGCAGAAATTAAGAAGTATTCGTATTTCGGACTAGCTTTTAGTTTTGAGTCCACTCCGTTTATCGTGTTGGCTCCCGAGGATGCCATTAATATGGAAATGAAGGTAGGCATAGGAGAATAAATGTAATACAAGAGTAGTTTAAACAGCTGAATAATTACTTTTAAAAATAAAAGAACCTGTGATTACTAAGAAGTTTTTGCTAGTGACGTTAGATGGCGTTGATAATCATAAAAAATGTACTATAGATTCAGTTCTCACCAGTGCTTAGAATTATTTATTAAGTTTTAATCGTCTTAAATAGAAAAAGGATGTTAATTCCTTTATATTTTTTGTGGGAAAGGATTTCTGTAAGGCATTGTTAATAACAATGTGTCTAACAGTGGACTGTTGAAGGCTGTTGATGATGATGATTATGAATAACTAAAAGACTTTTTAATTCGAAGTTCAATAGACACATATTATAATTTAAAATATATTTTTCTGTTTCAGGGTGATGAGAAATTAAATATCAATGATATATGGCGCGTGGGCAACTTCAAGACAAAAGAGGGTCGACTCAGAGAGGCGAACAATGTCAAACATTGCGTTGATAGAGGATATATATAAATGATATAGCAAAATAAATATAGTATAAATGTACAAGATAGTATTTAGTAAAAAAATGACATTATAGATCATTACTTTAGTATAGATCAATTAGTTCAACTTGATTTTACTAGATGGCGCAAGTTGTGATATGAAAATAGTTTCTTTAAGTGTCTATTGCTTTGAGCAGTCGGCATGCCGCTTTCTACTGCACCGAGTGCTGTGGCTTCAAAACCCAACTACCCACATGGGACAACATTTAGTGTGATCTATAAAATCTTCATCTGAGTCTGGGTGTTCTTTATGTTCCTTTCATGTGTGTTTTGTCCTTTTAAATAGTAATAATAGTCCTAAAACAAAAGGCTTTGACTTACTATATCATATACGGGTTTAAATATAATTTGTGTTAAGGCTTTTATTTATAATAATAATATAGTTGTTTAAACTAGCAAGATATTGTAAGGGTCTTATAGGAGCTTTCACATACTTACTAAGTGGATATTCTGAAAAGCCATTAATAATAATTACCGAAATATCATATAGGTTACACTCATTTAAATATATTTTATTAAATTATTTTTTATCGGCAAAAATATATATTAATATGTGTTTAAATTTTTAAATTCTATTTTAATAAATGAATGATTAACAAATTTGATTATTTTATTGTAGTTTGAATTTTTTTATATTTAAAATAAAGTTATTAATAAACTCTATTTTACACTAGTCTTATATTTTTTATATATTTTAATCCCCAACCCGCACTCGGCCAGCGTGGGGACGTATGGCCTTAGCCCTCACCTGAGAGGAGACCCGAGCCCAGCTGTGGGAGGTTGTGGGTTGTTGAAGAATACACTATCTGCTCTTTCTGCGTCTTCTATTGCTTGTTAGCGTAATATGATCCCATCATAATCATCAATCATCAACAGCCTTTAACAGGCCTCTCCTTAGATAGGAGGTTTCGGCCTACTATACCACGCTGACCAGACGGGTTGGTAAAGTTTTGATTTCAAATTTTCCTTCTCTTGGCAGTGATGTTAGCTGCTTATTTTGTTCCTTTAGTCGCCTCTTACGACACCCATGGAATGAATAGGGGTGGTGACACTTTGTATTCTTAATCCGTCACCACACGGACAATGTTATCCGCAAAAACCAAATTGTTTTCCTTAAAAAATATTTTTTTTAGTAATATAAGCCGGTGGGTGGTGCAGAGGTAAGGTAAACGGTATACCAGAACATATGCACTTGATTCACGTCATTAGACCAGACCAAGTCGCGAGCAAGCACTTGTTTGTTGCTTGTTTTTTGAGGCCAATTATAATCATGATCTATAGTCTCACACAAATAACAAATAATGCTAAATACTTAATGGTTCAATTTTATAGAAATATATATTCAAGGTTTGTATGTCTGTCTGTTGAAGTAAAACTTTATGAATGTAATTTTCACGGAATCATGACTTAAAAAGTTTCTAATGTGTTGTATTTATTTAAAAAAATAATAACTAATACTTATAGTAGATCAAGGGGTATTTTTCAAATCTCGGGTTCGATTTCCGGCTCGAAATAAATGTTTGTATGATTTGCAAATATTTGCTTCAGAGTTTAGGTATATGTATACAAAAAATGTGTATTTAATTATATCAGTTGTCTAGAACTCATAGTATAAACGATGTAGAATATTATATATACCAATATACTAGCTAATTCCCGCGGTGATACCCGAGTGGTCATGGTTATAATACACATGTTAATTAATCATTCAAAATTCGATTTGTTTTTCCACTCAATAACAGATGGCACCACGCGTCATAACATACCGCGGGAGTGCGCAGGAGTGCGACTATCTTAATTCCTAAATCCTTAATAATATTATAAACGCGAAAGTTTGTGACTATGTACGAGTTCAATTCCTACTGATTCTTTTCCAACTGATCCCAACTTCTCCCTTCCTTTACAGGACAACACGTGCAGGCCTTGGAAGGCAGGCATCAATTGAAAAAAAAACTATCTAGTTATAGAACTATCTACACAGTTATCTAAGATAGTTATTTTTTTTTCTCGTAAACATTAATTACTACATATTGTTTTAAACTGTAATCTCACGCAAATGATAACATACAATAACACAAGATAATAATAATAAACAAGCTTACAACGTTTATATGGCGACATATTGACAGAACTATGTAATTAAATACGGCTTAAATTACACAATACACATTTTATTGTGACAAATGTAAATCCTTCATTTACTGACACATTGATAAGTTGATTTCTTTTTTATGAAAAACAACTCCCGCATTTGGAATTTATTCTTGTGCTGTGGAGGAGTTTAAAAACATACAAGAAACGGACACAAAGCACACCCAGACTCAGAATAACAGTTTGTGGATCCAGGTCAACCGTGCAGTAAAGTAGCATGCAGTGTCGCCCGGTTGTATGAAAATTATATGAATGCCTTTCTTTGTCTTGAACGGTGTATGTGGCTAAATCATTTTTATAAAACCAAAGATAATAGATTTTCTCATTTTAGAATATATGTAATTCAGTTTAGGTACATTGCATTATGAAAGGAAGATTATTATATTTAATTACAAAGACATGCTGATACTTCTAGAACTATGAACGGAATCAATAATATTACAATAGAATTTTTCCAATTTAAAATAAAACTACTTCTTATGAAAATAATCCAAACTTTATAAATCAAACCTACCAGTAACATAATACAAATAGGTTGCTTAACTGAGATTACTCATTCAACACTTTGAAATCGGTGCAGCGCTATAATCGTGAAAGCATAATAGATAGACACAGAAAGTCACTCTGTCTGAGTCTATATGTTACGCTATTGAATGAATACTAGTTTGGATGCTACTAGGAACTATCATATCATATTTATGCAACTTTTAAATTAAGAGTTTTTCCGTTTAAAATTAGCCAATTTCGTGTCAAGCTACACATGAAATAAGGTTCCGTATGGGTTCCGTAGTCACCCATAGTGGTAGGTGGATTTAAAATCGTGTCCAACTGATAACTGTTATGTTTACTTATTATTTTCTTTATTGTTATACGAAGATTTAAAAATGAGTGCATTTTACATGCTGGGCATCTATAACTCCTGAACTAACAAAGCTATCTAACCCGTTGTAGTTTTCCCGTAAAGTTCATCACTATCATGACTTTTTTGAGATTTTTCGAGGCAGCCGTTTAGTTTTTAGAGGGGGGAGGGGACGACCTGTTTTTACAAAAAAATACTTCCTGAAAGAAAAAAGTTATCTAAACCGCTACAGTTTTCCTTTAAAGATCAAAATATGGAATACATCATGAATTTTTTCAGTCAGCTGTTTAGCTTTTAGAGGGGGGGGGGGGGGCTGTTTTTACACAAAATTCAGTATAAAGTTGAATAACTCGAAAACGAATACCTAAAGAGAAAAATGGTTTTACCAACCTTCACTATGTTTTTAAAAAGCCTATCTAATGATACCCCACACGATGAATGAAAAATAAACATCCCCATTTTAATTGTAGGGGTGATACCCCAAATAGAAATATTATTCGTAATTTTATTGTATTTATTGTAGCACTTTGTGGACGTAATTAAAACACATATATACACGCAAAGTTTCATCTTTCTAGCACCAACCGTTTGGGCAGTAAGGGTTCCGAGTGTTTAACTACGAAACCTTAAAAAGGAATCAAACAGCAAGTGAGGTCACCCTACCATATATTTGGTAACCATAACACCAACCGTGCTATTAGTTCAAGTCAAATAACGTACGCTTTCACCGCCTTTTTTTTATTCATTCTATCTTAGATTCAATTTACAATTCTTACAGATTGTAGGAAAGTTATGGGATTTTTCACTTCAAAAATATGTAAAAATCAGTAGCAAATAACGAACACATATATATTTTCTTGCGAGCCTTTTTCCCAAACCAAGTTGCGGTTTTTTTATATAACGCCTGCCAAGGTGACTTTACTATGCCTGATGGAAAGCATGAGTAAAATCCACAAGTGGGGGTCGCCATATTCACTGCGGCCGTTTTAACGCTCCTATGATAATTCTAAAATTCTACTACTTATGTTTTTTTTTTAAATGCCTACCCAAGTGACTACTCCACCTGATACTTATTGCGAATGTAGAAAATATATCATGGTGACCCATATCATGGCGGCTTATTGAGATGCTCTGCCTCATTTGGCCATCCAACGCAAAACAATTCGACATCATCATTATAAGTCTTCTTCCTAGCCTTATTCCCAATATTATTTGGGGTCGGCTACTAGTTCAACCGGTTTTACCTGAATATCAGTTTATTCACGGAGCGACTGGCATCGGACGTCCACAACCCTGAGGGAGAACTGAAATTCGAAGGTTGAACTAGTTGTCAGTAAATTTGAGGGCACTGACTTCCCAATAACATGTTCATGACAACCGTTACGGCTTTACGTGCTCTCCGAGACACGGGCGTAAATCACCGTCAAACTTCCCAACTACGGGCTGCTATTAGGAATTTTCTTTTTTCCAAAAACACTTTTTAGCCCGACCCGGGATTTGAACCCGAGATTAGCTATCCACTAGATCAATGAAGAAGTTAAAAATACATAATTTTTAAACTTTATTGCTGACCGTGACCAAACGTGGTCTGTACAATAAAGCAAGGTGACTAAGCACCTCGATTGACTGCACGGACCAAACTAACTCTTTTGTTCAATAGTTTTTTATTAGTTATTCTTAACGCGAGAACTTTCATTGTGAGATGGAGGATTAAAAGTTATCAAGCAGTCTCTTAAAATATATTTTTCCTTTCATACCGAAATCGTCATAAAATAAAAACAAATATAAAATGTAATATCTTTAATTAAGTTTATTGTTTAACATTAAACAAAACAACTGGTGTTAAAATATCTTTTCCTTTTATGCCGAAATCGTCATAAAATTTAAATAACTATTAAATGTTATATCTTTAATTTAATCTTTTGTTCAATGTAAAAATATACAACTTTAAAAATGAATACGACCAATGATCCCCTTTCATGGTCTATACCTCGTAAGTATACCACCAGGAAGGAAAACATGGTTGCCATTAATGTTGGAAAGATACTACGGAAATTTCAAAAACTTTCATTGCGAGGGGTAGGATTAGTAATTTTCAAGTAGTTTCGCATCTCCTCGTTAGATGGTGTTAAAGTATGTTTTTTCTTTTGTTCCGAAATCGTCACACATGTATAAGTATAGAGCGAAATGGTAGGGATACCATATATAGGTGTTCTCCTCTCACATCTATAAAGGTTCCGAGTCATAAGCTACGGAACCCTAAAAATGAAGTCAAAACACTTACTTAGATGTCACCTTAAACTTGTAAACTTAAACTTGTACTAATCTATACAAATAAATCTATAAACCTTGGAGTTTAAACGTACTTATATAGCTACGTCTTTGTATTGCATTTATTCTTGTTATAAATACGTTAGATCAAAGTACTGAGTTTAACACCTTTATAACTCTACTAGCTTTGGCCGTCGGCTCCGCCCTCGTATATCTCGATAATTGCAGTAAAAAGTAGCAAATCAAATCAAACCATTTTATTTCAAATAAACCATACAACAGCACTTTTGAAACGTCAAGTAGTCAGTCAGTAGTCAGTCGTGAAGCTAATCGTCTGTTCCAATTCGTAGATCCTATGGAGAAGAACAGACAAGAAACTCCATGGACACTCCTAGCCTATGTGTTATACTGATATATAAGCTATATTACTGTAAAGTTTCATCCAAATCCGATCAGTAGTTTTTGCGTGAAAGAGCAACAAACATACATATACTGACAAACTTTCGTGTTTATAATAATTGAATTGTATACTCGAGACATGTTTGTATACACATTGTGACGTTTAGCACTGATAAAAGGACGACTATATTTCTTTCTGTTCGTGTTTTATTCACTTGAAACCGCGCAGTGACTGTTTGTGTCTGAAAACATTAGTCAACAATTGTGAAAATTTTATTCATAATAGACGTTCAAGGATTTATTATTACAACTGGTAAGTATTTAATAAATATATTATGGGTTTTTTATCGTGCGCGTAAGTAAATATTATTTGTTACTCACGGTAAGTGACGGTGTCCGTAAATAAAAAGTCCACACATAAAAGTTAGGCCCTGCGCGCACGGGAAACTTTTGTCACTGTGACTGTTTTGTCACTTTCAGTATGTCTGTAGAATTATATGGAGATGCGCGCACGTTGCGACGTGACAATCGGATGACAAAACTGTTTTGATCCTGCGAACAAGCCTGCGACAAAACTGTCACCGCGCCGCTAGATTTAGATACAAGTGCGCGCACGAGTGACGAAACAGTTTCTGCCCGTGCCCTAAGCCAAAAGCGGAAAGCGGAAAGGACTAACTTTTTATTTATATTTTCAGACAACAGGGGATTCTGTTTGAAATAGCATTGTAATCAAAACAGAAGTGTCTCCTAGCGTTCAATCACCACATTATCATAAAGGGTCTAAGCAGTATGTCTTGAAGTTGTTCTAATAAAATATTCAAGTTTTCTTCAAAATTACTAGAGCTTGAATTGTTTTAGAGAAAATGAAATATGATATAATTTGTTTAATTTAACACTGGTTGAAAGATTACCAGATGTTATTTAATTTTGAGAATGACACAATGATCGAAGATTCAATGTTTCGGCCCAAAAAATTGAATTTTGTACTGAATCGATTTTTACCCTTGAAAATCGACTGTCGATTTTTTGTGTTGCTATCAAAAAATATTTACAATAGTTACAATTAGCTGAATGTATTAATTTGATAGGTAATAAAAATAATTCTTATAATCGAATTCCTTGAACTAAAAAATCGATGATTTTACTGATAAGAGATCCCACAGATTGTTTAATGAATATTTTTGTTTTTCATAAAATGGATTTATATTTACATTGTAAATACAGAAAAGATATAGAATCGATCCTTTAGAAATCGTTTTTTTCAATAATCGATTCTTCATGTACTGATTCGAATCGAATCAAAAATCCCTACAAAATAGTTTATCCTAACGCCATTTTCCGTGCCCCGCTCTCCGCTTACTTTTGATGCCCGCTGGCGATAAGCAAATATATATAGTATATAGAAGAAGTGGAAAGAAGACCAGCACTTTACGAGAAAAGATTAAAAGAATATTCTGACATATGATAAATACTAGGCATGCCTTTTAAGTTCTGTCGTTTCCATATTTAACGGCAGTTTTGAATTTGGAACAGTTCTATATTCGAATGTGTTTAAATATTGAATCTCAAAACATTTTAAATACCCCTTCTATAAAGTGGAATAAATGTTATAATTAGTGGTTTGAGCGAAGGGAAAAGTGTACTAAACTATGTGGTGAATACTTTGAAAATATATGCAGTAATTCATTAAAACTTTGTACACTCATTCGAAAACTTTTACGCCGTATGAATTCGCAAATAATGACTGTCTCCTCCAAATGCATATCGTTAAATGAACCATGGATTTACAAAAATGTTTCGTGACTGTCACTCGCCGTGTGCGCACTCAGATTTTAAGACGCGACGCGACATGACAAAAACTTTTTTGTCGCAGCGACAAAAGTCACCCGTGAGCGCACTGCTTAAGAATTACACGCACGAAAACATAAACAAAAGTTCAGAAGGAGAAAATACGCTATGTAGAAACAAATATACGAAAATTAACAATTGACAATAAGGCGGTAGGCGAAAGAAATTTACAGTCAGCAGTGTGGCGGTGACGCGAGAGAAAAGAATGTCTTCGTACTACACCGGGTATGTCCCGGCCTGCAAAAATGAAAATTTCGATATAAAAAATATATATTGATAGATCTTAATTAGCCCTTTCGAACTACATTAATTAATTTATGAGCCCCTCTTTCGTTTTCCCAGGAAAAAACAAAATATAATTTTTATTTTTTCATCTTTTCAAATGCCTGTATCTTTTTCAAATATGGTTATTTTTTATTCTATTATGCGTAGAAAAAGAATGCGAAGCGCTCATAGCCGAGTGGCCTTTGGTGATTGGCATCAATCGCCAAGGGTAAGCAACGACGGCGCGGTCGGACCTAGATGGGTGACCGTTTGTGGCATTATATGTAATGAGCGTTTCCGTGATTCGGAGGTCACGTTAAGCAGTCGGTCCCGGTTGTTATCATAAGATAGCAGTCGTGAAGCTTAGTTGGAGGCCTTCGGGCGGCTTAAAAACATCCAACGGCAAGATAACGTAGCCACAACGTGTCTTGCCAGTCCCCAACCCGCACTCGGCCAGCGTGGGGACGTAAGGCCTTAACCCTCTCTTGAGAGGAGACCTGAGCCCAGCAGTGGGACGTTATGGGTTGTTGATGATGCGTAGAAAAATTGCCCTTGAGCTGATTTAAATTGCCCTCGTGTCAATTATTATAAAATATTTAATAATAAACCAAAAAAGAAATAAAAAAACCGTAATGGGATTTCGAAGACAATAATTTGCGCATTGCGCATGCGCGGTAGAAAAACGGCAACACTGCTCTAGTCTAAGGGCAGCATTTACAACAAAATATCAAAATGTAAAGTTAAAAAAATCGGCCAAGTGCGTGTCAGGCCACGCACAGGAAAGGGTTCCTCAGTCACCTATAATGGTATGTGGATTTAAAATCGTATCCAATAGATAATATTGTTATGTTTACGTATTAATACGTTAATTTTGTATGAAGTTTTCCAAGTGAGCGCATTTTACCATATAAGCCTTTATAACTCCTGAACTAAGAAAGTCATCTAATCTGTTATAGTTTTCCTTCAAAGTTCATTATATGGACCACCATCACGATTTTTTTCAGATTTTTTGAGCCAGCCGTTTAGCTTTTAGAGGGGGGGGACGCCCTGTTTTTACAAAAAAGTGCCCTTTAAAGTGAAATATCTCGCAAACGGATACCTAAATCAAAAAATCGTCTAGGAAACCCTTTATTGTTTTTAAAAGACCTATCTAATGATATCCCACACGATGGGGTAGCCTCGAGAAAAAAAAATCATCCCCACTTTACGTGTAGGGGAGGTACCCCAAATAAAATTATTTTTCATAATTTTATTGTAGCACTTTGTCGACGTAATTACAACACGTATTCATGCAAACTTTCATCTTTCTAGCACTTACCGTTTGGACGGTAAGTCGAGGACGGACGGACGGACGGACGGACGGACGGACGGACGGACGGACAGACGGACATGACGAATCTATAAGGGTTCCGAGTTATGAACTTCGGAACCCTAAAAATGAAGCTGATGATTAAAGTTATATTTCAATGTGAAATGTAAGTAGTGTTATTATTACTAGATTTTTATTATCTATTTAAAAATTCACTATTTCTTGAAATATTGAAATAATTAAGTCAGTTATGGAGACTTCACCTTAGATTACACAAAAAGTGTAAAATAGGATTTAATTTTATATAAGTAGGTATAACAAATTCAATAAAAGAAAATTATTAAACTTGTAATTCAAAATAAGCAGTGTTGCCGTTTTTTAGGATTATTATTAAATATTTATAATAATTGACACGAGTGTGTTAGATTAGAAAAAGATGAGATTAATTATCTTTTAAAATATTAGAATATTTAGAACGAAAGGAATTTGAATATATCAAATCAAACCAAATCAAATCATATTAATCCTTTTTTTATTTCAATGTCAAGTAGTCAGTCAGTTTGTTAGTCGTGATTCTATTCGTCTGTTCCAAGGTGTAGATCCTATGGAGAAGAACAGACAAGAAACTCCATGGACACTCTTTTCCAACATGTTTACATACATATTTCACATTATACATATATCCATAAATCAAACATTATAAATTATTACACAACTAGATAACATTTTAGTAAAAAGAAATACACAAAAGTGAATGGCATATACTTAGCTTTTAAATCAATATAATATCCTCAATTAATAGTAGAGAGCTCCGTACTGATCCACGTCTCGACGAGAAGTCCCCCTGTCCAGTTGGAACCCTCGCTTTTATAGGCGACGACAAACAAGTACGACACAGTATTTTAATCAAGTACCTTCATCAAAGTACATTATTTACAGAATGTGTTTAAAGTAAATTATTAATACAAACATATCAATATTTATATAAAATATATAGTCAAAAGTAATAATAATAACATTAACATTACTAAACAGTGTTTATAGGCAACGACAACTGAGTAAAACATACGAGTATGTATTTTATCAACTACCGTCATCAAACAATATGTTCAGAAAATATTTAAAGTAAACTATTGACAAACATATATCAATATTTATACAAAGTATTTAGTTATATTAATAACTACATTTACATGAATCTATCACGGCCATACTGACTTGTACTTCGTTCTCGAAGTACAAAATACCACTAACATACTTAATGTAAGAATAACAATAATAATGTTAAAAACTAATACATTTTCTCATTGCTATAGTTTCTTTTCACATTAAGAAGACTTTATCAACGGTCAGTTGCTTTGACAACAATATCATCTAGCCTCACACCTGCTGCACATGAGACAGGCTAGAATCAAAGCAAAAGACTTCAGCAGTTCAACTAAATCAGTTCACCTCAATTACATCGTGTCACCTCAATTACATCGTGTCACCTAAATTACATCGTGTCACCTCAATTACATCGTGTCACCTCAATTACATCGTGTCATCTCAATTACATCGTGTCATCTCAATTACATCGTGTCACCTCAATTACATCGTGTCACCACATTTACATCGTGTCAGTACATATTTCCTTAGGACATCAATATACATACAATTTGGAGTACAAATCAAAATTACATGTTACATATTAATATTATTTAACAATAAGAAAATACATAAATTAGTCATTGTGAGGCACTGCGTCTTCGTCAGCCCATTCACCTGGCCATAGTCTCAATTTATCTTTAGCTACAGTTTAGCCAATTTCAAAAACCTTATTGTCTCGTCTTACAATGTCAAATCGAGTATTGAATCTATTTGCCTCACGACATAAACGCTGATAAGCAAGTTCACGGTCTGCCCTTAGGTCTATTACTTTCAGGTATGGGAATATCATTCAGATGTGCTTGAATACAGGGGATATTTGCATTACAACCAACGAAAAAAAAAGAATCAGCGTAAAACCCGTAGATTTTTAGACAGTGGTGTTAATTGATTGTTGAACTTTCTAAAACCCGCTTGGCCAGTCTGACGCCTTGCTACATATAATAACATCTTGACTAATTTTGCTAAAAAAATATTCATCAGTTCTAATTCTTCGCATTTAACAGTAATTACGATTTTTGCATATATTTGTAAGCTACCGATGCTTTGATTATACTACAATTTGAACCTGTATCATCACCAGGACTAGGTGTCAAAAGTTCAAAACTAATTTCGTTTGACTAAAAAAACAAACCTCAAAAAAAACAAACAAACAAAATCAAGTCGATTTTCAGAATTAGGCGAATCATTTTTAGGTCGTAATGTGCAGAATAGATCTATATGCCCGGGCTTTTTTTTTAGTAAGTACAAAATTTTGTGAGCAGCAGGTTGTCGCTATTATGATTACGAATCATTTGTTGATTTACTGTTTTTTGAATTTATTGTACGATTACGGTTAGATTTCAGTCATTCCTCAAAGATCACAACACAAAAATGACGGTATTGTACGAATTGTGCGTCAAGAAATACAGAGTTGATTTTACATATTATTTAGAAACATAGTGGGTACTTTGGTTAAAATATTGTCAATGTTGTTTGGTAAAATATTTTTGTAAAATGTATTTTATTTTACAATTAGTAAGAAGATAATCCCACAGTAACAACTTTTTTTTTTAGGATCTATTTTGAAACCTTTAGGGAATGCGAGTTAGAAGTGTTCTTAGTGCAACAATCTATTTGTCTTTTTTTTTTGTTTTGGCATATGAAGTAAATAAGTTTATCAACCGTGAAGTACTCTTAAGATTTGTACTTTAGCATGAAACTAGCAAATATCTTTAGTTATATTACATTTAACTAAATGTCTTGTGATTTTTGTAAATAAAGATTTAAGATAAAAATGTAAGAACAGTAGATGGGTAGTTTGCAATAATATTGATGCGAAAGTGTTGAATGTTGTGCATAGAAGGTTATAATTATTATAGGGATGTTTTTATTCGTGTTCAACTACCAAAACAAGTTAGCTATTGCAATAAATAAACGGAACTTTTCCGCATAATCTATCACGGCCAGACTGACCTGTACTTCGCTCTCGAAGTACTTGAACGTCTCTGGCATTGACATATTAATTCTTTCACTTGCTGCACATCAATTTCAAACTTACCTCAGGGCAGTGACACAGCAATTCATACAATAGCCTCTGGCCTTGACATACCAGTCCTATCACCTGCTGCACATGAATTTCAGACTGATATCAGGGCAGTGACCGACCAGCAGTAATCAAGCTTATACAGGGCAGTGACCAACCAGTAGTGATATAAAACCGTTTTGTTCTAAACATATATCCTCTCAAACATCCATTGTTAATTGAACATAATTTATTAACAAGTGAATAATTTATAATTATTGCAAAATATCTATATGATTCCTTTTCACAAGACATCAATCATTAAGGGAATTAAATAATCGCACAAAATATCAACACTAACACAACAACGTAATAATAATCTATCATGGCTAATCACTAATAAACTATATCACCTATATGAAAATCATTATCTACGAATACTATCAGTATTTTTCAGCAGTTTTCCTAAGACGTAGAATAGCTATGTCAGCTGCATATTCAAACCCATGGCTATCATATAGCGATTTATTTGCATACCCCTAATCGAGGCAAAAATCTCTTAGTTGATTTTATGGAATTACAATCCGTAAGAACAGTGAAATATAAACCTAGTAAATAAAATTATTTAAGAGCATTAAGACGTTAACGTTTCTAATTCATACACGGGTATTTAGATTCAGTTGTTGAGGTACGTTATCTGTTTAGGTTGGGTGTTTTGTAGTTTAAATAGGTTGTAAAAAAAAAATTGAATTCCAATGTACTACTAATGCGACTGTTAAACGATGCTATCCTAATATTAATATCGGATATACCTCCATAAACAAGCTCGACAAGCTGTCCCTCAAAAATGCTACCTGCATATTTACAATAGAGTATGGCCAGAGCCCTTATGGACTTTAACTACTTTGCTTACGGTAGTGATGGAAGCTCCATCCATGGTCCTTGGCTATGGCGTCAGTGTTGTCCCAGCCTTCCGCCCCGTTGTTCTTGTCCGGATGAAACGGCGGCAACACCACATCATCTTTACTTCGGTTACCAGCTACAGCATCACGTATGGCTCCAGAAGGCCCTCCAACATAGCAGGATACATCTGAAAGTTTTTGTGACAAAGTACATAAACAATAACAAAGCACATAGGTTCCGATCGCACTTCTGATGTTAGATTAGAAAAAGATGAGATTAATTATCTTTTAAAATATTAGAATATTTAGAACGAAAGGAATTTGAATATATCAAATCAAACCAAATCAAATCATATTAATCCTTTTTTTATTTCAATGTCAATTAGTCAGTTTGTTAGTCGTGATTCTATTCGTCTGTTCCAAGGTGTAGATCCTATGGAGAAGAACAGACAAGAAACTCCATGGACACTCTTTTCCAACATGTTTACATACATATTTCACATTATACATATATCCATAAATCAAACATTATAAATTATTACACAACTAGATAACATTTTAGTAAAAAGAAATACACAAAAGTGAATGGCATATACTTAGCTTTTAAATCAATATAATATCCTCAATTAATAGTAGAGAGCTCCGTACTGATCCACGTCTCGACGAGAAGTCCCCCTGTCCAGTTGGAACCCTCGCTTTTATAGGCGACGACAAACAAGTACGACACAGTATTTTAATCAAGTACCTTCATCAAAGTACATTATTTACAGAATGTGTTTAAAGTAAATTATTAATACAAACATATCAATATTTATATAAAATATATAGTCAAAAGTAATAATAATAACATTAACATTACTAAACAGTGTTTATAGGCAACGACAACTGAGTAAAACATACGAGTATGTATTTTATCAACTACCGTCATCAAACAATATGTTCAGAAAATATTTAAAGTAAACTATTGACAAACATATATCAATATTTATACAAAGTATTTAGTTATATTAATAACTACATTTACATGAATCTATCAAGTGCAATTTAAATCAGCTCAAGGGCAATTTTTCTACGCTTAGTAGAATAAAAAATGGTTAAAGTTTCGAAATACGTCACCTGATTCTGGGGTTGTGAGTGGTTGGGGGGGAGGGGGGGAGATGTCGGAACCCCCCCTCACCATTTTTACCTGCCGGAAATACTTGGTTCCCTTAGAAAAAATTAAAAACAGAAATGGTAAAAATTTCGAAATACGTCGCCATTTTAAGGGGTTGTGAGTTTTTGGGGGGATGGGGGAGGGGTCTGAACCCTCTGAACCCTGCCTCACCATTTTTACCCGCCGAAAATACTTGATTCCCTTTGGAAAAATCAAAAACAGAAATTTGTACAAACATTATTTATACCACTTTATATACATATTTTATTGCTTTATGCATTATAGTCGACGGAGCCCCGCTACGCGGGGCTCCTATTTCTGGGTGGTTTAAAAAAAAATAACCACGATGGGTAAGGCGGCAGCTTCGCTGCGCTACGCTCCCGCCTTACCCATCTAACCTAACCCAATGAAGTCGGATTGTGCCAATATAATTACCTTGATTAATTAATTACAGTAAAGCAATCCAAACAGAATCCAAGAACGTAGCCAAGTCGTAGAAAAAACACAAATCGATACGGAAGAACACATTCACTTAAACTTGAAAGCAAAGGAATGACACATAAATTTGAAATTTGCTGTCAATTAGTGTCAAAATGTTGCGTTTCGTTTCACGTTTTTCATATAAAAACTAAAAATTACATTTTAAAAACTGTACTAAAGCTTAAAAATACGTTCCGTTTTGCATAATTGCAATTGTATTTAAGAATTTTTGAAATTTTTTTAAAAATATTTAGACGCAACTCCGGCAGCCAAAATTACTTGGGGGGGATTAAGACTAACTCCCTTAAGCCCCCTACACCACCAAAACCCTCAGATTCAGGTGATGTATTTCAAAACCCAACCCTAAAAAATAACCATATTTGAAAGAGATACGGGTATTTGAAAACGTGAAAAAATAAAAATTATATTTTGTTTTTTCCTGGGAAAACGAAAGGCTCATAAATTAATTAACGTAGTTCGAAAGGGCTAATTAAGATCTATCATTTTTTTTTCATATCGAAATTTTAACTTTTGCAGGCCGGGACATACCCGGTTCGTACTACCGACCGCTCGGTACACATATATTCGAGCTGGTCTCAGTGACGTATCACTCAATATAATCAATTTAAAATACAAATCGACTATTGTCAGTTTGTATGGTACCTTAGAAATCTTTCTTTTAAATAATAATATGATAATAAAATAGGATAATAACTAATACATTAAAATATTTAAATTACAAAAAGTATACATAATTGAACACAAACAAAATGAACGAATAACAATATTAACACAATATTAATACATGTAATTAATATAATAAATATTAGGGTCCGCTACATGTATATTTTATATTCAATGTATATAAACAAAATCGAAGATTGTGATACGCACAAAATTTGGTTGAAAAAATGGCTGTTTTTAGACTTCGAAATGAATCTTTTTCCATGAAAATATTAAATAAATTTGATTTTACAAGTAAATGTGATTACAGTATACAATTTTTACTTAAATATTTCTAACTTTATATTTCTAACTTCAATTTAACTGATTACAGAAGCAAAAACGATGCCTGAAAAATTCAGTTCATTGCTGCAAGTTTCTCCTTTGGCAACGAATGAACGTCTCAGCAAGGCTCTTACTGAATGGTTTATAGAGGATTACACCTTCACTCATTGGGAGGTAAAGTAATATTTTATTGTTGGAGGTAAAGAGAAGGAAAATTTGAGTCAAATCCCATACTAACCCTGTCTGGCCAGTGTGGCCAAAACCTTCCAAGGCGAGATCTATGTCCAGCTGTAGAATATTAAACGCTCAATAGAATCAACAACCCTTAATAAATAAATAAATAAATATTTCGCACATCTGACATGCAACATCATCCAGTCCCAAGCTAAGCAGAGCTTGTATTATGGGTACTAGACAACTGATAATAAATACATTAACATACTTTTTTTTTGTAAATACATATGGTATAAAACACCCAGACTGCGTGAATCACACAAATAATATTTAGTCCGACCCGAGAATCAAACTCGAAACCTCTTGATCAGCAGCCGCATACGCCAATCACTAGACCAACAAGGCAGTCTAGTAATGTCTCACTACCGGGCTCGGGTCTTTTCTCGGAAGAGCGTTTAGGCCTTCCGTCCAGACGCTGGGCAAGTGCGGTGTTGGGACTGGTGAGGTTAACGTACTTTTCATGTCACTGGCGATCACCAATTCAGGTACTGACCGCGTCCTTGGTTACCCTCGGTTATTCTTGCTAGTCACCTGGAGCAACTGGATTACTGTTTAAAAAAAGCGGTAACTTTGGAAGTGTCTCTATTCAGTTCTCTATTTAATTAAATTATTCAGTTTGGAAAAAAATGATATGAGAAACCTCAATATCATTTATCATATCAAAGAGACCTACCCATAGATACCTTACGCGTTGGTATTGATGAAAAAAAAAATTTTTGAGTTTCAGTTCTAAGTATGGGGACCCCCAAAATTTATTGTTTTTTTTTTCTATTTTTGTGTAAAAATATTAATGCGGTTCACAGAATACATCTACTGACCAAGTTTCAACAGTACTGCTTTTATAGTTTCGGAAAAAAGTGGCTGTGACATACGGACGGACAGTCAGACAGACAGACATGACGAATCTATAAGGGTTCCGTTTGGCCATTTGGCTACGGAACCCTAAAAAGGCATGGAAAATTAAGCGTGAAATTAAAAGAAATTTCGACCTACTTATATATCGACTTACGATTATACATATAATCGTAAGTCGGGCTGCATCTTAGCTTAATGGGCATAATGTTTGTTACTGTAATTCCATTGCTTTTATAAGTTAAATTTTGATATGTTAGATAACAACTGCAGTAAGTAGAAGATTATTTACTACATTTGAAAGGATATCGTCCATATCATGTTTTGTTTGGTGAATGCAAGCCCGGAGGTCCAATAATGCATAAGCATTTCACAAAGTATGGCCACCATGCATGTCGCATTGCAAATATTCGCTTTGAAGATGTTGATCACTACTTTTGGTATCTGCTCATGCTTTCCTATAGGCAGTATGAAGTCATTTAGGCAGCTTCTGCTTCTTCTTCTCTTAGCCTATATTATTCCCAAGACTATTTGGGGTTCGCTACTAGTTCATCCAGTTTTACCTTAATTTCAGTTTTTACAAGGAGCGACTGACATAGGACCTCCGCAACCAGGAGGGAGAACTGGAATTCGAAGATTGAACTAGTTATCAGTTTATTTGATGGCACTGATTCCCCAATAACGATTGCCATAAATGTTTATGAAAGCCAGGGCCGATGGGTTAACGTGCTCTCCGAGTCACTCTCTCTGTTCCTCCTTCAAAGTAGTTAGAAAACTGTCGTTAGATGGTACTTCGTCAGAGATACTGTTTGAGATCAGAACATCCTCACCGATATCTTCAACAGCATTCGGTTCAGCTTATATGGATAAAATATAGTTGAAATACCTACGACTGTAAACTCAAACGTATAATTGTTTAACATTTATATTGCCGATACGATATATCCCACTCATGATAAGCGTTAGGTTATAAAATCTCACGGCCATTTCCCTCGTCGTTGAGTAATTATGTAATTTACACGCGTTGTTAAAATTCAAACAATTCAATTAATTTTACAATAATTTTATTTCAGTATGCAGGTGAATTAGGCAAAGGAGATGCAAGTGTAAGTGAACTTTTCCGCATCAAGTTATACGGAATCAATGAGAATCGTAAGTTAAATTCCATCCAGGTTGTACTTAAAACAATCCCTAAGAACATCACCAGAAGGCTCACCTGTCGTAATCATGAGTTCTTCAAGAATGAAATAAATTTCTACCAAAAAGTTCTACCAGAATTGTTAGATTTCCAATCTTCCAAAAAGCTAAATGATCCATTCGATAAATACCCTAAATTGATTTTTGCATATTTCGATGGGATAAACGACATTGTTTGTCTGGAAGATGCTACCATAGACAATTTTGGAAACGCAGTACGTCAGCAAGGAATAGATTTTGAACATTGCAAGTTGTTACTTACTGCACTCGCTCAGTTTCATGCAATATCATTTGCTATGAAAGACCAGGAGCCCGAAAAGTTTGAGAAATTACCGAATAATATCTCGGAAATTCTCTATGACAATCACCTTTGGGAATGGTACTCAAAATTTTGGAATAAAATATCAGGAATCGCTATTGACGCAGTGAAGAATGAGTATCCTAACTCCATCTATGTGAAAAAAGTCAAAGAGTTTGCTGTTCCACAGAGATACCAAGATTTGATAGACGCAGCAACAAAATCTACAGAAACTGGTGTAATATGCCATGGTGATTGTTGGATTCCCAATTTCCTTTATAAATACGTTGATGGGCATGCAGTGGACATAAAACTAATCGACTTCCAAATGGTAAGATATGGTACACCTGTGCTTGATATATCTTTAATGATATACACATGTACTACTGAAGATTTAAGAGACGAGCATTACGATGATTTACTGCAAATTTATTATGACTCGTTGTACAACCGGTTGCAAGATTTGGGCAGTGATCCGTCTAGAGTTTATCCGTGGAAACGGTTTATGGAAGATGTAAAGAAGTATTCCTATTTCGGGCTGGCGTATAGCTTTGAATGTGTACCGTTTACAGTATTAGATGAAGAGGATGCCGTTGAGATGGATAGAGAGGTAAGTTTTCATAACTAAAGTAAATTTAACTTTTAGTGTAATTGTGAACAATAAATTGAACCATAATCTTCTTTATAGGTGGATATATAGTACATATTAGTTTTAGAAAAATGTTGAATGCATTGCTTTTTTCAACAAACAGCTTATCACTATATGCATAATTATGAAGGTTTATACAGTACTTTTAAATCTATTTTTAAAATTGTTGTCTACATTTGGTCTGTCTGTCTGTTCTGGCTAATCTCTGAAACGGCTGACTTTGAGGAGACTTTCAATGAATCTACCATAGAATAGCTGATGATATGAAGAGTAACTGAGTTTTTTAATACTAGCTTCATCTCGCAACATTAAACGCAGTGTTGCCACGCAGACAATAGAAATTCGCCTTAGCAAAAGATAATATGAGCATGAATACATGAAAATTATGTTATATTAATGCATTTTGTATGATTTCCAGGGAGACGAGGCGGTAAACCTAGCAGAAATATACAATGTAGAAAACTTCAAGAACAGAGAGGGTAGACTCCGAGAAGCCAACAATGTTAAACACTGTGTTGATAGAGGATACATATAAGAATAGGCAAATTGATTTTTAGATAATATAGACCATGTTACAATAAAACAAGGTATGAACTCCGAGACCCGGTGATGACGTATGTGACATAAGACACGTCATCTCCTCTATCGAAGGCTCTCAAACTTTATAATTTTGGGGAAATCACTTATTAATAAGTTATGGTATTAACTAAAAAAAAATCCCCAAAGTCACCGTGTCTCGGAGTGGCATACCTTGTTTTATTGTAGCATGGTATTAAAATTGTTTTGTATTATGCAGTATAACTTAAGAGAGATAAAAAATGTAAAAAAATCTGTCAATCTGAACCGCTGTCCATTTCAAAGTTGTAATGTGCCAATTTCTGTTGTTGAGTCACTAACAACACAAAATTTTAGTGATTCCTGGTGTTACTTTCAAGACTCTTTGAACGACAGACACAAGCCACAAGCTTAGAGCGGAAATCGTTCATAATTCACGCTGTAAATCTATTTTTAAGTTGAATAAAGAAATAAATAACTAACAAATTATTATACTTTTAGGCAGAGTAGAGTCACTTTGGTAGGCTTAAATATAAAAAAAACTATAGTATAGATAATGGTATTTTACCTACTTTATGAGATAGAGTTCCATTTATGGGTGAATAGTAGTATGTAATGTTAACTGTTTATTGAAATACTGTAAATATTTGAGTCAATAAATATATATTATTATTATATATTAATTTTATAATGTCCGTGTGGTGACGGATTTAGAATACAGAGTGTCACTATTCACCCCTATTCATCCCGCGGGTGTCGTAAAAGGCGACTAAGGGATAAACTACGGAAGACAACATCGATGCAAAGAGAAGGAAAACTTGAAACCAACTCTATACTATCCCGTCTGGCCAGCGTGGTATAGTAGGCCAAAACCTCCTTTCTAAGGACAGGGCTATGTCCAGCAGTGGACTGTTAAAGATTGTTGATGATGATGACGAATGAGTGTGAGACTGAGGCCGAATCATTCTGCATCATTCTCCCGGCTCCCAGAGGCCGAGAAAATGATGATATTGTCAATAAGTTATCAAGTCAATAAATAAGTTATTATTATTTCAAAATAAAGTAACAAAGCGTGTTACGTTTATCAAAGTAGCTAGAGGCTGTAAGCGTCAGGAATATTGATGAATGTACCAAATATAATGCAGAATGAACTCAAATTGTTACCAGCCTTTCGAATAAACCCTTACTTCAAGCAGGCAGCACAATTCTTAAATATTTCTGAATCCAACCATATCATAGTTAAGAGGCACCCTAACAATTAACCGGTATAAATTTTTAGGAACTATTCAGTAAAAGTATTATCATTTTTTTTTTTTTTTTTTATTTAGAAACGTGTAGAAACGTGTGGACGTGTGGCCTTAACCCTCTCTTGAGAGGAGATCTCAGCCCAGCAGTGGGACGTTATTGGTTGGTGATGATGATGATTGATGATAATAAAATAAATTGTTAGCCTCATCGTGGCTTACTCTACGATACAGCTGACTAGGGTGTTATTGAATACAGAGGAGGACGCTATTGTGCAAAAATATTCAATAAATCTAACGCCGCTTTTGAATTAGGGTTACTGAGAATCGTACTAAAGAATCCAACATCGTATTTATTTAAATTAATCTTAATTCTAATAGACATCCTCATTGGTCTAGTGGTTAGCGTATGCGACTGTTAATCAAGAGGTCTCGGGTTCAAATCCCAGGTCGGGCCAAAAAAGTGTTGTTGGATTTTTCTTACAGGAAATTCTTAAAAAAATCACGGAGTCTTGAAGTTTGGCGGTGATTCACGCCCGTGCTTCGGAGAGCACGTTAAGCCGTCGGTCCGTTTGTCATGAACATCTATGGCAAACGTCATTGGGAAGTCAGTGCCCTCAAATATACTGACAACTATTTCAATCTTCGAATTTCAGTTCTTCCTGCGGGTTGCAGAGGTCCGATGCCAGTCGCTCCGTGGAAAACCTGATATACATGTAAAACCTGTTGAGTTGTTGTTGAATTGAATGAAGTTGAATTAGTAGCCGACCCCAAATAAACCTGAAAATAAAGGCTAGATAGATGAATCTTAATTCTAGTAGTTAATATTTCTTTTTAGAGCCTAACAGCAGATGACTTGCAGCTATTTTATTTACGCCATGTTTTATTTTATGTCGACAAATAGAGGACTTGCCTGATTGAAGGCCCTGCTGATCACGACGGCCTAAAACTCAAAAGTCATAAACGCGTTGCCAACCCGCATGTTTCATGTTTCAACTCACCATTTCAACTTGACTTTGGAATAAGTTATGTTTATATTTATAATTTATATTTAGCTTCTGTTGATCCTTAAACAAACAAACCACATTTATCATTACGACTGATATAAAAAGTATAATTTCTAAGATTTTTCTTACATATTCACTGGCATTTTGTAGGTTGTTGTTATCTACATAAGTGGTTTTAATAACAGACATAAGATTACCTACTTATCATTTATTTACCTGCGATTTATATTCCAAGATGAGATAAGCCAGACAGATATCGAGATGCATATAAAATGGTGACATTTTTAGTTTTAAAATCATTTTCATTGCAAATTTTTACGTGTGTTCGTAGTACTAGACTCCAAATAGCATAACGTACAAACATTTTTTAAATGAAACGATCAGATTAAAATAGTGTATAATTTAAGTTGAGTAATAATGTGAGTATCGACCTAGGTTTTAAATTATAAGACATAGCAGACAACGGTGATTACGTAATTTCTAGAATGTTTTTAAAGTCTCTACTAAGTGCATTAAAATAATGAGAAAAATGAAAAAAAGAATGAATGATTTGAGGAACCTAATATAGTAACAAACGAACGAATGAATGAAAAAATGACGACATTATATACTTTTTCCTACTTATTTGTTCCATAACAATAGATGATTTCATAAAGGACTGCAATGAATTTATGTGATGATGAACCCTAGAGTGACTTCTCTCATGGGAGAAGCACTAAAGTGTCATCGACGTAATAGATTACGATCAGCCCAAAGTGGAAGTCATTTCACAGGTCCATGTTTCACAGAAGAGACGCGAGTGAATGACTTGGATCGTCAGTTTTCGCATGTGATGATAGGTTTCCCACCACGGTCCTCCTCTAGCCGCCTGTACCTCATAGCGATTCCTTGATTTGGATCCGACCTTAATCCTAAATTATTTATTCAAGAAACATTCTATTTTTTGTGAAGAAGAATAAAAGATGGTTCTTGATTAATAATATTTTGCATACTGTTTTAGAATCAGGAGACCATGTCTGAAGACTATACTACCCTCACCCATGTCTCCCCGCTGGTGACAAATGAACGAGTGAGCAAGGCTCTAACTGATTGGTTTAAAGAGGAATACACCTTCACTCATTGGGCGGTAAGATACGAATTATTTACATTTCGAGACAAATGCCGACATTAACATAGTAACCAATGCTTTATTGATGATAAATTATATTCATTTCTGTAAGTAAATCTTTTACAGATATTTTTACACATTTGATTTTACAGACTCACTCAGGGAATAAATGCCGAAACAAACCTCAGAGGTGTTTCTTTTTTTTATAAGTCCGTGAACATTGATTATTCAAAAAAACTATTGCATGTATTTGAAAAGCTAAATGACACTCTTAAGGACGATCTTTTACTATCTATATTTATAACTAGTTCTCTTATAACTGGTTCTACATTCTCCCTTTCTCTATAGGACAGCGCGTGCTGGTATTGCAAGTAACCCTTATCGAACCCGAGTCCTCTTGGTAAGCAGCCACAAACGCTAACCACTAGACCAACAAGGCAGTTACAAATACAAAATCAAATTCACTTATTTTGTATAGTGACATAAATAAATATGATTTTTAACCGACTTTAAAAAAAAGGAGGAGGTAAAATTCTTTTAGCATTGGAATGGGTGTAGCTTACAGATGGTGGGACCACCATATCGTCACCATATCGGCATCTGATAATGGGATACCAAGAAAATCGAGGGAACTGCTCAAATATCATAGGCACAATTGTCGCGATTTGGTAATCGGAATAGTTTTTCTTTGAAGTCGGTTTCTTTTTGTTAAAATTAATTTGTCAGTATTTCAGTGCTCCATGATTCTGACGTGACAATTTCTAATATTTGTTAAAATAGTGTTAGCAAAACTTATAATCCATTAGTCTAATTTCCCTTTCAGTATGTAGACGACATGGGTAAAGGTGATTCATTCATCAGTGAAGTCATTCGCATCCGAATTCACGGCGTCAACGCCAAAGGTCACACAAACTACGTCCAAGTTATTTTAAAGAGTATCCCTAAAAATGTCTTAAGAAGAACTATTTGCCGAAGTCATGATTTTTTTCAAAGTGAAATAAACTTTTATCAAAATATTCTTCCCGAGTTGTTAGCATTTCAATCCAAAAAAAGACTTAAGAAGCCTTTCGATAGATATATGAAACTGTGCTTTGCTTACGCTGACGGTACTAATGACGTAGTGTGTCTCGAAGATGGCTCTGTACATAACTATGGAAATGCTGTTCGACAAGAAGGCATAGATTTAGAACATTGTAAAATGGCATTCAAAGCATTTGCAGAATTCCATGCTTTATCTTTTGCAATGAAAGACCAGGAGCCTAAGAACTTCAAAGAATTACGAAAATCAATTTACGAAGTTTATTACGATGAGCCTCACAAGGATTGGTATATAAATTATTGGAATAGAATCTGTGAGGTGGCTATTAACGCAGTTGATAAGGAATATCCTGATTCTATTTATTTAGAAAAGATCAAAAAGTTTGGTGTCCCAGAACGATATCAGGATATGATCAATGCAGCTACGAAGACTTCTGAAAATGGAGTGATATGTCATGGAGATTGTTGGGCACCAAATTTCTTATTTAAATATGTAGATAGGAGTCCTGTTGATGCAAAAATGCTCGATTTTCAGATGCTAAGATTTGGAACTCCTATCCTTGATTTATCAGTCATGCTGTATACTTGTACTAATCAAGAATTAAGAGACAACTACTATGATGAGTTATTGCATTTTTATTATGATACTCTTTCTGGTCAAATTGAAGATTTAGGAAGTGACCCCCAGAAACTGTATCCCTGGCCAGTATTCATGGAAGAAATTAAGAAGTATTCATATTTTGGACTGGGATATAGTTTTGATACAACACCGTTTGCAGTCTTGGCACCTGAAGATGCAGTGGATATGGATTTAACGGTAAGATGTTGATTTAATCAGTCCTTTCTTTATGGGACCGAGGACAAATGAACAGACTAAACCAAAGGGGCCACCTGTCCCCCTTTCACCCCTGCCACTTTCTCTTGAGCCAAGTCGGCATTTAACAAAGTCGAACGTGATTGGAAAATTAACAAATGTATTGGAATGGCGTCTTTCAGCGCTAAGTGATGTCGTGATGACAAGATTTTAGCCAACAATACATCGATTTTAGAAAGAGAACCGACGTGGAATACTTACATCTTGGCTTTGGAGGCTTTGAAGAGACTAAATTCCTAAATAGTCACCATCCGTGCATTACTGAGTGACAAACATAATTAGGGGAAAATGTTAAAGGTGTGAGGAGCCGATACGGCTTCGGGTAACCTCATACTCAATATGGATCTTTTGTCATTTACATCGACGAGATTCATTATCTGTAACCATACCGTAGCTATCCATAAAAATAATATCTTTTCCTTTCTGTTATTTTTAGGGTGAAGATGCAAAGGATATAGTAGATTTTTGGAATGTTCCTGACTTTAAAACCAAAGAGGGTAGACTAAGAGAAGCGAACAACATAAAACATTGTGTAGACAAAGGATATATATGAATCACAAGATTAGATTTTCTAAAACAAAAACTACCGAGTATTTTATAATAGTGTTGTATTTGACATGATTTCAATAAATAGCGAAAAAAGTTGATTGTTAGTAATTTTTCTACTAATAATATACGCAGACCTCCTTAAAAAGTATCACGATCATGAATCATGGCCCCGGGTCCTTTAAATGGGGCTTACAAATCATTTCACTAGGCCACCATACTGTATTGTCTACATTTGCACCCCTTTTTTGTCTGTGTGGAAATCCCCTCGGTCTCAGGAAATCCTTGAAACCCCGACGTACCTTGGGCCACCTACCTAGGGCTTAGTGTGGTGTAACTACTCCTACTCCTAGATTCAACTCATGATTTCCATCAGACTGAGTCACTTTGGTAAGCTTTAAATAATAACAAAAGCATACAAAGTCCTTGTAACATCCGCTATCAGCCAACGAAAGTTCCGTCAAAATCGAAAGAGATTGGCTGGAAATCTGACTATTTCTTCTAGTTAATGACGTACGGACGAGATAATTTGAAATTATTCTACAATTTCATTTATAGCTAGTTATGGAATGTCATAAAATATTTCGGAAATTTATAAACTTGAATATAGTCCCTAATAATAGTGAAGGTCAGATTGAGGTTTGTCTGTATCATGACGTTTTCAAGTATAACTTTATATCACATCTACTTAAATATTATCTTTAAGATAAATAAATATAAATATAATATTTTAAAATAATGTTATGAAGTAACTTTATGTCAACACAAATATGTGTTGGTGAGAACACCAACAACATAACTAGAAAATAGTGGATTTATAGGTTTACATAAGCCACTTGGTACAAATGTTGTCTGTCTTCTACTTGAAATATACTTTCAAGTACATAGAAGACAGGACCAAGTGCCTTCTGTGTATCAAATGGCCTATATTATAAGACACAGATTCCCCCTTAGGAGAAGAATTTTTTTAGGAGAAGCCACAATTTCGTATTAAAGAGATAAAGTGTTTTGCGTCCCGTAAGTCAACGTGCTAGCAACCTATACCGACTAGAAACTGTCTTAATTTTTCTGTCTTCTTATTGTGTGTGTGAGTGTGCGTATGTGTGAGTGCAAATATTAAGATCTTGCATGCAATGTATGTACACCATGTTTTTACAAATAAAGACTATCTATCTATCTATCAAAATATCTAAATGTAAAATAGAAAAATACTATAATGATCTTTGAATGATTCATAATGTAATGAGAGATAATGATAAATGATATTTATTTCTGTAAGTAAATCTTTTGAGACATTTTTACAAGTCGGACTTATAGCTAGAAGGCGCCGGCATTTCCTACGACTCACTCTGGGAAGAAACGCCGAAACAAACCACAGAGGTGTCTTTTTTTTTTAAAGTCCGTGTACAACATTAAAGAGAACGTGAAATGTGAGTGCAGTATAGGGTCTGGGTTGGCCTTTTGAAGAAAGGACCATAGTTTTGAGTCGACCAGTCCTTACAGACGGCATACGGGCCCCAGCCATCGTTTAGCCTAACCGATATATTGTTTTATTGTTGTATTAGTGATATTTAATAATTTTACTTAGTGATAATAATTAAGTTAACTAATTTTTGCTTTGCTAATTATGAGATGTAACACTATACAGATCCGATGTATGACTTATGTCGTTATCTATATGACTAAATATGTAGTTTTATACAATATACTGTTACGTTATTCTCAGTCATATAATATAAGTATGTTGAAATAATTGGTTATGCTTTATTACAGAAACATATTTATCATAAGTGTTTGTGTTTGTGTTAGAGAGAGTGTTGAGTTTGTGTGTGTATAAAGATCATAATAAACTTGAATATGTCATCTATAGAAATAAATAAAATTGTAGTGTCTGTTTGTTCACAGATTTTTCTAAATGAATATGTAAGCACATACGAGAATTAGATATATGAAAAAAAAACAATTCTGTCCGCTTGTTCTGGCTTTATATTCTGACTTGCGTACACTTTTTTAGGGTTCCGTAGTTACTCGGAACCCTTATATATTCGTCATATCCGTCCGCCCGTCCGCCCAAACGGTTGGTGTTAGAAAAATGAAGCTTTGCAAGAATATGTATTGTGATTACGTCGACAAAGTGCTATAATAAAATGATGAAAAAATTTTTATTTGGGGTACCTCCCCTACACGTAAAGTGGGGATTGACGATTCAATCACCATTTTGTCATAAAGGGTCTAATCAGTATGCCTTGAAGTTGTTCCACCAAAATATTCAAGGTTTTTCTTCCAAATTACTAGAGCTTGAATTGTTTTTACAGAAAATGATATAATTTGTTTAAGTTAACTCTGGTTGAAAGATGTTAATTAATTTTCAGAATTACAATGTGGCTAGTTGTTTCAACCGTAAATCTATCTTACATGGAGGTACACTTATCTTGATTAGGAATGGTTTACGATATAAACAACGCAAAGATATAGAAAAGCTATCGGTTGAATACAGTGTTGAGCTGTCCTGCATTGAGCTAGATAGGCATGTAATAGTGTGCGTATATAGACCCCCAAACTATCAAAACTATTCAACTTTTGAGTGTGTTATGGAAGATGTTATGACTAAAACCAGTTGTAGTAACAAATCGTTAGTAGTGAGTGGCGATTTTAATGTTCATTATCTCGAAAATAACTCCAACACGAGTAGGCTGCTAAGCCTTTTTAAATAATTTAAACCTAATTAATGTCTTTTTCGAGCTGACTCGGGTAACTCTGAATTCTGCAACGTGCATCGATAATGTATTCAGTATTGTGAATATGTAGATAAGGATATTATAAACTGTCTGCCATCCGACCACAGCGGACAAATTGTAACCTTTAGGTGCAACACGTCAATACTGAAGGCCTACGTACCTATTATGTTCAGAGAAATATCACCTGACAACTTAATTAGATTTAATAATATTATATAATATTCTTTTCTAGAGTGCACACTGAATTCAATAGTATCTTTAAATTAAAATTTAAAACTATTACGGTAAGTTTTATTTTAGCAACAAATAGTATTAGGAGAAGTAGGGAAACACTACGAATTATATGGTCTGAAATCCTGCATAAACACTGAAAGTTTTAATCAGTATTTAGAAGAAAAAGTTTGTAAGAAAGTTAAAGGAATATTTATTAGTAATAAAATTAAATCATCGGACAACAAAATTAAAACTACTTGGAAAATAATTAACAGTGAAACTGGTAGGAACAAACCATTAATTAATAGTCACACCTTAGAAACATCACGTGGTATAATAAAAACTGACAGTGAGGTGGCACAGCAGTTCGTTGATTTCTTTACTGAAATCCCTGTTAAGACAACAGAAGCTCTGAATTCCTCACCGGCTCTCTCTTTGCCTTTGTTCCGAAAACAAGTCGCTGCCTATCCAGTGTCTTTTAATTTTGATCACATTAACTCAACGACCGTTGTGAAGGCTTTTAATGAAATTAAGGTCAAACCGACCGAGGATATTTGGGGTATGTCAGTGCAAACTTGTAAGCCCATTATTGAAACAGTGGCCTACTTAGCTTCAATTGTTAACTCCTGTGTAGATCAAGGAGGCTTTCCGGATCTAATGAAACAAAGCAAAGTAATACCTTTATTTAAATCCGGAGACACTAAAGATACAAGCAATTATAGACCTGTTTCAATTTTGCCAGTCTTTAGCAAGGTATTTGAAAAGATCATGCCCAATCAGATACTTCACTACTTTACTAAAAATAACATCTTTCACGATAAACGGTACGGTTTCACCAAAGGACGTTGTACCACTGACGCCGGTGTCACCTTGTTAAAGCACATCTTTGATGCATGGGAAGCGTCACAGGATGCTATCTGGGTTTTCTGTGATCTCGCGAAAGCATTTGATTGCGTAAGTCATGATGAAAGCAAACAAAATGCATTAGATTTTCTTTGCCAAATGTTACATTAAAGACATTATTTATGTTGTTATTATAGTGGAAAAAGAATTAGCAGTAGCTAGAATTGGTAGACAAAACTGTTTTGTTAGGAATCACGCTTGACGCAAAATTACACTGGGGTCCTCATGACAATCACTTGCTGGGCGGCTAAGCTCAGCGGCATTTGCTGTTAGATAAGTTCGGCAACTAACGGATGTGGAAACCGCCCGATAAGTTTATTTTAATTACTTTCATAGCATCACATCATACGGCATTTTGGTTTGGGGACGTGCATCAGAAATTGTGTCAATTTTCATTCTGCAGAAAAGAGCCATTATAGCCTATATATAGTCTCCGCAGTCGCGATTCTGTAAGTGGCCTTTTTAAGGAGATCAATATCATGACAGTGCCTTGTCAGTATATCTATGAAAACATAATGTATGTTCGAAACAATTTACATGTTTTAAATCAAATGTGTGATAGACATGCGTATAATACTAGGAATAAAAATAAATTAATTCAACCACGTTTTAGACTCTCAAAACTGCACACATCTTTTAAGGGGTACTGTATTAAATGTTATAATAAAATACTTCAAGACATACTAGATTTAATAGAGAAACGATTTGAAAATGTTGTAAAACGCACACTATGAAACCAAGCTCATTACAAATTTGACAATTACATCGCTGACAAGAATGGTTAAGCTTAATGCTAGTCCTGCTCAACAGCAACATCATTAATTATGAAACAATTTAGAGCATTTCACAAAGTTATTGCACTCTTTAAATTGTTTTTTTTTTTTAATAGTTTTATTATTGTATAACTGCGAACATTTTGAATTGTACATGTGAGCACTTTGTAGTCACTAATAGCATATATTTGTTTGCTGACTGGCGGTTGTGAGTATGTCATGCTCGCTCAAAAGCCCTGCTGGCGGTGGCGTGTGTAGCGGGTCGTTCGGCTCCCTACGATATGGTTGAACTGGACGATGGCTGGTGCATGGGTCATGCTCGTGATACGGGCGCCGCCAGTCGGGGCTGGTCATCTCACAACTGGTATATTATATTATTGTTTAGTTATTTTTGGACATTACCTGTGTAAATATTAGCATCGTTACATTGTCCTCACATTTTTTCAACTGTTTTCCTAATAAAATTCCTCAAACAATGTAACCAACAAATTTAAAACTTTGAATGTATATTTCTAGATAATTGAACCATTAAGTATTTAGTATTATGTATTATTAATGTGACACTATAAATCACGGCCATAATTGGCCTCAAACGGCAACAAGCGAAAAACTAGTGCTTACCTGCGACTTGGTCTGATTTAATGACGTGAATCACGTAAGTAATGATCTATAATACCATTTCTTTACTAAATACTATCTTGTACATTTAATGTACTCTTTACTAAATTCTCTACACCAAACGTTCGACATGTTACAACCAATGTTCGACTGAATGGACTGGAGTTGGATCCAGTGGAATCTACTGTATTTTATTTATAACTATTGACGCTAAGTTACAATGGGGTCCCCAAATAGAAAAACTATCTGGTAGGCTAAGCATGGTGGCTTTTGCCGTAAAAAAGAATCGACATTTAACAGCTAGAATAGTATACTTCAGTTAATTTCATGGCATAATGACTTACGGTATCCTACTCTGGGGTAACTGTGCAGATATTAATGCCATATTTGTCTTACAAAAACGTGCCGTACGAGCCATTTATAAATTAGGCCCTCGAGTTTCTCTCCGTCCAAATTTAAAGAGATAAATAATCTAACTGTATCTTCACAATAAATATACGAAAATTTAAATTATGTTCAAAAAATTTAGCAAAGTTTCCTAAACTCAGTAATGTTCATTCGGTAAATACCAGAAACAAACATAATCTTTGTGTTCACGTCACTCGTCTCCACAGAGTAGGCAACTCGTTCATGGGACAATGTATACGCTTTTACTATAAACTCCCTATTGCTATTAGGAATTTGCCATTACGGAAATTTAAGAATACCATTAAATATAAGTTATCCGCAAAGGGGTATTATACCATAGCAGAATATATTGTTGATAAAACCGCCTGGGATTGAGCTGCCCATTCTGCACATGCTGTTTATTGAATGTTTAAATTTATTTTGATGTGACGATGATTTATGGTTTAAATTTACATTATACATTTAACAAATTTATCATAAATTATTGCCATTGTTGACAACTTTTAAATTATTATTTTTAATTATTATAATTGTGACAATTGAAATTAACGCATTTAAGAATATTGTCTGGACTTAAGAGACTGTGATCCCTGAGTTTGTTTCGTCCTTTCTTCTCAGAGCTAGTCCAGTTAGGAAAGGCCGAAATCATCTGCTCAAAAAAAAAGTTTTACTTGCAAAAGTGTTCATGTAACCTAATTGCAGAATAAATGATTTCATTTCATTTCATAAAAAGTATAATTGCTGAGATGTTTCTTACATATTCACTAGCATTTTGTAGGTTGTTGTTATCTACATAAGTGGTTTTAATAACAGACATAAAGCAGGCACCACACTTCGCTATGCGCTATTCGTTATGCGGGTTATTGGCGCGCATAAGGCGAAGTGTGGAGAGTATATTCGTTTCGTTCACCATAAAAATAACAATGACACATCTCTACAACACACATATTTGCCTTATTTGATGCTTATTTGACATACCAGTTCGAAGTGTGGATGGCATGTTTGTTGTTTGTGCGCATAACTAATATTTGGGCGAATACGGCGCAGACTTATAACGAATAGCGCATAACGAAGTGTGGTGCCTGCTTAAGATTACCTACTTATCATTTATTTACCTGCGATTTATATTCCAAGATGAGATAAGCTAGACAGCTATGTATATAAAATGGTAACATTTTTAGTTTCAAAATCATTTTCATTGCAATTTTTTACGTGTGTTCGTAGTACTAGACTCCAAATAGCATAACGTACAAACACTTTTTTTATATGAAACGGTCACATTAAAATAGTGTATAGTAGTTATAATTATAATGTGAGTATCGACCTAGGTTTTAAATTAGAAGACATAGGAGACAACGGTGATTACTCAATTTCCAGAATATTCTTAAAATATCTTTACTTGGTGCATTAAAATAATGAGAAAAATGAAAACACAAAATTAGAATGATTTAAGGAACCTAATAACGAGTGACAAAGGAACGAATTAATGGAAAAATGACTAGATGATCCACTTTTCCAATTTGTTCTATAACAATAGATGATTTCATAAAGGACTACAATGAATTTGCCTGTATGTGATAAACCCTAGAGTGACTTCTCTCGTGGCCGGGAGAAGTACTAAAGTGTCATCGACGTAATAGATTACGATCAGCCCAAAGTGGAAGTCATCTCACAGGTCCATGTTTCACAGAAGAGACGCGAGTGAATGACTTGGATCGCCAGTTTTCGCACGTGACGATAGGTTTCCCAACACGGTCCACTTCTAGCCGCCTGCACCTCATAGTGATTCCCTGATTTGGATCCGAAGTTAATCCCAAATTATTTATTCAAGAAACAACATTCTGTTTTTAGTAAAGAGGAACAAAAGATGGTTCTGGATTAATAATATTTACATACTGTTTTAGAATCAGAAGACCATGTCTGAAGACTACACAACCCTCACCCATGTCTCCCCACTGGTCACAAATGAACGAGTGAGCAAGGCTCTAACTGATTGGTTTAAAGAGGAATATACCTTCACTCATTGGGCGGTAAGATACGAATGATTTACATTACGAGACAAAAGTCAACATTTATATTCATTTCTGTACGTAAATCTTTTACAGATATTTTTACACATTGGACTTTGCAGACTCACTCAGGGAATTAATGCCGTAACAAGCCTCAGAGGTGTCTCTTTTTTTTATAAGTCCGTGAACATTGATTAAGATAAAAAACTATTGCATGTGTTTGAAAAGCTAAATGATTACCTAGCTAAGATAAATATAGATAGTAAAAAAATGTCTTTAAGAGTGTTCTAAAGTGCTCTTATAACTTGTCCTACATTCTTCCTTTCTCTATAGGACAGCACGTGCTGGAATTGCAAATAGCCCTTTCCGAACCCGAGACCTCTTGGTCAGCAGCCACAAACGCTAACCACTAGACCAACAAGGCAGTTACAAATACAAAATCACATTCACTTATTTTGTATAGTGACATAATTAAATAGGATTTTTATGTCGCTATTTCAGTGCTCCATGATTCTGACGAGACATTTTCTATTTTTTTTTAAATAGTGTTAGAAAAACTTATAATCCATTAGCCAATTTCCCTTTCAGTATGTAGACGACATGGGTAAAGGTGATTCATTCAGCAGTGAAGTCATTCGCATCCGAATTCACGGCGTCAACACCAAAGGTCACACAAACTACATCCAAGTCATTTTAAAGAGTATCCCTAAAAATATCTTAAGAAGAACCATTTGCCGAAATCATGATTTTTTTAAAAATGAAATAAACTTTTATCAAAATATTCTTCCCGAGTTGTTAACATTTCAATCCAGAAAAGAGCTTAAGAACCCTTTCGATAAATACGTGAAACTGTGTTTTGCTTACGCTGACGGAAGTAATGACGTAGTGTGTCTCGAAGATGGCTCTGTGCATGACTATAGAAATGCTGCTCGTCAAGAAGGCATAGATTTAGAACATTGTAAGATGACATTCAAAACATTTGCACATTTCCATGCTTTATCTTTTGCACTGAAAGATCAGGAGCCTAAAAACTTCAAAGAATTACAAAAAACAATTACCGAAGTTTTTTATGATGAGCCTTTCAAGAATTGGTATAGAAATTTTTGGATTAGAATCTGTGAAGTGGCTGTTAACACAGTTGAAAAGGAATATCCTGATTCAATTTATTTAGAAAAGATCAAAAAGTTCGGTGTCCCAGAACGATATCAGGATATGATCAATGCAGCTACGAAGACTTCTGAAAATGGAGTGATATGTCATGGAGATTGTTGGGCACCAAATTTCTTATTTAAATATGTAGATGGGAGTCCTGTTGATGCAAAAATGCTTGATTTTCAGATGCTAAGATTTGGAACTCCTGTCCTAGATTTATCAGTTATGCTGTATACTTGTACTGATCAAGAATTACGAGACAACTACTATGATGAGTTGTTGCATTTTTATTATGACACTCTTTCTAGTCAAATTGAAGATTTAGGAAGTGATCCCCAGAAACTGTATCCCTGGCCAGTATTTATGGAAGAGATTAAGAAGTATTCATATTTTGGATTGGGGTATAGTTTTGCTACAACGCCGTTTGCAGTGTTGGCACCTGAAGATGCAGTGGATATGGAATTAGCGGTAAGATGTTGATTTAATCAGTCCTTACCTTATGTGACAAATGAACAGACCAAACCACCCCCTTCTTTCCCCAAGTTTTGAGCAAAGTCGACATGCAAACGTTAACGTGATTAAAAAATTAATAAATGTATAGGAATGACGTCTCTCAGTGTCAAGTGAAATGGTGAAAACAGGATTTTAGGCAATAATACAGCGATTTTAGAAAGTAGTCGAACACTTGCATCTTGGCTAAAAAAGTTGACACTTTGAAGTGACTAAAGTCGTAATTAGTCACTTCAAAGTGCATTATTTATTTTGAGTTCACTATCAGAATCTTGTTTGAGTGACAAACAGAATTAGGGAAAATGATGGGATACAGCTTCAGTTGACCTCACATTCTCATATGGATCTTTCATCATATTATGTGTAGCTCATTTATCCATAATGTCTGTTCTTTTCAGGGTGAAGACGCAAAGGAATTATTAGATATTTGGAAAGTTCCTGACTTTAAAACCAAAGAGGGTAGACTAAGAGAAGCGAACAACATAAAGCACTGTGTAGATAAAGGATATATATGAAGATTAGATTAGATCTTCTAACAAATTTTTCTAACGAGTATTTTATAATAGTTTTACTTGACATGATGTGAATAAAAAGCGACAAAAATGATTATGTTTGTAATTTTTGTACTAAGAATGTTTGCGGCCATTCCTAAAACACGACACAAGATTATCAAGAAGAAATTGCGGCAAGTGTGGTGAACCCTTTATTTTTTGTCTCTGCGGAAATCCCCACGAACAAATCATTCCATTGGTGGGTATGTCGGACTCGAACCGACCAAAACCGCACGCTGTCTCAGGGCTGTCAGGGTGTACTCTAGAAAGGAAATCCCTGGAACCCAAACGTAAAACGGGCCATTTCCCTAACGATGCTAAGAGTAGCTAGTGTGCTGTGGCCCTAAGACACAATGGTCCGTCAGACACTTTGTCCCTGTGGTGACGGATTAAGAATATAGAGTGTCACCACCCCTATTCATTTCATGGGTGTCGTAAGAATGAAAGAAAAGGTGACAATTTGTATTCTTAATCCGTAATGTAATACTGTGTAATGAGAGTTAAGTTTTTATGTGTTGTTGATATTTAATAATTTACCTGAGTGATTATAATTATGTTTTTGCTTTGACAACTTGGTAATTATGAGATGTAAAGTTATACAGATTCTATGTATGACTTATGTTGTTATCTATATGATTAAATATATCGTTTTAGTCAATATTCTGTTGCCTTAGTTTCAGTCATATAAAATCAGTTTGTTTAAATAATCAGTAAAGCTTTATTACGGGAAACATGTTGAGAATATATGTTTTCAGTTGTGTTAGAGAGAGTGTTGACTTTGTGTGTACATAAACTTATGTAATCTATAGATATAAAATACAATTGGAGTGTCTGTTTGTTCTTTTTTTTTTTTACGTGTGGAAATCCCCGCGGACCGTCACCCCGTCGGGGGTTACGGCGGGGTGGTGTGTCGGACTCGAACCGACTAAAACCACACGGTGTGACCCTCTCTGCGCCTGTGTATTGGAAGGAGTCCAGGGAGGGGATTTCCTTCTGGACTCCAACCAGCGCCTGCCCGCACTGTTGCGGGCACCACCTCAGCTCTCGACTCTCTAATTGGGCAACGTCCGGTCACACGCGGACGCCGCCCCCTCGCGGTTGGCCACTACTGCGGACGGACGGGAAACCCGTCCCGCGTGTCTGTTTGTTCTGGCTTAACTCTGGAACTGGTAGATAGTTTTCGTAATTATTCTTCCGAGCCTTTATTCCCAAGTTTATTTGGGGTCGGCTACTAGTTCAACCGGTTTTACCTGAATTTCAGTTTTTCCACGGAGCGACTGGCATCGGACCTCCGCAACCCTAAGGGAGAACTGAAATTCAAAGATTGAACTAGTTGTCAGTATATTTGAGGGCACTGACTTCCCAATAACGATTGCCATGGATTTTTATGACAACCGGGACCGACGGCTTTACGTGCTCTCCGAGGCAAGGGCGTGAATCACCGTCAAACTTCCAAACTCCGGGCTGCTATTAGGAATTTCCTAAGAAAAACCCAAAAACACTTTTTGGCCCGACCCGGGATTTGAACCCGCGACCTCTTGATTAGTAGTCGCATACGCCATCCACTAGACCAACGAGGCAGTTGACTTTGGTAGACTCTTAAGTAAAAAAAAACATTAGATTGACTGCCTCGTTGGTCTGGTGGTTAGCGTTAAAGAACCTGATCAACAAGTCTCAGGTTCTATTCCCGGGTAGGAGCAAATGTTTTTGTAATCCTCAAATAGTGGTTACTGTGCTGTGCGTTGTCTATCAGTCAGTCAGTAACGGTACTGTTTTATATTTATTGGTGATCCTTATAAGACCCTGCACATTAGAAGACCCTTATACAAAAAACTGAAGAACATTCGAGTCGACAACTTGAGGGACTTCTGAGAGAACTATTCATTTTCAGTTAAAAAAGCTGCCAAGAGCGAGTCGGACTCGCCCATGAAGGGTTCCGTAGCAGCAAGTTACATCATATAAAAGTTCTTGAAGTTCGTTGTAACTTGGATCGATGTTTTTATAATAGTGTATTGATTGAATGAAAGGTAAATTGCGGTTTACGATTTAAGACGTATTAAAAAAAAACTACTTACTAGATCTCGTTCAAACCAATTGTCGTTGGTAGTTTACATGGTAATGTACAACATATATTTTTTTTGGTTTTATCACTCTATTATTTTAGAAGTTACAAGGGGGACACACACATTTTTCCACTTTGGAAGTGTCTCTCGCACAAACTATTTAGTTTAGAAAAAAATGATATTAGAAACCTCAACATCATTTTGGAAGACCTATCCATAGATCCCACACGTATAGGTTCGATTTAAAAAAAAAATTTTGAGTTTCAGTTCCAAGTATGGGGACCCCCAAAATGTATTGTTTTTTTTTTCTATTTTTATGTAAAAATATTAATGCGGTTCACAGAATACATCTACTGACCAAATTTCAACAGTATAGCTTTTACAGTTTCGGAAAAAAGTGACTGTGACATACGGACGGACAGACAGACAGATAGACAGACTTGACGAATCTAAAAGGGTTCCGTTTTTTGCCATTTGGCTACGGAACCCTAAAAAGTATATTTATTTTTATTTATTTACCCCCGATGCAAAACGATGGGGTGTTGTGACCGATTTTGATTTTGATTTTTTTTTGTTTGAAAGATGATTTAGTCGGGAGTCTTCTTAGCTATGTTTGATGAAAATCGGTCCAAGATGGCCACTGTGGCGTGGTGTTTTTTTTTTCTCCAAAGACCCAGCTTCTACAACTGTCACTAGGAGAGAAATTATAGTTATGAATGGCTCATTTATGGAGTTGAAGTTTCAGTTATATGTAAGACCCCGTGAGGTGGAGAGGTTTACACTTTATTGTATAACACTAGCTGATGCCCGCGGCTCCGTTCTTGTCCTAGGGGTATTAAAAATAGATGTTGGACGATTTTCAGACCTACCCGATATGCCCACAAACTTTCAGAGGAATCGGTCCAGAGGTTTCGGAGGAGTTTGTCTAATATTGTGACACGAGAATTTTATATATAAAATGTTAAAATAAGTAACTGATCCTATGTTAAATTTAAATATTTGATGTTATGACAGTATCTGTTGATGCACTCCGTTATCATGAAAATGATAATGTGAAGTGGCAATTGAATAAAAATGTTGACCTTGAAAGATTATTATCTAAATAGCATACTACTATTGCATTTTGAATTGATCAGTTCCTAAATACAAGTAGGTACCTATAGCAAAAAAGTTATGATAAATCAATAAAACTAACAAATAACTAATGTTAGTTACCATGCTCCTCCGAAATTTTGTGAATATCGGGTAGGTCTGAAAATCGGCAAACATCAATTTTTTTATACGCCTAGGACGCGAGCGGAGCCGCCGGAAGCAGCTAGTAAAATATATATTTGTTTTTCTTCATCAACAGCCTTCAACAGTCCACTGCTGAACATAGGCCTCTCTGAAAGCTATTAAATACATTCTATGTGTGTTGATGAATACAGAGTGTTATCACTCCTTTTCATCCCATGGTTACCGTTAGAGGCGACCAAGGGAACAAACTAAGCAGGAAAACACCTGCCGGCAGTAAGTCTGGCCATCGTGGTATAGTAGATCAAAACCTTCTTTTTGAGGCCTATTTTAGCAGTGGATTGCTAAAGACTGTTGATGATGATGATAAAAGTAAGCTATAAATAGAAGTAAGTGGTATAATCCGGTGATAGTTTACTTAAACATGTAGCTCGTGGAGAGGCCTGTATTTGTGTATTTAGACCGGAGTAATCCTAGTGTAGGATAGCAGGTCAGAGCTGCCTTTCTAAGAAGAGACCTGTGTATCGAAATATTTTTGCCCTGCCCAATTGAAAGCATGAGCAAAATCCAAGAGTGGGGGCTACCACACTTGCTGCGAATGCAGACAATAAAGTATGGCAGCCCACACTATGGCGGTTTATTGAGATGCTTTTTCACGCTCAGTTTAATAGGACCCTGGATCATAGTGGGAAGGAAACACGTGAGCTGGTAGTGAGTTCTTGACTGCTCGGCTTAGGAATAAAGAGCTGAACCGTTTCGTTCTGGTGGACTTTTAAAGCCTGTTGGTGATGATGATGACTAAAGTAAGCCATAAAGTATAAAAGAAAGTAGTAGTATTTGGTGATAGTATTTAAAAATATTTATTTAACTTAGGTTGTGAAGAAATTTTTTGTGACTTGTCCCCGAGTGCGAAAAATCTGCTCTGATAATTTAGTCACATTTACTTATTACAATAGATGTACGTAAATTTATTTATTCTATTATCGTCGGAAATCGTATGAAAAAGTAGCTTATGTCTTTTCTCAGGCTTTAAACTATCTGGGTACAAAATTGCATTTAAATCGGTGCAGTGGTTTTAGAGTTTATCGCGAATAGACAGACAGACTGCCTCGTTGGTCTAGTAGTTAGCGTATGCGACTGCTAATATAGAGGTTTCGGGTTAAAATCCCGGGTCGGGCCAAATAGTGTTTTTGTGTGTGTGTCAAATAGTGGGAAGATTCACGCCCGTGCCTAGGAGAGCACGTAAAGCCGTCGGTCCCGGTTGTCATGAACGTCTATAGCAATCGTTATTGGGAAGTCAGTGCCCTCAAATATACTGACAACTAGTTCAATATTCAAATTTCAGTTCTCCCTTAGGGTTGCGGAGGTCCGATGCCAGTCGCTCCGTTGAAAAACTGAAATTCAGGTAAAACCGGTTGAACTAGTAGCCGACTCCAAATAAACTTGGGAATAAAGGGTAGGAAAATGATGAGATATATTAGAAGCATAGCAGCAACATTATATATTATCATATACCTACTGATAAGGTGTTTAATAAAATAAACTATCCATATAACAATACAGTCATTATATTACTTGTCTTGAGCTTAGATATATGTAAAGACAATTTTTTGTTCTCATTTCCTAAACAAATTCAAATACAAACGAAAATATTATATGGATGTCTTACACCTAGATACCATCTATAAAATTTAAAACAGTTAATGCCAACGTCCATACCATGTTGAATACACCGGTTCTCGTCCGATCACCGAAGTTAAGCAACATCGGGCGTGGTTAGTACTTGGATGGGTGACCGCCTGGGAATACCACGTGATGTGGCTTTGCTTTTTATTTTGAGGAATGAATTATTCAGAAAACTTTTACTTCGAAATTTAAATAAATCAAATCAACAAAAATAAAATTTATTATTTTAATTGTTTATGACTGCCACTGAGGGAGGAAGTTAGTAGCACAAATATCGACCTATTGTGTGCCAATAGAGGATGAATACAATTTCATCCTAGTTTTACACACATTTCAAAATAAATTGTGATTTTCTATTAATGGAGTGCACAGAATTATTCTTAACTGAATACAACCTACAAGACACGTAGAAGCGGTAGAAGTCATTCTTAAATGCTTGCTTGTGGAATTATATCCTTCATGGTATTATACTGAGGGTTCTAAGTCGTTTTGCCGTCCTTTATTCTAAGATTTTTAACAATGTAATTATATATATTGCTAAGGTAAATCCGCAAACAATATTAAGCTATTATACAGGATATTACAATCATAATTACACAGGATTGGGTAGAGTTAGTGTACCACAAGGAAGTAATTTAGGACCCCTTTTACTTAATTTGTATACTCTAATTCGACAAGGGGACGGCAAAAACGGAACGGGAGTCAATTAATTTTAACACCGATATGCCGATTACCGAAATACTACCGACGTCATTAATGTGTTCAGTGAAAACTAAAATGGCACTGACAAATGCCAACGTCCATACCATGTTGAATACACCGGTTCTCGTCCGATCACCGAAGTTAAGCAACATCGGGCGTGGTTAGTACTTGGATGGGTGACCGCCTGGGAATACCACGTGATGTTGGCTTTTTGCTTTTAATTTTGAGGAATGAATTATTCAGAAAACTTTTACTTTTTGAATTTTAAATAAATCAGATCAACAAAAATGAAATGACAATCGGGAAATGGAATAGGATGATGATATTTAATAACTTTTAACTATTATTTGTTAACGAATATTTTTGTTGTGGTCAGATTGTGTTTCTAAATATTTCATTTCAAAATGAATTAATGAAAGAATGGACTACTATTTATCGATGGATAATTTCGAATAACAGACGTTGGTTCTGTTACCTTTTTGAATTATCTTATGTCATTCTCATATCAACTCATATCAAACTACGCAAGACAACATCAATGCAAAGAGAAGGAAAACTTGAAACCAACCCGTCTGGCCAGCGTGGTATAGTAGGCCAAAACCTCCTTTCTAAGGAGAGGCCTATGTCCAGCAGTGGACTGTTGAAGGCTGTTGATGATGATGATTCGAGAAACGGATGTGTGTTCAAAAAAATGCAGAAACTGGTACTCTGGCAGGCGTGCCACAAGGAAGTATCTTGGGACTCCATTTATTTGACATACATTTAGTAAATCTTATCATTGAATTTGTTATTTGTCCGGTTACAAGGACTATAGGAGGTGTTAGCAGTACTCTGTAAACCGACAAATTCGATAGATCGACACTGCATTGCAAAACGTTTGTCGGATTACCGCGGGTCCACTGTATTGAGGTTTGTATTTCACTATCAAACAACAACTCCATACATTTATTTTAGAAATGGTAGTCAAATTTGGTCAGTCTATAGATAACAATGACTAAGTTTCACATTAAGTTAGGCAACATTATTCATATAATTGTTCGTTGTGTTCTTTAGAATTGCATGAATGAGGTTACCAGCGCTGTAAGACTCTGTTTTTAGTTGTTGGGCTCAATGTGTTGTAACGACTTATGAATCTTCTAATTGATGGTTCTTGCTGTATTCAATAAAACAGTTGATTTCCGTGAGTTCTACAATAAACAGGAGTAGGAGATACAAGGAGAATATGATTTTTTTTTAGAAAGAAGTGTAATGCAAGTGTTCTATACCGAACTTTGGCTTTAAAATGATATAAGAAAAGGTACAGAATCTAATGAAGATAAACTTATAAATACCAATAAATACCTGAGCGAATAATCATCATGACTCGAAGAACTCATCTAATTCGAATCTATTTTAGGAATCCTTTACCTTTAGAGAAATGAAGGTAAACTCAAAAAACTTTGAATCTCAGTAGCTCTTAAGAAAAAATGAGTAAAAAAAATTAACATTCTGCGTGTTTAGTGACTTGCGATTGAATGAAATTTCATTAGGATCATCATTCAACCTTTTTCTTTGCTTTTGCTTTGTTAGTAGCAGGGATTTCTTTTGTAACTTTTTTGTAATAGGTGGAAGGACTTAATACTTGTAATCTCATTATTTCAACCCCAACTTGAAACGAACAATACGAACAATTGTAAATAGACCATTATAATAAAAAAAAAACCAAAACATTAGCAGTAAACATTGTATTCTTATATTTTGTAGTAGCCATCACGTTGAACCTTATATAATTTAAACTTGGTCATTTTATCGATTTTTTCATTATTGTGTTTAGACTTTTGCGACTTTTCGTTCGTTACATTCGTTCATTCGTATCGTTCGCATTTGTATCAGCCTTGTTTTCATTAATAAGACTAAGATCAACTGTGAAGTAGTTTCACGAGTAACCGACAGATGTCACCCTAATGATGACGTCATTTTTCCAATTACGGTGCTAAGAGTCACGGCCTTTGGGTTAGGTTCACTGGTTTTGGCAACATCTGTTATCTCTGGTTTCCCTTCATAACGTATAAATCTTTCGCCTTTTACTAAAGATTTCCGTGGAGGGGAACACTCAAATGAGTCTTGAGTATTTTTGAAAGCTTCGCTTCGGCGAGGTTAATCTTTCCCACACAAAACAAATGAATAAAACTTATTTGTGAAGCGTACGTATTTAGAATAGACTTCGTTTGCATATTCCAAGAATAACAAGATATTCTTAATAACAGTCGGAGTCTGTCGTAACTCGTAGTATGCCAGTATGGAAGTTTGGCGATTTTTTACGCTTGCGCCTCAGAGAGCAAGCACATTAGCTAGCCGCACAATGTGTGCGTGTTAAAGCGTGTTTGTTTAGTTTTTTAAAACTATTATTTATTTTATTTCATTTCGTTCAATTTTGTTTCGTTTGTAAAATTGGTTGTGAGTTATGTAAAATGAGTGTCATGAACATGACTCATAATTTGAACTTATCAGTCGCCAACGTCCATACCATGTTGAATACACCGGTTCTCGTCCGATCACCGAAGTTAAGCAACATCGGGCGTGGTTAGTACTTGTATGGGTGACCGCCTGGGAATACCACGTGATGTTGGCTTTTTGCTGTTTTTCGTCATTTTTGACTGCAGTACTAAACTTTAGTAGGTACAGTCAGCAATAAAATTTTAGTGCATTTGTATTCCAAATTGTTTTGTACAATTTTAATAAGTTTCTTTTTTGAATTTATATAAATAAGGTTAATTTAGATTTGAAGCTTGATTATATTTTCATAGGTCGTTTATATTCCTATGTAAATTTTAGTAATTTTTTTTAAACTAGGCGAAATAATGTTGCTTGCCAGATAGCGACCTCACTGTTGATTTTACGAAGTTGTGTACATACATGCTCATCGACCGGAGAATTTTTAGCTTCGCAACACAGGTTTGTCAATTACTTCGTAGTTCGGTATAAGTTCGTTAGATGGCGCTGTTATATATTTTGGTGTTGGTGTCTGTTGCGTGAAACTACTACTTTTGTTTACCTTTCCAATCTATACAAATAAATAAAATTGAATAGTCTGTTTGTAATATGAAATGAACAGTTTTTACTAAATGCAATGATATTTAATAATAAAAAAGGAGTATTTAAAATCATTGACTAAATGCATATGAGTGTATATACGGTTCTTACATCAAGAAAGACATTTTTGACGTCGGACGGACGGCACGGCTGAACCAATTTTGACGTCCCTTTAATGATATAAAGAGTAAACCAGGCATTTCTAGGCTACATCGATAGCGGGTAATAACGGGGAAACTCTACTAGTCTTTAATAATATCATGTGCTAATATTTACAAAGGCTTAAAATAATAAAAGCCTTCACGATTAAATTGGTCTTGGGAATTTTAGTCTTATCACGTCGTTAATATTGTAGGTGAATTTAATTATGTTGTTGTTCATATATAAGATGATAACTGAGTACGATCTAGTTCCTACCCCTTGTACCGAATATAATACCTCATCATCATCATCAACAGCCTTTGAAAGGCGGTTTTGGCCTACTATGCCACGCTAGCCAGACGGGTTGATAAAGGGTTTGTTTCAAGTTTTCCTTCTCTTGGCAGTGATGTTAGTTGCTTATTTTGTTCCTTTAGTCTCCTCTTACGACACACATGGAATGAATAGGGGTGGTGACACTTTGTATTCTTAATCCGTCACCACACATCATAAACTGTCTACATAATATTAATATCTTATTTGATTTTATAATTTTGACTGCCTTGTTAGACTACTGGTTAGCGTATGCGGCTGCTGATCAAGAGGTCGGGTTCGATTTCCGAGTTGGATCAAAAGTTTGTGTGATCCGCAAGGTTTGTTTCGAAGCCTGTGTGTTTTTTATGTATTAGATCAGTTGTCTACCCATAATACAAGCTCTGCTCAGTTTGGGACTAAATGGCGTTGTGTATGTACGAAATATTTATTTATTTATACCTATCCAATTTCCATACTTTAATTTGTCATGATTTGCCCAAGAGCTGGCAGGAGCTGGATGCGAGTAGCCGAGGATCGAACTAAGTGGCGTGTAATTGGAGAGGCCTATGTCCAGTGGAGCAGTGGACTGCGATAGGCTGATGATGATGATACTTTACTAATATTTTTGATTTACAAATTCAAAAGTGACCATGTTTGTCTGTCTGTTCAAAATCACAATTACACAGGTTTTAAAAAAAGTTAAAAAAGTCCGTTTACGCAGCGCAGTCAATGGAAGGCTTTCAAAAGGAATAATTTTGCCTTTAACTCATCATTATATTATGTGAAAATTTCTTTATTTTGTGTTTTTTTTGTATGATGATAGCGATTACGTGTTTTTAGCTCTTGTCAATTCAGTGGAAAGGTTGTGTAAATTATGGTGTTCGTTACAAATCAAAATTCAGTAAATTATTGTCAGTCTTAAAATTTATGAAAAATAATTAAAGGTTTTGGAAAACGGCAAAAAGCCAACATCACGTGGTATTCCCAGGCGGTCACCCATCCAAGTACTAACCACGCCCGATGTTGCTTAACTTCGGTGATCGGACGAGAACCGGTGTATTCAACATGGTATGGACGTTGGCAACTGCCACTTTTAAATTATGAGTCAGGTTCATAACATTTATTTATACATAATCCCTACCAATGTTACAAGCGCAACAGAAATGAAATTTAAAAATAATCGTTTTAAAAAACTAAACAAACACGCTTTTAAACTAAAAAGTAGAATAGTACATTGTTCACCGAGGGAGGAAAGGAACCGATTACTAGCGAGGAAGCAGTTTGTGGCCCGAAGGCGAAGCCTAGGGCCACAATACTCCCGAAGTAGGAATGGGACTTTCACCCGAGTGCTACACAGTGCTTTATACTACACCTGTGAGGAACATTTAAAGTATTTATAAAATAAAATCAAAACGTAAGACATCATGTAAGACACAATTATGCTTAGAATTTGACATATTATTTATAAATATTTCGCGCTTCTTTTGTTTTTTTTCATTCTTCACGAAAGGATGTCAGTGGCACGGAGATTCCATATTTAAATTATATGAAAACTCTTTGGGCAGGCGTGCGCCATAGATAAGATACCACATGAGAAATGAAAATTCATACAACTTTCTCTCCCGCTAAAACACGTTAGAAATGGATTTTCATACATTTTTTCCTCCCGCTTATTTAGGTCAAGGAAAAGACTAACTTTCTCTTTTCATTTTCAGGGAATATTGACTACTGTTCCGATCAGGTGTAGTATAAAATAATTTTTATGTAAGAAAGCGTGGGTTGCTTTCTTAAAATATTTCAATAACGTCGCCCCACGCTTTTTACATTAATTTTTTTTTCAACTTTTTAGTTTAAAAGCGTATATTAATAAATATATAATAACATTAATAAACTGTCCGTGTGGTGACGAATTAAGAATACAGAGTGTCACCACCCCTATTCATCCCGCGGGTGTCGTAAAAGGCGACTAAGGGAGAAACTACGCAAGACAACATCAATGCAAAGAGAAGGAAAACTTGAAACCAACCCTATACCAACCCGTCTGGCCTGCGTGGTATAGTAGGCCAATATCTCCTTTCAAGGAGAGGCCTATGTTCAGCAGTGGACTGTTGAAGGCTGTTGATGATAGATGAACATTAATAAATAGAAAATAATGTATTACTAGTAAAATAGTTTCAATTTGGCACAAATCTTCAGTTTCGCTTAATTTATATTAAACTCTCGACTGTCGGCACTTAGTAGAACTTGTTGAAATACATTCTTGAAATTAAATTTACCTGGTTTTATATTACACTATATAATTAATTTAAATTTAACCTGACCGGCTTAATCGGGGAAAAGTTAATTGAATAGTGGGATAAAATTACAATTGAGTTAAACTTCAAGAAAATACTTAAGTTCTATACTTCCTCCTAGATCAATTATTCACTGCGACCAGGGCCGGATTTAAAGGTGTGAAGGCCACAAAGGAGTGGAGGCCCCTTGGTCCCAAATTTTATTCCAAATAAAATGAAGGGCCATTTGAGATTTTGATATGTTACTGATTGCCTGATTGGAGTGAACAAATATAGGTCGATGATTTCTGTTAATATTTAATGTAATCATGTACGCGAAAAAAAAATATGAAAGGAAAAGTTGTTTATTAGTCTGAATTTTTGCCTGAAGTCTGAAAAATAAAAGAATAAAAAAACCGAAGTCTATTGTGGGGGCCCCTCTTTTGTGGAGGTCGGGGCCCTGGTTGCCCTTCCCTAAATCCGGCCCTGACTGCGACAGTAACCTAAATTAATGTATCAAGTACTTACCTTCGATTCTGAATAATTTATATATCTCAAGTAAAGTGAGTGAATCTATATTTTAATTAGCATCCTCCGCAGAAACATGTTGAAAGCATCGTAATTCAATTTTGGTGTACTTATGCAAACAGTAATTATATTAACTGTCTCGATTGCTCAGCATTAGTGTATGCTGTTCGGGTTCAAACCCCGGGACGGACCAAATGTTTGTACGATCTACAGATATTTGTTTTGGAGTTTGGGTGTTTTCTATGTACGATATGTAGTTGTATGTTTTTACAAAAAAAAAGTAAATAATTAATCTTTCGGTATATCTGGCTTTCATAGTACAAGCACAGAATACATGTACAAGCTTTGGATTAAAGGTCTCGGCGATAAGTGTAAGTCCAGGGATGTGTGGCCGTACCTGAGTTTCGTTTCTGAGTACAAGCTCTGCTTAGTTTGAAGTTAAATGGCGTTGTGTGTTACATGTATAAAATATTTATTATTACTTATTATTTATTATTATTACTAGGTACAACAGTGTATTATTAGCGGATTACTGAACGGATTTGGATGAAACTTTATAGTAATATAGCTTATTTAAGAGAATAACACATAGGTTACTTTTTACTATAATAATCTAGATACACACGGGCGGAGCCACTTACGAAAGCTAGTAAAAAATTAATAAATAGTATTGTCTCGGAGCTAAAGTACAACTAGTTGCACAAATTACTTGTTATCACTTTTTCATTGTCTTCTGTTATTCAATAAAGTTAAAACTCGATTCTATCCAAGTAAGCTTGAGAACAAATGAATAAACAGAATAGATTCTTTACTGCACAACACATTCAAGCGAATAAAACCTCTCGATACAATTACATAAAGTTTAGTCTTGTTTGCATCCTGAAAGTCTAATATTAGAACAATGTACAAAGAGGTTGCTCCGCGAGCGTGTTTTTACAGCAATAGCTCTTAAGATCGATAGTCTAAGCCATGACGTAGTTACTGTCATTAACCTGCTTACAGCATTCAAGATGTGCAACGTTGCACTGGAAGGACTTTGACTCCCAGCATGACCAGTAGATCTCAGTCTTTAAGCATATATGGTGTCTGTCTACTACACGGTTGGCCTAGTGGCTTAAGCGGTCGCCAAGTGTCGCGGGTTCAAATCCAACGTGGGATAACACTTTGTCTGATTCACAAATTGTTGTTCTGATTCTGGATGTTCTTTGTATCCGTTTCATGTATGTTTGCAAAATCCCCTGTGACACAGGATTTATGTTCCTGCGGGATGCGGGAGGTCTTTTAAAAAAAAGTTTTGTTGATAGCGTTATTAATACTGATGATTATAATATACTAGCTTTCGCCCGCGGCTCCGCTCGCGTGTATCTCGATTATTGCAGTAAAAAGTAACCTATGTGTTATTCTGATATATAAGTTATTTTACTGTAAAGTTTCATCTAAATCCGTTCAGTAGTTTTTGCGTGAAAGAGCAACAAACATAGATACATACTTAAACACTGTGGAACAGACTTGAAATATTTTAAGGAGTAAACAGTTCCTTTGATAGTAAGTAGTTACCACAAAGAAATTCTTAACAGCAGCTTGAAATATTTTAAGGAGTAAACAGTTCCTTTGATAGTAAGTAGTTACCACAAAGAAATTCTTAACAGCAGCTCGGAATAAAGTAAAAAGTGGTAATTAACGCCCACGGCTCGGAGAGCACGGTAAGCCGTCGGGCTCGGTTACCATGAACATCTATGGCAATCGTTATAGGGAAATCAGTGCCCTCAAATTTAAACTGACAACTATTTTAACCTTAGAATTCAGTTCTACCTCAGGGTTACGGAACTCCGATTGCAATCGCTAAGTAGAAAATCTGATGAGGTAAAACTGGTCGAACTATAATAGTAATGGTAAATATTTCGGACATTTTTTACACACAACGCAATCAGCAAAACTTGTATTATGGGTAACTAGACAGAATACACCCAAACTCCGAAACAAATATTTGTGGATCACATAAACATTTGGTCCGACCCGGGAATCGGACTCGAGACCTCTTGATTAGCAGTCGCATACGCTAACCACTAGACCAACGAGGCAGTCAACTAGTCTTCTTCTTAGTGGAACACTCTTGATAGAGTGGTCGTGGCAGTTGATAGGTACTGTTGCGACTCATCGTCGCCGCTCAATTTCAGGGCCGCTGCACGTCTTGCGATGTCTCTCCACTGTTGTCGATTTGCTGCATTAGGGACACACTACTGCAGTCGATTTGGTCGTTGCTTTAATTAGGTCTATCCATCGGGTTGGGGACCGACCCTTCGATCTCGTACCCTCCATACGACTTTGCACGACAAGTCTCTCCATTAAGTCAACTAGTAGACGACCTCAATTTAACTTGGGAATAATAAGGGCTAGGAAAATAACGATGTTGTAATAAACATCATTGATAGGCATTTTTTTATTAACAACATAAATTATTGTAAGAAACATCTATGATAATACAATACATAATTCATAAGTTTATGTATTTTAGAATACCTAGTCCTAATGCAAACAATTGAGAAACTAACATTTGATGATTCGTATTGTTATATGTATCCTCTATCAACACAATGCTTGACATTATTTGCTTCCATTAATCTTCCATCCTTGCTCTTAATATTGCCTATCTTCCATACGTCTGCCAAATTTACTGCCCTGTCTCCCTGAAAAAACAGTCACGTTAAAAATAAATGTGTGTACTAAGTTGGAGATCTTATTTTTTTTAAATAGAACTCTCGCATTAGGAATATACATCCTGTGTCGCGAGGGACTTTACAAACATACATGAAACAGACACAAAGAACACCCAGACACAGAGCAACAATTTTTTGATCACACAAAGTTTTGTCCCGTGTGGGATTTGAACCCATTAAACTTGGCGCAGTAGAAAGCGGACAGACCGCTTAAACCACTGGGCCAAACGTGCAAATTGTAAATCATCGGAGTTTAAGAAAGCAGTTTCCAAATATTCTATCGGATTCTTACGGATAAAAGTTGATTCTAGACTCTGACTTGTCCTTGATTGTATAGTATGATCATAATATTTCTTGCCAAAATTGTAACAGATAACATTAAATTACTATAACTTTACTTTATTAAAAAAGACAAAATACCTACCTCTATTTCCATATCAACTGCTTCTTCTTCAGGCAATATCATAAATGGTATTATGTCGAAACTATAGCCCAGACCAAAATAAGAGTACTTCTTTATTTCAGTCTGAAACAACTCCCATGGATACAATTTATCCGGATCACTGCCTAAATCCGTAATCTGATTTGAGAGAGTGTCATAATAGACCTCTAGCATTCGATCATAATCCTTTTCTCTTAAATCATGAGTCGTACAATTATATATTAAACTAGATACATCTAGAACAGGTGACGCAAATCGAATCATTTGGAAATCGATCAATTTTGTATCAACAGGATGCCCATCTACATATTTATAGAGCAAATTACAAATCCAGGTATCACCATGGCATATCACTCCAGTTTCTGTAGTTCTTGTAGCGGCCTTTACCATATCTTGATATCTATCTGGAACTGCAAATTCCCTGATTTTCTGAACGTATATTGAGTTAGGATATTCTTTTTCAACAGCATCTATGGCAATGCTAGACAGGCGATTCCAGAGTCCCAAATACCAATCAGAAAGGTGTTCGTCGTAGTAGACTTCGTGAACGTTCTTCCGGAGCTTGTCAAATTTTTCTGGCTCTTGATCTTTCATTGCAAAGGACAAAGCATGGAACCGAGCAAAGGTTTTCAATGTGAGATTGTTATGGTTTGTGTCTATGCCATTTTGACGAGTGGTAGTCTTGTATTTCTTTATACTAGCATCTTCCATACAGATGACATCATCTTTCCCGTCGGAGTAAGCGAAGAACAATTTCATGTAGTTATTAAAAGGGTGTTTAGGTTGCTTTTTACTCTGGAAGGCCAATAATTCTGGAAGAATTTTTTCGTAGAAGTTAATTTCGTTTCTGAAAAACTTATCGCTCCTACAAGTGAGCCTTCTGGCGATATTTTTTGGAATCCTTTTCAATATAACTTGGATGGATTGCAGATCATCGTTCAGATTGACTCCATATATTTTGATACGAAGGAGATCACTGCAATGTGCGTTGCCTTTATCCATTACGCTCACATACTGCAAAAAATAAAAAGTTATGTTTAAGGGTTTCAAAACGTAGCTTTTATGCGTCTAAATACATTAACTTTTATTTTACTTTTAGTGGAGAGTTGACTACAAATATCGTACTTTAATAGAAAATTCCATACATATTTAAAACTTGAAGATGACTTGAAGCCTCCGATAAATTGCTTGAAGTCTTAAGTTATTTTATTGCATAAGTGCAACCTTGACATATAAAATTACGAATGGAAGGAAAAATAATACTTTACTCTTAAGTGATAATTTTATTAATCTACATTTTTGTAAATGATTTTAATTAATGAACTTTACCTCCCAATGACTGAAGGTATATTCTTCATTGAACCATTTTGTAAGGGCCTTACTAATTCGTTCATTCGTGATCAAAGGAGAAACATGTGTCAGTGTATTGAAGTCCTCAGACATGATTTTGATTCTGAAACAAACAGATAAAAATGATTCATATGTAAAATGTATAAAGATTAAATTCGAATTGCACTTTGATATCTTTCATTACTTTGTTCTTTTATACAACTTCGCCCAAAGTTTGGAGGTACTTTACAAACATTCATATAACAGGTGTTAAGAACACCCAAGCTCAGAACCAGAGCCGGAGCCAGGGCAGGGGTGGGCAATCGGGGCAATAGCCTCGGGGGCTCCACAAAAGAGGGGCCCCCATAATTGAGACTTCGGAAAAAAAAACAAATCTAGACTAGTAAACACTAGTAAAAAACTTTTCCTTTCATATTTTTTTTCGCGTACAGTACTTTGTACAAACATGATTAAATAAAATTTAATTTTAGATAATTCTTGTTTTCGATTATATTTATAATGTTCGTTAAATAATAAAACAGTCTATGCTCGGTTTCACAATAAATTATTAATTGGAAAACTAGATTGTAAAAAAAATGGTTCATTTTATTTGGAATATAATTTGGAACCAAGGGGCCTCCACTCCTTTGTTGCCCCGAGGCCTCCACACATTTAAATCCAGCCCTGCTTAGAACGACATTGTATGAATCATACAAAGTTTTGTGTAATGTAGGATCGAACCGAGGACATACAGTGCAGAGGAAAAGTGCGATGTCACAGCACTCAAACACTGATGTCCCCAAATTAAGTTAGTAGAGACATGCTGATTTCGGCTCGACCGGGGCAATACTACCCTCACACAGAAGATCATCCTAATAATGTCAGCACTCTTGCTGTCGTGGTTCGTTGGTGAGTGTGAGACCGGAGACCCAATCATTCTGCATCATTTTCATCAAAGTTATACTTCGTCATTGAATAATGTAGAATTATCTGTATGGTTTGAGCCACCCTGCTGCGTTCTCTACCCTCACAATAAGTATGGTGACCCCTACTCAAGCTTTCCATTAAACAGAGTAGAGTCGCTTTGCGCGGCTTTAAAAAAAAAACAATGTAAATAGATCCACTAACAACAATGTTATCTGTGGAAACCGGATACCTGCACTCGCGATTGTGTTGTCCTACGGACTTCGGTGATATCGTAATTTAAAGTTCAATGACTCCTATCCAAATATATAAACTTAGAGTGTCTGTTTGCAATATCAAATGATTGGTTTTAACAAAATTAATATCTAATATATAGATCCGTTAATAGGAATATACATAACATTCTGTGACTTTACAAACATACAAGAAACTGACTCAAAGAGCACAGAACAAAATTATTTGATCACACAAACTTTATCCCGTGTCGGATTTGAACCCATTACACTTGGCTCAGTAGAAAGCGGCGTAGCCACCGCGTAACCGTCCAGCATGGTATGGTAGACCTAAACTTATTTTCTAAGGAAAGAAGAGCAATACCTCCAACAGTTACTTACTGTTTGATCAATTTTCGAGAGACAATCTTTTAATGCACAACAGCATTGGAATCTGTTAATACATCTTATAATCTATGAATTGACTATTCATACCTGTTTATACCCTTCAAGGTCGTATTTAAATCAGAAACATAAACAAATTAATAAAACTGCATTGTTTGTTTGCATATCAAATGAACTTGAACAAAACCAAGGTCATATTCAATGAGCATGTATTATCGGAACCGGTTGCGGTACACGGTTCCGTTCTCAAAGCTGTTAAAAAATAATTATGTGTTTCTCGGGAAGACTTTGAAGTTAGGTAATAACAATTTCGACAACGAGGTGAACAGAGGATATGTTTGGGAAGCTTCGTCGGGTCTTCTCATCGGCGATCCCACAGTGCCTAAAGACGAAAGTCTATAATCAGTGCGTCCTACCCGTAATGACATACGAAGCCGAAGCGTGGAAACTTACGGTACAGCTGGTCCACAAGTTCAAGGTAGCTCTGCGTGCTATGGAGAGGGCTATGCTCGGCATTTCTCTTAAGGATCGTGTCAGGAACATGTTGATACGACAGAGAACCAAAGTCATCGACATAGCCCACAGGATTTGCAAGCTGAAGTGGCTGTGGGCCGGCCATATATGCCGTAAAACCGATAACCGTTGGGGTAAACGGGTTCTTGAGTGGAGACCGCGACTCGGCAAACGTAGTGTAGGACGTCCACAGGTCAGGTGGAGTGTTAATTTGCGCGAGACGTAGGCAGGCAGGAGCTGGATGCGAGAAACCGAGGATCGAACCAAGTGGCGTGCAATTTGAGAGGTCTATGTCCGGCAGTGGACTGAATAAGCTGATGGTGATCAAATTTACAGCTCTTCACTACAAAAAGCACATGGTATGGTAATAACGACACAAAAATAATAATTTTCAAATCTTTTGTCTGTCGTCTGTATGTTTATTCCTGCTACTTTAGACTTTCATTGGCAGGTAGCTGTACCTTGAGCACGAATAATTATTGAATCCGTAACGTAAATGTATTGAGTCCACAAGACTCTGACGGAGTACTACGCTGATAACATAAGGAGTGTCTTCTTCGTAGCCTTTATTCCCAAGTTTATTTGGGGTCGGCTACTAGTTCAACCGGTTTTACCTGAATTTCAGTTTATCCACGGAGCGACTGGCATCGGACCTCCACAACCCTAAGGGAGATCTGAAATTCGACGATTGAACTAGTTGTCAGTATATTTGAGGGCACTGACTTCCCAATAATGATTGCCATAAATGTTTCATGACAACCGGGACCGACGGCTTTACGTGCTCTCCGAGGCACTGGCGTGAATCACCACCAAATTTCCAAACTTCGGGCTGCTTTTTTAGGAATTTCCTAAGAAAAACCCAAAAAACACTTTTTGGCCCGACCCGGGATTTGAAACCGAGACCTCTTTGATTAGCAGTCGAATACGCTAACCACTAAACCAACGAGGCAGTTGATAACTTAAGGAGTAACTTAGGTAAACCTTGTGTAGATTAGCTTCACTCCACGGCGTTACTCCCGACTCAGTCAAGTTATTCTAAATCGAGAGTCATATAACCGCTGGTAACACAGCGGAACTCATTGGTTAATAATAAACGCACGATCAGAACTTGTTCTTTGTTATTTTATGTAAATTATACAAGAAGAATAATGTTTATTTATGTTGTAAATACTTGTCTTTAAATATCCGCTATTAATTATGTAAACCTGATCGTTACTTAATCATCGTTATATAAACAGTGTGATCTCATTTTGATTAAAAAACGTTTCCATGGAATTAATCTGATCTTGAATACAATTTAATTCAAACGCATATGAAATAGAGTATGGAAATTTACGATTTCTCATTAAATAACTAGTGTTGAGTCAATTGTCTCGTTATTTAAACGGTTAGCGTTTATGAAGGCCTATAAAAAGGTATCGAGTTCGATTCCAGGATCGGATTAAAAATTATATTGGGTTTTATCACAAGAAGTTCTTATAGGTAAGGTACAAGTATACTTGAGGGTTTTACTTCTCCTCAATACTATACTTCTAGATGTTCATGACATCCGGGACCGACGATTTAGCGTCTTCTTTGAGGCACGGGCGTGAAATACCACCAAACTTCCATACCCCGTGCTGTTATTAAGAATTTCTTGTTAGAAAAACCCAACAATACTTTTGGCAAGACCCGTGAACTCAATTCACCTAGACCTCTTGATCAGCAGTCAGAACTACCAATTTTAACTCAATACTCTGGATCAACAAAATACCTATGTACTTCTTTATTACAAAGAACATTCAAAGCACCTTTATACCTTACATTCAAGTTTCTTAAGTTCATCGGAAATTTTTCCAATAAGTAATTTAAATTCAAGGTATTCTACAACATGCTACGACTGCAACTGCTTTTTTTTAACTTTGTGTAAGACTGTGCTTTTATTCATATTCCACTTTTTTATTTATAAGCGACACTACTCTGCTTGTTGGAAATCATCATCATCATCAACAGCCTTTAACAGTCCACTGCTGGACTGTTAAAGGTTTTAAAGGTTTGGGCCTACTATACCACGCTGGCCAGACGGGTTGGTAAAGGGTTTGTTTCAAGTTTTCCTTCTCTTGGCAGTGATGTTAGCTGCTTATTTTGTTCCTTTAGTCGCCTCTTACGACACCCATGGAATAAATAGGTGTGGTGACACTTTGTATTCTTAATCCGTCACCACACGGCTTGTTGGAAAGCATGGGTAGAATCCAAGATAGACTGATAATGCAGCATGGTGTCACAATATAGCGGCTTATTGCAATTCTTCTGCATCATTGAGACATAAATCTCCATCAACATTACGTTTTGGCCTATTACAAAACGCTGGCCAGACGGATATAGTATAGGGTATGTTTTAAGTTACGGGTCCAGATGGCGTAATGACACTGTTCCTGGTTCACTCCCATTTCAGGCGCAGAGAAGCACATCGTGTGGTTTTAGTCGGTCCGATTCCGACACACCACCCCGCCACAAACCCCGGTGGGGGTTTCCACCCGTAAAAAAAGGGTATGTGTCAAGGGAATGAACAGGGGTGGTGACACTCTGTATTCTTAATCCGTCACCTCATAAATAGTGTTTTTATTATATTGTCCTGAAAACATGACTACACTACATGGTCGGTGGTTTCAGTGGTCGCCACGCCGATTTCTACTACGTCAAGTATTTTGGGTTCAAATCCCACATAGGACAACACTTTGTATTATCCTCAAATTGCTGTTTTGAATCCGTTTTCTTTGTGTCCGTTTCACCTATGTTTAAAAAGTTCTCCGCGATTAGTACAATAATAAATATTTCTGTCATATGACACAACGCCATCTAGTCTCAAATTGCTTGTACTATGGCTGCTAGACAAGAGATATGAATACATATACATACTTTTTTAGGGTTCCGTAGCTAAATGGCAAAAAAACGGAACCCTTATAGATTCGTCATGACTGTCTGTCTGTCTGTCTATCCGTCCGTACTTCACAGCCACTTTTTCGGAAACTATAAGAAAAATACCGTTGAAACTTGGTAAGCAGACGTATTCTGTAAATCGCATTATTATTTTCACACAAAAATATAACAAAAATGGGGGATCCCCATACTTAGAACTGAAACTCAAAATGTTTGTTTGCATCTTACCAATACATCTATGGATAGGTGTTCAAAAATGATATTGAGTCCGCACTTTTTTTTGTAAATATATACATATTATATTACCTATAGCTATTCTTAGTTCTTTATTTTAATGTTATCGTTGTAAAAATTCTAAGCGTCCATTGTCCTTTTATTACTCATTCATAATTCGATACAAATGCAATAAATGTGATTATTTATTTGTGTTTAAACAAATATATGCAATACAAAGAAAATAAGTACCTAAATTTAAACTCTATTGTGTTCAGTTTAAAAGATATTTATGTAGTAACAAACATCTTAATGAGTGCACATTAAATAGGAAATTAATGAAATAATTCATAGCCCCGGTGACTTAGTGGTAGCGTCTACAATTGCTTTGCTTGAGGTCTCGGGTTCGATTCCCCGGTCGAACTAAATGTTTGTGTGATCCGCAAGTATTTGTTTCGGAGTTTATGTATTTATATTTGTTGTACAGTAACCATAATACAAGTTTTCCTTAGTTTGGGACTAGATGGCGTTGTTAGTAAGATGTCCGAAATATCTATTATTGGAAGATCTGTCAAAGATCTGTTCTGTTCTTCCTTTTAAACCAACTACGAAAAATGAGGTTCTCTATTTGGTAGTATGTAAGTATTTTGTTATCAAAAAATGATATCTGGAAACGTTTTGTTACAACATGTATTTTTTACAGTTTTTCTAAATAATATTTTCTTTTTGCTTACATTTTTGAGAAACAAATACCTTTATTGAAATAACAGTATGGGTATCTAATTATTATAAATTATAGATACATAATATACTTATTTTATATTTATTTTGTATTCCTGGACTACGTTCAGCAGCGGACGACAATATTCTGAAGTCTAAACTGTAGTTATTGTTTATAGGTATATAAATACTAATTCAAACTATTTTCTAAGCCCATGATCATATTGTCTAATATTTTTTAATCACATCAATATTTTTCATTTTCACAAAAATAAACAATATTTTATTAATTTACACACCTTTCTTTTACTGTTCAATCGATAAATATAAAACAAAAACTACAAATCAATTAAAATTATTGAGCTAAAAATACCAACCTTTAGTTTCCCACTGTCACAATTTCCCACTCACATATAAAACAAACAAACTGAATGCAATAACGTATATCGTTTGTTTATAAAACTAATACTCGTAGTTCTGTCATACGTCGACGTCTGCACATTACGTGTTCACGAACACAATTACATAGTGCAGCAATGTTCAAAGGACATAACAAAGTGTTTATCTATGTGGAACAAGAATTAGATATTCGAGGCCGACGGTCAACAGGTGTTTAGGTGTGGTCATCTAGTCGCCACGAAGAGTATTGCAGCTCAAGGGTACGAACCAGTTAATCAGGAGTAGTACATTAGTAAAGACGAAACTTTTTTTACTCAACTACGCACTAACAACTTCTATTTTTTGGGTTCCGAAGTTTATGACTCGGAACCCTTATAGATTCGTCATGTCCGTCCGTCTTCGACTCACCATTCAAACGGTAAGTGCTAGAAACATGAAACTTTGCATGAATATGTGTTGTAACTAGATCGACAAAGTGCTACAATAAAATTATGAAAAACTTGTAAAACGTCATACAAAATTAACGCATTGATACGTAAATATAACAAAATATATCTATTGGATACGATTTTAAATCCACGTACCATTATGGGTGACTGAGGAACCCTTTCCTGTGCGTGGCCTGACACGCATTTGGCCGATTTTTTTTTTATTTAAGCCTACCGTATTGAGTCTACTATTCCTGATGGAAACCATGAAAAGAATTCAATGGTAGGCCACTATCCTCATTGTGCGTGAATACAATGCAGCATGGTGACCCACACCATGGCGGCTTGTAGTGAGATGTGTCTGCAAGGCCGGGAGAATGATGTGTATTAGAAAGACTGGGTCTCCGGTCTCACACTCATCAACAAAGACGACAGCATGAATGTTGCTATTTTAGGTTGGCCGGCTCATTCGTGCTGAAATCAGCGTGGCTTCACTACCTATCAAACTCTAATTCCTAGACTCATAACAAAGAAATATAAGTTCCAAAAGATTTTATGAAGAAACGAACAACTATACGTATTTATTGTCTATACAAAGGTAAAAATATTCTCCATAGTTTCTAGCATAAAAAATATTCACAGTCTTAGATACGTTACCTTTCAAATATATTATTTCATTTGCAAGTAAATCTTAGCAGAACTTTAGTGATCTATTGAATTACTTTTCTCCTAAATCATAAGAAGAAAGACCATGAAAACAAAAGATAATGTCTAGGCTTTAAAAGTTACGCGTCTTGTTGCCAGAAATTCTAGGGTTTTGTTGTCAACAGGATGTCTATTTTATTATTTATTGCTCTTTACAAGAACTATCACATTCCTTTCAGTACACTTTGTTATACAACAATGACTTCTATTTTAATAAGAATAAAGGAGCTGGGTTACCGGATAAAAAAAAAATCGGACATCTGACACACAACATCATCTAATCCCAAACCAAGCAGAGTTTGTGCTATGGGTACTAAACAACTGATATTTAATACTTACATACGTGTTTTTGTAAATACAAGCAAATTATACATAGACTACAACTAAGCTCCGGAACAAATATCTGTTAATCATACAAACATTTGGTCCGATCCAGGAATCGAACCTGAGACCTCTTGATAAGCAGTCCAACCGCTGACCACTAGACCAAGGCTAAGGCTAAATGAACTTTAAAGTACCTGTAGAATTAAATTCAAATTCAAATTCTAAATTCTTTATTCACTTTCAAATTTAAAATTATTGGAGCATAATAATGGATTGCAGTGTGACTGATGCAAGCATGTAACCAATCAGGATTCATGTTGCTAGTTGCTGTGATTGTGTGTATGTAAATGTAATATAGTCGATAATAATATGACACAATTACATTAATATAAAAAAAAATGTGTATCACACAAATAATATTTGGTACGACCTGGGAATCGAACCCGACACCTCTTGATCAGCAGCCGCATACGCTAACCACTAGCCCACCAAGGCAGTCAAATAAGTTATATTACATGGAAACCTGCAGCTCAGAACTCAAAAATGCATTGCCAATGAGCAAATATATAAATTCAAGGTAGTATAACCACATTTCAATACACATGGGCCGATACCTGGCTGGCAGGAGCTGGATGCGAGAAGCCCAAAATCGATCAGAATGGTGTGCAATTGGAGAGGCCTATGTCCAGCAGTGGACTGCGATAGGCTGATGGTGGTGATGATGATGGGCCGATACTACCCTCTTTCAGAATATTAGCCTAAAGAACAGCCTTTGTGCTGTCTTGTTTCGTTAGTGAGTGAGAGATCGGAGACCCAATGAAGCATTTCAGTATGCCGCCATATTGTAAGTCACCATAATGCATTCGCATCATCAACAGTATTCTACGACATATATTGTTTAAAGTAATTGATGGAATTTATAAAGAGATAAGCTTGACCATCATATTTTAGATATGAGTCTATTATCGAGCACGTAGAATTCGAACAGCCATAATCTCGTTGAGATCAAGACGTGATTATAAGGCATTGTAGATATATGTTTTAGGATAAATAATGTAGCTGTATGTCGGTATAAATAAGCATACTATACTAAGTAAGAAAAAAAAACATGAAGTTCGCTATAATTGGTTACCCCCACAGTCAAACAAGCATGAAGATATAAGTTGGCTACCATTTAATTGGGAAACAACGATTTGGTAACCATATTAATTTGGAACGTAAAGTAGATACATTATCATACTTACGAAGATTAAGTATGAATCGAATGCAGTTATTGAGAAGACGGTCAAGTTTATTAGGGAGGTCTGCAATCAGGTCGAACTAACACACATCACCATAGTCAATTATAGGAATATTAAGGGATTGCATGAGAGAGGTTTTCGTTTTGGGAGGCAGGAAATTTTTTAGACGGTATAGTGTTCGCAGGATTCCAGTCACTTTTTGGCTCACCTGGGTGACTTGAGCACGCCAAACAAGCGTTGTGGCAATATGGAGGCCTAGGTCTTTGACTACAGGGACTACAGACTAGTGGGGTCTATAGACAATCCGAACTTCAGCGACCACGATCCTATGCAGTCGAGGTCCTTGTTTATGTTGTTGATGGCTCGTGCTATGTCTTCCACCCATTCCTGTGAACAGATCTGCAGATCATCGGCATAAAGGTGATACGCACACTGAAGGTGTTTAGTAATGAGGTTAATAAATAGAGAGAACAAAAGAGGAGATAGAATACCGCCTTGAGGGACACCAGTGCAGAGGTCACACCAGCTCGAACTTGAGTTTTGTACACGAACAGCAGTGTGTACAAAACTCAAGTTGGCGTCCTTGAAGATAGCTAGGAAATCATTCTAGTGCAACTGGGGCAATCTTAAGATATGTAAGAATTGATAGTAGGATTTCGTGACTGACCGTGTTGAAGGCGGTCTCTTCCATGCCCCTCCGAATATCACCAGTCACTTTAAGGAGAGCATCAACAGTGCTGTGTCCGGGCCTGAAGCCCGATTGTAGAGGGCTAAGCAGTTTATGTCTTAGAACAAATTTTGAAAGCTACTTATATACACAGGCCTCGATCACTTTAGATACAAAAGGAAGAATGGAAATAGGTTGGAAGTGTTCAGGGAGTGACCGGTTATTTTTTTTAGGGAGAGGGATAATGTAAGCCTTACGCCAAAGAGAAGGAAAGGTTCGTGAATCAAGTGAGAAGTTAATGATGTGAGTAATTACAGAGAGCGTATAGACCAGGATGGACGTGATCTTGCCATCATACCCTGTGGCATTGGAGCGGATAGATGTTATAATCTTCTTGATGTCCCCAGGAGACACCGGAGAAAATTCGAATGAGTTGATATTTAGACTGGCAAGACCAGATATATAGTTCAATATGTAGTTCAGCGTTTGACACTTAGAGGATCCAACGTAGTTGTGGATGAGAAATAACTTCATATGTCATTCTAAGAAACTTGTATGTGCCGAAATAGCTCAGTTGGGAGAGCGTTAGACTGAAGATCTAAAGGTCCCCGGTTCAATCCCGGGTTTCGGCAACTCTTTTTGCAATTTTTCTGTTAAAGGTAAATTTACTTAAAACATATTTTACTCTTATTATATTATGCCTCTTTTCAATTTTTAGTTTTAAAGTCTAATGCACTAATGAGTCTAATGTTTTTTAAAAATTTCGTCAGTTTATTACGTAAACATACTAAAGAAAATTTAGAATTTTTACATACCGGCGTCAAAAAATTTCTTCACATCATTGCTTACTGGTACCGTACCCAAAAGACAAGCAGCATTGTCACGTTGAATGGCAATGCTTAACTGTACTAGAAAAAGACCAGCCTTTTGGTTACATCATCATCATCAGCAGCCCATCGCAGTCCACAGCTGGACATAGGCCTTTCTCATTGCACAAAACTTTTATCGATTTTGGGTCACAAGAAGCATTAATCAGTTGATTTATTGAACATTTTTTTTTCATCAAAATATTTTTTTTAAGTTAAATTTAAAAGTAGTCATTGCTGGGAATTAACAAAGAAGTCATTTAATATCATCAAATCATGTTTGAATTCGCCTAAAAAATTTATATAAAAAGAGGGCTCGTCCGGGATTTGAACCCGGGACCTCTCGCACCCAAAGCGAGAATCATACCCCTAGACCAACGAGCCGCTTGGAAAACAATCTAAAGAACACATTTACACATAAGTTAGTGAAAGTATTTTAACAACCGTGTATAGCTTATCAGATTATACGTCACAATTTTACAAGAAGAATGGAATGCAAATTTTTTAGTTTAGCTTATTTTCTAGCTTGAACGAACAACTTTCTAGTTCGGGATGTAGGATATGTATCTTCTATCATCTTCTTCTATCTTCTATATATATAAAAATGGATTGCTGTTCATTAGTCTCGCTAAAACTCGAGAACGGCTGGACCGATTTGACTAATTTTGGTCTTGAATTATTTGTGGAGGTCCAGAGAAGGTTAAAAAGGTGAATATATAAAAATAAATTGCATTTTTATATGAATTATGGATGTCTTTTGATTGTTGATTTAATCGATTGAGGCACGAAGTCTGCCGGGTTAGCTAGTTCAAAAATAAATATCGGTTTCGGTGGTCCTCTGAGCTTTGTTTCAGTAGAATTTAATTTATCACTATTCCCTCATAATACAAGTTGTGCTTATTTTGTAACTAGATGGCGTTGTGTGTAAGATGTCCGAAATATTTATTACTGTTATTTATTAAATAACTCGATATACAGAGTGATACTTTACTATAAAGTAAAATAATAATGGATGCACTTTTATGATTAGTATTCATGACAAGGAATGGGGACAACTGTGTAAACTGAACTGAAATACTGTTTTAGTTTGCTTTTAATGTTTAATTTAAATTTAGTATGCATTGAGTAAGCAACTGTTCATTTGATATTATAAACATATACTTCAATTTTATTTATTTGTATAGATTATCCAAATCCATATCCGGGGCAGCAGATCCCGCGCGCGGCGACGGAGTAGCATATCTGCCTCTTCGAGCAGATTTTACCGCGCCTCCGCGCTTGACGGCTTTGTACGCGGCCCGCACCAAACTAAAGGTTACTTTCCATTAGGTCGTCGTCGTCTGTATTCTTTGCATTTTATATCCCAAATTGCTGGGCATTGTTCAATTTCATATATAAATGTGTTTACTGCTGCGGCCCGCCCCGCCTACGCGCGCATCGACAGAATCTGCTAGCGGCATGCGCTTACGCGCCGTATCGCGTGTTCGATGTGTTGGACCTGGTGTGTTTTCTATACTAATCGATGTACTTGCATACAATATTAAAATCTGCCACTCCGCGTTACGCGGCGGAGCGCGGTGCAGTGTGTGAACCGTCTTAGCTAATATGAAATGTTTTACAACTGCGGTGTTATCAAAAGATTACTGTGATAGGTTTGACCTAAATATATGTAGGTTTATTTCTATATTGTTGTCGTTACTCTGTTGTACTTGTTTTGATAAAGGAAATTTCATTAAAGTTAGACAACCACTAAATCTTTAGTGAGTCTTGCGCAAACAAGACTGGTGGCGCAACACTCACTAAAGATGTTTAGTAGCAGAATGTTCGAGACACAGAGCTTCGCTAAAGCAGGCACCACACTTCGCTATGCGCTATTCGTTATGTGGGTTATTCGCGCACATACGGCTTGATGCTTATTTGGCATACCAGTTCAAAGTGTGGATGGCATGTTTGTTGTTTGCGCGCATAACTAATATATGGGCGAATATGGCGTAGACACATAACGAATAGCGCATAACGAAGTGTGGTGCCTGCATAATAATGACAGCATTCTTGTTGTCGTATTTTGTCGGTGAGTGTGAGACCAGAGGCAAAATCAATGTGCATCATTCTCCCGGCTTCCAGAGGCCGGGAGAATGATGCAGAAATATCTGACCAGGCCGCCATGGTATGGGTCATCACGCTGCATTGCTTACCCTCACAATAAGGATGGTGACTCCTACTCCTGAATTCTACTCATGCTATTTATCAGTCACTTTGGTAGGCTAATATAAAAAAAAACAAACTGATTTTCAGTGGTTTTTAGTTTTGTTTAGAGAGTGTTCGAACAAAAGATTTATGATTATTGTTGAAAGTTTTTGGCTCACATACCTTTTCTATATCGAAAAGGTACAATAAGCTTAAAAATTTTAATCAAACTTTTTCATAACTCAAATTCTTTCAAATATGAGTTCCACATTGAAGATGAATTTTTCTTATAAAGATGTCTCTGTTATTATAAATATAACATATATGTCTCTGAAAATGTTATAAAACTCATAACATTTTGTTCAAAGTTGGTTTTAAATTATATTAGCTTATGAAAGCGTAAAAGGAAAACAGACAGAGTTAGTTACATACGAATTTACAATATAAAGTATGAATTGGTAACATGTTGAAGTATCTAAGAGTTGTAATATAAATAGGTCTTTACCTAAGAAATTGCCGTTTTGTATGCAAACTTTTTTATTTCTGTTATTCGAAGCAATTACCCATGCAATCGACGCATCTTTGCCATCGCATTGACAGTTTATTGATGCCCTTCTTGTAAAAATCAGCTGGACGGGAGGCAACAAACTCTTCAAAGGCATTTTGTACTGTCTCTCGGGAATTGAATTTTGTACCTACTAAAAAGTTGTCTAAATTTTGGAAAAAGTAATAGTCGGTAGGTGCAAGGTCAGGTGAGTATGGCGGATAAGGAGAGCTTCCAACCTCAGCTCTTGCAGCTTGGAGACTGTCTGTTGCGCAGTATGGGGTAGCGCGTTGTCGTGAAGGAGCAGTGGGGACGACCGATTGACCTGGGCTGGTTGCAGATGTGCAAACTTCTCTATCATTCTCTCCAATTCTTCACAGTACACATCTGCATCAATGCTCATGCCGTTTTGTAAAAAGCTGTGGTGAATCACACCCGCACTAGACCACCAAACAGTGACCATCACCTTTTTCAATTGCGAAACAGACAATTTTTTTTTTGTTAACGGCAATTTCATAGGTAAAGACCTAATATTTACATCGACGATTCTTACTTATATGATGCATTTTTTAAATTTTGTCTGTCCGTTTGTTTGTTCGATAGGAGTAATATTGACGGTAATTCACTAGCAGATAGCTGATGACATAATAATAATGAAGCAATTTTTTTAATTTTGTGTGTTTGTCTGTTTGTTCGGTTGGACCGATTTTGACGAGACTTTTAATGGAACATAGCTTATGACATAAGAAGTAACTTAGATAGTTAATTTTTTAAACTTGCTTCACTCCGTTGCTTTTCTTGCTATTTACAACTATAGCCATATCCAACCCAACAATAACTGCGGGTAAACCGCGGTATTCAGCTAGGTAAAAGAGAAAAAAGGCATACACTTAAGGCGTATGTTCTTGAAATTAATCACCTTTAACACCTTTTACTCAACATTTTAGTTCTAAAACCAACAAATTATGTATGTAAAATAGAAGCGGTACGCAAGCAGTGTAATGATGGAACTCAACTAGCTCCCTAGTATAACCGAAGTCTGGCTGAAACTGAACAAGTAAGTTCTGAAGTCTGGATCCAATTACGTATCTGATAGACATCGAGGATTAATGATAATTGCCACTTAGTGGCAGTGGAGTCACGTTGATTTCTGTTAGAATGGGTCGGTTGGACTGGGGCTGGACAGGAGACCAACCTAAAAACGTCAGCATTCGTATTGTTCTATTTCGTTAGTAAGTGTGAGACCGGAGACCAATGATTCTAATGACAATGATGACACTAAGCCGCCATAGCGTGGGTCACCGTGCTGCATTGTCTATGCTCACAATGAGAATAGTATTTTATTATTTTGTTGTTTGTTTTTTTGTTTGTTTATTTGTTGTATTAGATTCATATGAGATACATAGTGTCAGCACCTTCATTCATTCAATTAACGTAAGACGCAGTTAAGGTAACAAACAAGGTGGAACAAGATCACTGAAAAAAGAAAAAAATCTTGATCAAAACCTTGTATGATCCTATTTGTCCAGCCGCGTTGATATAGTAGGTCAATGTATGCCGTGGTATGGTATAGAGGCTTATGTCAAGCAGTAGATGGTTAGCAGCTGCTGATGGTGATGATGCAATAGCATATCAAAATGGGGGTTCCATTCTGCATTGTTGACAATGAGTACGGTGACTCTTTGATTCTACTCATACTTTCCATCTCAGAGTAATTTCATTTTGGTAGATTAGATTAGATTAGATTAGATTAGATTAGATTAGATTAGATTAGATTAGATTAGATTAGATTAGATTAGATTAGATTAGATTAGATTAGATTAGATTAGATTAGATTAGATTAGATTAGATTAGATTAGATTAGATTAGATTAGATTAGATTAGATTAGATTAGATTAGATTAGATTAGATTAGATTAGATTAGATTAGATTAGATTAGATTAGATTAGATTAGATTAGATTAGATTAGATTAGATTAGATTAGATTAGATTAGATTAGATTAGATTAGATTAGATTAGATTAGATTAGATTAGATTAGATTAGATTAGATTAGATTAGATTAGATAGAAAATTATGTGACTGCAAAATTAGCCTCATGAGTTGTTGATGTTTATGGTCGGAGGTAGTCTCATACCTCATGATAATATACATTATCTGCCAGTTACCTCCTGATGATCTAAAAATAACCATAGAAAACTTGAGTTTACATAATTATGCTAGAAGGAATATTGCGATTTGGTAAACGGTAGGGTCCTACGCCATATTGGACCAACGACAATTACTGTCAACGGAAGGACATGGACTGCCCAAGACCGGTAGGTGCTTTTAGAGGGAGTCCTTCGTGCATCAGTGAATAGGAATAGTCTGAAGGGCAATGTGTATTTATGTTTGTTTCTATAGTTATTTTATTTTGTTTATCAACTTAAAATTAACATTAAATTATATCCACATAACAATCATACAGCAAGTAAAGTAGGAATCGTGGCCTATCAAGAGCTCATACGAATTGCAGAAAACATTCAGGAGTGGCCACTGTTCCACCGACAAGGGCTTGACCCTTGAATTGAGAAGAAGAAAATATTATTAAATAGCAATAGAAATAAACGAAATTCACACGTAATTAGTGCCGCGTACTCTTCACAAGTTTGCCGTCAAATTGGCGGAGTCACTGCGGCCGCATCAAGTGTCTTTCCATCTAAACTGACAGGGGGTTAATTAAAGAGAGAGATGGCTACATCCAATCAACATTAGATAGAGTGAGATAGTTATGTTTTAAACAGGATATTCGAGTTTCAATTCCCGGTTCGATACAGTCAAGGATCGCTCGTTGCTGATACGTTATTAGTGTTGGGACGACGGCAAGTGACACTTGATTAACAATACATTATCGCATGTAGCTGCGAATGGCTGCAGAAAGCTGGAGATTTTCATTCTAGTTCAAACTGTTTGATGTAACCAGCTTTTCTATGAAAATAGATGAGTAGGCAGAGTAACGATTGTACCTGCATTTTGTACGACTATCTGACAGATTAGCCAGTTAGTAGAAGAGGCAGTAGGTAGTACAGCTACGCTGGTTTGAGCACGAATGGGCGGGATCTATCAAACAGTACTAAACTCACACAGAAGACCAACTTTGAGTTTCATGAGCTGCAGTAATCGTTTACTAGCAGACCCGTAGTTGTAAAAAACAAAATATATTTTCCTTTCCTTTCTTTGAACACACCAACAATCCATAACGTCCCACTGCTGGGCTCGTGTGTCCTCTTAGGGGAGGATTTAGGCCTTACCTTTCACACATTTCATTTCATGAACTCATTTCAGGAAAATCATTTATCTTCCTAATGCCTAATCATCCTCCTAGCCATTATTCCCAAGTTTATTTGGGGTCGGCTACTAGTTCAACCGGTTTTACCTGAATTTCAGTTTTTCCACGGAGCGACTGGCATCGGACCCTAAGGGAGAAATGAAATTCGAAGATTGAACTAGTTGTCAGTATATTTGAGGGCACTGACTTCCCAATAACGATTGCCATAGATGTTCATGGCAACCGGGACCGACGGCTTTACGTGCTCTCCGAGGCACGGGCGTGAATCACCGCCAAACTTCCAAACGCTTAATAATAACATTATTTTATTTTGTGTACGCACACTTCAAAAAACTCAAAAAGTTTTAGATCGATTGATCTGAAATTACTACACGATGTATAAACCACTTCAAAGATGGTTTTATGTAATTTTTTTCACGTTTGTTTTTCGCAGAATGAATCGAATTGAACAATTTCAATACCAGTCATAAACATTTTTTTATCAAGAAAATATGAAATTAAATTGTTTCAGCTCATATTTTCTTTTATATTTATATAAAAGCTTTGAACACCGGTTCAAAGAGCAATATATTCAGCGCAATAAGCAATCCAAACGGAGTGTGAAATAGAAAATAACTCGCAACATCACATGACGTCGATTGTAAAAATAAAGTGACGAAGAATCGATAAACTGCGTGGGATGAAAGAGGCTGACAAGATGCAATGCTATTTAAAATATTTTGAAATAAAAACATTCTATAATGGAACAATTTTCTTCACCTTTACGATTTGATATACAGTCATTTGCTCCCAAATTGAAGCAGAGTCGTAATAGGTGAACGGTACCAACGATCTCCGTACTCCATATGCTTAGGCTTGGAGCTCATTGAGCTAGCAGCGGCGATACAAAGAACGTACGCCCTTTTATATGCCAGGATAATAAGAGTAGGGCTCCCACACAGAAGGGGACTAGCTACAAACCTTATTAGGAGGACCGAGGTACGTCGGGGTCCCAGGGATTTCCTTATTATTGTAAGGATGTCGGCGTGCGGTTTTCAGTCGATTCGACCCGACATAGCCAGCTGGTGAAATTCGGGGGTTTCCGAACAGAAAATAAGGTCGGTATGGTATTAAACTTCTGTCAAACGTACCCTCTAGTAAATTTCTGAATTCATACAGGGGAAAAATCCTTTAAATCTCTGAATCTTCGGGGATGCTATTATGACGATATAGGAACCAGAATTATCTCGTATTTGCATTAGAAGCCTCTCAATTGGCATGGTGCCTGAGGTGTGCACCTCAGGCACCATGCCACGGGAAGAACGCTGACCACTTGATTTCAGGTGACCTGACCTGAGGTGAAGATTGAAAATTACCTATCTACTAGTGAACTATACCAACAATTCATTAACTATCTTAATATATATATTACTAAAAATATTGTATAGTGAATTAGTGTATAAATAAACAAAGTTCGAAAGTTTTGTGACACAACTTTAAATGTAAAAGTAAAAACAGATAGACCCACAAAACGGAGCAAATGAAACGATTCAATATTTATTTGATAAATACGACAGCCGCTGGCAATCAGACGACTGGCGACGAGAACGAAGAATAGTGAAGTTATAGATGAGGCAACGCGAGAATTTAGAATAATGACCCTTGTACGTTATATAAAATTATTATCATAGTTTATTTTCATGCGACGCGACGCGACGTGTCGACACCCGATGTGCACCGTGCACATTACCAACACGCGACGCCTCGACATACTGGCTATTTCTGAATACAGTTAGCTAACAGCAGTGGAAGTGTATGGTTATGTACTATGGATTAAATAAATAAAGAGTCAGCGAACAGGATATCGTTTTGCCAACTCAATTAATTGTTTGTCGGTCATTTCGCTATTTATTTTTTGCATTTATTTAAATGCAAAAAATTATACTAAATTGGCATAAGTTCCGTTTGACAGTTTGAAGAATTAGGATGAGGTCAAGGAATGCATAGGTATATGCTCTGTGACAGTTCTCGAACTACTGACGCGTGGCGTTGGGTGTTGTCTAGAAACATACAGCGCGCGACGCGTTGGATGGCGTGTTTACCCATGGGCAACACGCCAACCTGACACGTCTAGTTCGGGTAGCGTGTGAGCGTATGGCGTCGCGTCGGGTGTTCATAGTGTGTTTCTGGTCTATGGAAAACAATACAGGCGGAAACACATTATTAACACGCGACGCGACGCGACGTGTCGACACCTGATGTGCACTGTGCACATTACGTCGTCGCTTGTTGGTAATGTGCACGGTGACACGGTGCATATCGGGTGTCGACACGTCGCGTCGCGACGGGTTTTAGAAATGTGTTGAAAGAACATCTCATATTGTCTTCTCCAAAACATAAGCATCTGTGTTTTAAAGACGGGGCTAGTCAAATTAGCAGAACAGGGAGGCCTTGCTAAATCAACCGTGCTATAGTCTGGGAGCTCGTAGCTTTGACGCGAGATGGCGTGTCTCGTAAATTTTATTTCAACGCGAATTTATTTTACTTTTCACACTCCAACGAACGTAGGCGTGTAATTTGTTCGATATTTGATATGATTTCCGATGGTACCGTTGATGGAAATATACGAGGGTTTATTTACAGAGACGTTTATGAACATAATTTGTTTAGATAAAGATTTTGAAAAGTGTAATGTAATGAATGCTCATTTGTTCACTAATCTTGCAGTATTTGCAAATCTGGTGCAATAAAATGTTTGTACACTATTTAGACTATGAACGAAGATAAAATTAATCCTATTGGGAACCTACACTGATATAAGCTTTTCTTTCTAAACTTATTACAACCAAAAATATTCTGGGTTGGCAACTAGTTCAAACGGTTTTACCTGGATATCAGTTTTTGCACGGAGCGACTGGCATCGGACCTCCGCAATTTTAAGAACGAACTGAATTCGAAGGTTACCCTAGCTGTCAGTATATTCGAGAGCACTGCGATCGCAATAACAATTGCTATAGAAGGTAATGACAACAGGGAACGAGCTCGGGCGTGAAACACCGCCACATATCATACTACTGACTGCTACTAAGAATTTCTTTATACAAACCTAGTCACATACGCTAGACCAACGAGGTAGTCCTACACTGATGTATAAATAACAAGTATTTTATATACTAAACTGTTAGTCTAAGGTCGTATAGTCGGCTGAAATCTTCTTTTTAACGAAAAGACTTCTAAAGGCTGTTGATGATGAAAATGTACCTCTTTTACTAATGCTATCCTACTGCTTACTAATTTTATAAATATCACAGCTTGTAAAAATTAATATATAGACGCAGATTTAGATAAAACATTTTTTTAGTAATATACTTTAACTAGCGGCTCGCCCCGGCTTTGCACGGGTAGGTATTTTTTATCGCGAACAGACTGTCAGACAGACGCGGTAGAGGACATTGTTTTATAATATGTAGTGATATAGTATTCTAATATTAGTTTAGGTTTGGTTTACTCTTTAATTAGAACCCTTTTTAGGTACAAGACTAATCTAATTTATCCTGATAGAATAATTTACTAGGGTCACCTAGAGATTTCGCCATATAATAATGTTAAACATTAGACTAAATTGAACGAAAACTTTAGAAGCAAAAATCACTCAATACAAGCTGCCCTTGTCGAGCAAATTTAGATCGACGAAAGAATAAAACTGAAGAACATGTGCACGAATTTTTACCAATTTATTACGAGGGCTTTTGAAAATGTAGTCTCAGAGGCTGCGGACAATTTTCATCAAGTCAAATATCGCGATATTTTTATGGGATTAATCCAATAAAACACTTCATCATCATCATCAACAGCCTTAAACAGTCCACTGCTGGACATAGGCCTCTCCTTAGAAAGGAGGTTTTGGCCTACTATACCACGCTGGCCAGACGGGTTGGTATAGGGTTGGTTTCAAGTTTTCCTTCTCTTTGCATTGATGTTGTCTTGCGTAGTTTATCCCTTAGTCGCCTTTTATGACACCCGCGGGATGAATAGGGGTGGTGACACTCTGTATTCTTAATCCGTTACCATACGGACGAATAAAACACTTGTGCATTATTAATAATGCATAAGTGTATTATTGTTCTGTTGATACGCACAAATAAATTTCTTTAAATGCAGAAGAGAAAAAGAAAAGAATATTGTGTGAATAGGAAGTAACATAAATTTAACTTAATTTTATGCAAAAGGAGTTAAATATACACATCTTAGAAATGTAGAGACAGAGGGAGACAGAGTGGAAGATAGATCGTGAAAGTGTTATATTCCAACACATTTTTTAAAGAACAATATTAATTTTATTCTTTCTCTCACACAAACAGCTTTTACAGAAATGATATAAAGAATAGTCACAAATTTTGACTATTCCTTGTGTCTGGTGGATATGTCTTCTCGTTTTCCTTTCCATAAATAACGAAAAACAGAAAACCAAAAAATCTTCTTGATCATTAACATTTATATATCTCCTTTATATATATCTAGAAGAAGAAGTAGTAATGAAAATGATCAAGAAGAGAGTTTCTTGATAAACATTTTTACGCACGCCACTTGGTGGTGGTTACATTTAGTGAATATAAATCTAAATTATATGTCATATTCCCATACAATCCTAACAATTACCACTCTGCCTCTCGAACTATAAACCCAAGTGTTCCCGAGAGTCAAGCTTATACTTTCGTGATGCTCCTGACAAATGTACCACCCCGGGGCACATTTCTCAAACATTCGAACCGCACATTTACTTAAACTTTGCTTATATTTCATTTTATTTTCCCATGTTATTTTGTGGCTCGATGCTTTTATTGACGCCTGAAAAATTATGACAACAACGATTTCTTTATTGCCGCGTTGACTACGAAGGGGAGAGAAAATATATTGCTGTGGACTGTGATGGCTTTTTGTTTTATGTTATTTATAATAAATAACTTTATCACTTTAACTTTGGTTGGTAAATAAATATGTACGATGATTAGAGAGTGTTGTAGTTTGAATGTGGAGTGAGTTTTTAAATTTTTAGACCTAGACAATCAAGGCCTACTAATGATCGAAGGAAAGGTGACAAAATTTTGGTTACTGCCTCTTTTTAGGGTTCCGTTGCCAAATGGCAAAAAACGGAACCCTTATAGATTCGTCATGTCTGTCTGTCTGTCCGTCCGTATGTCACAACCACTTTACTCCGAAACTATAAGAACTATACTGTTGAAACTTGGTATGTAGATGTATTCTGTGATTTTCACACAAAAATAGAAAATAACAATAAATTTCGGGGGTCTTTTTTTTGAGTTTCAGTTTCAATTAGGGGACTTGAAACTGAAACTCAAAAGTAGTACTACCCTCACACAGAAGACCACCTAAAACGACTGTATTAGTGCTGTCGTCTTTCGTTGGTGAGTGTGAGCCTGGAGGCCGGGAGTATGATGCAGAAACGATACACAAAGCCGCCACGGTATGGGTCACCATGCTGCATTATATGCACTCACAATGAGTTTGGCTGGTCTGTACTCCTTTATTCTAGGGATGTTATGGATATGAAATTTCGGATCTGGTTACGGATATAGATAGAAGAATAAAATATTATCGGTTTCGGATACGGTTCCGGATATCTAATTATTTCGGATTATCCGTAAGTTTCGGATAGTTTCGGTTACGGATATTAAATTGAAATAAAACATAAACACAAATAGTATGTAATAATTTTGATTTAAGATAAAGTTTCAGTGAAGTTGTACCATTTTCGGGAAAACTTTTTAACACACTGTGAATCTACATTAACTTACAAAACTGTCGAAAGAAGTTGTTTTATTTAGACTCCGCCCTAATATGAAACTATCCGAAACTATTCAAAACTTGAGAAATGGAAACGGTTACGGATATATTTTTGTTTCGGATATCCGATAGTTTCGGTTACGGTTACGGAGCTCCTTAACATCCCTGCTTTATTCTACTCATACTTGCCATCAGGCAGAGTAGAGCCATGCCAGGCAGGTTATTGACGATGACAGAAAGTTTTACAATTATAATTTCAAATAAATAAAATATTATATGAACACTTATTTGTATCACCTGCTATACGACTATTAATTCGGCCAGGTATGGTCACGTTACGTGCACAGAGTTTGATCACTGGCGCGTGTTTTGCATAAAATATAACACGAATATTCGGTTAGAATTCATTTATTCCTTAAAGATTACAAATCACTTATAAATAAGAAATAAACACAAAAATGACGATATACAAATTGTGTGTCCAGAGAAACAGAGTTGATTTTATGTACTATTTAGAATGAGAGTAGGTACTTTAATAAAATGTGGTCAATGTTGTTCTGTTAAGTTTGTTAAGGCCTATTCACACCGAATATTTTTGTAATATATTATGTATTTTATATTACTATTAGTAGTCTTTCAAGATGTAGTTTTTTAAATATTTTTTGAACTGATTTCATTCATCAACAACCCATAACGTCCCACTGCTGGGCTCGGGTCTCCTCTCAAGAGAGGGTTAAGGCCTTACGTCCCCACGCTGATTTACTATTATATTAACTGATTAAATATTTATGAACAAAACAATCATTTTATTCAGTGAACAAAATTACAGTAGTAATCTAAATACCTGTTCAAACTTAAGCATAAATGTAAAACCAGTATTCTAAGGGTTTCATAAAAATATGTGTTGAATGATTTCTTTCGTTTTTATAATATGTCCGATATATTTAAACACTTGACCCCACTTGTCCCTCTTAGTTCTAAGATATCATTGCAACAGATCTGGTATACACTAAAGCAAAATATAGCTATTAAAACTAAACTAGACGTAGCTATCTAGATAATACCGACACAGGCAGTGACTACCGACCAATCATCAATTGGGTTCGCGTTACTAACGTCGTCGGTTTCAACCGGATATAACCGGATTGAGCCGCCCCAGGCTCAGTGACAGACGATTTATGACGGATTCTGACGATCGGATAGCTAACTGATGGTTCCATGTACGAGAGCCTATTTGTAGGCATTGTTGAATGTTGTCACTTAATTATACCTACATATGCATACACGTAAGGCGTTAGGTGTGCTACTGAACCTGCCGCTATAAAATCATCCTCTTCTGTAACATTAACAATCATTCCTTGATTTCAAAAGGAACTATTATCACATAAAAAAATGCCGTTACTCAGGGCCGGATTTACCATAGAAGCTGAAAAAGCTGAAGCTTGGGGCGGCAAAATTAGGGGGGCGGCCGACTGGCTCAAAAATATATGGTACAGAAAAAAAGTAAGCTTTTTTTCAAAGACCATTTTTGAATTTGGAATATAAATACTGTGTCAACGATAAAAAAGTTTTAAAAAGAATTTAGTAAGTAGATTATTTCCTAAAAAAGGGAATTGACTTTATTGTGAACAGTGTTCCTAATTTCAGAAGTCAGTAGGGGCGGCAAAAATTTTAAAGCTTTGGGGCGGCAAATGTGTAAAAACAGCACTGCCGTTACTTCAGGTAACCTAGAAACAGGAGATCGACGTCATAATGTGTATAGAGGTGCTCTTGACCCGGTCGCAAGCGCGAGCTTGAATAATGAGGAGTTGTTACGTCAGAGTCGTTGTGCGGTCACACTTTGCTTTTTTTATTGTTGTTCACTGCTTGTTGTACCTTTCCTTTCATCAGCCACAGTTATAGTGAACAAGGGTTAGGTTTTAATGAGTTCTGATATTTGTAAATGTTGACTTCAGTATGCTCTTCAGAAATTCGAAGAAATAATGAGACGAGTTCGAAAAAAATGTCTATCAGAAGTTGAAATCTCTAAAAACTAGGCTATATCTGTGTCAAATTTTATCTTCGGTTGCGTTTAAACGATATTGTGGACATTGTGAACGATGACTTTAGTATCATCATCAGCCTATCGCAGTCCACTGCTGGGCACAGGCCTTTCCAATTGCACGTGCACGATTCTCGGCTACTCGCATCTATATTTACTTTAGTATGCTTGTCAGAAATCCGAGCACTGATGTGTTAAATTTGAACTATATTCCATACTGATATCTATCTTTCTGTGTTAAATATAATTTAGCTCCATTTTGCCTATCTGGTATGATAGAGTAATAAATAAATCCATATATTCATCTTCACAAATGTTCGCGTTTGTTGAGATGTACTAATACTTACGATTTAACAAGAGAAAACGATTTCTTTGAAAATAGTCATCTATAAAATACTTTTCTGTTGATTTTCTCATTACTATATTGTAAATATCATGACAAAACATGATCATTTTGTATAGGTATTATATAGAATACGGAGAAATGAATTTATCGAAACAGATTTTAAATATTCACACATTTAGAATTGAATTATTTATTTACTTGTCAATTCAAACCTACATTCGGTATCAATTCGAAAGATAACGCAATCGTGAATGCTCAGACATTTTTAAGTCTGAAATACATCGTTTTTTAAATATCGCAAAAAGAATTCACAATATTTAACAATAACGAGTATTTTCTTTGTATCGACAAAGAACGGTATTCAAGATAAGAAATAACTTGAGTCTTTTATGTTTAATTTTTTCTTCAGTAACTTGAATTTATTAGAAAATATTTTGCCGTCTTACGTTTGAACAGGAATGCTTAAGGTTTATTTTAAGATGAGTAACAATATCGAAGGGGATGTAACAATATTGAAAAAAATGTTTTGTTTTCATTTTTTGTGTAGTTTTCAAACCAAAACTACTAAATTGTTTTAAAATATTTCGTAACCAAAAGAAAGATAAATTATGAATGAGTAACGTAAGCTAACAATTTATAAGCAATTTATAAATTTATAAGCGAGCTGAAGCGTGGGTAAAATCTAGTTTGCCTTTACATATTTGTATAGGGAATTTAGAAGCGGATGAAGGTGTTACTGTAACTGTGGTAACTTGTTTCAATTTAATTAACATGTGATAGACAGAGATAAACCTGCTAGAATACTGACACACACACATATGCAATATCACGGTACAATGCTAATTGCTCCTAAAGTACGTTTTGTACACTCCTTGAAAGCATAAGCACAAATGGCACAGCATTACATTGTTAAGACACAGAATGTTGAAATGTGTGCAAGGAATTTTGAATTTTGTTTTCAATTGTTATGGTTCAGTTCATAGTGACAGTGTTTTCGTATGAGAGTCTAAAATGTGCATGTGTGTGTTTTTTGTTTGTACAGTAATCTCCCCGGATACCACCAGTTGGTGGTTTTGTCGTACTCGAACTAACCCAAACCGCACGCCGTCTCAGGTACCAATAGCCGGGAAACCAGGTATATAATCACTCATCATCAACAGCCTTTAACAGTCCACTGCTGGACATAGGCCTCTCCTTGAAAAGGAGGTATTGGCCTACTATACCACGCTGGCCAGACGGGTTGGTATAGGGTTGGTTTCAAGTTTTCCTTCTCTTTACATTGATGTTGTCTTGCGTAGTTTATCCCTTAGTCGCCTTTTACGACACCCGCGGGATGAATAGGGGTGGTGACACTCTGTATTCTTAATCCGTCACCACACAGACAGCAGGACACCAGGTATACCCTTGAAAGGAAATCCCTGTGAAACTGTGAAGATTACCCCCTGCAAAAAATGACATACTGTTTTGTATCGAATCAAGACCTTCAGCTACTTGACGCCAGCTTTGCGGACTTGTGTTACTCTCTGCCTTCTAGATACCTAATTTAATTTCCCAAGAACTAAAATTATACAATTTCGCATGATCGTGTTTACATTTGATATAATTAATCATTAAAGTTATTGAAATTCGATCGTGCTTCTTGTTGTTTCACATCTGATATTATTGTAAATAAACACTTGTTTTTATTATCTTGCATTCTGTATTCAGATGTGTCTCATTACGTGCGCAGTCAATTTGTCTTAGCCAGTTTTAACTGCTATCCCTAAAATGTGCCATAAAAAGTTATTTGCATTCATTTTAGTAACAGTGGCTGGAATTGTGTTTATATTTACAGGTAAGAAAATACATTAGGAGCATGTTTAGTGGTTGTCAGTTATCTCAAAAATACTGACAACTTGTTCAAGACCGATGGCACTCGCTCCGTGGAAAAACTGATATTCAGGTAAAACCGGATGAACTAGTAGGGCACTAAGAATAGTCTTGGGAATATTATAGACTAAGGAGGAAGAGTATTACCATAAATACATTCTCATCCTGATTCCACGAACAGAAATGAACGTAAACTCCGTGAGAGGGACCATAATAATTTCTTGTCAAAAATATGCATTCTTAGACCAAATATTTCTTTTCCGGAGTACCTGTTGATGGGATCATCCATCTAGGGTATAAGAAGAAAGATTTTAGCAAAGTCTGGCCAAATACTTCTGATTGATATGCTGAATTATAACATATGATGCTAAAAACCTGTTAATTGATTACAGATGCCAAAGTACTGCCCACAACAAAACCATACAAACATCAGACCTCACTGAAGTGGACGCCTGTACCCTGGCTTGGTCTTCTAACACTTGGTGGACAATGTAAGAAAAGAGTTCTAAAATCGGGAATGTAAAACTTGTGTCTTTTATTAATAATTTCTTTGATATCATCTTTACCATATTTAGATAATTAGATTTTGCCGGCGGATCCACCGGCATTTTTATCAGTTATCACGGCAAGAAGTAGGCTGTAAGTAGCCTTAAAAATTAATATATCTCTACACAGATATATATCTCTATGCCAAATTACAATGAAAACTGTGCAATGACTATCTATAACATTAATGTGTGTGAATTTATAAACTAATGTAAATGCATAAGCTGGTACTTTTTAAGGTTTCGTAGTTCATGACTCAGAACCCTCATAGATTCGTCATTTCCGTATGTCCGTCCTCGACCTACCGCCCATACGGTTGGTGATAGACAGATGAAAATTTGCATGAATATGTTGCATAAATTTGACTGCCTTGTTGGTCTAGTGGTTAGCGTATGCGGCTGCTGATCAAGAGGTCTCGGGTTCGATTCCCGGGTCAGACCAAATGTTTGTATGATCCACAAATATTTGTTTCGGAGTCTGGGTGTTTTTCTATGTATAATATGTATGTATTTACAAAAAAAAAGTATGTTTATGTATTTGTATCAGTTGTTTAGTACCCATAACACAAGCTCTGTTTACTTTGGGACTAGATGATGTTGTGTGTAAGATGTCCAAAATATTTATTATTATTTATTAATTGTAATTACGTCGACAAAGTGCTATTATAAAATTTCAAAAAACATTTGTGGTACTTCCCCTACGCGTAAATTGGAGATGATTTTTTTAAATATACTGTAGATGTATTTTTGTATTTTATGGAAAATACATGAAAGTTTTTGTTTTTTTTTATGTTAAGCCATCCAAAGTGACTCTGCCCTGCCTGATGGAAAGCATGAGCAGAATCCAAGAGCGGGGGCTACCACGCTTGCTGCGAATGCAGACAATAATGAACACGAATAATTTTATTAATTTTACTTTAACTAAGTATTTTGTATTTAGCTTAAACTTATGTTGCTTATATATTTTTATTTACATTCAGATAGGAACGAGTCTATAGGGCTGATTCCCGTGATCATGATATCGGATAAAAAAGGAATTGCGGATGCGAGAGGTATGGCCTCGTTAAACAAGTACAACTGGGAAAATATAAGGTACATAATAATGGCAAATTATTACTTTTAACTTTGGTAGATTGTAAATTATAGTAGAGGAAATGCTCTATTGACTGCCTCATTGGTCTAGTGGTTAATGCATGCGACTGCTGATCAAGAGGTCTCGGGTTCAAATCCTGGGTCATGTCAAAAGTGTTATTGGGTTTTTCTGACAAGGAAATTTTTAAAAACAGCCCAGAGTATGGAAGTTTATCAGTATTTCACGCTCGTGCCTCGGAAAGCATGTTAAGCCGTCTGTCCTGGTTGTCATGAACATATATGGCAAACGTTATTAGGACGTCAGTGCCCTAAAAAATATACTAACAACTAGTTCAACCTTGGAATTTCAGTTCTCCATCAGTCGCTCGAAAATTGATATTCAGGTAAAACCGGTTAAACTAGTAGCCTACCCCAAATAATATTGGGTATAAAGGCTCTACGATTTAGACTATATACTCGTATTTATCTTTCAATAGTATTAAAATAAATTATTTGAACGAATTGCGTTGAGGTTTAGGCGGTCACCCTGCTTCCTTCTTGAGATACAGAAATTGTTGTTCTGAGTTTGGGTGCTTTTTGTATCCGTTATATTTATGGTTGTAAAGCCCCTACGATAAAGAATGTAAATCTAATGTAATAGTTGTATTTCAATCAAATGAAAAAACTTGGAAGTATGCACGAAAAAGGGAATGATTCAGAAACAATGCTATGAGTCACTATGCTGCATTGCCTACTCTCCCAATGAGGATGGTGACCCCTACTCCTGGATTCTACCCATGCTTTCCATCAGGCAGAGTAGAGTCACTTTGGTAGGCCTAAATAAATATAAAAAAAAATGTGTTAAAAATTGAACTGCGACTGCAGAAGTACTGATCGCATGTATTTTTGAACTATAAGCAGTCAAGGTTGTATGCCATGTTTTGTCTGCTCTTTAGGAGATAACAAAAGTATGTTAGGGTTTCTATTGACTTTCTTCTTAGATTGTACTCGATTTTTTTACATTAAACCCATCTATGACTGACCATCAAGTCATTATCATCAATCATCAACAGCCTTTAACAGTCCACTGCTGGACATAGGCCTCTCCTTAGAAAGGAGGTTTTGGCCTACTATACCACGCTGGCCAGACGGGTTAGTAAAGGGTTAGTTTCAAGTTTTCCTTCTCTTTGCATTGATGTTGTCTTGCGTAGTTAATCCCTTAGTCGCCTTTTACGATACCCGCGGGATAAATAGGGGTGGTGACACTCTGTATTCTTAATCCGTCACCACACGGACATTAATCCGTCACCACACGGACATTAATCCGTCACCACACGGACAGTGTCATTATAATCTGATTAGTATATTTCATTTTGGGCCACGTTGTGTCTAGTTATATATTTAGAATATTTTTATTTTCCTGCTTTAGGAATTATACATCCTGTGTCGTGGGGGGACTTACAAACAAACGTAAAATATAGATAAAGAACACCAATTATAAATAATTACAATGTTGGAGTGCAGTTATTTGTAAACTAGCTGCGCCCCGCGGTGTTACCCGCGTATTTTCGGCATAAAAAGTAGCCTACATATGTGCTTATCCAGAACTCATTTTTAAATTAGCCATTTACAAACTATCATTATGGTTGCTATGCATAGCAACCTGTGAAGTTTTGACAGGAGATTTACAGTGATACATTTTGACATCTACGATTTATGTATTTTTACATCACCTAGCTTTCACCCATGTATCTTGATTATTGCAGTAAAAAGTAGGCTATGTGTTATTCTGATATATAAGCTATATCACTGTAAAGTTTCATCCAAATCCGTTCCGTAGTTTTTGCGTGAAAGAGCAACAAACATACAACTTTCGCGTTTATAATATTAGCATGATAGTAGGATTTGTAAAATGACGTGGCATTTGTAAATTACAGAAATGATACATATGTAATGTTTTTGACAAAGAAAAGTGAAGCCTGGTATGCTCAAGTAGAGAAAATAATTTTACATCCAGAATACAACGATGATACCCTGACCACAATAGCCTTTTTAAACTTGGAATATGACTTGAAAAAGTTTGAAGGTAATTTTAATTTTTAATTTTGAACATAATAAAACCTTTTCTTACACTTCAATATTAATTGTAATGCTGATTTTTCATCTTCTATAAACCCTTCAAAAACTTCTATAAAATTTTATATAAACAATAATAAATGTTTCGGACACCTTACACACAACACCATCTAGTCCCCAAACTAAGCAGAACTTGTATTATGTGAACTAAACAACTGATATAAAAACACAATCTTTTATTGTACTTAAATAAATTAACTATGAAAATTTGGGATTAAATGGCAATAGTTTCCAAAGTACAACTGAACTGTTGAATTTTAGGATAACACTTCATTAATTTTATGTCTGCTTGTTTTGCAGGTAATATGCTGAAATGGCCATTCAAGTTCAGCAATGTATCGCAAATAAATAGTGAAGTATTTGCAATCGGGTATTCTAACCGTGAGTTTAATTTTACTCAGTTATACAGTCCAGTTATTTCTCAGTACTTACGAAATTTTGTACCTTAAAATTCTGTTTGTAGATAAAATTGTGTATTTCTTTTACTTTCTATTATATATAGATACGTCGGTTCTAGTAGAAATCTTCAAAAAGAAGATGCATAAGTATCCATTGTTTCAAGTAATTGATTTTGATTGTTTCAGGAAGTCAAATATTTGAGCAAATTATTTTTCGAATGGATTACGTCAATTTAGGTGAATGCAAAGCCTTTTATTTTGTAGAAGACGTAAGTAATAAGTTGAATACTCTTATATTATATAATACACTTTTGATTTCCACTCACTACCAATAATTGTTTGTTGAACCTGATTATTATGTTCTGTGTAGGTAATACTCATGTGTATGTATTTAGAAACATACATATAAATGTATTTTTTTACGAGTAAAATCACCCATTATAATGAAGTGCTGGTAAGTGCACTTCCATCCTCGCGTCTGCAGCGTCAAATTAGGTGCGAGTAGAGGTGGTTCTCACGGTCTTCTTCGCCGTCTCCTTCTGCAAAATACCATCTTTGCAATAGGATGCGATGATCATCATCATCATCAACAGCCTTCAACAGTACACTGCTGGACATAGGCCTCTTGGTATAGGGTTGGTTTCAATTTTTCCTTCTCTTTGCGTTGATGTTGTCGCCTTTTACGCCCGCGGGATGGATAGGGGTGGTGACACTCTGTATTCTTAATCCTTCACCATACGGACATAAGACGGACAAAGGATGCGATGGTAAAATAGTACTGCTATCGGCGATGGAGCGTACGACAGGCAGTAGCGAGAGTCTTCTCTGATGATTGCAGTGAGGACCTGACATTACCGATACTTTTAATAGCCGCAATAATTTGTCAGTGACATACTCGATACCTAATTAAGCAGTATCCCTACTGACAGTTTAAATTGTTCGATTCAGAATAAATATGACAAATTTACGATTTTTTACGTTCATTTTTTTTTTTTTTTTTTTTTTTTTTTTTTTTTTTTTTTTATATTTAAGCCTACCAAAGTGACTCTACTCTGCCTGATGGAAAGCATGAGTAGAATCCAGGAGTAGGGGCCACCATGCTTATTGTGAGGGTTGGCAATGTAGCATGGTGACCCTTACCATGGCAGCCTGGTTAGATTATTCTGCATCATTCTCCCGGCCTTCGAAGGGCGGGAGAATGATGCAGAAGGATTGGGCCTCCGGTCTCACACTCACCAACGAAATACGACAGCAAGAATGCTGTCATTATTAGGATGGTCTTCTGTGTGAGGGTAGTACTAGCCGGGTCGAGCCGGCCCATTCGTGCTGAAATCAGCGTGGCTCTACTACCTATATTGATTCGACCTGGGTTATTACTTTCCTGTTTGTCATTAATATAAGCCTGAACGGCGATATCTGTGGTAATTTAAATAAATTTGAGCCTTTCAGTTGGTTGTCGATGGAATATGAAAATATGGGTTGGCAACAATCATAATGGTATTGCCAAAACGATAATATTTGTAGTATCTTCATTTTTAATATAATATTGTAACCGTTTATCGAAAATTATGAGAGTGGAGGGGTTTAAAATTTTATATGGTGTTAAATTTAAAATTTATATTGAAGAGGAGTGGAGAAAGCTAAAAAATAAGAATGACTAACAAATGAATTATGATCAAATTTCGACTACTAGGCGACCACTTATACTACTAGGATTTTGACTAGTCTTTGTAAATGAGAAAGTGACTTTTTTATTATGCAGTCCCATTAAAACCTCTAAGATGATTTTAAAAACTCCTTTACTAATGGTAATCTCCTTTATCAGGGAGTAACATAGAATAACTTTTATCATATCAAGCGCCACACATGTGTTACTTTCTAAATGAGTACTAGCTTTGGTCCGCGGCTCCACTTGCGTGTCGGTTATTGCAGTAATTAGAAACCTATGACCTTTCTTGAGAATCAGAGGAACTCTAATGTAGGTTTCATCCAAAACAGTTTAGCGGTTTAACCATGAAAACCTAACAGAACGAAATTTATCATAAAAATTTATAATCACTACATAGTAAAAAACAAAGTCGCTTTCTCTGTCGCTTTGTATGCTTAAATCTTTAAAACCATGCTACTAATTTTTATGAATTTTTCTTTAATAGGTACAGTGATTCAAGAGGAAGGCTTTTATGTATAATACATGCATAATATAGTAGATAATAATTTTGGTTTTTATTTTTCTAAGAGGAGGTTTCTATGTGATGTTTTTTACGCTTATATTGCAAACGCCGGCTGTACCCTACGAGATGGATCAAAATAATGTACTACAGTATTGTACATCTTAAAAAGGTCTACAAAAAAGTCCACGATGGTATATGTCTATCTCTTAGGGATAACCCAAAATAACAATTTTTTTATTTTTACGAGAAATAATGGTTTATTTACGAAGCGATTATAGGCAACACAGTATTAATCCTTATCCAATTAAGTACCTTCAATAAATTGTGTTTTTAATATAGATTAATATGGCCCTTTACAGTATGTAATTTAAATTAATACTTTTGAAGATATTACAGATTTAAAATGCAGGGACAAGCAATTCTGGCGGTACCGGCCGGGGCGTGTTAGTTGGCGCTGATGTCGATTTGTCACTATCAGTTAATATCTAAACACAATATTTTATTATGAATTCATATTCTAAGGCAGTACGAAGTTCGCCGGGTCAGCTAGTTATTTATAATTTGTGTTTGTCTCTAATAAAGGTTTACTGTGTTTTTTTTTAGAAATATGTTTGTCAACAGTTGGGTATAGTGCAGCCCCTGAATAGTTGTGTTTTTTCCCTATTTTTTTTTAGATTTAAGAAACGATACGTATTTGTTTAAGATTATGGACATTAAGAAAGAAACGAAATTTTTAAGATTCGAACATTTGTATAAAACTTTTACTATAACAGCAAATATCAAAGGGACGTCAAACTGCGGAGAAAGAACTATAGAGTAACCGCTAATCCTGTATCGCGATATAGAAGTTCTCTCATGTGAAAAATTCTCATTATTAACCGGGCAAAAGATCCCAGTGCAATAGATCATCCAATAGGCTTTAGTCGCCGGTTTGTGCACGATAGATAGGAGAAAGAGAAATATACTAAATCACGAGAGTTTACAAGAAGTTTAATGTTTTAACAATCAATACAATTAGATAGATGTAATCGGAATACAAGGGCTAGTTCGCGAGCACGCTAGGGCGTGGGCTCTTGAGAGTTTGGTCGGTGATGCCTCTAGAAATAGGAGACACTTATCTTGGGCAGCGACTCAGTAGAAAAAAGGGGCTGGGCTCGAGGCGCGCGCTGTTTATATAGGCGCGCAGTAGCGGGGAGACGCTCGCCTGCTGGCGGGGAACGACGCAGTGTAGCCACGTTACAACCAGCAATAGTTTCAAACGCAAAAAATGCAACGAGTTGTAACTCCTCCGTATAAAATCATATATTTTAATTTCAGCTGGATACGAAATGGATGCGACCAAAACACTATCATTGCTACAAAGTTCGTTTTACCAAAGAAACTTGTGTTTTTGAGCCCGGCATGGTGCTGGTTCAATACGCTGGTGGAAAATATACTTTGGTGAGAATTTACTTCTGAATTTATGCATGTACGTAAATATTATGAGGTCGCTTGTCCATTTTCCTAACGTAGGCGTAGTAACGGTTTGAATATTTCATTTTTTTTATCCTTTCCAAGAATTTAAAACATGAAATGATATTTATTTAAATGATAAATGATATTTATTTCTGCAAGTAACTGAATGAATAAATACATTATTTTCTCAACCAGAAACAACTAAATTAAGAACATAACAGAAACATTCAATTGCCAGGCAGCTCGAAACTATTGAGTTGCAGTTGTTCTTGGGTGATGGTGTTTACTTACGATCAAGGGATCTTTTTGCCTTTCATTTCCTTAAAGGTTTCGGAAACTTATACTAAATTTACTATTATAATCATCTGCTACAATTGCATAAATTATGAATTAATTCCAGATGGGATTAAGTGTATGGGGACCAGGGTGCTCGTTGCCAGCTCGCTTTACGGACTTTGAACCTTTCGTACCCTGGATAATGTCTAATATGGAAACTCGACGTACCTTTTGGCAACCGGAAAGTATTGGGGAGCGGCCTTCAAGGTATCGAGATAAGTGGATGCTGTGGAGACTGACTGACAAAAGTTTAGCTTTGAGACCGCGTAAGTATTAAGAAGGAATTTTAGGTAACTTCTATCGTACAATTAATTTTTTAGAGGTATAGTTGTGGTCTTAACCGCCGTTCCTCGGAGAACACTTACGCTGTCGATTCTGAACCTGTTCGGCCACGGTCATGTTGGAAAGCTTTCCCATTAGATTGTCAAAGTGAGGAAACAGAGAATGCAATTGTGTTTGCGCACACACTTGTTCAGTATAATATCACTGGCGTATTTTATAGGTTTCCGTTAATAAAGTACTTTTCTCATGTATTCGAAACCGTATGCAGGATCCACACGATTCTTCGGGAGCTTTATCATAGCATGGCATTCAGGGCCGCTGTATCGTACACAGATTCATTAGGGTCACATTATCAACAATTCATATTCAATGAAATTAGTGATGCTTGGTTTCAAGGCACTTGAACGTTTCATTACTGACACATGTAGACTTCACAAACAAAACCGGTCTAGGAAGAAAAATCGGCCAAGTGCGTGTCAGGCCACGCACAGGAAAGGGTTCCTCAGTCACCTATAATGGTATGTGGATTTAAAATCGTATCCAATAGATAATTGTTATGTTTACGTATTAATACGTTAATTTTGTATGACGTTTTCCAAGTAAGCACATTTTACCATATAAGCCTTTATAACTCCTGGACTAAGAAAGTCATCTAATCGGTTATAGTTTTTCTTCAAAGTTCATTAAATGGACCACCATCACGATTTTTTTCAGATTTTTTGAGCCAGCCGTTTAGCTTTTAGAGGGGGGGGACGCCCTGTTTTTACAAAAAAGTGCCCTTTAAAGTGAAATATCTCGCAAACGGATACCTAAATCAAAAAATCGTCTAGGAAACCCTTTATTGTTTTTAAAAGACCTATCTAATGATACCCCACACGATGGGGTAGCCTCGAGAAAAAAAAATCATCCCCACTTTACGTGTAGGGGAGGTACCCCAAATAAAATTATTTTTCATAATTTTATTGTAGCACTTTGTCGACGTAATTACAACACGTATTCATGCAAACTTTCATCTTTCTAGCACTTACCGTTTGGACGGTAAGTCGAGGACGGACGGACGGACGGACGGACGGACGGACAGACGGACATGACGAATCTATAAGGGTTCCGAGTTATGAACTTCGGAACCCTAAAAACAAACTAATCCTGTTTAAACAACTAACTCATTAATAGTTATAATTCTAGTGAAACTAAAAGATGATCAAGAAGAAGAAACTGTTCATGGCAAATGTAATGATGAAAACATGAGAAACGATCAGCTCATTTACAAAGAGGTAACGGAGTTTACTACTAGACGTGGATTGAATCCAAGGACCATAAAAGCCACTGCTGTATATGGGGTAAGTTCGTTTTTTCACTAAAGTGAACTCACCATCTCAAAAGGCTTGAAATATTTTACGATGTTACTCAAAGAGTTCGATGCTGTATGTTAGAGCAAATTTTGTTCTTTACTTTTGAAACGAGTGGGGTACATAATCTGAGAGACCAACAAGTATTTTTAATGGAGATAATTAGCCCTTTGTTAGACTTAGAAAAGGACCACACCACGCTTTCCAGTTGGTTTAGTATAAAGATTGTGTTAAGTTTGCCTTTTTTTACAGTACTGCTCCCCTGAATAAGGTAAATAAATTGTTATGTCAGAATATACATTACATTACAAAAACAAAAATTATCCTTAAGAAGGAGGAAGCTAAACCATTATTTTTGTTCCAGCTATCGCTATATGACCGAGCCTTTAATAAAACCCATTACACTTGCGTCCAAGTAGTTGCGAAATGCAATAAAAAATCCGACAGTAAATTGGAATACACAAAAGGTTTTGAAGAGACCGATATTTTTCAACCTTACGTTAAAGTTTTACCTGTAAATCCTTCATCAAATCAAGATGTCTATCCACCGTTTGTGTACACCATAAAAGATTCTTGGGAGAAGTACGAGTACGAAGTGATTGGTACCGACATTACTCATTTAATCTTCAGATTCGAATTTGAAGACCGGGGCCTTATTGAAGTGCAATTTTATGGAAATCGAAGTGATTGGTACCCACCTATTGAAACAACAAGTAAGTATTTAGTATTTTACAATAAAATAATATTCTTGTTAGTTTTAATATTCTAAGTGTAAAATTAAAGAAACAATGATCATACCTATGTATGGGATTGTTCGTGATCTGTTTGCATTGTAAACTGATGGTTTTTTAATAATCTTGATGGTAGTAATGTCTAAAAAGTTATAAGAAAATAACTGTCAAAAATAAATAAGTAATGCAATTCTTTTTTCGCTCGAAGACTTGGAAAATATCGAATTCTTGAAAAATATTTGCATTAATATTTTGAAACTTTTGGCTTTTTAAGTACTTGGCCGATTTTAAATAAATTTGATACTTACTTACTTCTTGATTAAGGAGGACTGATAGCAAAAAAATCGAAGTTCAGCATCGTCATAATAGACTGCAAGCCAACTTAGTTTAAGATCACAATCAATTTAGTTTAAGAACAGACTTGTCTGATGATGATGAGATAAATACGAGTGAAAATAACTTACGTTGTGTTTCTGTTACAGCTAAGCTGGATTACCACAAAATTTACAGCTGCACTCGATGGCGTCGACCATATAAAACTCATACACTAAAACCCCATCGACCTTACATCTATAAAGACACATGGTGGTGGTTTATAAGTTATGAATACACAACAAGATCTATAACATACAAACCAACGACAACCTCAACAAGAAGAACAAAACGAAGAAAAGGACAAAACTCGACTGCTTATTGGTGGAATAAATGGTGGTATTTCCAAACTGCGGGACCTCCCAACGTTGACAAGAATTGGTGGAAAGGATAGAAAAATAAAAATAAGCTTAAATGAAGACGTCCATTACTTTATATAGGCCTGCCTGACCTGCACTAAAATTCTCCACAACAATCGGTCAAGTGCTACCCGCTACACACGACCTTCACCAGTTCTTCGTTTTCTAGTACCTTGGCTGACTCCAGAACTTTCTGGCCCCATTGACAAATAAATGTACAAAAAAATCGTAATTCCGAAATATAGCTTGGTATCGTTATTTCAGAAATCAAGTGTCAATATTTTGATGTATGATCGTAACTATCAACAAACTTTACAAGGCTACTGCTGGACATGTGGCTCTTCGTAGAAATGAGGTTTAGACCTAATATACCACGCTGGTGTTTGCTGGTGGTTGAATGTGTACTTTGATTTCTTAGTTACTTTTTACGACACCCACAGGAAAAATGGAATGAGACATTCTGTGTTCTAAATACGTTACTATACTAAGATGTATGATTTTGGTAATGAATTCAATAAAACTGTGACCCAAGTTATTGTTTTTTTTACTTCTACTATACTACAAATTTGGCTAAATCACAGCAAAAAGCTTTTGTTTAAAGTAGGCCTTTTTGAGGTGCTTTCGAAACATTAAGACTACTGTCTCTTGTTGTCTTGTTTCGCGGTTCCATAATGCTATTCATATGGAGAAAAAGCGGCATGAAACTCCATTACACTCTAAAATCCAAAATTAGCAATAGTGCATTTTAGAAAATAATAAAGAATTAGTATTTGAAAATGTTTTTTTATTATTAAACATTTATTGTAGTTAAACTTGAACTTGGATACTAAAACTTGACTGCCTTGGTGGCGAAGGGGTAGCGTTAGCACCTGCTTGAGGTCACGGGATCAATTACAAGGTCGTACGAAATATTTGTATGACCTGCTAATATTTGTTCCGGAGTTAGGGTCTTTTCTATATATAATATCATCAACAACCCATAACGTCCCACTACTGGCCTCGAGTCTCCTCTCAGGAAACAGTTAAGACAACACATCCATACGCTGGCTGGCTGAGTGCAGGTTTTTACTACTAATTTACTAAAATTTACTAAAAAAATACTAATTTAACTTAAGAGCTAAATTTTTATCTGAGTAACGGTAGGAATTTATAAGGAATTTACGAAACTAAGCTGTTGACATATCTATGGTTTGATAAACATCACAACAATACTTAATTTGATTTAGTAGTCAAACTTTGAGTTCTAGCTTTCATATTTTACTAGTATCAAGTGAGTGAAATTACGCATACTACTAAAATCTCGTCTTCCATATTGATGGGCGTCATAGAGGTATTGTCACAACTACGCTAAGAAAAGGGGGAACAAAAACAAACAAATTCATATTTGTCTCTGAATCATTTTTTTTTTAAATTCTTTGAAATGAGTGTATTTTATTCATAATATGTATATTTAAATTATAAAAATATGGCAATGAAAGACTGATATGCATCCTTACATTAAATGTTTTATTTTAAGAATTATTACTTACAACTATTTGCAGTATTCAGTGACTTTTCATGAAGAAGTAAACATACTCGTAAAACAAATTAATAATTGTTATGGTCTAGCCATAAATAATGTTACAATGAAAAATAAACAAAATCAAACATTTGAATTTTGAACCTGATATTCTTTGATGATCAGTCATTGTGTTTTATCATTTTGGAGTCCCTAAAGCAATCCATAAGATTGGTAGTGTAGAATTATCACAAGAAAAGAAAGACCAGGATAGTAGGCGCTCCATGAGGGAGACCTTGTTTATCAGTAGACGGATTGACGAGGACGGTGAGATCCAGTGGAGAGTTGAAGGTTGAAGTATTACCAATTTATCCTTTCCACCATTCCTTATGATCTTCTTGATTGAACTGCCACCACTGATTCCACCAGTAAGCTGTGTTGGTAGTTTTCGTCGTCTTAGCTGTTGTTCCATTTGTGGTGGTTTTGGGTCCTTTAATATACCACCAGCCGTCGTAGTAATAGTCTGGTACAGGTGTTGTTACATTCACAATTGTATAAGGTCTTGGCTTTCGGGGTGTAGTATTGTCGTCTTGTGGTGTTGTTGTTGTTGTTGTCGTTGTTGCTGGATAATAAATAGAAATAAATAGATTACTATGAGTAGTATGTGTTAGATAAAGGAGCTTCAACAAAATAAATAAGCTATCTATCGTTCATAATCTTTGATAAAATTATTTTCGATTCCTTCTGAATTTATTTAGAAATCGACGAAATGTATACATTGATAAAAGATTTAAGCTCATTTCTAATTTCTCTTTTTCTCAATGAAAAAAGAAAAGAAAAAAGCAAGGGGGTATAAGAAACGACATTGTGACCGAAACAGTCGATCACGACATTTTTCGGCGCTGCGATTGATGGAAAGTTCAGGAATGGAGGGATGGAAACACAACGCCGAATGTTCTCGTTGTCGACGGTTGAGTTAATGTAAAATAAACTCTCAGAGGATAATTGAAATCAGATGGGTAGATCATACTGATACCACCATCTTACCGGAAACCTATGATTAGAAATTCTGTAGTTGTTTTTACCATGTGAGTAACGGTCACCGATCCATTGTCATACCAAATTGCTAAGCTGGTGTATCTTATTTATCCATAGCTACACTAGTGTGAACATGAAAAAAGACTCAAGACTCATTTTTGGTACACTTTTCCAATATTAGGAATTTTATCTGATCTTTTGACCTCTACCATATTTAAACTAGATGAGAACCCTGACTGGTGATATTGACCATATTTACTCACTGTAACTGTTTGGGATCGTATATATTATATACTATGTATTTTATAGCTTGAGAACTTTCATAATAGGATTCAGCGTTACTTTTAGTACTGCTATTGTCTGGTCATGTTCAGGGCTTAGTTTAACAGCTCATGCTTATACATCTATGGATTTAGAATTATGTACGTAGTAGTAAAACTTACTTGTAGTTTGAGGAGTAGGTCCTGTTCGTTTACCAAAGAAATCTACTTCAAACTGAGCATCTGTCTCAAATTCAAATCTAAAAATCAGGTGAGTGATTTCAGAACCTAGAATTTCATAATTGTATGTTGCCCAATGTTCCTTGACAGTGTGACTGTACGGCTTATAGACATCATCCATGAATGAAGAATGTGGTATAGGAATCCTTTTAATAAATGGATCCAGAGGGGCATGCTCTCCAAAGCCTTTTGTAAACTGAAGTTGAGAATCAGATTTTTGTTTGCACCTAGCCAGAACTTGAACACAGGTGTAATTTGCCCTGTCAAAGTGCAAATTGTAGAGAGAGAGCTGAAAATCGAAAAGATACATGTATATATATAATGTCAAAGTGAACGGCCTTCGCTTTTGCGAAGTTTGAAAGGTTACTATTTATAAAATAACTTACAGCATAAACAGCTAATGCACTCGTATTCATAAAAGGATTCATGTCTGAGAACTCTGTCACCTCCCTGTAGATGAGTTCACCATCCGTCAAATCATCACATTTACCGTGTACAACCTCTTTTTCCATATCACCACCGGTATTTGGATCAACTGTGAATGTAGTCAAATTACAGACTGTATTTGGTACGTCTGAAGTTGGCATAACAATAATTACGATGTCTAATTAATATCCGCTTGGCAGTTTGATCTCAAACTAGGCAGGGTACTCACCGCTAGCCCAGCAAGTTCATCATTAATATTTCTTAATTAAATTGTTCGCACGTTAGTCTACGTTGCTTTATTCCATTATTAGCTATTATTATTCTTTATTTTTTATATTTATATTTAAGCCTACCAGAGTGGCTCCACTCTGCTTGATCAAAAGCATGAGAAGAATCCAGGAGTAGGGGTCACCATCCTCATTAGGGAGGGTAGGCAGTGGTGACCCATACCATGGCGGCCTGGTCAGACGTTTTTGCAGAATGATTGGGTCTCCACTCTCACGCTCAAATATGAAATACGACAGCAATAATGCTGTCATTATTATGATAGTCCTCTGTATTTAATGCTCGTCCGGAGCAAACTTGGTGCTGAACTGCTTACAATATAAAAGAATCAGTTGTCAAAATGCCAGGTGTGCGAAATTTCAGATGAAACAGTCAGGCAACTTATTTCTACGAAATTTTAAAAATATAAAAACTGTCTGAATTTCCAAATTTATTTTGCAAAGTACTTACGTGGTCGTAACACCAATCCTTTTTCATCTGTAATTCTCTCCAGCATCCATCGATCCCTACCTTTGCGTTCTAATTCCAGTTCATCCATCTCATCCATTTTCCAGGCCCTTCGAGTTGGCCTCTTTGCTAATTTAGACATAATCCAGGGCACGAAAGGTTCAAAGTCGATGTATCGAGCAGGAAGCGAGCATCCAGGGCCCCATGCACTAATTCCCATCTGAAATCATAGTTGGTTAATTGTTAATTTTATTTCTCATTTTGCTGGAATTTATTATCAATTAATTCTTATGTAAAAAGGTATATGGCTGGTATCAGATGGATGCAGACTGTCCAAGACTGGGGTGGTTGAAGCTTTTTTACCTACGTTACTTCTGGGTCATCAGCTTTGGCTCCCTATACCACACTGCCCACTATTAAATTAATCTTTTAAAAACAATGCCAAGCAATTTCAAGCTTTAGTACGTACGTAAACCATAAAAAAATTATCTTCCTTATGAGATACATATATACAGATGATATATATCATCATCATCAACAGCCTTTAACAGTCCACTGCTGGACATAGGCCTCTCCTTGAAAAGGAGGTATTGGCCTACTATACCACGCTGGCCAGACGGGTTGGTACAGAGTTGATTTCAAGTTTTCCTTCTCTTTGCATTGATGTTGTCTTGCGTAGTTTATCCCTTAGTCGCCTTTTACGACACCCACGTGGGATAAATAGGGTTGGTGACACTGTGTCTACGATATATAAATATCAAAATAAATATGTTGCTTACCAGATAAAATTTCCCCTCCGCATAGTAGACTAGCGCCATGCCAGGCTCAAAAACGCATGAATCCATACCATATCGAACGCGATAACAGTGATAGTATTTTGGACGCAACCATTTTGAATTCAGCTAAAAATAAAATATAAAAAACTTCACTGGATTCTGACAGTTGTATTTTTATAATTTACACATCATAATTAATGACATAAAGTTGACATGTGAGATACAAGATTTGTCTGTACAAATCTCAGTTTGACTACATATCCCTACTAATATTATAAATGTAAATGTAAGTTTGTTTATTACGCTTTCACGCGAAAACTACTCAACCGATCATTATGAAACTTTGTACACATATTCTTGGAGGTATTAGAATGACATAGGATACTTTTTATGAAAAAAAAATATTTTTACGAAAAATAAAAAAAAATACATAACCAAGATACACGCGAGCGGAGCCGCGGGCTGAAGTTAGTTATAAAATAAAGTCCTCCACCGCGTGCTCGCGTATGTTCGCGATAAACTCAAAAACCACTGCACCGCTTTAAATGAAATTTTGTCCCCAGATAGTTTAAAGCCTGAGGAAGGAAGTAAGAACTTTTTACCGCGATAACCGGCATAGTCGCGGGCGGAGCCGAAAGCGAACATAGTATGTATAATAAATAAATATTTCAGACCTCTTACACACAATGCCATCTAGGCCCAAACTAGGCAGAGCTTGAATTATGGATACTAGACAACTGATATAAATACATAAACATATACTTTTTGTTTATAAATACATACCTATTATACATAGAAAAACACCCAAACTCCGAAACAAATATTTGCAGATCATACAAACATTTGGTCCGACCCGGGAATCGAACCCGAGACCTCTTGATCAGCAGCCGCATAAGCTAACCACTAGACCAACAATAACGTGGAAGAAATTTCAATAAGACTATTTTTATTGACATTTATTTTACTATGTTCATAAAGTTCCTACTATTCGGAAGACGATAATAATTCTTTTGGCACTTAAACCAGAATGTGGGCTATACTTTGGAGACATTAAGTATAATATTTTATCAGTTGAGATCATGGTGGACAAAAATATAACCACGATTGAATCAGCTTGTGGATACAAATTGTTTTGTTCATACATCTTTTTTTTTAATAATTGGATCTTAAACATGAAAATTAATGTTCTTTAAGTCTTTCAATTTCTAATTATTATAGGAAGGAACGGCTCATAGCAAAGTGTCCTTAGGTGATTGGAAACAATTACCAAGGGTAAGTAACGATGGCGCGGTTAGACCTAGATGGGTGACCGATTGTGGCATGATTTGTTATGAGCGTTTCTGTGATTCAGAGGTCACGGTAAGTAGTCGGTCCCGGTTGTTATAATAAGAAAACAATCGTGAAGCTTAGTTGGAGGCCTTCGTTTGTTGGATTACGTAGCCATAACGTGTCTTGCCAGTCCCCAACCGGGACCGTCAGTCCCCAACCCAACCGCCACGCATAGGGACATATGGCCCTAAACCTCTATTGGTCAGCAGTGGGATGTTGTGGGTTGTTGTTGATTTAAAGCTGCCAAAATTAATCCACACAGCTGAAGGAAAGTGTAAGTAAAACCCATGAGTGGCGATCACTATTCACATTGAGAACGTGGACAGTGTAGCTTGGTGACGATGGTGGCATAATATATAAAGTGTTCCGCAGATTTAAGTTTGATCTAGAAAAAGAGGATTTTTGTACAAAAAAATGTTATCAAAGCCTGTCTTTATGAGATCTTTAGACTAATATTACAATGTCGATGTCCATATTATGAGCTCGACACTTACCTCTTCCTCGATATAAAATCTTTCACAATCACTAAATTCGATATTTTCCATTCGATATATCGTTTGTTCCAAAATATTATTATCTGTGAAAAAATTGTTGATCCCATTGTACATTTTTATAAATATTTTTTACAAGAAGATGAAATTCAATACGATATAAAGATGAGAGATAGATAAGAACCTAATATTATAAAGATAAAAGTTTGTGAATGTGTATTTTAGTTTATATTTACTATTGAAGTAGCCGACATCTTGAATTAACACATAGGCTATGTTCATATTGAAATAAACTAGTGTTCCCGTGGGATGATTTAGAAATTCCTAAATAGAAATATAAAATAGAATCCACCGTGAGGTTATCAAACGTAGTGTAGGACGTCCACAGGCCAGGTGGAGTGATGATTTGCGCAAGACGGCTGGTAGGAACTGGTTGCGAGTAGCCGAGGATCGAACTAAGAGGCGTGCAATTGGAGAGGCCTATATCCAGCAGTGGACTACGATAGGCTGATGATGATGATGAAAGCAAACCACAATACAAGGCAAATTGGTTTGCTAGTCACCTGCTATTCTTGGAGAGACTCAAACATTTTGTTGAAGCACATCGAATTTATTCACGTCCTCAGACACTTACTTGAAGTTGTAATTTAACTTATTGTAACCACTTGTTTTTAAGTGAAACAACATGATAAAAATGAAAATTAGGGTATCGAAAAAGACTTTAAAGGGAAAGGGAAAGTATACACAGATTGGAAATTATTTTATTAAAAATAACTTCGAAAGAGCCTGGTAATTTCTTTTCCGTTAAGTGTGTAAACAGGTTGGAATCCAGAAAATATCAAGAGAGACAATATGGTATAGATTTTGCCATTTGAATAAAATGTTTCTTACAGAAAGATGTTAGAATCAAAATTAGACTTACGGTTTGTGTACCCAATCGTCAACACTTGACCTCGTTTGGGGGAGGGATTGCTGTAGTTAAACCACATCACCTTGTCACCTGTAATATGACACGCGTAATGTCTTTGTAAAGGTGTACCCAAAATAGCATTCAGTATCTATTGCCGGTTTCTAACGAACAACCTTAATCTTATAGTTACTAAAGAGCTACTTGGATTGACGATTGTTTTGATTACATGTATGTATAAAATATAGTTTAAGCTTATGACTCTTTAACACTAAATGCATAAATAGAAGGTACAAGGAAATGACATGAACCAAGGCGAGTTGAACCCAAAACTGAATTTTTAGACAGTAAAACCATAGTAAACAGAACATAGCATAAAAACATAGGGGTACAGTCATGTGTCGAAATATTTATTTGTATATATCTCTAAATAATCATCATTCGTACTAATAAGGTCCTTATTACTATTTATTTTAGGTTCTGTATTGTACTTACATCAAAAAAGGAGCTGCTTTAATAAATATTACTGCAGAAAATTTAAGTAAATAAAATAATTATTATATAATGAAAAACCCGACTGCTTAAAAGCAATGAAATGATAAGCAAAAAGAAGTATCACAATCCCTAAAAATTTATAAAGCCTATGGCACTACGACAAATCTAACAAATTCAACGACACCTTACAAGTCGAAATTCGAAATAATCCATCTAGCCGTTTAGACTGTAGGGCGTGCCAAGGAAATTAACATACATACATATTATACGCTCCATAAACATTATTCTCGTTCTGACACAATCGAGTAATTAGTTCTACAAGTAATTTAGGAGTAAGTGAACGAACTACTAATTACCTTTAAAGTTATATTGATCAAATTTCAAAGTTATCAAAGCTATAGACGTCAATGTCTCGTCAAGATATTCCGGGTGTAAAATGTAGTTTTCCACTTGTGCGTACCAAACTTGTTTCTCTTCGGTTAAAAACGTGACAAACGTGTGATTTCTGAAATTAATAAGAAATGTATTATTTATTTCATTGTCCAATAATTATACATATGTTACAGTATGGGACGTTAGAAATAAAAGTAGTTCTTAACGCATTAATACGACTATGTTACATTACTGTAATTTTAAAGAAATGCTATTAAATTCTACTTCCTAACCTTATTCCCAACATTATTTGAGGTCGGCTACTAGAAAATTAAACATTAAATTTATACATGTTAATATAGGTACATTTTTAAATTTAGATCAACTACTTGAATAGCTGCTTTCCTGAGCTAGGGTAAACCTGTGTTCCAGTCGATTGATAAAAAATGGTTACTAACACATCTTACGGATGGCAATCGGATTTCAAATTGGGTAAAACAGCAAACTGCCGATAAACATAAGTATCTGTTTTTAAACTTTCGCGACTTTTACACATACTCATGTTTGAAACGTCGAAACGTCGGAAAATAGAAGGTATCGTAACCTTTATAGTATTATCGCGAATAAGTCCCGTTTACAGTAAAAACATGAGTAAACATAAGTATCTCTAAATACACATAAAAGTGAAACAAATGATCATGCTAATCATATAATTACTTGCCTTGGGTAGGAATAGAACTGTGGCGACTTCCACATACAGTGCAAGCGAAAAACATACAACAGCGTCATCTACCGAAGAAACTGAACCACGAAGAAACACGGAACGAGCTTTACGGATTAACTACTAATCCTGAATCGCGATTGAGAATTTTTTGCGGCGATTGGCATGTATACAATATTCCAACGTCAAAAGTTGGACAGTGGCCTACCAGGCACAATCACCTCGCCTGGTCGTGGCCCTTTGTGTTCGAGGGACACGACACTCCTTACTGTACAGAACTTATGACCCCTAGAAGAGCCTTAGGCTCAAAACTTACTTGATATTTTCCCAATTGTACTTGTTTAGTAATGCCACAGTCCTCGCATCGGCGATACCTGTTTTGTCTGTTATCATAGTTACAGGAATTACTTTATTATTTATCTCCTCATCTGAAAACATATCATCAAAAATACTATGATGATATTTTCTTCTTTTGAATAAGAATACTCAAAAAATATGTAACTTGTTTTTGCTTTTTTTTTGGACGTCTAAGACACATCATCTAGTCCCAAACTAAGCAAAGTTTGTACTATGGGTACTATAGACAACTAATATAAATAATAAAATAATAAATATTTCGGACATCTTACACACAACGTCTAAATACGTTTATATTTTTCTTTTTTTTATAAATACATACATATTATGGATAGAAAACACCCAAACTTAATATGACGATCTCCAATAAACTTCCACGACTGACTAGGTACTCCCTTTTTACACCTAAGAGATCTAAAAGCAATTTGGGCCACTTTTCTCCTTTAAATAGACTCCAAGCGGAGTATAATGCTGTCAATAAAAATAAGAACATTGACATATTAATTTAACTTTACCTTCTTTTAAAAAAAAACTTTCACCATTAAGTTAAGACATGCACATTTGGTCTGTCTGTCTTTTAGATCTGTTATTTTAGATAATATATTTGTTTGTACTTTTCGTGGCAACCTATAAATAAGGCGGCACCAATGCTTGTTTACTTTAGATTTTAAGGTGTATGTTCGTGTTGGTTGTCCAAATAAATAAAATATAGCTTGTTACTGCTTGTTTGTCCCTTGTTTGTTTCATAAAAAAAAGTAGGATAATAATTGATTTATGATTTCGAATTGTCACCAACGAATTTATTAAGAAACAAACTACGTATGACAAGAACTCTTCAAAGATTTGAACTCGTCTTTCTAAGGAGAGGATATGTCCAGCAGTGGTCTTTTAATGGATGTTCCTGTTGATTATAAACACGCTGTAAGACCAGCCATTTGAACTTCATATCCGTTACTACTTACATTGTATACCAAATGTTAAGACCCCAAACCAGGGTACAGGTTTTTTAATCAGTGAATCTGAATATTTTACAATTCTTCTGTTTTGTCGTATAGCAGCATCTGAAATCATATGACGATATAAAACTATATACTATAACTAACTATAACTATGTAGATATGTTTATATGAAATAATAAATAAAATTATTATTATTGTTTTGGTTACTGCGAATTGATGGACTGGGTGGAAGACCATATGAGCAGTATAGGAAAAAATTGCAAAGTAATATAGTAAATCGAGGAATTGAAGAAGAATATGAATGAAGACGCCGCTACTAGTGCTACTACGCGAAGTGATGTGCGTTCAAATCCTACACGGAAACACTTTGTGTAATCCATAAAATGTAATTCTGAGTCTGGGTATTCTTTGTGTCCGATTCTTATATGTTTGTAGTCTCCCACCACATAAGAATATATTCCTAACGCGGGAGTTGTCTCTTAACAAAAAAAACGTCGTCCTCGTCTGTTACAAGATAGTAAGTACAGTCACGCTGATTTTGGCACGAATGGGTCGGCTCGATTGGAGTGTTACAGCAGTAGAGTACTATTACACAGAACACAAACCCTACATGACAGTAACACTACGCGCACACTAGGCGACACGCGACAGCGACAGCTCGACGACTTGACGCGACGACAGGCTGCGGCCCACAAATTTAATCTAATTTGCTCTAAGCTACTACACTAGGCGTTAGAGACGCCCAAAGAAATAAAGACGACAAGTCGCCCAGTTTGCGATGGCCGTAATTGTGCGGTCGTTTTCGTCGGCAAGTGTGAGACCCGAGACACAATGATGTAGAAGCTTTTGAAGTGAAACTTCTTTAAAATCGTAGTGATTTCAAACCGGATGCAACGAGAAACGACACGTAAGAGACACAAATATGAAATTGGTGAGTCAGAGCGAGAGAGCAAATGTCAGAGTGTACAACCAATCGGAAATGACGTCATGTAAATTCATGAGAGAGATTGCATTACCAATTGAGATGTTGGTAAAAAATACCAGATGTAAAATTAAACAATATTTTATTTATGTGTATCTATTTTTTTACACTTTATACAAAGTGTAAAAAAATTACACTATAATTTTGACCTTTGAAACAGAGATAAAAGTCGCGGCAAAGATGGCGTCCAGCTGTCAAATTTAAATGATGAATAGTGTAAATAAAGAAAAATGTATTTTATTAAAAAAAAAGCGTCGTTAAAAATATTCATCTGATTCTTTTGTCGATTTGCCGAAGTTTCACTTCTATCGTGTGTGAATCGCGCACACACCTTTTTTTTTTTTTTCTATTTTATATAACGCCTGCTAGGTGACTTCACTATGCTTGATGGAAAGCATGAGTAAAATCCACAAGTAGAGGTCGCCATACTCACTGCAAATGCAAGCAGTATGGCGAACCACATTATGGCGGCCTAGTGAGATGCTTTTTCACGCCCCGCTTTAAGGTCCCGGGATCATAGTATAGAGGAAAAACATGAGCCGGCAGTGAGTTCCAGTTTTTAACTGCTCGGCACAAGAAGGAAGACCCGAACCGCTTAGTTCTGGAGCGTATGTAATCCACTCTGGAGAGGTGACTTCCCTGGCCAGATCGTGTTGTTCTGTAGAAGAAGGGAGAGAGTGGGACAGTTGGAAGAGCTCTTCAGAACACTTACCATGGCTGGCACTTAGAGGACTGCCATAGAGGCGACATCTCACTAGGCCGCCATAGTGTGGGTCACCATGCTACATTGTAAAACACTCACAATGAAGATGGTGTTAATATATGCTTATGCATCAGGCGTAGCGTCACTTTGGTAGGTTTCAATCCAAAATGGAATAAACTTTATTAAAAGTCTAAGAATAACTTTAATTATATAAAAGTTCAAATCAATCATTCACTTTGTAACAGTAGCTAAGAAGTTCTTACCTGTAAACATAAATAATACTACACCAGCTATCACTACACGAGCTACATTAAAACTTTTATGGCACAACATATTACAATTTGTAGTGGTACTTACTAAATGTATTACCCAATCTCTTTTGGCAGATCAACTCGATATTCTCGATGAAGGACGCTATAAAAACAAAGATTGAATTACAGTGTTGTTTGTGTCCATTATATAAATACGTCTCAACTATGCAAGCCTTTGGCTCAAATTTCAATGTTTCTTGTGCTGAATGAGATGAGTCAACTGATTTATATCGGCAAAGTATGATTTAAATAATATAATTTACAAAACTTTTGCATAGTACTGCTACTGCTATTCAAAGTCTTAGAGTTTGTTTCAATCAGGTGTCTTAAATTTAGTAAATTTGGTGAAAAGCCTCGTAACGAACAAGGACCATACATATTGGACCATGCTATACAGTTAAAAAAATCTCTTTATGTATTTAAATTTATTAAAAAGTTTGCCTATGATTTTATGTGGTCCATCTCAATTTATCTTTTAATAATCACCAACCATATTGATCATATCAACTTATAAACAAAACCGCATTGTAGCCGGTCCATTCGTTTAGTATCCGATGCCACATACAGAAAGATAGACTTTTTATTTATGAGTGTGCCAAATTGACTCTACTCCGCCTGATGGAAACCATGAGTAGAATTTAATGCTAGTGGTCACCATGTTAATTGCAAATACAGATAATAATTATAGCCCATGGCAGTCTATTGAAATGCTTCTACATCATACGTCAAACTGAAAATACTTCTGTTACATTTTTGATTATTTTATCTGCCAAAATGACTGCCCTGCCTGGTGGAAAGCATGAACAGAATCCAGAAGTGGCGGCCACCGTCCTCACTGCCACAACGGACAGTGCGGCACGGCGACCCACACTATGGCGCCTAGTAAGATGCTTTTTCACGCCCCGCTTGAAGGACCCGAGGTCATAGAAGGAAGGAAACACATGCGCTGGTAGAGAGTTCCAGGTTTTAAATGCTCGGCACAGAATGGAAGAGCTGAACCGTTTAGTTCGAGAGCGTATGTCAACCACTCTGAAGCGGTGGCTTCCGAGACCAGTACGTGTTGTCCTGTGTAGGATAGGGGAAGGGGGGACCAGTTGGAACAACTCTTCAGAACACTCTCCATGATGTAAGCGATAGAGGACTGCCATCAGGGTTTCAAAGAAAAGGGAAACAATGTTTTTTATATAAGCATTTTATTTTAAACATTCCACTATTACACAATTGACTCATCATACATTAATGTAATACTAAACGATTGTAACAATAGCATGCCTTATTATCATAGACTATCCTTTCCACCAGTCTTTGTATACCGTGGGCAACTTATTTTGTTGCAGATGCCACCATTTATTCCACCAATACGGATTGGCAGTGGTTTCTATACTTTTTCCTTTTGTAGTGGAAGTTGTCCTTTTTTTCGTGACGGATAAAGTTGTGTATTTTTCCTGTATACCCAAGAAACCATCCTTATAATAGTAGTAAGGACGTGGAGGATTCTGAGTTGAGGTCTTGTAGGGCCGGCGATCTCGAGTTTGATCGTATAGTGGAACAGAGTGTGCTGTAATAGAAATAGAATGCTTTTAGTCTATAAAAATGACAGGTACGAATTAACGAATGTTAAAGATAAAATGTTAGTTTTTTTTTTTTTTTTTTTTATATATTTAAGCCTGCCAAAGTGACTCTACACTGCCTGATGGAAAGCATGAGTAGAATCCAGGAGTAGGGGTCACCATGCTTATTGTGAGGGTAGGCAATGTAGCATGGTGACCCCTACCATGGCAGCCTGGTTAGATTATTCTGCATCATTCTCCCGGCCTTCGAAGGGCGGGAGAATGATGCAGAATGATTGGGCCTCCGGTCTCACACTCACCAACGAAATACGACAGCAAGAATGCTGTCATTATTAGGATGGTCTTCTGTGTGAGGGTAGTCCCTAGGGGTCCGGCCCATTTGTGCTGTAATCAGCGTGGCTCTACTACCTACAGAATGATATGTGAATGAGGTCACGTTAAGAAGTCAGTCCCAGTTGTTGTCATAAGATAGCATTCGTGAACGTTTGTTGGAGGCCTTCGGGTGGTTTAAAAAAATCCAAGGGCAAGATTACGTAGCCTGTTGCCACAACGTGTCTTGCTAGTCCCCAACCCGCACTCGGCTAGCGTGTGGACATATGGCCTTAACCCTCTCCTGAGAGGAGTCCCGAGCCCAGCAGTGGGACAATTGTTGATGTTAGATTGAAGCGTCCAAAACGTGGAACAAGGCAACGGCAAGATAAGTATGGGATCATCTGACTATACTGGTTTAAGCGGTCGCCACGCCGCTGTCTTCTGCGTCAAGTGTTGTGAATGTTAATCAAGGATAACACAACCCTCTGTCTGATCCATAAATTATTGTTTCATCATCATCATCATCAACAGCCTTCAACAGTCTACTGTGTCTACTGTTGGACACAGGCCTCTCCTTAGAAAGGAGGTTTTGGCCTACTATACCACGCTGGCCAGACGGGTTGATATAGGGTTGGTTTCAAGTTTTCTTTCTCCTTGCATCGATGTTGTTTTGCGTAGTTTATCCCTTAGTCACTTTCTACGATACCAGCGGGATGAATAGGGGTGGTGACACTCTGTATTCTTAATCCGTCACCACACACCACACCTCAAATATTGTTTATTATTTTGAATCTGGATGTTGTTTGTGTCTATTTTATGTATGTTTGTGAAATCTCCTCTGATGCAGGAAAAAGACTTACTTGTTGATTCAGGTCTTGGGTAGGCATCTGAACGATTTCCATAGAAATTTACTTCAATGTACGCTTCTTTTTCAAATTCGAACTTAAACATTAATTGTGTAACGTCGCTTCCAATTATTTCAAAGCTTTTAGCTTCTGGAGTATTCTTGATGATATATACGTAAGGGGGATAAACATTTGAATGCTTCGAATGTTGTAAAGGTAAAGTTTTAACATAGGCTTCAAAGGGATGAACCAATTCGTCGAACCCTTTAGTAAATTCTAGAAAGCTGTCAGATTTTTGTTTGCAGCGGGCCGTCACTTGAATGCAGGTATAATGAGTTTTATTGTAATTCAGGTCGTAAAGAGATAACTGTAAAACATATAATTAAAATTAAGTGATGCCTGGTACTAAAACTAATATTGCATTGCCTGATGTTCAAATTAACTTTTAACCTTTCAAAGATCAGGAGACTCTGTATGAAACCTAAACCCTGCTAAATCTAACCGTAGCTTTATTCATTCACATTGTATGGCATTGATTCTCCAAGATTTTGGAGTATCATTGCTGCAGTAACCTCACTTGCTTAGTAAAAAGCAATAAAAAAGTATTATCCTTGGTTTTCTTAGAAGCCATCTTATTATTTCAGTTGATCTCTGCTATATAATATGTACTATGGGTATGGATCACACAATTAGTAAATATAATAAGAAATAATATTTTGGACATGTTACACACAACGTCATCTATTCTCAAATTAAGCAGAGCTTGTATTATGGTTACAAGACATCTGATATAAATACATAAACATACTTTTTTATGTATATACATATTATACATAGAAAACACTTAAACTTCAAACCAAATATTTACGGATCGCACAAACATTTGGTCCGACTCGGGAATGGAACCCAAGACCTGAAGCAGAGCAATCGTATACGCTCCCACTGCGCCATTGAGGCAGTCAAATGGTACAAAGATTTATTGGAATAAAAAAAACGTACTGCATACACAGCTATAGCTTTCATATGGTGATGAAATGGCCTGTCTTCAGAATTGAAGGTCATCGAGTCCGTGTAGATGAGTTTACCATCTAACATATCATCGTCTGTACATCTTCCATAAACTCTTTCTTTCTCTTCCTGTCGGCCTTTGTTTAGATTAACTGTAATTATAGTTAAAAATCATATGGATTAGGTTTTAACTTTGAAATAAATATTAGAAAGTATTTGCAGATCTTTTTCAATCAATATATTTAAGCCTACCAAAGTGACTCTACTCAGCCTGATGTGTAGAATCCAGGAGTAGTGGTCACTATCCTCATTGTGAGGGTAAGCAATGTAGCATGGTGACCCATACCACGATCGCCTGGTCGCTTCTAGAAGCCAGGGGAATGATGCAGAAAGATTGGGCAATATGAATTGATATTCATCAATGAAATAAGACAGTAGGGTGCTATCAGCATTAGGATGGTCTTCTGTGTGAGGGTAGTACTGACACGGTCGAGCCGGCCCATTCGTGATGAAATCAGCATGGCTCTACTACCTATTCCTACTCCTCGTGACCACCTAGCACAGAGTGTATTGCCATTCAAGGTGGCACCAGTACCCTTGGAATACTACTAGTGATCAATGATGATCAGATAATTTTTTGATGCTTATGGGTAAATATTGTATTTATTTCTTAGAATCTTAATTCAATTTAGTTGGTTAATCTAGATCATAGTTTATTGATTACATACGCGGTCTTAAGGTCAATTGTTTTGAATTCTTAAGTCTCTCCAAAATCCATGTATGTCGATCTTTAAAAGTTTCTACATTCATATCTTCTGATTCGATGAATCTTCGAGTGGGGATATTCGATTTGATCCAAGGTACAAATGGTTCAAGGTCAATGAAGCGAGCTGGTAACGAGCATCCTGGGCCCCATACACTTATTCCTATCTGAAATAATAACCTGAAGTACACTTGAAATACAACATATTGGCCACCTGAAATACAACGTTATCTAGTTTTAAGCTAGGAAGAATTTGAGCTATGGAAGCTATATTTACTTAAAGAATACCTTAATACCGTTTTTTTTAAAAATAATTAGACATTTATTATGCATGAAAAATATCAAACTCCAAATAAATGGATCATATCGAAAGATTTAGTTATTCAATCTCAGAGTTTATCGCAGCAATCGCATGCGCTACCACCACTGAGCCACCACATCAGAATACCCGTTCATTATCTTGTCACTTTATTCTGTGATAATGGGACCTACGACCTGTTATACCCAAAATCATTCATAGTATAGTTTTAGTATTTAAAATGGGGTATCCGAGTTATGCTCTTATTTTTAACTACCTTGTTGGTCTAGATAGTTAGCGTATGCGGCTGCCGATCAAGAGGTCTTGAGTTCAATTAACGGGTCTAAAAAAATGTTTTTTGTGTTCTGCAAATATTTTTCTCGGAGTTTGTATGTTTTTCATATATAATATGCATGTATTTATCATCAACAACCCATAACGTCCCACTGCTGGGCTCCGGTCTCCTCTCAAGAGAGGGTTAAGGCCATACCTCCCCACGCTGGCCGAGTGCGGGTTGGGGACTTTATGTATGACATGTATTTATGAAAAGTATACATGAATAAATATTTCGGACATCTTACACACAACGTCATCTAGTCCCAAACTAAGCAGAGCTTGTAGTATGGGTACTAGACAACTGGCCATGTCGTGCGGTGTTCCACAGGGGTCTGTCCTAGGACCACTCCTGTGGAACATGGGATACGACTGGGCCCTACGAGGGCGTCTCCCCCCCGGGCTGGGTGTAATCTGTTACGCAGACGACACCCTGGTCACGGCCCGGGGGGCAAACTTTGAGGAGGCGGCGCGCCTGGCCACCACAGGAGTCTCCCGGGTGGTCGGGCGCATCGAGGCGCTGGGTCTGCGGGTGGCCCTGGACAAGACGGAGGCCCTATTATTTCATGGGCCCCGTCGGGGTCCGCCCGCCGGCGCCTCGATCGAGGTCGACTCGGTCCTCGTACCGGTCCGGGCCCAGATGAGGTACCTGGGTCTGGTCCTTGACGGTAGGTGGCTCTTCGACGAGCACTTCCGACAGCTTGGTCCTAAGCTGGTGGGCACTGCCTCCGCCCTAGGGCGACTTCTGCCCAATTTGGGCGGGGTCAGTGTCCCCACTAGGCAGCTGTACACGGGGGTTGTCCGGTCGATGGCACTTTACGGTGAACCGGTGTGGGCGGCGGCTCTGTCCGCCCAGAACAGGGCGCGCCTCTGGCGCCCCCAGCGGATACTGGCGGTCAGAGCCATACGCGGATACCGCACCGTGTCCACAGAGGCGGCGTGTGCCTTGGCCGGAACACCCCCGTGGGATTTGGAGGCGGAAGTGCTCGCCGAAGTTTATCGGCGAGTGGCTGACTTCCGGGCGGAGAGCGGATTTCGCCCTCCGCCCGAGGACGTGCGCGAGTGGCGCGAAGCCGCTCGCCGAGCCACCATGCAGAGATGGTCGTTCCGGCTGGAGACCCCACGCGCTGGCTTCGCCGCCGTGGAGGCTCTTCAGCCGGTCATTGCGGAGTGGGCAGGGCGGCAGCACGGGACCCTTTCCTTCCGGCTGGCGCAGGTACTTTCCGGGCACGGTTGCTTCGGAAAGTACCTGCACTCGGTCGCTAGGAGGGAACCGAGTCCCGCCTGCCACCACTGCGACTGCAGTGAGGACACGGCCCAGCACACGCTGGCGGTCTGCCCCGCTTGGGCGGCGCAGCGCCGGGTCCTCACTGCAGTCATCGGAGGGGATCTCTCGCTGCCGGCCGTCATAAGATCGATGACCGGCAGCGACAGTTGTTTTACCGCGGTCGCAACCTTCTGCGAGGATGTAATCTTGCAGAAGGAGGTGGCGGAGAAGGCCCGGGAGGATTCCATCCAATCGGACCCGATCCGCCGCCGGCGCCCCGGGCGGCGGAGGCGCGCATACCTGCGTCTCATGCCGCCCTGAGAGTGGCCGCGGATGGGCGGGACGGGTTTCCCGTCCGTCCGCAGTAGAGGCCAACCGCGAGGGGGCGGCGTCCGCGTGTGACCGGACGTTGCCCAATAGAGAGTCGAAACTGGAGTAGGTGCCCGCAACAGTGCGGGCAGGCGCCGGTTGGAGTCCAGAAGGAAATCCCCTCCCTGGACTCCTTCCAATACAAAGGCGCAGAGAGGGTCACACCGTGTGGTTTTAGTCGGTTCGAGTCCGACACACCACCCCGCCGTAACCCCCGACGGTATGTACATACATATTATACATTTTCTATGTATAATATGTATGTATTTACAAAAAAAACACTTGGACACCCAGACGAAACAAACATTTGGACCGACCCAGGAATTGAACCCGAGACCTCTTGATCAGCAGCCGCATACGCTAATCACTAGACCAACAATTCAGTCTAATCTCTATGTATTTATATCAGTTATCTCGTACCCATAGTACAAGCCTGGCTTAGTTTGAGACTAGATGGCGTTGTGTAAGATTTCCGAAATATTTTTTAATTTACTTACAAGAGTACACCTTCCTCTTGAATAGTGGATCAATGGCATTCCAGGGTTGAACACACATGTTTGTTTACTAAACCTAACATTGTAACAATGGTAATACTTAGGTCTCATCCATTTTGAATCTAACTGAAAAAAAATATCACTGATATTAAAATTGTTACTATTAAAAATAATACTCACTCATTCGTGTGGTGAATGATTAAAAGCATAGATAGATAAAACTCTTGTTTATCCTATGGGTGTCGTACGAGATAACTAAGGGACCAAATTACGTAGGTCAATATCTCAGCAAAGTGAAAGAAAACTTGAAACGAACCCTATAAGAAACCAAGTTGGTTATCAATAGGTCAAACTTCTTTGTAAAAGCGAAACCTATGTCGAGCAGTGGACTGCAAAGAGCTTCAGATGTGATTGAAAATAAAGCTGTGAATCGTAAATGATGTAAAAAATGAGTGATCTGATTTACAAATAAAGCATAGATATATTACGTCAGAAACAAGATCATCATTATGATACAATCTCTTGGGTGATAATACAATAACCAGCTGAAGTTACTAGCAATCGATCGGAACGGAACCCTAAAATGTAACGGATCGTTGTCTGTACATGGAAGCTATTATGAAATCAATTAATTAATTATTCATTTACTATTATCATTATTTTATAGTCGCAGACGAGATCGCGGGCATAGATAGTTTTACAAGTTTCATCATAATCATCATCCACGCCGTCCATTGCTGGACATAGGCCTCTCCTATTGCACACTACTCAGATATTGGGCTTCACAAGCTTGTTGTTGGTAAACTTTGCCATGTAATAGAAGTTAAAGAGGTTTATAATAAAATGCTATAAAGGAACGATGCTGTTTCTCTGAGGGATCGTATCAGGAATGTGGTATTCCGTCATAGAACTAAAGTCATCGACATAGCCCACCGGATTAGCAAGTTGTAGTGACAGCGGGCTGGCCATAGCCGCAGAACTGATGACCGTTGGGGTAGAAGAGTTCTGGAGTGGAGACCGCATCTCGGCAAACCTAGTGTAGGACGCCCACAGGCTAGGTGGAGTGACGATTTGCGCAAGACGGCTGGCAGGAGCTGGATGCGAGAAGCCCAAAATCGATTAAAGTGGTGTGCAATGGGAGAGGCCTATGTCCAGCAGTGGACTGAGATGGGCTGATGTAAAGGAACGATGCAATTAACACGTGGAATCCAATAAAAGTGTTTAATAAAAGTTATGCGATTGATGAAAGATCTGCATAACGATTTTCCGCTGTAATTAATAGTGAACGAATTTCAATAAAGTGATATTCATCCGAACTATACAATACAAAATAAACTTACATCTTCTGTTATATAAAAACATTGACAGTCACTCAATTTGACGTAGGCCATCCGATACACAATCTGTTCTAGTGTACGATTCCCTTAAATAAAAAAAATATATTACAAAAATTAAGAGCAATAACTTTAACTCAAAGTTCATTCTTCTATACTAATATTATTACTTCTAAAGGATCTTTGTCTGTCTGTCTGTCAATTACGTTTTCACGTCTAAACCATTGCACTGATTTCAATAAGATAGTCGTACTTTGATTCTTGAGCTTAATCCTTCTCGAAAAATCATAGTATTGTAAATTTCATTGAAATCGGTACACCAGTTATACCATGAAAATGTAACAAATAGATAGACAGACCCTGAGTCCAGACAGTGTGACAGACAGATAGATAGTCCGTGTGATGACGGATTAAGAATACAAAGTGTCACCACCCCTATTCATTCCATGGGTGTCGTAAGAGGCGACTAAAGGAACAAAATAAGTAGCTAATATCACTGCCAAGAGAAGGAAAACTTGAAACAAACCTTTTACCAACCCCAGACGGGTATTACTATAAAACCTCCTTTCAAAACAGAGGCCTGTGTCCAGTAGTGGACTGTTGAAGGCTGTTGATGATGATGAAATAGACCCTAAGTGAGGCAGAGGGTAGTAGAGAAATGGAGGAGAACGTATTAAGTCTCTAGCATTAATTAATGAACTCACAGTCAGAATAACCGATTGCAAATAATTGTTCATCATTATATGATTTGTGATTAATTTTATATGGCCATCCCGGCAAATAACCTGCAAAATATAAGAAAGTTAAATTAGTAATTACGGTGCCAAGTAGACGTTGATCATTAAGAAGAGGTGTAAAAGTCATGATTTTAAAATCTCGACTAGAGTTTAGAAGGACTTTTTTTACTGAGTTACATATTTCAGGGATACCTCTTACTAAATAATCATCTTCATCATCTTCCTAACTCTTATTATTTCCAAGATTATTGGGATCAGCTATTAGTCCAACTGGATTTAACTAAACAATAGTTTTACCACGGAACAACTGGCATCAGACCTATGGAACACTGAGGGCGAATTGAATTCAAAGATTCAACTAGTAGTCAGTGTGTTTGAGGGCACTGAATAATGATTGCTATAGCTGTTCATGACACCTGGGACGACTTAACGGGCTATCTGAGGCACATCAATTGTCTTATTAAGGGTCTCCTATTTCGGAAAATCCAACAACAGCTCGACCCGGGAATCGAACCTAAAACCTACAACCTCTTGATCGACAGACGCACACGCTAACCATAAGACCAATGACACAGTGATTGTACCTACGTATCAATACCTACCTGTAAATCCCTACTAAAATTATAAATGCGAAAGTAACTCTGTCTGTCTGTCTGTTAGAGATAGACAGTCAGATGAAAGATGATGGTGATGAGAGATGATGAGAGATACAGAGATGATAGATGGAACCTTGGGAAAGGACATAGGCTTTTTACCGCGATAACCGATATCCACCCTGGCGGAGTCGCGGGTAAAAGCTTGTCTTAGATAAAAATAAATAAATGTTTCAGTACCTTGAAACTCTTTTAAGTCATACTCTAAATTTAAAAAAGCTAACGTTGATAGTGTATTTTCGCTGAAATCTGGATGTAAAACGAAATTTTTCACTTTTGCATACCAGGCTCCAGTTTTAGTCCAAAACATAACGCGAGTAGAATTCCTGAAAGAAATCGATTAGGTATCCAGATCAGATTAAAATTGTTATAAAATCTAGACGGAGCTATTGCTTTCCCTCTTACTAAAGCGATTATTTCTTATATCATGTTTTCTAATTGAATCTAATTTGGACGATCATCCATACAAATGTATATTCCCTTTTTTGGGTTCCGAAGTTTATGACTCCGAACCCTTATAGATTAGTCATGTCCGTCCGTCCGTCCGTCCTCGATCTACAATCCAAACGGCAATTTTTCCAAACAAACAATTTGCTAATTACCTGATCTTTTTCCAATTATATTTGTAAAGTGTAGCCATACTCCGAGCATCAGCTATTCCAATTCTATTTGATATTAGTGCTACCAGTGTAACTGTTCTGGTGGCGTTATCATCTGAAAGGGGACACTTCAAATCAACATATGTGACTGATGATAAAGACTATGGAGCTATGCAGATTCCAGCATAAACGGGCCATCTTGCCCGGGTAGTACCTTCTTACAAAAAAGCAACACAAAATCACAGCATATGAGATGGCGTGTTTGATTGGTAAGTCCGAGACTCCAACGGCCCAATGATAAATTAATTTCGGACATCTTACACACAACATCATCTAGTCCCAAACTAAGCAGAACTTGTATTATGGGTACACAATAACTGATATAAATACATAAACATACTTTTCTTTTGTAAATGCATACATATTATACGTAGAAAATACCCAGACTCCGAAACAAATATTTGTGAATCACACAAATATTTGGTTCGACCCGGGAATCGAACCCGAGACCTCTTGATCGGCAACCGCATACGCTAACCACTAGACCAACATTTCATTTCATTAGGCCACCATAGTAGTCATCATGCTGCATTGTATAATAATAATAATTATTATTATTAGGATATAAATATAACAAATTTACACAGGGTACAATTGAAAACGATGATATCTGCAGAAATAATGAAACTGTGTACCAGATATCAACCCCCTCTCCCAGATAAGAATCTCCAAACAAAATAGAACTTAAAGATAAAAATAACAAAAAGAAACGAAAAGTCATGAATTATCATGTATACAAAGCTAAATACTTGCGAAAACAAAAAAAATAAAATTAAAAGTGAAAATAGTGTAGTGTAGTAGTGTAAGTGCATAATTGTGATGTGTACTTGATGATGTGTGTATGCCCAATGAGTATGGTGATTACTACCCTTAGATTTTACTGATGATTTTCATCAGGCTGAGTAGAGTCACTTTGGTAGACTTCAAGATATTAAAAAAAGTGTGCTCTCTCGACATCACCGTTGGAATATGTGTGTGTTTATGATGATTTATTAAACTGTCAGAATATTACTTACCTTCTTTTCCAAAAGTCAGAGCTCCAACCCAAGGCACAGGCACAGATGCCAAAAAGTTTTGTACTTTTGAAAATTTCAAATCAGATCGTGTCGCGGCGTCTAGAATCAAGTCAAATATGTTGGTTTTGATAAATGAACCATTTCAATTAAATTGGATTTTTAAAGAGAAAAGAACACTGAGACCAAGACCGACAATTGATAATCACACATATATCAGAAAGAGTGTTTGTAGAAATCATATTCATACTTGCAAATATAAATACAGTCACAGCAGTTACAGCAATAGCACATACAGCAACTTTATCACAACAAAACATAACACAGTAAGACAAAGAAGAAATAAAACCAGATGCACTGACAGTCCTTACAAGGTACATTGATTAGACTAAAACTGTAGCTATAGAAATGATGAATCTTTAACACATAAACAAAAGCATTGTTTGTAATATTTGAACAAAAATATGAATAGGATGACTGTACACAAATGTTGCGATGACAAATGCATTAGTTTGGTGTGACAATGATGCATAGATATCTCTAATACAGTGCATGTCCATACTTTGACAACTGTTATATCTATTGGAAGCAATCAGATCTTTCATTATTATACCGCACTAGATTGACGGGTCCATTATCACCTTCATATTCCTAGTCTTTACTATTCCAAGATGATTTGGAATGGCCTACGAGTTCAACAGGTTTTGCCTGGATGTCCTCAACTGGACTGGACCTACTCAACTCAAAGGGTGAACTGAATTCGTAGATTGAGCTAGTTGTCAATATATTTTAGGGCACTGACTCCCCAAAAACTATTGCCATAGATGTTTATGACAACGGGGACCAGACTCTCTGAGGCACGGACGTGAAACATCATCAAACTTTCATACTCCAGGCCGTCTTATTATTGAAGCCAAAGAATCAATAACCTTACACCTCTTGATTGGTTGTCGCATTCGCTAACCGCTAGATCAACAAAAAAGTATCTTCAATCGTTTCGGCAATCAATGAAATAATGATAAGTTAATTTTAATTTAAATGAAACAAGAAAGGTAGTAGTAAGATGAGGATAGATTAATACCCTACCCCATCATCTTCCTAGCCTTTTCCCAAGTTTATTTAGGGTCGGTTACTAGTTCAACCGGTTTTACCTGAATTTCAGTTTTTCCACGGAGCAAATGCCATGGGACAAAGGGAGAACTGAAATTCGAAAATTGAACTAGTTGTTAGTATATTTGAGGGCACTAACTATTAATACCCTACCCCATACCCTAGTATATCAATTTTGTGATTATATAATATGGTTTTAACGATGCATATGCATCAATTTCATTCAGGCCAGATTATAAATTTTTAGTAACGCGTTTATTTCCTTGTCGGTTTTAATCATTGTTATTCCTTTTTAGACTGTGACTACTTGTTAATGTTACAACAATTCTATAAGGTTTTGGATGTAAGTGGATATTAGATTTCGGTTGGCCTAGTGGTTTAAGAGGTCGCCACGCCGCTTTCTACTTAGCCAAGTGTCGTGGGTTCAAATTCTACGTGGGGTAACACTTTGTGAGATTCGCAAATTGTTGTTCTGATTCTGGATTTTCTTTGTGTCCGTTTGATGTATCTTTGTAAAGTCCCCCTCGACACAGGATTTATATATCTAATGTGGGAGTTGTCTTTTAAAAAAAGTTGTCTTTAAAAAAAAAGCAACACGCGCTAATTGATCACATCAAATAGCTGACACGTTTTCAATTTCTTATTTCATACTGCCGTAGAAAGAAATTGCAGCAATAAAAAAAAAGAAATAATATATTAAATTAAAAAGAAGAACTATATTAAAGCCTGCATTGAGTTAAACATATCGTTTCATGATCATCATCGGCCCATTGCAGTCCATTATTCTAGATGGAATTCCCCCAAGGCTCGCCACAGATCCCAGTCTGAAACTTTTTATACATCGTTTAACATATTAATATTATTCTCGGAGCACTCTCTCAGCTGATCGAAGTCAATGCATTCAAATTCAGTTGATTAAATCAGTTGAGTAGATAAAGATACTGGGATGGAATTGATTCTGGTAATGAAGTGTTCGGAGATTTATTGACTTTGTCTTGATTCGATTCCTTTCATACCAAGTTAATGGATCTTCTAATTTTAATCCAATCGGTTTCTTCGTTTGGTTCTGTTTGTAATAGTTGCATGGAGAGTTGAATAAACTTTATTGTGTACCAGTTGCTTGACCATTTGCTTGACTGCCTCGTTGGTCTATCGGTTAGCGTATGCAGCTAAGGATCAAGAGGTCCCGGGAAAACCGGGTGGGCAGAAAGTATTGTTGGATTTTTCTTACAAAAAATTATTTGTTTGAACTAGAAGCCGATTCCAAATAATCTTGGAGACTGCCTCGGTGGCGCAGTGGGAACGTATGCGACTGCTGAACCGGTCTCGGGTTCGATTCCCGGGTCGGACCAAATGTTTGTGTGATCCGCAAATATTTGTTTCGAAGTTTAGGTGTTTTCTATGTATAAAATGTATGTATTTACAGAAAAAAGTATGTTTATGTATTTATATCAGTTGTCTAGTACCCATAACACAAGCTCTGCTTAGTTTAAGACTAGATGGCGTTGTGTGTAAGATGTCCGAAATATTTATTTATTTATGTTTATAATTAAGGCTAATTAATACAGTTACATATAAGGGTACTTAAACTAAATGACTATGTACATAAAAGGTCTCAAAACCATTTTTTTCGAGGCAACCTTTGGATGAACGTGAACTGGAAAGAGACAAGTCAATGGGTAGATTTGGTTGTCTATTATAAAGTATTAAATTCAATAGCGGAATAATTAATTTGAGATATCTCACAGATCTTAAACTTAGCGAAGAATTTTAGCAACCAGACTGCTTATTAAAATACTCGTAAATTTTAGTTTTATTTTGTATATTCAACCCTGCCAAAGTGACTATACTCTGCCTGATGGAAAACATAATTAAAATCTACGAGTGGGGGTCACCATCCTCGATGTGAGGGTAGGCAATGCAGCGTGGTGATCCATACCATGGCGGCCTTATCAGTTGTTTCTGCTGGAGAATGATGCAGAATGATTGGGCCTCCAGGCTCGCACTCACCAACGAAATCCGACAGCAACTGACATTATTAGGATGGCCTTCTGTATGAGGGTAGTACGGGCGAGCCGGCCTATTCGTGTCAAAATCAGCGTATCTACTGAACCATGGATATATTTTAACCAGACTTGGTTATAAAACATTTATGGTATGGATTGAAGTAAAACTTGTGGACTTTATGTTTTTAATTTTTTTCCGGGTTGGCCAAGTCGCTGATGACGCTTTCCACTGCGCCAAGTGTTGTGGGTTCAAATCCGAAATGGAACAATTTTGTATGACGAACTGTTGTTCTGAATCTAGATGTACTTTGTGTCAGTTTTATATAAATTTGTGAAGTCTTCTGCAACACAGAAGTATTATTAGATTCCTTACATCATCTTCCAAGCCTTTATACCCAAGTTTATTTGGGGTCGGCTACTAGTTCAACCGGTTTTCAAACTTCAGTTTTTCCACGGAGCGATTGGCATCGGACCTCCGCAACCCTAAGGGAGAACTGAAATTCGAAGATTGAACTAGTTGTCAGTATATTTGAGGGCACTGACTTCCCAATTACGATTGCCATAGATGTTCATGACAACCGGGACCGACGGCTTTACGTGCTCTCCGAGGCACGGGCGTGAATCACCGCCAAACTACCAAACTCCGGGCTGCTATTAGGAATTTTCCTAAGAAAAATCCCAAAAACACTTTTTGGCCCGACCCGGGATTTGAACCCGAGACCTCTTGATTAGCAGTCGCATACGCTAACCACTAAACCAACGAGGCAGTTATATTCCTTACATAATATAAATATTTCTAATACAATGGCTATCTTGGTCGAAGTACATTCTATTTAAGGCCCGCGACACCAAGCGTGAGAATTTGTGATTGAACACCCACATACATATTTTACATGCACACAGACGCATCGCGCACTGTCGCATACATACCGTAGCAAGCAATCACCGACTTTCGGTTTTTTGCTTATGTTAAATATCCATCAACTGTTCGCCTTTGTAGAACGTATTTTAATGTCTTACAACGCACGCAATGTATCTTGCCATAACGTAAAGCCCGTAGGATTCATTCAGTACAGAAAGTCATAATACTTTCTGTATACCAATCGAATGGTCAAAGATTATAAAATAATTTTACACAGTATAAAATAAAATCGCTCGCGTGCATTGTCTGTCAACTCAGATCCTTTTAAATACGCAAGGTATTTAAATACGGTGTTCATCATAATTAAGGTTACCTTTTAAGGAAGATTTATTAATGTTATTTTATTATTTTAAAGGAACACATAAATAAAGCCAATATTGACAAAAGTTTACAAGTTACATAAATTAGGAATAACCTACAGTAATGCTTTTTTAATTATACTTTTTAATATTTCTTTATTAATTTATTTGTGAATAATAATTTCAAAGTAATTTGGAACAATGTAATATTAATCCTTATCATAATAAATACTGTAGACATTTAAAACAATTTTATTCTACATGAAATATGTAGAATAAAATTGTTTATTACACAATATTATTTAAATAAATATTTTAAATGTATTATACATTTAACATTTTAACATTTTTTTTTATTAATATTTCAGTTTATATTAGAGGAAACGTAATTATTATAGGTTTTGGACATCTGACACACAACATCATCTAGTCCCAAGCTAAGCAGAGCTGGTGTTATGGGTACTACTAGACAACTGATATAAATACATAAACATACTTTTTTTTTGTAAATACATACATATTATACATAGAAAACACCCAGACTCCGAAACAAATATTTGTGAATCACACAAATAATATTTGGTCCGACTCGGGAATCGAACCCGAGACCTCTTGATCAGCAGCCGCATACGCTAACCACTAGACCAACGAGGCAGTCAGAGCGTTCATCCAGGTCGCACCCGTAATTGGCCGTAATCTTACACTAGTGACTCTCAGTGTAAGATTTTATTATGTGTGTTTAACGATACGTGGTCTTATAGGTATTTATAAAACATTTAAAATTTGACAAATTATACCCTCCTTTAAAACCAATCTATCCATTGCTGCAAACATCATGAAAATCGGTGCAGTAGTTTTTAAGTTACGTTATGTTTTGAGTTTAATAGACAGGTTGAAGAGGCAGAGGACTGTGTTTTTTTTTAATATATTTAATGCAAACGGCTCATTTACGCAATAATTTTACTAAAATAAATGTGAAATAGAGATATATAGGACCTCGAGAAAGGACATGGCTACTTTTTACGAAAATCGACACACTCGCGGGCGGAGCCATGGGCAAAAGCTAGTAAAACATAAATACGACTAGCGGTTTATACATACGTATAAAAGTGAAATAATAATTCTCCAAGACCAAACCATTGAGTAGTATTACTTTCTATCATCAGCTGAACATCTTGAAAGATCGACTAAAGGTAACACACATATCCCTACTAATAATATTAATATTATAAATGCGAAAGTAACTCTGTCTGTCTGTCTGTTACGCTTTCACGTCTAAACCATTGAACCGATTTTGATGAAATTTGGTATGAAGATAGAACTGAACTTGGGAAAGAACATAGACTACTTTTTATCGCGAAAATAAAGGTAGAAGGGTTTGAAATAGGGGACGAAAGTTTGTGTCGAAGTTCCTTATTATCAAACATAAAATCAGGTAAGATTGTTTCATCTACTCTTACCGTGTCGTGCGATATAAACGAATTCCACGCGGGCGAAGCCGCAGGCAGAAAGCTAGTTTATAATAAATAACAATAAATAAATATTTCAGACGAATGACACAGAATATCATCTACCAAATATTCGTGTAAAAATTTATTTCGCAGTTTATAATACATAAACATACTTTTTTTCATAAATACATATTATACATAGAAAACACCCAAACTCCGAAACAAATATTTGCAGATCATACAAACATTTGGTCCGACCCGAGAATCGAACCCTAGACCTCTTGGTTAGCAGTTGCATACGCTGACCACAAGACCAACAAGGCAGTATGATATATATTACAATAATAAATAAACAACTATTTCGAACATCTTACACACGACATCATCCAGTCCCAAACTAAGCAGAGCTTATATTATTGATTCGACAACTGATATAAATACATAAAAATACTTTTTTTGTTGCTTACCTATAGAATACACCCAGACCCCGAAATAAATATTTGCGGATCACACAAATATTTGGTCATACACGGGAATCGAACCCGAAACCTCACTCAAGCAAAGTAGTCGCATGCGCTACTACTGCCACCTAGGCAGTCAATAAATAATAAAAGTCAGAAAGTAATAAAAGTCAATAATAATTTTAAAACTCCTGACCGTTAAAAAGTTATATCTTCCACCATCAGCTCATCATTATGAAATGATGGCTACCAGATATTGCGTCTGGAATAGCATTACAAAATAAAAAATATATACATAATAACTATTTATAGGAGCGTATTATAACGTGCTTATAAAATTTTAGGGTTTCCCTATAAACTAAGACTGAAAAAACCCAACACCTAAAAAAAAATTTTTGTGGATCTCATAAACATTTGGTCCGACCCGTGAATCGAACCCGAGACCTCAATCGCATACGCTACCACAGCGCCACCGAGGCAGTCATATAAAATGAATTTTAATAATCGGTCCACAATTGACAGAGTAATCAATGAATGTACAATAAAAAAAACACAAATAATACTCCTTTTTTGAAGTTGGTTAATAATAATTTAAAATATAAAGATTGGTGTGTCTATTCTCAGACCTACCAAATATTATCAAAAGTTACACACAGTCACGTCGTCGTATGTAAACAATCAAATCTCTGTGTGCGTGACAGTGCGTGTGGAGCTAAAAACGAGCGTGCGCTCGCCTTGAATATTCGGAGAACACTGAATTTTTAGATCGCGTGAACTCTGTTTTATTGCAAATTATTTCTCCATACTAAAATGTATGGAACTTTTGCCGCTAAAAATTAATGATGTTTAAGATTAAATTATGACTTTCTGGTGAGAATTAATAGAAACCTTAAATGCTTAATCTCTTTTTTGTACTTTTTTCTTGCAACTAATAAAATATTTATTTCAAATAAAGCAACATAATACTAGATTGATTCCAAACAGAAAAGGTCGATTTCGGTGATTTTAGTCACTGTTGATGATTTTTTTCTCGAAAATAAATAATCGTATTAGTAACTTTACTCGGTTTCTCTATAGATTGATTTATTAAGAAACTGAGATATTTTTTTTACTGTCAAATAATGAATTAATTTGTTTCTCTTGTCATAACCGTAAGTGCTTTTTCGAGCAATTATGGAAACGATACCCTTAAGCTATTTCACCTGTGCGATCTATACAAAGATGAAATGTAAATAGTGACGGAGTTTCTCCAGTGCGTGGACATCGGTACTTCACATAAAAGAGATCTCATTCCTAATGCTTGCGATTCAACTGATGTATGAATGATGTATGGATAGCAAAAAAAGAGAAAATAAGTAGCCATTTAAAGAAGGACTATCATTATCATGATATTAAATCAGCAGCTTTTTAACAGTTCACTGCTAAACATAGGTCTGTTTATAAAAAGGAGGTTTAGGAGGCCTGCTATATCACGCTTTAATATATGTATTATTATGTATATCAATAATGTTCTTTCTTGTAAGAATTTCTTGTTTTAAAACACTACAAAATGTGATGCATCGAATTTGATGATCTTCTCCAGTGTTTTTAATCGATATTAAAAGTAAGAGCTTTTCAGATTGTTAGTATTTTTTAAATGCTTATTATCTCAGAATTCCGTCATTTGTGTGCTGATTTGTAAATTTTTAGGGTTCCGTAGCTTATGACTCGGAACCCTTAAGCTTCGTCGTGTCCGTCCGTCCGTTCTCGATTAAGCGCCCAAATGCTTAGGATTAAATAGATGAAACTTTGTATGAACATTTTTATCATGTTGACAAAGTGCTAAAATCAAATCATGAAAAATATTTTTACTTCTGGTGCCTCCCGTATATGTAAGTGAAATGGTGCTGTTTTTTTTTCTCGCTTCTACCTCGCCATATGGGGGTATCATTTGATATGTCTTATAAAAACATTGAGAGATTTTTAAGATGACTTTTCATTTAGATATCCAGGATTTATTATTCCACTTCAAAGGACATATTTTGTTAAAACGAAATGCCCTTTGATTCTCCCCCCCTCCACTCTAAAAGCTAAGCGGCTGGCTCGAAAAATCTGAGAAAAAAGACAGAATGGTAGTTCATATGATGAACTTTAAATGAAAACTGTCACAGCTTAAATTACTTTGCTAGTTCGGGAGTTGCAGAGGTCGAATGTCTAAAATGCTGTTACTTGTATAACTTCGTACAAAAATAACAAAATAATAAGTAAACATGACAATGATCTATTGAATACGATGTTAAACGCATGTGCCAATATGGATGACTTCGGAACCCTATTCAATGCATGGCTTAACACGCACTTGGTCTAATTTTAAGAACATGCGTCCTTAAGTCTTCTTACAATTTAGAGACAAAACACCACGACCATTTTTCGATTTGAATTTCTTTATAATGTATGAAATTTCATAAATTTTGAACGTTTAACATTTTTTTGCTATCGGTACCAACAACGGTACGTAGCGTAAAGATAGCGGCTCTCTCAATAAGCGCAGTCCAGTAAAATCGTAATACCGAACGAACGGTACCAAATGACCCATTTTTTTAAGACATAGCGATTTCAATACTGTCTGCTCGTGGTTTTATCACAAGAAATTTTCAAAAACTATCCAGTTGAATCAACTTCATTTGTAAGGTACGAAATAGAAGGATGGCCCACAATTTTTATATTTGCAGTAGGTATTCAATAAAACCTTCAAAATGAAGTCCTTTTGTAAAAGAACTGGGTTAGAAAGTAAAGATAATTATTCATAATTTAATCTTCCTAGTCTAATATTATTTGGCCAATTTTATTTGGGGTTGGCGATTAGTTCAAGGGCTACTACTAAGGCTGTTGTTGGGTTTCCTATAACAGTCCGAACTGGAAATTGAAACCGAGATCACTTGATCAGCATTGGCTTGCCGCTAAATCTACGAAGCACGGAGGCAAGCAAAGACAAGTATTATTTAAATTCAATATTATCTTTTTTTTAAAGACAACTACCGCATTAGAAATGTATATCCCGTGTCGCTAGGGACTAAACAGACATTCATGAAACGGACACAAAGAACACCCCGACTCAGAAAAACAAATTGTGAATCACACAAAGTGGTGTCCCACGTAGGATTTGAACCCACAACACTTGGCGCAGTAGAAAGCACCGTGGCGACAGCTTAAAGCACTAGACCAATGGTACAGTTATAGTTAACGTTATAGCATAATATAGTAACAAAATAACCGTTGGGGTAAACGAATAGGGTAAATTATAAGAACCGCTACCTCTTATGAACTGTGAACAGCCTAAAATATGAGCTGTTCGAGAGTGGACTGCGCGCTGCGCTGGTAAGTTCAATGTTCCAATAGGGTTATTTATATGTTTAAGCATTCTTGATTGTGGACATAAGTGGCTTTGCATTCTTAAGCGTCGAGTTTATTAGTGAAAAGTTAATTTATCAGACGTGTCACCTATTTAACAGAACGCTTATTGTAAGGGGATCATCATAGGATCATTTCTCTCTCTCTGAAGTCGGTCCCTCATGTCTGAGGATCGTGATCAGCTTCAAGGTTGCATCTAGAGCGGATGATCTTCCTCCATCGGTTTCTGCGCGTAAATACCTTAAAGTAAATTACAACTTTTCATTCGCTGTAATAAATATTTATCTAACAACTCAGCGTAGCATTTTTAGTAGCTAGTTCGTAGACACCGCGCGAATTGTAGCATGTCACGTAGCAAAACTATAAATTGAAGTAACTTTGTGTTCACAATCTGGATAAAGTGGAGTGTTGAGCATCCACTTAGCATTAAGTTGTGAGCTCATTTGTTACTTTCAACTGTACTTAAAAATAGCCCCACTTAAAAAGAATTTGACTATACAGCTGGGCTAGTAGTTTAAGCGGTCACTATGTTTCTTCCTTCTGCGCTAAGTACTAAATAAATAAATAAATAAACTAAACATTTCGGATATCTGACACACAACATAATCTAGTCCCAAGCTAAGCAGATCTTGTATTATGGGTACTAAACAACTGATAGAAATACATAAACATACTTTCTTTTTGTAAATAAATACAAGTGTTGACTGGTAGAGAATGCCCTAGGCATTAAGTCCGCCAATGTATGTAAAGTGCATGAAGTATAAATAAATAAATAAATATTATACGTAGAAAACACCCACACTCGGAATCAAATATTTGTGAATCACACAAATAATATTTGGTAAAACCCGGGAATCTAACCCGAGACCTCTTGATCCGCAGCCGTATACGCTAAGACATACAAGGTAGTAGAATACAACATTCTATTTTTATAAGAAAATCTGATATAAAAACATAAATATAAGTTACATTTTGTATCAGAACACATTTTTCCTCTTCCTCAAACAGTGAAGGAAAAGTTTTAAGCTGTCCTACTGAATCTTAAAATATAGTTAGTCGTGTTTTAGTTACACCGAAACGTAAAACTAAGATAAAATAATAAATAGACTACACGTTTGAACTAGTGGTTTAAGTGGTCGCCACGTCACTTTCTACTACGCCAAATGCCCTGGGTTCAAAGCCCACTTGGGACAACACGTTGTGTGATCCAAAAATTGTTGTTCTGTGTCTGGGTGTTCTTTGTCTCCGTTTCATGTACTTTTGTAAAGTCCCCTACGACACAGGAATTCATTAGGCTGGAGTTGTCTTCTGTAAAAGAAAAAAACAATGTTTTAGAAGGAATGCCTCAGGAGTAAAGGAGCATATTATATTATTTAGGAGAAAAGAAGATTCATGCATAAGGCCTTGAGTGAAGGGATCTCAGCCGTCTATTATTATGTGCAATTCAAGATTTCCAAGCTGTGTTACTGCTTTTTGAGCCTTCACTCCTCCCAGAATCGGCAAATAACGTTTTCACTAGAATTATAACGACCTCAATAACCAAATCGAATAAATTGAAAACTAGTAATAGCTTGAGACATCCACGCAGGTACATCAGTTCCCAAATTAGATGTATTCTGAACTTTGTTTGTCAGGAGTTGGATGTCGGAAGCCGTAGATCGAACCAAGTGGCATGCAACAGTGGAGGTCTATATCTATTGGAGGGATGAACTTTGTCTATCTAACTAACTGACTAACAAGACAGCAGATAATTATAATTAAGTTATGTCAAGAAACATAATAATTCGTAATATAATAATAAATATTTCGGACATCTTACACACAACGCCATCTAGTCCCAAACTAAGCAGAGCTTGTATTGTGGGTACTAGACAACTAATATTAATACATAAACATTTTTTTTTTGTAAATACATACATATTATACATAGAAAAACACCAAGACTCTGAAACAAATACTTGTGGATCACACAAATATTTAGTCCGGGAATCGAACCCGAGACCTCTTGATCAGTAGCCGCAAACGCCAACCACTAGTCCAAAAAGGCAGTAAAAAATCGTAATATTGACCAGTTTTGGCTTAGCAGTTCAGTTTAAATGTCCAACAATATCATATTACGCAACGGTGTAACATTCACCCATACTTATAGAACTGCATGGGCGCACACAACTAGTTTGCATATCGTTGAACACTAACTCTAGTTCTGAATGACGTCTGTAAGTACCTGATGGTACAAAGTAGTAAAAATTGAGCTAGACATTCTTGTTTTAAATGTTCCAACAACTTCCAGATAGAGAGATTCTTTGACATTTTGTCAGGTTGTTCATATACTTATTTCTAACAGTTTTGTGACAGTGTGTGACTGCGGTCGCAGAATGATTGGAGCTTGGAAGTCCCAAAACCTTATTGGCAATTTTATTAGCTTGTTGGTGTGGTGATTCATCATCATCAACAGCCTTTAACAGTTCACTGTTGGACATAGGCCTGTCCTTTGAAAGGAGGTTTTGGCCTACTATACCACCCTGGCCAGACGGGTTGGTAAATAGTTTGTTTCAAGTTTTCCTTCTCTTGGCAGTGATATTAGCTGCTTATTTTGTTCCTTTAGTCGCCTCTTACGACACCAATGGAATGAATAGGGATGGTGACACTTTGTATTCTTAATCCGTCACCACACGGACTCTGTGTGGTGATTACTGACTCTGTTTGTTAAAATGAAGGTGGAAGGCGCAATTCCGATGAAGGACAAATAATTAAGATGAGCATGATCACTGGTTTTGAGTCCGGGTGAAGTTTATTTATATCAATAATTCAAAGCTGAAGAGTTTGTTTGGTTGAACGTGATAATCTTAGTAAGTACTGGCCCATTTTGAAAAAAAAATGTCAGTGTTACATAGGTCAGTTATCAAGAAAAGCCATGTATCATCACGCTACGACCAAATAGAGCGGAGCATCAATATAAAAAATATATGAAAGAACAACAACTTTCAAAATATTTTGATACTTTTAAAAAAAGGTTGTGTAGTGACTTCCATATACAGAGCAAGTGAAAAATATATAACAGTGCCATCTATCGAAAGAACACTAAACCACGAAGAAAACACGGAATAAACCACACGTAGTAACTACTAATTTTGAATTGCGATAGAGAAGTTTTTTCGCCGATTAGCATATTTACTACATGCCAACATCAATAGTTGGGCCGTGGCCGTGGCATGATCACCTCGCCTGGTCGGAGAATCCTCCCTTTATGCATTATACATAGGAAACAACCAAACTCCAAACTAACATTTTTAGATCAAACCCGATCGAACCCGAGACATCTTAATCTGCTGCTATTTAGAAAAAAAATTAGAAAAATTGAGTCATAAAACATAACTCTATTGTTATATTACATCAGCAGAGAATGAACCCCGAACCCCTGATTCAAGAGAAGCCTTTTATCGGCGTTCGGAAGCGAGTTCGAGTGCCACTTGTCACCCCTGACTGAATTATCGTTACTTTAACACAAAGGATTTAGGATAAAAGCCTTCGACGGTGAGCAAATTGTACTCTATTGCGTGGATGTACATTATGTATGTATGTAGATTCACTATTTTCGTGACACGGCCTTAAAGAATATTGTGACCTTTGTTTTGTAGCTAGCTTCTGAATTTAGTTGCGTTCCTGTAAGTGTATTTATAAAGAGATTGTTTTTGTATTTTGGAAGACGGTTACCATTTCATCTTATCTACATTTTTTTAATCATTAAATTCATTATAACGATGACTTGAAGACATGGCAGAGGAGGAGATCGAAAGTCTCCTGCTGTAGCTGAAGAGCTGTAATGATTTCATTATGAACGAGTCGTCTCTACCGGGGCAGTACTACCGTCTCAAAGAAGACAAACCTATCACAGCACAGCACTTTGCTGTTGTGTTTCATTGGTGACTGAAGTCCGGAGGCCCAATAATGCAGAAGCATCTCAGTGTGGGTCATCAGGTCTTGTGTTCAAATCACTCCAAAAATTTTCGAGTTTCGTTTTCTTGAGTTTTTGTGCATCTCCGTGCTATCACGAATTAAGAATACGAAGTGTCACCATCCCTATATATTCCATGGATGTAGTAAGACGTGACTAAGAGATCAAACTTCGTAGGTAAATATAACTGCAAAGTAACAGGAATTCTTGTAACAAACCCTTACAGCGGGTATAGTAGGACAAATCTTCTTTTCTAAGGTGAGATCTACCTCCAGTAGTCGATTGAAATTCGAAGAACCTCAATACGCGAAGGTTTTTCCCAAAATCCTATTTTTTTTTTAATTTTAAATAAATGAGCTGTCTACAACATGCAACTATCGATAAACATTGTGGTCACTTGTAATTCCAAAGATTAAAAACTCTTTCATTTTAAAAAAAAATATCCTTCACAATTTTTCCATATAACACAAATATTATTAAAACTATTAATTGAAAATCAACCTTATTTACTCTGTCATAATGCCTCAAATTGTAGAAAATCTTTCTCACTATAAGCCTTTCTGAAAGTTGATAAGTCAATAATTGAGTGGTTTCAGTTCATAAGCTTTTTGCGCTATCAACTTTTAAACGTTTATTTTTTGTCATTATAACAAAGAGTTTGTTTAAAGTATAAGGTTTTATTAAATTGTCGTAGTAAATGGAGATTTCAGTAATGACCTTCCATTTTTTTTGCATCTGACTTATTATAGATTGTCGAATCAGTTACTTAGAAGAACATAACTTAGAAGTAGCTACAACGAGAATCATTTTCAGCATACGTCTTTTATGACAAACTAACTTATGGCAGCGGCTTCGTTCATAAATCGATCATCGAGGTAAATAGTAGTTTAAGTTCTTCCTCAAGAATCAAATCCATGACAAATATTATTAAAATTGGTGGCGGTTTAGTGTGGCGTGAAAGCGTAACAGACAGACAGTTCGTCTCTCTCGAATCTCTTTTTTAATATAGGTTCGGAAAGAAATATCATCGTCATCAACAGCCTTTGACTGCCTTCTTGGTCTATTGGTTAGCGTATGCGGCTGCTGATCAAGAGGTCTCGGGTTCGATTCCCGGGTCAGACCAAATATTTGTGATCCACAAATGTTTGTTTCGGAGTCTGGGTGTTTTTCTATGTATAATATGTATGTATTTACAGAAAAAAGTATGTTTATGTATTTATATCAGTTGTTTAGTACCCATAACACAAGCTCTGCTTAGTTTGGGACTAGATGATGTTGTGTGTAAGATGTCCAAAATATTTATTTATTATTTATTTATATTTCAGTCCACTACTGGATAGGACTGAAATTAAGCAAAGGCAAAGGGTTCTCTGAATAGAATACATGAGTGAAGTCTGAATTATCCAAGCGATGAGAAAATTAACGTTTGTCGTATAAGAGCGCCGATGTGACCCAAGGTTTAGGATGAAAACTTCGGTTGTGGTTATGTACAAGTAAATTTAATATTTGTACAGATTGTTTACACAGATCACTTGACAGATGTATTAACAACATAAAATAGAAGGTGCGAAGAAGAGGAAAGGAAAGATAAACTATGTACACAAACTAATTACAATCAATAATTTCAATTGAGAAATAATTATAACTGTACACAAGATATCTCGAGAGGAGAAGTCTCTTGGTCTTCTTCTTCATAAATGACAAAGTGTGCCGATGTCGACAATTCTGCCAATGTCAAGTGCGATGGGACTACGTGGGTTTTATTACAAAAAAAAGTAAATTGACAACATTAGTAGTGGACTGAGTGTGGGGCTTAAGTCTCTTGTTATAATTATCGATTTTTCACTTGACACCAAAAGTCTCATATGACGTTTTATTTTCCTTAAACTTTGATTTAACTGAAATGAGGTGAAGGAAGAAAGAGTCTGTATGTGAAGGCTAAAATAATGATCTATGGTGATGGAAGAAGGAGCCTACAGTTGCGTTGCATAATGTATCTACCAAACATACTTGTTTTCATGTTTTAACTGCTGTGCTTGACTTCTGAGGTTCAAATCCTCCGTCGGACCAAATGTTTGTGTGATTTGCAAATATTTGTTTCCGGATTGGGTGTTTTCTATGTATTATGTTTTTATTTAAAAAAAAATGTATGTTTATGTTTTTATATCAGTCGTCTAGTACCTATATTACAAGAGTTCTGCTTAGTTTGGGACTAGATGGCGTTGTGTGTTATATGTTCGAAATTTTTGATTAATTTATAATATAATTCTCGTATTACGTTGTTGCATACGATGACCTATCTAATCGAATCTATTCTAAAATATATGTATAGCTGGTATACCTAAGATCATCAAGAACCCATAATGTTCCACTACTGAAGTCGGCTCTCCTCTCATGAGAGGGTTTAGACCATGTGTATCTAAACTGGCCGAGTGCGGATCCGAGAATGGTAAAACAAACGTTGTGCTGTGGCAACTTAATTTTACAGTTGGCTGTTGTAAGCAATCCCAAGACCTTCAAACTAAGCTTCACGAGTGGTATCTTCTGATAACAATCGGTACTGATCGCTTAAAGTAACCGAATCATGCCTAAGATATGATAATACATCACCAATCGGAGTATGATTGAAATTGTCATAGACAAATTTGCTTATGTCAGCTAGTTCTCTTAAACATATAAATCTAAATTATTCAAGTTACAAATTATTCTACCCTTTGAGCTATACTTGCTTTAATCCAGACAATGAAGGTGAACAAACTTAGTAAGAATACTTGGCTCGACTACTTCAATGCAAGAGGAGCTATCTGATCCCGAGGCAGCAGATCGGCACGTTCTGATGCCAGATAATGGGTCGTCTGCGAATATTACGGGCCATCACGATTAGATACGTTAAACTTTAGTTAAGCAAGATTATATTTGAGGTTTTGTTTCGATGTAACGGACTTCTCATGTAAGTTTTATTAATGCACAAACTGTTTATACTTTTTTAATTGAGTACCAGTAAGATTTTATAGCATTGACGTTTACTTATATTTCTAATGCGGAAATTGTCTTTTTAACCGCCTTCAAAAAAAAGGAGGAGGTTCTCAATTCGTCGGAATCTTTTTTTTTTATGTATGTTCAGCGATAATTTTTTTTGCATTGGAATGGGCGTAGCTTACAGGTGGTCCCATCGTCACCATATCGGGATTTGATGGTGGGATCCCAAGGAAATCGAGTGTTCTCAAATATCATAGGCACAATGTCGCGATTTGGGTACTCGGAATAGTTTTTCATTGAAGTCGGTTCCTTTTTGTTAAAATTATTATATAAACAAAGCGCCATCAAAAGTTTAGTTGTTTCGAAAATCTGATAAACTTTGTTTTTGGCATCTCTGTTCAATTCCAACATGGAATGATGGATGGATTGGATTGGATGGATTCCAACATGGAGTCACGTGATCAAAACAAAATATTAACCAATCAAACAAGAGAATAGAGAAACAGAACAGAGAATATAACAGAAAACGAAAAACGCTTGCAACTTGGCTAGGGTCTCAGCTCTTTACTACAAGCCCACCAAAACTTTCTTGTAGAATATTTAAGTTTCTTTGGTCAAATCATTCCTTTCAAGCGCCTCTGACAATGAAAGAATTATATACATTATCTTAGCGATTTCCATGAACACAAGTTTACGAAACATAACACTATAAATAAATAAAGTATCTTATAAACAATAACTATTTATAAATAAACAGTAATTAGATACAATGTGAGAAAATATTCTGTTGTGATTTCTCTGCTTTGAAAATACAATTTGATTCATCTGTTAAGATGAACAAGGCAAGTAATGACAAATTAATGATGGTATAAAAGTAACGTATAGTTGTTTTTTATTTAGATACAATACAGACTTGTTGCGAGTTCCTTGTTTTGTGGTGCTTTATAATATTCTATTTGTTATTTGAATGTATAATTAATATTACTTTTTATACTATCAATCTTTAGTTTAGCTTTGAAAACAAAAATAATTGACTTATAACGTTTATAAGTTCACCATAATAGTGTATATCAATATTTACAAATGAGGACGTTCAGTGTTTTAATATTTTATTTTTATATGAAAAGTTTTGTGTGTGAGTACTTTTAAAGTTTTTAAAAATTACAATGTAAGTTTTTTTTTTTTTTTTATATAAAACGCCTGCCAAAGTGACTTTACTATGCCTGATGGAAAGCATGAGTAAAATCCATAAGTGGGGGTCGCCATACTCACTGCAAATGCAAGCAGTATGGCGAACCACATTATGGCGGCCTAGTGAGATGCTTTTTCACGCCCCGCTTAAAGGACCCGGGATCATAGTAAGAAGGAAAAACATGAGCTGGTAGTGAGTTCCAGTGTTTAACCGCTCGGCACAAGAAAGAAGACCCGAACCGCTTAGATCTGGAGCGTATGTCTTCCACTCTGAAGGGGTGACTTCGATGGCCAGATCGTGTTGTTCTGTAACGCAAATATTTGTTTCGGAGTTTGTTATATGAACATTATTTTCATTAAAATGTGCATTCTTTTATTAGAGTATTTTGAAATAAATCCTATTTCTAATTTAATTTCCTACTATTTTCTGATAAATACAAAACACGTTACTTATTGATTTATATTTTGGTTTCTGTAACTCCAAATTTTAAATAAATCTTTGCAAAAGAAGATAATGAGAAAAAACTTTTAAAAATGATACGAGCTTTTTAGAGTGCGACAAATAACACTTTTACTTTACTTTGCTTATCGAAAAAAGCTCGTATTATCGGAAACCAGTCAAATGTCAGTCAGTATTTTTTCTTATTACCTACTATTTCTAATCGTATGTTCCAGTTAGAATTAAACATGTAATAGCATCCAAACAAACAAGTTTTCACTAAACTATTCTGACTCAAATAATAATATTCTTTGACTGCCTTGTTGGTCTAGTGGTTGGCGTATGCGGCTGCTGATCAAGAAGTCTCGGGTTCAATTCCCGGGTTGGACCAAATATTTGTGTAATTCACAAATATTTATTTCGAAATTTTTTACGGTGTTTTCTATGTATAATATGTATGTATTTATTTTTACAAATAAAAAGTATGTTTATGTATTTAGATAGATAATATAAGCTTTGTTTAATTTGGGACTAGATGACGTTGTGTGTTCGAAATATTTATTATAATGTATTTATTCTTGTGCAGCTGAGGAAATCCGTTCATGTGGCATTGACAGAGCACCTGGAACGGTGTCGGAAGGAACCGCTGACATAGAATGGTATCCATGGATGGGCTTATTAATATATCCATATGGTAAGCATCTTTATTTTCTAAAATGGATAAGAAGTGCATGTATACTGGTACAGTGAGACTCATATTTATTGAAGTTATAGTAAAGGAGACAGTTCTTTTTTATATTTAAGTTACTAAAATGACTCTACTCTGCTTGATGAAAGGCACGTATAGAATCCAGGAGTAGGGGCCACCATGCTCATTGTGAGGGTAGGCAATGTAGCATGGTGAACCATACGATGGCGACCTGGTTAGATAATTCTGCATGATTAGGCCTCCGGTCTCACACTCCCTAACGAAATACGACAGCAAGAATGCTGTCATTATTAGGATGGTCTTCTGTGTGAGGGTAGTACTGCCCCGGTAGAGCCGGCCTATTCGTGCTGAATCAGCGTGGATATACTACATACTATAAAATAATTATAAGGTGGTTTTTATAAAGGTCGAAGTGTGGAATCACATATGTTAACTTTTTATGATTATTTATTGTAAGCTATGGACTCTAATATCTGCATATTAGAGTCCATACCAATATACCGATTTTTCTATTTTCGATGAAAATAAATAATAAACTACTTATCTAATAACGAAATGTTGGAATTGCAATTTTTTTTGTTTTATATTTTTGCCTCAAACAGATACGAAGGAAGAAATGCCACAGACTTCTACAGTGGTTCTAATAACTAAACAACTGGCGCTAGCAACTGCTTTAGAAATAGACAAATTTTCGAAGGTTGATTTCAGGTAAGTAAAAATTTATGATAATTTTTTTAGCTGTTTTTTTTTTTAATTATAATGAGCCAAACGAACCCATGGAACAGTGCAAGATGGTAGTTACCGACATTCAAAGAATTTAAACTTGAGTATCCGAAGTGAATTGCTCCTCTTTTAATCCTCTGAGATCCAAGAATTGTTTTGTCTATTAGCAAAAGCTTTCGGCTTCGCCTACGTGTTATTGTGATGTATGACTTTGATTGCCTTTTCACCACCATCGGGGTGGGATTTTCCAAAATCATACCAAATTTCAGCTTCCTGCACCCAGTTGTTTTGGATGTGCAGTCGGTTATTACTAACCAACGGAACAATTTTATATATTACAAATTGATGATTTAAAGAAAATATCAATGGTTTTCTGTGCCGTTATGCTTTACGAATTCGTAAATTATTCAGCTCCTTCTCCTTCACCAGTTATTTACCTATTGATCTCGTTGGGGGTTCCAACACAGTGTAATTTTTACCAAGTGTTCGTGGGTCATAGCTGTTGATTCTGGTGTACAGTAGCTACAGTACTGGGCATGTGAGTGGAATTTGTCCTAACAAAAATTGTTGGCAAATATTCCGATCGTGGTAGTTTTATACGTAGATTAAAGTCGACGTATATTTGATCACGTAAATATTAGTAAAAATGTCCCAAAATTAAAGTCAAATTCTTGCTGCTTGAAATATCCGTCGACATGTCTTCAAAGTTTCATAAGTCCTCTTCGCCATTTGAATGCTTTACTTTTCTTTAAGTTTTTGTGTAAAGTAACTTCAAAATTTACAACAAACAGCTGGTTTGATTTTAACGGAACTTTCACGTGTAGGTGACTGTTGACATAAGAAGTAACTTAGGATAATTTTTTTTCAGACTACTCATGATTAACGACAATAACCGCGGGTAACACCGAGTGACTCAACTAGTAGTATAATAAATTCATAAGTCTATCTGATACGCTTTCACAGCTCAATCCAATGAAATATGACATAGACAACTGCCTCGTTGATCTAGTGGTTGGCGTATGCGACTGCTGATCAAGAGGTCTCGGGTTCGATTCCTGGGTGGGACCAAATTGTTTGTGTGATCCGCAAATATTTGTTTCAGAGTTTTTTTTTTAAAAGAGAACTCCCGCATTAGGAATATAAATCCTGTGTACCGGGGGACTTTACAAACATACATGAAACGGACACAAATAACACCCAGACTCAGAACAAGAAATTGTGAATCACACAAAGTGTTATCCTACGTGGGATTTGAACCCACGACACTTGGCGCAGTACGAAGCGGTGTGGCGACCGCCTAAGCCACTTTTTTTTTTTTAACGTGTGGAAATCCCTACGGACTGTCACCCCGCCTGGGGTTTACGGCGGGGTGGTGTGTCGGACTCCAACCGACTAAAACCACACGGTGTGACCTCTCTGCGCCTGTGTTTAGGGAGGGGCCAGAGTATTATCTCCTTCTGGACCCCTCCCGGCGCCAGCCCGCACTGTTGCGGGCACCGTCTCGGTTTTATATTCTCCGTTTGGGCAGCGTCCGGTCACACGCGGACGTCGCCCCCTCACGGCTGGACCTCCTAAGCCACTAGGCCAACCGTGCAGTCAGTTTAGGTATTTTCTACGTATATTACGTATGTATTTACAAAAAAAAGTATGTTAATGTATTTATATCAGTTGTCTAGTTACCCATAATACAAGCTCTGCTGAGTTTGGGAACTAGATGGCGTTGTCTGCAAAAATGTCCGATTGGAATTATTTATTTATAAAGATACTTTGATTCTTGAGAAAGGAATTAGCCTACTTTTTACCGCAATATCCATCATACAAGTGGGTGGAGCCGGGGCCAAAAGTTAATTTACCGCCTGTAATTGCCACTTCTGGACATAAAACTCTGTTAAGAACCAGTTTCTTATTAATGTTTTTTTATATTTTAGGGAAAAATCACGTGTCGTCTTAGGCCATAACTGCAGTAACGGGCCTCACCTTCGTGTGGTAGAATATGTCTACCATCCTGACTTCAATAACAACTATTACAGTGCGCTGGCTATGGTACAGATCAAAGGAACTGTAAGACAAGGTCAATTATCTTTCTTTATTATCTTTTAACTTTTCTTAGCTATTTCGGTAACATTAAGTAACTAGAGAGTAGTGTTTACTGCCATATTGGACGGTTAGCGTAATGTGACTGTTGACCGAGAGGCTTGGGTTCAATGCACTGGTCGAGTCAACAATGTTATTGTTTTTTTTACACGCTTTATATTAGCTTCACCTATATGTATAAGAACCGACTCCTTTGGGTGCGGTTTTCACTCACTTTAAACGGTCTGATTTCGTCCAAAATTTGTAGATTTGTTGAGGACCGTTGACAATACACTAATTTAAAAAAAATAAGTAAAAAAAAAGAAAATGTTTAAACGAATCATTTTTAGTCTAGAAAAAAAATGTTTTTAAAGACTAAACAAACAGTGCTTTCTGAAAATATTTCAATAACGTCGCCCCACACTTTTTACATTAAAATTATTTTTTACTTTTTAGATTAAAAGCGTGTTTGTTTAGTTTCTTAGCAAAGTGACTCTATTCTTCCTTGATGATAAGCATGAGTAGAATTAAGGAGTATGAGCCACCATGCTCATTGTGAGTACATACAATGCAGCATGGTGACTCACACCATAGTGACTCGGGCGAGGCGGTCGTCGTTGGAAGTCAGTGTCCTCAAATATACAGACAACTAGTTCAATCTCCAAACTCCAGTTTGCTCTCAGGATTGCGGAGGTCCAATGCCAATCGCTCTGTGTAAAAACTGAAATTCAGGTAAAACCGATTGAACTAGTAGCCGACCACAAATTGTCTTGGAAATAATAAAGGCTAGGAAGAAGAAGAAGAAGATTTGACTTTGGTCCCTTTATAACTGTAGAATAATTTCAGTGTATTCACTTGACTACATATTTAAATGTGTTTTTCAGAAATAATTCCAATCTGTTCACCTCCAACGGTATTTGAAGAACCCGATATCTACGCGATGACTTTAAAACATGGTAATTCAAGACTTATGTACTACTAGCTTTCGTCCTCGACTCCGCCCAAGGTTGTCGGTTACCGCGGTAAAAATTAACCTGTGTAGCTTCAGACTATCGGTGTTCTAAAGTTTCATTTCAATTGGTTCAGTACTATTGACGTGAAAGCGCGACAGACATACAGACAGAGTGACTTTCGCATTACAATATAAGTAAGGATTTTGGACTAATTTTAAATTATCGTTACATGTTTATTAGTAATGTTTATTCCTATTACAAATTTATCATTTTTAAAATGCAAAAAAAATCCTTGCAGTCCGTTCACAAGTTTTTAACCGACTTAAAAAAAAGGAGGAGGTTCTGAATTCGTCGGAATCTTTTATTTTTATGTATGTTCAACGATAATTTCCTCGTTTATGAACCGATTTCAAAAATTATTTTTGCATTGGAATGAGCGTAGCTTACAGGTGGTCCCATCGTCACCATATCGGGCTCTGATGATGGGATTCCAAGGAAATCGAGGGAACTCCTCAAATATCATATGCACAATTGTCGCAATTTTGGTACTCGGAATAGTTTTTCTTTAAAGTCGGTTTCTTTTTGTTAAAATTATTTGACTTTCTATGCGATGCAAACAAACAAGCACCTATTTGTTTTCTTAGTAACATATACTTTGTTGTAGATTGCTCTAGTGCGATGGTCAGGGTCTACAAAATGGAGTATGTAGATTTAAACGATTGCAGAGATTATTACAGGAGAAATGACGTGAGTGACCTTTTATATATTTTGACTAGCTAGTCACGCGGTGATACCCACTGTTGTAGTTATAAATCGCGAGTAACACCGCGCAGCGAAAGCTAGTCTATTAAAAAATAGCCTAAGTTACTCCTTAGGCTATTTTTTATGTTGTCCGTGAGGTGACGGATTAAGAACACAGAGTTTCACCACCCCTATTCATCCTGCGGGTGTCGTAAAAGGCGACTAAGGGATAAACTAGGCAAGACAACATCAATGCAAAGAGAAGGAAAACTTGAAACCAACCCTATACCAACCCGTCTGGCCAGCGTGGTATAGTAGGCCAATACCTCCTTTTTAAGGAGAGGCCTATGTCCAGCAGTGGACTGTTAAAGGCTGTTGATGATGATGATGACGCTTTAGGTCATCAGCTTTCTGCTAGTGAAGTCGGTTCAGCCGTTTCAGAGATTAGCCGGAGCAAAGATTCAGAGGCCACGTTAAGTAGTCAGTCCCGGTGGCTATCATAAGATGACAGTCGTGTAGCTTAGTTGGAGGCCTTCGAGCGGCTTAATGACACCTAACTGTAAGATTACGTTGCCACTACGATTTGTTGGCAGTCCCCAACTCGCACTCGGCTAGCGTGGGGACGTATGGTCTTAACAATTTCAAACCTTAAGTAGCCACTCAAATTACTAATATTAAATTTTCTGATTAAAAATACTTACATCATAAATAGCCTTTAACAGTCCACTGCTGGACATAGGCCTCTCCTTAGAAAGGAAGTTTTGGACTACTCCAAAACGCTGGCCAGACGGGTTGGTATAAGGTTAGTTTCAAGTTTTCCTTCTCTTTGCATCAATGTTGTCTTGCGTAGTTTATCCCTTAGTCGCCACACGGACATTAAAAATACCTATGATCTAACATTACCTTTTTTTTTTTTTATATATAGCCTACCAAAGTGACTCTACCCCGCCTGATGGAAAGCATGAGCAGAATCCAAGAGTGGGAGAAACCACACATCATTGCTGCGAATGCAGACAGTAAAGTATGGCGGCCCACACTATGGCGGCTTCCACCTCCTTGCGTCGTTCTCCTCAGTTCTGAGGGTCGTGACCCTCACTTGCTAAAATTTTGTGAATGGCGGTTCGCCACTTGTGTCGATTCCGGGCAGCATGGCGGCTTAGTGAGATGCTTTTTCACGCCCCGCTTAAAGGACCCGGGATCATAGTGGGAAGGAAACACGTGAGCTGGTAGCGAGTTCCAGCTTTTGACTGCTCGGCATAAGAAGGAAGTGCCGAACCGCTTCGTTCTAGTGCGTATTTCCTCCACCCTGAAGCGGTGACTTCCAAGTCCAGCACGCGTTGTCCTGTAAAGGAAGGGAGAAGGAGGGACCACTCACCATGGTAAAGGCCATAGAGGACCGCCATGGAAGCGATGTCTCTCCGCAACTGCAGATGCTCCAGGAACTCGGTAGTTTCGGGATTGTCAATAATGCGGATTGCTCGCCGCTGCAACCGGTCGAGAGCGTCAAGTAAATATTGCGCGGATACATCGCAGAGGTGAGAACAGTACTCCACGCAGGATCGAACCTGGGTCTTGTAGAGAAGACACAGATGCCCCGGCGAGAAAAACCGTCTCACCTTGTTTAGCACACCGAACTTTCGCGAGGCCGCCTTGGTGACGCTCTCTATGTATTCCTGTCGGTTGAGATCCCGGCAAATATCCATACCCAGGATACCGAGCTTGTCCTGCATTGGCAGTTGAGTGTTCTGGAAGGTGAGGAGGGGAAGGAACGGAGATTTTTTTGTAGTGAGCGCGCACACCTGTGTTTTCTTGGCGTTGAACTCGACCAGATTCTCATCACCCCATTGAGAAATATGGCTCAGAACCAGGTCGAGCTCAGCGACAAGCTTCCTTCGTTTTTCCTCAATATCTGCCGTTTTAGCAGATGGTTGTCCCAAATAGCGACCATGTACTGTGCTGTTGTCTGCATAGCAATGTATGTTGCCGAGTGTTAACATATCATTGATATGCAGAAGAAACAGCGTGGGCGACAAGACGGAGCCCTGAGGTACACCTGCGTTTATCCGTTGAAAGTCGGAGACCGCGCCGTCGCATAGGACTCTAATGCGACGTTGATGAAAAGCGGCTATCCAGCTGCAGAGTTTGGGAGGCAAGCCGAATGCGGGAAGCTTGGAGAGAAGCGAACGGTGCCAGACCCTGTCGAAGGCCTTGGCCATATCGAGGCTGATGGCCAGAGACTCCCCGTGCCTATCCATAGCCTCACCCCAGAGGTGTGTCATGCACGCTAGAAGATCACCTGTGGAACGGTTCGGTCTAAAGCCGTATTGACGATCATTTAACAAGGAGTGATCTTCTAGGTAACGAACTAATTTCTTTCTTTCTTTCTTTTTAAAAGACAACTCCCGCATTAGGAATATAAATTCCTGTGTGGCGGGGACTTTACAAACATACATAAAACGGACACAAAGCATACCCAGACTCAGAACAACAAATTGTGAATCACACAAAGTGTTGTTTGTCCTACGTGGGATTTGAACCCACGACACTTGGCGTAGTAGGAAGCGGCGTGGCGACCGCTTAAGCCACTAGGCCAACCGTGCAGTCATTGCATGCAATTGGCTGTTAATTATACGCTCAAACACCTTACAGAGAATGAAGGTGACAGCTATAGGTCGATAATTGGCCGGATCGGAGCGGTCGCCTTTTTTAGGGACGGGTTGGACATTCGCCTCTCTCCAGACCTCCGGGACAATTCCTGAGGAATACGACAAGCGGTATAGGTGCGTCAGTACAGGAGACAACTCCGGTGCACAGTTCTTAAGAACCATCGCTGGAATACCGTCGGGTCTACTGGCTTTCCGGACGTCGAGAGACCGCAGCTCCGCAAGGACTTCCTTTTGCCGGATACGAATATCCCGCATTTCGGAGTCGCAGTTTGGAATAGTAGGCGGATTCACGCCACGGTCGTCGATTCGGGAGTTAGCCGCAAAGAGATCAACAAGCAGTTGCGCTTTGTCTTGCGGCTGGTGGGCCAGTGTTCCGTCTGAATATTTCAGCGGTGGTAGAGAGGGCCGGCAGTGGTTAGCCTGCACGGATTTGGCCAGTCGCCAGAACTTACGACTACCGGTAGGGTGTGCGACGAGTTCTTGGCCGATCCGTGCAATGCGCTGGGCATCCGCTCTTTTGTAAGCCCTCTTGCATTCCCTGGTGGCTTTATTGAACGCTGCTTTAAGACGATCAACGTCAGGGTCACCATGTGCGCGAGCCCTGGTCCATGCGCGGTAGGTGGATTGCTTATGTGAGACTGTGTAGGCGCATTCGTGATCGAACCAGGGGCGAGTCCGTGCGCCAACGACCTCACTGTAGGGAATGTAATATTCCATACCAACAGTGATTTCGTCAGCGACGGCAGATGCACTCTGCGATAAGTCCCTACCTCCAAAGCAGCGTTGAGCTCAAGGGATGGAAGCAAAATAATCCCGCATACCATCCCAATCTGCTGACGAGTAATGCCATAATCGTCGCCTTGCTGCCACAGGTCGTGGAGGAGCAGCATAAGGCACCGCAGTGGACACCAGGCAGTGGTCGGAGGATCCCAGAGGGGCGAGAACCGACACACAGTACTGCGCTGGATTACTCGTCAGCAGCAGGTCTAGCAAGGAGGGCGCTTGACTAGTTATGTCTGGTATAATGGTGGGCTGGAGTACCAGCTGGGTTAGGTCATGCGTGAGAGCGAATGCGTGGACGGTTCGACCCACGTGATCAGTTCTGGAAGATCCCAACCAGGACTCATGGTGGGCGTTAGTCTCCCAGAACTACCAGTTCGGCGGTCGGAAACTGTTCCCGCGCTTTATCCGCTGCCTGACTCAGGTGATCAAAAAGACGGGTTGTCTCACAATCTCCGGTTGTTCGAATTTTGGTCCAATTAGAAATTAATGTTTTTAAATCACGAAATTTCAATTTTAAACATGTTAAGTCAACTTGTAATTGAGATAAAAACAGTTTCTTTTTCCTAAAAAAAAATTTGGTTAGGACAGTTGCAAAGGACGTCTTCGTTACAGTTTGCGATCTCTAATAGGATATCTTTAAAATCATACGTTTGGTTTAAAACCCTCCATATTTGGTATTTTTTTCAGTTGGACGTCGAGAGTCTATGGCCGAAACACGTTTCATGCGCTAAAAGTTTAAAAGGTGGCAATTGTTTGTGGAGAAGTGGTACTGTACTTGTTACCAAACAACAGGGTAAATGGCGATTGGTAAGGTTTTCATATTTAACTTTTCAAAATTGATTTTAAGCATAAACCAAAAAGATTATGTATGTCATCATCATCATCATCAACAGCCTTTTACAGTCCACTGCTGGACATAGGCCTGTGCTTTGAAAGGAGGTTTTGGCCTACTATAGCACGCTGGCCAGACGGGTTGGTATAGAGTTGGTTTCAAGTTTTCCTTCTCTTGTATTTATTTATGTACAAATTCTTAAATTTGCTTGGAGTTATATTGTAGAATCGGACTTCCCAACTTTTTTTATATTTAAGCCTACCAAAGTGACTCTACTCTGCCTCATGGAAAGCATGAGTAGAATCCAGGAGTAGGGGTTATCATCCTCATTGATCCTTTGATTTGACTTGATTGGCCTGATCAGATAATTCTGCAGAGGCCGGAAGAATGATGCATAGTGATTGAGCTTCCGGTCTCACACTCACCAACGAAATTAGTAAGTATTTTCGATCACATACACAGAACACCATCCTAATAATGACAGCATTCTTGCTGTTGTATTTCATTGATGAGTGTGAGACCGGCAAAAACTGACCAGGCCGTCATGGTATGGGTCACCATGCTGCATTGCCTACCATGAGGATGATGACCCATACTCCTGGATGCTACTTTTACTTTCCTTCAGCCAGAGTAGAGTCACTTTGGTGAGCTTACTAAGCGGCTACTAAGTCTACCAGTAGAGATGAGAACAGGTTTGAAAATCACCAGGGTGGCACTGGGTGATACAAGGTGATGTCAATTAGAGTAAGACCAATACATATGTTATTTCCAGCTAGGAGTCGGCGTATATGGTCCTGGGTGTGAAGCTCCATCTCGGTTTCTAGATTATGGCAGGTACCACAATTGGGTAGCCAGTTCGATTTCCAGAATTGGGAGAGTAGCTGTCACTAGAATGGATCCAGGTCATCTTATATTGCGACGATGTAAGAAATACAGATCACTTCTGTTAAATGTGTTTACATTTATAGATATTTTCACATGTAGATATCGTAATGGCCGATAAGCAAATGGGCAGTAAATGACGTTATTCTGCCAACTATGTTGGCTGCACGGTTGGCCTAGTGGCTTAAGCGGTCGCCACACCGCTTCCTACTGCGCCAAGTGTCGTGGGTTCAAATCCCACGTAGGATAACACTTTGTGTGATTCACAATTTGTTGTTCTGAGTCTGGGTGTTATTTGTGTCCGTTTCATGTATGTTTGTAAAGCCCCCCGTGACACAGGAATTTATATTCCTAATGCGGGAGTTGTCTTTTTAAACAAAAAAAAAAAAAAAAAAATTTGGGTAATCAGCCCCCTAGACAAGTTGTAAACGGTTTACGTATTCTATTCTCTATTTTCTTGTTTCAATGACTAATTTCACTCAGTCACGTGATCAAAACAAAATGTTGAGCAATGAAACGAGAGAAAAGAGAAAAGCAAAAAAATAGAATAGAAAACGAAGTACGTTTGTAACTTGGCTAGGGGGGCAGGACTACAAAAGATAAGTAGAAAAGGAGAAAAGAAAATAGTAAGAAAAGGAAAATTGTTAATGCAATTGAATTGACAATTGGAATTGTAAAGAATTGCTTGAGCAAGTCGGTTTAGAGACCTGTAAATCTTTTCTATTGAGACCTGAATTGTGTACCGATATTTAATTTCATTTTTTTAAATCCTCAGCTACAGAACACATACAAAGATATGGGCCATGTGACATAGAGGAAGTCAAAGATGAGATTTATAGTGAATTAACTACAGTTTTCCCGACACAAGAATTGAGGAATGGCACAGTGGGCACAGCCTACTACAACGTAAATATTTTCAAACTATATTTTTTTAAGACTTATGTAATATATTTACAATAACATACGACCGTCAAATAATTCCTCCGTATCATCGTCTACCGGTAGCGTCCTCGAAAGACTAGCTGCATTGCCATGTTGAATGGCAATGCTAATTCTCTATAACAGAAAAAGGCCAGACTTTTGGTCACGAGAAGCATCAATCAGTTGCTTTGATAATTCTTTATTTATTTCTCCATACAAAATTCATTGAAATATTCAGACTGGTTTGTAACAACAAAAATAACTGGCTGAAAACAATGACTGTTTGTTCAGTAAACATAAACAGTGTTGGTTTTCATTCAAATATTTGTTCTACATGAATCTAACCTACGATCTCTAGTTTAGCATTTATGAATTAGTATTAAAACTTTACTAAATCTTATTCTCAGTTGTCTTTGTGTTATTTTGATGTAATGAGCATCACATTAATAATCCTTCATATAAATGCGTTCAGTAGTTTTTTTTTGCATGAAAAACTAAAACACGTTGATATATTCACATATCCCTCCTCATAAGCTTTCGCATTTTGCATATGTAGGATGTATATTTGTTGGTCTTGTGGTTGGCGTATGCGACTGCTGATCAAGAAGTTTCGGGTTCGATTCCCAGGTCGGTCCAAATGTTTGTGTGATCCGCAAATATTTGTTTCGGTCTTTTCTATGTGAAATATGTAAAAAAAGTACGTATTAATATCAATTGTCTAGTACCCATGATACAAGCTTTGCTTAGTTTGGGACTAGACGATGTTGTGTGTCAGATGTCCGATATATTTATTTATTCTTTGTTTCATTACTTGCATCGCTAATAAACAGAAAGTTTTATTTTTAGTTGACACTGTATTCAAGATCTGATTATTCTTGCATCATATTACGTATACGGCATAAAGGCAAATTAACCACCAAATCATCACTCAAACTCCACAAATGGTGCCACAGTCCGTACATGATGTGTGGTTCTACAGATTCCACGTCAATATTTTTCAACGTTGAAATAAATTTTGAGCAGCAACTGGAATACAACGTCAGAGCTTTTGGAAAAGAGTTTAAGTATGTTGATGCAAAGAGAATTATATATTACCTTAATCAGAGAAAAACACATCCACCGATGCCGTGGGACATAAAGGATGGTATTCCTTGGCAGGATTACAACCAAGGATAATACGTACAGTTCAAGAACTTGTTTAACGTATCAAGTGTACACCCTCTACTATACAGTTTCCCTATCATGTTTTCTCATCATTTCATGGTTGTCTGTAAGAGATTGTCTGACAGCTGTAAGGTCTCTGATTGTACCTATATACCTAGTTTTAAGTCCTTTTGTACCTGGTGTGTAATAAAGTTTTATTGATATCCTTTTCTTTATTAAATCAGTAATTATGTTATCTTATACCAAGGTTGCCTGGAAGAGATTACCTTTGGCAATAAGGCCGCTTTTTGGACACAATATATCTGACATTTCATTTCAAACTGCCTCGTTGGTCTTGTGGTTAGAGTATGCACCTGCTAATCAAGAGGTCTCGGGTTCAAATCCCGGGTCGGGCCAAAAAGTGTTTTTGGGATGTTCTTAGGAAATTCCTAATAGCTGCCCGGAGTTTTGATGTTTGGCGGTGATTCCCCCTCGTGCCTCGAAGAGCACGTAAAGCCGTCGGTCCCGGTTATCATGAACATCTATGGCAATTGTTATTGGGAAGTTAGTGCCCTCAAATATACTGACAACTAGTTCAATCTTCGAATTTCAGTTCTCCCTTAGGGTTGCGGAGGTCCGATGCCAGTCGCTCCGTGGAAAAACTGAAATTCAGGTAAAACCAGTTGAACTAGTAGCCGACCCCAAAATAAACTTAGAATAATGGCTAGGAGGATGATGATATCTGATATTTCATGTACTCTATTGTAACTGTAATTTGGTGTACAAATAAAGAGTTCCAATTCAGTTCTATTCTAAGAGAGTGCTAAGTAGGACTACGTTCCATCTCTTTGTGGTAACGGTTTAAGAGTGCCGAGTGTCAACCCCCCAATTTATTCCGTAGGTATCATAAGGCGACTAAGGGAGCCAACATCGCAGGACACCATTACCGTAAAGACAAGGAAAACATTCAACAAACCGATGTGGCAAGTCTACCAGAGATCTATGACCAGCAGTGGACTGTTAAAGTCTGTTGATGATGATATGATGAGCACATTTATGTCAGTAGTTATCCGCTTTCGGTAAAACTTTTACAGATTAGTATGTGCAATTTATATTAAATTTAAATATTTAGATTTCAAATCACACAAACATTGGTAGGTTTTAATGTTGTTTAGATATTTTTAATGAAACTAATAATCACCAAGTAGTCAAAATTCATAACCATAATTAATTTTAATGATAAGCGACAACATTAATATAAATAAAAACCTATTGCTCATTCGTTTTTATATAATGTTGATAATGTGCTGTTCTTAATTCAATATTCCAAACTGAATATCCAAAACTCGAAAGTAACTGTGTCTGTCTGTCTGTTAAGCAGGCACCACACTTCGCTATGCGCTATTCGTTATGCGGGTTATTCGCGCGCATACGGCGAAGTGTGGAGAGTATATTCGTTTCGTTCACTATAAAAATGACAATGACACATCTCTACAACACACATATTTGCCTTATTTGATGCTTATTTGGCATACCAGTTCGAAGTGTGGATGGCATGTTTGTTGTTTGGGCGAATACGGCGTAGACACATAACGAATAGCGCATAACGAAGTGTAGTGCCGGCATTAGGGTTTGACGGCTAATCTACTGCACCGATTTCTATGGCATTTAACATGAAGATACTCTGATCTTAGAGGAAGGATAGGTATAGGCTGCTTTTTACTGTAACAATCGACATACCCGCGGGTGGATTTGTTAATGCATAAAATAGTCTGAAAACATGAGAGCATATATTGTAAACAAAATTTGACTGTTTAAGTATTCTTATGAAATTGAAACCTTTGTTTAAATAACGAATACCTTTCTGATTACGATTCAAGATCATGATTTAATTATATCGTCCTAATGAAGCGTATTGATGACACCTATAGATTGTGACCTGGCTGTAATTTATTAAATAATAATACAGATGTAAAATAATAGACAAAACAAATTCTACTTTTCTGTGGTATAGTAGTTAGTGATCCTAACTGCTACGTCAGAGGTCGTGGGCTTGATTCTCACCAAGGATAAATATTTGTGTAACGCATACTGTGATTGGTTCTAAGTCTGGAAATTAATGGCTAATATATCGTACAGGCTCAGCTTCATTTGGAATCAGACGGCTGTGAGTGAGAAATGTGAAATAAAAAGAATTGAGGGTGAGAGACATAGTTCGTGAAAAGGGACGGAAGTCTGTGACCTAAGGCCAAGCTAGTGAGTGCAATTTGATTTGACATAGGTAAGGTTTCATATATTCATCATCATCAACAACAATCTATAATTTTCTACTACTGGAGCTTAGTTGGGAGCCTTTGAGCGGCTTAAAAACATCCAACGACAAGATGACGTAGCCATAACCTTCCACAAATATATGACATGATAATAACTGTTTGAACCGCTTTACTAACGACATACTAACGCTAGACTTTTCAGCATCTGGGGATCCTAGCCAACATCATTTGGAAATCTGGACTTAAATCTAACTAGGGAATAGACTGGAAAAATATGATGATGATATTGTAGAAGAACGGGTGTCGTGTTCCTCCAACACAAACGGAGGATCCTCCGACCAGGCGAGGTGATTGTGCCTGGCGGGCTACTGCCCCACGGTTCATGTTGGGATGTTGTATACATGCTAATCGGTGCACGAATTTCTCTTTCGCGATTCAGGATTAGTAGTTACTCCGTACAGATCGTTACGTGTTTTCTTAGTAGTACAATGTTTCTTCGGGAGATGGCGCTGTTGCATGTTAATCGCTTGCGCTGTATGTGGACGTCGCCACAATATAGATATTATGCTTTCTTGTAAAAGTCATCAAACTATATGTATTTAAGATATAGGCAGCGATTTATCAAAATGACAGAATTAAGAACTTTAAATGTTCAATTACATTTGTTATTAACTTCCAGTTTTAAACAAGTAAGAACTTGGGGAATCTAATTTAGTAAATCGGCCTGTTGTAAGTCTGCGTGGGTAAGTTTCTTACCCTTTTACGTGGAACCGCTGATTCCCAGATAATTAAAGCTGAAATTATAACTTGAACCCTAGATGTGCTTCCAAATAAGACTACGCTTGTTAATTAGTGTCGGGTTGGAATACGTTTTTGTTCATTTGTAGAGCAGTGCTTGACAACAGTAAGAACAAGTACAGTAAAGTCCTTCGAGTTTTCGTGTAACGTTGGAAAACAGTCACAGTCAACTGTGATTAGATTATGATTTTTTTTTATCTTTCTGACGGTGGAATACAGTCAAAGTCAACTATGATTAGTTTATGATTTTTCTGACGATGGAATACAGTCACCGTCAACTATGATTAGTTTATGATTTTTCTGACGATGGAATACAGTCACTGTCAACTATGATTAGTTTATGATTTTTCTGACGATGGAATACAGTCACAGTCAACTATGATTAGTTTATGATTTTTCTGACGATGGAATACAGTCACAGTCAACTATGATTAGTTTATGATTTTTCTGACGTTGGAATACAGTCACAGTGTTGACTGTGACTGTATTTCATCGTCAGAAATTGTATGATTAGCTTACGATTTTTCTGATGATGGAATACAGTCACAGTGATTAGTTTATATTTTTTCTGTACTGACGTTAAGGTTGCTATTTATATAAGCGTTGTTGCCAAAAATTTTTTGCAGATAATGCAAATAAGAACCTAGTTTGCTTATTTAACAGTTAACCAATTAATTTTATGTCTCGTTTGCGTTCATTCTGGTCGATTTATAAATTATTCGACACAACATTAGTCGAATAAAAATTCTTGATTCTCAACAACGACTATTGGAAAGTTACAACGATAAAATAAACATATCAAATAACTTTAACATTGTTCATTGGGCGATGACAAAATTCTACGTAATAAAAGAATTTCTTACTTCAGTTTTCATACATCGCGTTCAGGTGAGATATTGATGTTTTTGTTAGTGTGTGAATAATAGGAGAGACAAATCCTTTCATTAAATCAAAAATATGCAACATATACTTGGTTATATTACTTAGGGGTTTTAAGGATTAATATTTCAAGGACTAATCATGATTTATGTTGAAAAATAGATAATGAAATAATGCAGAGGTAGAAAGTTCGGGCTCATTAGAAAATGAATGTGGAGTTAAAAAGTGGAAATTTCGAAACAATTACCCCGTAACGCTAAGAAGGACTGCTATCGCCTTTGTAGTAAATCAGTGGTTTATTGGAGGCTGATCCGTGTTAGCATAAAAGTGTTTTTGTATTATAAGTAAGAAAAACTTCGTTACTTTTAAGTCAGTGCCCTCAATTATACTGACAACAAGTTTACCTTCGAATTGCAGTTCGTCGCTCAGTTCACCTTCGTCGCTCCGTGGAAAAACTGATTTTCAGGTAAAACCGGTTAAACTAGTAGCCGAATATAATATTATTAGGAGTAAAGGTTAGGAAGAAGAAGACAAGTAAGAAAAACTTTTATTGAATTTCACGAAATTTTTTTACAGTTGTTGAGTAAGTGCAATAAACTAATAGGTTAGAAAGTGTTACATTTTGCACACTCTTTTTTAATAATTCCAGAATTGAATTTTTTGAAGAGAAAATACTGACAATTCATTAGAAAAATATGTGTAATATGAAAAATACGAGACTGGATATGCATACGGCCACGTCGACTTATATCAAGACCGGCGTCATGTAATGTTTTGTTATAAAAACAAAAAGAACAAAATCTAATAAAAGTGTGGTATAAAATACATGTAGTTAATTTACAGGAATTAAGTGACAAATACATTTATAAACATATTGAATTGAAATATGAAGAAATTCAGTGTGTTATTTGGTTTTCCTTTCGGCTTAATTCAAGGTGAGTTAATGTCGGCTTAATATATTTATTGTATTTGAAGTTAGTAATATCTTTACGTTAATTAGACATACATTTTTAGTAAAAAACACCAAAAATATAACCCAGCTCAATCGGTATGATGTATCTTCCGACTCAGTCATATAATTTTTGCAATACCACGCTTTAAAGGTGCACAAATGTGCTGTGTCCATTGTCTCCATTGTATCCATTTAAGTTAACCTACTTATCCTGGGTGATTAAAAATAATCACCGAGAATAAGCATAGACGGTGCGGTCTGTACCTAGATGGGTGGCCGTAAAAAGCCGGGTGCAAGCAAAAACTTGCAACAGTGCCATCTACCGAAGAAACACTGAACCAATCCTGAATCGCGATTTAGAGATTCTCCGATCAACATCAACCGTTGGGCAGTAATCTGCCAGGCAAGATCACCTCAGTTATGGCTCGTTGATGATGATGATGACCTGAATATTATTACCTGCGAAAGTTCAATGATACCGAGTATACATTTATTCTAAGATTAATTTTAAACCTAACGTTAGATGTAATTGTATAAAAGTCAATTTATAATTTGCTTAGTTTTATCAAAGTTCAAAACGTTAATATTTAGTTCGTAAGATCGAATATATTTTAATACATTTATTATTAAATTTTTCAGCCCTATTAATGTCTTCATGTGGAATAGACAATTCACCCACAAACATGGTATATGAAGGTCAAGCGAGAATCGAAACTTATCCATGGCTTGGCATATTGTACTACCCCATAAGTGAGTGAAGCCTCGTAATAGGCTACTTAAACCTTTGAATATTTAATTTCCAATCCATCGTTACTAAAAATAGCTTTCAAGTGATTTGTAAAGCCGGTTCCAAAAATAACGGGTCAGTCACATAAACCAATAACGGGTCAGTCACATAAACCCGAATATCTCCCGAACTACGTATGCCATCCTAATGAAACGAAGACTGTTCAATTGAGAATTTAATTATACAGATAAAAAATATAATAAAACTTAGTTACACCCACAATATTAATCTTAAATTAAAAAAAAACTAAAGTAGTCATATTTTTCTTAAGATTACCTTTTTTTTATGATTGTTTTTTTGCTGTTTTTCATCACTTTCTTCATTTAATACTTTGTATTGCCTCCACGTGATGAAGCCTCCAGTGATGAAAAACAGCAAAAAAACAATCATAAAAAAAATGTAATCTTAAGAAAAATATGACTACTTTAGTTTTTTTTTAATTTAAGATTAATATTGTGGGTGTAACTAAGTTTTATTTTATTTTTTATCTGTATAATTAAATTCTCAATTGAACAGTCTTCGTTTCATTAGGATGGCATACGTAGTTCGGGAGATATTCGGGTTTATGTGACTGACCCGTTATTTTTGGAACCGAGTGTAGATTACGTAATTTGAATAGTTCTTTACGTTTTTTATATATTTAAGCCTACCAAAGTAACTACTGTGCCTGATGAAAAACATGAATAGAATCCAGGAGTAGGGACGAGCAGAGCATGGTGACCCATACCACGATGGTAATAATACCTAGATGTATCTAGAAGTAAAAGTACCTAATGTTAAGAGTGTCCGTGATTCGGAGGTCACGTTAAGCAGTGTGTCCCGGTTGTTATCGTAAGATAGCAGTTGTTAAGCTTAGTTGGAGGCCCTAGGGCGACTTAAAAACACCCAACGCCAAAATTACGTAGCCATAACGTTGCTTTGATAGTCCCCAACCAGCACTCGGCCAGCGTGGGGTCATTTGGTCTTAGCCCTCTCTTGAGAGGAGCCTCGAGCCCTGCAGTGGGCCTTACAGTATGGGTTGTTGATGATAATGATGATGAATATTAAAATAATTTAGTAGTCAGAATGTTTTTTTTTTGTTTACAGAAAACAAACGTTTCACAACGGCAGTGGTTCTTGTTACAAGACAGGTGGCGCTGGCAGCTGCCACAGAGATAGAAAGAATACCAAAGGATGATTTTAGGTAACTTTGATTTCTTTCCATTTCAAAGATAATAAAATGAAAGAATAACACTATGAAACATAATTTAAATATTTGTAAAAAATATTTTAGTGCGTAAACATAAATGCACTCTTTAACCGCTTTGTTGGTCTAGCTGCTGATCAAGAGGTCTCGGGTTCGATTCCCGTGTCGGACCAAATGTTTGTATCATCTGCAAATATTTCTTTCGGGGTTCGGGTGTTTTCTATGTATAATAAGTATGTATTTACAAAAATTGTTTATGTATTTATGTCTAGTACCCATAATACAAGCCCTGCTTAGCTTGGGACTAAATGATGTTGTGTGTCAGATGTCCGAAATATTTATTAATATTTTATTTTATTTTCTCACAATCAGATGGGATTACTATCCGACACGACTGAACTTTACTCGTAAATGCTCTCCTATGCACGAGGTTTGGAAATTTTGTCATATACTTTTAGTGGTGGAACAAAGTTGAAATTAAAATTGTAAGCTATAAATTATATTAAATGAATATTTCTAACATCTCACACACAACGCCATCTAGTCCCATAACTATTATATATTATGGGTACTAGATAACTGATATAAATACATAAACAATCTTTTTTTTTATAAATACATACACATTTATTTATTTTTTAAATATTCGGACATTTTTACACACAACGTCATCTAGTCCCCAAACTAAGCAGAGCTTGTATTATGGTAAATAGACAACTGATATAAATACATAAACATATTTTTTTTTTGTAAATACATACATGTTATATAGAGAAAACACCCAAACTTCGAAACAAATATTTGCTGATCACACAAACATTTGGTCCGACCCGGGAATCGCACCCGAGACCTCTTGATCAGCAGTCGCATGCACTAATCACTAGACCAACGAGGCAGTCAGTTTCGTTATACCTTGTTTCTTATATTATTTTTTGAAATTATATTTGCAGAACCCGCGCTCGTGTGGTGTTAGGTCAGAACTGTAGTGGACCCCATCTCTCGATACGGGACTACTCCTACCACCCAGAGTATACTTCTAAAACGTACAGTGCCTTGACGATGATTCAGTTGGAAACAGATCTGTCCGAATTAAGTAAGAACAGATTTATATCTAATGATACCACCCCATTCAACTCACGGGTGACATTTTTGTACACAACATATCTGATATTTTATGTGATCTATTGTAACTCTGTAATATGGTGTGCAAATATAGAATATTCTATTCTAAGAGAAAGTTAAGTAGGAGTATGTTCCATCTCCTTGTAGTGATGGTTTAAAGGTACAGAGTGTCGCCACCCCAATTCATTCCGTAAGAAGCGATTAAGTACATAGGCTAAGAGAAGGAAAATTTGAAACGAAATCTATATTAACTAACTTATCTGATCACCTTGGTATAGTAGGCCAAATCTTCCTTTCTTAAAAGAGGTCTAGGTCCAGCAGTGGACTGTTAAAGGCTGTTGATGATGAAGATAAGATTTACATAATTTTTCTAATGTATTGGATGCATTAGAAAAGTGGGTGTCAAAAAAGTTAGTGCGTCGTAACCAAGACTATGGTCTTTGTAGGATTGGTGCAGAATAAGTTTTCATTTAACATTCTTGGGTGTCCTTTAGATAACTTTTGGATTTCTTCTAAGAGCTATTTACACTGATCTTCTTAGAACTTTTTCACTATACAAAAAAAGGTTTCAGTAAACAATTTAGGAGATAAATATTGACCGTTCAAGATGAAAATAAAATGATTAATGTTAACGAAAAACTGTTACTTATTAATCAATTAACAAGAAATCTTCGATACCTTCTACTTTCCTTAGAAAATGAAAGTAGAAGGTATCGTAACCTTTTTAATTTTATCGCCAATAAATCCCGTATACAGTAAAAAACATGAGTATGTGTAAAAGACGCGAAAGCCTAAAAACAGTTATTCCTTAGTTTCTCAAATAACTGGTTCAATCCACGTACGTACAACCTAAGCAAGCCTCTTAACGTTGAAAAAGTCGTTCAATTTAAATATTAATCAATTAATTTTTCCTTCCAGATGTGCGACCAATTTGTTCTCCACCGTTATATTTTAAAAATCCTCAATTTTTTGCTTTGGTATTATCAAACAGTAAGTTTTATCTATCTTGATATAACACGATTCTCTCCAAGGGCTCTGTAGCTAGGAAATAAATGATGCTATATTTAATTTCTTAGAAAAATAGAATCCGTTGAAGTAGTATGAATCAAAAGTTTTTCCTACACTGCTGTAATAACAACAAAAGTGAAACTTTCAGATTGTCGAGATTCTAAGATTACGATACATAAGATGCGATACGTTTCACCGAAAGCCTGCAAAGCGTATTACAGAAGAAGTAATGTAAGTTCATTTATACCTAGTAGCTGCTATTTTCTTAATTTTGTTTAGAGTTGTTGGGTTATCTATCATATTAAATAACAGGTATTTGGTCTATATGTGAGTGAAAGGTGGAGTTATGCATATGTAACTTCATAGTGCGATGGGTGCAAAGAGATAAGTGACATGCAGCAATGATCTGAGCATGTATTTCCTAGAGTGAACGCGATATTATAAAAGATTTTTTGTCTGTAGAACCCACAAAGTCCCAATGCTGGGTTTGGGTCTCCTCTCAAAGAGGGTTAAGGCCATACGTCTCCACACTGGTCGAGTGCGGGTTGAGGACTGGCAAGACATGATGTGGCTACGTAATCTTGCCGAAGGCTTAAACTAAGCTTCACGACTGCTATCTTATGACAACAACCGGGACCGACTGCTTAACGTGACCTCCGAATCACGGAAACGCTCAAACATATCATGCCACAAACGGTCACCCATCTAGGTCTGACCGCGCTATAGTTGCTTACCCTCGGTGATTGTTTCCAATCACCTAAGGCCACTCGGCTATGAGCGCTTACTGACATAGAAATTGCAATTACTAAAATTTTTGTAATTGCAATTTCTGTTTCTGTTTGTACCGAGTAATCTTTGGAACGACGAAATAATTAACTTGGTCTATTTTTTTTGACTAGCATCGTTCCGCGGCGTTACTCAGAATTAACAAGAACACCGCCTGACTCGGCTATTTTTAGAATAAATGCAAAATTACTGCGTGCCCCATGTTTTCGTATTTAATTCCAGTTGGATGTAAACTCCATGTGGCCAACACACACAGCATGCGCTAGGAGTATGTCTGGGGGAAGATGTCTGTGGAGAAGTGGAGCAATCCTTGCCATTAAAAGTAACAATCGATGGAGACTTGTAAGTGGTATTGTATATTTTGTATATTTCATCTCAATTTAATTGAAAAGTCACTGCTAGATATGGAATCGACTGGAAAATTACTATTGCAGTTAAAAAGTGTCGAAGTAATTGTTACATGTTATTTTAGACAAGAATATGGAATAAAAAATTACAATACTTGTGATTTATATTAACAGTTAATAAAAGAATAGTAGTAGAGCCAAAAATTAACAAAACAATACTGAATGAAAGAAAAAAATGAACTACTGTTTTTTCGAAATAGGATGGCCAAGATTAGCAACTATTTTGCAAAATGTTTAATTGAAAATAAGCCCGAAAGTTACTTAAAAATAATCATGTTATTGTCATGTTAAACTGGAGCAAAGCGCCCGCTTGTCTTTTCAGTTGGGGTTTGGTGTTTATGGTCCCGGATGTCAGGCACCGTCCAGGTTTTTGGACTATGGCATGTATCACAAGTGGGTGGAGCGTAATATTCAGAGAACTGGAAGACCAACCATTACAACGATATCAGATAACCACGTAATATTTAGGAGAAGTAAGTTTTAAGAAATACACCACAAGAATCCAGCGTATAGTCGACCAAACCTCCTAGTTTATAAGAATAGGATTATGTCTAGGAGTTTTATTTTTATATATTTAAGCCCATCAAAGTGTCTCTACTCTGACTGATTTAAAGCGTAAGCAGAATCCAGGAGTAGGGGTCACCATCCGCACTGTGAGGGTAAGCAATGCAACATGGTGACCAATACCATGGCAGCCTAGTCGAATGTTTCTGCATCATTCTCCCGGCCTCTGGAAGTCGGGAGAATGATGCTAAATGCCCAATTATCACCTGCGCTCTGACACTCACCAACGAAAGATGACAGAAAGAGTGCTATCATTATTAGGATGGTCTTCTATGTGAGGATAGTACTGACTCGGTCGAGCCGGCCCATTCGTGATGAAATCAGCGTGGTTCTACTATATATTTTAATGGCTAAAGATCTTAATGATGATGTTGAAACATATAGATAATAGTAGTTAGATGTATAGGTGTTACATTTTATGCAATCGGTACATCTGGATCATCATCTATCAAGATAGACTATGTTTTATATGATCCTAAAGTTGTGACAGTTGCTTAGAAACCAACATATTTTTTTCTTGAAGAGCCGACACAGACACACAAGACAAAACTCCAACTAACAGCTTATTCTACATTTGGAGCTTTCGTACACAGGTATTTCTCTGAAAATATAGTATATGCGACTATTTAGTTCTAAAATGTGGATTATCAATTGGTTCCACCAAGCAACGTGTTGGTAGAACTAAGTTTTAGGTAATATGTATAATAAATTTTGAAACGAAAAGGGAAAAAGAACCACTGTAAAATTTTTTAGACTTCGATTTTCTTTTCTGGAAAATAATTAAAACTGATCTCTTAAATTATGTTTTGCAGAGTTTTGTATTTGTTTACTGTACGAATACTAAGTTTTGAATTCGAAAAATTAGTTTTTTGTTTTGACATTAAGGAATATTTTATATCCATGTTTTAGTAAAATATTTTGTTTTAAAACTTCTTAACATTAAAAATTTCGAAATTCGCGATAAATTTATGTTATATACATTAATTTATCCGAAGTCAGTCGGAAGTCAGTTAAACAGTTTTAATAAATATCTTTTAACAATCCTAGCCTCTTAAAATTTTAACAACGCTTTAACACTCTTATGTATTTTTAGTGTCGGGCCACATACAGCGATTTGGTCAATGTGATAGAGAAGAGACTATAAGAGAATTATACTCGGATACGGACATTATAACAACATCGGACTATAAAACTGGACACTTTTCATACAATGTAAGTTTTTGGCACTAACCCGATGGGCTTTCCATCAGACAGTGTAGATACACTATCTGATGGAAAGCATGAGTTGAAATAAATAAGTGACGCCAGACTAGCTGCGAATGTGGCATGACAGCCCACATCATAGTTATATGTTTTTTTCACACCCCGCTTAAATGTCCTGGGGTCTAAGTGAAAAGGAAACATGAGCACAGGAAAGAAGAGCCAAACCGTATAGTTCTAGTGCGTATTTCTACCACTCCGAAGCGGTGACTTCTAATCCAGCACCTATTGTCCCGTAAAGGAAAAGAGAAAGTGTAAGCTATTGGAACAACTCTTCAGAACACTTTCCATGGTAAACGTGATAGAGGACTGCCATAGAGGAGACGTTGTGTTCCCATAGTCAACTGATTAACCGTTCCGTATTCTTAATTCGTTACAACATAATACATTTGAATGTAGGTTCTGAATATAAAACTTCTATTTATTCCCACAGGTCTCTTTATACGCCGACGTAGAGTACTCATGCGTCACGTTTAAAGCAGATTACACCAGTTCTACTTTAAAAGAAAAACCAAAATTAAATATCCAAAGATGGTGTGCAGGGCCCACAGAGATCTGTTATGGATTTGGCTACCTGTCCATACATTTTCAAATATCTGTAAGATTTTTACACAATTTTAAATTTGTATTTAGGGCATATGGACAAGAAGCTAGGCTAGTAGACCCTGAAAGGGCTATAAAATTTTTAAATCTAAAAACGGAATACCCTACTATACCAAATATTAATGAGATACGCGAGACGATGAAAAGTAGGGCTTATTACCCTTACGTGTATACATCCTAGCTTAGGCATAAACTGATTATCATTTAGTTCAATAAAGAGTAGCCTAAATGAAGAATCAAAGTTTATACAAGTCACATTTCATTTAAATGAAACAAATTGAGACGAAACGAAACGTAACGTAACGAAACGAAATGAAACGAATTGAAATGAAATCATATAAAATGAAAAGAAAATGATTTATTCACGGCTTATATTGCATAATACAGAGCGCTTAGTGGCGTAGTAAAAATGATAGTATTAATGGCACAGTGTGTCTAACACAGAAGTAGCATAGAAAGTATGAGTCAGAACGGGTCACCTCAGTAAAATGATGCACGGTGTCCGTGCGGTGAAGATTTTCAGATGGCACTCTCGAAATGGCAACATTGATTGGAATTGCAATCGGTGCAACAGACAGACAGAGTTATTTTCAAATTTATAATGTCAGTGTGGAATTAAACCATTTAGTCAGTTTTGTTTTTGCTATTAAAAGTTGTAATGATACTCGTCAAATTTCAAATTCCATCATCTGTACCTTTCACATTAGTTACAATAAATGGTTCAACTATACCGTATGTTGTTTTATCTACTTCTTGTATTCTGATTCTCTTCAAAACTAGAGAAAATGGTTCTTACTAATCTAGTGGTTAGTGATCGTGACTACTAAGTCCAGGGTACTAGGTTAATTTCCCACTTGGGAAAAATAGTTCTGTGTTGAGTACAACCACTTGTTATGTATGAGGTTATTATTATTTACTGATTCCGGCAGTGTTACACGCGGTCTTTTTTGTAAGTCGCGAGTAAAGTCAGTCGGTCTTCGGAGGACGGGAGAATGATGCAGAATGATTGGACCTCCGGTCTCACACTCACCAACTAAATACGACAGCAATAATGCTGTCATTATTAAGATGGGCTTCTGTGTGAGGGTGGTACTGCCCCGGTCGAGCCGCCTCATTTGTGCTGCAATCAGCGTGGCTCTACTTATTTCGAAACCTTATGGATTTTTATATACTGTTCAAATTCAAGCACTTTAATTTTATTAATTTGTAGGTATACGACTAATATCCAGAAGCTGATCATGATAATCAGAGACAATATAACAAGATCAAATTTATTTACAAAACATCAATATTCCCAACAATCTCTTAAACTGATTCTTACTCCACGTCTCCACTCCAAATTATGCAAATTCGACACAAACTTGGAGAGAAGTTTGAAACTACTTCACCTCAGACTTCATCGACTTCGTGGTAAAAAGATTTAAAACAACGATTGGAACCGCGAACAATATTTGAACTGAACTTAGTTATGAGGCGACGATGTCGTTATAACTTGAGATGTCATCTTTCTGAGGCTTTGCTTCACCAAAAAGATTGTAGATATCCTTATTTTGAGTATATTTACGTAATGAAATAGATGGACATATTACATGCTAGTTCCGCGGTGTTAAACGCTAGCTAAAAACGTAAGATTACATGTTAAATTGTTATATATGTATGTATTTAGATAAAAAAAGTATGTTTATGTATTTATATCAGTTGTTTAGTACCCATAACACAAGCTCTGCTTATTTTGGGACTATATGATGTTGTGTGTAAGATGTCTAAGTATTTATTCTTATTATTTTTAAAAGTTTATTTCTCTCTCTTAATAGAGGGTAGTATGAGTGATTGTTATTATTATTAACAAAAGTATTGCAAATCGAAATATACTACTATATTAATTAACAAATAAGTTAATAAAGTTAATATTTAATAAAACGTCTACTATATTTTGAGAAAGTTGTAGAATATAAATTATATGCGTATATGCCTATTTATTACTATTTTAAGTTAATTTAATACCTGAGTGACCTACGAAAAATGTTTGGCCATCAAAAGGTATTTCATAGAAAAGTGGGCTAGACAGGTCTGTGCCTTACTACATACCTGCTATTTCGTAGCAGCTGTAAAACAGAGTAGTGTACAACATTGTTTATAAAACTACACGTGAAGGCTGAGTTGTATTCTATGAAATACCTTTTGATGTACTTAAATTATTCGTAGGTCACTCAGGTATTAAATTATCTTAAAATACTTATAAATAGGCATCTACGCATATAATTTTAAGGAGATTCCGTCGGGTCAACCGATTTCTACACTATCCATTTGAATATCAACCCGACCAAGGACAGGATGGTTGGCGGTTGATCCCAACCGTGTAGAAGGCCTTTAAAGGTTTATGATAATATACATTTACAATTAAATACATAATATCATACGTAATATAATTTTAGAGGAGAGAAGAAACACGATAACGATTGTGATAAAACTTAGGAAAATATTTTTGTTAACTTGTTCTTTATGTGTGGCGTTGACATACACGTTCGCACCGAACTTGCATTAATTATTCACAGATCCACTCACACCGTCAGTCGACATACCATTTTAACCCCTCAGGGTTACATGCCTATAATGCTGCTAAATTGTAAATGACCGTTCCGACTTTGACTGAACTTCGGAATTCGGGCGTTTTAAATTATTCATCTTAAATTGGCTGCGTACTGTTGGAGCGTGTGGCTCTTTCGATGAATTATTAATTGATTTCTAACGCTGAGACTGTGTTTGGTAACATTTAATTTAATTGCTTAGTAATTGTACAGTTCAAACTGTTTATTACTTACTTTTGACTACTTTATATAAGTGAAGGAAAACAAACACCATTAATGGTCGAAAGACCAACTTGACATTTTACTATATCTAAAATGATTTTTTAGACAACTCCCGCATAAGGAATCTTGTGTCGTGGGGGACTTTACAAACACGCATGAAACGGACACAAAGAACACCTAAACTCAGAACAATAATTTGTGAATCACACAAAGAGTTATTATACGTGGGATTTGAACCCACGACATTTGGCGCAGTAGAAATGTACTAATTACAGAGTCATCAGAGTCACGCAGATTTCAACACGAATGGGCCGTCTCGATCGGGGCCGTACTACCCTCGCATAGAAGAAGTTAGCGAGGACGCAATCGAAGACCCAATAATGTAGAAATTCTCAGAAGGCTGCATTAGTGTGGGTCACTATACTGCATCGTGTGCACTCACAGTGAGGATGGTGACCCTCACTCTTGGATACTGTTGATAAGTCGGTTTACTGACGATAGTTGAACGTGATAACGTCATAAGATTTTGCCTCTTTGTCGCTCGTTCCGTGCTCTCGCTTGCACTTCAAGCCTTAAATTGAACTCCACAGAGCGAGGTAACGCCGCATGAGTCATGTTTTTTCGTGCGTACAGCCATCGAATTATATGACGTTGTCACGTCAAAAATAATCTATATAATTAAATAATTAATTTATGAGGTCCATCGATGGTTATCATACAGTACTCATTTATCTCCAAAATACACAGTGTTTCTTTCATGTATATTTTATCCAGATCTTCTTTTCTTATCCAAAATGGAAGGTTTAATGGCATATCTCCTTTAAAGTAAAATTTGCTTTTAGTACAATGTAATCGAAATCCCACAAGAATTTTTTTTTAACCTATACGACGGTTCAGCACACATTTGATGCATAGCCCACTAATTCCAAATAAGCAGGTCTGTATCATGATACTGGACTACTCTGACAACTGTACTTTATTTTGCATAGGTCATGCTATATGCTATGCATGATACGGGCGCCGTCAGTCAGGGCTGGTCATCTCACAACTGTTATATTATATTATTGTTTAATTATTTTTGGACACTTCCTGTGTAAATATCAGCATCGTTACATTGTCCTCATATTCAACTGTTTTCATAATAAAATGCCTAAAACAATGTAACCAAAAATTGTAAAAAGTATGTTGGAAAAGAGTGTCCATGGATTTTCTTGTCTGTTCTTCTCCATAGGATCTACGAATTGGAACAGACAATTAACTTCACGACTGACTACTGACTGACTACTTGAGGTTTCAAAAGTGCCGATGTATTAGTTTATTTGAAATAAAAATGGTTTGATTAGATTTGATTTGATTCAGTTAAGTACAATACTTAACTGTACTTGACAGCACGGTTTGCCTAGTGGTTTAAGCGGTCTCTACGCTGCTTTCTTTCACCAAGTGTAGTGACTTCAAATCCCACTTATTAAAACAGCTTATGTGATACACTAACTATTGTTCAGAGTCTGGTTGTTCTTTGTGTTCTTTTCATAACATGTTTGTAAAGTTCTCCGCGACAGGATTTATATTCTTAATGCGATTAAATTTCTAAGACTTTTTTCGTAAACAACTAACTTATCATTTCTTTTACCAACGAATACAATATGCATAGCTCAAGCTAATCTAAGTCCAGACGTACTCTAAACCGAGATTAAATTAAATCCCAGATTATGGTAACTTCATTCAGAGATCGGAATCTATAACGGTTTTATGCTGAAGTCAAATACAACAGAATTTAGCCAGATGAGGTCGTAACAGTATAATATAATTGTCGAGACAAAATTCTTGGCAGAGCAGACCTACCTCGCAAAATAATGTTGCTTACTTGGAACCTCAGGGGTTATTTGATTAGTGCTTTGCTAGATTTTGCTGCTACTTAATGTTTGACTTTCATTAATTTACATTAATTAAAGTTAAACTTTCTTAATCTTTCAATTATTTTATCTCGCTTTTACCTGCCTCTTTGGTCTAAGACCTTGTTCAGATAGAGCGAAATACGCGCGTGTGCATACGCGCGAGAGAATTCTTGATTGCGTATACAACGCGCCTAAGAATATGGGCCGGTTTCAGTCATCAAAATGGATTTGGACGAAGCAGTCGTATTGTGGCTCGCATATCGCAGGTGGAAAAAGAGCAAGAAAACGGAAAACAGAAGGTTTAGAGTGCATCCGATTCTACGCGATAGAATGACCCACGTTTTTTATTTCTATTAGAGTAGTCCGCTGAACTCTTTTTCTGTATCGAAATAATCTTTTTCCATGTTTGAACATGAGGTTATAATTTCACTGATATATCCTTCCAGTCGCGCTTAGGAACTACGCGCGTACAGCGAGCGAGTCGAGATTCCGACGTATGACACGCGTATTACGCGCGAGTGATATCTCGTGATATCTCTCGTGTGAAAGGAATCACTGTATTTTATGGAACTCGTCTACGCACGTATATGTACGCGCGTATACACTCGCGCGAAATTCGGCCAATCTAAACAAAGTCTAACGCTTAGTCTAACTGCTAATCAAGAGGTCTCGGGTTTGATTAAAGGTACAGGGAAGTTTGGCGATGTTTCACGTCCGTGCCTTGCAGATGACGTTAAACCGTCGGTTCCGGTTGTCATGAACATCTATGGCAATCGTTATTGGGAAGTCTGTGCCTCAAATATACTGATAACTAGTTCGGTTTTCAAATTCAGTTCGCCCTCAGTTTTGCAGAGATTCGATGGCAGTTACTTCGTGAAGAAAAAAAGTGATATTCAGGTGAAACTGGATGAATTAGTTCACGACTCCAAATTAGCTTCGAAATAATAAAACCTATAAAGACAATGATTTTCTCTCGCTTTAATTTTAAATGATGATATTCTCGATTGCTTGAAAAGGAAGAAAAGTTATTGGTAAAAAGCGGTATAACCACGTTTTCTGTACGAACCGATAATCATCCGACTTAAACCGTTTAAAGTATTTGGGGTCCCTGCTGACTTTGGTTATTCTGCCCGAAACTACTGCCATATACTGTTAAAAAGAAAATCGAAGATTGCAATTCAGATTTAGACAAATAGACAATATTTTGAGCAGTCACAAGTAGCTTATATTGGTGATGATAATGAGTTATTTTTTTATTTTAAAGTAAAAAAATATTTCCCTTTTAACAATTCTAACTCTCTAAATTTAGTTTCTTTTTACCATTTGCTTAACCGTTTATGGAAATGGTAAAATTACATTGTAACACTAACACATAATCTATAGCTAAGCATAACTTGAGCGTAAGTTATAAAACAAACATGAACACGTATATAAATACGTGTATAATAACACAAAACAATCTTATTAAGACATAATACTAGTTGGGTAATTAGCTTAACTAATTTATCTAAGTTAGGGCAGGTCGTAACTTAGTAATCTAAGTTGCTTATCTCTTTAACAGATACAAATGCGAAGTTGTTTTTGCTACTGAAACTGTTTAGTATCGGTAATGGAATCAGTTTTACGAGTTTTATTTGAGTAGCTACTTGGGTTTGTTTTGTAAGAGCTATTTATAAGTACGTTTGAATTGTGTGATCTTCAAGAAGAAAGAAGACAATGGCCTGACCAATGGCATGTATCAACCGAATGCTGATTTTTTGATATTAGTATAATAATAATAAATATTTTGGACATCTTACACACAACGTTATCTTGTCCCAAACTAAGCAGAGCTTGTGTTATGGCTACTAAACAACGGATATAAATACAAAAACATACTTTTTTTTTGTAAATAAATACATATTATACATAGAAAAAAACCCAGACTCTGAAACAAACATTTGTGGATCACACAAATATTTGGTCTGACCCGGGAATCGAAGAGACCTCTTGATCAGCAGCCGCATATGCTAACCACTAGACCAACAAGGCAGTCGGTATACCTTAATGCATCTCCAGTTTTAGGTGAGAGTAACGTGAGTCCATTAATAAACAACGAAAAACGTACTGTGATGCTATCTTTATTATGATAATACTCACGACGTATACCATTGGGGTCTAACCTTTGAAGATTTTCCTTTTGATTTGAAAGAAAATGAGATTTAAATCTTTTTTTTAAGTCCTACTAAGTGACTCTAGTCTGCCTGATAGAAAGTATGAGTAGCGGTCAATGGAGACAATGCTGTATAGCACCCCACACTATGTGAACTTCTGTATTATTGGACCTTCGGCCTCGCTTACACCAACGACTTTTGGACTCAAAAATTTTTCTGGCTTTTGGCTCTTAAAACATTTTAATAGGATTATTAAACGTCTATATACTATGATAATCGCTTGCTATACGATGACTGGCTCTATGGGAGTAATACAATTATGGATATATTTATATGTCTCCAATGATTTTTCATAGATAAAATTTTAACAAAAAGGAACCGACTTCAGTGAAAAACTATTCCGAGTACCCAAATCGCGACATTGTGCCTATGATATTTGAGGAGTTCCCTCGATTTCCTTGGGATCCCATCATCAGATCCCGATATGGTGACGATGGGACCACCTGTAAGCTACGCCCATTCCAATGCAAAAATAATTTTTGAAATCGGTTCATAAATGACGAAATAATAGCTGAACATACATAAAAAAAAAGATTCCGACGAATTGAGAACCTCCTCCTTTTTTTTGAAGTCGGTTAAAAATATCATTGTATGTCTCACAGAAAACTGATGTTGAACAATTTTCCGTTGGTTCGACCGAGAGAGTGAGATGAAAATCATTAGCTAATTTCGAAAGGTCTAAAAATAATGTTTCAATAATGTTTCAAAAAAAACAAACTAAATTCAATTTCGATTGTCAGCATGTTACTTAAAAAAGAAAGCTTTTGAAAACACTTTAAGATGGCGGATCTTTTGTTTTGGCGCGAAACGACGCGCAAAATTCTTGATTCGCGCCTTCAGGCAATATGACGTATAATCCTAGTCTGACAAATATATCGCATACGCTCTAAAAAGTTCGTGTTCGTTATTTTAAACTTTACTGGCTAGCATTTAAGGTATGCTATTTAAAAAAATACTGTTGAAGATAATTTTGACATCTCATACAAAAGACTGATTGTGGCAAAGGAAACCTCATGACGTAGGTGTTTCTTTGTGAGGTGCGTCTCAAAAAGTGGATTGCTTGATTTTTATGCATGTATTTGTATATGCCTACTTCCTTATTAATAAATGCTGTGGTTGACGATATATGTGTAATGGAGATATGTTTGTTAACGGTCTTTCGTTATTGAAACGAAATAAAAAAAAACCATTTGAAAAAAAAGCCTACCAAAGTGAATCCAGGAGTAGGGCCCACCATCCTCATTGTGAATGCATATCTAGAATGCAGCATGGCGACCTACACCATGGCGACTTAGTGAGATGATTGGGTCTCCTGGTCTCACACTAACGAAAGATGACACCACGATTGCTGTCATTTGAGGAAGGTTTTCTGTGTGAGGAGTAGTGCCGCGGTCGAATTGGCCCATTCGTATTGAAATCACGGAAAATATAGAATGACATTTATTAAAATTTAAAGTTTTGATAAAACCGTGGAAATATTTTAATATAATTAATTAATTTTTTATTGTTGGTCTATTTTAGACTGCCTTGTTGGTCTACTAGTTAGCGTATGCGGCTGCTGATCAAGAGGTCTCGGGTTCGATTCCCGGGTCGGACCAAATGTTTGTACGATCTACATATATTTGTTTTTTATGTGGAGTTTGGGTGTTTTCTGTATAATATGTATGTATTTACATAAAAAGTATGTTTATGTATTTATATCAGTTGTCTGGTACCCATTTTTTTTTTTTTTTTTTTTTTTTTTTTTTTTTTTTTTTTTTTTTTTTTTTTAACGTGTGGAAATCCCCGCGGACCGTCACCCCGTCGGGGGTTACGGCGGGGTGGTGTGTCGGACTCGAACCGACTAAAACCACACGGTGTGACCCTCTCTGCGCCTTTGTATTGGAAGGAGTCCAGGGAGGGGATTTCCTTCTGGACTCCAACCGGCGCCTGCCCGCACTGTTGCGGGCACCATCTCAACTCTAAACTCTCTAATTGGGCAACGTCCGGTCACACACGGACGCCGCCCCCTCGCGGTTGGCCTCTACTGCGGACGGACGGGAAACCCGTCCCGCCCATCCGCGGCCACTCTCAGGGCGGCATGAGACGCAGGTATGCGCGCCTCCGCCGCCCGGGGCGCCGGCGGCGGATCGGGTCCGAGTGGATATCGTCCTCCCGGGCCTTCTCCGCCACCTCCTTCTGCAAGATTATATCCTCGCAGAAGGTTGCGACCGCGGTAAAACAACTGTCGCTGCCGGCCATCGATCTTATGACAGCCGGCAGCGAGAGATCCCCTCCGATGACTGCAGTGAGGACCCGGCGCTGCGCCGCCCAAGCGGGGCAGACCGCCAGCGTGTGCTGGGCCGTGTCCTCACTGCAGTCGCAGTGGTGGCAGGCGGGACTCGGTTCCCTCCTAGCGACCGAGTGCAGGTACTTTCCGAAGCAACCGTGCCCGGAAAGTACCTGCGTCAGCCGGAAGGAAAGGGTCCCATGCTGCCGCCCTGCCCACTCCGTGATGACCGGCTGAAGAGCCTCCACGGCGGCGAAGCCAGCGCGTGGGGTCTCCAGCCGGAACGACCATCTCTGCATGGTGGCTCGGCGAGCGGCTTCGCGCCACTCGCGCACGTCATCGGGCGGAGGGCGAAAGCCGTTCTCCGCCCGGAAGTCAGCCACTCGCCGATACACTTCGGCGAGCACTTCCGCCTCCAAATCCCACGGGGGTGTTCCGGCCAAGGCGCACGCCGCCTCGGTAGATACGGTGCGGTATCCGCGTATGGCTCTGACCGCCAATACCCTCTGGGGGCGCCAGAGGCGCGCCCTATTCTGGGCGGACAGAGCCGCCGCCCACACCGGTGCACCATACAGTGCCATCGACCGGACAACCCCCGTGTACAGCTGCCTAGTGGGGACACTGGCCCCGCCCAAATTGGGCAGAAGTCGCCCTAGGGCGGAGGCAGTGCCCACCAGCTTAGGACCAAGCTGTCGGAAGTGCTCGTCGAAGAGCCACCTACCGTCGAGGACCAGACCCAGGTACCTCATCTGGGCCCGGACCGGTACGAGGACCGAGTTGACCACAATGGAGGCGCCGGCGGGCGGACCGCGACGGGGCCCATGAAATAATAGGGCCTCCGTCTTGTCTAGGGCCACCCGCAGACCCAGCGCCTCGATGCGCCCGACCACCCGGGAGACTCCCGTGGTGGCCAGGCGCGCCGCCTCCTCAAAGTTTGCCCCCCGGGCCGTGACTAGGGTGTCGTCTGCGTAACAGATTACACCCAGCCCGGGGGGGAGACGCCCTCGTAGGGCCCAGTCGTATCCCATGTTCCACAGGAGTGGTCCTAGGACAGACCCCTGTGGAACACCGCACGACATGGCCCTGCGTCTCAAGGCGCCATCTCGGTCCTCGTACTCGACGGTACGCTCCTCTAAGTAGTCTGCCACCAGCCGCCTCAGGTACCCTGGCACTCCGTGGTATTGGAGTGCGGCCCTGATGCAGCCGAATGGCAGACTATTGAAGGCGTTGGCGATGTCCAATGACACCGCCAACAGCACTCCACCGCCTCTCACCGCCTCTTCGGTCACGGCCCTCAGGCGCAGAATCGCGTCGACCGTCGAACGCCCTTCACGGAAGCCGAATTGGGCGTCCGACAGGTCGGGCCCCACCTCGCTGAGGTGCCGGACGATGCGGACAGAGAGAACCCTCTCAAACAACTTGCCCGCCTCGTTCAGCAACACGATGGGCCTGTAGGCCGCGACCGAATCGGCAGGCCGTCCATGCTTCTGGATCAGTACCAGCTTCCCGCACTTCCAACGCTCAGGGAAGTGTCCGGACGCCAGGCTAGCGTCCAACACTCCCCTGAGGTGGTCCGACATGTAGTCGAGGGCACGGGCCATCACTCGGGCTGGAACCCCGTCCGGCCCGGGGGCGGTGTTCTTGGACCGAATCCGTAGAACAGCCGCCCCTACCTCCGATTCCCTGACAGGCGGCACATCACCCACGCTGTCCCGACGACGACCACGACGGGCCATCGACGGGGGTGTGTGTTCCGCCTGCTGTGGGAATAGGCCCTCGACCACTTCCTGCAGGAAGCTGGGCTGGAGAGTCTCCGTAAGGGGGGGGGCCCTGTGTGCGGAGCTTTTGTCGCACCGCACGGTAAGGCCGACCCCAGGGGTCACGCTCGAGACTCTCCAGCATCTCCACTCTGGACGCGTCTTTGGCGCGGCAGATGGCCAGCCTCAGAGTTTCCCGAGCTGCTCGGTACTCCTCGTGAAGCCGGTCCACCTCCTCACCACCTCCGCGGTGACGTCGCCGACTCCGGGTGTGGGACCTCCGGGCACGTACGCAGGCCGCACGGAGGTCCGCCAACTCCTGGGACCACCAGTAGACCTCCTTCCGAGGAGGCCGACGGCCACGAACGCGGGGCATGGCCGCATCGCAGATGAGCGTTAACGCATCGGCGAAGCGACCAGCCCCCACGTCGACCTCCTCGGTCGGGGCCTGCGGAGACAGCCAAGAGCAAACAATGGCCGCCTCCTCTAGTAGGTCCCTGTCCAGCTTGGCGACAGCCCACCGCGGAAAACGGGAGGGACGCCGCGTCGCGTGACCCCTACTGGCGTCCTGGGACCGGGAGAGCTCGAATCGGATATAAAGGTGATCCGAGAGCGTCTCGACCTCATCCAGGACACTCCAGTTCCTTACTCGTGCGGCAACTGCAGGGGTAGCGAACGAAAGGTCCACTATCGACCCCCCCTGCTGTCGCACGCACGTGTTGGTGGCGCCCCTGTTCAGCAAACAGAGGCCCACCGACGCCGCCCATTCCTCGACGGCTTCGCCCCTGGCGTCCGTCGCCGGGGAACCCCACGCAATGGACTTTGCATTGAAGTCCCCCAGCACGAGGACGTGCCCAGACACCAATCGCCGTATCGAGGTCTCCAAGTTGTTGAGGAAGACCTCGAAGTCGCTCAGACTCCGGTTGGGGGAGAAATATACACCATAAATGGTGATTCCCCCCCATTCGACGGCAACATATCCGGTACCCTTGTCTCTTAGTGACAAGGGCGGGGAATGAGCCGCCGTGGAGCTGACGACTGCCACGGAGCCGTCCCAGTCACCCATCCAGTTTGGACGGGGAGGGACTACATAGGGCTCCGCGACTACGGCAACACCTATCGACCACTGTGCCATGGTTTGCATGAACAGATCCTGCGCCGCGGCACAGTGGTTGAGGTTCGTCTGGACCAGGAGGTTGGAGACTTGATCCATTACTGGATCGTCTCTACAACCCCCTCCATGGGCGACGACGTCGTCGCCTGATTGACGTCGGAGGCAGCCTGGGTCGCCGGGCTAGCCTCCGGCGTCTGCCGAGAAGCGCGGGGAGGCTTGCAGCCCCCCTGCCCCATCTGGTGATTGGCGGGCTTTTTGGCCGCCGCACACATCGGGCAGTGAGGGGCGGCAGAGCACTCTGCCGCCTTGTGCCCGGTTCGACCGCAGCGGAAACAAAGCTCGCTGCAGTCGAAACAGCTCTCGCACTTGGTGCGAGTGTGTCCCGCGACGAGGCACTTGTAGCACCTCATCGGCCTCGCGGCCAGAACCGTGATTCTGGCATTCACAAAGCCGACAAGGATGCTACCGGCGTCGGCCAACACTTTGGCCGACGCCACGGGACAGCTTACCCACACCGAGCCGAGGCCTCCCGGGCCCGGACGGACGGTGCCGACCCGGATGGTGCCCGCGGTGCAGCCAGTCTTCTCCATGACTGCATCGCGGACATCCTCCGACGTGATGGAGTCGTCCAGACCCGAAATGCGCAGTTCAGCGCACTTGGTGGGCCTGGCGATCTTAACACCGTCCTGAGCGGCAAAAACTTCCCGCAGCCTCTCGGCGAAAGTATCGGCCGTCTTGGCGCCCTCAGCCCCCGGGAACTCGAATACTCGAGCTCCCGTCTGGGCGCGGCGCAGCCTCATCCCCGCGGCCCCAAATTCCGAGGCGAGACCGGGACGGGCCCCCTTAAAGAGGGCCGCATACGTTAGACCCCCGCTGGCCGCCTCCGGCGACACGGTAACAACTACCGCCGCGGTTTTTGGCGGCTGCAGCTTCCGCGGCCTCTTCTTAGGGGCCGCCGCCGGAGACGGCGGGGCTTGGGCTGCGCCTTGGGCGGCCTTCCTCGCCCGCTTTCGCTGCCGCTGCCCCCGAGTTGTCTGGTACCCATAGCACAAGCTCTGCTTAGTTTGGGACTGATGATGTTGTGTGTAATTTGTCCGAAATATTTATTATTATATTATTATTGGAGATAAACGAGTGGTCAGATGGTATGTAACCATCTACACCTTAAGTTTATGAAGACCTATTCTTGCAAAACCCCTATTGAAGCCGCACTCGACCAGCGTGGGGACATATGGACTTAACCCTCTCCTGAGAGGAGACTTGAGCCCATCTTGACATTATGGCTTGTTGATTGATTCTTACTGTTGTGTAGTGACGGATTAAGAATACAAAGTGTCACCACCCCTATTCATTCCATGGGTGTCGTAAGAGGCGACTAAAGGAACAAAATAAGCAGCTAACATCACTGCCCAGAGAAGGAAAACTTGAAATAAACTCTTTACCAACCCGTCTGGCCAGCGTGGTATAGTAGGCCAAAACCTCCTTTCAAAGGAGAGTTCTATGTCCAGCAGTGGACTGTTAAAGGCTGTTGATGATGATGATGATAATTGATGATTGATTCTTATAAGTCACACATATGAAGGCAATTCCTGATATTAAGCGGATCATTTGGGATAATCAATGAATTGTAGAGAAGTTAAAAAACAGGTGATTTCGCTGGCCGAATGCGATTTGGGGACTTTCAAGACACGTTGTTGCCTCGTGCCGTTGAATGTTTTAAAGCCGCCTAAAGGCCTCCAACTAAGCTTAAAGACCTCATGATAACAACTGCGAACGTGACGAATCACGGAAACGCCCAAAACATATCGGGCCACAAACAGTCACCCATGTAACTTTGACCGCGCTTACCCTTGGTGATTGTTAACACTCACTTAAGACTACATACAAGAATGTTACCGAATATTTCTTTTTAAAATTAATAAAATCATATCTTTGATTATTACAATTGTGACTCAAATTGTTATTATCGCTTTTTTATTGAAATGTCTCTTGCATTTAAGAATATTGTCTGGACTTTAAAAGAGACTGTGATCCCTGAGTTTGTTTCGTCCTTTCTTCTCAGGGCTAGCTTCCAGTTAGGAAAGAAGAAAGGCCGAACTCATCTGCTCAAAAAAAAAGTTTAACTTGCAAAAGTGTTCATGTAACCTAATTGCAGAATAAATGATTTCATTTCATTTCTAGAATTTTCTGTTTGCATTTTTTTATCATTTAGACGCATTTTACTCTGAGAACCTGTTGCATAAATAATTGAATCGTGTACCAGGGAATTGGAAATAAATGTCCCGTCAGTTTGTTATCCTGATAAGTAGGTCAATTAAAATGTGGACTATTTGTGGTATGTGAAGATTTATAGGCTTTCAGAACGGGTTTGAGTGGTTTCTGTTTAAATGAATTTAGTTACCAGAATAAAGTTTCATTTAATGTCAATTATCGATAAATAATAATAACATTTTGACATCTTACCCACAGCGTCATCTAGTCTCAAACTAAGCAGAGCTTGTATTAAGGGTAATAAATAACTGATATAAATACAGAAACATACTTTATTTTTGTAAATACATACATATTATACATAATAAACAACCAGACTCTGAAACATATTTACACAATATTTGAGGGCACTGACTTCCTAATAACGATTGCCATAGATGTTCAAGACAACCGGGACCGACGGCTTTACGTGCTCTCCGAGGCACGGGCATAAATCACGTCCAAACTTCCAAACTCCGTGCTGCTATTAGATTTTCCTAAGAAAAACCCAAAAACACTTTTTGACCCGACCCGGGATTTTAACCAGAGACCTCTTGATTAGCAGTTGCATACGCTAACCACTAGTCCAACGAGTTATGTTATATATATTGATCATTACATACAGACACTTGGATTTTATTTTTTAGTATAGATACATAGAAAGTTCCGAAATAAATATTTACAGATCATTATAACCACGAACATTTATTTCGACGCAGGAACAGTAAGAACGGCTGTCGAATACGCTACTAGTGAACCACTGAGGTAGAGAAATACATCACTTTGGCTAAAACTAAGTAAAGTTCAGTTGTGATCACGCTCGATATGATTCTGCCAAAATTTAGAATAAAAAAGCGGCCAAGTGCGAGTCGGACTCGCCCATGACGGGTTCCGTAGCAGCAAGTAACATCATATAAAAGTTTTTGTAGTTCGTTGTAACTAGTGTATTGATTGAAAGAAGTGTAAATTGAGGTTTATGATTAATGACGTATTAAAAGAAAACAACTTACTAGATCTCGTTCAAACCAATTTTCGTTGGATGTATGCATGATAATGTACGTCATAATATATATTTTTTAGTTTTATCATTCTCTTATTTTAAAAGTTACAGGGGGGGGGGGGACACATTTTACCACTTTGGAAGTGTCTCTCGCGCAAACTATTCAGTTTAGAAAAAAAAATGATTTTAGAAATCTCAAAATCATTTTTGAAGACCTATCCATAGATAATATCCCACACGTATGGTTTTCATGAAAAAATTTTTTTTGAGTTTCAGTTCTAAGTATGAGGACACCCAAAATTTATTGCTTTTTTTCTATTATGGTGTAAAAATATTAATGTGGTTCACAGAAAACATCTACTTACTAAGTTTCAACAGTGTAGCTTTTATAGTTTCGGAGAAAAGTGCCTGTGACATACGGACGGACGGACAGACAGACCGACATGACGAATCTATAAGGGTTCCGTTTTTTACCATTTGGCAACGGAACCCTAAAAATAAAGATAAAAAAATACCCTCTTATAGTCTCTATTCCTGTGTCATATATAGTAATTATGGAATTTATACAGAGATATGCTTGACCAGCACATTTCAGATATGTGCCTATTATCGAGCACGTAGGAATTCGGACAATCATTTCCTCGTTGAGATCAAGACGTGTTTATATGCAGTGTAGCGATAGGTTTTAGATTAAATAATGTAGCTGTAAGAGCAAAACATAATATATATATATACCATCTTCATACTTTAGTAAATAATGTTAGAATAGTTAACCAGTACTAAATTAATAAAAACGGGCGCAAAAGAGTACACTGAGATTGTGATTCGATACACCCATAAGTTCGCCACAATATTTTCGCATACGACGAAACATTCCTGAAGATGTAAGTTCGCTATAGTCTCAATAAAAGTCACTAACGTCTTAAAATTCCGCATCAAAAACTCTTAATTCATTATTCTTTTACTAAAATTAAAACACACATTTAGTTATATTCTTTGAGTTCATTAATTATTCAAAGTAACTTCTAAGGGTAGACTAATTTGGTTTAAAATCTATTTTAATTAGAACTTGTATTAAGTTAGTTTGTACTTTAGCTTAAGGTTATAGAGTTGATTTTCGTGTAACCATTAAAGAGTTGTGAATAGACAGTGACAAAGCGTTCAATCAGTGAGTGGGACGAATTGAACTATTAATTTGTTGGAATTGTATCAGAAAATTTTTAGTTACTATATTTGAATTGAAAAGGAAAGGGGGTATAATGAAGCAGAATGTTGAAGATTTAATAAGGAATTTAATCAGATGAATATAGAGCATCTTTCTTAAGAACCTGAAGATCACATTTTCAATAAAAGTTAGGTCTTAATTTAGTTTCAATTCTCTCGATTTTAGAACTATCATAGAAACTATTTTCATAGTGAAGTTTTAAATATCTAACATTGAATGAAAAGGTGATTATATAATACTGAAAATTATTTAGGAAATTTGTTAGTCTTAGCAAATTTCTTTATTTTCAATATTAACTTAACCAACACACACGTCCCACTGCTGGGTTCCGGTCTCCTCTCAAGAGAGGGTTAAGGCCATACGTCCCCACGCTGGCCGAGTGCGGGTTGGGGACTGGCAAGACATGTTGTGACTACGTAATCTTGCCGTATAAGTGTCAAAAAATAGCATACATATTTTTTTTTTCTTTCAAAATACTAAAATGAGGTTTGCAAGCATTGTGTTTGTAATAATTAACGTTAAGTTGAAATATTAAATCATCTAAAAACATAAAAGACAAATATAAACACAGAATGTCTTAAAATTTTGGAAGCGGATATAGAATTCTGTATGTGAGGCCTTGGCTCTGAAGCCAAGGCATCCCAGCGGAGGCAACGAAGCGACGCCTCGTCGCTGGGTGAAAGTTTACACCTGATATCGACAGGTACCATCGATTGGTGTAAGCTTTGAACCTGATCCAATTTTATAAAACGGTGAGACGTGATTCTTATTTCTAATAAAGTTTATGATTAAAGTATATTGAAATTGAGTGTTCATTGTGAACTGTTCATGGTTAAATGTTCCATACGGGATCCTTTTCAAAAAGGAGAGTTTGGTCCTTCTATACCACGTTGACCAAACTTGGTATCTTATCTTTGTTTACAATTTTCTTTCTAATTTGCGGTTCAAATTAATCTTTTGACTTACGATATATTAAGAACATAATATAGAACAATATAATAACTAAAGGTATATATGGACATTTTGCATCTGCAAAGACACTAGTGAGACTTCCACTCCTTGAGGATGTCCGAGAAAGAACATGAAGGATGTATGAGATTGCCGGTTTTTCTAACCTCTCTCAATTCTGACGTGTAAAAATATGTGCAAAAGTTTTACTTGCAGAAATATATATCATTTATCAATTAGCCATAAGTATGAGACAAAAATTTAGCATACCCCCCCCCCCCCCCCCTAAATCAAATCAAACCATTTTTATTTCAAATAAACCAATACTACGGCACTTTTGAAACGTCAAGTAGTCAGACACGTGGCAAGACAACGTTGTGGGCTGTGGCTAAGTAAATCTTGCCGTTGGATGTTTTTACTCCAACTAAGCTTAACGACTGCTATGTTATGATAACAACCGGGACCGACTGCTTATCGTGACCTCCGAATCACGGAAACGCTCCTAACATGTCATGCCATAAACGGTCACCGTCGTTGCTTAGCCTCGGTGATTGTTTCCAATCACCTAAGGCCGCTCAGCTGTGTATTGACTTCATCATCATCATCAGCCTTTAACAGTCCATTGCTGAACATAGGCCTCTCCTTAGAAAGGAGGATTTTGGCCTACTATAACACGCTGGCCAGACGGGTTGGTATAGGGTTGGTTTCAAGTTTTCCTTCTCTTTGCATCGATGTTGTCTTGCGTGGTTTATCCCTTAATCGCCTTTTACGACACCCGCAGAATGAATAGGGGTGGTAACACTCTGTATTCTTAATCCGTCACTACACGGACATTGTATTGACTTATGCCCGCTCTACACTCGCGGCGCGAACGGCCGCGAAAGCCCGCGACAACTGCGAATCACGAGTGTGGATGTTGTTCACACTTCTCGGTCGCGCTTCGCACCGTTCCCCGATCGGTGTCGGTTTTTTGGCCCGCGACAAAGGGTTCGCGGCACGCGAACGTGAACGCATCCACACTCGCAGTTTTTTGCAGTAGCGCACAAGACATCGTAGGGAGTGGTTGTGCGTGCGTTGGTAATTGACCTAAATATGAGCAACGTACTTCAGCATCATTTTAACCATATTCTCTTGCATCTCCAACTCCTTCGCCCACATACCAGAGCGCACATACTTCCCACAGCAGTTACTCCGTTCCATCAATGCACCACCACTTGTCACAAACCAGAGCGAATTCGGAACCATCTACATCATACTTCCATAGAGCACATACTTCACACAGTAGTTACTCCGAACCATGAATTCACTACTACTTGTCACCTCTAGAAATCCATATTCCCGAACAAAACCCAACTCGTGCTGCTTCACAGATCATCATAACATCAAATGAATGTATTCGAACGGCTACTCAAGAATACAAAAATGATGATGAAAATAAGATTGACGCCGCGTTCAATAAGGCTTGATTTTTTTAATTATTAGATTTTTAAAAGACTGATTAATAAATAGTACAAATGATTACTTCTGATTTTTAACGTTTAATTAATGAATACTATAAATAATAAATAATTTTAATAATAAATTGTTTTTAACTTCCTTGATTTCATCCTTTAGGGCTTCATTCAAAGCATGACATACTTCTGGAATAATCTTCGATATTAGTTGAGGTGAGATTTTAAATAAATAGTGGAGACTTTCGAAACTATCTCCAGTAGCCAAATATCGCAATGTAATGGCAAGGCGTATTTATATTATAGCTGGGATCGATGGTCTTAATTGAGTGTCTTGTTTGGATATCATTGGTAAAACTTTGCCTAATAAGTTATCAAAATCCGACTGAGACATTCTCGTAAACTTATGAAATTCTCCTGATGGTTCAGCAACGAATTCACTCAACTGTTCATCCATTGTTGCACTGAAAAAATAAAGTAGGTAGGTAAAGTATTTATAGCATTAAGAATATACAGAAAAAAATAAAATATGCTCCAAAATGAAAAATTTACTTGTTTCTATTGCGATGGATTCGTGTCATCCACCAAAGTCTTCTTCTACATCTCTTTTTTGTGTGCTTCTTAACTACACAAAGGTAATTATAATACGCAATTGCAAGCAGTGAAACATTATCAGCAAAAATCACGTCGTCGTCCATCATAGTCGCGAACAAGACTGTGAAGCTTTGCGAGTGTGGAGGGACACAGTTCTTGCGCGGATCACGGCGTGAATTCACGGCGTGAATTCATGGCGCGACGTCACGCGCGAGTGTAGAGCCGGTATTACAGCTTATAAAATGTAGGATATCAAATTTCGACGAAGTTGCTAGTTTTAAAGCCATTCTCGTATATTTCCAACTCGTCCCACATCGAATACAGAATTTCTCCTGGTATCCTGTTTGGTATTCAGTTGGGAGCAAATTTGATTTTACTTGTAGGTATGTTAAAATAACAAGATTTTTATAATACAATAACTAAGCACTTTTTTTTTATTGTTGTAATGGAATAGGCGTTTGTCTTCCATCTCACCTGATGGAAAGTGTAGATGAAGACGAAGATGGTACACGCCCATCCAAAAGAAACCTATAACAACTAACTATAGGCGATTTCGTAAACTCTTAAACTTTCAAAGTTTGAATAACAAATCACTACATATTAGAAAACAAAGTCCTCTGAAGCGTCCGTTTGTCTGTCTGTTCGCGATAAACTTAAAAACTACTGCATCAATTTTCATGCTGTTTTCACCAACGGATCCATTGATTATCGAGGAAGGTTTTAGTATATAATTTGTCAAGTTTAAATGTTTTTTAAATACCTATATCTATCCGTGCAAAGCCGGGGCGGGGCGCTTTTTGTTCGACAGGTGAAAAATTAAACAGACCTAGTGAGACCACCTTTATTTATCTAATTACGCAGCATTACCAAGAAAAACTTGGCTTTTTTTTATATTTAGCCTACCAAAGTGACTCTACCCTGCCCGAAGGAAAGCATGAGCAGAATCCAAGACTGGGGGAAACCACACATCATTGCCGCGTATGCAGACAATAAAGTATGGCGGACCACAATATAGCGGCTTAGTGAGATGCTTTTTCACGCCCCGCTTATAAAGGACCTGGGATCATAGTGGGAAGGAAACACGTGAGCTGGTAGTGAGTTCTAGCTTTTAAATGCTCGGCACAAGAAGGAAGAGCCAAACCGTTTTGTGGTTTAAGCAGTCGTCACGCCGTCTTTAAGTATAGGTTGCCAATCATTCTAAATCATTGTCCCGTTCTCCGGGGGCCGGGAGAATGATTCAGGAATATCTGAATAGGCTGCCTTGGTATGGTTCACCATCTGCATTGCCTACCCTCACAATGAGGACGGTGACCCCTACTCCTGGATCACATTCATGCTTTCCATCAGGCAGAGTAGAGTCACTTTGGTAGGCTTAAATATAAAAAAAAAATGCAGGAACCGTCCGTAATTAGGTAAAGATTCTTAAAGTTTAGTAAAGTTTTCGTCTGCCTGTCTGTTGGTCTAATATTGTAATCTGGACGCTTATTGGCAGAAAGCTGTTGATATAAAAAGTAACTTAAATTTATATTTTTACACCAACTTCACCATGTGGCTTTACTCGTGGTAGTTATTGTAAAGATACAACACCCGCGGGTAAAATGACAGTATCTAAATAAAATAATAATAATAAGTAAACTTATATAATCCTTACTAATAGTATGAACGCGAAAGTTTGTGTGTGTGTATATATGTATACTCTTTCGTGCAAATTTAATGAACGGATTTGGATGAAACGGATTTGCAATTTAAGTACAATGTTTCTAATCTTGGTTTATAAGAAAAAGGTAACTGCACTGACAATGAGCATCGATGATAACTTCCAGCAGGTTGACACTTCGATGCTTATACTAGACTATACTATACTAGTATAATATAGGCGAAGCCTATACTATAAGCATCAGAAAGCATCATAATTATGGTAAAATAGTTCATTATGATATAAGTGCGGTAAGTCGGAAATTACAACCGCGGCGATATTGCTACAAGAAAGCTGAGGCTGTAATTAACAAAGTGCACGTATGTCATACGACGTTTTATAACATATTTGCAAGGAAAGAAATAAAACTCGGACTTAAAATAAGGTAAAGGAACAGGAAAGTATTACAAACGGTAACAGACTGACATAAACCCATATTATACCTTTAGAGAGAGTAGAATGAAAATACATCCTGTGTGTAAGCAGCTTCCGATCCCTCACAAATAACCAACAATATATGTATGTAACTATATTCAGTGGAGAAACCCTCCGCAGTTTGCGAGTATAATGATGAATCGTTCTTAGCAGGACAAGTTGGAACATGTTGCCTCAAAGCAACTTCGAACAGTCCTGGGCATTATAACGTTGAAGTTACTTAACGCCTAAACAAGTTCAGCTTTCGACATGTGACTATGTATATATAAAGATATTGTTACTCTTAACAATGTTGACGGAAAGGGATTGTTTGGCTCTTATTACTATATTCTTTTGTCTTTCTTTGAAATTGTTCAGTGGCATTACGAATCCTGGTACATAAATTGGCCTGCTGTTGGCCTACTTTAAAGTGCTTTCTTAGATTTTAATGATATAGGGTATCGAGGTCGGATGCGCAATGATGCAAAAGCATTTCAGTAGGCAGAGCATTATGGCCATACTGCATTATTGCATTGTCTAAAACTCTTATTACTCTTGAAATATGCTTATATTTTGATTTAAAATTGTTTGAAGTTCCATATATTTAGTAGGACGTCTAGCAAGCTCGCTTACTTTGTTAAACGCAACAAAGCATTGATTATAACCAGTTTTCTGTGAGTTAGTGAAATCACTTCAGTCGAGCCATAACATATGAGCCAAAATATGTATCTGACTTTCACTTTACATTCTTGTAATGATTTAAATACTTCAAAGATAGTTTATATAATTACAACACATCTAATCTATACTAAATATACATATATAATGGACTAGCTGCGCCCCGCGGTGTTACCCGCGTATATCATTATGGTTACTATGCAAGTTTGTTATGCCTAGCAACCTGTGAAGTTTTGACAGGAGATAAACAGTGATACATTTTGACATCTACGATATAATATATTTTTATAATAACCCAACTTTCGCCCGTTTATCTCGATTTTTGCAGTAAAAAAAAACCTATGTGTTATTCTGATATAAAAGCTATATTACTGTAAAGTTTCATCCAAATCCGTTCAGTAGTTTTTGCGTGAAAGAGCAACAAACATACACACATACTCACAAACTTTCACGTTTATAATATTAGTAGGATTTGAACAATGAACCTAAAAACCTTAAAAAATAAAATATAATAACTAAAATATATGATTAAAAGGAGTCCCTTTAGGCGAGGTTTCGAAGATACTGGCAGCGTTCCCCTTTTGAATAGCTAGACTAATTCTTTGTACGAGGTACCTGCCAGCTCTTTAATATAACTGCTTAATTTGCAGTCTAAAAACAGCTAAAAACAAAAAGAAATAAAACGAAGGATTTTCTAAGGATCATCAATTTTTGATCAATTTGCTCAAGCTTAGAAAAATATCGGTACTAACATTTATTCATAAGAGTGACATACATTAATTTAATATAAATAATGATTACATAAAAAAAAAACACAATACTTAAATTAACCCGTGCCCGACTGCATCTGGTGGAAAGGTGCCCATTATGCTAGCAGCATTGCCGCGTTGTATGGCAATGGCCAACCTTTGCACCAGAAACGAGCAGGAACAAGAGTCCCCGTTTATTTCCGAAAGCCTACGACCCAGTTCCCCCACGAAACTCGAAGTCTCAACATTGTCTCCATCGCCACAGTGACGAAGTGGTAGTGTTGCTCCAAAGCCGCATATTTCTGCCTCTTCTTATAACAAGCATCCTCCTCCTCAACTAACTAGTTTTTCTGGTTCAATAACTTCCTTTTGAGTATATGAAACCCTAATAGGAAATATTATTACATCCAATTATTTGGATAAAACAGTTTATCACTAATTAATTTCATCATCCTGTTTGTCAGGAAATAACATTTGTAACAAAAAGGAAAATAATATTCAATATAACAATTGGAATATTATTAATAAACCAAATACATATTATTATAACATCATATCCGTTTCCAGGTTCGATTAATTTCAATCACACCATAGTTTACTTACTAAACATCGGCGAGTAGCAGTATGTTGCTGTGAGAGTATAAAATTAGAATTTTAATCAAATTTCTGGATCTTAGTTTTGGTGTTTAATCTGTAATGTTGGGTACAATTGTGAATACTAAATACTTTATTTAGGTACTAGTGGAAATTATAATTATTCCTTCGTCATATAGTGTTTAAAGTAATTAATAGAATTTATACAATAGATAAGCAGATTTCAGATATCGATCATGTAGCACACGGACACTCTTTATCTTTTTGAGATGAAGTCGCGATTACAAGCACTGTAGCGATAAGTTTAGAATATATATAATGTAGCTGTAAGGGCAAAATATATCAATACCATATTCATACTTTAGTAAGTAAGGTTTGAATAATAAACCAGTAATTAATTAATAAACTTGGCTGCAATAGAGTACACTGTAATTGTAATTCGATACACGCATAAGTTCGCCATAATTGTGGATCCCTACGACAGGCCATTCCTGAAGATATAAGTTCGCTTTAATTATCGGTTTTATTTCCTTATGCTATTCATGGTTTTTATCATTAGCAAATTTATTGTTTACTAGATGAGTCCCGCGGTGTTACCCACAGTTAATGTTATAAACCACGAGTAACGCCGCAGAGCAAATCTAGTCTTAAAAAAATAACCTTAATTACTCCTTATGTCATCAACTTTCTGTCAATGAAAGCCCCGTCAAAATCGGTACAGCCGTTCCCGAGATAACCTGGAACAAAAAAAAAATTGCTTTTTTGACATAAGTGAATTATTCATCATAAATTATTTATTCTCATAAGTTTTAACTTAAAAACTGTTATTTTGATATTACGTACTTTACTTTTACTTATTTATATAGATTAGTTGCATCAGAAAAATAAACTGTTTTCTCACCACAACACATCAGTAAAGAGATGACTTTGTCATAGAAAATTCCAGAAGTTTCTCTAACTTTCCCGGAAAAGCTCGTAATAATATTTTTGACTCCACACCCGACTAGAAACTTTTAAAATGTCGAATATTCTGTTTTTTTTTTGAGGAGTATTTGATTTGAGTATAAGTTGTGTGATAAAAAAGTATGGTGGTAAAAAGGAAAATGAAAGACTTGCTACGTCAAAAAAATATCATTCTTAAGATTGTTACCCGAAGTAGTTTTAATGATAACATGAGTTATGTAGTCAAAGTGACTCTACTCGGCCTGATGGAAAACCTGACCAGAATCTAGGAGTAGGGGTCACCAGATCTAGATCAGGAATCTAGATTGGTCACCCATATCATTGCAGCCCAGTCAGATGCTGATGCATCATTCTTCCGGCATCCAGAAACCGGGAGAATAATGCAGAATGATTGGGCCTTACATTCACCAACGAAATACGACAGCAAGAGTACAGTCATTATTAGGATGGTCTTCAGTGTGAGGGTAGTACTGTCCCGGTCGAGCCGGCCCATTCGTGATGAAATCAGCGTGGCTTTACTACCTATTATCATGTTCATTCCTGTTCCTTCTGTTGGTAACACTGCATATCAATTTACTAATAGCTATTCCACATTTAGTTCTCAAAGTATCTAATACTACATACTATCTAATAAGTATGTTAATGGGATGAAATCATAGTTGACATGATGTAAGTTTCTCATAAGATTTTGCAGATACAGACGTAGGATGCACTCGTGCATTATATCTCAACGTATGTAGGAGATCTGCTATTAGAAGTTAGTTGGATATAAAAATACAGAATTGAAAAAGGCTTTTGCCCCACGTCTCCATTTGCCGATTTGTTGATTATTTATATTATTTAAATAGTGGTATGTATATTTAACATTTGCACTTATTATTAGCAGGAAGTAGGATATGCAAAGGATTATATAGATCCTTTTCCCTCCCTTGTTATTTCTATTTCCCTAATCTTTTGCAATTCTTTGTGTGTATTTTCCTGTTTACGTAATGCTCCTTATGAGATTTTGTAACAATTATATTAATTTATCTTGTTTGCTTGACATTAAAGGTTTTGATTTTTCCATAATAAAAATAATAATTTGCGGATACAATCATGCTAAAGTTTTTTTTTCTTCCTAGCCTTTATTCCCAAGTTTGTTTGGGGGCGGCTACTAGTTCAACCGGTTTTACCTGAATTTCAGTTTTTCCACGGAACGACTGGCATCGGACCTCCGCAACCCTAAGGGAGAACTGATATTCAAAGATTGAACTAGTTGTCAGTATATTTCAGGGTACTGACTTCCCAATAATGATTGCCATAGATGTTCATGACAACCGGGACCGACGGCTTTACATGCTCTCCGAGGCACGGGAGTGAAATCTCCGCCAAACAATCATGCTCAAGTAATCGAGGAAAACCAAAGTTATCCTCTGTCTACATCAAATTTTTTTCGTTGTACTAAACAGCCAAAAAAAATTATATACTTCTGTTTTACTGTCAAAGTGACTTCTCTGCCTGATGGAAAGCATAAGTAATGGTCACCATACCACATAGCATGCATTTGTAATAAGTATGGTGGACACTATTTATATAAAGATATTTAAGATGTTTTCATTAGAACTGCTTCGGATGACAGTCTTTAGAATGATCATTGTTTAAAGCAATTCTTTTATTCTGTTTTTCACCAAGTGGGTGAGGTCAACAGGGTCCAAATCTCCTTCCCTTTGATTCTAGACGAGAACTAAAAGAAGAAGAAATGTCCTTAGGACTTTTGAATTGCAAGTGTCTATGAGTAGCATTAGTAGATTATTTGGTCTCTAATACAATAAAAAAGAAATTCTCGATATAGCCTTCTCACAAAATCAGTATTGTTAAGAAAAATGGGTTCTGGTCTTTTATGATTTCTCCAAATCCATTAATTGATCGCTACATATACACGGTAGTGAACTGATAACCTTCTGAATAATATTGGCATCTTAATTAATTGGTTCCTTGGGCCAAAGTTTAGATGCATGCGATAGTGATTCACACTGCAGAGAGATTAATATCCTGTTGTGATCTTTAATCTGTTCTTGTTGATGGGATGATTAATAGTACGTTGAAAAAAAAAGTTTTGGTTTTCCTGCGACTTCTCATGTGAGTTTTGTCTAAGTAAAGAGTATGCTGCATTGTCTATGTAGATTTATTTCAGGCCACTTAGGATTAGACTGCCTTGTTGGTCTAGTGGTTAGCATATACGGCTGTTGATTAAGAGGTCTCGGGTTCGATTCCAGGGTCGGATCATATGTTTGTGTGATTCGCAAATTTTTTTTAAGTATAATTTTTATGTATGTATAATAATGTGTATCTACATAAAAAGGGATGTTGTCACGCAACTCGGCTTTAGTCGCCGGTTTGTGCACGATAGATAGGAGAAAGAGAAATATACCAAATCACGAGAGTTTACAAGAAGTTTAATGTTTTAACAATGAATACAATTAGATAGATATAATCGGAATACAAGGGCTAGTTCGCGAGCACGTTAGGGCGTGGGCTCTTGAGAGTTTGTCGGTGATGCCTCCAGCAATAGGAGACACTTAACTTCAGTAGCGGAGTGCAGCAGAAAAAGGGCTGGGCTCGAGGCGCGCGCTGTTCTTATAGCCGCGCGCGGAGTAGCGGGGAGACGCTCGCCTGCTCGCGGGGAACGGGGCAGTGTAACCACGTTACATACCCCCCCCTTTAGGCCAGAATTTTTCCTCAGGGAAAATTCGCCTGGGGCTCGTGGTCTCCGCCGTAGGTAGTTCCTCGCTGGTACCCTGGAAGTAGTAAGCAAGCTGAGAAACTGAACAAGGAAACACGAATCACAGCTAGAGGGGATAAGAAGACAAAATGCAGACACAGTGCTCAGCGAGGTGAAAGTAAAAAGACGTTAGTTATACATTTGAATGATGGTACGATCGATGTGAATGATAGGTTAGTTTTTATTTTTAAGTTATTAAATTACATAGAAAGAATTACTAGAAGTGATTTATGTCAGTAGCAACAACAGATAAGACAGATAAGTGTGCAGTAGAAAACGCAACCACAAAGATCAAAACACGTTCGAGAATCGAACCTGTTGCAAGGTTTGGGACAGACCCCTTTAACCACTGAGCCATAGGGCAAAAAAAAAAAAAAATTTTTTTTTATATTTTTAGATTACATTTGGTTATTTATAAAGCAGTATTTTTAAATATAAGTTCGTTCCTTTTTTTTTTGTAAGTTATAGATATTCAAGTTTAAGATTCTCGAATTTAAATTCAAGATTTTTTTTTTCATTTTTTTAAATTAAGTTAGTTTTTTAGGAATTAAAGATGCCTAGCTGACACAATGCAGGAAACAATACAACACATACTACCAAAACCCAAAGATTAATGATGATAGTCAAAAAGTAATGGGTGCTGTTCAAAAATGTTTTTATCGCTAAATTCGCTTAATCAACAGCATTTCTGAACAGACATTGTTTTGCCTAGCGACAAGTGAAATAGAACATTCCAAACGATAACGAACCCTATACGACTGATACAATGAACAATATTAACAAGAGGGTAGTCACAACTTGTAGTAGTAGTGATAAAATTTTATTGATTTAATATTAACTTTACCTCCATATTTTTTTATAATATTACTGTTTATAGCTTAGAATAATTATTCTAAGGTATATAGTTTACTAGTTTTATGTCTGATATGCCATTTACCCAGGTGTTTATCTGCTAATTTGTACACCAAAGGAGATTTTTAGAAATAACTTGAGATAATAGGTTGTACGCCAGACTATAACACCGACGTTGAATTCTGCCGACTTCCGGCGAAGATTATAGGATTTACAATTTCGTTGATGGGCCTCAAATAAAGCTGCCTGTACCTTCTCAAAAGTAGAAGATAGATAGCCTAAGGTTTCGGCGTAACTGTGATTTGTTTCATTGTCTATATTTGGATCGGAATCCACAGCAATATAGAAAGAACATAGTTGACAATTTCTCTTCCGTAGACTAGGACGTTAGGGCCGAACCCAGTAGTTTCATTCACTGAGCAGTCAAGAGCAAATTTAGTTTGTTATTAATTTATACCAGATTATATGGTCGTTAGTTATAAAGGTAGAAATAGCTGTCATTATTATTTTTTTCTATCGTTCCACTGTGTTTACGTAAGGCGTATATAGTGGTGTGTAATATAAGAAAGGAATTTTGTATTTAGATAATAGATTTTTAATTGTTGCGCTAATGAATTGTTTACCGCTATCGAGTACAAAGGGAGACGGGACGCCATATACGAGGAAGACATTTTCCTCTAAAATTTTAGAGATAGTTTCTGGCGTAGCCCGTTTTATAGGAAACAACAAACAATATTTAATACCGAGGTGACCGGTAGAGGGCACCGTGTGGCTTTCCACCACGATTTTTGAGCTCCGCTTAGACGGAACGACTTCCTTTAATTGAAAGTCCTTAGTGAGTGGGTTTAAACTATTTTTGAAGTTGTATAGTTTGTTATTTCTGTTTTGATAATTCAAAGGCGGCCTCCTTTTTAGTTGGGAGTTTTTACACCGCTTGTGAATGTTTAGGTACCAAGAATCATTAGTAGAAACTGGTAAATTTGAATTAGGTTTAAGAGAGATATTAGGGTCATTATTAATGACGGAAACTGGTAGATTGATAGTTTTTTTGTCATTTTCCGAGGGAGAAACATGAGTAGTGCCGTTAGTTTTAGAATTGCGGATTGAAGAAAGGCGGTAGCTATTAAAAAATTTAGAAATGTAGGTCAACCAATTATTCCATTCTTTTTTATCAAAGTTTGGATGGTTGTTATTTCTCCAATCCTGTTTAATTAGTTTTTTGAAGACGAGATGTTTAATTTATGATTACAGTTAGGGCAGTCAGCGACACGAAAACCTTTCAGACCACATTTAAAACAGATTAGGTATCTTGGCTGACGACACTCGGTGAGCGAGTGTGTTGTAATTCTACAACGAGGACAAAATTTATTAGCGACATTCGAAGTTCCCTGAACAATATTTACCTGTGTAGCAGGAGTAGTTCGAGGCGGTTTATAGTACTGTTTATTTTTATTATTTGAATATTTATTGTAAAAAATTTGTTTATAGAAATTATTGCTATTACCGTTAGAATTATTAGAAGGAGGGTAGTTATAAGCGAATTCCGGTGCTAGGGTATTAGAAGTTATCCTAGGCGGTTCGCGGAAATCTTTATTACGGCTATCGTATTTTTCAAAGTTTTTACAAGCTTTAATTAGACTGGGAATATCGACTACGTTTGTGGTTAATAGAGAATTAGTATAACAAGGCCGAATATTGTTTAGAAGTATTTCTAGTTTTTCAGATTCGCTGATAGGTGTATCCAGACGGGAAAACAATCCTTGCATTTTAGCAATATATAAAGTTATATTTTCGTTAAAGCCTTGAGAGCGAAGTCTTATTTCTGATAACAATTTATAGTCGTAATTATGCGGGCTAAAATCGCCTTTTAATAATTGGCACAGCTGACTCCAAGATGAGACGCTGTCTTTTATACTACGATACCAGGTTAAAGCGTCTTCCGAGAATATTTCGAAAGCAAAAGAGATAATCTTGTCTTCCGGTATGTTCCTACTAGACATAAATTCATTGATTTTTTGAATAAAGGCACGCACACACGATCTACCGTCATATTTGAATTTAGCAAGTTCAGAAAAAAGTTTACGTTCGTAAGTTAATGCGCTAATGGGGGTACTGAGGCTTATCGACTCGACCGAGCAATCTGTCTGCGGTTCGTGGCGCGTGGGCGGGGAAGTTAGTAGTTTAAGCGATGAATATAAAGTGTGGAATTCGTTCCACAAGGTATCTATGAGGCTAATATCTGGAAGGTTATCTAAACAGATGCGATTTAACCTGTGATAGATATGGTGTAACAGAGACTCCGTTCTAGTCAACAGATTTTTTTCAAAGTTATTTTTTAACATTTTGAAATTATTATTGGCTTTAAAAAGTGAAAATTTAATAGCTTGGAGATCCTCCTCGGTAGACAGGTAGGATTCCGTTAAGTCTTCAGAAGGAAGATTCAGCGCGAGTTTAGAAATTTGCTTACGTAATTCTTCTACCGTGTTTGACTTCACGCCACCCCTCAAATACACTTCGTATTCGAGTTCGGGTTTTTGTAGACACGAGAATTTAATATCGTAGGCCATTTTGGTTTAATTTAAACGCGGTAGTTGAAAGTTGAGAAAACAAAATCGAAAAGAAATTTGTAAAACGCCGTCCAGGCAGTAATAAAACTGAGTTATTAGAAGTGAGAAATTAAGCAGGTAGGTTGAGCGTGCGATCTCGTGGCAACGCGATGCGAAACCGGTTTTCGGCAGCGAAAATGCACATGCGCAGCGCGACGATAGATTCTTTACAGCGATTTGTATTTATTACTAGTTAAATATGTTAAAAAAATGCAATTAAGCGTATGCGGCAATACACAGCGAAATAAATATATAAGAAAAACACTTGCCTGGACGGGTTTCGACACAAAACACATAAAATAGTTAGCACACAGTAAAAAAAAATACGAGGCAATCACCGATGAAACTCTCAGCCTATTTAGACGGGCGCCAGTGTCACGCAACTCGGCTTTAGTCGCCGGTTTGTGCACGATAGATAGGAGAAAGAGAAATATACCAAATCACGAGAGTTTACAAGAAGTTTAATGTTTTAACAATGAATACAATTAGATAGATATAATCGGAATACAAGGGCTAGTTCGCGAGCACGTTAGGGCGTGGGCTCTTGAGAGTTTGTCGGTGATGCCTCCAGCAATAGGAGACACTTAACTTCAGTAGCGGAGTGCAGCAGAAAAAGGGCTGGGCTCGAGGCGCGCGCTGTTCTTATAGCCGCGCGCGGAGTAGCGGGGAGACGCTCGCCTGCTCGCGGGGAACGGGGCAGTGTAACCACGTTACAATGTTTATGTATTTATATCAATACCCATTATATAAGCTCTGCTTAGTTTGGGACTAGATGGCGTTGTGTGTAAGATGTCCGAAAAAAAAAAAACATATGTCAACAAAACAACTATTCTTTGAAAGATAACTAAATCTATCAGACACTTCATCGGGCTTTTGAGAAGCTGACTAAATATTATAAAAACGTACGTTTTTGAGGATACGCTCTTCTGAATGAGCCTGCCGAAGTGACTTGACTCTGCTGATAGAATTAAATTGGACGAGATTTCATTATGACAATATTTTTTACAATGTCTATTCAATAAATATCACTGCAAAATATACTGAGCAATGTTCGTTGCTCTTTAATAATTCTGCTGTTTAATAACTCTGTAAAATAGAAATATAATTAATTAGAATTGAAACTCTGCGACCTAAGTTTCATTCAAGTTAATACTCGACACAAGATAAGTCAACTTCAATGAGTATAACAGCAAAATAGATGGGTATCTACTTCATATCTTACGTAACTAGGAATTGCGGTTTTAATCTCCTCCGAGGACTGCAACAGTCCGAATCCATTACTAGCAGAAATGCTAAAGCGTAAGATTTCAAGCTGTAAGATGTTTTCACAAGCACCGTTCCGGGAAGAAACATCAAAGTTATTCATAGTTGAGTTGTATGATGATTATTTAAGCTTTTAGTAAAGTTAGTAAAATGTAGGAACAGTATCTCCATTCCCATTTCAATCGATGCAGCAGCCTAGACGTCATAGCTTAATAGACAGAATAACTTTTGAATTTAGAATAGCAGTGAGGATTTAGACCAAAACGAAGATTAGTTTGTACTAGCTTTAAGGTCTCAGTCTGTGACCACACTTTGTCAAAACACTTAGGCAAACTGGAATACCATCTACCATAAAAATTAGTAATAATAATAATATATATATTCTTACTTGTTATGGTTCTGGTATAAGTAAAAAAAAATATTTATGTAAAGTGTATATCATCAAAATATTCCTCACAACAAATAGGCGAAAAAAAGGTTTTTTGGACCATTACGAAGCACCTTTAAATGTGTAAGAATTCTGCGATTACCAGAGTATTTTTACGTTCATTTAGGGACCGAATAATGAGTTGGGATCCTGATTAGTGATAGATTAGTGACAGCTCAGCAGAAATAACACGTGTCCTGGACAGAACGTAATGACTACCCAACTAATAGGCAATCTTTGAAAGATTAGCCGATCTCTTTAGATCATACGATATTCGCATTTCTCTAACAGTAATTTCCACTCTTAATGCTGTTAAATTCTTTAGTGATATATGTTTCATAAGACCTTTTAATCTTAGCAAAAATTAGTTGAATATTTGATTTAGACGGATTTTTATTTTGTTTAAGATAAAAAAGTGTAAACTTACACATACACAACCAATAAGCTTGCTTAAATTGTAGCTTTGAAATAAAAGATAGGTATATATCTTCACAAAATAATGTGACCACTTCTTTTAGATTCTGCTTAGGCTTTCCTTCAGATAAAGTACAGTCACTTTGGTTGTTTTATATATAAAAAAAAAACTTTCGAAGAGTTTGAGTTTTCGCCCGCGACTCCACCCGCGTGTTTAACGGCTATTGTCTTGAAAGTAGCCTATTTCCTTCCTTTCCTAAACTATATGTATACCAAATTTAATTGAAATCATTTCAGTAGTCTTGGCGTGAATACCAGACAGACAGACAGATTTACTTCCTCATTCATAACATTAATGGATACATTAAGGAAAATATCGAATCAACAGATAAATTTATTCTTGTTATAACAAAATTGTACACTAGAAAGTCGTGTCGGATCCGCATCATATAAAAAGTGAAATCCTCGATTGATAGATGACTGCAGGATAAATGTTTTTTCATTAAACGCTAATTAATGGATGCCAATTTTATTGATACTCGCTTTTACCTTATCTTTACCATTTTTTTCTTTGTATTAAAAATAATCTCTCATGAGCCATCAGATGACATGAATATTAAACAAAATTCTGTCAGAAAAGTCATTAGTATATTTTAAAATATTTACTAGTGTATCCTGCATTTTTAGCTGTAGAACTTTGTCAATCACCATCACCATCATCAGCCTATTGCAGTCCACGGCTGAACATTGGCCTCTCCCAGTGCATGCTACTCTGATAGCATCCCCTTCCCATCATAACCGTGGTTACCTCAATAACCACATTAACCACGAATAGCGAGTCTGTCGGTAACTGGGATTAGTTTCATCTATATGAGAGGTTATGCCCATAATATGATGATTATGGGCATAACTTTTTATCTATGCAGTATTTATGAATGCGATCGCCAACACACGGGCGGGGTTGGCGATCGCATTCATAAATACTGCATAGATAAAAACTGTCTTGAAAATGTATCAATCAATCAACAACCCATAATGTCCCACTGCTGGACTCAGCTCTTCTCTCAGGAGAGGGTTAAGGCCCTACGCTAGCCTGGTGCGGGTTGGGGACTAGCAAGACACGTTGTGGCTACGCAATCTTACCTTTGTATGCTTTAAGCTGTCCAAAGGCATTCAACTAAGCTTCACGACTGCTATCTTATGATAACAACTGGGACCGACTGCTTATCGTAGCCTCCGAATCACAGAAACGCCATTAATATATCACGCCACAAACGGTCACCCATCTAGGTCTGACCGCGCCGTCATTGCTTACTCTCGATGATTGTTTTCCAATCACATAATACTACTCGACTATGAGTGCTTGTGTAATGAAATGTATATCGTGTTAAAAACTTGAGCTCATTCGTGCAGAAGGTTTTGAGTTTTTAATCTAAATACTTTATTTCATTTCATCGTTACATCAGGTCTTTCATAAATTTAATTATTTCACTATCTAATCTAATTGCTTTCAAAGTAGTATTACTCAGAAGATCAATCTAAAATGATAGCAATTGTACTGTCGTATTTCGTTGGTGTGTGAGTTAGAACTTAGAGGAAATCAATACCAAAATTGCTTCGTATCGGTTTTTTTTATTGCTGTATTACTTCGATTGGGACAATGCGTTTACGAAAATTGAGAAATATGATTCTGCTTTGTAACAAAGTGTGTATTTTAAATAGTTCATACCTAACTCAGTTTACTTTAAAAGGTACTGAGTTCCGGAAGAAACCGAGTACCTTGAGCCTGTGCAGTTGCAAAGAAATGTTGGCTCTCCATGGCAGTCTTCTATCGCTTATATCATGGAGAGTGCTCTGAGCAGTTCTTCCAACTCCTCTTTCCTCTACAGGATAACACGAAACGGCCTTGAAAGTCATAGTTTTAGAGTGGTTGATATATGCTTTCGAACTAAACGCAAAGTTCTTCCTTTCTGTAACGAGCAGTTTAAACCTGGAACTCACTACCAGTGCACGTCTTTCCCCCATACTATAATCCAGGGTCTTTCCAATGGGACGAGAAGAAGTATCTCACTAGATTGCCAAAGTGTGCTGAATTGTCGGCATTTCCTTGAATTGAGAGTAAGGACGGTCACCACCACTCCTTGTTTCTGCTCATGTTTTCTTTCAGGCACAATAGATTTATTTTAGCAAATAATTTTGAAAAAGGAGGATATTAGAGCCACGCTTATTTCGGCATCAATGGGCCGGCTCGACTGGACAGTACTACCCTCACACAGAAGACCATCCTAATAATGACAGCATTCTTGCTGTCGTATTTCGTTGGTGAGTGTGAGACCAGAGGCCCAACCATTATGGAAACAACTGACCGCCGATATGGTATGGGTCACTATGCTGCATTGCCTACCCTCACAATGATTGACAAAGATTCTACTCCTGCTTTCCATCAGATAGAGTAGTCGTTTTGGTAGGGTTGAATATAAAAATAATTCAAGTCTTTCCACTACACTCAGAACAAAATTAAGAAATACAAGAAGACAAGCAGCCAAAAATCATGGCACACAATAATATATCTCTATAAACGTGAACGCATTACGCCTTACTCACTTACCATAACAAATACTAGGCCAATTTCTCAATTATTTGCACTAAAATGTACTGTATGCTTAGAGTAATACGGTTTGATTTCATTCTGTAAGTGAACTGTTACATATGGCAATAAATTTTATACAAAATAGCGCATAACACTGCGAGACGGGTACCAAAGATTAATAAACACATATTTTACAGATTATGCCTACGGATTTGTGCTTCTGGGCATCTTAGTCATTAATAACTAGTATCTATATATATGTATATAGAATAGTAAAAGAGATATATATCATTTATAACGTTTATTTAAAATCCTCTTTAATGTAATTTTTATCACTTCAACATGAATATCTAAAAATTTTACCAATTTCATAAATGTTTTTTTTTACTTATTTTTTTGGAAATACATATATATATTATACATAGAAAAACACCCAAACTCCGAAACAAACATTTGCAGATCATACAAACATTTAGTCCGACCCGGGAATCGAACCCAAGACCGCTTTATCAGCAGCCGCATATGCCAACCACTAGAACAACAAGGCAGTCATTTCAAAACATAACAACAAGTCAATAGAAAAACATGCAATGAGGAGAATCACCTGTATCAGAAACTACTCTTGTCAAACAGATGCTTTCTGCTTGATATGAAACGCAAGCAGAAAACATCTGTTTGACAAAAACACCGTCAAAAAGCACTTTTTTCTTTTAATTTTAAATATCATAATTTCAGGACCAGTTTGGTTGTTCTAAGAAACCTTGAAGAAGGCCTATGTCCACCAGTAGATATCTTCCGTTTGAGATGATGATGATGATCATTAAAAGTAAGATGTTTATCGAAAATTAAAAATGAGTTGTTAAACTAAAAAGTAAATTGTTAAATAGAATCCTCTTAACCTCGTTTCTACGCGAGTTTTTGAAAATCCTACACCTGTAAAAGTACAAGGTGTATGAGTCGAAACCTTATTCCATAATATTTATCATATGAAATCTCTCTCGGCTTTAAATACCAATTAACAAGTCTTGATATCTTCATCTAATAAAGTCTAAGTAATTTTGATACATATTTTTCTTCAATTTAGTTCGAGATAAAAGCTCGGCGAAAAAAATATTAAAAAAGGGTGTCTCAGTAAAAAATGTACTCCAAGTAAAATAATATAGTTTCCTGGTGAAAGGTTTGCTTACAACTTCTTTTCAATAACCTTACCTGAAGACAAACTAATGTAGGCTCTAAAGTATTGCAAAAATATTGTACACTATCTGCGAATAAACTCACTACTCTATGAGTCACAGGCGCCACTCGGGCGGCACCCCGCCGCGAATAGGAAACAACATCAGCCCCCAAATTCGCGGTTTTTAATGGATAACCTTTCTGTGGGAAATAAATGTATGCGAGAACAAATGTCTCGCAAAATATTGTGGTTGTAACTTGAATTTGGTGAAATACATTATGTTAGATGTGTTTGAAGCAGGAAAATTGGAATAAAACATGATTAGGATTTATTTTAATGCTTCATACTTATGTAGATGTTTTTCTATATTACGAATGTAGGGAGGCTTACAATCCGTGTTTTTGGTAAGTGTTGAGATCGCTTATCTCAATTTGAAAGATGTTTGTGTTGTTGATGTATTTGAGTGCGATGGGTTATATTTATTAGTGTGTTTAGAGTGTCTAATTTACGTAGGTTTTGCTTTAAATATGAGATTGCTAATGTGATTCTACTCCGACTGCATGAGTATATAAATGTTTGTAGTACTTATATTTGCATTAATTGTACAATGGCAATGAAGTCAGAACTATTGTTTTGTAAAAACTGTACTGTAATATTACTATTATTTATTTGGATAAATTGTAGTGAAATAAGATGAGTGACATGTATTGATTCACAATAATAATGGTCGATTTCTGCTACTCTAGGGGGTCATATGTTGAAATCCATAATCCATGGGTCGCTGGTTCAGATCCGGCTCGAAGGACCATAAAAGATGTACAGTCTGCTAATTGTACTGTTGGGAATGATTGATAAATTGATAGATTTTTTTTCACTAATATTTATTGATAACTGCTTAATTAGGTGAGTGACATGTACGTCGTATGAATGCGAGTTTTGCACTGATTCACAATAAAAATGGTTGTAATGTAATGATTCAAATATATTATGATGAGAGCGCAGTAATTGTGGAGTACGGTTGCACCGTACACATTCTTTCTTTGAAGAGACAAATCTTTAAGTTGATTATTTATGTATATAAATAAAATGATAAGTAGATCTGTGTACGCACTACATATAATCATATGGACAAGTTTCTATTTCGATAATTAACATATTGAAGGCAAGCAATATACGTCTTTCCTTTTAAGATTTAGCCGCGAGTTTACCTAAGTTTAAGGTACAAAATTCAATATTAAATTCTTTGTAGTTGCAAAGTGTAGCTACACTGCGATATGTAAAGGTGCACCCTTTACATATCGCAGCGGCCTGAAAATGTTTACAGAGAAAATTTTCGGAGTCGGTGCAAGATATGCACGGTACTAAAGTAGAACAAACAAAATATTTTATTGTTGCCTTTATTTTATTGCCTTTTAATAAAAGTAGGTAATAGGGCCACGCAAATTTCAGCACGAATGGGTTGGCTCTACCGGGGCAGTACTACCCTCACACAGAAGACCACCCTACAAATGACAGAATTCGTGCAGTTGTATTTCGTTGGTGAGTGTGAGGCCCCTAGAGGCCGGGAGAATGATGCAGAAAACATCTCACTAGGTCGCCATGGTGTGGGTCATCATGCTGCATTGTCTGCATTCACAATGAAGATGGTGACCCCTGATCTTGGATTTTGCTCATGCTTACGATCAAGCAGAATAGAGTCACTTTGGTAGGCTAAAATTTATGTAAAAAAAAATTGTACAAAATCTTTTTTTTTGTTTCTTTCATTGATAATATAGTGTTTATGATAATGGGATATCTATAGATACAAATAACTAGAAATTGAAGCGTCCGGGGGACACACATTTTACTACTTTGTAAGTGTCTCTCGCGCAAACAATTCAGTTTAGAAAAAATGATATTAGAGACTTCAATATCATTTTTGAAGACCTATCCATAGATACCACACACTTATGGGTTTGATGAAAAAAATGTTTCTGAGTTTCAGTTTCAAGTATTTGGACCCCCAAAATTTATTGTTCTTTTTCTATTTTTGTTTGAAAATCCTAATTCGGTTTACAGAATACATCTACTTACCAAGTTTCATTAATATAGTCCTTATAGTTTCGGAAAAGTGGCTGTGACATACAGACGGACAGACATGACGAATCCATAATTCCGTATTTTGCCAGTTGGCTACGGAACCCTAAAAAGCCAAGGAAGATGGAACTTTAATTTGTATGTGTAAGAAAAAATAAATTAGTCCTTTAATAAGTTATTCTACATTGATCCTGAATTAACTAAAGCTGTTGCAACTGTGAAAACAAGACAACAAATTATTTTATTTATTTTATAAAAATTCATTTATATGTACCTATTCTTTACTTTGGCAAATCTTATAGGTCATTACATCAACAACCCATAACGTCCCACTGCTGGGCTCGGGTCTGCTCTCAGGAGAGGGTTAAGGCCATACGTCCCCACGCTGGCCGAGTGCGGGTTGGGGTCTGGCAAGACACGTTGTGGCTACGTAATCTTACCGATGAATGTTTTTAAGCCGCCCGAAGGCCTCTAACTAAGCTTCACGACTGCTATCTTATTGACAACAACCAGGACCGACTGCTTAACGTGACCTCACGGAAACGTTCATTACATATAATGCCACAAACGGTCACCCATCTAGGTCCGACCGCACCATCGATGCTTACCCTCGGTGATTGTTTCCAATTACCTAAGGCCACTCGACTATGAGCGCTTCGTATAGTAAATCCTGAAAAGAAGAACATTTAATGCATCTCATCGTCTGCAGATCAAAAGGTCTCGAGTACGATTCCTGGGTGGGATCAAACAGTATTATTAAGTTTTATTGTTCTCTGTGTGTATAGATATGTTTTTAAGGACATTAAAGTATTAACAGTTAAAATCAGATAATGCTTAAAAAATTCTTAAAAATAATAAATTAGCAATATCCTCAAAACAAATTTAAATATACATTTACGAATCATCGACATAAACTGGCTGAGAACAACACTATTCTATAATTTAAAAGCGAGCGGGTACGACGCGTCTCTATAAAATATTCAACGGTTCGTACCGGATTTAACGCGGGCACCTCACTGCGTTGTCGAGAAATTATTATCGAGTGTTTATTTTACAACACTATTACGGTGCGAAAGGGGTGTGGGGCGAGATGATGTAGGCGTGTTCTTGTTGCGTTGGAATCAATATTATAGTATGACGATAAAAAATAAAATAGACTTTGAATTGACTTCAGCGTACTGATTTTTCATGCGATGTTGATAACTTTAGTTCTTTGCCGAATAATATCGTTACGAATTTCATAGGATAAAGAGACACCCAGCATTGTTACGCTCTTTAAATTTGTGCATTAGTCCAATAGTGAGTGCTAAGGTCTCGTCTGCGTATGTCACTACAGGTAGTTTTCAGAATATACTGAACAATATTTGCAACTGTCAGGTTTTTGTCCAGCAGTGGACTGTTATAGGCTTTTGTTGATGATGATGATGAAGTTTTTATTATTTTTTATTTATGTTGACAGCCATGACTGTAATTTTTTCTTCCCTTTTGCCGGTAAGAACCTTAAGCCACAAATGTGTGCTCTGTGCAATTTTGTTAAAATACATGGAAAATACAGTCCAAAAAAATTAAAAGTCTACCAGTACTGCCTACCTGTATGACGTAGCTTCCCATATGCCGCACAATTCAGACGTATCCCTCTGTCGGGCTCCCGATCGAAGTTGTGTTGGCCGACTTGGATGGTTTGGCCAAGGTAAATGTATTTTTGCACAACCTCGCTCATAGTGCCATTTACGGTTACGGGATTCGGTGATGCATGCCTGTTATGCATGACTTTCGTTTTTTTCTATATTTATCCTCAGTGGTTTTGAAGAATTATCCAGACTGTTGAGCATTTCTTAAAGATCCTGCAGAGATTCTGCCAGAATTACTATATCGTCTGCAAGTCGCAAGTGTGAAAGGTATTGGAATTTTTTATTGATTTCCCGTCCATCCCAATCGAGCGTCTTGAAGTCGTCTTCCAATGCATTGGTAAACAGTTTGGGAGATATGACGTCTCCTTGTCTTACAATTGGATTATTCCTGTGCTCTTTTCTTATATATGGACGGTGAGTTTAATCCACAAACACGGAGAATATCATCATTTCCAAATATTACACGTATACGGCTTAGTACGATGCAGGTACAATGCTAATGGTCTCTTATAAAGGCGCAATGTTACAATAACTACTCTAAATCACAAGTAAAATTAATAAAATTTTGCATAATTAAAATCTGAACTTTAATTACAAAGCTGGAATGTTTTAAAAAAAGTATGTTTTTGTACTTATATCAGTTGTCTAGTACCCATAATACAAGCTGTGCTTAGTTTGGGACTAGATGTTGTGTTTATGATGTCCAAAATATTTATTTATTTCTTTAGTTGAACGCCTTAATCTCAGAATCTACTGGTCCGAAATGAAAACTTATTCTAGTGTTGGATAGTTAATTTATCAAGAAAAGTTCTGAGCTATAACAGCGCAGATAATAGTAACTGATCATCAAACGGCAAATGTTACAAAAACGTGGTAAATTTAATGTATTTTTAACTTTGCAGACGAAGTTGCGGGTATCATCTAGCATGATATAATAGTCTTCACGATACTACAGGGTAACATTATGGAATTTAATGGGTCGGACCAGACGTCAATGCGGTGCCTAATAATTTAAGCTCGTAAAACCGTAAAACATGTAGTGACGTGGCTAATAAATAATAAACCACCATTGAGGGTAGTTTATGACTCATATAGCGATTCACCTTTGTTGTATGTAGTGTTAGGAAGACTTTGTTTGCTACTGTTATAATAATAATGATATAATTTAGTAGGCGTGGGAGTTTTGTGGTTAGAGTGCTCGTAACAAGTTCAGGATTTGTCCCTTACTCTCAAGACAAGTCATTGTGTGATTAGCACGATCATATCCACGTGTTTCTACTTCTTCTTCGTAGTCTATTATTTTCAAGACTATTTAATGGTCGGCTATTAGTTCAACCGGTTTTACCTGATTGTTAGTTTTCCCACGCAATCCTGTGGGTGAACTGAATTCGAAGGATGAACTAGTTGTCATATTGCCAACAACGATTGACAGCTAATGTCTTCTGCTCTCCGATGCGCGGGTTTGGAAAACCGTCAAACTTCAACACTCCCGGCTTTTATTAAAAAAATCTTGATAGAAAGTCTAGTGTCACTTTAAAACATTATTATTTAAATTTGAAAACAAATTATTATAGCACTCAACAACTACGTTTATTCTGTTCAATTATTTAGAAGTTTCCATCAAATTTAAGTACAGCAATAATTTACACTGCATAATTAAGCTACTGAGTAATGCAATTAAATTTTAACTTTGTTAAAATTGTTTTATATCTCTCGTAGTGTAAATAGAAGTGATAATTCCATGTAAATACTTCTAAATGTACTTAATTTATTTCACGGTAATATAGTTATTAAACTGGTTTATTTTAACAAAATCTGTAGTCAGGAGGTTTAGGCCTACTATACTACACTGGTTGGACGAGTTCTTTATTTATTTAAGCCAACCAAAGTGACATGGAAAGTACAATCCAGGAGTAAGGGTCACTATCTTCATTATGAGGGTAGGCAATGTAGCATGGTGACCCATACCATGGCGGCCTGGATAGATAGTTCTGCATCGGACATGCATACCAGACCAAAAACTATATACACCTTGATTTAAGCCTTCACTCAACTGTTTTTCTAAATCCGTCTTTCATTATTCAAACTAAAGCAACAGAAACATAATTATCAATTCTCAACCTTGTACCTATAGCACCTGAATCGAAAATATAGATAAACATTTAAAAGCCTCCAAAATTTCCCGTAGGATTTTAATATAAAAGCTAAAAGGCAGTGGATGAATTTTGAAGGAGGCTGCATGGAAATCTGCGAAGTGGGTATTGTGTGTCGTATAAAATATTCAGAACGCGGCCGGCGCTGCTGGCTGTAATGAGTGTTATGTTATTGTTCAACACCGGTGCTTGGATAAACGACGTTCATCATCGGTTTACCTGTATTGCCTAAAATAATAGGAAAAAAACAAGATTTCTGGAGGTTTTCTTGACGTTATAATAAGGTATTTGTTGGATTTAAAATAAGATACATTTTGATTTGTTACCAATCGACTTTAGAAACACCTAAGGCCGTTTTTCCACCAACCTCATCCTCACTGGAACGTCATCGAGAACAGGATCATTGCTGGTCGAAATCAAGTTTACGTGACGGCAATTATTTGTCCACCGCGGCGAGATCTCGGTAGTATTTTTTTAGCATAGCCTACAATGGAATTTCAATTTCAAGAGGGTTTACAAAAGAGCGGATGCCCAGCGCATTGCGCAGATTGGCCAGAAACTCATTGCACACCCTACGGGTAGCCGTAAGTTTTGGCGACTGGCTAAGGGGGTGAAAAATACATCTAGATTAGTCTTAGATTAATTAGTCTTATACTCAAATTGTAATTATCGCTTTTTTTATAGAAATAATGTCTTTTGCATTAGAAGAATATTATCTGGATTTTAAAAGGCTGTGATCCCAGAGTTTGTTTCGTCCTTTCGTCTCAGGGCTAGTCCAGTTAGGAAAGGCCGAACTCATCTGCTGAAAAAAAAAGTTGAACTTGCAAAAGTGTTCATGTAACCTAATTACAGAATAAATTATTTCATTTCGTTTCATTTCATTTCATTTCATTTCATTTCATTTCATTTCATTTCATTTTGTTTCGTTTCATTTCATTTCATTTTATTTCGTTTCGTTTCGTTTCGTTTCATTTCATTTTATTTCATTTCATTTCTTATGTTTGGGAAAACATGAGTTTCTGAGTTTTCGTACGTTTTTCTCTCTCTTCTCACTCTTAGTAACACTTAGTTGGTTGGTGGGTGCTACTGCAATACAGCAGCACTACTGCTACTTGAGAGAATAGATGGCGTTGTTAAATAATAAATAAAAACCGAACAAAACTCGGTCGCCCATCTACTGTATACTAACGGCGACTTTTTAAGGTATTTCTTTCTGATCGAGTCGCCGTATTTGAAGTGAAGAATGACTCTCTTAGTAGCAGTGGCCTGGCCATTGTGAAAAAATTTGGAGAAGGTCTATGTCCAGGAGAGGATGTCTTTTAACGGAGGTGATATAGAAGATGATGGTTACTAACGAAGCCGTTGACCATCATGTCCATCCAAACCAAGACAAGTAGACATACATACTAAAATTATATTAGTAAACCTTCACAATCATTTCCGCCACCATACGGTAAACTGATGGAGTATACCTGTGGCATAAAGACAGCCAATAACATAATATTTCCTAGCGTAGTTCAAAATCTTAATAGTTAAGGATTTGAGCCATAACTTGCTTTAAAGCATAATCAACAAATATTCACAGCGAACTATGCAAGCATAGAGTAGATAGTGTTATAAAATATTATAACACAATAAATATAAGAATAGCAGGTGCCTCCATTGAGAGAGCGCCGCGTTGCACAAAGAGACCCGTACCTTTTCACTTTAAAATGGGAAAAGTCATAGAGTAGGTCAGCGTAGAGATTACAGCATTAAATTTAATCGCTGATAAATGTCTGTTTATTGTAATGTCTGGATGCTAAATATGAATGATATTTTTAAAATGAATAAATAAAAAATTTTTTTAGACACAATGCCATCTAGCTTCAAACTTAATGGAGCTTGTACTATGAAAGCTAGATTGACTGATATAATAATTATTTATATATATTCTTTTGTAAATGCATAAATAATATCCATATAAAACAACTAAACACCGAAACAAATATCTGTGGATTTGAACTTGACTATGCCGCAGAGGCACCGCGCTCCGTCACGTAGCACGGAGTGGCAGATTTTAATATTGTATACAAGTACATCGATTAGTATAGAAAACACGCCAGGTCCAACACACCAAAAACGCGCTACGACGCGTGAGCGCGTACCGAGATACCGCGAGCAGATTCGGGATTGGCTGCCCCGCGCGTACGCGCGTGTTCGCGTCGCCAGTGTGTGAATCGCCTTAGTTACAAAAAGTCAGGAAATGTACTTAAGTGCGAAGTAATGACCATGAATACAGGTAAATCTGCGGGAAATAACCATTCATAGATGGACAAATGAAGATATAACAGTACAAAATAAAATATTGAGTTAAGAACATTTCTGTCTCGTCTGGAATAACAACATGGGCTCATGGAGAAGTAACGTAAAATAATTCTTTTATTAATTTTGACTGACTGTTTGAGGAGAAATTAAACTATTATTATTAACCTCTGACGCTGGGGTTAGGGGGTACTTAAAATGACCTCTAGTTTAGGTTTTAACAGGATCCAAAAATGTAATGATTACTATTTATCGAATTATTAACAATAATTTCTCTCTCAACCTTTTTGTTTTCTGAAAATTGTATATTTTTTTCATGATTTTCATGATTACTAAATCTTTATTAATATATTTTAAATTGTTTTTTGTTCCTATGTGTATTTCAATTTTCTCTGTTACTTTTCGTTTTACTGAGTATAGTCTACTGATAGTAAAAGAGAACACTGACATAATACCCCTTCAGAAGTTCACTGTGTATATATTTTGTTGGTTATCCTAGTTTTATAAGTAAATAAAGTCTCTGTATTCTTTTCCTAGTCTACAAAAATTAATGCGCGGGGGTCTCAACGTTGGCTGACGGCTTCCTCAGATCAGATTTTGCTTTCACACTAAAGACACCAAGAGCTGCTTCTTTATATAAAATAAGCTAAATTAGTATAACATTTACCTGTTTCGATATGATGTTTATGAATTTCAAACCATTCTTTAAGTTTTACGGAATCTAATAAATGATATAGGTTTTACGCTTTACCGATTGAATTTCTAAAAAGCTCTCAAAGGTATTTTTTTTTAGAAAAGGCATGAAAGAATATAGTTACACGAATTATAAAAACAACATCTGATGACTTAACCTCAGGATTGAGAAAAAATACTACATTAAATTTATACAATACTATTGTGACAAAAAATCCGTACAAATACAGCTCAATTTAATCTAGTCATTGAACTAAAACAAGACATTCAAAACTATCAAAATTTGACTGCCAGCCAATTTTCAGCGGCTGTTTATTTAACGTAAATTAATATTAAACACCAATAATTATCTAGGCCCTTTGAACCGATAGTTGTGGGCTGACTACTTCATTGTTAGTTTGGGACTTAGGTTATTAATCAATGCGACGTCGAACTTATAACAATGGGTGGAGTGAATAAGTTTTCGGTTGCTGGGGGTTGTGAAGAAAAGTTGGTAGAATATGTTAGTTTTTGATGACATATTTATTTCAGGTCAAGTATGACAAACTGGGACGATCATAGTAAAGTGACCTTAGGTGTTTAGAAACAATCACTGAGGGTCAGCACCTACAGCCTGGTGATACCTGGATGGGTGACTGTTAGTGGTATGATAACATGAGCGCCTCGGTCGAGCTTATTATCCTAGGTAACAGTAGTGGAGAAACGACGAGGTAGAGGCCGAAAACGTATATCTTGGACAAGGAACTTAAGAGACTGGTTGAAGGTGGACAGCACAGAAATATTGATTCGCATGACCGAAGCAAGGGGCAGATACAGACATATAGTCGCCGATCTCCGTGATGGAGATGGTACCTAAAGTAGAAGAAGAAGAACAGTAGTGGAGCTTAGTTGGAGGCCTTTGCCTTTAAAAACATCGAACGACAAGATAACGTAGCCACAACCTTATTTTGCAAGTCCCCAACCCACACTCTAACAACTGAACCAACAAGGCAATCACTCACACAATTATAAAACAACATCAACTCTACAACATAAATCACGTGTTATTGGCCTGCCCACATAAATCTCCACATTGTGACGTCATCGCGGACCGATCTCCAAACAATTACGTCACTGTACATATTCCCATCACATGTGGTGGGACACTGATCGATAATACACTGGCGAAGACTGAGAAGAATTGGGAATGGGTTTGTTTATTGTGTTTGGAGATTGCGGGAGCACATGATATTAATAACGTGAAAGGCAGCTGCATCTGTAGGGGATATACTAACTGTGGGGTGACATACCCACTAATAGCCAGTCTCGTGTATCTCGATTATTGCAGTAAAAAGTAGCCTATGTGTTATTCTAATAAATAAGCTATATTACTGTAAGGTTTCATCCAAATCCGTTAAGTAGTTTTTGCGTGGAAAGACCAACAAACATACACACTCACAAACTTTCGCGTTTATAATATTAGTAGGATATAAAAATATCATATCACAATGTTAGTTGCCATACTTCGAAACGACTTAATTTATGCTTACGAAAGTATAAAGTAAGTTTAAGTAGTAAATAGGTATAAAGGGCTTAGACAATAATATATCATCAGCTATCTGAGGTGGGACGTCATTATCATCATCATCATCAACAATATGAATACGCTACTAAACACAAGCCTCACAAAAATAGAGGTTTGGCGGTAGTTTCAGATAGGTAGTTTTCCATTTTACTTCGGAAGATGTACTTTAAAAACATTTTATTTTATTTACAATCAAGGATAACAACGCGGGGTGACCTTGTCTAAAATGATAATAGCCTAAATTTGTTTATGGACTAAATTGCTCTTTATATCTTTAGCTAAACAAATATAAAATATTCATAGAACAAAGGTTCGGAGAAAACAATAAGTCTAGAATACTGGAAGGACTCCATATTTCGCACCGCATTACATAATATAATACATGGTAGGTAGGTATATATAGATTCCAGTCGCGGCTGTAAATCTAATGGCCCAGCGCATTGTGAATGCAACCATCGAGCATACGACTGGGAGGATGACTAGAGTTGGTAATACCTAGATTTAGTAATAATTTATTATTTACTGATCAGTGATCACCGAGAAGCTATAATTTTGCGAGTTTTCTGGTGTTTGAAAGTCATTTACTGCCTTGTTGTTCTAGTGGTTAGCGTATGCGACTACTGATCAGGAGGTCTCGAGCAATGATCGTCTGATGATATGATCTGCAAATATGTAGTTGTTTCGGAGATGGATGTTTTCTATGTATAATATGTATGTATGTATTTATGTTATATCAATTGTCTAGTACCCATAGTATAAGCTCTGCTTAGTTTGGGACTAGATGGCGTTGTGTGTCCGAAGTCCGAAATTTTTGTTATTATATTATATTACTAACTGCGCCCCGCGGTGTTACCCGCGTATTTTCTGGAAACTATAATTATGGTTGCTATACAAGTGTGTTATGCCTAGCAACCTGTGAAATTTTGACAGGAGATAAACAGTGATACATTTTGACATCTACGATTTATGTATTTTTATAATCTGTATATAAAATATATCTCAATAATTGCAGTAAAAAGTAGCCTATGTGTTATCCTGATATATGAGCTATTTTACTGTAATCCGTTCAGTAGTTTTTGCGTGAAAGAGCAACAAACATACATACACATATACCTACATACTCACAAACTTTTACGTTTATAATATTAGTAGGAAGTAGGATTTACACATAATACGCATGTACACAGTAAAGGTAAATGTTGATCAGAAATTCGCTTCTACCTAAAGGTCAATGAGTTATGTGTTATTTTATGTCTGTAATTGTTTAAATTTACTTATAATAATAAATCGTGTTATGTTTGATTTTTAGCTCACATTTATATTTACAATTAACAAAAATATTTATAAAAGAAAATTCTTCTCAAGAAAATAAAACTGAAAAACATTGGCACAAAATTTAATTTAGTTTATAACTAAAGTAAAATAGACTACCTACCAAATAAGTTTCTAATTCAAGCTACCCCGAAAACGTTAAATTTAATTATGTCTCTAACTTAATTAAATTATTGCTTTAATAAATCACAAAATGAAGATAATTAATTTCTTTCATGTTAATGTCTTGTTCTGAAAATTTAATCGACGCCTCGTAATTCTGGAAATTGTATTCAGAATTCGTACTATCAGTTTTAATTGGATATCTACGGTAGTTTTCTTTTTTTTGCCAACTCCCGCATTAGGCATAAACAATTAAACATCTTGTATGCAATGGACTTTACAAACATACATGAAACGGGCGCAAAGAACACCGAGACTCAGAATAACAATTTGCTTATCACACAAATACTCGTCCCGTGTAGGATTTGAATCAAAACAGTTGGTGTAGTAGAAAGCTTTGTAGCGCCTACTTAAACCACATTTTTTTACGTGTGGAAATCCCATTGGACCTTCACCCCGCCGGGGTTTTTATGCGACGAGGCGGTGTGTCGGACTCGAACCGACTAAAACCACACGGTGTGCCCTCTTTGCGCTTCTGTTTTAGGAGAAGTCCAGGGTGATATCTCCTACTGGACCCCTCCCAACGCCTGCCCGCTCCTGGTGCAGGCTCCGTCTTTTATGACCCTCTCTTTGGGCGACGTCCTACACGTGCAGCCGCCGCCCCCTCGCGGATGCCCAACTAATGCGAATGGAGGGGAAACCCATCCCGTCCACCCGTGGACCAAACAGTCAAGTAAAATATTAGTTTTATACTCCAGTACGACAAAGCCAAAGTTTTGGTTAAAGTTTAGTAAAAACATATTCATTTATTTTAAATCAGTTTAAAAATGTTGAAATATGAAGGAAAGCTATAAATATTTTGATCTATCTAAAATTTCATCAAAATTATATTGATTCAGTAAACTATACTACAGGTGCTTTCGAGTTATTAACTACACAACGTTAGTAATGTATTTGACATATTCATGGCCTTCTAGAAATAATTAACGAAATATCCTTGAAACACCTTCTCTAATTAGTATATAACTAGCTTTTGCCCGCGGCTCCACCCGTGTGTATGTCGGTTATCGCGGTAAAAAGTAGCCAAAATTCATCAAAATCGGTTTAGCGATTTAGGCGTGAAAACGTAACAGACTTACTTTCGCTTTTATAATATTAGTAGGAATATACATTAGTAAGTGATTAGAGAAAGTTTTAAATACTTAAAAATAATCTTAATATGGAAAACAAATTGGACATCTTACATACGCCATCTAGTTCCATACACAGCAAATATTGTACTACAGGTACTAGACAACTGATAAAAATCTGTATACTTTTTTTCTTTTTTGTAAATAATAATAAAGTTTATTGACACGTTACAAATATTGCAGTACATACATGGTAAAATACTTTCTACATGGAATAATAATTTGCTATAATTATTGTGGTTGCAGTTCTGATCTCCTAACTAGGTTACATTATAAACTGTGTTAAGGAGTGTCAGTTCCAAACCCCCAATTAATTATAATAGGTTTTCAAGGAGAGGCTTATGTCCAGCAGTGGGCTGATAAAGGCTGTTGATGATGATGAAGATGATGATAATTATAATATTTCTATTATACTGGTATTTTAAATGCTATATTTAAATAAAAGAAAAAATAATAATAAAAATATACAAAAACAAATCGAAAGAAGTAAAACTATACTATGAACGTGTGTGTGTGTGTTAATGTAGTAAGTACATATTTATATTGATAATCTTCACGTGCCTAACAAAATTCAAATAATCATATTTTCTGTTTCTTCGTAAATACATACACATTATCTATACAGAGAAAAATCCAAACTTCAAAATAAACTAAAACAGCCAAGTTACAAACGTTTTTCGTTTTCTGTTCTATTCCTCTATTCTCTTCTTTCATTGGCTAATGTTACTCAGACACGTAACTGAAACAAAATATTAGCAATGGCTAATATTTCCTAATAGTTGCCCGGAGTTTGGAAGTTTGGCGGTGATTCACGCCCGTGCCTCGGAGAGCTCGTATAGCCGTCGGTCTCGGTTGTCATGAACATCTATGGCAATCGTTATTGGGAAGTCAGTGCCCTCAAATATACTGACAACTAGTTCAATCTTCGAATTTCAGTTCTCCCTTAGGGTTGCGGAGGTCCGATGCCAGTCGCTCCGTGGAAAAACTGAAATTCAGGTAAAACCGGTTGAACTAGTAGCCGACCACAAATAAACTTGGGAATAATGGCTAGGAGGATGAGAAAGAGTATAGAATAGAAAACGAAAAATGTTTGCAACATTGCTAGGTATATGCAGCTCTATAAATGTTGTACCAAAAATTCTATTTGGCTTGGTGCAGCGGAGAATACGTCGGATCCTTCTCTCTTATATATTTATTGTGTGACCCCAGAATAGAACACGAGGACATATGTTACGTCACATTTCTAGACAAGCCATTGTTGTAAGTGAGAGGCTTATGATTTTTTCAGAATACCCAAAATAATAACTTCTTGATGTATGTAATTAAATAGACTGACTAAATATTATTATAATAATATAAAGTTAACTTAATACAAGTTTATTTTTTTTATTTCTCTTTCACTCTTAACTTAGGGGCAAGGCCCTTGACGGTGGTGCAATCACCACTCCTTTCTTTCCCATAATACAACTTTGTCCTTTACTTACTATGTATATATTACCTCAATCAAGGCCTTCCTCGTTGTCTTTCACCTTCTGTATTTCTTTTTAGTGTGGTTTTTTAGTCACCAACCGAGAACAAATAAAACCGGCCAAGTGCATGTCAGGCCACGCACAGGAAAGGGTTCCTCGGTAACCCATGATGGTACGTGGATTTAAAATCGCATCCAATACATAATTGTTATGTTTACGTATTATTACGTTAATTTTGTATGACTTTTCCCAGTGAGCGCATTTTACAAGTTAAGCCTCTATAACTCCTGATCTAACAAACTCATCTTATCCGTTATAGTTTTCCTTCAAATTTCTTTAGATGGACTACCATCACGAATATTCCAGATTTTTTGAGTCAGCCGTTCCGCTTTTAGAGAAGGGGGGCGCCCTGTTTTTCAAAAAAGTGCCCTTTAAAGTGAAATGTCTCGAAACGGATACCCTTTATGTATTTTAAAAAACCTATCTAGTGATGCCCCACACGATGGGGTGGCCGCGAGAAAAAAAAATCATCCCCACTTTACGTGAAGGGGAGGTACCCCAAATAAAAATATTTTTCTTAGTTTTATTGTAGCACTTTGTCGACTTTCTAGCACTTACCGTTTGGACGGCAAATCGAGAACGGACGGACGGACAGACGGACTTTACGTGAATGAAAAAAAAAATTTGCATTTTTCTAAACATATAGACTTCAAGTTAAGTTCATGTATAATGTTAGAAAGAGACAGATTAATAACAGAACAGAATTAATAGCAGAATAAATAACTTCATCATTATTCCGTCCAGTTATTGAAGTCATATTAGTAATAAAATTGATTCATTTTCTAATAATATTGTTAGCAGCACACCACATAGTTTTCTTATAAATGATTTTGAGTTCCCAATGAAGCGTTTAACCCGTGAAATATATGCAAAATTGAGCGAATAACTTTTGAGTTAGAGCGTGCAGAGTGTAGATTGAGGTGTTAGTTTAAAATTGTGTTTAGATGAGCTAAGATATCATGAAACTTTTAGAATGAGTGTTTAAAGTTTTGCTTTGTAGACATAGCAAGAATTCTAACATAGAATGATATATAATAAACATCACAAGATCACAAGAAAGCCATCAAATATATCTGAATGGGACCCTGCAGCTCCACATAATTTTCCTTAAATAAAAATATATATGATGTCCGTGTGGTGACGGATTAAGAATACAAAGTGTCACCACCCCTATTCATTGCATGGGTGTCGCAAGAGGCGACTAAAAGAACAACATAAGCAGCTAACATCACTGCCAAGAGAAGGAAAACTTGAAACAAACCCTTTATCAACCCGTCTGGCCAGCGTGGCATAGTAGGCCAAAACCTCCTTTTAAAGGAGAGGCCTATATCCAGCAGTGGACTGTTAAAGGCTGTTGATGATGATGGTGAAAAATATATGGAGGTAGTAAACAATATAACAAAAAAGAAACCGTACCATGACTATCTTCAAACCCTGTAAGTTTAAGATTAAACTAAGATATAGAATTGTACTCATTAAAAAAGAAACATGTTGTAATAAGTTCAATGAGCTTGTAGGTTAAGTCATCATTAGCTACAATTTCCTTGTGGGATAGGATACACTACAGTAAAATAGTAACTAAAAGTTTGTATCTCACAGAAACAAACACTTTCTTACAAATCTAAATAGTAGTTCTAGAAATAGCACATTCAACCAAAAACAATCTGCACAGTTTTATTATTGGTACAGATAATAATTATAAAAGCAATATTCAAGTAAAATTATCGTCTGGAATACGCCCAAGTGAACTAACGTGCTTAGCCGCATTAAGAAGGATTAAAAATGACCACAGCACCGGCAACCTAGATAGTGTTGCAGGTAAACTGGATAGCACTAATTACCTTTTTGTTCATTAACCTGAATCTAACTTTATACTTCATCTGGTTCTGAGATTTGTTTCAGAGGCTTATAGCCAAGTTACCCTGGATGATTAGAAACAATCACCGAGTGTCGAGATCGCAAAACTCGGATGATTTTTCAATACCGGGATTTCGGAATCGTATCGGAGTGATCCCGGGATTGGTACCGGGATTATACGAAAATTTGAAATAGTTTAATAAAATAAAAATAAAAAAAAAAAATAACAAAACTAACTTTTAATAAATAACAAAAGGGAAGAGGGTAAAATATTTATATATAGTTTTATTTGGGTCGTAAATAAAGTCATTTTATCATTTTCCTCAAATCTCGACAAAGCTAAACTCATCATCATCATCAGCCTATCTCAGTCCACTGCTGGACATATGCCTCTCCAATTGCACGCCACTTAGATTGATCCTCGGCTACTCGCATCCTTCGACCCGGGATCCGAAAACCGGGATCCCGGTTTTCGGGATCCCGGTATTCAATCTCGAACCGAGAGTAAGCATCGACGGTGCGGACAATTTTGATAATAGACCGTTAGTGGCACGATACCATGAGGGTCTCCTTGGTTAGGAGGTCAAGCAGTCGGTTCCGGTTGTCATCATAGGATAAGAATCGTGAAGCATGGTTGAAAGCCTTTGGGCGGCTTTAAAACGTATTACGACAACTTTGTATTATCAGTGTCCACTCGCACTCGGCCAGTGTTGGGACGTGTGGTCTTAGCCCAGACCCGAGCCCAACAGTCTAACATTATAGGTTTGTAAATAATGCAGCTCAAAAATCAGGAGTTTAGTCAGAGATATTAATAGAATTAAAATAATGGAGCAATTCCATCGTTATATATATTTAGTGACTTTCACACTAAATGACAGATAAAATACTCAACAATCCTACTAATATTATAAACGCGAAAGTTTGTGAGTATATCTTTTCTATCTTAGTTGCTCTTTCTCGCAAAAACTACTGAACGGATTTGTATGAAACTTTACAGTAATATATTTCAGAATATTTCAGAATAACACATAGGCTACTTTTTACTGCAATAATCGAGATACATGCAGGCGGAGCCGCTTGCAAAAGCTAGTATTATGTTGTAAGCTTGGGAAATATTAATATCTATAAAATTCCCACTCTAACGACTCGGTCATCTAAGCATTTCTGGTAAATAACCGTATAGTATAGTCATAAGACGAAGCATTTAGTTATCCAAAATCTTGCATAAAGGCGGACTGGTATTCCTGCGTTTGTGGCCTAAAATTGACGACTCTAAGCTTCTAGTAAACGGTACAAGGGATAAGATTTTCGGATATCTTTAATCTCTTTAAGAAACCCTGTACAGGATTGTGAAGATTCAAGTCGTTAAAGTACAGTATAATTAATGTTGTGTATATCATTTTTTAATTAGGTCCATTACTTTTAGTTTTTTTCTTATCATCAGGGGGTATAACCAGCAGTGATATACATATTATGAAGCAGCAAAAAAGTGCCTCAAATTAGTACCTTTTTTTGAATGGCAACATAAGCTACATCAGTTTAATTGAAAATGACATGGCAATTTGCTCTTGTACCATACACTGCCTCCACATAAAGCCAGAACTACTAGATAAAGACATACTGCACTCAGCCCTAGTGTGAAATTAATTTCAATTATAAAACTATTCTACTTGTGTGAACGCTTTCTAAATGAAGTGTTTTTCTTGGAAAAAGCAAAAATGAAGATTAAACAGTACACTGGATTCTCAGGTACATATATTATGAAAAGTAAAAAAAGGCCAAGTGCGAGTCGGACTCGCCCATGTAGGATTCCGTAGCAGCAAGTAACATCACATAAAAGTTCTTGTAGTTCGTTGTAACTTTGATCGGTGTTTTAATAATAGCGTATTAATTAAACGAAAGTTAAATTGCGGTTTAAAATTTATGAGGTATTAAAAAAACTACTTACTAGATCTCGTTCAAACCAATTTTCGATGGAAGTTTGCATGGTAATAAACAACATTTATATTTTTTGTTTTATCATTCTTTTATTTTAGAAGTTACAGGGGGGGGGGGGACTTTACCACTTTGGAAGTGCCTCTCGCGCAAATTATTCAGTATAGAAAAAATGATATTTGTTTCCGCGAAAGCTATCGCGGAACGTATCGGAACGCAAACGTCAAACTGACAAGTGAGGTGTGTGTGAGACATAAGTTGACAACGTGATTTGAACCGTGGCGCGTGCGCCGGCCGCACTTATAAAATCCACTAAAAGTGTGTGAAGAAAAAATATAAGAAATGATAAGAATTATAACAAATGTTGGGGGGGACGAAGATGCCCATGAGGAGACTCGAGACCAGCAGATTCCTCACTAGCTCAAACCAACTCCTAACAGGTGAGTACTCATCCCATACCTATCTGCTCCCATTCCCTACTTCTACCATAACCTCAACCGTCGTTGTACTGTCTGCGCCGTCAAGGTGTAGCCAGTACAATATTAGAAATCTCAATAGCATTTTTGAAGATCTATCCATAGATACCCCATTTGGATTTCATGAAAAAAAAAATTGAGTTTCAGTTATGTAAATTAAATAAGTTAAGCCCCCAAATTGTTTCTTTTTCCTTATAGTTTCGGAAAAATTGGCTGTAACATACGGACGGACAGACAGACAAACAGATATAACGAATCTATAAGGGTTCCGTTTTTTGTCATTTGGCCACGAAACCCCAAAAAGGATATTATCAAAAGTTGTTTATTATACTGATTATTACAAAACCCAGCTGGATCATAGAAAGTATATATCTCAATAAGCCATCATAGTGTGGATCACTACGCTGCGTCTGAATTCGCAAAGAGTATCCACCACTTCTAGACTCTACTCATGAATTACTCTCCATCAGCCAAAGCAAAGTCATCTTATCATCATCAAAAACCCATAATGTTTCATTGCTGGGCTCTCAGGAGAGTGTTAAGGCCATATGTGACGCTGGTCGAGTGCGGGTTGGGGACTGGCAAGACACTTTGTGGCTACGTAATCTTGCGGGACCGGCTGCTGAACGTGACCTCCGAATTACGGAAACGCTCATAACATATCATGCCCGAAATGATCACCCATCCAGGCACTAACCGTGCCATCGTTGCCGCTTTACTAGGAGCGCTTCATATTTTGTCAGGCTGATATAATGAAATATAAATATGTGTTTCACTGACTGAATACACGGTTGGCCTTGTGATTTAAGCGGTCGCCATGCAATTTTCTACTGCGTAAGTGTTGTGGGTTCAAATCTTACACAGGAAAACACTTTGTGTATTCCACAAACTGTTGTTCTGAGTCTGGGCGTGCCTTGTGTCGTTTGTTTGGAAAACATCGTACAAAAAAACGAAATACATAACAATTATGGATTAAAAGTCGTCTCCAGACTTTTAATCTATAAGTAAGAAAAGAAAAAAAATAAAAGATTAAATATGTATTTAAAACTTGAATTGTCATAAAATTGATCCAACAAACAAACAACTGTTTATTGGCTACAATGAAATAGTTTGTGAGAACAATTTCATATCCTATTAGGATTGTCGCATAAACTCATTACTCCATTCGTTCATAACTCAATGAAACAGTGCCGAAGTTGTAACAGCATTTGTCAGTTTAACTTTATAATGCTCATTTGAATATTCGTGAGTCGTAGTATGTATGCGGCATCTATTGTTTATGAATTCAGAGAAAGGTTTGTAATTGAATAATATACACATAGTTGAAAAAATATTTTATTTATCTTGGTATAAGTAAATATATTGAATCAAAATTTATGAAAAATTTGAGTTAGGTGTATGTTTTTAATCTTGTTAATGGTCCTTAAAAAATGTGCGGGTTTGTTTATTACCTACGTAATGGTAGGTAACGTAGGTAAAAACAAGAGAAATAATTTTAGACAAAGACATGCCCAGCAACTACAGTATGAAAGCAGTAACATGGACAGTAAAGGTAGATAAATTTTTAGCAAAAATATTTATAGTTGAATAAATAATTTACTTCTTAGTTCAAACAAAATGCAACATGTTCAATATATTATTCAGTGTTCACTTTATCCTAGGCACAGCGGTTAAGTTTATGATACAATTCCATTATGCTCACAAAATAACTAACGAACTCGAAACATATTGTGAAACACAAATAGAAAAGCCTTTTTAAAACCTTTGTGTGAACAGATTATGCAAATTCTCTTTGCAATTGCCTTTGGTGCGATCCAAACCGATTCATTAGACATATTAGCGTTTACGTATACAAGCCTGAAAATCGATCAGTCAATCAAAGAAGTTGGCTATAGATACACTACGAAACAGAAATGCTTTGTAAACAGAAATTGAAGATGTTGAAATTTCAAAGAAATATTGTTTTTGAATAGGTAGTTAGGGTTGCCAACTTATTTTACAAGAAATAAAGTATATTCAGGTCTATGAAGAATATTAAGCCGTATTTAAACAGTATTTTAGAAAAATGAACAATATTTTATTTATTTATTGTTTTAAATACATATTTTTAGAGCTTCTCGCACAACTTACTAATTTACAAAAATTTTTTATAACTTCATGCGCCTCATCACAATTTATGACTAAAATTAAAATAAATGTGGATCTTTTTTTTATTAAATTAATAGATGCTCTATTTCTATCCTCCCGCCACTTAGCATTCATTACTGAAAAAACTCTTTCAGTAAATGCTGAGGTGGCAGGAACAGAAAGTAGATATGTGACAATTTTTTTTGTTTTTGAATTCCTCTGAAGTGTTTACTAATAAATGGCTCCATTTTTGGTCAGTACTCATTTCAAGAAAATCTTTGTCTTCTCATATTTTTTCATAAATTACTTTGAAATTTTGTTACTTCTGAATATAGATCATCCATACCAAATTGAGTCTAAACAAATTGGCTGCGTTGCACTGAGCAGTAAGCGCCCTCTGACTAAATAAAAACAAATAATAATGTGTTTGCATTTTGACGCTGAAAACAGTATTTTGTATACTTTATTTATATTATATTATACTTATTATTGTTCAACAGTAAAAAGTTCAATTAAGTAAAAAACGGTATAATACTGTTTATAACAGTATAGTTGGCAACCCTATAGGTAGTAATAGTCTGAATAACTATTGAATATTGTATCCCGAAATTACCTGCCTCGCACATCTAAACTGTGTAATGAACTGTCGCCTACGGTTTTTCCGGACCGATACGACCTTCAAAGAAAGAGCGTACTCCCATCTTAAAGGCCGCCAACGCACCTGTGATTCCTCTGGTGTTTCGGGTGTCCATGGGCGGCGGCAATCACCTACCATCAAGTGATCTGTCTGCTCGTTTGCCCCTTATCATATTAAAAAAAATTTTTCTGGATTTTGCAGATTTTGCATAGCACAATACCTACCTAGAATTGATTTTCGAATCGATTAATCTAAATAGAGAGCGAGATACTAGGTGAAGCTAAGTTCTGGTCAGTGGATTGGAAGAGACATGTTATATGCTTCATTATCCATTTTAGCCATCTTCTTGGCTAGGTTTTTTTTTTTTTTATGAGGTCTGTACTTTCGACCTCGCCACTTTTCCCCGTCCATAAGACAGGATCTTATACAGCTAGTCCACGTATTAACTTTCTTTTAACTAGTTATTTGGGTATATACCCAGTATTGTTATATTAATATATTTACAAATTATATATATTTACTTGTTTTATTACTTACTTTTATTTTATTTTACAGTGCAATATGTTTTTGTATTATTTCTTTTATTTTATTTAATCTATTTGTCTATTTGAATTCTAAATTTTGTATAATCTATATCAAAACTTTCATTAATTAGTTAGCATTTAACAGTTATTTACATTAATAAGATATTTGCAATAATAATTATATATAGTTACAATTTTTATTAAGAGTTTTAGTGTGCATGTATAAATATAATAATGAATAAATGGGCAGTTGGCTAGCTGATTCTGTCTTTTATTTACTATATGTATTTGGGATGTAGTTGGTATATTTATTTGTATTAACTATGTAATGTCTTTTTTATTTCTAGATTTTGTCTATCAGTTTGTCTTGTCACCGAGACGGCCCACCATGATACTGTGTCCAACATTGTCATATCTACGACCCGTGTATTGTTGTGTGTGTGTCCTAAGTTAGTGTTTATGTTTGTGTTTAGTTCATATATCTCCCTATCTTGTCAACAATGTGTTTATATTAAAGAATATATACAATTGTTGACGCTTCAGTATGAACTATATTTGTTTTTGTACGTGTTGAATGTTGTATGCATGTTTGATGTATTCATTTATATAATCATTATATATTTCATACATCAGTGTCTATGTATGTGTGTAAGTGTGTGTGTTTTTTGTGCTGTGTATGTGTAACGTGGGTGGGTAGTCATAAATATGACGTGTTAGACCTGGCCAGGTAATCCCACTTTTGGCGGGTTGGGCATTCGGCGCTGAAGGCGTTATGGCCGACGTTCTTCAACCCAGAGTGTGCACAGTTGCAGCAACGTGGTCCGGTTCCCGCGGAGTGTTCGGGACACTTCTCACGTAGATGCGGTCCCCCGCAGTGGCTGCATCTGTCCACACTCTCGGTGCAGAACTTACGACCGTGGCCGAATGCCAGGCACTTTGTGCATTGGACAACCGGGGACTGGTCCTCGACCCTGACCCTTTGCAGGTCAATGTAGAGGGTTCCAGCCCCGGTCATCCTCTGCCACACCTTTGGCCTCACCTGGAGTATGATGTGGGACGTCTCGGGATTTCTTGTGCGCTTCTTATATTTGATTTTTATCTCTTTTTCTTCCTGTGGTAGCCCCATGAAGATGTCCGCGTTTTGGGTGTATAGAGCCCTGATCATGTCTTCGTCGTCCCCATCGACAAAAACATCTTTGAGGACGGCGAGCGGATCCTTGTTCTTCATGGGCGCTACCACAAGCCCACTGCCACTTTTTTCAATTCTCTCCCTCACTCTATCGCGCTCCCCTTCGGTGTCGCAACCCAGTATTACCGTTCGGTTTTTTGCTTTCCTGGCCTTACTTATTTTTAGGCCGGTACCCCTGGCGTCGACCGCCTCCTTCACCTTGGCGAGCACCCCCTCGGCAGTCTCACGACTATCCGTGGAGGTGACCGCCACCGAGTGAAGCGCCGGCCGGCGCCCGGGTCCGGCTGCTGCGGCTCTGGCGTAGGTCATGGGGGGGATCGGGGCCGGGAGGCTCTCGGGCTTTTGTAGCTTAATAGCCTCACCGATCGCCTCACCGATATGGGACTTGGTCTCTACAACCAAGTCCCGAGCGACAGTCCCGACCAGGTTTTCGAGCTGGGACTGCGCTCGCACCACGATCCCCTCTGTTGCCACATCAATATCAACCTGGGTGGACTCTATCTTCTCTCTTGGCTAGGTTACAGGTTATTACTCAGAAACCAGGCCTGACTAGAACACAGGCTGTTAAATCTGCTCTCCAGTGGCAACTTATCTATTTCGGCACTAATAGAAGAAATTTACACGAGGCTAAGTTGAGGTTTTTTTTTTTTTTTTTTAAATCCCTGAAATCCCCGCGGACCGACACCCCACCTGGGGTTTACGGCGGGGTGGTGTGTCGGAATCGAACCAACTAAACCCACACGGTGTGACCTCTCTGCGCCTGTTTTTAGGGAGGGGCCAGGGTGTTATCTCCTTCTGGACCCCTCCCGGTGCCTGCCCGCATTGTTGCGGGCATCGACTCCGTTTTCACGCTTAATTAGGCATTGAATTTTGTGATAATGGTAGTAAACATTACAAAAGAGACCTATTTAGGTACCTCTATAACTTGAACATGATTCGAAGATTTTTCTTTAGCTTTATGATATGATTTGGGAATATTTAATCCTTATATTTGTAATTAAGTTATTTTTAGAACAATGAGTTTAACTTAGTCGAGATTCGACGAAAATAATAATATGAGGACTTTATTTACGACTCAAACGAAACAAAATAGATTTTATGTGAGACTTCGACACTTGTTAAATTTGACAAACACGAATAATTATAACAAATTAAAACAGCAAACCTAACAAACAAAAACAACGAATGATAACAAAACGGTAACAAATGAAAAAAAAACCTTTATTAAAAGTTAGTTTTGTTAAATTCCTAATTAAATTCTGTATATTCTTAAACAATTTAAAATTTTCGTAAATTAAAATTCGGTATCGTTACCGGGATCCCGGGATCGCTCCGATAAGATCCCAAAATCCTGGTATTGAAAAACTGTCAAGATTTGCAATCTCCAGTTATATTCTATTAGGTATTAAAAGGTAGACAATTTTCGATAACCACTGAAAGGGTTGAATGTTGAACTGAATGCACATGCCTTTCATTTAATTGGGGGTGTGGGCACAAAGTATGGTCACAAACTTGTGTCTTTTGAGTTTAATTTACTTTTTTAAATAAAATATTAGCTGCTAAAATGACTGTTCTGCCTGATGGAAAGCATGAACAGAGTCTAGCTCCCCTAGCCAAGTTGCAAATGTTTTATTCTAATTCTTGCAAAGCGATTGACAGAGTGAATTAAATTCGAAAGTTGAACCCATAACGATATTCCCCATATTATTATTATCATCTGGAATATCATTAAGATTCGTGTGGTGACGGATTAAGATTACAAAGTGTCACCACCCCTATTCATCCCGCGGGTGTCGTAAAAGGCGACTAAAGGATAAACTACGCAAGACAACATCGATGCAAAGAGAAGGAAAACTTGAAACCAACCCTATAACCAACCCGTCTGGCCAGCGTAGGCCAAAACCTCCTTTCTAAGAAGAGGCCTATGTAAAGCAGTGGACTAGTAAAGGCTGTTGATTATGAAGATGATATAAGAAGAAGATATAAGAAGCACCTTACAATACTTTAGGCCCAACTCGGAAATCAAACCTGATACCTCTTGATCGACAGTTTCACACGCTAACCACTAAACCAACAATAAAGGTAGTTATAATAAAACACCTTGATGAGTAACTTATTCATATAATATATTTTTATTTGAAAATTCTTGGTACAATGTACATTTTGGACTTAATTCTCTGAGACTTAAAAATTAAGGTATAAATATTTTACTATTACTGCTTTATAAGTACGTATAGAGCAGAATATATTCTCTATTCTATATTGACGTTTCACTTTCAGATTTCACGTTAGGGCCACAGCACACTAGCTATTTTTAGCATCGGCGATCGGCGATTTTGCGACTGAATCGATGCTGCATCGCGTTTTAGCGACTTCCTGCGTTCGATCGCGGTATCGAAAACGCGCGTTTTAGCGACTGCTCAGATGCCAAATCGATGCCACCGGCATCCGAATGTGTGCGGAGAGTAGCGTTCAGCTGCTGTGTCGCGCTTCTAAAAAGCGACTCAATCTCCGCGTTTGGCGTTTTTTAAGTATGCGGTGTAGAACGTTCTGTCGCCGTATTTAGCTTCTAAAAAACGACTAGTTGCCGATCGCCGATGCTAAAAGTAGCTAGTGTGCTGTGGCCCTTAATGAACTGGATATCTATGAATATCTCGGTTTCAATTCTAGGTGTAACAAAGTTATTTTTGCTGTACATAGAAATGAAACTGGTATTAATAGTATTACAAGTTTCATTTTCACTTCATGATATTTCATTGTAACTAGTAGCATGTAGTTTTGGCCTGAAACTGTCACTGAAATTTTAACTGCATTACTGTTTTTCATCAACGCCCACAGGCGAGTTGGAGTGTCGACTTGCGCAAGATGGCGGGCAGGAGCTGGATGCGTAAAAACTTAATTAACCATTCAGAGTGGTGTGCAATGGGAGAGGTCTATGTCCAGCATTGGAATGCGATAGGCTGATGATGATTGCTGTTCATCAAAGATCTTCACCTTTTTTTTATTTATCTAGTTCTCCTCTTGCAGTACCTATTGCGAATTCAACCTATTCCTATTTTTCTAGTGATAGTAAAGTATCTGCAGTATTAAACCCTATATTTGTCTGGTAATCGTTATCAGATCTGTTTAATTTATTAGTCGACCACATCGATTTATTACAACTTTTTTAAGATTGTTTATTTTTCTTTTGTACATTTTCTTTCAACTTACTGCCAATATTGCTGCCCCTCATTTCTGAAAGACCTTGTTAAATGCATTTTTCGGCTAATAACATTAGTGGAATGAAAAATATAAAATGAGGGCATCAAATGCGTTTGTTAACTTTTTCAAGTTGAAAGATAATATTTATTTAGACAAAAGTTTTAAAACAAATATTTATTTTGCGATGCCTTGATATTCCTAAAAATGACAGCTTGAGGTCAAAACTGACATAATTTCGTGCATTACGTCACAATAGATTAGAGATAAAACAAAGCTAAATAAGTACAGTCAGCAACAAAATTATAGTTTTTATAACAATGGCAGTATTATATTGATATGAACTATATTACAAAGTGAGCATGTCCTTGTACATTAAAAGACAAAAGTATAATTCGAGTAGCATTTTGAAAATTTTACTAGATATTAAAAAAATACAACAAATATTTTTTTTTAATATTCCTTTAGTATACAAATCAAATATTTTCTTAATATATTTCAATAATAAATATTGGGAAACATGAAAACTTGCGCACTTACCAAATACAGTTTCTTAAGAATGTCTTACAGAATTTGTGAGCATTCATTAACTACTTTACATGTGACATTTTACCAATTTACATATTAAGATTTAGGTTACAATTGATAATAATAATGTTGATCTGTTTTACAGAGTGTACCCCTTTCAGGCGAAAGGTATACTTGAAAAAAAATGGTACCTAGTCTGAATAAGGTACTAATTGTAATCTTTACCACTGTGAAATTATAATATGTCTATCGATACAAAAACTCATTGATAAATATATTTTTTTTAGATCATCAGTAATAATTCACAAATAATAATCTTTTCAGTTAGCATGGTGTTATGAATTAATATATACAAATCGAGTAATTGTTCTAACAATTGACAATAAATTGTTTATTTAACATATATTTTATAATAATGCTGCACAGTAGTATTTCAGCAAACTCATTTGCAATTTTCCCTTGTAGGGTCTTCAAGATAAGCTTTTAAGAGAAGTTCAACCAACTTGATCATAAAAGTTCAAATTTAAAATTAACTTAAAATTCTTTGAGGTCATAAAGTGACGTCATTAGTCATATTAATGCATGTTATACTTTATACAGATTCTTGAAAAAATACTTTTGTTTCCATTTTTTTCAGAAAATTTATAGATAATTAAAATTTTCTTTCTAATTATTTCATTTTAAATAATTATGTCACCCCTGAACTGATTTCAGTATTTTATTTGAAGGTCGGTAAATCAAATGCAGTTACGATTTATGTATACCCATGCATAATATTTACATTTTTAAATGTATAAGCGAATTGTATTGCTTTATATTCTTTTTCAGAAAATTTTTACCTACACTAGTTTAATATTTCCAATATACATACAATTTTTCTATAAACGCTTACTAGCTACGACTGTGAAAAAAAATAGTTGTAAATTTTTGTTCTCGACTGTACTTTAAATACAATATTTCATAATCTTGGCAATTTTTTTTTTATTTTTTTTTCACACTAAATTTGTTTACAGATTAGAATATGACTTTTGTGCTTCATTATATAATAAGAACCAAGCATAGCATAGTGCTCAATAATTATATACGTATATATTTACAAAGTTAACTGTATATAGTACAAAACATTTTTTACTAAATATTTTGTTTCCTACTTACATTATATCAATTCGAGGACTATACTTTGAAATAATTTACATTTTTTTTTTTAATATAAATATTCAATATCGACCATTTACGGTCACATGTGCTTTCACGACTAGATCTATCGTGCTTACGAATAATTTTCTCTCTTTCACACTCACAAACAACTCTATATACTTATCTCTCACGCACCTTTATAGTAGCAATTCATCAGATCTATTACGATAAAAGAAATTGAATTTTTAAAACGACCCTTTCGTGAAATAAGTTATTGATAAAAGACTTTGTTTGGGGAATATTAACAATTTTGAAAGTGGAACTCTACTGGAAGTTAAAATAATGAAGGAATTCAACTGAAAGAATAGGATAAAATGCATCGAACCGTCAACAAATATTCAGGTTTTGTACACTCTCTTTTATTTCAGTCACATGGAAAATTTCGTTTTGAGGCAAACGAGAAATGTATTTTTGCATTCCGTAACCTCGCCATTCATAAAAAAGGTTAGCTATTGTACAACCTTAACTAAAAATGCAAAAGTATTTTATTGAAGAATTCATAAGAAAAACTGTTCCAAAGAAAACTGACAACACAGAAGTTTTATTCGGATTTAGAAAGAGATTTAGAGAGAATCTAAAGAGCAATAGACAAACCAACTGTCAGTATTTATTAATTGGCATAAATCTCTGGATTTTCAAATATGACAAAATGTCGAATAACTAAAGATTTTTTTTAAGATAATAGATTTTGCTAAACATTTTCAATTTTAATTGTAACAACTGTTTTTATGCTGCACCAAAATATACTGGATGCCGATTTAGCAATGAATGATAATTTTTATCTTTAGTTATTAAGACTAAAGTAAGCTTTGCAACAATCTGTCCAAACCTCAAAAGATAAAAAAAAATTTGAATGCTTTCTTAAATTGAAACAAAAAAAAACAAATATTAATTACAGTTCGCATCACAAATTAGAATTTTTGGAATGGATATAAAAGGTCTGCTCGGATTTCTTTCATACTTAAATGTTTTATATTAATCGATCAATAATGCTCTTTTATTTTTTTCTTAAATCGATTCTGTATAACAGGCCTATTCAAGCGTTCTATTCACAAAAATAGTGAGATATGTTACCCTTAAAATAAAATTTCAATTTAAAATTGGAACATAAAACATTCATATTCCCAGCAAAAAGTTTGTCTTCAACTTTTTAAGACTTATAACATTGGCTACTATTTGTCTATGCTCAATCAGAGCAAGTCTTGCAGCATTGCTCTTTGTATCGCTTGAGCGCGCACATGTTCATGGCGCGGACGTTCTCACAGAACCGGGAGCTGTCCCGGCAAACCCCATCTGCAGCAAAATGAAAATATTTGTAGCTATTTCTTGCTAGAGAGATACAAAATAGAGGTCAGTGAAGTGTTCTCTTTCTGAAGTTCTGAAATCTCAATAACAAACGTTTAGAAATATAGCTATAAAATTTAAAATACAATTATAAGTACTAAATATTGTTATTTTAATTAATCATACCATTTAAAAGTTAAATATTCAGTTTCTGAATCCTTGATATCCAATTTTTTTATTTTTTTTGTTGAGAAATACAAATCTCAACTTTGATTAAATAGAGATTTATCTCTTCTTAACTTGAATTGAAGTGTTAATATATCTAATGATTACTCACTGAAATTTTACCTCTATTTAAACATGGATGCACCTGACAGACCCTAGCGACAGGTGGTCTGCCGAGGCCCTCGCAGGCAGCTCCGGCACTATGTTCTCGATATCGTCTCCTGGTACCTGCCATGCGCCACACACAGCGGAGAGTGCGGTGCTGACGACCACGGGAAGAACAGGTACCAATGCACTAATGAAGATAATATTTTTTAGAACTTATTAAAACGTAAAGAGTTCAAGTTTTAATAAGTCCTTAACTATATCTAGTGAAAATACTCACAACCAAAATTAAAAAAAAAAAACAAATAGCACAGCCATTTATAATACAAATGAAAAACAATAATACCATCACAATTTAGATGCTGTACATTGTTAACACGTTAGATTGGCAAACAAAATATTACAGGTTCCCACGACATCAACTGCTAGAGAACTTAATAAGAATACTAGTAGCTAGCTATCATATATTTCTTCAAGAAAAAAGTAGTTCCATAAGCAAGTGACTGCTTTAAATTCTTTCCTTTCAAGCCTACGTCTACTCCTATATAAAATAAACTAACATTGTCTATGGCTCCGTACGCCTGTATATCGGTTATCCTGATAAAAAGTAGCATATTTTGTTTCTAAACAATTATGGACTCTTTGAATTTATTATATAAGTACAGTTTTAAATATCAGATCAACAACCCATAACGTCCCACTGCTGGGTTCGGGTCTCCTCTCCGGGGAGGGTTATAATTATTAATATAGCTCAAACAATTATAAATATAGAATCCAAAACCAATAATTTTAGAAATCTACTAGCTGTTACCCGCGGCTCCGCTCGCGCCCTAGGGGTATGAAAAATAGATGTTAGCCGATTCTCAGACCCACCCGATATGCACACAAAATTTCATAAGAATCGGTCAAGCCGTTTCGGAGCATGAAATGGATGGCAACGAAAACTGTGACACGAGAATTTTATATATTAGATAGATTAATCTACTCAACATATTTTAACTATTTTAATTTCTCAGAATTAGCTCGAAAAGTTGAGAAACAATAAACCTAACAGAAAAATAAAAGGGTTACTACTCAACAAGTTAATTCATTAGTGATAGTCCCGTAATTTTGGTCGATAGATAAATTCGGTGATGAATTTCATCATATTCTTTGTAGTGGAGTTTTCCGTATCAATGAATATTTTTTAGTTATGGATTCAAATACAGACCTTACTCCAAGCGCCTACAGCCCAAGTTGCTCGGCAAGGTTTGGTCTCACGTCTTGTCTTTTCAGGTTTTGTTGTACCATCACATATGGCCTCATCCACAACCGTGCCATTCATATTTACACACTGCACTCGACGATGCGCTATAGCTATTAAAAAATCAGTGATTTAAATTCAACTCCTTGCCTTTTAACAATAAAATTACGCGTATATATATTTCGGACATCTTACTACACACACACAATGCTATCTAGTCCCAAACTAAACAGAGCTTATACTATGGATGCTAAACAACTATAGCCGGTTCCAAAAATAACGGGTCAGTCACATAAACCAATAACGGGTCAGTCACATAAACCCGAATATCTCCCGAACTACGTATGCCATCCTAATGAAACGAAGACTGTTCAATTGAGAATTTAATTATACAGATAAAAAATAAAATAAAACTTAGTTACACCCACAATATTAATCTTAAATTAAAAAAAAACTAAAGTAGTCATATTTTTCTTAAGATTACATTTTTTTTATGATTGTTTTTTTGCTGTTTTTCATCACTTTCTTCATTTAATACTTTGTATTGCCTCCACGTGATGAAGCCTCCAGTGATGAAAAACAGCAAAAAAACAATCATAAAAAAAATGTAATCTTAAGAAAAATATGACTACTTTAGTTTTTTTTTAATTTAAGATTAATATTGTGGGTGTAACTAAGTTTTATTTTATTTTTTATCTGTATAATTAAATTCTCAATTGAACAGTCTTCGTTTCATTAGGATGGCATACGTAGTTCGGGAGATATTCGGGTTTATGTGACTGACCCGTTATTTTTGGAACCGAGTGTAATATACATACATACATATGCTTCTTTTGTAAATACTTATATGTTAAACATAGGAAACACCCAAAGTTCGACGGAAATATTTGCAAATCATACCAATATTTGGTATGACCCGGGAATCGAACCCGAGAACTCAACTACACCAGTCGCATACGGTACTAGTGCGCCAGTGAGGCAGTTAGTGGTTAAAAACAATCACTGAGGGCAAGCAACGATGACGTGGTAAGTAACTGAAGCGGTGTCCTATTAAACGCCCATCTTGCATAAGCTTATAAATAAATAAATATTTCGGACATCTTACACACAACGTCATCTAGTCCCAAACTAAGCAGAGCTTGCATTATAGGTACTAAACAACCGATATAAATACATAAACATACTTTTTTTTGTAAATACATACATATTAAACATACGAAAACACCCAGACTTCGAAACAAATATTTGTGGATCACACAAATATTTGGTCAGACCCGGGAATTGAACCCGAGACCTCTTGATCAGCAGCCGCATACGCTAACCACTAGACCAACAAGGCGGTCAAATATAAATTACTAGTGTTCTCAGAAAAGTTACCATGACTTTCTATAGCCCTTACTGCTCTAATTATGATTATCTTACCAGCACCGCTGTTGGCACATTTAGGCTGCGACCAAGCCGCAGTATTCCATTTTGCACAAGACAAAGTACAGTCTTGTATTTCACTGGGTGGTTCTTTGCCACGCGAGAGGCACTCAGTTGCTGTGGCTAAGCGCGTCTCGTTTCCTATCATGCGCTGTAATTAACGAAATAATTTAATGGAATTATATTTAAAACGGAAGTGCTCATGGCTTTAGGTGATTGGAAACAATCACTGAGGGTAAGCAATGACGGTACAGTCAGACCTAGATGGGTGACCGTTTGTGGCATCATATGTTATGAGCGTCTCCGTGATTTGGACGTCACGTTAAGGAGTTGGTCCCGGTTGTTATCATAAGATGACGCAAAAGTCGTGAAGCTTAGTTCGCCTTCGGGCGGCCTGAAAACATCCAACAGAAGATAAGGTAGCCACAGCGTGTCTTGCTAGTCCCTAACCCGAACTAGGCCAGCGTGGGGACATATGACCTTGACCCCCTCCTGAAAGGAGATCCGACCCCAGTAGTGGGACATTATAGGCTGTTGATCTGATATTTAAAACTGCATTCCAGAACGGAAGCACTCAATTATTCCTGAATTTTATTGAGACAATACAAGACGCATCTGGAATCAATTTCAAGCATACCTGACATATAGCTCTTCGAATCTGGTGACCAACTTGTCCACATGGTGCTCCGCAGGGTGACCAATCAGTCGTAATCCAAAAGAATTCATGTGCATCAAGATATTCATACCTAAAGAAAAATACACATTAATAATTACGAGATGCCAAACAAGTCAACCAAAATGTCAAACAGGATTTTATATTACTATGCTATTGTTAAGGTTTCTTACCTAACTTCAGTTGTGGTTTCTTCATAATTTCTTAAACTTTCAACGTGATCATTTTCAATTAAATTATTTCTATTATAATCATCATTTATTATAATGATGTCCGAATCATCGTCTTCTGGGAAAACGAACTGTTTATCTTTCATGTTGATGATATGCGCCTTGTTCGGTACTCCATAATTTTGATACATAATGATTGAATCTACAGTTCTTTGGCCCCTGGAGTTTCCAAGTGTCTGAAAATTCCAAAACATCTGAACATATCAATTATAATTGTTCTCAATTTCCTAAAATGTAAAATACTATAGTTCAAGCTTGAACTGGTAGTCAATGATTGGATGGATGATTGAATGATTTACTTTTGTATGGATTCCAATGACGTTAAGGATGATCAATAAATAAATAAGTAGATTTTTTCATTAGTAGCTTTGTACAAGTTACATTAGGATTAATTTCTAGATCCAAATTCAATTTTAGTTTTTAATTAATATTTTAACCATAAATTAAGATATTTATAAAGTTATTAATAAAAATATACCAAAACTAATAACCGACAGTATTAACTAAATATAAATTTAAATATTTCAAAGGTATAGGTATCTTTAAAATGACTAAATTTCCTGTTACACACGCTAACCAAACGAAGGTTAGTACATAGTTTGTGTAAAGTTTTCCTTCTCATTGCAAAGCTGTTTTTGCTCCTAATAATCGCCTTTAATGACATCCATAATGGGTAGAAGTCACACCACCCCTATTCATTCCATATTCTTATTCCAGCACCACACAAAAAACCAAGTTTATTAGTTACACCAATTATTAGTGGTTAATCTAAAACTCCAAGCATGCGTCATGCCATCCAATAACTCTCTGTTTTGGGAACTTCTCACCTGAAGCTGCATTACAATGTAATGCAGGCAAGGCAGTACCCTGGACGCACTGCTAGGCTTCGGTGGAAGCATCTGTGATGAGACAGCACTCTTCTTCATTGATCCCAAGCGGCGTGCAAATATGTTAGGTTAAGCTTTCAAAGTATGGAAAAATCGTCTACTTTTTACTAGTAGCTTCTTTTATTATAGATGTATTACTAGTTAATAAACTATGCCTATTTTTTTTTTCTATTGTTTCATCTAAAATTATTGTGATACTATCAATATTTAAAAACATTACGTGCTTTTTACCTGCCTCTTTTACGGTTTTATTTTAAATAATCAATAAACGTGTGATCCCAACATTTTGAAAACATAATATGTATTTTCACAAGTTAAGACCTAAAAATAATTATTCTTGAAAACGTCGTTATTCTGTAGACTGTCGTCGATTAAGATTAGACAATATAGCAGGTAACAAAATGCTTTATTCAGAAATCAGTATCCATAAAACGTTATTATGCCAAAATTGATGCTCTCGATAAGTAAGGCATGTAACAACAACATCATCCAGATATAACAACTTTATGAAAGTCGTAAAATCGGCGGTAAAATTTATTACTTTATCATTACAAGCACACACATGCCATAGATTATCGGTTCATGATTATAAATGATTGGTTTTGAGTATGCTAAGCTTGGGATATGATCTTGAACATCGTTAGCATTAGATGGTAACCATGCTTATGATTCAAGATACTTTTTACCTACAATATTTAATAATGTCTATTTTAAATTATCAATATGAAATACGTATTGTTAATTTAGATACAATCGGCCTTTGGCGAGATGTTGCAAACTTCGCAACTACAAAAAAGTTATGAATAGTGATTTATAGACATACAATATCGATAGAAAGATATCATTGAAAAATGTTTAAAAGTTTTAAGCCTAGCCTAGCCCTAACAATACTTGTGTGATAGTTTACAAAAAAAACTCTGTCCAAACGTCTGCGAAGGCGAAATTTAATTGAATTGAATTTCAGACGATTTATCCATACAATATTCTGCAGAGCTTTTAGTATTTTTATTATTTTTAATGTTTTACCTCGTGTTCGTCGTACATATCTCGCTCTCGGGAGTTGAAGCTTGGTGAGGCTTTTGTGCTTGTGGTCGCTGTGTTTCCATATACTGCGTCCCGAACTTTGTCTATTTTGCCTGAGCAAATAAATACATCATTTAAAATTGTAAATAAACTTGCAAGCTGTTATAGAAAAAAAAACGATAAAGGCTTGTATTTAACTGTCGATAATTTTTTTTTAGATAAACTTTACTTAACAATTAATAAATAAATAAATATTTCGGACATCATCTAGTCCCAAATTAAGCAGAGCTTGAATTATGAGTGCTAGACAACTGATATAAATGCATTCATATACTTTTCCTGTAAATATACATATTATACATAGAAAACACCTAGACTCCGAAATAAATATTTACGGATCACACAAACATTTTGTTCCGACCCGGGAATCAAACCAAAGGCCCCTTGATCAGCAGCCGCATTAGCCAACCGCTAAACCAACAAGGCAGTCGACATAATCAAATCAAAGATGAAGGTATTGAAGATTACTGAAAACGATTGATGCACACCATTTTTATTATGTACCTGTTAGTACACTTAACCCATGAACATTTAATTCAATAGGATTTATATTTCAACAGGAACATTGGATAGAAATGCTGTCATCAAATTCTATACAGTATGAAAACATTACCGACAGAATTATTAATGCTTCATATTATTATTAATCTACAGCTTTATTTAGTACTTAATTAAATTTAACTGAAAATATTTCATGAAACATCTTTAATTGCCAACCACTTAAAAGACGTTGCATATTAAAATCAAGAAATTTAAAATGTATCTACTGTTTGTCAAGAACTCCTTGTAGTGGCAGCCAACGTTGAGTCTTAATTAATTTGCAACCAAACTTATACCTGCAGCATTGCGGCATTTTGTCAAATAAGAGACATTCAAAGTATTTACATTGAAACATTTAAGTGCTCCTAAATTGTAAATGAGAGAATATTATTACTATAAAGGCCGTAAAAGAGAGAATAAGTAAGAGATCCAGAGAATGCTCAATAAAACAATTTCAACCGTAAGACCATCGAGGATGGCAATGTTCTTCTTGCTTTATAGCTTAATATCGATTATATTCGTTATTGTTTTTGTGGTTTTTGACACTGACTCTTAAACTAAAATTGGTAGATTTGAATATCTATAAAACTTCCTTTGATAATACCTACCTTTTTGTCTGTTTTTATAGCTCTTCCTGGAGTCCCCCGGCCGCTGTTCATGAGACTGATCATCTGAATTTCCACCTCTCATGGCTATGTACCTACCATCCGCCCTGCTGTAGACAATATTAATTTATTAACTTATTAAATGTATACGATACAACTATACTACTATTATAAACTCGAAAGTAAATCTGTCTGTTACGCCCCCGCAGCTGCACTGAAGTCAGTATTTGGGATGGAGATAAAGGCATAGGTTTGTTTGCTGCACCACCGCGGGCAAATGATAGTACACAATAAAAATATAATATTAATACTGTTAAAATTATCAAAATTAAAACAGACTATTTACAATTGATGACTTATGACGATTGACTCTACCCCGCCTGATGGAAAGCATGAGCAGAATCCAAGAGTGGGAGAAACCACACATCATTGCTGCGAATGCAGACAGTAAAGTATGGCGGCCCACACTATGTCGGCTTAGTGAGATGCTTTTTCACGCCCCGCTTAAAGGACCCGGGATCATAGTGGGAAGGAAACACGTGAGCTGGTAGCGAGTTCCAGCTTTTGACTGCTCGGCATAAGAAGGAAGAGCCGAACCGCTTCGTTCTAGTGCGTATTTCCTCCTGGACATAAGCATCTCCTTTTTTCCTACTATACCACGGTGATCAGACGGCCTGGTAAAGAGTTTATTATATGTTTTTCGTCTCTTTACTGATGTTCTTCTGCGTAGTTTCTCCCTTTGTAGGCGACACCAGGAATGAATTAGTGGTGGTTGATAGTTCACAATTACCATTTAAATAAAACCATCACCCATAAAAAAAAAAACATTAATCTGAAAAAAGTTGAAATACATTTTAATACTTACTATGTATTTCAACTTAAAAATAAAGATAATATTTAGTGATCATAAATTATTCGATAAAACTAAAAAAAATATATTGTCAATTTACTTTTATCTAAAATTTACTTTTTTTATGAAAATTTGCAGTTTGTTTTCTACATTTGTCATTTTCTCTAAACATCGTTGACAACTTAACATAAATCTTCTTAAAATATTTTCTGCAAAAGCTCAGCAAATATTTACTAATCCCATTTTTCATATTGTCCGAATAATTCGGTCGTGTCGCAAATAATTTTCACTGAATATTTATTGAACATTCTTTTTTAGCATATATTCAGACGTTGCCCTCATATATTGTTAGTCGGGGTTAGTTTATGTTATAAGCTCGGGTTGAATCTTTAGCAAATTGTGAATGCGGGGTTGTCTTACACAGTCTATAAATTCTCTGCTGTTAAAATGTACTCGACTTTAGTTGCAAGTTCTTGTAAAATATAGACTACGATTATAACTATAGCTTTTAATAACACCTTTCGCTTCACAGTCTTGTAATGTTTAAAGGCCGCTGCATACGTGACGGGATTTTACACGGACGGGACGGGACGGGAAGTTTTGCAAACATCGTTTCATATAAAATGTATAAGGAAATGCATGCTTCACGGAGACACACTTCACACACTCACAAACTTTATTTCTTTGTGTATTAGTACTAGCTGATGATAAAAGTAGATAGTAGCCAATTCCCAGACCTACTGAATACGCATATAAAATTCTTCTTTGGTCGGATGTTTCTGCATCATTCTCCCGGCATCTGGAAGCCGAGAAAATGATGCAGACTGATTGGGCCTACGTGTTTGATCTTTAAAAAAAACAGTAATTAGGTGGATTAGGAGTTCATTCGAATGCATTCACACCTAAATCATAAACAATAAACAGCAAATATTGTATCTGAATATCACGAATAACAAAATTCTTTTTCCATATCCGGATCAAGTTCTCATCTATCGTTGGTATCTTAATACTTGAGTATTATCCGTGCTACCATTACGTGTAATGTAAAAGAGAAAACACGAGATGGGGAATATATTCTACACCTGCGCTTCACAACATGTTATGAAAGTTGTCTACAAATATTTGTCACCAAGGAATGCTAAATTTAAACTCAAGGTTCTTATTTGAGTTTGTATAAGGGCCACCGCAGACTAGCAACTTTTAGCATCGGCGATCGGCGATTTGGCGACTGTATCGATGCTGCATCGCGTTTTAGCGACTTCCTGCGTTCGATCGCGGTATCGGAAACGCGCGTTTTAGCGACTGCTCAGATGCCAAATCGATGCTACCGGCATCCGAATGTGTGCGGAGAGTAGCGTTCAGCTGCTGTGTCGCGCTTCTAAAAAGCAACTCAACTCTCCGCGTTTGGCGTTTTTAAGTGTGCGGTGTAGAGCGTTCGGTCGCCGTATTTAGCTTCTAAAAATCGACTAGTTGCCGATCGCCGAGGCTAAAAGTAGCTAGTCTGCGGTGGCCCTAAGACGAAGGTATTGTATCTCGTATAGTTGTTTGAGGTTTATTATTTCACGTACATCTACACAAATAAATAAAATTAGAGCGGCTCTATGTAATTTCAAATTATTAAATGCATATGAAAGTATATACAGTGTCTATTTGTCTGTCCGTCTGTTTTTTCCGGGTAATCTCTGGAACGCTGGACCGATTTTGACGGGGTTTTCACTAGCAGATGGCTGATAAATACTGATAATACAAGAAGTAACTCAGGCTTATTTATTTTAAAGTAGCTTCACTTCGCGGCGTTACTCACGATTTACAATAAAAACTACAGGTAAAACCGCAGGACGCAGCTAGTAAATTATATCTCTAATATCTATTTGCCCTCGTATATCTGCTTTCTTATAATATCTTCTGTCTTGTTTTTCGTAATTCATTTTTACTATTCATAGTATTTTAGATGCGCGTTCATCTATTAAACTTTGTGATGTATCTTAATTTCTTTTAAAATACAATAAAAACTAAGTCAATTATTATTTTACAGAAAACTGCTTTTTGGCAAAATTTCTTACGTTTTTACTTTATGGCTGAGGTTATCGAACTTATTCAAACTCTCCCCTAATTCTGGAGCAGAGTTAAAGGGTGGCATCGGAAACTTGATTTTCAAATGATCATGAACGGTGTAAGTCACAGGACCGAACTATGTGGCATGTAATTGGAGAGGCCTGTGTCCAGCAATAGATTGTGATAGGTTCATGATGATGCTGTAAGTCACTTACCATAAAACCTACTTTTATTGTTTTTTTTTATATTTGCTTTCAAAATGACTCTGCCCTGCCTGATGGAAAGTATGAACAGAATCCAGAAGTGGTGGCAACCGTCCTCACTGCCACAGCGGACAGTGCAGCACGGTGACCCACACTATGGTGGCCTAGTAAGATGCTTTTACACGCCCAGCTTGAAAAACCCGGGGTTATGGAAGGAAGGAAATACATGCGCTGGTAGAGTGTTCCAGGTTTTAACTGCTCGAAACAGAAAGGAACAGCCAAACCGTTGTACTTGTCCTAATAATATTCTGTTCAATTAACTTACCTATCAGACAGCGGTGATGATGGTTCATCCAAAGGCTTATGCCTCTCAATTTCTTCGCTGGATGGAAACTCCCCAGGTCTTGGTTTGACCAAGAGTGTAAGATTAGCGCTGGACCTACCAGCTACGCAGGTATAAACGCCGTGATCACGGAGTGAGAGAGATGTGATTCGAAGAGCACCCTGATAAATAATAATAAAAATAAAAACCTTTATTGTTATGAATAACCTTTTACAATATCTTTAGAACTAAAATTACTAGGTTTAAGGTAAACACCTCTCAATTAGATTAGCCCTCACTACCAAACTAGGTGTTCCTGTGACTTGGGAGCTAGTTTTCTGTTGTTACATAGACGGATTTCACTGATTATTAGTTTAACTATAAAAAATATTTTGTGTGTGTGCGTTTGCATGTAGGTATGTGTGTCGTTTGTATAGTGTGTGTGTGTTTTGTGTTGTGTGCGCAAGTAGGTTTATGTGTAGATACTACACATACACCCATTTGCGCTTACTTACTTCCAACTTACTGTTGGATCTGTATGTTCTAATAACTCTTCAGTATGTTCTTAGTCTGAGATATAATACTCGTCTAATTTTAGAAGACACATTATTATTATTTGCAATGAATAGAAGTAAAGAATTTCCTTAATTGTTTTACTAAAGCAGTTACTAGATGAATCAAAGTTTTGGTTAACGTTGTGTTTAAGTTGGTAATGTAAGTGATTCAATAAATTACTCACCTTCTTCGAAATTTTATACTTTTTTGATTTACTTATGATCTGATGGTCCTTGGCCCACTGTATTTTCGTTCTGTTGTATCCTTTAACAGGACACTTTATCTTAACTTGGGTCCCATAGAATATTGTTGCTGAACCTCCTACTTTCACGGTGACCTGCCGAAAATATTCATATTTAACACCTTATCTCTTGATGAAATTAAAACACGTGTTGATATTATTTTCAGTATTACCTTTTTCTTTTTTGGATCATGTTGTATGTAAGATGAGTTAGCTAATGATATCTCAGGAGACGCTGTATCCAGGAGACAGGGTCTTGAGTTACAAGATTTTGTGGCTGCTGGCCGCGGTGAGCTACATAAGGAAGCTGGACGCTCCACGACGTGGGATTGTGCCATTATTTGCTTGCATTCAACCTAATAATTAAAGATATATGTATTTAGAAATGAGAAATTAGGTTATGAGTATATTAATATGCTTAAAATAAAACTGATTCCTTTCATGATCTATTTATATTTTCATTATTTTTTTTTATTAATTATTATTGGATGCGAGAAGCCCAAAATCGATTAAAGTGGTGTGCAATGGAAGAGGCCTATGTCCAGCAGTGGACTGAGATAGGCTGATGATGATGATGATGATGATGAATTATTGTCATACATACTCTTCAATTTCGCTACTGACGTTAGTCTTAAGTTCATTGTTATTAATATATCGGGCCTAGTTGCCGTCCAATAAAGAAATATTATTAAAAACTAGTCTCGCATTAGGAATGTATTCTTGTGTGTCAGGGTTATTTACAAATATACAAGAAACGAACACTAAGAACACTCAGACTTGTGGATCAGAGAGTTATCCTGTGTAGGATTTGAACTCACTTCGCGCAGTACTTGTGCTTCGCGTCCGCTTTAACTACTAGGCCAATAGTAAACTATTGTTATTTTTGAATAATAGTTGTAGTGCAATTGTTATTAATATAACATTTCTTGTTATCTGTACTAAAAATAAATCTGCTCTGCTAATAATAATGAATAATGATGATCATAAAATTTAAACGTAAGAACAGATGGAGGCCAGCATCTTTTAAAAAAAACTATATAAGGAAAAGTGAATTTCATTGTAAAAAAAAGAGGAAAGCTGAATACGTACATCTCTTTGTTTTAGGCCTCCACCACAGGTTTTAGAGCACTTGGACCATTCGCCAGTATGCCATCGTACAGGACAATCCAGTACATTACAATATTGTCGATCAGGTGGCGATGGTTGAGGACACATGCTACTTGGGACCACCACGGTGTTCGTACCACCTCGAGTTACCTGTTGAGAATATGAAAAAAATGGGTACCTGTTTTTGAAGTAAAAAATATAGAAAATGGTTTGGGTAAGTTAAAACAGTTGTCAAATGAATATTTGATAGGGCTCATGATCAAAGAAGGCATTCTTTATTAATATGAGTACTACTCATTGAAGTTTTTTATTACAATATGTCAACCCTAAATTCAAGAGGAGCTCTGTCTGTCCGTCGGTTATGCAAAAAACCTGAATCGAATTGGATCAAATTTATGATTGAGATTCGATAGTTCTTAAGGAAAAACATAGGTTACTATTATCCGACACACATGCAACCGCAGCCCCGGGCTAAAGCTGTGAATAAATATAGTAAACTGGTGACATATTTTTGTACTTTGAACGTGACTTGGTTTTCTTTGGACTGTTATTAAAAATGTTGCGATAGTTTTAAGCTATTGTATAGCTTTGAACGCGAGCTTTGAGCGCGGCGACTGAATCAAAAAAATTCGTAACGAAAAAATCTAACACTCTAAAAAAGGATGGAGACATGATTGTAACTGCAGTGCGACAAGGATGTGGCGGCTCCGTGCTCTATAGGCAGATTAGCGCATGCGTGCTGCCGCCACCGGCCGTTATCCGTTGCCTTGACAACACAGTCATTCTAGATTCTTCTTCTTTTTTTATTTCGTTTTTTTATTCCATAGATATGCTCATATTACTATTATGTTATCTGTGTAGTTGTCATTGTCTTAATAGGATGATTATATTGTTTGGCAATAATAGTGTTAGAATGTATGTTGGTAAAAATACAGTGTATATTGTTTTGTAACCTGGAATTAATATCAAAGAAAAAAAATACAGCATAAATTACAAAAAAAAAAAAAATGCAAAAGTTATAATGCTATGCAATAGCTTTACCGCGGCAATCCTCGAGTGCCACACGACTTTCTTTAATCTAAAATAGTTTGATCTTTTCTGATACACATTTTGCTATTATTATTTTTTTAATAGCCAATCTATTGATTATAATCTTACCTCGTGTATACACGTGACCTCCCTGGTTTGGATCCCAATACCACACGACTTGGTGCACTGAGAGAAGTCTGTGTAATTCCACCTGAGACAGAAAATTTACTAAATTAGCTATCTGTTACAAGCGCTTGTATAAAAGACTATGAGTTTGGTACACACACTTTGAAAATCATAACATGAAAGTACTAACATTAAAAAAATCAATTTTTAAAAGTTGTGTCTCTCTGTTTGTTTCTTTAGCTTTATATCTTCTTTTTGTATCTTTGGAACGGCTTGATCTATTTTGCGGGGAAATTTAGTGAGCAATGGTTGGTGTAATAAGTAAGGTTACTTTTATTTTAGATTAGTTGTGATCACAGCTTGTTGCAAAAGTACAAGAACAAACGCAGGTAACATAAACATATAAATTAAATTTATCTTATTACTAATAACTTTACAACAAAATTACAGCAGAAGGCGTAACAATCTATCAACTGCATTATGAAATAAATATTATCTAATCTGATAGCAAAATAATCTACTATACGATATTTAAAGGTCATCTCTTTGTAACTTATTATTAATGTTTTATACATTGGTAGTTAAACTAGTTACATGATAAGAGAACTTAATATATTAAGATCGATGTAATGTAAATTCCACGAAAAAATATTAAATATCGAGTCTGTACAGGGTTGTATGGAATTTAATAGTACATTGCAGAGTCCTTTATAAAGTAAATTTTTAGTCACGTCTATAAAAATATTAAAACCTTTGGCAATAGGAGTACTGAAGACATATAGGGTTCCACATATAATGGCTAGCCCACCGACCATAATGTTATCACGACCTCATAACCGAGAAGCTATTGAGCAGTTCATTTCTTTCTTTTGGCCACATGGGTAAGGTCTTTAGGTCTCCGGATCAATCACTACCATCTAACTCTGGAAGGTGTTTTCAAGGGGGTTCTGTGATTTTTGCCATTTGATGGTCTATATGTTTGCTCCATAAAAAAACATATCTTTGTCCAATCATGTGACAACAATTCTTATTTTATTCTTGTTCCTATTATGACCCCACATAAAAGTTCATGCAAATAAAATCTAGTAAGTGTACTCAATATTGATTACAAACCTGGGAGGACAAGGATGATCATTACAAGTCCTCACTCTATTTTCGGGCTTAGTGAGAGGGTCACACATGTATGGAGATGCATTTTTTCCATCTTCGTCTCGAACGCATTGTATTATCAATTCCTGTGTAAAAATAAAATAAAATTTGTAAAAAGTATTCATTCATTGATTACGAGGAATTAATCAATGAATTATTTGGTAATATGTATAAAAGAACAGATTAACATTAATTATGTGTGAATCCTGTTGCACTTCTATCACTGTAATCTGATCGGATAATTAACATAAAAGTGTCGGCAATTTCGATCCACCTATATGATAGGGCAATTTTGTAAACTTATAACAATAAGATGTTGTTTGGTGTAGACCAAATATAAACATACGTTCTAAATTAAAAAAATGATCCCCAAATCTGTTCATAAATCATGGAATTCAGAGAGAAAAAATGTACAACTGAAATCATCATCATCCTCCTAGCCATTATTCCAAGTTTATTTGGGGTCGGCTACTAGTTCAACCGGTTTTACCTGAATTTCAGTTTTTCCACGGAGCGACTGGCATCGGACCTCCGCAACCCTAAGGGAGAACTGAAATTCGAAGATTGAACTAGTTGTCAGTATATTTGAGGGCACTGACTTCCCAATAACGATTGCCCTAGATGTTCATGACAACCGGGACTGACGGCTTTACGTGCTCTCCGAGGCACGGGCGTGAATCACCACCAAACTTCCAAACTTCGGGCAGCTATTAGGAATTTCCTAAGAAAATCCCAAAAACACTTTTTGGCCCGACCCGGGATTTGAACCCGAGACCTCTTGATTAGCAGTCGCATACGCTAACCACTAGACCAACGACGAAATCCTTTTCTTTAATTCTTTCCTCTAAAGCAACATAATATTACACTATAAGTTGAGTAGCTTCTGATACCTGAACTCCACTAAGACAGGAAGCACTACAGCTGGTGTACCCTTTCTCCTTCCACGAGTATGATTTCCCAGGTGATCCAGGAGCTACTCTGATATTGCTTGAAGTTCCAAACGTTAGCAACCGACTGTTGAGAAAAACAAATGTTAAAGCCTATCGCAAAATGAAACTCGATATCGCACGTGAAATGCAACTAAATTATACCTGATACACATTGAAATGAGCTCTTTTAAACTATAATAAACCATGGTTCGAAAAACAAGCTCACGTTTTTGCTTGCCAGAGGATTCTCACTTTGTAGTTAAGAGACATTCATTTCTGTATAATTGTTTTGATTGTTTCATTCCGCTTTGTGTTTATTTCGTTGTTATAGTTATAGTTCTCTCAATAACAATATAACTCTAGTTACGAACTTAGAAATTAGAGTTATATTAAAACCTTTAGTAATGGAAATGAAATCTTGTTTACATTACAGTGTGTTATAAAATATTTAATAAATTTTGACGTAGCTTCTTCTGTTTATAATTGAATATCATCTTTTGTTCGAAGAATATTTACTCATAATTATAATTTTATAATTACAGTTTCAAGTAATTAATGTGATTAAAATGTTTGATTAATAAAATATTATATCTAATAACGCAATAGTATTTCATTTTAACATAAAGAATCCTACTAATATTATAAACGTGAAAGTTTGTGTGTATGTATGTATGTGTCTATGTATGTTTGTTGCTTTTTCACGAAAAAACTACTGAACGGATTTGGATGAAACTTTACAGTAACGTAGCTTATATATCAGAATAACACATAGGCTACTTTTTACTGCAGTAAAAATACATAAATCGTAGATGTCAAAATGTATCACTGTGAATCTCCTGTCAAAACTTCACAGGTTGCTATGCATAACACACTTGCATAGCAACCATAATGATAGTTTATAAGTTGCAAATTTAAAAATGAGTTCTGGATAATTACATATATAGACATTTTATCAGGAAAATACGCGAGTAACACCGCGGGGCGCAGCTAGTTCAAAGATAAAGTAGAATAAGTATATTAGAAATTGTTGATAGATTCTAAAATATAAATTAATCCTAATCTTCAGTTGTTGATATCGGAACTATATCAGTAGATACCATTTTATCTCTTGATTACAATTCAATATACACTTAATAGTGACAGTCTGTAAAATGTCTTTGGAAGTAAATATAAGTGAACCTGATGATTTTAACTGTCAAGAACTTCATAGTGCCATAGAAGAAGTAGCTCACAATGAAGGCTTTGAAGATTTTGAGTATAAAGTGGACTATATTAGTGGCAAAGGTGGAAATTTTACAGCAAATGTATTTCGTGTTATGATAAGAAAGACTAACTGTGATGAATATGACTTGAGTGTTATAGTGAAGACGTTTATTAATTCCGAGCGACAGGAATTGTTTCATGAATTACACAAACGAGAAGTACTTGCTTACACAGAGGTAATTAAAAAGTTTACCTCTATTCAGAATGATTTGAATGAAGACACAAAGTTGGAGTTACCAGAGTGTCTGCTAGTTAATATAGAAAAAAACAATGAAGTAATTATTTTAAAAGATCTAAAAAATCAAGGATTTGAACTTGATGATATGCAAGAGAAAGCAGAATATTTAAGTATTGAACAAATAAACACAGTTTTAAGTGAATTGGCCAAATTCCACGCCTTATCTTTTATACTAAAAGAACAAGAATCTGACACATTTAAAGAACTCAAGATCAAATGTAAAGATATTTTATACGAAAATAGTTTTCTAAATAAAAGTAAGCTAAGAAATTATTTTTATGAATCCTTTGATATGTTTTTGAAACTAGTTGAGAATAAAGAGGCGAAAAATAAATTAAGGAAAATAAAAGATAAGTTCATAGATTTGTTACAAAAGTACACAAAACCGGTAACGACAAACGTTCTATGTCATGGAGACTGTTGGGTGAACAATATGTTTTTTAAAAATAAGGTGAGTGATTATTTTTATCATACGGATAATAAAAATATTTTTTTTATTAAAAAATAACAGTATAGATAATAGAATAATTATTTTTTTTCTAAACGTCGAGTATTTGAAATCATATTTAATTTATTATATGAGATACAAAATTTATAAGTACAGAAGTGATAAACAGAATTGTATTTATGAACCCTTTAGAGATAGAGTATTAAATTTTTATGACCGAGAATATTATTACGAAAACAACGCTTATGCAAGGCCAGAAAGAAATTAAATTATGTAGTACTATATAGATACTATATTAAGATAAGATAATCAAGATAACCCCAACTGAATCTCTTTATTTTACTTTACAGAACAGTAACCAAGCAAAAGTATGTTTCATAGATTACCAAGCAATGCGTTATGCCAATCCTATGACTGATTTCATGCACTTTTTATATCTCTGCACCGATTCGAAATTCAGATCTCAACATTTTGATGAAATCAAAAATAACTATTACGAGAGCCTGAGTACATTTTTAAATTTGTTTGATATAGACGTAAATACAGTATATAAGAAAGAAAATTTTGATAATGATTTAAAAGACTATATGCCATATGGATTGCTAGTGTCCATATTCCAACTAAGAATTGTTACTATGAACCTTGAAGAAGATGACACGTTAAAGGGAGCAAAATTGGAATCGAATTGGGATTTATCACAAATTCCAAGTGAAAGTGATTTGTTTCGTAGCAGAGTGAATGATGTCGTGGATGAAGCAGTTGAAAATGGAGTTTTGGATAAACTGTTAGCTGAAGTGTCGTAACGACAAATAATATAGATTCAAGTTCACCTTAATTTCTATAACATATGCCTTAATTGTTTCTGTTTGTTTCACTGTGATAGTTCTTGCTAATATGTTAGATTTTACATTAAAATTTTTGTACTTTTTGAAGATAAATATGTTGTTTGTTAAATTGATTTTTTTTACTTAAAGGACTTACCTATCACCGCCACTATATGATGGAACACTTGAATCTCCAAATGACGATCCGTAAGCCATTGAACATGGTTCCATTACACATCGTTCAGTTTCCTCCGCAGGTTTAGGTCCCACGCACTTGCTATCAGGTAACTTAGCAATAGTTCTGCTAAATTCTAAGAAAATCTTGCAATGAACTTCTTTCTTTCTCCAACCTTCTCCGCATGTTACACTACAGGGACTCCAATCGTCGTCTTTGATGTAACTGTTTAAATAAAAATGTGTTAAATTGGCTCATAATGATGATTCCAGAAATATTGGACAGCAAAATAGAGATTTTAATAAATTTACAAAATAAGATCTCCGAACTACTTTGGAGAAACTTTAAGTAATAAAATCATGTTTCAACTTAAGTAATATAAAAGTTTTTGGACCTAAATTTATTTTGCAAATATAAAATTTAGGCCGTAAAGTATTTTAAGTTGTTTATAAGACTTACATGAATCTTATGAAACTTTATTTTACAGAAAATATAAGTTACTTGTTTTTACTAACTAGTTGTAATTTTGCAAGCTTTTGATAATATTTATAATTTCATGAATTTTTATTCAATTTCTAATATTAAATTCAAAATAATGGACTACTAGATCAGTGATTATTTTGCACTGTTTTCATAAAATATTTCTTTTATATTTAGCCTACTGCAGTGATTCTACCGCACCTGATGGGAAAGCATGAGCAAAATCCAAGAGTGGGGACTTCCACACTTGCTGCGAATGCAGAGACTAATGTATGGCGGCCCACGCTATGGCGGCTTAGTGAGATGCTTTTTCAAGCCCCGTTAAAAGGAATAACATTAATAGGAAAAGAATAAATAAAATCTCTATTTTCCTGTATCAAAAAATAATGCATAAAAACCTAAAATGCCCATATTTGATAAGTAATAAAATCTATACTATCTATTATAGATTCACACGGGTTGATTTTAGGTCGTCATGCTAGGTGCTAAGGGCAACTATTTTTCCTAAATAATTTCGGGCTGGTATATGTAGAAGTATGCACCAGTGTAATAAATTATTGTGGTTAGTTCACCAAAAACCTGTAAGACGTTGAATTTAAATTTCTGATAAAACCAATCGTGTGTATCAATTTAGTGTTTAAATGTTTGTGCCAATTGGTAATAGTGTAAGCAAAGAAACTTAGCAAGACAAATTGTTCGTGTTAATATGTGCAAGGAAATATAAATCTTATGTGCAGTGCATAGAGTAGAAAAATAGAAATCACAGTGGAGTTAAATGAAGATGATCTGTGAAATGGTTGGGGTCAGTGTGGATTGAAATATACTGTGCATACAAATTCCTTCATCAATACTTGAGTGGGTAGTTTGGAAAAGGTTTCTTCTGTGTAGTGTTTTCCTCTTAATATTTACAAAAAGGGATGTTACGGATTTTATTTGGTCTTTATTTCTAATGTAAGTTGATTTTAAATATAAAACACTTTTACCAAATTTGTCTTTCGTGCTTTAAGCAGTGCTAAAACCATTGTGACTGTACACTTTTTAAGACATGGGCCCGCCAAATTATCTCTACTCTGCCTGACAGAGATCATGAGCAGAATCCAGGAGTTGTGGGCATCATATTCAGCCAATGCTGCTTGGTGAAATACATGTTTTGCCTGCCTATTAAGGTGCTTTTGCATCATAGGGCCTCCGGTCTTACCAACTCACAACAACAACACCAACATTCACCGAAACACAACAGTAAGAATGCTATAATTATTAGTTTGATCTTCTGTGTGAGGGTAGTAACAGCTCTGTCGTGCTAGCCCTAAGCGTGCTGAAATTATGTGCGTGTTTATTCTGCAGTATAAGTACTTTGTTTCATAACATCCCCAAAAATACTATTGCTTAATGTTTATATTTAGAAATCTTAGGATAGGGCTACTTTCAGTAAAAATACGTTTCTATTGGAGTTGGTTACAAGTACTATGTATCATAGTAGTTCAAAAAAGCATCTATAATATTAGAAAAAACAATTAAACATGAATATTGAATTAATTGAACTACATTAAAAATTGTTCCATGTCCAACCACAGTGACTTTTAAGCTTTCGAACCTCTAATTTTTAAGACTGGATGTTTTTGGTTTTGTTTCATTACCATTACTTGTTTTTATGATGGCATTCATTTTTAAATTTTTTAACGCCTACCAAGGTGTGCTTGCTTTGCTTTGTATGAAGGAAATCATAAGTATAATTCAAAATTATAGGTTCTTTTGTTACTAATATTATAGATGCTTTCGAAACATTTATAAGCTAAAATTAAAACTACGAGCCAAAATAGGTATCGTGGGAGAGGGTAATGTCATTCCTTGTTTAAATGTGTGAATGTTTTGAAGTAAAACCTTTAAAACTGTTGTCATAGGTACAATACCTTACATACAACCAGCCACACGCAAAGAATATTTTGTAATTGCTGAAAGAGACAACAACAAAATACTCTGAGCTTTAGATATTGACACAGAATCAGAAGGACTTTAATTATGATGGTACATGCTATGTCAATGATCAAGAATTTATGGGTAATTTTAAGAAAGTTCCAGAAACTCAAGCGACGTAAATATAAAGAACGTGGAGGCTGCAATTGAAGATAAAATGTATAGTTTAAAACTTCTTGAATTTAATTTTGAAGAATTTAAATTAGCTAATCATCAAGAATAAAGTAATGTAAAGCTCTGAGCACAGTATAAAACTAATATTATTGTTAAAGTTTGCCTATTTGGTTGATTTTGAATTTAAATCTAGATTAAATTTATAACACGTTTGAAATTCCAACTTAAGTTACTTACCTCATTAAAAGTTTATCAAAGAAAAACTTCGTGTGTAGGATAAATTGTTATTAGTACCTATTCAACTTTAAGTAGGCCAAAACCTTCTTTCAAAGGAGAGGCCTATGTCCAGCAGTGGACTGTTAAAGGCTGTTGATGATAATGATGATGATTCAACTTTTGGTGGAAAATGATTATAGTTAGAATTAAACCCTTATCCCTTCCATTTCTTTAGGTAACCATTCAATATATTCTGATCACTAAAAATTTTAAAAAACTTACAAAAGTAATGTAACGATAATGAAACCCGTTCCGCATCGTCGGATAAAATGGAAAATTTAAATGTAAGCCGATTTGCCTCCACACCGTAAAAATACTATAACACTAAATTACTTACGTGGCCTCAGGTTCCCCAATCAGACGTTCAGCTTTAGCTGGCTGCGGTGGATATGGCTGAATCAGTGGTTGGGTATGGTATACTACACCTGGTAGTAAATCTTCTATCTCATCCTACGATAGAGAAGGAAACAGTGTTTTAACATGTCTATACTAAGCATTGACATTAAATTGAGTCTTCTTCATGTTAAAGTCGCGTTTAATAAAATCTTACTTCAGGTTCATCAGATTCTCGATAAGCTGGACAACTGATGCCCGTAGAGCATGGTCGAGATATTTCTGGCCTGGACACTGGATCACACACTCCACCAGCCGGAGAACATTCCATGCCGCGTACTTGAACTCCTTCGCCACAGGATACTGAGCACTGGATGAATAAAAATAAGTAATGTTATGAATATAAAAAATCTGGTGATATGAAAACCTTGAACTATGCTTAAAAAGAATTTGGTGATATTCTTTTATTTATACGAGCTAAAGTGACTCAATTCTGCCTGATGGAGAGCTGGAGCAGAATCCAAGAGAGGTGGTCACCATCCTCATTGTGAGTGTACACAATGCAGCGTGGTGACCCACACTATGAGGGCCTAGTGAGATGCTTCTCCGTCGTTGGACATCTGGTCTCGCACGAATGCTGTCATTTTTTTTTTTTTATTAAGTCTACCAAAGTGACTCTACCCTGCCTGATGATGTCATTTTTAGGTTGCGAAGATAGTACCGCCCCGGCCGAGTCATCAGCGTGACTCTACTACCTTGAATGCAAGGGTAATGTCACCCCAATTTTGTAGAAAGAGATTGTATTAATTAGCAAATCGTAAAGTATCATCAGTATGTATTGAAACATTCAATGACGAGAATGTTAATTGCCATTTATATACCATATTAGCTTTCCGCCCGCGGCTTCGCCCGCGTGGAATTCGTTTATATCGCGCGACACGGTAAGGGTAGATTAAACAATCTTACATGATTTTATGTTTGATAATAAGAAACTTCGACACAAACTTTCGTCCCCTATTTCAAACCCTTCTACCTTTATTTTCGCGATAAAAAGTATCCTATGTCCTTTCCCAAGTTCACTTCTATCTTCATACCAAATTTCATTAAAATCGGTTCATTGGTTTAGGCGTCAAAGCGTAACAGACAGACAGAGTTACTTTCGCATTTATAATATTAGTAGGGATTGTGACGTACATATACTGACATACATTGATAAAGAAAATAAAATTGATAATAAACTTTAATAAGCAAAACTCTTGTGTTACACACACCTTGTCTGATTCACTCAATTCAATGCTTTTAAGTTTATTAAACTGATGAAATAAAAAATTGGTCAAGTGCGTGTCAGGCAACGCATAGAATAGAGCTACACAGACATCCATAAATGGAACGTATATGCGTTAATTTTCGTCGTAAAAAGTCGACGTAATATAATCATATACCCATGCAAAGTTTCCTCTTCTAGTACTAACCTATAGATTCATAGATTTCTCTTAAACATTTAAAATTTTATTTGTTGTTATGCAGCCATAAAAATCTCCTTCAGTTTAGTTTAACTTTATCACAACACATTAATACTATTCTCCCTTCAATATCTTGAAACCGCCAAGTCTAATGATCTAGAGAAAATCGTAGGAAATTCCAAACGCGTTCTCAAATACCGCACGTATAAAAGCTAACAAGTTTGTAACTAGTGGTGAGCGACATCGGTATCGACATCAGTGTGTTTATTTAATGCTTTGAAATTTATATCTTCTAAATTATTGTGTGTGTGGGGTAGGTGGGTCTGTATTATAGTTTATTGGCTAATTTTAATAGAAAACTATCCGTATTGATTATCCTTTTTCTGCTTTTCCCCAATTCTAAGTGGCATTGGACTAATTTGTAACACTGCAAACGATTTGGTCTGAAAATATAATTATTTTTAGATCAGACTAGCGTATATACTAGACTATGTGTTATTCTGCTTTAATATATAAGCTATATATAAAATTCCCGTGTCACAATGTTAGTCACCATACTCCTCCGAAACGGCTTGACCGATTTTTATGAAATTTATATGCATATTCAGTGGGTCTGTTACTACAAAAAAAATGATGATAAACTGCCTCGTTGGTCTAGTGGTTAGCGTATGCGACTGTCCCGGTTGTCATGAACATCTATGGCAATCGTTATTGGGAAGTCAGTGCCCTCAAATATTCTGACAACTAGTTCAATCTTCGAATTTCAATTCTCCCTTAGGGTGGCGGAGGTCCGATGCCGATGCCAGTCGCTCCGAGGAAAAACTGAAATTCAGGTAAAACCGATTGAACTAGTAGCCGACCCCAATTATACTTGGGAATAAAGGCTAGGAAGATGACTCAGTAGGCCTGAGAATCAGCTACTATCTATTATTCATACCCCTAGGACGTGAGCGGAGCCGTGGGTTCAGCTAATGAGCTATATTACTGTAGTTTCATCTAAATCCGTTCAGTAGTTTTTGTGTGAAAGAGCAATAAACATACACACAAGCTTGCGATTATAATGTTGGTAGGATTTAAAGCAGCAAGAAAACACATCCTAATTAAAACTTCACAACTTTAGACTAAAAGAGAGACAAATCAGAAGGACAGCTTGAAGTTCTTTTCAATTGGAGAAAAAACTTTTTTGTTTTAATTAATCCTGGATTGTTTTGTTTGAGTTTAGCTTTGACGAGTTCAGACTTGAGCAAAGCGTTTGTGTTACTAGGTTCCACTGTGGATTGAGGCCGTTACTTTTTTATTAAGACTTTTTGTATTTAACTTATTTGAACAAGATTTTTTTCTACGACGGTAAGGTTTGTTAAGCTTTATAATTTTTACAAACAAGATTATTTGTTTGGTTTGCAAAGTCAGTATTGCTCGTTTAATAATAGCAACATTTATTTTATACATTCTAGTAGCTTTGAAATTAAGGACACTAATAAAGATTAGTTTTTAGATTTGCTAAATGATCTCTCTAAATCTTTAAACGCTTGTGTTGTGTATAAAATAACAGAAATTAAATCACGTTAAAAACTCAACCTAAGCTTACAATATTGAAATACTAGCTGAGTCCCGCGATGTTCTTCGAGCTTTACAAAAATAACTAGATGGAATATACAGCAACATATTTAAAAGTTTTCATTGTCGTAAATAGCTTTAAGTAGCCATTACTTGACATTTGCCTAGAAGAAAAGCTTTGTTCTACTTGTATTTTAAGTGTCTAAATTTTCATTGAATACAAGACAAGAAGCAATAGCAAACCTCTGTTAGTTTTATAAGCAACTAGCTGACTTGGCGAACTTTGTACCCGCCCAACCTTGAGGTTATGTTCTGATATGCGAAAAATAAAAAAAACCAGAACTTGATCGCAGCGCTACCTACCAAGTCCAATTGTGAATCTAAACCATTCTCGATTCATCATAATCGGTCCAGCCGTATAAAAGGAGTTCAAGCACAAACACATGAACGGAACATTTATTTATATAAAGAATTAATTGATAATATGCTTAACATTTTGATGAGAGATGACAAAATTATTATATTATTTCAGTTGAACCCACAAGATACATCAAAATAATAACGCCACAAAGTACTGACAAATATTTTACTACCCGCCAATACTTGCTCAAATCTCATCCACATACTACTTTGGACTTTAGATGCTTTCCATGTCAAACTTTACATGGAGAACTTCCTCAATTTCTTTTAGGTCCAGAAAAACTTATGCAGTAGTAGGAATTCGTTTTTGTTTACAATACAACTCGCATTAAGGATGTGTATCTCGTATCCTGGGGGACTTTACAAAGAAACATGACACGAACACAAATAGCACCCAAACTGAGAACGAATTGTGGATCACTTTAAGAGTTGTCATTTGGGATTTCAACTAACAACATTTGGTGCAATAGAAACCAGTGTGGTGACTGCTTAAGCCACTTTAACGTATGCCATCACCCCACCGGGGCTTGCGGCGGGATGGTGAGTCGTAACCGAACCGACTAAAACCACACGATGGGCCACTCTGCGCCTAAGATGGAACGGAGCTGAGAACATCTGTTATTACGACATCTGAACCACATTCTTTTCCTGTGGAAACCCCTCAGACCGTCACCCTGCCGGAGTTTTGCGGGTGGTGTATCGGAATCGAATCGACTAAAACCACACAATGCGCCATTCTACGCCTGAGTTGGAAGGGATACGGGTACAGCTGTTATTACGACATCCAGATCGATTGCTTAAAATACTGGGACAACCATCAATGCAGTCAAGGAATAAAATTTTGAAAAGTAGCCCCAATTTCAGAAAATTTCGCTAACATATCAATTAGAATAAAATAACTTCGAATATTCAGTAAAATATTTAATACTAAACCAACTATTTATCTAAAATAAAAACAAAGTCACATCAAATACTGATGATGGTAAATTTTGGTAATATTTTCACACAAAACTGACACTAAGATACTATTATCGATATAAAAGTATGTACAAACAATACTGCAACACGTTCACATAAAATTGCATAGTGCTAGTACGATAAGTTGAAAAGTAGTCCATCGAAGTTTTGCACTACATATTGTTAGAATAGAATAGTTTATCGACAACATGAGCTGCTTACTGTATACTTTGTATCGGATTTGTTGGAAGTTACTCTGAAGTTTCACGCAACTAGAATATGGATTCTTTATCTATGTGTGCAAACTTATTAGAATTATGTATGTTCCGAGTTTTGTCTTGTAAGAAGTTCGTCTAGCCAGTGTGGTCTTATAATCTAAAATCTCCTTTTAGAGGAGAATCCTATGTCCTGTACCAGTGGACCATTAAGGCTGTTGATATGTAGTTGATATAGTTTTACTGATCAAAATATGAGCATACGCTTCTGTGATCGAAGCACATACATAATAGTTCATATGTTTATCTCCGGGTCTTTCTTTAACAAGGAGTGCAATAAACTATTCAAACAACCCATAATGTCCCACTGCTGAGCTCGGGTCTGATCTCAGGAGAAGCTTAAGGCCATACGTCCATCTGGGACTGGCAAGACACGTTGTGGCTACGTAATCTTACCGTTACCGAAGGCCTCCAACTAAGCTTTACGACGTTTAACTTATAATAACAACGCGCTATGCTATGCTATGGAGAGGGCTATGCTCGGTGTTTCTCTAAGGGATCGTATTAGAAACGTTATAACCCGGCAGAGAACTAAATTTACCGACATAGCCCACAATATTAGCAAGCTGAAGTGGCAATGGGCTGGCCATATTAGCCGCAGAACCGACAACCGTTGGGGTAAACGTGTTCTTGAGTAGAGATCGTGTCTCGGCAAACGTAGTGTAGGAGGTCCACAGGTCAGTTGGAGTGATGATTTGCGCAAGACGGCTGGTAGGAGCTGGATGCGAGTAGCCGAGGATCGAACTAAGTGGCGTGCAATTGGAGAGGCCTATGTTTATGATGATGATGATGAACATAAAGGAAGTTTTCAGTCGGTTGGGCCTGTAGAAATATCTGCTTCTTTTTTTTAATGCCGATAACACGTGATTACTACAGTTTAGAATAAAAAAGAGGGAAACCAAGACTTACCCCTGACCATGAACCAGCTACCCAAACTGGGCAATCCTCTTGGTTACAAGGTTGTGTTGATCTAGGAGCTGGAGAAACACAGCCTGGCTCAAGACTCGTTCCTGGAACAAAGCACAAAATTAATCGTGTTTAGAATGAATCGAAACTTCTTTTTTATATTTTACTTATTTCTATTAATTCGATTTTTCTCTTGACTACTTTTAAGAATTTTACTTGTATGAGCAGGTGATTAACTGTCTATATTATGGCGAGTAAAATTTCAAATACTTTTTTCTTTGCTATATTTAAAAATTATACGATCGTAGCGCCGTTGAGGTAGTTTGAAAAGTTTCCTGCTTGTATGTGAACATATTAACACTCGTTTTAGTTGTACATCTTAGAATTTGTATTGATGAAGAAGTGTAAAGAGTTTGAGAAGATAATGAATAAGAAAAAAACTTAGTACCACGTTCGGTCGGAGACTTTCCAGCCCACGCACGAACATATTCATACATTGACGAGTTAAATTAAAAATTTAAAAAGACCCGGACTAATTTGACCAATTTCCATCAACCTTTCAAACAAAAAAAAACAAAATCCAAATTGGTTCATCCGTTTGGGAGCTACGATGCCACAGACACACACACAAAGACACGTCGAACTTATAATACCCCGTCATTTTTGCATTGGGGGTTAAAAAGCTACAATCTTCAACTCACCAGGTTCATATGTATCAGTTTTAGTGACATTAGCTGATCTTGCGCAAAGAACTCGACGCGCGCGCACACCGCCACCACATGTCACGCTGCAAGACGACCACTCTCCCACGTACCACCTGTAACAATTATAAAATTTTGAGTTGAGTAAGTAAATAAACCGAAGTTTCAAGACTCCGTGATGATGTTTGTGTTTTTGATTTTCATGAAATATTAGGTTATATCACTTCATTATTATAAATTCAAAAGCGTATTAGATAGACAAACAGACAGAGTTACGGTCTGTTCGTTTATCTATCTACGCTTTCACGGCCAAGTTGAACTTGTAGATGGCAACTTTTGGTTGCGATAGCCGACACACACGCGGCATGGATTTTCGGAAAGAAGCTTATCTATGTATGAACAAATTTAAGTAAAAAAACGGATTAGTATGTCAACTAACATGTGTTACAATGTTAGTTGACATACTAATCCGAAATGACTTGGTTACAAAGATATATTCAGTAGGTTTCTTAATTACCTAAGATTACCAAAGTGACTGTACTATGCCTGCTGGAAAGTATGAGTAGTATCCAGTAGTAATATCCAGGAGTAGGGGACCATCTTCATTGTGAATTTATACAATGTAGCATGGTGACCCACGGCCACACCATGACTGCTTAGTGAGATATTCCTGAAACATTTTTCCGGCCTCCAGAGGCTGGGAGAATGATTTAGAATGATTGGGGCTCCTGACACTCACCAATAAAAGACGACATCACGAATGTTGTCATTTTAGGTTGATTTTCTGAGCGAGGGTAGTACTGCCCGTAATCAGCGTAACAAAGGAAGAAACCAACGTGCCACAGCCACAGGCATCAGCTGGTGGACTATACATTTTTGACTATTTATTTTAATGTTAAGTCAGAAATCTCGTAAATTAATCGAGATAGTATAATAATCAAAGAGTTGTAATAATTACGACTTTTATATTTAGCATAACTTACTTGAAAGGACACGGATGTGTATTGCATCTGACAACTGAGGCTTGAGGTTTACTAGAGGCATCACAAAGTTGCTCCGGAGCATCAGACCCTGTGAGACGATCCCGACAAACTGCCAATGACATTTTGTAACCTGAAACAATAATTCAGTTACAAACTTAAAAAAATACAAACATTATTATTATCTATATAAATATTGAAGTCTTTGTAATATCAAACGCTTTTTATAAAAATGCATTTGAAAATAAATATAGTAATTATATCAAAAATTGTCTATTGGTCGGGCCAAAAAGTGTTTTTGGGATTTTCTTAGGAAATTCCTAATAGCTGCCCGGAGTTTGGAACTTTGTCGGTGATTCACGCCCGTGCCTCGGAGAGCACGTTAAGCCGTCGGTCCCGGTTGTCATGAACACCTATGGCAATCGTTATTGGGAAGTCAGTGCCCTCAAATATACTGACAACTAGTTCAATCTTCGAATTTCAGTTCTCCCTTAGGGTTGCGCAGGTCCGATGCCAGTCGCTCCGTGGAAAAACTGAAATTCAGGTAAAACCGGTTGAACTAGTAGCCGACCCCAAATAAACTTGGGAATAAGGATAGGAGGATGATATCAAAAATTGTCTGTCTATCCATTTGTTTCAGCTAATCTCTGAAACGATTTTCGAACTTTCAATAGCTAGGAAAAATTGATATTCAGGTAAAACCGGTTGAACTAGTTGTCAACCCTAATAATAAAAGCTAGGAAGATGATTGGCATTCTACCACAATTCTAGAAATATAAAAATTACGACCCGAAGCCCTTGATCTTAACCTTTTCTTGCATATAATTAAAATGAAGCAATTCATTTTGTATCTCCATAGGCGTTTTATTGCATAATTTTAAAATTATTATAATTTTCACGTCTCGCAATAAATTTAACATAATTATTTGTCTAACACAGCGTCGCAATTAAAATATTAACAACACTAACTTCTACAGAGGTCAAAAAGGTTCCAGCAAAAAAAAAAATGACGAGAATTAGCAGGTACATCACTGTAATTAACGTGGGACATGTGTTTGTTAATTTATACTGTTAGGACTGTGAATGAAAGCTTATCAGTAGAAATGTTTGCTTACCAAAATTTGACTCAAAGGATATTTTATATGCCTCTTTAAACAAAATTGGAGCGTTCAAAGTTATATTTGTTCAAGGGAATGAAAATATATTCAGGAGAGAGGCAGCAGTATCATCTAAAATGAAATTTCCTCGAAACAGAGGATTGACAGCTTTTATTTCTTGAATGGTGCCAACTTAGAATTTGGACCTTTCTGTATTAAATTTTGGACGGACTTGTGTAAAGTTGACAAATTTATTCCATTTCAAAATAAAACAAGTGTTTTGCTAAGAAATTTGTGTTTAGGTAAAAGTTTCTAGAAAACAAACATCTAAGAAGTATAACATAAGTTTTTCTAGATGATTTATAGAATGTGGAAGCGTTCATAGCCAAGTTACCGTAGGTGATTGAAAACAATCACCAAGGGTAAGCAGCGAGGGCGCGGTCAGTTCCTGGATGGGTAACCGTTTGTGGCATGACATGCGGAGGTCGCGTTAAGCATTCGGTTCCGGCTGTTATTGTAAGATGACAGTCGTGAAGCTTAGTTGGAGGCCTTCGGGCGGCTTATAAACATCCAGCGAAAAGACAATGTGTCTTGCCAGTCCCCAACCCGCATTCAGCCAGTGTGGGGACGTATGGCCTTAACCCTATCCTGAGAAGAGATCCGACCCTAGCAGTGAGACATTATGTTGTTTATGTTGTAGATGATGACGAGATCATTAATTTATCGATGTAGATATTTTTAGATGTATAATATAAAAATAAAGATAAATATATACGGATACATTACAATATCTTAAAAGTTTGATGTCCTATTTTGTTGTTCACTAATACTTCTATTCTTGTTAGAAGTTGGAAATTGTTTTAATACCTTGAAAGATTCGATTTAAATAAAACAGAATAAAAGTTTCAACAGAAAAGAAATTTCCAAAACGGTATCTTTAGTTCTAATTTAAGAAAAATGTTCTATTTTAAGAAGAACAGAGAAGTATTTATAAAAAAATATGTATTACTTGAAACTAATCGTGAAATTTATTCTTCAAATAAACAAACTTTCTTTTAAAGTATGCAAGGTGCATTTAATCCTAGAATAACTGTTGAATGCCGATTGTATTCTGTTAGTATTCAGTCGCCAAGTGTCGTCGGTTCAAATCCCATAGTACCCGAAATCATGCAGGGGTTTTGTAATGAAAGCGTAAGAGATAATCAGACAGAATTACTTTGGGAAAGTAATTCTCTCTGATTATCTCTTCACAATATTGGTACAGACGAGAAATAAATCGTTGCATGCTTAAAAAAAAAAGCGGCCAAGTGCGAGTCGGACTTGCCCATGAAGGGTTCCGTACCAGCAAGTAACATCATATAAAAGTTCTTGTAGTTAGTTGTAACTTTCATCAATGTTTTTATACTAGTGTATTGATTGGATGAAAGGTATATTGCGTGTTACGATTTATGACGTATAAAAAAAAACTACTCACTAGATCTCGTTCAAACTAATTTTCGTTGGTAGTTTACATGGTAGTGTACAACATATATTTTTTTTAGTTTTATCACTCTCTTACTTTAGAAGTTAGGGGGGGGGGACACACATTTTTCCACTTTGGAAGTGTCTCTCGCGTAAACTATTCAGTTTAGAAAAAAATGATATTAGAAACCTCAACATCATTTTTGAACACCTGTCCATAGATACCTCACACGTATAGGTTTGATGAAAAAAAAATTTGAGTTTCAGTTCCAAGTATGGGGACCCCCAAATGTATTGTTTTTTTTCTATTTTAATATAAAAATCTTAATGCGGTTCACAGAATACATCGACTGACCAAATTTCAACAGTATAGCTCTTATAGTTTCGGAAATAATTGGCTGTGACATACGGACGGACAGACAGACAGACAGACTTGACGAATCTATAAGGGTTCCGTTTTTTGCCATTTGGCTACGGAACCCTAAAAATGTAAAAGACCATTAAGAAAATACCACATACTTAAGATTTCTATTACCGTTAGCGCTAATTATTTTTTACGACTACCGCTATAATCAAACTAATTCATTTTTTCCGTGTGGAAATCTCTTAATACCACACGACAAGGCCACAACGATAATGTCCAAGTAGAATCAACCAAAATACTTCTTTGTAACGTATTTGTTTCGTGCATAACTAGTGTAGATATTTCTTTCTATGTAATTTATGAATAATTACCAATTGTTTCATGCACGACAGAACCATACAGTAATAGTCTGTTGATAACGGATCACACGAGTCTACTGCTGAACATGGGCCTCTCCCATTGCATAAGACTTTGATCGAATTTGGGCTTCTCGCATCCAGCTCCTGCCAGCCATCTTGCGCAAATCGTCACTCCACCTGGCCTGTTACCTATGTCTTCAGTTTTACAAGTATTTAACCAATTCTAGAGTGTAACGCTGAACACAATGGTGAAAACAATTCACAAGCATTTGAAATCAGACACTGGTCATAATTTTGAACTTCTACTACCGAAAGTTTATCTAAGTATTCCAAATGTTACGTTACGCATAAACACACAATTTGCTAACAAAATTATTTGCCAAAGAACCCCTTCACATATGATAAGAAGATTTACATAAGATACTTGCAGTAATTTAATAAAAAACTGGCTTGAAGTGAACGCTAGAATCTAAAACCGAATCGGATGATAGCGACGTTTTAATATAAGATAAAGAAGAAAATTCAATTTCTAGAAAGTATTAAATTGAATTCACACTTCTTTAAGTCATATTTTAGATATAACGGGTTTCAGTCTAACTTATAATGCAGTTCAAAAGTAAATTTAAAAGCAACCTGTATACATATTGATGAAATGATGACATGATGATTATTACATCATCATCATTAATACTGATGTCACCTTCACTTCCTATACAACTATGGTAGATAGTTAAGCCACGCTGATTTCAGCAGGACTGGGTCGGCTCAACCGGGGCAGTACTACACAGCAGACCAACTTAATAATGACAGCATTCTTGCTGTCGTATTTCGTTAGTGAGTATGTAGTGTATGTGTCAGTGAGTTATTCATGCATTCATTCACTGTGAATGAATGATTTGTCACCAAGTTATTCATTCATTTAGTTTCAAATCGTGTTTGTTTAGTTTTTTTACAACTTTCTTAGAAAAAAGACTAAAAGAGAGTAATTTGTTTTTTTGTTTATTTTTTCACATTAGTGTGTTGTCATTGGTCCACGATAAATCAACAAAGTTTGAACGAAATCTGGCTGTTTAAAGTGGGTCAAAATGGCATCTAAAGGAGTCGGTTACAAACATACAAACAAACAAACATACAAGTGAAGCTAATAAAAAGCGTGTAAAAAATAGTTTTTTACCCTATTGCCAAGAAAGGGTTATATTTTTCATATGTATCTTTTTTATGATACATATATGTTATTCGATATAAAGTGTGATAAGTGTGATACCGGAAATTGAATTACCTTACCCTTTCACAATCAGGAAGGAAGGTTAGGGCTCTGGTAATCTCATTCACTCGGTGAAAAAAATTACTTAAAACCGGCTTTCAATCATTTCAATGAAAAGCATAGAAGAAGACGGAGAAGCCCACGCAGATACATATTCTGCAAAGATTTATAAACTAAATATAAAATACCACCACATCTAAATAGCATCAATGGTAATTTCACACAGCGAATGTTGGCCGTTTCCCTCCAAAGTACGGAAAGGTAATTATTTTTCCATTTACGAAACACGAAACGTTCATTTGGAAGATGAAATTAGAAAAACAGTGAGCGCGCTAGTAAGTGGCTGGCGGGTTCAGTAGAATGGTCCTTTTCGGTGATTGGTTTTAAATGCTGTACTCCACCGTTACAAAAAAGAGGTTTGAGCTAAGTAATGTTACTTAAAATGTTACTGTATAATTTCGTGAAATTAAACTCAGGAAATATTTTATAAACCGTTTAGGAATTAGACTTTGAATGTAGTAATTATTTTCTTTTGTGTTCATCATGTTTCAAATTTCTTATATCTTTTTGATAATTTATAAGTAGATCATTTAAAATTGGTTTTGGTGAAGATCAAAAGAATGGAGATCAAAGTTTTTATTTATTCTGCTATTGAACTGGGGCATCACCGGGCAGTTATTTATAAAATGTTTATAAAAAGTTATTCATCATCATCGTCAGTCTGCTTCTCCACTTGTCTACTACTAGACATAGACATTGCACACCACATCAAAAAAGAACAAAATTGAGAAACGCACGTGAAACTCATGTGAATTTTTCAAACTCATATCACTGCTTGCACCATCTTACTTCAAACAGCCTAGTGGTTGGCGTATGCGGCTGCTGATCAATAGGTCTCGAGTTCGATTCCCGGGTCGAACCAAATATTTGTGTGATCTATCAATATTTGTTTCGGAGTCTGGATGCTTCCTACGTATAATATGTATGTATTTACAAAAAAAAGTATATTTATGTGTTCATATCAGTTGTTTAGTACCCATAATACAAGCTCTGCTTAGTTTGGGACTAGATAATATTGTGTGGAAGACATCCGAAATATTTATATTATTATTATAAACACGATGAATAGTTATAAGTATAATAGCATTTATTTTGCTCATCTTATGAATAACAGGCATATTAAACCTATGGTAATGAACGATTACGCGCTTCGTGGTTGAAAAAACTTCTTTTGAATACATAAATATGTAAATATATCCATTTAGTCTGAGATTTTCGCAAGTATCAAATTGAATGAAGGCGTTTTAACCACAAGAAAAAAGATTTTTCTTTATCTTGTTTGCGAATGGGGAATTTTATTATTTGTTTTCGTCATTTTTGTTAGTTCAATTCTATTCACAACACGAAATACTATTTTTTATTGTAACCCTTGAAAGGAAAGACTAAATTAATGTTGCCAGCTTTTGACCATTAAAACATTATTTTCTGTTTTATATTTTCGCAACGAAAAAAATGAGAATAATTTAAAATTACTTACAACGTTAACCGAGCCAGAAGTCACTACCATTCATTCAGTCTTGACCGTCGTATCTCAACCCTTAACCGACAAAGGGGTCTGACAGACCCCATTAATCATTAAGACACTGACACCTAATTAACAATTGAAACGTCTGAAGGTCTACTGAGGGTCTAAAAGACCGTCTCGGGTCAGTGGGCGAGAGATAATCTTGTAGGTAGGGAAAATTTGTAGCTATACAGGTTTATCTTCTGGGTTGAGAATAAATTGTGTTTAAGGGTCAAGCTTTGTTTTATGGTTTAGAATTATAGTGTTTCGTTTGTTTCGTAGATAGATAATAACAGTGTGAATTGTGTTTAGGATTTAACCCGTATGTGGATTAGAAGTTTACATTTCTAAAGGTAATGAAATATACTAATTTCCGACTGCGTTTACTTGAAATAACAAGTATTTGAAATAACAAGGAAAGTTGTCATTTTTATCAATGTATACGCAATGTTTCAGTTCCTGTATTGAAAATATTAGTTGGAATTTATTTTCTTTGGAAATCTTATTTCTTATGTTCAACTTCAAATCATCGCATAGGTAGTTTATGTCGTACTAGCTTTCGTCCGCAGCTACGCGGTAAAATCTAGCGTACGTCCTTTTTCAAACTTTCTAGACTATCCTTTGTGCAAAATTCATCAAAATCTGCTCAGCGGTTTAGGCATAAAAACATAACAGATAGACGGACAGACAAAGTTCCTTTCTAAATATTAGTAGGGATAATTATAGAAATTTGTGGGAATTTTTACGATTAAAAAGTAGGACAAAAACAATACCTCAGACAATTAATAAAAAATAAGATTATTTTGACTTTTATCCTTGTTAGTCGTTCATAATCTACAATACCCACACACACACACACACACACACACAACACATACACAACCCACACACATACGCATGCACGCACACACACTGCATTTTATTTTATTTGATTTCCACGTTTTAACCTAAATTCAGAGAAATCTGTTTAAATAACAGCAGAACACTAACTCCCAAGTCACAGGAACACCTAGTTTGGGAGTTAGGGTTACTCTAATTGTTAAACCTTTACCTTAAATCATGTAACTTTATAGTTCTTAAGATATTGTAAAAGGTTATTTATGACAATAAAGATTTTTATTATTTTATTATTAATACTCACTCATGTTCACTTGAACACATTCACTCAGAAGAGCTAACGTATTTTGTCTATTTTATTATTTAAAGGCTGATGATCATATTTTCTTTCAGTGGTCATCTCCCTAGCCTTATTCCCAATATTATTTAGGTACTACTAGTTCAACCGGTTTCACCTGAATATCAGTTTTTCCACGGAGCATCTATCATCGGACCTCCGCAACCCTAAGGGAGAACTGAAATTCGAAGGTTGAACTGGTTGACCGTGAATTTGAGGGCACTCACTTCCCAATAACGATTGCCAATGTTCAAGACAACCGGGACCGACGGCTATACGTGCTCTCCGCCAAACTTCCGAACTCCGGGCTGCTATTAGGAATTTCCTAAGAAAAACCCAAAAACACTTTTTGGCCCGACCCGGGATTTGAACCCGAGACCTCTTGATTAGCAGTCACATTAGATATCCACTAGACCAACGATTTTCTTACAGTGGTATGGTTATTTTAATGATATTAAAGAAGTAAATAAATATTTCGGACATCTTATACGCAATGTCATCTAGTCCCAAACTAAGAAGATGGGTACTAGACAACTGATATAAATACAAAAACATTTTTTTTTGTAAATACATACATTTAATACATAGAAAACAATATTTCTATTACTATATTTTTAAATATCATTTGTCTTTTTATTTTGTACATCGTCAAATCTAAACTTACCATGTTTTTTTTTTCTTCTTTTTTTATATTTAAGCCTACCAAAGTGACTCTACTCTGCCTGATGGAAAACTGGAAAACATGAGTAGAATATAGGAGTAGGGACCACCATGCTCATTGTAGCATGGTGACCCATACCATGGGAACCTGAGTAGATAATTCTGCATAATTTTCCCGGCCTTCTAAGAGTCCGAGTCGGCTGGAATGATGCAGACTCACCAACGAAAAAAACAGCAAGCATGCTGTCATTATTAGGATGGTCTTCTGTGTGAGGGTAGTACTACCCTGGTCAAACCGGCGCATTCATGCTGAAATCAGTTTGGCTCTACTACCTAGCGATTGTGCAACTACATTACCAGTACTTTAAATCAAAGCAATAACAAGCACACTATCTCTCTTCTAATACTACCTAAACAACAAGATATATAGGCACATTACGGCCGAATGGTAGTACAAAATGTACAAATGAGTTTCACGCAGAACGCGCAAGTGCTAATACTTATCTCGGTATTCATCTTTCAAGGGTTCTTAATTAGAATCGGCCGTTGCGAGTTTTGGTGTAATGTCTTCTATAGACTGGCGATATTTTGTCGTGATTATGTCAATTATTATTATTTTTTCTTTCATGGAGTCCATCCAATTTTCACATAAGTGGTCTTTAGTTATTCCTATTATATTTTTTTATGTATGTTTATAATATCAATATTCCTGTGAGAGTATTCAAATTTAGCTAGTACGCTGAAAAGTATTTAGAATTTAATGTATATTAATAAATTATTTTAAGATTTAACAATGTAACCAAAAATTTTAAAAACTTTGTTGGAAAAGAGTGTCCATGGAGTTACTTGTCTGTTCTTCTCCATAGGATCTACGAATTGGAACAGACGATTAGCTTCACAACTGACCACTGACTGACTACTTGACGTTTCAAAAGTGCCGTTGTATTGGTGTATTTGAAATAAAAATGGTTTTGATTTGATTGATTTGAGATGATTTGAATACCTCCTATTCAAGGAGAGGCCTATGTCCAGCAGTGGACTGTTAAAGGCTGTTGATGATGATGATGATGATGAGATGATTTGAGTATATAACTTCTTTATGAATAACTTGTTAAATCTTTATTTTTTTATTTTCTTTATCCAGAACAAAGCAATAAATTTAATATTTCCATGTGTATATAATTTTTCCAATCCATGTATATTTTTTTCATGTTTCTTTTTTATAAAGGGGGCAGTTTCTCGTAAGTCTGTGTCTTTTATTTGTATTATTAGACCTAATTATGTCAGGAATTGCAATACCCATACAAATATAGACTACAAACATTTTTCGAACAAGTAATTTTTAATCGGATCTTAAGGCATAACCGTTATTTTTTTTAAACTGTCAAAACGACGCTTATCTACCTGATGGAAAGAACGAGTAGAATTCAAGAGTGGGGTAAGCATACGCTCCGTGAATACACACAATGCAACATGATGACCCACTCAATGGCGGCCTAGTGAGATGATTATTCACGCCACGCTTAAAGGACTCGGGATTATAGAGGGATCTTATGGGATTGAAATGTTAGCTCTAGGAGTTAGCATTGTTGTATTAGTTGATATGGTGAAATAATAATAATAAATATTTCCGGACATCTTTTACACACAACATCATGTAGTCCCAAACAGTATGGGACTAAACAACTGATATAAATACATAAACACATTTTTTTTTGGAAATACATACTTATAGATATTAGATAGAAAACGCACAGACTCCGAAACAAATATTTGTGGATCACACAAATATTTGGTCCGACCCGGGAATCGAACCCGAGACCTCTTGATTAGCAGCAGCATATGCTAACCACTAGACCAACAAAACATTCTGGATAGTGATGGTACGGCACATTTTCTAGTAATACTTTCAGACAGTTGCTCGTCTACAGCATACCACTTAAGAAACTGTTGCTCGCGGGAGACAAAAGGAATTCTGTCTGATTTATCGTAAGCTTCGAGTAATGGCGGATTTCCAGATATAAATTACGGCACAGCTCGACGGCCACAATTAACAATGTTCTGCTAATGTATCGGAGAGATTTTGATACAACAGTTTCTGTACTGGATTAATGTTTTGCATCTGACGAGATTCCGAAGATTGGTGTTTGGCTCTATTGAAGAATGCTCTTGAGATTAAGTAATTAATGATTTAGTTACGAAATTTCATAATGAAGACAATATTGCCTCAATATGCCGTAGAGATGAATAGAGGTCATTTACACACTGGTTGGCTATCAATTATAATTTACTAGTCATATTTACCATTAATATTGTAAGTTTATGGTATATTCAAAAGACGAAAAAGAGGAACACAGTGGAATAAAAGTGATACTATTTTCTCAGATGGATTGAGTAGTATTCGGAATACCTCTACCATGTAAGAGTCCTACTACATCTAATTTCATACCTATGAAATCGTGTGGAGATGGAGACCTAGTGAGCATTAATCTAAACTAATGTTATCCCTCTTCACGACGGCCTCAGAGTCGAAAATTTTAAATATTCAGGGTTTAGTTTCCAAGGGCACTTGCCATGTTTTTCAACCTGTGTTTAAGTCATAATTACCTACCTGCAGGACTTACTGAAATAATAGTTTTTCCAAGTGTAAAAAATAAAACTGGTGATGTCTCCTATGTTACAAACTATCTCCCTGGCAACGGTGATTGCGAAGGTATTGGCTAGTCAGCTTGATAAATTTGTAAAATTTGGTTTCAGGCCGAATTTATCCACTATTCTATGTCTAAAGCAGACTGTCCAATACTCGTATTACACAGACAGAAAGACCCCAATAATGGGTTGTTTTCTTGACTAAAGTATGTTATAAACTTTGTAAATAATACTCACCTCCACCACAGGTAGCTGAACATAAAGAGCCAGGTGTAGCAAGCCAGTGATACCGAGGTCTTGAACAGGAGGAACCATCACCACCACAAACTCCACACTCGTCAACGCGTCGTGTTGAGCCCACGCGAAGGTCGCAGCCAACCCGCTGAGGACAAAGAAGGCTTAGTTTAATATCTTATTCTTGACTTTGCGGAATATTAACGTATATTACAATAACACGGACATATGGTATATGCTCCTCGAAAACTGTTGAGACTTTAATTTAAAAAATAAGGCCTTAAACAATTGGGGGGGGAAATATTTTAAAATTACTTTAAAGGAATAAAATAAACGTTTATGTTAAAGAACTCCGCGGTTTTAGCCGCTATTATTCTTGTACCTTTACTAAGGGGTTAAGTAAGTCTGAAAAAAATTAGCCGAAGTTACTCATTAGAACATCAGCTACCTGCAAGTGATTTGGAACGAATAGCAAGACAAAAAACTTTAAAATAGTTTTGCTGATGTACGTACGTAAATAATGTCAAATAACTTCTTTTATTGCATAAGTACTTTGAAAAACTTTTAATTTGATATTACAAAATTTATAAACATAATTTAATCTTATCATCATCATCAGCCTAGCGCAGTCCACTGCTGGACATAGACCTCTCCAATTGCACGCCACTTAGTTCGATCCTCGGCTACTCGCATCCAGCTCCTGCCAGCCGTGTTGTGCAAATCATCACTCCACCTGGCCTGTGGACGTCCTACACTACGTTTGCCGAGACGCGGTCTCCACTCAAGAACACGTTTACCCCAACGGTTGTAGGTTCTGAGTTCTGTTCCAATTTAATCTAACAATACCTAATACATATTATAAAATCTTTTTTTAGTTTCTGAGAAGTGAAAATTACTGACAAGTTAAGAATAATTACACTTTATGTTATTGTTGCTATAAAGTTGCCGAATAGCCATGGCCATGTAAGCGTAACAGGCAGTTGTTTTGGAATTTATAGTATTTTTTTTAATAAATAATTATAATATTTCAGACATCTGACACACAACATCATCTAGTCCTAAGCTAATCAGAGCTTGTATTATGGGTACTAGACAACTGATATAAATACATAAACATACTTTTTTTGTAAATACATAATATACATTACGTAAATACATATTATACATAGAAAACACCCAGACTCCGAAACAAATATTTGTGAATCACACAATTAATATTTGATCCGGCGCGGGAATCGAACCCGAGACCTCTTGATCAGCAGCCGCATGCGCTAACCACTAGACCAACAAGGCAGTAATGTAACTATAAAGTATAGAAAGTATGAATCTAGACATCTATTTTAGATGTTCAAATTCAAATACAAACGTTCCATCGTTTATACTAGAGGCAGAAACTATTACAAGTCTCTGAAATCAGTAGTGATAATTTTAATGTTTAGTGTTCATGTTCGTTTCATAACCAATGAATATTCTATGAGGATGGAGGATAAAGGGAATGAATATCAAACGTATATTATTTTACAACACCTCTATATGATTATGGTTAGTATTAAACTAGAACCTTATTACTGCCTGCATACCATTCATTTTTATTTAGCTCATACTGCATGTTCTGGCTGAAGTTCTTGTTTTGAACACAATAGGGTTTACTTTTCTGTATTTTATATGTTAAAGGTATTTTATAACCCGATGTTGTTATAGTCTATTTAAAATAATGATATTGGTCTTACAAATTTTGCTTTTGCATTTATAATGAGATGCTCATATACCAGTTACCATAGCTGATTAGAAGCAATCATTGACCGCGCGGTCAGTACTTGGATGGGTTACCGTTAGTAGCATGATACCGTGATGAGCGTCTCCGTAATACAGAAGTCAGGTTTAGAAGTCGATCCGTTGTTATCATAGGCTAACAGTTGTAAAGCTTAGTTGGAGGTCTTTCATCGGCTTAAAAGCATGCAACGGTGAGATTACGTAGCTACGACATCGTCTTGATAGTCCTCAACCCGCACTCAGCCAGTGTGTGGCCTTAACCTTCTCCTGAGAGGAGACTCGAGCTCAGTAGTGGGATATTATGAGTTGTTATTAAATCGGTGCTCACTTAGTTGCACGTTAAATATTTTGAAACAAACCAACTGCCACGAAAAAATATTTTCATTTTTCGGATCATTATATAGCCTACAACACTTACAAATGATGTGGCTTCCAACCACTAGGTAAAAGGATTCTCAAAAGTGACCAACTGACCGACAGTACGTCCAGAGATTACCCCCTGCAACTTCACGAACTCACAAGCTGTGCCTCTTTATAATACTAGTATAGAGTTTGTACTTCCATTTTTGGTATAGACAAACTTTCATACCATCTTTAATTCTTTATTTTAATCTCTAACTCTTAAACCTTACCCACGTCCCAAAAATTCCCTTACAGTTTAGGTTCTGCATTGATGAATCAGTCAATTTTAATGTTTTAAGAAACAGGAAAAAGTCAATAAAACTATAATCCGGATATGTAAAATCTTTTAATAAAAATGTGGGCTATGTCATCACAGTCATTAATATCTATCTATTAATTCGTTTAAATTGCTTCAGTAGGTTAGACGCTACAGTAAAATTTATAAACCGCCTAGTGTGGAGGTAACGGGTATCATGTTCCTGAAACACAAAGGGAGGATCTTCCAATCAGGTGAGGCGATCGTGCCTGGCGGCCCATGGTACCACGGTTGATGTTAGGCGGTTGTGTATATGCTAATCAGCCCCAGAATTTCTATATAGCGATTCAGGCTTTGTTACTCCGTGGTTCAGTATTTCTTTTGTAGATGGCGCTGTTGTATGTTTTTTGCTGGCGCTGCATGTGATTTTGTAAGTAACCACACTACATTTCAGAAACTAGTCGTAGCCGTAGTCTATTTAAAGACTTAACAGAGTCTCAGAAATTATTATAATACCATCAAAGATTTCATACAAATACTAGCTGTGCCAGTGGCTCCACTCGCGTCTTCTCCTCCTTGCGTCGTTCTCTTCAGTTCTGAGGGTCGTGACCCCCACTTAGTAAAGTTTTGTGAATGGCGGTTCGCCATTTGTATCGGTTCCGGGCAGCATGCAGAGCAGCATGCATCGTACTTCCGAGAAAGGAGCCAACTTGGTCTGTTCAGCGCAACGGGAAGCGGCCTCTGGGTCTCTTCCCTTCGATCTTGCCAGTCACCATTAACCTTTCGAGGCTATCATCGGCCCTCCTCGCAATATGGCCGAAGTATCCGAGGATCCTACGGAGACACAGGGATGACAGGCGCTCACAAATTGCAAGCTCCTTGAGGATAGAGGTGTTGGTGCGGTGAGCTGTCCAGGGTATCCGCAGTAGTCTCCTCCAGCACCACATCTCGAAGGCATCAATGCGCCTACGGTCGGCCGCTTTCATCGTCCAGGCCTCGACACCATAAAGGAATATTGGAAAGACGAGGGTTTGTACCAATTTTATTTTTGTTCTTTTGGAGATGTTACTGTCTTTCCATATCCCATCCAGGTCGGACATTGCACTTTTGGCCATGCCAATGCGTCTCCTTATTTCTTTTTCGCATGATCCGGTATTGCTGATGTAAAATAGCCGTTGTCAGATTATCAGATCTACCCAATATGCACGCGAAATTTCATGAGAATCGGTGAAGCCGTTTCGGAGGAGTTTAACTACAAACACCGCGATACTAGAATTTTATATATAAGACTAGGTGTCCCGGCAGACTTCATTCTGCCTCAATCGATAAATAGAAAACCTAAACTTTTGTATAAAACAAACTTAAAACAAACAAAGGGAATCCATAATAAATAAAAAAAATGCAATTCTTTTTTAAATGTTAACCTTTAAACCTTCTCTGGACTTTAACAAATAATTCAAGACCAAAATAAGCTAAATCAGTCCAGCCGTTCTCGAGTTTTAGCGACATTAAAGAACAGCTATTAATTATTATATTATAGATAGATAGATTATAAAGCTGCACCACTGGTAACAATTGTCTGAAAATGTTCTAGCATATTCCTACGGTATTTAAAAATGTTATAGTATCACTTCTACAAAGTTCAACCTCAAGATCGTAAAGGCATAGTAAAAGTTACCACAAACTCGAACTGTTCAACGTCAGGCTCCAATTGTTGGAGCACTCGGATATTAGAAACTTGACGCTAAGAAATTAATTATCGGTGCCTTTAACGGTAAAGGAAAACATTGGCTGGAAATGGGAAAACACTACATACATATGTTAATGAAGGTTTTGTGAAAGTAATCTTTCTATACTCCTATGAAATAATTAAGGAGTTTGTAAAGTTTGATAATTTAAATTTTTGACTCTATGGTTTCATAATCTACGAACTAATCATTCTTTTAGTTAGGCCTTTTTTGAGATGAATTTTTGATGGTAAGTGATGACGATTAATAAGGCCTTTATTTGTGCACATATAAGAATAATTTAAGTGTTGACTGTAAACAGGCCATATTTTCGAAAGTGTAATTTAGATTTTAGTCCTTTGGAGTCAGTAAAAAAATTTGAAAAGGAATTTCAAACTGCAGTAGATTAAAAATAATGGGTTTACGTGCTACTCGTGTGCTACTGAGATAAATGGATAAAATTCTAACCTTTAAACTCATAAATCAATTCGAGCATCAAAATAAATCATACCTTCTTTACAAACTCATCGTCATAAGCCACATTATTATCTCTCAAAGCCCTTCAATTCCCTCGTAACTCAGGTACAAATCGTCATAAGTTCTATTCATATACCATAAATCCAAAAAATCAGTTTGAACCACATTCCATCAAATAAATTATATAGATATGTAACTCCTGGGCTTCATCTCTTATTCAAGGTTCTGAATTCAGAGCATCGCATTCTCGCAGTCTCGCCGAATTTTCCGATTATCATAATAAAGTAGGTTCGCACTATCTCTTTTTGACTTGTGACCTTTTGTGTTAGGAGAAAGAGATGGCTAATGTGGTTTTTATTGAGCTTTAAAATTTAGAGTGTTTGATACTTTTATTTGTAAAGTCTCATAGGTATATAAATTTTGGAAAGTCCAGGGATATTTTCAGGTTTTTAAGCCTGCTGTACAGCTTTAATGTTGTGTCGATAACATCGTAATGACGGCCTATTATTCAATTATTTTTTAATCTTTCATTAACATTTGTTTCTCAATTCATTTTTTTAATTTTAAAGCCGCCATAGTCTGATTCAGCATCGCCATACTTCCGGCATCTCGGGAAGTGTGGTGGCCCCCGCTCTTGGATTCCATTCATGCTTACCATCAGGTAGAGTGGAGTCACATTGGTAGGCTTCAAATAATAAAAAAAAATCTAGACAATTTGTGAAAATATATTTCAGTATTAAGAAAAACTAGGAGTTTGTTCGAGTTTGTCGAGGAGACCTGAACCCAGCAGTGGGACATTGTGGGTTGTTGATTGATTGTATTGATTGTATGAATATTAACATTTATAGTAAGAGTAGCAACCGCACACAATTCACATACAGCTGTCTGTCCAATTACAAACTGGAGCCAACTTGCACTATGGTTGAACAAATTGATTATAGCTGTTTTAGGCTTTACTCACTCATGTTACGATACCATCGGAAAATAGAAGGAATCGTAACCTTTTTAATTTTATCGCGAATAAGTCCCGTTTACAGTAAAAAAAACATGAGTAAATTGATTATTGATTATACTTAGATATATTTATCTATACAAATAAATAAAATTGGATTGTCTGTTTGTAATATTAACATTAACCGCTTTTTACTAAATGCATATGTAAGTATACACTGTACATATGAATTTTTTTTTTTTTTTCTGTGCGCAAATCCCCTCGGATACCACCGTTGGTGGTTATGTCGGACTCGAACCGACCAAAACCGCACAACGGCTCAGGTACCAACTGTACATATGCCTAAATATTTTTTTTGTAATTTTTGTCTGTCTGTCTGTTTGTTCCAGGTAATCTCTGGAACAACTGGACCGATTTCGACGGGACTTTCACTGGTAGACAACTGATGATATCAAGGGTAGCTTAGGCTACTTTTTTTTAAACTAGCTTCACCTGCAACGCCTACGCCTACGTTAATAACAACAAAGGCGGGCTCTGCTGGTAATAAATAATTCTTAAATCACAAGGCGTATCATCGTCATCAGTCATATAATCATTTACCACTAGACGAATAGGCCCTTTGAAAAAAGTATGAACCACATTTTTGCTGTAGGTAAAATATCGATATAATATATCCGCATACATTGGTTAGCAAGCAATAAATAATGAAACCTTACACATAAAAGTTATTTTCCATCACAAGTTACTTTTACTTGGCTTTCAAAATAGAGTTATATTATCCCAATGATGAGCTTACTCCGAAAAAAGCATATAATATTCAGATTTGCTCCAGGCACCCTCTTTGGCGTAAGGGCTTGAATGTTAAAGAGGATCAATAAATCAAGACTATCTTTTGTATGAGACGCTATCTTACGGGAATGGTTTTATTATTATTTATGAACATGTGACGATGATTGTTCAATGTTAATAATTTTATACTATACTAGCTTTCGCCTGCGGGTCTGCCCGCGTCTATTTCAGTTATCGCGGTACAAGATACTCGTATAAAAATCGTAAATAAAAAAAACAAAATTCAAAGTGTCACCACCATTCATTCATCCAAGGCTCTCCTTAGAAAGAAGATTCTAACTTACCATATCACGCTCAAGTTTTCATATCAAAGTATTTCGCTGCCAATTTTCATTAGAATTGGTTTAGCGATATAGCCTTGAATGTGTTACTAACAGACACCAACTTTTGCATTTATTATATTTGTAAGGTTTTTGTTTATATTATTATATTATTACTGTCCGTGTGGTGACGGATGAAGAATACAGAGTGTCACCACCCCTATTCATCCCACGGGTGTCGTAAAAGGCGACTAAGATATAAACTACGCAAGACAACATCAATGCAAAGAGAAGGAAAACTTGAAACAAACCCATTACCAACCCGTCTGGGCAGCGTGGTATAGTAGGCCAAAACCTCCTTTCTAAGGAGAGGCCTATGTCCAGCAGTAGACTGTTAAAGGCTGTTGATGATTGATGATGATTATATTATTATTAAAAGCTCCCCCGGCTTCAATAATTAAGCACATAAAAATTGTGTGTAAAGCTTTATTTATTCAGTCTACGTTTTTTTATGGTAGGTATAGGTCGATAATCGAGCAGATGAGTTACCAGATAGCTTAAAACGTGTTGTGTTGGTGGTCTTTGTATCTCTTTCCAGATACGTCGACCTCTCTCTCATCTTAGTGTGACGCGCAACACTATAAATAAATAATAAATAAATAAATATTTTGGACATTTTACACACAACATCATCTAGTCCCAAAGTAAGCAGAGCTTGTGTCATGGGTACTAAACAACTGATATAAATACATAAACATACTTTTTTTTGTAAATACATACATATTATATATACAAAAACACCCAGACTCCGAAACAAACATTTGTGGATCACACAAATATTTGGTCTGACCCGGGAATCGAACCCGAGACCTCATGGTCAGCAGCCGCATACGCTAACCACTAGACCAACAAGGCAGTCAAACTATTACGTTAAACTATTACTATACGTTTTGGCTGATATTAGCCAAAACGTGTTGTAATACTACAGTTAGTATTTATTTTACTCGACTGCCGCGTTGGTCTAGTGGTCATCAAGAGGTCAAGAGGTCTTGGGGTCGATTCCCAGGTCGGACAAAATATTTGTGGCAAATATTTGTTTCGGAGTTTGGGTGTTTTCTATGTTTAATATGTATGTATTTGCAAAAAAAGTATGTTTAGGTATTTATATTCGTTGTCTGGTACATATAATTCATTCAAGCTGTGCTTAATTTGGGGACTGGATGACGTTGTGTGTAAAATGTCCGAAAATATTTATTTTTCATATTTTTTTTCTAAAAAATTACCAGAGACAAATAGATTTAAATTAATAGTACTATTACGAGATTCTTTTAATGGATTGCAAAGCTTTATAGACGCCTTTTATTAGCACGTAAGTTAAATAAAGTATGAAGTAATAAAAAAATAAAGGTTGTTTCAAAAGTCGATTAAAACCAAACCCCACTAATACATAAGTAACGTTAAGAAACCACGTACCACCATAAAATTGACCAATCAAGTGAAGCGAAAGTTTCAAATAAGTATTCATAACACTGCGTACAAGATTATGCAAATTTGCCTTCTGAAGTTTCCACTTAAATAATATATGAAATTATGCAAAATACATCGAAGATACGGCGCGCGTCAGTGAATTGTAGTTATATCACTTTTTGAGTGCTGTCTTCGAAGTACTTTGTCCTTGGAGAAGAAAGAAACAGAGTTTGAATTACTCATTGGAACACTGTAATTCCAGTTGATAAAGAAGCTTGAGTAGGTCAAATATGGCGCTGTAGTAATATGCGGCTGCTGATCAGGAGGTCACGGGTTCTATTCCCGGGTCGGACCAAATATTTGTGTGATCCACAAATATTTGTTTCGGAGTCTGGGAGTTTTATATGTATCATCATCATCATCATCATCAGCCTATCGCAGTCCACTGCTGGACATAGGCCTCTCCCATTGCACACCACTGTGATCGATTTTGGGCTTCTCGCATCCAGCTCCTGCCAGCCATCTTGCGCAGGTCGTCACTCCACCTCGCCTGTGGGCGTCCTACACTACGTTTACCGAGACGCGGTCTCCACTCCAGAACTCTTCTGCCCCAACGGCCATCAGTTCTGCGGCTAATATGGCCAGCCCACTGCCACTTCAGCTTGCTAATCCGGTGGGCTATGTCGATGACCTTAGTTCTCTGACGGATCACCTCATTTCTGATACGATCTCTCAGAGAAACGCCGAGCATAGCCCTTTCCATAGCACGCTGAGCAACTTTAAGCTTATGGACCAACCGTACCGTAAGTGTCCAGGTCTCGGCTCCGTATGTCATGACAGGTAGGACGCACTGATTGAAAACTTTCGTCTTTAGGCATTGTGGGATCGACGACAAAAAGACTCGACGTAGCTTTCCAAACGCTGCCCAACCCAACTGAATTCTTCTATTCACCTCATCCTCGAGGTTGTTTCTACCCTTATATGTATAAAATGTATGTATTAACAAAAAAAAGTATGTTTTTTATGTATATCCGTTGTTTAGTACTCATAATACAAGCTCTGCTTAGTTTGGGACTAGATGATGTTGTGTGTAAGATGTCCAAAACGATTTATTTAGATTATCATATAAAAATATAAAGGACAAACTTCAACAATATTTTTTAAGTTATATTTAGAAATTATGCATTCTGGTTATACGCCTCAACACTTATGTATTAATAATGCCTTATGGTAGTTAACTGCCTCGTTGGTCTAGTGGTTAGCGTATGCGACTGCTAATCAAGAGGTCTCGGGTTCAATATCCACACGTTAAAAAAAAAGGGTACTAGACAACTGATATAAATACATAAACATACTTTTTTTGTAAAGACACACATATAATACATAGAAAACACCCAAACTCCGAAAGAAATATTTGCGGATTACACAAACATTTGGTCCGATACGGGAATCGAACCCGAGACCTCTTGATCACCAGCTGCATACGCTAACCACTAGACCAAAAAGGCAGTCAGTATTGTAAACGTTAATAAATAAATAAAATAATAAATAAATCTAACTATTTTGCACAGAGATTACTTTTTAGAAATATTGTCACTAGATGTCTATTCCTAGCAACAAAACAATTAAAGTAGTTAATTTGTTTATCTGTCAGGATTCCTACAATTCTTAGTTTGCCAAGTAACCTGTATTGGACAGTTCCGCCAATTGAATTCGTTTACTTCAATACCTAACAGAATTAACAAGTTTCTATTTCGAGGCCAAAATAGTATTATATACACTATTTTACACTGTTTCTTTAATGTATTTTAAGTTCTAAGTTGTAAATTTAATATTCTTCATTACAATGTAATACATAGTTATACATCTATTCACTCAGGGTTTGCTGGAAGAAAACTAATTTTGTGTTATGCTCGCCTTTGTACATAACACTTCTTATACCTTGATAATCTAAGTTTTTAGTGGGTACTAAATAAATAAATAAAAATTTCAGACATCTTACACACAACGTCTACATAGTTCCAAACTGTAAAGATTAAATACAAATATTCATAATTATTGATGACATTTTTTAAACTATGAACCAAATCTTGGGTTGAGAATTACCTCCTGGGTAGTTACTAAACAGGAGTTGTGTTGTTGTTATATTACTATACCTAAAACTATTTGCTTTAGTCTGCTACTTGGCGATCTGAGTTCAGATAATAACCCAATTATTTGGTTTTTATTGAACAGGAGAGATACGCTGAATGTTGGGTACACAACTGTAATGTATCTTGAGGCCAAATCATTCACGTGAGTGGATATTATAGTTTGATAGTTTCTACTGTACTCAGCCTTACTGTTTTGATGTTTAAATCCACGTGTATCAGCGTACTTGTTGCTTACATAAGTAGGTATGTTTAGCATTGTTCTTAGTGTGATGCTCTGCGAGAATTTTAATATTACTATTGCAAGTAGTTCACCACAGTTGGATACCATTAGTACATATAGGTTTTAATATGGCCTTGTATATTGTGATTTTGCGTTTCAAATATTTAAAAAATAAAATATCCGTTAAGGGTCTTTAAAACACTGTTCATCCTATTTATAGCCAATGCTTTTACACAGATCGCTACCTATCAAGATTAAAATTCATTTGGATAAGCAACTTAATTGTTTCTAACTAGAATAAAAGAATAATGTTATTTTACGTTAACTATGCTCGTTTATTATGTTTTTCATATGTAAATGTTAGATTTGAAATAAAGTTCCAACAAATAAGGTTTTGTTCAAAAGTTTTGTATAAAAACAAGTTTATATGTTTTATAACATTCGTAATATTATGATTATGAGAAAGAAGATGTTGGGAATCTTTGGTATCATTACACTGTGTTTGAAAGCGTAAATTCTTTTGTGAAGGAAAAAACTTAATTACTAACTTTAAAATTTTCGTTTTCCTCAATGTTTTTATGTATGTATGTATGCGAGAAGCCGAGTACATCCTAAGTGGCGTGCAATTAGAGGTGTGGTGTGACCATAATATTATCTTGCAAATTTTAACATGGTATTAGGATTTACTTAAAAAATTTTAACGTTCAAAAAAGTGGGCAGTTATCAGCTAGTTTTAAAATTCATATTTTTTTATTTATTTCGGATCACCAACAAATGTTACACACATAAAATATGAATATAAAGAAAGCAAAATACATGCCCTGTGCTCATTCAGTTATGGGTAATCACAGCTAACAAAGGATAATTATTAGTACCATCTAAATTAAACTAATAGAATATAATAAAAATGATAAAAAGAAAATAACCAGTTAAAAGAACTATAAAAAAAACCTAAAAGCAGCAATCCAATCAGGATTCCTTAAACTATGAAAATAGTAAATATCAAACAGCTCTGGTTATACATAAATAAAAAAAATAATATTTGAATACATTTCCACATGAGTCACTTCTGCGTCAGTGCTTGTAACTAAAACTAACAAGTAACAATAGCATATTCTTCTTTGTTCCTTTCTTTTTTTTATGTCAATTTCAAGTTTTTAAAATAAAAGCCAAATTGAAATAGCTATTCTCCATCTTTGCCCTCAAAAATCAACAAGCGCTGTACGTGATTGGTAGCGAGAAATATTAGCTGGGTACACAAGCTTAAAATTCCGGGCCGCAAAGTTTTAATTTTAAAAACGAGAGCAAACGTCGTGCCTAGGACAAAGGCGCACCGAGGCCCAAAGCCACAAGTTACTGATCCAAGTGATGAGAATATGCGATTTTAACGTTAGTTCAATAAGCCACCTTAAGCCGTTTGATGAGGACAGCACAGGACTGGTTGTTTCTGAAAACCTTAGTTAAAGCCTTGTCTAAAAATTGACGTCTCTTGACTGAGATGATAATAAATTATTCAGTTCTTGTTGAATTCAGTTGACTGCTCGGACAAAGCAAAGCAAAGAGAACAAGTGTCATGTCTGTTGACCAAAAAGATAATGCTCTTATGACTTTTATGACCCGATGTAGGATTAATAATTACTTATGTTTTTACTGTAAACGGGACTTATTCGCGATAATATTATAAAGGTTACGACCAGTCTACCCGTGACCACGAGCGGTATAACCCGTTCGAAACGTCGGAAAATAGAAGGTATCGTAACCTTTATAATATTATCGCGAATAAGTCCCGTTTACAGTAAAAACATGAGTATGTGTAAAAGTCGCGAAAGTCTAAAAACAGTAATAATTACTTCATAGTTTGATTTGTTTCGTTGTATGTAAAATTTGCTGCAAACTTTTTTGTACCAATTACATTTTTAGTTGTTCATAAAAGTTCATCTTGTACCAAACCTTGAGCCTTATTATTTCGCGTCCTCATTCTCTGATGATGTCAGGTCGCATCCGCTATTGTGTCAGAGGTTTCAATACACTGTAGTTTTTCTCCCTTGTTTCACGCTAAAAGAATTCCGGTTCAGTTAGCATTAATAAGTTTACTCATTTTTTTCAGCAAGTCTCTTAAAACAATCTATTGGATGTGATTGGCTACTTTAGATAGAGTAAATCTATGTAACTGTGATCAATGTATTCCTGCGTCATATATTATGTAAAATAATTGATGGAATTATATAGAGATATGCTTGACCAGCACATTCAGATATGTGCCTATTATCGAGCACGTAGGAATTCGGACAATCATTTCCTCGTTGAGAACAAGACGTGATTATATGCCTTGCAGCTATAGGTTTTAGACTATATAACGTAGCTGTAAGTCGGTATCCCTGGCCACATATTAAAATGTATTATTGAGAGTAGTTCCTGCACAATAAACATTAGTCTCAAGATGTTCACGGTGGTTGTTATTATAATCGACCTATAAGTTCGCTATACAATGCACACACTATACAACTGCTGAGTATCAAAAACATAATCCTTAAGTCTTCTATGTTCTATGTTATGTGGGTGGTTTCCGCACTTAGTCCTTTAAGTGGACCATTGTACGTGAGGGCGGCCATCACTCCAGCCAGCCCACCTCCCTCCAGAAGCGGATAAGGTCTCCAAGCCTGTTCAGACATTCTGCAACAGATTTGGGAGATCCAAGGGTGTTTTTGCGTGTTTCGGTGACACCTGTGCACTCAATGAGTACATGTGACACCGTTTCCTCTGCCCCTAAGCATGCCCTGCATAGGGGACTGTCAGTTATGCCTATGGAGTGAAAGTGTTTGTTTAGTGAGCAGTGTCCGGTGATAGTTCCTGCCACCAGCCGCAGACTGTCCCTGTCCAAACGCAGTAAGCGTTTGGTTAGTTTATCATTAGGAAGTGGCATGGCTTCCTTTGATTGTCTGCAGCCTGGGACAGATAGCCAGTGGTGTTGTACTTGTGTGCGGGTAAATTCTTGCAGCCAGCCACGGAGCTGGCCGAATGGGACGGGCACGATGGGTTCGGGTCCGAAAACCGCCGCGCCCGATCCCCTCCTAGCCAGCTCATCAGCCGCATCGTTACCTAGGGATCCGCTGTGTCCTTTTATCCATTGTATTGTCACTGAATTCCTGCCGGAGGTCGCAACGCGTTCTAACGCGTTGTGACAATCCATTATGAGTTTCGAAGTGACATGGGTTTTATTGAGGGATTTAAGTACCGATGCACTATCAGAGACTATACGGATGTGTGAGTCCGTAATTTTCCTTGTCTCTATAGCGTGGGCCGCCAGGATAATACCCACGCATTCCGCTTGGAATACAGTGTTGAATCTGCCTAGCGGCCTCGATACCCTGATGTTGAGTTCGTCTGAGAATACACCTGCTCCGGTTCCTGAGTTGGTTTTGGAGCCATCGGTGTATATTCTGAGTTCATTTGTATCTGATTTGTCGTGTGGTTCTTCATCTAGATGTATATTATAGTGCTTCTGAAAATTAAATTTCTTCAGCATCCTATCGTTGAGTGATGTCAACATTGGTTGATGTGTGATCGCTCGTTCTCTTATGCGTGTGTGTTTGATTCTGGAGTCATTTCCCAGTGTGCCGACATTATGGAGTCTAAACGCTGCTAGTGCTGCCTCCTCTTTAACAACTAAGTGTAAGGGTGGCAGCCCCAGCATAGTTTGCAGTGCGGCTGTTGGTGTGGTTCTCATGCTACTAGTGATAGCCACGCAGGCGTATCGCTGTAGTTTTTCTAGGGTTTTTTGGCAAGTAACCAAGTCTGTCCTGGGCCACCAGACTAGGGAGCCATATGTTATAGTTGGTCGAATAACTGTGGTGTATAGCCAGTAAGTGGCCTTGGGACTGATGCCCCAATTTCTGCCAAGCAGTTGCTTGCATTGCCACAGTGATATACTGGCTTTTGTGGTAATATATTCAGTATGTTTCGCCCAATTCAGTTGTTTGTCCAAATAGACGCCCAAGTATTTGGTCTCTGATGTCAGGTTTAGGGTAGATCCGTAAAATCGTGGCAGTTGCAATTTTGCCAGCTTCCTTTTTTTGGTAAAGAGGACTAATTCTGTTTTTGTGGGGTTGACTGTGAGTTTATGCTATTTGCACCAGTCCTCTACAATTTTCAAGGATTGACGCATGAGGTTACACAGTGTGTTTTCGTGAGTGCCATTTATTATTATTGTTATGTCATCGGCATATCCTACGGTGAAGTAGCCTTTGTCGTTTAAACCACTAAGGAGGCTGTTCACGACGAGGTTCCACAATAAGGGCGAGAGGACACCTCCTTGTGGGCATCCCTTCGCTACAATGGCTCTCGTGGTGTCATTCACCGTGACTTGTATGGCCCTTTGCCTGAGCATGTTGGTTATCCAACTGCACAAGGTAGGGGCCACACTATGCCTTTTAAGGGCTATGTCGATGCTGTGGAACATTGTTTTATCAAAGGCGTCTTCTATGTCTATGAAGGCGGCCAGTGCTGAACTTTTGTGGTCTATAGCGCATTCAATCTTGGAAATCACACTATGCAAAGCGGATTCTGTTGATTTCCCTATTGAGTATGCATGCTGTTGTTTGTGTAGCGGTACCATGCGTAGAGGTCCATCTCTGATGTATCTGTCGCATAGTCTTTCTAGGGTCATCAATAGGAATGATGTTAGGCTTATAGGTCTATAAGCTTTGGGTTGTGTGTAGTCGGTTTTTCCCGGTTTTGGGATGAAGATAACCTTCACCTCCCGCCAAGCGAGAGGGATGTATCCATGTGCAATGCAGGCTCTGTAGACCTCCACTAGCCATGGTTTTAGGGATTCGATACCCCATTGCAAAAGGGCCGGTAGAATGCCATCCAGGCCTGCGGATTTATATGGTTGAAAGGACTTAATAGCCCACGAAATCCTGTCCTCTGTCACTATTTCGCGGGCTACAGTCCAGTCGCTGTCAGTTGGTTCCGTTCCGGTTTCTTCCTTCCAGATCTTTTCCTCTGAGAGGCTACAGTCTGGGAAGTGTGTTTCAAGAAGGACCTTACAGATTTCGTGGTTTGTTTGTGTAAATGTGTTGTCAGGCTTTTTTAGCGCACCGAGGTTGCGATCTTGGTCGCTGGATAGGATTTTCCTCACTCGGGCAGCTTCGTTGTTTGATTCGATGGATTCGCAGAACTTCCTCCAGGCTAGTCTCCTGGCGTGTCTGATTTGTTTTTTGAAGGTATATTGGGTTTCCTTGTAGAGTTCCCAATCATCCGGATGTCTCGAGTTTTTGGCTCGATTGAATTGTTTACGTAGTGTATTTCTGAGTTTTTCGAGTTCAGCGTTCCACCATCGGTTGGTTTTACACTTGGTGTACGGAACTCTTCGTTTGCAGCATTCGTGATATGCCTCTTTGATGTAAAGTGTCAGCTTAGTCACTGTATGCTCTATCTGTGTGGTGTCTGTGATTGATGTGCGTTGTAGATTACTAGCTATTAATGAAGCGAGAAGACGCTTGTAGCCAGGTATATCTGTCCGACGCGGATTTCTTTTCGGGGTTGGCTCTATTGTGTTTACTGTTATTGTAAAACGAATTCTCCTGTGATCTGAGCAGGAGAGTTCGTTGGATACACGCCAGTTTAGCCTTAAGTCTTCTTTATATTTGAATGCATCAATGCATCACTTAAAAAAATAATTTAACCAACAATATGGTATCATTTTGGCCGAGTAGACTCATTTACGCTGAATTGTAAAATTCCCATGGCACGAAACGCACCTCAGTTGGTGATATAGGTAGAAATGGAAGTATGATTAAATGTTAATCTAACCTATTACTGGAACAGTGAACTGCTATTTGCCGTACATCATTATTATCAAAGGCCTTTAAGATTGCACTGCTGGAAATGCCTCTCCTTTAAAACTTGATTCGTAATGAGGGTGGTGACCGCTTCTCTTGGATTCTGCTCATGCCCAGGCAGAATAGGTTCATTTTGGCAGCTTTTTATATATGTATATTTAAAATTTCGGCTACTCCGACCACGTGTATATCGGATATCGTGGTAAAAAGTAACTTATGTCCTTCCTCAAGCTCTAGATTATCTGGAAAACCGGACGGACAGACAGACATACGCTTTCGCATGTAGAATCATAAAATTATATATAATAAGAATAAACAGTGCTGGTAAAAATTAAAAACAAAACCAGATACATACTAAGTACTTTAAATTTTCTTAAACAAAAACTTTTTTACTTCGCCAATCGCTTCAAATATATTTTCTTCAATACAATCATTCTTACAGCACGATCTAAAAAAAGACGATTAAGAGAAAAAGAAAAGATAATACAAAACAAAGTCTGCACTGATTGCTTTAAAAAGAAATACTCTTCAATATTTCTTCCACTGGAAATACCTGAGATATAATTTTGTAAGAACTTTTCAGATATAAAAGGATCTTGCACTTATTAAAATGTTTAAATCTGAAAACACAAGTCGTTAGTGAAATCAGATGATAAGAAATAGAATTGCTTTTTTCCGTTTTAGTTTTAATCTATGCTGATTTTTGATAGCGGTTTCGCTCGAGTGTATGTTGATTATTTTGGTAAAAAGTACCATGTAATTCCTCAATAAGCAAAGTATCTGAATGGCAAATTTTAGTGATATCGGTGATTGTTAAAGACAGACACATTAGTCTTCTTCTTAGTCTAACACTCATAACAGAGTGATCGTGGCAGTTGATAGGTAGTGTTGGGACTCGTCATCGCCGCTCAATTTCAGGGTTGCTGCATGTCTTGCGATATCCCTCCACTTTTGTCGATTTGCAGTATTGCAGGCACATTGTACTACAGTCGATTTGATCGTAGCTTTAATTAGGTATATACGCCGGGTTGGGGGCCGACCCCGTGATCTCGTACCCTCCCTATTTGTATTTTTTTAACTACTAATTTGTACAACAAGTCGCTCCATCGAATCTGCTTTTCTAGAGATGAACTTCAATACGAGTTGCGGAAACTGCACACATAGGTTATCGTCAATCGATAAACAATTTTTTATGTTAAGTGCTATGATAATGGAGTTATTGGTGTGGAATAGAGTTGCCAACCGCCCTATTTTCCCAGGATATGTCCTAGTTTTTGAAGTGTCCTGGAATGTCTTGAACAGTTTTTTCGGAGCGTCCTGGGTTTTTAAAATTAAAATAATTCGCGCTCCCCTTTTAAATTTTTATTGTTACGATACGACCTCACAGCTTACAGTCAAAAGTTATCGCGCTGTCGTGCCGTGCCATGGAAAATCTGAAATTCAGGTAAAACCGGTTGAGAATAAACGCTAGGAAGATAAAGATGATTAATAACTTAAGTTTAATTTTACATATATTCACTACATATTAATTTCATTAATGCAAACTCTATTGTTGCGTCCTGTATTTAAAGTGAATTTTCCTGGTTTTTCCAACTTCAAATCCTAGTTTTTTTTTTATTTGGGGATGGCAACCCTAGTGTGAAGCGCTGTCCACGGAATTCTCATTATGAACTTGCCAAATGAACTCTACTCTGTTTGAAAGAAAGCAGGAGCAGCATCGAAGAATGGTGGTCACCATCCTCATCGTAAGTATACACAATGCAGCATGACGACCTAAACTAATGCGGTCTAGTGAGATACTTGTGCATCTGATACCGAACTCATCTGCTCAAAAAAAAAAAGTTTAACTTGCAAAAGTGTTCATGTAACCTAATTGCAGAATAAATTATTTCATTTCATTTCATTTCATTTCATTTCATTTCATTTCATTTCATTTCATTTCATTTCATTTCATTTCATTTCATTTCATTTCATTTCATTTCATTTCATTTCATTTCATTTCATTATTTGCCCTCCGGTTTCACGAATGCTCTCATTTTAAGATTAGTCTCCTATGCATATTGTTTTCATAAATATAAACATAATACGTGTGGTGACGGATTAAGAATACAGAGTGTCACCACCCCTATTCATCCCACGCGGGTGTCGTAAGAGGCGACTAAGGGATAAACTACACAAGACAACATCAATGCAAAGAGAAGGAAAACTTGAAACCAACCCTATATCAACCCGTCTGGCCAGGCCAATACCTCCTTTTCAAGGAGAGGCCTATGTCCAGCAGTGGACTGTTAAAGGCTGTTGATGATTGATGATAAATATAATGTACGACTTTAGATTTCAGTTAAAATTGTTTAAAAATCATAAAATAACCTTACACAAAAATAACAAAATATAACTTTTAGGTATCGTCATAAATTCTGAGTTATACAGTAAAGATTTTACTCGATTTTTATTTTTCAAAGATGTAGTATTGACCTCCTTTAAATTTAAAATATAAAAATTTATTCTCGACTAAAAATAAACTCCTATATTTACGGTACAAAAATATGTCGCACAAGTAAATAGTGTTATAACTTTGCTAGTATTTTCACACCAAGAGTCTGATGGAAATATAAAAGCTAGAAAAATTCTCAGTTATAGATATTTATGCGCGGTGTTCCAACAAAAAACTTTTATGAACTGATGGCGAACAATCTAGAATGGAAGGAGGCCGCCATATTGGAATTATAAATTCTTGTTTAGACAGAAATAATGGTGATTATTTATGTCAGGTGGTTTTATGAAAGGTTTGCGTTGTTTTACAGTAATGATTTGGTTTTGATAAAAGTGGATATCAGTGTTAGGAATTTCAAACGTAATGTTAGAAACAGTATTTAATATAAATATTTGATGGCTTTATGATCAATACATCAATCATCATCATCATCATCAACAACCCATAATGTCCCACTGTTAGCCTTGTGTCTCTGCTCATTAGAGGGTTAACATCGCTAGCCGAATGCGGGATGGGGACTATGTTCAATACAATACATACAAAAAAAATGTCTGTCTGTAATTTTAAATTACCAGCTTTTCACTAAATGCACATGAAAGTATAAATGGTTCTTGTTGAAATTAATGTTTATTAGGTACATCAAATAAAAGTAGTAATGCCGTCTATTGAGGGATAGTGTTAAATATAATTTGTTTGGTGTGGTGAAGGATTAATGTCCGTGTGGTGACGGATTAAGAATACAGAGTGTCACCACCCCTATTCATCCCGCGGGTGTCGTAAAAGGCGACTAAGGGATAAACGCGATGGTATAGTAGGCCAAAACCTCCTTCTAAGGAGAGGCCTATGTCCAGCAGTGGACTGTTAAAGGCTGTTGATGATGATTGATGATGTTAGGTTATTTTCGTTACGCAATTTCTTCATTCAATCGCCGCGCTCAAAGCCCACAATAAAAGCTATGCAATTTTCAACAAATTCAGCAACATTCTTCTCAAATTATGAACTCAACTAAGTTTACTAAACATTCAAAGTAACACTTAGCCACTTAATACACAAAAACCCACAGCTGTTTCTATTTCCAATGCTAAAATATAACATAAAGTTAAAATTACCAAGCTCCTGAGAGTTGATTAAGCAAAAATATGTAACAAGTTGGCTACAATCAGAATGAGACAAATTTGCATGCTGCCGGGAAACGGTGAATTTGATTATAATCACTAACTCGGTTTTGACAAACATTGAAGATTGTTACTGAATGATAGGGTTTTCGATAAGGCAACATGGTTCTTTCAAAACTAATGGGAATTGTTTTTAACTAGTTTTTGTACGTTACTTTATAAATATATTTCGGACATCTTATATACAACGTCACCTAATGCTAGAATAATCAGTGCTTGTATTATGAGTTACTAGGCAACTTATGTAAATATATAAACATACTTTTTTTTTGTAAATACATAAATATTATACATAGAAAACACCCAGACTCCGAAACAAATATTTGCGGATCACACAAACATTTGGTCCGACCCAGGAACCCCAGACCTCTTGATTAGCAGCCGAATACGCTAACTACTAGACCAACAAGGGAGTCAACAACTAAGTGGGGTGGGACCTGGTGACCTGTAACACAGGTATCTTTTTACCTATCTTAGGCATCAGTCTTTCAAAGATGTGGTGTCTTATTTGAATGAATTAGACTAAGTGAAATGATAAAACCATGAATTGTGAGGAGAAAATAAATTATTATTATTATTTCGAAAAAAATAAATAAAAAACATTCTTCATTCATCTTTGTACAGATTACGTTTTGAATTCACTTTCTTAGTTTTTCTGTACATCAATATAATTTTATGAATAGTTAAGAAGTCAAGAGCTCGCTTCAGACATAATTTATTGAATTTGTTGAAATTATTCTTCTGTACTCGTATGAATTTTATTTGCTTTGTATATGTACCTGGGTAATATTTTATCATTTGTTTATCTCGTCCAAATGAAAAGTATTATTATTTATTCCACAATGTTTGTTTTATTTTAAATTTAATCAAAAATAATATGTGCGTGTAGAGATTGAACTAACGTTTCAAAAGGCACTAAGTACTTAAAATAAAAGCTTTTTGATTTGATTTTGGCTGAAAGCTAATGCAATAATGATATTTGGACTATTTCTACCGAGATAAAACGGTTCTATTCGCCCTTATGATATGTTGGCCTTCTGCTTGAGAGCTATACCCCGTTCACAGACATCATCATCTTCCTACCCTCTTCCCAAATTTATTTGGGGTCGGTGCAATGAATTTTCTTCTTCCATTCTTCTCTATTATTCGTCAGTTCACTGTTTATTCCTTTTTTGGCCATATCCTCTTTGACGCAGTCCATCAATTTCTTCCTTGGTCGCCCTCTACTCCTATATCCGTCAACTTTTATACTTAAAACTTTCTCAGACATCAACTTACTAAAATATATATAAGAATATAACAAAACAACTGATTTTACAGTTAATTTAAAATCAGAAGATGAAATAAACACAAACGCAAAACTGAGTACTCTGTTCAAACAAAGCATTCGCCCATTTTCAGCCTCGACCATTTAGAACGCAATCGAATAGAAGATAATTAATTATTGCCAAAACCCTATACCTCTATTTGTTTGTAAACAAAAGAACACTACCAACTTGAAATGCCTTTTCAATATGGAAAATCAAAACTCAGACTGCGAACCATTTATAAAATCAGTTTTGCGAATGAATAAAATGAGAGTCTGTTTCTGTTGATGAATGATTTAGTAAGTAAAGTAATTAATTGTAATATTTCAAATAAATATGTCATCAACGATTTAAGAACTAATATTCAAAATCATCAAAATCAAAGCATTTATTTCAGGTAGGCCAGTTACAGGCACTATTGAATTGTCGAAACAAAAATGAAAATTAAATGTAGCTACAGTCCCAGTCACAAGACATAAAAACTGTGAAAGTACTGTAGTTGCCAATTCCCTAGCGTGGATCTCTATGGAGAAGAACGGACAAGAAACTCCATGGACACTCTTTTAAATCAAAATGTTTTTTACAAAATCTTGGTAACATCATTAATGTTGAGATGGTACATTAAGTGAGAACGATGTAGCCAGACATGCACGTTAAAAGTGTCCATAGTACAACAAAAATACAATTCAAAAATAAAATAATTAATTCAAATAAGCCGTGGCAACTAAGAGATGACCAAGAGATGATATTATTTAATTCAATTAAGGTAGGTTACGAATGGGCCGGCTCAACCGGGACAGTACTATCCTCACAAAAAGACCATCCTAATAATGACAGCTATCTTGCTGTCGTATTTCGTTGGTGAGTGCGAGACCGGAGTCCTAATCATTCTGCATCCTGCCTCCGGAGGCCGGGAGAATGATGAAGGAACAACTGACCAGGCCGCCATGGTATGGGTTTCCATGCTGCATTGCCTACCCTCACAATGTTGTTGACCCCTGCTCCTGGCAGGCTTAAATAAAAAAGAAAACAGTTGAGGAAATAAATGATGTTAGTATTGAACATGATATTATATATACATATATTTCATGCTGTTGGTAAAATAATATTTGGTCACTCAAAAATCGAGGAGGCCTTACGATAAGATTCCAACTCATGAATAATTACTAGTTGAGCTTTTAGTGATAATACAGCACTAAAATACAATATATTTCTTTCTTCTTTCTTTCAATATTCCAAGTATAAATTTAATTTGAAAAAAAAACAATTTAGCAAATCTATCAAAATTAATCAATTGGTTTCATACACTGAATATAAAAGAAATTTTATTGTATACCAGCGAACAGTCCCGACTAAACATGGAATTCTTGATATTTTCGGATTTACTATAATATGCATACATAACATCTATAAACCATCCTCTTGAATCACTCTATTTATTGCCAAAACTTTCAATAAGATTCGTTGGTACTTTTAATATATTTAAACAGATAACGAAAGTGGTTTCCTTATATACTATGTAAATATGAGTTTTAAAGCCCATCAATTTTCATTTAATATATTTCGAAAGTGACTATTTAAAACATAAATTAGTTAAGTACATTTTGCTTCCTCAAACGGCTCTTCAAAACGCCCGTCTGTGTGTCCCTCAGTGAAATTTCTTAGAGAATATTCGGCAAGGGCTACTGCTCCAAAGCTCTCAGCAAACGGAATGGCGTTAGCGATATTATTTTGTTTACAGTCGCTACAGACTCCTAGAGTTTCATCACTCAGTCTTATTTCAAAATTTATTGGAAAATATCTAGCAAGAGCTGCTGTAAATGAAATGCTATCTACATTTAATAATTTATTTTCAGAAACATCCCACTAACCTGTCACAGTGATGGTCACTTTACTGCATTTTTAATGAGGATAGGTGATCCTGACTCTTGACAGGTAGGGTAGAATCACTTTGCTAAGCTTAAATATAAAAAACTAGAAAATGGCAATTTTTTTTATATGAGCTGCCAAAATGACTCTGCCCTGCCTGATGGAAAGCATGAACAGAATCCAGAAGTGGAGGCCACCGTCCTCACTGCCACAACGTACAGTGCAGCACGGTGACTCACACACTAGTAAGATGCTTTTTCACGCCCCGCTTGGAGGACCCGGGATCATAGAAGGGAGGAAACACATGCGCTGGTGGAGAGTTCCAGGTTTTAACTGCTCGGCATAGAAAGGAAGAGCCGAACCGTTTAGTTCGACTGCCATGGAGGCGTCCTCTATCGAAAATTTCCATTAAAACGTCTTTCACTTATGTTAATAAAGAAATTGCGAGTGGTTGATTTGTTTGTTCTGAATTTTAAATGTGTTCTTCTGTTACCTGGTCCTCTAAAACTGAGAAGGACAGTCGGAATACAGAAACTTCGGTTAATAAAACAAGCAATTTTGATGTTCAAATAAATGAGCATTTAGTTCAAGATCCCACTTGACCGCTGCCTTGAAAACGTTGGTAGCTAAAAGTCCTTAAACATTTTGAAGGGCCTTTGAACAAATAAAAGTCAAAGAAAATTTGTGAAGTCAATCTGGGACGTCAAAGTTATTTTGAAGATAAATTGCCTGGTTTATATTATTGACTCAACTTCGTTATGATTAAAATTAGATTTGTTATAATCTGGGTGTAGGGCTTTCCGTCTTCTCTCGTTCAATAGTAAAAGTTAATCTTGACTTAGTTCTAATGAATGCCTGAATAACTTTCTAGATGGTATTTGATATGTTAATGTAATTGCTTATTTCTTCAAGATATTTTTACACACACACACACACTACAGTTAACCTGGATATTTGTTCTGTTCGATCTGTTCTCCAATCCTCTTGCAAAATTAAAGAAAATACTCTCTGACCAATACTTTCGCGAATAACCACCTATTTGGATTTTCGGTCAACCCTTATAGCGCAAATGTTTATGTTCAGTGTGGCCATTATGAATTTTTTGGAAACTTGTAATTGACCCTCACTATGTTACTCATTTTATTTAAATTCTACTTCTAACTGTAAGTTTCCTTAAAAATGGAAAATAAAATAAAAATATTTTATCAGATACTGTGTGGAAAAACTAATATTCAACTTAAAGCTGAGTAAAATCATAGCATGCAGATTCGGTGAAAGCTGTAATACATATTGCATTGACTCATAATGTGGTGCTGCAGTATTAACCTAGATTTGATACATAATACAATTACTAGAAAAATGAACAATCAATACTTAGAAAGTAAAAGACACAAGTATAATCTACACAACTAAATAATTATGTAGCAAAACTATGTACAATGTACCTAAATTAAATAATAGTAAGTATTGAGATTTGAAATTATATAAAAGATTTAAATGAACAGATATGAAACTTAATGTATTTGAACTTTTATCCATCTATGATTAATTTTAATTGGAATATATACTTTATGATATCAGTTATTTTCTATATAAAAATATAACGCTTGATCAAATTGTTAAATGTAATAAGAACACTGCGACAAGAAAAGTCGATTAAAAACCGACATTTAAGAACACTACCTAAGGGTTTAATGGTAGTACAAAGTTAAATATCTAAAATATATAAAGTAATAACAAAATTATACCTCATAAAGGCACTTAGTAAAGGTGATATGAAATGCGATACATAAAAATAACCAAAAGTTAAGAAACTCGCTAACTAAAACATTAGAATGCCTTATATGTCGATGCAAAGCTGAAAAATTTTTGCCAAACACTCTTATTTCTTTCGGTATAAAGTATATATTGGAGAAATATCAGTTTTTGTTGGGTACTAAAAATTCTTGACTAGACGACTGAGTTTTTATCACACCATAAGGTAGAGTGTAAGGGTTCTTCGGATTTTATTTGATACTGGTAAATTCACAGGATTTGAATGATATTACTATTTGAAGCAATAGGCATTACTGAGGGAAGTGAGGAGAATATCAATGAATATATAGATACTGAGGAAAGAGTAAGAAAAAAGGCGCTCACATATTTAACGATTATTTTAGTAAGTACATTTGAAAACTGAGGGTGGTTTGTTGGGAACTCTCATTATAGTCTGTTTCAATAGTTCTTATAAGGATTGTTTGAATATTATAAATTGCTTTGATGGATTACTACAACACTTTCTAATTTATCATTGTTTTTATTAATGTAATTGTTTCGTTGTCCGTGTGGTGATGGATTAAGATTACGGAGTATCACCACTCCTATTCATCCCGTAGGTATTTTAAGAGTACCACCACTGCAAAGAGAAGAAAAACTTGAAATCCAGTATGACGAAACCGCTTTACTGAACGGTTAATATTCTACACTTTAGGGTAGGTACACGTTGACAGTCAATATTGATAACACAAGTGAGCTTCTCGACTGGCAAGCAGCGAATGCCTTCATTCAACTAATAACTGCTATTTATAACATTTCGCTCCCCACCCACAGAAATGACAAATACGTCACGTCCGACATTGCAGTATTGCTGAACACGAGAATACAATTATCTCATAAATAAATGATATTATTCTTATATCCATTAATTATACTTCAATTGTTTAATGAAGAACTTACTTTTAATTAAATATTTTTGTAACAAATCCAACTGATCACAACACCTACTGCCCATCTGGGCAGTAATGTATAGTTGGCCAAAACCTTTCTTAAAGAAGTTTATGTCCAGCAGTGGACCAAGGGTGTTGATGATGATGATGAATTGGTTCAGTTTTTTAAATAAATAAAGTAATCGTGATAATTCCAAAGTATGAATATAATTATATGCCACAGAACATAAAATATTAAATGCAATTTACAGCACTGTTGATACAAAACAATAAATAAATAAATATTATCATAAGTGTAAATGTGTGATGTAAAATAAATACCAATTTTCACACAAATCAAAGTAAACATAAAGCGTATACAAATATATTCTGATGATTCTTATGATATATGCGTATTCTGATACCAATCTATGTAAATAGAATACAATTAAGCAAGTTAAATAAACTGAAGGAATTACGCCCGTCGTAAAACAAACAATAAAATTAATTATAACTGTTATAATGCTTGAGTGTTGCCACAGACAAACAGCTACGAATTTCTAAATTTATAGGAGGAACCGTGATTGCAAGACCTTTAAATAGAATTGTGTACTTAATTTTATCTGGGGGAGCAAATATTATTTTTAACTGACTTCAAAAAAAGGAGAAGGTTCTCAATTCGCTGGATTTTTTTTTTTTTTTTTTTATGTATGTCAGCGATAATTTCGTCGTTTATGAATCGATTTCAAAAATTATTTTTGCATTAAAATGGGCGTAGCTTACAGGTGGTCCTATCGTCACCATATTGGGATCTGATGATGGGATCCCAAGGAAATCGAGGGAACTCCTCAAATATCATAGGCACAATTATCGCGATTTGGGTATTCGGGATAGTTTTTCTTTGAAGTCGGTTTCTTTTTGTTAAAATTATATTTTATTATAAGGAGACCCTAGTTCTATCTTTAAAATGAAATACAAAATCAAAAAGTAATAGAAATAATGCGAGGAATGGATATCACGTTTTAATTCAGATTAAATCCCTCTTCAATTTGTTGTTTTCCCTAGGATTGAGTCTGACCAGGCGCATCGTCGATCCTGATGAGGTTCTGCACTATTAAGATCCGAGTCTTCCTCAGAGCAGGGCTGGTCGCCATAGAATGGGCCATTTTGTTGCATTAACTTCTTTTAGACTCGCGACTTTTACACATACACATGCTTTTTACTGTAAACATGATATAATCACGATAAAATTAAAGAAGGTTTAAAGGTAAAAAGGACTTTCAATGTCTCTTAATCTTAAGTGAGTTAAAATCTAAGTTAATCATTACAAAAGTAAACAGTCTACTGTTGAGAGATTTATTTATTTATTTATAACACACTTACGTCTACCATTACAGATATGTAGAATCTCATGCGGTATACGTAGACAATATGTTTTAATAGATGAAGGTTGTTCACCACTTGTAAGTTTTTTGATGCTAGTAGAAATTTACTAGATAGTTACGGACAGTATTTATTCTTCACTAATTAATAATTTTACTTTGGCAGGCCCATAAATTTCTAATTAATATCTATACCTTTTTTTTTATTTGGTTAAACGCACTACCGATCCACTCATGATCCACTAATGATGTATGACTAGGAAAAATTGTTACTTTTGAGATTTTTTATTACGTGCACTACATAAACGGTCAGTGTTTCGCAAAAATAATAAAAAAAAAATGTGAGCCGTCACGGGACGCCTGGCAGATGTGAAACATCGCCATTATTTTGTAAAAGTAATATGCAGAAAAGAACATATTGTAATAGGAACTAAATATGTCATAATGATAAAATAAAATATTACTAATTATTAAAATAGTACGGTGTGGCGACGCGTCGCCACACCGTACACACTACTGCATATAGACTGTATATATATACCACCGTATAGCGTGGCGACGCGTCGCCACGGCATGCGTCGCCACGCCAGAAATCTGTTTTACGTGCGGCTATAGATGTTTCACATCAATAAATAAAATAAATATTTTGGACACCTGACACACAACATCATCTAGTCCCAAGCTATCAGAGCTTGTGTTATGGGTACTAGACAACTGATACAAATACATAAACATTTTTTATTTTTTTAAATACATACATATTATGCATAGAAAACACCCAAACTCCGAAACAAATATTTGTGAATCACACAAATAATATTTGGTAAGACCCGGGAACCGAACCCGAGACCTCTTAATCAGCAGCCGCATACGCTAACCACTAGACCAACGAGGCAGTCATTCATAATCATAAATGACAAAATTGTTCTCCTTTGCAAATTTGAACAGTGGTATTTTTTTAAGTTTGTCTAACTGTACTGTTGTTTTTGGTGCTAAATTTAAACACAATATATATTCTACTACTACATATGTTCTACCACCAATTGGAGACGCAGAGGATTTTGCGATCAGTCAATTTCGATTGCAATTTAATTTTTTGCATTGCATTAATAATTTGCATTCCATTAAATACATTTAAGCTTTAAGGTAGGTTACAATTATGAGCCCTGTTAGGCACAGCACTACCAGGAGAGAGGAGGAACTATTCAGTTTGTTTGCCATTCTATTTTTAAGTTATTTAAAGTCTAGAACCCATTTTCTAGGAATTCACTTTCAGTCATGTCAGTGTTAAATATTAGTCTCAATACATAAGTAAGATCGAAAATTCAGAAACTGAGAAGAAATTTGCTTTGCATTTCCGTGTATAAATATAATAAATTTCATTAATATTTGTTACCGTAATGGTTAAGGGTTAATTAAATAATAATTAGCACCTTTCAAAGTTGTTGATAAATAATTTAAATCCGTCTAGTCCGATACTGTTACTTATCGGTGTCAAGTTATCCCAAAAGTACGGAAACCGGATATCAAAGGGTCATGTCGATACTTAAATCAACACGTTCCGGTTTTCCGTTTCAATATTCAAATCTGGTATCCGGACCTTTCCAAACAAACTTACATTTTGTTTCACTGCATTATTAGATGGCGAAGCGGGAGGCCTTTTTACTCTGATTTTGTAAATATCTGGGTCATACTGATTTGGGATCATTTGGGATCAAGAAATTGACAGCTTATCGAAGTTATCCCTGAATTTTGTATTACTTTGACCCGGCTTTGGTTTGTAGGTGTTGATATTGATCTTATCAGTTTGTGAGCTTTTTGAAAGGAGATGAGTTTGTGGGTTAAAATATAACCTAATAATTTTAGTTAGATGAGGGATGACTTATTATGGTTTATCATCTTATATATAAAATTCTCGTGTCACAATGTTCGTTCCTATACCTCTCCGAAACGGCTTCACCGATTCTTATGAATTTTTTTATGCATATTCAGTAAGTCTGAGAATCGGCAAGTGATAAGGGGTATTCACCCCAATTTTTTTTATTTGAAAAAATACATACAACCCTAAATTTTCACCCCTATAAGATCATCATCATCAACAACCTTAATAGTCCACTGCTGGACATAGGCCTCTCATTGAAAAGGAGGTATTGGCCTACTATACCACGCTATAAGATCAACCTCTATTTTTTTAGGGCTATACGAAGTTCACCGGGTCAGCTAGTAATATATGAAGTACATGGCAGAGTTGCAATTTCGCTGAGCCCGGTGGGATAACGTCCCATTGCTGGGCTCGGGTCTCCTCTCAGCAGAGGGTTATTTATTATAAGACCTTATTTACCTATAGAATGCAATTAAGTATTGAGTATTGAAACTTACGTCCCCTATCCAATAAAAATACTAGTTCAAAAAAAAGGAGGATGATAGATAGTTTAGTGAAGACTAGAATCGGGAGCTTTGAAGATAATCGCTGCTCTGAACTGGAAGCTCGGCGCAATGACCTGAAAGCACGCCTGTCTTGCGCTTTCTCTTATAACTACTGCAATGGTGTGCATACCTTCCCGCATTGTAAATATTCCGGACATAAATAAATATTTTGAACATTTTACACACAACGCCAACCAGTCCCCAAACTAAGCAGAGCCTGTATTATGGGTAACTAGAACGCACGCAAAGGAGTCGGTTGCAAACACACAGGTGAAGCTAATATAAAGCGTGTAAAAATAGTTTTAACAAGAACGATGTACCCACACAAACAATAAATAATCTTACACTTACTAACTTAAGACAATATTAATACATAAGTGTTTAAGCGTATACCAGATGCATTCTGGTTATACGCTTAAACACAAGTCATTTTCACACAGTCATTACTAAATACAACTTAAAAAATATTGTTGATATTTGACCTTTATATTTTTATGTTAATCTAAACAAATAAAATAAAACGTTTCGATCATCTTACACACAGCGTCATCTAGTCCCAAACCAAGCAGAACCTGTATTATGTATAACTAGACAACTGATATAAATACATAAAAAAAATTTTTTTGTAAATACATACATATTATACATAGAAAACACCCAAACTCCGAGACAAATATTTACGGACCACACAAACATTTAGTCGGACCGGGAATCGAGACCGAGACCAATTGATCAGCAGTCGCATAAAATCAATTATATTAGCCATACACTAGCACGCCAATGAAAATCTGAACGGAGTTAAAGCTGTCGTCTATCGGTCGAGAAAGTAACATTACCAAATCATTATCATCATCATCATTAACAGCCTTTAACAATCCACTGCTGGACATAGGCCTCTCCTTCGAAAGGAGGTTTTGGCCTACTATACCACGCTGACCGGACGGGTTGGTAAAGGGTTTGTTAGTCATTACCAAATACCATTTCATAATATTAATATTAATTTATCCCACAAAGGAATAAATTGTTTCTGTGTGTACAAAACCTCAGACAAACAAGTTTCATCCTCAATCGTTTCCGCTAGTTCTTCATACATCGCGACACAAGCAACAACATAACAACTTTTAACCCAATTTGTTGTCTCAACACACCATTTGTGCATTGTTTTCACACAAAAAGGGCCTATTTATACCCATGTCCGCTTCCAAAGCATAACTAACTGAATTACTGCACTGGGGTGTTATACGTGATGAGTGGGTTAAGACACAAGATGAAGCGATAAAAATAGCAGATTTTGGGTTTTGTTTTTGGTAATAGCTGATAAAGGAGTTGGCAGATCCATCTTCGTGACAATATTCCCAATAATAGAAATAATTATGGCATTAAGGGCTCATACACACGAACGGCATGATGTCGACGGCAGACGTCGACACTGGTTGACGACAGCCGTCGACGCGTCAACGGCAGCCATCGTCAGTTTACATAGTATAAGAGTTTACAGAATGGATGTCGAAGAAGAAACACTGTTATTGCTTTTACTTCGTCGAAGCCGACGAAAAACGAAAAATGAAAACACGTTCATTATGGATTATCAAAATCGCTGATAACTTTTTCACATGCCACCATCCATGCTCTGTTTTATATTGTTTCATTACTGTATTCTTTCAATATATAATTCCAAATATAATTCCAAGCATTTTTCTTAATGACCACAATTAACAATTCAACATCAATTTTGTCGTTTCGGTGTACAATAAAGTAATTTATTATTATTACCTATCATTCGTCACTAGAAATCATTTTACATATTTCCGACGTCTGGCGCACTCTTGAACTATATGCAGTCGACTGACAAAATGGCGGACGCGGCACGCTACAATTGCAATGTCGCTATAGGTCAACGGCTACCGCCGATGCGTCGTCGGCGGTCGTCGACCCGTGTCGACGGCTGCCGTTGACAAGCTGTCGTATTTATTTATTTGATCAAACTTACTGCACATGTTGTACAAAGGCGGACTTAATGCTTAATTCTACAATTAAGCTGGAATTGTTTTGGGCACAAATTTGCCTTTATTATAACTTATTATCTCTAATATATAAAATTCTCGTGTCACAGTTTTCGTTGCCATACTCCTCCGAAACGGCTTGACCGATCTTTATGAAACTTTATATGCATATTCAGTAATTCAGGTCTGAGAATCGGCCAACATCTATTTTTGATACCTCTAAAACGCGAGCGGAGCCGCGGGCATCAGCTAGTAACCTTATAGAATTTGCTTTGTTATTATTTAAAGGAACATTGAATATTTCGAACTATAATAAAATACTCTTTTTCCCTTCTCCTAATAATCTCTAATTCTCTAAATAAATTACTTACTTCAAATATGAAGGCTACTCCGTCATAAGTTGACGTTCTGTGTAAGATTTTTCTTTGATCATGGCTTGATGAAGATGGCTTATAGAAAAATCTTACTACAGAACAAACATAAAATACGTAACTACAGTTTGAGTAATTTTTTATTGTCATTGTTCATTTAGAGCTAAAAAAATGAAATAAAAAAAAAAAAGTTAAAAAGAGTTAAAAAAGAGATTGTATACAATCTCTTTTTTAACTCTTTTTAACTTTTGAAATTATGACCGAATAAAAATAATTATTCGTCAACAGCTCATAAAAAAACAGCAAATCTCAACAAATGGCCTAGATATCAAAATTAAGATAGTAAAAAACGAAAAAGCAACTTATATAAAAAAAAAATCTTTCCCCGCTGACTCTTTTGTTTTGCCCCAAACACTTTGGTGGCCATTAAAATTCAGAGCATGAACGTACCGGGCTGAAAGCTAGACACGCCACAGATAACGACTTATACTTTTAACTAAATAGAAATGGGACGTAACCAAATTGGTCCTCACTTTTATATCAAGTTATACTTAATTATGAGCGGTCAGCGAAGCTTTGAATTTCAATGAGATAAAGATTTTAGTATGTTTATTGAGGGATACTAGAAGGAAATACTTGAGCCTATTTGTCTAGTTGTTAGTGATTCCGATTGCTAAGTTTGAAGACATTAGATGAACTTGACCGTAGGTACTATCATCACACAGAAGACCAAACGAAAAAGAATAGTTTTAAAAAACTTTAAAGTAGAAAATAATTTAAATGTAAAAAAGCGTGGGGTGTTTTATGAAAATATTTCAATAACGACGCCCCACGCTTCGTTACATTAAAATTATTTTCTACTTTTTGTTTAGTTTTTTAAAACATTTTTTTTCAAATTAGTGTATTGTCCATCGGTCCTCGATAAATCCACAAAGTTTGCACGAAATCTGGCGGGTTAAAATTGCACCCAAAGGAGTCGGTTACAAACAAACAAACATACAGGTGAAGCTGCTCATTAAGACTCTGCATAATTAAGACTCCTAAGAGCGGAGGCTTAATGATGCAGAAGCATCTCGGTAAGCCGCAATAGTGTGGGTCACCATACTGCATGGTCTATACTCACAATGAGGATGGTGACCCCAATGCTTGAATTCTGTTTTCCATGAGGCAGGGTACACTTTGGTAGGCTATAAAAAAAATCTGTGATTTTATACCAAGTAGTTTTTCTTTATTATCTTTTTCTTCCATTCACCTCCATTATTCGTTACAAAACTGTTTACATAATTTACACTTTATCTTTTTTTTTATTGTCTGATATATATGTCAAGGCGTCAGGGGAGGCCTAACAGCGGTATTAGTTGAGGCTATACATCGGTGCAACGGCAGGAATTTCAAAAAAAGTGTACACTTGTGGTGTTCAATATTGTATTAGTTAAACATCTTACATATTAAAGCAAAATCATAAATTATCAACAAGATTGAAACGAGTTAAGAGCCAATGTGCACCTCGTGCGGTAGCCGTCAGTAGAATGACCGACCGCCATCACTAGTGGCGCGACATCAACTACCCTGTTCGAACATAATCCACTCGTATTTATATAAATTCAATATCGATTACAGAATCGACTAAAACTAAAATAAAACTAATACATTGATTTATGATTCCGATAAATTATTATTAACGGTAATGTAATTTATGGTACATAATCACGCGCTGTCATATATATTCGTCAATTTATGAGCTACATGTCGCAAGAAAATTTCCATCCAATATAAATCTCGTGTGTTTGTTAACATTCTTGTTTTCTTCCATATTAGATAAATCCCTAAACAATTTTATACAGCAGTCTGCCATGTCATACGAAACAGACATGTTGTCACACCCTCTCACCATAACATGTCAAAAGAAGCGTAAAGATTGTTCATTGGGGCATGTCAGTAAACATTCATTAAGGTCTGGTTTCATTACTGAATGAAGCTAAATTAAACAGAATATCGAGAGGAATAAAACCTTATTTAACTGCTTTTTGCAAATATTATTAAATTTTGTCATCATCAACATTACCCTTTTTTTATTTTATATTCAAGCCTACCAAAGTGACTCTACTCTGCCTGATGGAAAGCCTGAGTAGAATCCAGGAGTAGAGGTCACCGTCCTCATTATGGGGGTAAGCAATGTAGTATGGTGACCCATCCCATGGCGGACTGGTCAGATATTTCTGCGTCATTCTTCCGGCCTCTGGAGCCAATATGAACTGTTGGATATAGACCTCTTTTGGAGAAATGGATCGGTGAGGGGATTTCCTTCCCTTAACAGTGTTGTTCTCCTGCGTAGTTGACTCTTACGATATTTAGGAATCAGGAAATGTAACCGCTCGAATTGGACCACATTTTCTTTACTTGTCCCTCCGGCTGTAATCCACTGTTTTCTTTTTGCTCAAATATTCCACCTAAAATGGAAATTTCATTTGATCCTTCTGCTTTCTAAATTAATAAATTCACAGATACATTGGCTGGTGGTGGTAAACTGCATCATTATTTAATTAGTATAATATGTATGCAGTACACATTCAGAATAGCCATTTTCTAGATCGACATTAATTTTAGAATTTATGGACATGGTAAAAATTGGAATTGATAGTGACATAAATAGTAAGAGAGATATTTCCTATTGACAAATACATGCTACGTGAAATTCAAATTGATTTCAATAAAATAATATATTGTATCCCGTGTGGAGGAACGGGAATCGTGTTCCTCTAACACAAAGGGAGGAAGGGAAGGGTCCTCCGACCAGGCGAGGTGATCATGACTGGTGGGCCACTGTCCAACAGTTGATGTTGGAATGTTGTATATAATGCTAATCGGCGCGAGAATGTCACTTTCGCCATTCAGGATTAGTAATTACTCCGTATAGATAGTTACGTGTTTTTCTTCGTAGGTCAATACTTCTTCGGTAGATGGCGCTGTTGCATGTTATTCGCTTGCGCTGTATGTGGAAGTCGCCATATCCCGTACCGTAACGTACTTCAGTTTGCAGAAGTGGAAGTGGTTTGCGTAAATCTTAGAGTGGAATAAAAGTCGCTGTTTCTGATAAATGCAAGTGGTTACATGATTATGCATACGTATTATAGAGCACCTTGTGGCACATTGAATAGATCATTCGGCTGTAGAGAAATGACTGCTAGTATATTGATTTAGAAGACCGAGACGATTGGCTCTATCTGGGTAATAGACGTCTTTGTACAGACGTGGATGACGATCATGATGATTATTCACTTGATTTCAAATATTGTTATCAGGTATTGTAAAAATACTAACGGTTCTAGATCATCTGAATTTGAGTTAGCAGCATCTTAAATCGTGTAGGATGTGGATTGGATGACTGGAGGCCAACACTCTGATTGTGGGGTATTATATACTGATGTATTTAGGTCCGTTGTCTCGTGTACAAACTAAACTAAGAGTTTACCAATCAAACTCACATAATAGCATAATTTATGTTATACTTAATCTCGCTCTTAAGCTGTGTAACCAGAATCACAAGCTACCAAAAAAGCAGTTTAATCAAAATATCCGTCGAAAATTTCACTTTTGTAAATATACATGGATTTTAATAAATAAATATGATGTGGGTTATAAAGAGATTTCCACGGTACAGTTATGACCAAATGCTGTTCAAGTATAAATATTTAATCCACTCAGTATTTCCATTTTATTCAATACACACAATACTGAACAATGAATACTGTTAAATTTTATTATTAATCGTTTGTGGCGAATCATTCTGTTACGAGGATAAATAAATTTGTTATAAAGCAAAAGAAGTCAAACTTCTTATTCCCTTAGTTTCAATAGTTTATTCGTGTGTAATTTTTAAAATGTAAAAGATTCATTCGCTATTTTTTAACCACAGGATTGATGGATAACATTAACATCACCAAAAAATCAAAAAAAATATAGCGTAAAGACTCGTTATGAATTTATAGACCTATACTCAATGAGAATGAGAAACCTATAGTTAATCAAACATTAGAATTTGTGTAGGTGTACAAGCATCACCTACATAGACCCACGGTTGAACTGGTATTCAGTACGTCTCATAGAATATTGAACAATGGGAGAGCAAAACCCAAACAACAGTCCGGAAAGCCTATGCAGTGAACTAACAAGGAGTGCACGCGATCGACATTCGCCAGTATAGATCTTCAATTTCTGAATGATGAGAATGTTGTAGATACATATACCTACAAGAATTGATGGTTTTTGATTTTATATATTAAAATAATAAATTATAGTTAAAATATTCTCAGCATACTTCTTGTGGGGGTGAACACGAGAGCGAAACACAAAACTGCTCTCAGACCTGCGGTTTTGTACAAAAACAATTTTATAGTTTCCTTGCTTCAGCTTTGCAAGTTTTATCATAAAATATATAGTTTGTACCATTATGATTTATGGAATAAAGTTTGAACAGTATAAAAATCAGAGTAGACTCGAATAAATATATTTTGAAAGACAAAATAATTTAGTTTCTGGGAATACCGACACTACTATCTTAATTCATACTTTTTTTATCTAAACCAACGAAAAGGAGATACACTCGAATTCACTGCGAAGATATAATAGAATATAAGATTTACTGTCCCAAATAATGAAATCTATTTCATTGTAATGTAAAAGAAGATTTATAAATAAGAAATACGCAAAAGAATACTCAAGTAAAAACTTAATACATTATAGAAACGAAAAATATGAGAAGGTATTACTTTGACCAAGGTCAAGGTCACACATGTTGAACGAGTTGGTAGAAAGCATTTCGAAACAAGGTAATAATATAGGTATATTTCTACTTTAGATGCGCCGCATGGTTGTAACTCAAACGAACCCTGCATCTGTTGATGGAAAGTCCAAGCTAGTATATCCTTCTATATTATCTATATTCACACAAACTCACGCGCCCACTAACTATCGTCATTCACAGTCGACTCGACGGTGTCACGAACGCACGTGAGCTGGAGATGACATAATGCTTCCTTCTCATTCTATCACAGATAGTACAGTGCGCGAGTGAATGTCTGACTGAGTGACACATATAATACACTCTTTAATATTGATTTCGTAGTAGTCAAATGCGGGAAATGCCAAATGTTGGTTTGTCCTTATTGTGAATTTGGGTTTATTGATCTCATTACGTATAAATATATTGATTTCACAGTTCAAAATTCTTGGTATTGCAGTAGCTTAATTTCATAACTAACCTGACATCTTCCATCTATGCACATATCAAGACTGCCTGGCCGACATCTAGTACCATCAGATACCCTCGCTGCCAGCACAGTTACCACCACACGGTCTTCATCATCCAGGGACACGGTCTGTGGACAAAATATAGATTATTATTGATCAACTCAGAATGTTTTTTGCCAAAACAAAAATTGGGAAGATTAAAGTACGCTGCTACAAAAACTAGGATTTTGTTGTACGCTGCGAGTAACGCCGTAGAGCGTCTCTAGTCTTAAGAAATTGCGCCTAAGTTACGTTAAGTTAGATTTATTTTAGATCAACTCTTATCACGGTTCTTTGAAGACGAGTAACGAATCCTTTTCGGTTAAATAATAATTTTCTGACAAGACAGGAAGAAGATAAACTGAGATGAGAAATGTAATAGTGTAAAGGCACTGCAAATCTCAGTAGTAAAACGGGATTGAGACTACAGTATCTTGAAGAGACTTTCGGAATTTCGTGTTCATCTTGTGATTGGACCCGCTTTTAGATTAGTCACATGAATTGGCCAACTTATGCATAATTATTTTGGCCATCTGACACTCAACATCATCTAGTCCCAAACTAAGCAGAGCTTGTACGATAGGTACTAGACAACTGATATAAATACATTTATACTTTTTTTTGTAAATACATACATATCATACATAAAAAAACACCTAAACTCCGAAACAAATATTTGCTGATCACACAAACTTTTGGTTCGACCTGAGAATCGAACCCGAATCTTCTTGATCAGCAGCAGCTAACCACAAGACCAATAAGGCAGACAAATGTGTCTTTGCATCTAAATCTGTAATCGACAAATTAGAAACGACTGGATGAAAGTATTGATTACCATTATAAAGATATATAAATTTTACAGTAATAAATTTGAGAATAACAAAGTAAGAAGCAGTATTGGATAAATGTGCTTTTAGTAAGAACACCTTACTGTTTTCCTCTCGCGCGATAAATTCTGAAAATATGAGAATTTCCACAATTTATCGAACGAATGGAGATAACTTAATTCGAACAAGTTAATGTTGAATTCTTTCAACGTTCACCTGTTATTTTAAATATTGCAAATGGCTTTTTAGTAAGATAAATAAGTTTTTATTCAATGAATAAGTGTATTATAAAGAACGTGTTATTGTATTATTGTATTATAAATATTAAGGGTGGGAATCGAATCTACAACCTCTAGCTTAGCATTCAGGATCACGGAGGCTTCGAAATTTTTTTTTATAATAGCCTTACCAATATTGTAGGACATGGCTATTACGATCTAGTTTACGGACTAATGAGTGATTTTAAATCCACACAACAATTTTAAAAACCAAACTGTAATAAGATTGTGTCCATCAACACTTCTTATTGTCTCTAGTTAATTGAAGCCACTCTGTTCTTGTGTGCCTTTAATGCACTGCACTAATGGTAGTATTTTTTTCACTTAACTAAACCAAAGAGTTTATCCTTGTGAGTCTCCTTTTAATATCCGTATTATCAAAGCCTCGAGAATGAGGCAGAAACATCTTACAGGCCGCCATGGTATGGGTCACCATGCTGCATTGCGTCTACCCTTACAATGAGGATTGTGACCCCTACTCCTGGTTTTTACTCATGCTTTCCGTCAGGCAAAAAAGTTTGATTGCTTGTAGTCACCAGAGACACAATATGTAAATTCCTAATGCGGGAGTTGTCTTTTTTTTACAAAATAAAGTCTTCAACTTACCGGCTCAGGACTTTGACCAGAATGCTGTGGCGTACCCCTACAAGTAAGAGCACAAGGTTCTGTATCATCTCTGTGAGCTCTCCAATGGAACAGCTCTCCTCCGTATGGGGTGTCATCATGAGCACTGCATTGCTGTTCACGCCAGACATCTTCTTCTAAGAGAGAGACGTTCGCTCGGCATGGCTGTGGGAGCAGAAAAAAAGTATTTTTTAAATTTTTTTTTATTTCATGCCTACCAATGTGACTCCACTCTGCCTGATTGTAAGCATGAATGGAATCCAAGAGTGGATAAAATAAATTGAAATTTCTTCAGTCTCTTAGAGATGAAAAGGAACTTGTGGAGGATCCTCCGACCAGGCGAGGTGATCATGCCTGGTGGGCCACTGCCCAACAGTTGATGTTGGGCAGTGTCGGGATGTTGTATTAATGCTAATCGACGCGAGAATAACACTTTCGCGATTTAGGATTAATAAAAATTACTCCGTATAGATCGTTAGGTGTTTTTCTTGTAGTTCCGTGTTTCTTCGCTGGATGGCGCTGTCGTATGTTTTCGTCGCGGTATATGTGGAAGTCGCCACAAGCTCAAAGTAAATGGTAGATTAAGAATGTCATTTAAGTAGCTTATTATATAGCTTGAGTAGGTGTAAAAGCACAAGCAAGATCTGATGATTCTAACACTTTACAAAATCCTTGCTTAATACTATAAATGGGAAAGTAGCTCTGGTCTATCTGTCGCGCTATGTGGTGTCTTTTTTCACAATCTTAGTCATACATTTTTACTTTTCTAAAATGTTAAATTAATTTTAGAAGACTGTTTTCGATAATGTGTAAATTACTTTTGTTGTGTTGTCAATATTTTGTATCTGTTTATTTCCCTAGTATATTAAAATGAGTAAATAAAATAATGTAGTTTTTTATTGGTAGAATATTCAAAATAGGTTCAGAAGATCCAGATACTATCCCTGACAACCTCATAAGCTTTAGGTAGCTCTTTATAACATAAGTGTACTCGTAAATTACATTCATTTCATATCGAGTGTGCAATATCGATCACTGTACTAAAATCGCTATCGTTGTGCGTCGCGTAGTGGTATAAAATTGCTGATTTAGTAAACTTTTAGCAACAAATAGATACGTTAACTATAACACGCAAAAGTCAACACCTGGTTAAACCGGAGCAGTACTACACTCCTACAGAAAACTAGCTTGAAATGACAGCATTCGTACGATGCAAAAGCATCTCCCTAGGCAGCAATAGTGTTGGTCTTAATACTGCAATATCTACATTGCAGTGGTAATGTAAAATTTATTATAAAACGATTATATATATTTTTGCAGGACATAATACTTTTGACTGCCTTGTTGGTCTAATGGTTTGCGTATGTGGCTGCTGATCAAGAGATCTCGGGTTCGATTTCCGGGTTGGACCAAATATTTGTGTGATTCACAAATATTTGTTTCGGAGTCTGGGTGTTTTCTATGTATAATACATGTATATATTTACAAAAAAAAGTATGTTTATGTATTTATATCAGTTGTTCAGTACCCATAATCTGCTTAGTTTGGGGCTAGATGACGTTGTGCGTAAGATGTCCGAAATAATACAGAGAGGCTTGTGTCTACCTCCTTTTCAAGGAAAGGCCTATGTCCAGCAGTGGACGGTTAAAGGCTGTTGATGATGATGATGATGATGATGATGATGTGTCTACCTGTGGACTACTAAAAGCTGTTGATGATGTCACAACAATTCAGGAAAACAAAGTATCAAAAAGATTATAACTATATTCAGTTTTTATTATTGTATTTTAACTCTTCGTAATATTATACAAATATCGAGTCGATTATCGAGTCTTTTGTTACAAAATAACCGCCCTCCATTGGCGCTTTAGTATACTACAGCGCGTGTTAATGACAGTCACCACTTAAGCGGAATATTCTTATGATTTTTCTCGCTTTCTATATTACTGGGAAATGATAACGTTATTATTGCAGCCTTACTAAGAGTCGAATGTGCTCGTTATATTGGAATTAGGTTAGTACGAGTAAAAGAAACAGTCTCCGTTTGTTATCGTGGAGGAAAATCTCGAACACGTATGTTATAGAGTTTCAAAGGCAACGATAGGGGTGGGACATCGTTCGGATATATTTATTTAGATATTGTAAATATCGGAGGTTGTATTTTTCTTTATGTAATAAAGTGTAAGGTGATAATTAATTATTTATAAGTTCAACATAATTATCTTAAATTGTTACTTGGTGTAAACAAAAATATATCTATGATTTGACAATGTCGAGACTTACCTACTATTTAGTAACAAAAGTACAGTAGCGGACTTAATGCCTTAGGAATTCTCCACCATTCCACCGTAGGGTGATGTTGAAATGAATGAAGAAGTGCACTATACTTTAGTCAAGATTGATAAGAAGAACAATAAATTAGTAAGGTATCTACAAATACATGTACTACATTCATACACACATTACACACTCGTACATACATATAGAAATAGACATACAATACTACAATGTTTGTGAAGATTCTGCTAAACTTCATTCATTCAGTTACCCTGATATTAAACTTCCCACTTTCCTAGTCTTATTTCTCAAAGTGCACAAACATACATCTCTGTCCAGGCCTAAGTAGGTCCAGGAGTAAGTCAAAGCATATTATGTATTGTAACATTATTACTACTACACATATGAATCAAGCTATTTCGTTGCAAGACGAATTTAAATACAGTTAACATAACATTATTAAACTTATGCATCTAAGCAGTATGCATTCAAATGTATTTAGAAATTAAAACACCTTGTTTACGTATAGCTATCGTCTAACAGCGCCTGTGTCAATACTGTGCCAACATCAAAGTGAGCTCTATTTCCGGACACAACCAAATCGACAGGTTTAGAAGTCCAACGTGCAACTCACTGTAATATGTTGAAATGACAGAATTCGATATAACTTCGTACATTTAATAATAAAATTAGTAATTTAATGTTAAATGTTGATTTATCATATTTGAGTACTATTTTTGTATTTAGGTTTTCGTTTTATTTCACAACTTACTCGTTGTTTGCACGGTCTATCTGCTATTGAGTTTTGTAAAAATCACTATGTTCCTATCCTTTATTTCCAACTTTATTTGGGGTAGGTTACTAGTTCAACCGGTTTCACCTGAATTTCCTGTAAGAAAAACAAAACAACACTCTTTTGGCCCGACCCGGGATTTGAACCCGAGACCTCTTGATTAGCAGTCGCATACACTAACCACTAGACCAACGAGGCAGTGATATTGTCTAATTAAATTATATTTATTGTACTGAATAAAATTAAAGAAATGTATCCACAAAATTTAATGTAACGAGTCCTGTGGTGTTACCCACGATTGCGGTGTAAATCGTGAGCAACGCCACGCAGCAAAGCCAGTGTAAAAAGATAGCCTAAGTTACTCCTTAGCTCTAGTAAAAGTCTCGTTAAAATCAGACCAGTCGTTCCAGAAATAAGCTGGAATAAACAGACTAACAGATCAAAATGTTTAAAATTTCCTTTTTGATGAAAGTATTTTTAATAAAAAGCTGTTCATTTCATGTTATATACCTACTCCAATTTTGTTTGTACGTATTTTCAAATTGAGATAACGAAACCACAATAATAGTGATTTACTTATTCAAGGTGTTACGTGGCAAAATACATAATCCACCGATTCTATCCCAGATAAACTTTTGTGTTCCTAATGATTACGTTGGGTGACGACGGAGACCGCAGCTACTGGTTGTGCCCTGGGCGCGTACCGGCCTGCTGCAGAGGGCGCCGCTCACGCGTGCCATGCGTGCGCTCAATGCGGTTGCTAATGTCGTTGACATATTTATTTGTTCATTGAGCTAATTCACCAGGGTAAATTACTGTGAACTTGAGAACAGTTAAGTTAATTAAAACATATTGTCTACGTATACCGCATTATACGTACTATTATACTACGTATACTACATATCTGTAATGGTAGACGTAAGTGTGTTATAAAATAAATAAATAATAATAAAAAAATTAGTAAACTATGTTAGTTAGTTAAACTATGTATTATTACTAAACCATGTTACTGCTATACATTATCAACAAAATTAGAATATAATAAGAACTAATTTACTTTATTGTAATTCGGATATTTTCGGTTAAATACACTTTCAATTCAGGTCACCTCCCTAACACAAAGCTTCGCCCGCGCTTTGCCAATGATCAAAGGTATACGTAGCTATCAAAAAGTATATGCGAGACCCGACTTGCTTGTTCCTTTAATTAAATATTGATGTATTAAATAGCTTTGAACTCGAACTTTGAATGAACAAAAAAGTTAAAATTAAAAAAGAAATATTTTAACAGCTTCAAAAGAAATAAATACAAATAGAAAGAATTTAAATTTGTTTTCATATTAAGGCACTGTCTGAGCTATACGGTATTAAACCCGTTTTTTTTTGTACATTTCTCACAACAGACATGGAAAATACCGGGAGGCGTAGCTAGTATGAAAAATATAAACAAATTTTCGGACAACTTACACACAACGTCATCTAGTCCCAAACTCAGCAGAGCTTGTATTATGAGTACTAAACAACTGATATAAATACATAAACATACTTTTTTTTGTAAATACATACATATTATACATAGAAAACACTCCGAAACAAATATTTGTGGATCACAATAAATATTTGGTCTGACCCGGTAATCGAATCTGAGACCTCTTGATCAGTAGCCGCATACTCTAACCACTACACCAATAAAGCAGTCGCAGTAGACACTTCGATTTTGTGTTTGTATAGTTTTGGCAAATGTCATTTTTTGAAATAGCGTAGTGAATGAATGACAGCAATGGATCTATATAATGTTGATAATACCCTACTGAAAACGTGAAACGTTATCTGTACAGAACAAAGTGAGAACACCAGCATCAGACAAGTCGCAAACGTGTTTCGTTTTATATTCTATTTCTCTATTTTGTTGTTTCCTTGGCTAATATTTTGTTTTGATAACGTGAATGAATGACATTAGCCAATGAAAGAAGAGAATATAATAGATATAAATAGAATAGAAAACGAAAAACGTTTGCAACTTACATAGCTTGGCACACAGTTAACTGAAAACACAGGTACTTGAACTGCTGTATTACGTTCAGATGTGTACGTCTAAATAGGCAATGATTGACAAAGTATTTCAGACTATTTATAAATAAATATTTCGGATATCTTTCACACAACGTCATCTAGCCCCAAACTAAGCAGAGCTTGTGTAGGACTAAACAACCGATATAAATACATAAACACACTTTTTTGTAAATGCATACATAATAAACATGGAAAAACTCCCAGACTCCGAAACAAATATTTGTGGATCACACAAATATTTGGTCTGACCCTGAATCGAACCCGAGACCTCTTGATCAGCAGCCGCATACTCTATCTACTAGACCAACAAGGCAGACGCCAGTTGGACGTTTCACACCTAAAAATGGGACTCCAATGAATACAAAATTGGACCTAGATTATATTTTAATTCTTACTTATATTTTTTTGTATTTTGAAACTACCTTCATTTGCAAGTAACTACATTGTATGAAAGTGACGAACTTGTAAAGCACAATCGAATTGTCAATCTGTCCAATTTTCCAAACGTGTAAAGGTTAGGACCCAATCAGGCTGGATGCGGTGAATTAATTAGTTTCTACAAACCACTAGGGGTAGCTTCATAATGAATAAGTCGAATACCAATTTCCAATAGAGTAGTAAATTGGCCACAACTCGCAAACTTCTGATGATGAAACTTGTTCGATTAGTATCTTGTGTAAATGTTACAAAGCCGAAGGGTTCTACGACAAGCATTCCATTTTGTAGTACTTATTTCTATGAACTTACGAGTGGTAATGGTGACATTGTCATTATGTTTTTTATTTGAAATTAGCTGATCGCAATTATTGCCGTGGAGGGAAGGTAGTCTAAAAAAATTCTTAAGTTAGTCCTTATGTTATCAACTTCATCTTCCGAGCCTTTATTCCCAAGTTTATTTGGGGTCGGCTACTAGTACAACCGGTTTTACCTGAATTTCAGTTTTTCCACGGAGCGACTGGCATCGGACCTTGGCAACCCTAAGGGGAGAACTGAAATTTGAAGATTGAACTAGTTGTCAGTATATTTGAGGGCACTGGCTTCCCAATAACGATTGCCATAGATGTTCATGACAACCGGAACCGACGGGTTTACGTGCTCTCCGAGGCACGGACGTGAATCACCGCCAAACTTCCAAACTCCGGCCTGCTATTAGGAATTTCCTAAGAAAAACCCAAATCCACTTTTTGGCCCGACCCGGGATGTTATCAACTATCTGCTAATAAAATTCCCGTCAAAATCGGTCCAGGCATTCCAGAAAAATTGTTTGTTTGATGCAAATACCGCATATTATAATTCCACTTGTAATAAAAAAAGTTAATTTGATATTACAAACAGATTTTTCAATTTAATTTATTTCTATACAAGACCCAGAACATCAGATTATTGCCGAAGTTTCCTTTATGCTGCTTCAGGCAAATACCTCCTTTCTAAGGAGAGGCCTATGTCTAGCAGTGGACTGTTGAAGGCTGTTGATGATGATGATGATGAAGGCAAAAATAATAATTTGACATAAGCTCAAAGACTTCCTACATTATCAACCCATAACGTCCCCCTGCTAGACTCGAGTCTACTCTTATTAGAGGGGTTTAGGCCATACGTCACCATGTTGGCTGGATTGAGGACTGATAAGACATCGTTGCATGTTTTTAAGCCGCCCTAAGGCCGCTTCACGTTTGTTTATCGTGACCTTTGAAGCACAGAGACGATCATTGTGTCATGCCACTAACGAATAAGGATCACCCATCCAGCGAGTCGTCGTTGCTTAACATCGGTGATTGTTTCTAGTCACTTAGTGCAACTTGGCTATGAACGCTTCGAAAGACATCCATAAACATCCACATCAATTTAAATGTTCTCATTTCCAGCTATCATTTCTTTCATTTCAAATAGCATCTCACCACGCCGCCATATTGGGGGCCGAAAAACTTTATTGTCTGTATTCGCGGCAATGGTGTATGGTTCCCCCCACTCCTGGATTCTACTCACAGGGTTAAACAAAAAGCTATGATTATGATTTCAAAGTCGCATAGTAGCAGTTTATTTTGTGCGGGACTTGAAAAACGAAATATTTTTTTTAACATATTCCGACACACATCGATTTGACTCCTCTACATAATAGCAAACAATACTCTATCTCACTCTATCAACACTTATCCCTTCGCAATTCACGCAGAAATCTTGAAAAATCTTCACGTTATAAAAGGTTCACATCTTTCAACGGCCAGCACTCACACCGTATTGTAACGATTTGCATCTACTGAAAGGGATATTGTATTCCATACCACTTATGGAGTTAATCGGCTCTTCTTTGAGGGAAATAGGGTAGGATGGGGTGATATGGGGCGGACGGAATATCGCGAACTGAATGACGATAAGCACTCACCCCATTTTATTGACTGCCAACGTTTTTAAATCTGATTGGTCTCTTTTTTCCGTGTACATTTTGTATTACTGAATTTGTGTTGACTTTTTTGGTATCAGATTTGCTTTTATTGTGGAAAACAATGTGGAAATTTGTTCGTCGTTCAACGATAAATATGAGGTTTTATAGTTCTATATTTTTTTATATTGTCAAGACTCTTTGTCTTTAAAGAGATTGGCAGAGGGAATTTTATTATTATTACATGTTAAATATTTTTTCGTCATTTTTTTCCCACATCTTACACGCAACGCAAACTAAGCAGAGCTTGTATTATGGGTACTAGACAACTCATATAAATACATAAACAAACTTCTTTTTGGAAATACCTACATATTAGACATAGAAAACACCCAGACATAGAAACAAATGTTTGTGGATCACACAAACATTTCGAATCGAACCCGAGACCTCTTGATCAGCAGCCGCATACGCTAACCAATAGACCAACAAGGCAGTCATTTTCTTTGGTGTATTTTTGTTTAAATACAACATGTACTTAATAAGAGATTGGACTTGAGGTTCATAGATATTTTAAAGAATTAATAATTATTTTATATTATTCCAAATATATTTTCAGTAGTCGTGATGTTTAAGATAATTTTCTGTATGTCAAAAAATTTGAAAAGAATATTTTGCCATTAATCTTTATTGAAATGAAAATATTTTGCGATAAAAAAAACTGCATTGAAATAATTTTGAAGGGTTGTTTTTCTGATTTAATTCTCCTTCAAGGATATGAAGATACAATGCCAGTAGCTCCGTGAAAGAACTGAATTTCAAGTAAAACCATTTGAACTAGTAGCCGAAACCGAAAAATTGTCTTGAGCATAATAAAGGCTAGAAAGAAAGGTTATTTAATGAAAGGTTGTTATATGGTAGTATAAGTTAGGAAGCCAACAAGTCTCCTGATTGACTCATGATCTAACAAGTGCCTTCCAGTTCCTTGAAACCGGTTTACGGTAACACTTCATCTTTAGCTTCGATAAAGTCATCACCCACTGAAATTGCCATATCGTCGCTTAAAGTGTCAGACCTCGTAATTCCATTTTGATGCCATTGGATACCTGAAGGAATTAGTAACAGAATAGTATCAAAATGTCGTTTGACAAAGATTTTACACTATAGGCTACGATATGCTAAATAAAAATATTTTCACAGTAACAAGACTTCATTTGTCCTATAAACTTGCAAATGTTAAAATTTATGCAAAACATAAAACTTAATTTATATTTTTCAACCAACGCGTGTAATACACGATGGTCGTTAATTGTAATATACGTACATTGTTGAACCTTGCGGATAAATATGCTACAGATTCTCATTTTATTTGCGAACAAATTGAGTTCTATTATATGAGAAATTATTGAGTGCACGTGTTATGTGCGAAAAAGTTAAACAGCATTATACTTTACTATTAACATACTTAATAACATTTTTGCCGCAACCAGGAGGATTCCAAAAGAAACTAAGTTAATTTATATTTAGTTAAATTTTATTACTAAACAATTTCACAAACTATTAACTACAACTAAATATGTACAGGTGATTCCGTCTCGAAGTGTGAAACAGGAATGAATCTGAATATAAAAATAGTTCAATACATGTAATAGGGTTGAGGTAGAACGTCGTCATCATGTTGCACTTTTAGATAACCAGCACTTAAGGACCTCAAATTCCATGTGAAACATTAAGCCACACGTCATCATATTTACATCTTCAAGTGCCGTGCGAAATGATCAGGGAAACGTAACAACTCTATAAACATTCAAGAAATGGACACAAAGAAAACCCAGTCTCAGAATAACACCTAGTGAAGTATGTAACGGCGTGGCAACCACTTAAACCAATGAGCCAGCCGTGTAGTCAACAATAAAATATTTCCCCAACTAACAAATAATCTAACGGCTATGTACAAGGTCATGTTTTGTAGCTTGTAGCCGAATAGTGGAGATGAAATTATTTGGAACAGCCAAACAATAGTACGGGACAAGTTTTAACAAGTTCGTGACTTATCACCGAGACGTAAGCAGTGTATTGTAACAAACCAACTAGGCCTTGATATTAGAAGTTCATAGATATCGTTCTATATTATATTTTCATCGGACTTCTACTAGGAGAAGGTTTTAGTTTAATTTAGTGATAATCATCTTCCTACCCTTTACTATTCTCTGCGATATTTTGGGGCAGCTACTTTTTAAGCTTATTTTTTCAAAATTTAAGCCTGTTAGCGTGACTCTACTCTGACTGATGGAAAGCAAGAGTAGAATCCATCATTAAGAATCTCCCTCTTCTTGCGAATGCAGACAATGAAGCAGGATGACCCATACGATGGCGGCCTAGTCTAGTAAGATGCTGTTGTATCACTGGGCCTCCACTTTTACACTCAGATGTCGGGAGAAGAATGATGACAAAGAAGAAACACGGAACTACAAAGAGAAGCACGTAACAATCTATACGGAGTAATTACTAATCCTGAATCGCGAAAGTGACATTCTCGCACTGATTAGCATATATACAACATGCCAACATCAACTGTTGGGCAGTGACCTGCCAGGCATGATCACCTCGCCTGATCGGAGGATCCTCTCTTTGTATTGGAGGAACATGACACCCGTTCCCCCACACCTCACTAAACCGGTGTATGCACTCTTAATGAGGATAGTGACCACTACGAGTACTCTTTGATTGTATTGATGCTTTCCATCAGAACGAGTAGAGTCACTTTGGTGGTCTCAAATTAAAAATAAAAAGGTGGTAATAAGATACCGTAATTTGCAATATTTGGAGCCGGAATCTACTTTAAAAACGGGAATATTAATCACAATTGCAAAACTACGATCAAAAGTTTCTCCATAGGCGTTCATTGAACAGTGTACGTGTACCCTACAATAGAAGTTTGGGAATTGTTAGAAATTCTATTACTGTGTTGTTGCGGCAACAAATTGGCGGTAATGATGTTTCCTAACGGATATTAGTTTAATGGAACATTACTTCCTGAACGAAGGTTTGTGTACATTGTTATTGTATACAAATGTCATAAATCGAATCTAACTAATTTTGACTCATTCTGACTTCTCTATTCAAGTGCAGCAAGTGCTTAAGCATGAGTGGGCCGACTTGACTGGGGCAGTACTACCGTCAGTAGATTAACCCAAAATGATGGTGGCATGCTGTTTAACATTACTCAGAACTAAGGACAATCGGATGTTTCTTATAGTTGAATTGATTGTTTTTTAAAGTTGAATAACTCGCAAATGAATAAATAAATAGAAAAATGGTTTTTGCAACCTCACAATGTTTTTAAAAGAGCTATCTAATGATACCTCACACAATGGGGTAGACCCGATGAAAAAAAAACATCCCCACTTTACGTGTAGGGGTAGATCCGAAAAAAAACATCCCCACTTACGACTACCCCAAATAAAAACTTTGTAGACGTAATTACAACACATACTCTTGCAAAGTTTCATCTCTCTAGCACCAACCGTTTGGGCAATAGGTCGAGGACGAAAGGACGGACGGACGGACATTACGAATCTATAAGGGTTCCGAGTCATTAACTACGGAACCCTAAAAGCCTGAATTGCAGGAATTGAATTTAATGTTCATTAGTCCTACTGTAAGAGTTAAAACAGGGAGAAGTAGTCAATCGATTCGGATGTCTTAATGACAGTGGTTCCTGTATTCCTCACATTTCGCGCAGAGTGGTACACCATGGGGTTTTAATCGGTCTGTTTCTTATATAATATATAACCCCGCCAGAAACTCCAGTTTGGTGACGGCACTTGTGGGTTTCCACTTGTTAAAAAAGGGAGAAGTAGTCAATATTGTATATAATACACAATATACAATACATACTTCCATTTCTTGTCATACTTATTTCGAGCAACTCGACTACTATTTAAAAAGCATTGTATTATTCAGAGAAAATATCTAGAAAACCTCTCAATCTTGTTATTATTTCAGTTCTTTTTATTTAAAGTCTTGTTGTTGAACGTCAAAGTCTTAATTAAGTGGAACGACAGGAAGAACATTAAATAGAAGGACAAAACTAGAAAATAAAAATATGAAATAACAAAACGCGATTTACGTGACCGTACTGTTTTAAAATTTATTTAATATTCTGTGAGCCTGTGTCCTTAGCTGTCTGGGTATATTGTACACTCGGGGCCAACGTTTGGAGCTTACAATTGTTTCTTTTTTTATGAATTTTATATAAAGCAGAAGTTTGTGGAGTATTGCTACTAAAGCCACGTGATTTATGTTATGACAGCATCCTTTTGTTTACTTTATTTATAAATTTTACATAGCGAAGTTGAGCGGTACAGTTATTTTTAAATAAATATATTATTCAGAAAGCAATACTTCTAGATAACTTCTTCTTCCAAGCCTTATTCCCAATATTATTTGAGGTTGGCAACTAGTTCAACCGGTTTTAACTGAATATCAGTTTTTCCACGGAACGACTGGCATCAGACCTCCGCAACCCTAAAGTAGAACTGAAATGCGAAGGTTGAACTAGTTTTCAGTAAATTTTAAGGGCACTGACTTCCCAATAACCATTGCCATAGATGTTCATCACAACCGGGACTGATGGTTTACGTGCTCTCCGAGAAACGGGCGTGAAACAATTCCAAACTTTTAAACTCCGGGCTGCTATTAGGAATTTCCGCAAAACCTTTTTTTTCTAAGCAAACTCCAGCCTTAGAAATATACAAACTGTGGCAAACTTTAAAAACATACATCAAATGGACATAAAAAAACATCTAGGCCTGGGACCACGTGGGATTTGAACCCACAGCACTTGATGTAGTATAAAGCGACGTAGCAACCACATACTACTATGTCAACAATGCAGTCGAATTGTCTGTCGAGAACAATTCTTTTATACATTGCTTTTTTGAAACTTTACCCGTTTACGTGTCCCACGAATCTCTCAAAGGGATAAAAAAAACTCCCGTTTTTGCAACTTTTCTCATTGTCACTCTGCTTCCTTTTCCTATTAAGCATGATAATACTTAGCCTTTTTCGTTAACTAAACTATTAAAAACTGAAATCAGACTAGTACTTCCTGAGATTGGCGCGTTCAAACAAACATCTCTTGAGTTAGATAATATTAAATATATAAATTATATAATCCTTACTATTTATTACTAATATTATAATTTGCGAAAGTAACTCTGTCTGTCTGTTTATCGGGCTTTCACGTCAAAACTACTGAACCGTTTTAAATGAAATTTGGAACACAGAGCCTGAGAAAGGACATAGGCTCCTTTTATATACCTACTAGCTACGCCCCGCGGTATTATGGTTGCTATGCAAGTGTGTTATGCATAGCAACCTGTGAAGTTTTGACAGGAGATAAACAGTGATACATTTTGACATCTACGATTTATGTATTTTTATAATCACGTAGATTTTGCCCGTGTATCTCGATTATTGCAGTAAAAAATAGCCTATGTGTTATTCTGATATAAAAGCTATATTACTGTAAAGTTTCATCCATATCCGTTATGTAGTTTTTGCGTGAAGGAGGAACAAACATACATACTCACAAACTTTCGCGTTTATAATATTAGTATGATATATCGATAGCCGACATACGAAAAGCTAGTATAAAATAATATCAAAATGTAAAGAGCCTCGGAATTATTATTGTGGACAGTTAAACTTAATGCCGTACTCAGGATAAGCTCACAGCTTTAATGAAGTGATTAATGAGATAGTAATCTTATTAATCTCTTTGACTAATCAGTTAATGAGATTAATTAATCTTTGCTTAATGGTGATTAATTAATTCGTGAGTAGTATATTTTTATACTAAGGTTATTTTACGAATGCCTCGGGGGCGCAGTGGTAGTATGTGACTGCTGTGCTTAAGGTCTCGGGTTGGATTCCCGGATCGAACCAAATGTTTGTATGATCCGTAAATATTTGTTTCGGAGTTTGGGTGTTTTTATGTATAAAATCGTGTTTATGTATTTATTACAGTTGTCTAGTACCCATAATACAAGTTCTGCTAAGTTTAGGACTAGATGACGTTGTGTGTAAGATGTACGTAACATTTATTTATTTTATACCGATAACTAGTAAGCAGGATGCATTTTTTTTTTATATTTAAGCCTGCCAAAGTGACTCTACTCTGCCTGATGGTAAGAGCATGAGTAGAATCCAGGAGTAGGGGTCACCATGCTTATTGTGAGGGTAGGCAATGTAGCATGGTGACCCTTACCATGGCAGCCTGGTTAGATATATGAGAATGATTGGGCCTCCGGTCTCACACTCAACTAAATACGACAGCAAGAATGCTGTCATTATTAGGGTGGTCTTCTGTGTGAGGGTAGTACTGGCCGGGTCGAGTCGGCCCATTCGTGCTGAAATCAGCGTGGCTCTACTACCTACAAAATGCATGATGATAAGTGGTTGCCGGTGAATATGTACAGGTAGAATTGGATATATTAACCAATTGAAAAGCTGTAACTAGCTGTGGCCCGCGGTTCCGCCCGCTTATATGTCGATTTTCGCGGTAAAAAGTATTCTCCTATTTACGTCCTACGTTTACGTCCTTCCTCAGGCTCTAGACTATCTGGGTACTGTTGTTTCATTTAAATATGTTCAGTATTTTTTGCGGGAAATCCCGACAGAGAGACTTACTTTCGTAACTTTATTAGTAAGGATTACAAAATGTAATATGTGATTTTCTAATAATTGGTTTGTTCTATTGATTTAAATACCAATGTATTCTAAGCACTTCTCCTTATAGACGTAATATAAGCTTAAACAGCTTTAGTTGGTAAGTGGGTCAGTTATTTTAGCGAGCAGTGTACCGTCAAGTAATTATCACAAAGAGCCCAATGGTTCGAATGAAACTGACGATATTTTTCGTCGATATTACCTCGAGAATAAAACTTTCTCATATCAAATTTGATTAAAACCAGTGTTTTTTTTTCTGTAGTTTATTAAACTCATTCTTTTCTTTCCCAGTAAAATTAGCCTCACCAATAATTATTACATAACAGTTAGATTTTCCCTTTGATATATTTACTCTCACAACCTTAACATTACGTCGTCCAAATACTTCTTAAAAAAAATAGTAACTCAATTAACTAACCTGCATATTGCATATCTTGTATCTAACTGGCTCTCCTCGGCAGCCAGCAGGTGAGGAACAAGTCCGTAACTGTCTGGAAACACCACCATCGCAAGTCCTGGAGCAAAGCGACCATTCACTCCATTGAGACCAGCCACCGCGATCCTGTTGACAAGAATAATTTAAAATAAGACCTAATTTTTAAGGGTATTAGGACTGCGCAGACCGCTCGGACGCACTCCGCAAATGGATCGTAAAACGATATTCGTCCTTCATAAACGCCGGACTGGGGGTAACAGGTGAGGCCATCAGTTACTTTAGAAGAAGCAGCCGGGTTGGCAGCACAAGTGTTAATGCACGCGCCTTCTTAGGGTCAGCAAGGGAACATGGAGTTTCCCACACAGGAGAGGGTCATTTATAAACCGTAGGTGAAATAGGTTTAAGTACTATGTTTGTCAGAATGTTCAATTATACAGGAGCTGATTTGCCAAGGAGGCGCAACCGGTGAAACCTCATCGCTTCGGCAAAGTCTAGTTATGTGTTCGTGTGGGCCGAGCGGAGCACACTCACCGATCGACCACGACGCGGATAAAAAGTCTAGAAACTACCTAACGGCTCGTTGTTTTCACTTCAAGTTACCTACGTGTTGATATAAGATTATTTAAATAAATTAAGAAAAATACCACGCAGCCTACAAAATATGTATTTCGTATAAGGCAACAGCCCTGACAAACACCCTTTTCCCGACATGCTTTTAGTTTACCTTGCTTTTCTCCACACATATAGATATCTCTTAACTCGGTTAAGAGTAGCGTATATCTCAAGAATCAAAAGACCTCCATGTTCGAATTTCATTGAAATCGATGCAGTGGTTATGCCATGAAACCATAACAGACAGATAGATAGAGAGATACTTTTGAATATTTAATATTAAGTATGGATATTGTATGTCAAATATCAGAGATGAATGTGATATAAAAGACATAGGATATTATAATATTTGATCAGATGAAGATGGAATTCCTCTGATAAGATCTTGTAAGGAAAATGTCAACAAATTGTCTGGGTAAACTGATAAAGAAATAATATATTATATAGTGTATCTTGGGTAATGAAAAAATAAATAAGCATAGGTACCGTTTTTGTGGTAACAGATTGAGTATACAGAGTATTACCACCTCTATTTATCGCGTGGGTCTCGTAAGAGCTGAATAACTATGGTATGGGTCACCATACGCACAAGGGTGGTGACTCCTACTCCTGGATTCTACACATGCTTTCCATCAGGGAGAGTAGAGTCACTTTGGTATAAAAACATGTTGATTGGAGAGGCCAATGTCCAGCTGTAGACTGTAACAGATAACAATTCGACCAACGCTAATGATTGTCAAAATGGATGGTTTTTATTGATTTACGCAAAAAATATTAAATTAACTAGTAAAATTAGTTTAAAACCTACAATAATTATCTAACAATAATTCAAAATTGACTCCCTTGTTGGTCTAGTGGTTAGCAGTACCAGTATATGTAAGCAGTACCCATAATACAAGCTCTGCTTAGTTTGGGATGATGTTGTATAAGAAACCCGAAATATGAAAATGTGTGTGTGTGTTACTGTGTTCCAGAAAATTATTCATGTTATATGCATACAAAATATTAGGACACCAAATACCAATTTAATAATGATACATGACATGAATATAAAAATTGGAACCCCCGTGTATCAGAGCCAAGTGTCAATCAACATAAAATATGAACATGCTTGCAGCATTTTGAGAACATTTGTCACGGGTTTTTGATATTCAATTATTAAATTATACAGTATATTTTGGACTTGAAACACACGGGACTCACATAATTTGAAATAAATTGGTAAGTCGAAATATATATTTTATTGTGATAAGTTCTATAAACATGAAAAATAAAAAAGCGGCCAAGTGCGAGTCGGACTCGCCCATGATGGGTTCCGTACCAGCAAGTAACTTTCATCGATGTTTTTATACTAGTGTATTGATTGGATGAAAGGTATATTGCGTGTTACGATTTATGATTTATTAAAAAAAAACTACTCACTAGATCTCGTTCAAACCAATTTTCGTTGGTAGTTTACATGGTAATGTAATACATATATTTTTTTTAGTTTTATCACTCTCTTATTTTAGAAGTTAGAGGGGGGGGGACACACATTTTTCCACTTTGGAAGTGTCTCTCGCGCAAACTATTCAGTTTAGAAAAAAATGATATCAGAAACCTCAACATCATTTTTGAAGACCTATCCATAGATACCCCACACGTATAGGTTTGATGAAAAAAAAAATTTTTAGTTTCAGTTCCAAGTATGGGGACCCCCAAAATGTATTGTTTTTTTTCTATTTTTATGTAAAAATCTTAATGCGGTTCACAGAATACATCGACTGACTGAATTTCAACAGTATAGCTCTTATAGTTTCGGAAATAATTGGCTGTGACATACGGACGGACAGACAGACAGACAGACAGACAGACAGACAGACAGACAGACAGACAGACAGACTTGACGAATCTATAAGGGTTCCGTTTTTTGCCATTTGGCTACGGAACCCTAAAAAGCAGTGTTATCGAAGGTTTTTATGTCCATTAGTTATTTTGCTTTGTTGGTCTAGTGGTTAGCGTATGTGAGGTCTCGAATTCGATTCCCGGGTCGGACCAAATGTTGGTATTACCTTCCAAATATTTATTTCGGAGTTTGGGTGTTTTGTATGTATAATGTGTATGCATTGTATTTATATCAGTTTTCTAGTTCCCGTAGTACAAGTTCGGCTTAGTTTGGGGCTAGATAATATTGTGTGTCAGATGTCCGTTCCAGTATCAATTGTCGAGCCAGCTAAATATTTGTGGAATAATAGGTACGGTACACTTTGAAACATCTCTAATTGAAATTGAATATATCGTACTCAAATTAAGTTCGATTTAATATCGAATATAATTAGGTTATTAATTCATTTAAGTAATCGATTATTTTAGCTATGATTGTGAATTACAAAGTTGATTATTATGTAATCTCATAGTGGCAGCATTGGCACTTGATTTGTCCTAGTATCTTGACTCTGCACCATCTACACGTTGATCTCATGGCGGAGTCATCAAATCATGTACGAGTTCGTACAATAATAAAAAAAAAACATGATATACAGAGCCCTCCACCATACAATTACATATTCCAGTCAGCGGAATGCAAAAACGTCACGCTCTCAACCAAATCTCTCGGTTGATACGCTCACTTGAATCTTAAATTATGATACTTGTATTGTTTCTGACATCTACTTTAATGGGTTTTTGATAAAAACACCAGATTTTTTATAAGAACGTTTAAATGCCAGTCAATTATACACAGAATGATTGATTCTTGTTTTATCTATTTTAAAGTCAGTAATCAGTAACAATCCATAACGTCCCACTGCTGGGTTGGGGTCTTCTCTCAGGAGAGGGTTAAGACCATACGTCTCCGGGCTTGCCAAGTGTGGGTTGGTTACTGGCATCACAATTTTGTGGCTACGTAATCTTGGCGTTGGATGTCTTTAAGCTGCTCGAAGGCTTCCAACTAATCTTCACGACTGTTATCTTATAATAACAACCGGGATTGACTACTTAACGTGAAAAATATAACTTAAAAGTGTAGACAAGGAAGAGTGAAATATTAATAGTATAAAATAATAAAAATTCTGCGAGAAAGTTTGTATAGCCAAATATTTATATTTAATCGTGTGTGTATTAGTGTACAATAATAGTTAATTCTTACTGCCCAACTCCCTTTTGGCGAACAGACGGTCAAATACTAAATCATACATACATACAACATAACATAGTCAAGATTTCAAGAACCACTTTTTTACATTTCAATATAGTTAATGGATATGTCGGCAAAGGGGTGTTTGTTGCCTTATCCGGAATACATTTTGTATAGGCTGCGTGGTGTTTCTCGAGGACAAAACGAAAGTAGTTAATTTAAATTAAAAGTGAGAACAACGAGCCGTAAGGTAGCTTATAGACTTGTGATCGGCGTCGTGGTCGAATGGTGAATGCTCTCCACTCGGCTGGCACGAACACTTATAATTAGACTCTACCGAATGGATAACGTTTCACCGCTTGCGCCTCGTTGTCAAATCAGCTCCCGTATAATTGAATATTCCGACAGATATACATATATCTAAATCGCTATTCAGTCAGGCCAAAATTTAACTTTATAGTATTGATGCTCTAAAATCATCCTTCAGAATCATTCTTGTATTTCAAGCTCACACATGGCTTCGTACAAATCTATGTAGTTAGTTCTCTAGAACTAATTATTAGATTAACAAGTCTAATTTGCCTAAAGGAGATGGGGACTTTTGGGCCCAAATGTAATAAGTTGAGGTATGGCTCAAAAAAAGGTTATATTTTTCTATATCAAAATGTGATAAATCTCCTCAATTGACAATCTGGAAAATGAGAAATCCAATAATTAAATTAAGGTTACGAATTAATCGAATAGCGATTCAATTATAATCGATTAACGTTACAGAGATTACGAAAGTGCTTTAGTATTTACATAAATGCTTTCACCAGATGATTCATTCATTTAAAATAGTAAAATCTATTAGGATTAAAGTATTAAGAGTTTAAACTAATTAAATATCTACGTAATTAAAATAAATCTATTCACGTTTACTAATCGATTAATGTATTTTTAATCTGTGCTAACTCTGACTTGACTGCGTCATGAGTGACATGACATCGACACTCGTTTCGTATCGAATTGTCGATCGACACAGAGAACCCCGCCTAAACGTTGAACTTGACTGACTTCAGACTTGTTATTTTGGATTCTACGAACGGCGTACCGATTGGATATTGATTAACATCATGGATCGTTGTGTAAATTGTGACATTGCGACTAGTCGCTGTAATACACTGGGTCGTCGAGTTTTGGATGATGAAACCTACTAGCAGTGTAATTCGACAATGGCTTGCACCACAATCTGTAAGTACTAACTCAATTCCTGTTTATTAGCTCAGCAGCGTCTACCACACTGGCTTACAATCTTTAGTTTTATATATGTATGTTTTCCTTCACCTAGTTTCTATGTGTAATTATTCTAAGATAATAAGTATAGATAGGTCAACATTCAAAAGTCACTTAGATATACATTACATTGAACTAAGTAACTATCGGTAATCAAATCATTTTGTTCACATAGAACGTAGGTATTGTACAATAAAGTTGTTACAAAAATATAGTGAGCCGGGTAAATTCTGCCTACGTAAAAGAATATAAAAAGTAATCATGTTATCCGTTATTAAACACCTTTTGGATCTTATAACAATAAACATACATGTTTTCCTTCACCATAATACAAACAAAATAATTAGTATAGATAGGTCAACATTCAAAAGCCACTTAGATATACATTACATTGAACTAAGTAACTATCGGGCAGAGTAAATTGAATCAAATCATTTATTCACATAGAATGTAGGTATTGGACAATAAAGTTGTTATAAAAATATAGTGAGCCGGGTACATTCTGCCTAAGTAAAAGAATATAAAAAGTAATCATGTTATCTGTTATTAAAAATCTTTTGGATCGTATAACAATAAACATACATATGTATGGATAGGTATGTTTATTGTTATAAGTAGATATATATAAATAGGTCAACATCGGGCAGAGTAAATTAAATCAAATTATTTATTCACATAGAACATAGGAATTGTAAAATAAAGTTGTTATAAAAATATAGTGAGCCGGGTACATTCTGCCTAAGTAAAAGAATATAAAAAGTAATCATGTTATCCGTTATTAAAAATATTTTGGATCTTATAACAATAAACATACATATGTATGGATAGGTATGTTTATTGTTATAAGTAGATATATATAAATAGGTCAACATCGGGCAGAGTAAATTAAATCAAATTATTTATTCACATAGAACATAGGAATTGTAAAATAAAGTTGTTATAAAAATATAGTAAGCCGGGTACATTCTGCCTAAGTAAAAGAATATAAAAAGTAATCATGTTATCCGTTATTAAAAATATTTTGGATCTTATAACAATAAACATACATATGTATGGATAGGTATGTTTATTGTTATAAGTAGATATATATAAATAGGTCAACATCGGGCAGAGTAAATTAAATCAAATTATTTATTCACATAGAACATAGGAATTGTAAAATAAAGTTGTTATAAAAATATAGTAAGCCGGGTACATTCTGCCTAAGTAAAAGAATATAAAAAGTAATCATGTTATCCGTTATTAAAAATATTTTGGATCTTTCAGGTAAACAGCATTGACCATGTTTGCCAAGCTTGCTGGGATTTGGCTCAAAGTTCACCTCTTAGTAAACATCCTAGCCACCGTAGTTTTTGTCTCCGATGTGGACGTTCTCTTACATCTAAAGTCAGCCATTTACTTCACACAGGCTCACCTCGTGAATTGAGAATTTATAATGATATTCAAGAGTGGATTATGCCTAAAGCTGTAAGTTGAATTACACACCGAGTTTACATTGTGTTTTAAAAATGCTTTTGTTCTAATTCAAATTATTTTTTTATATACGAAATGATCATGTATTGTTTGTTGCAGAAAGAAGTAACCAGTCGCATATGCCATACTTGTTGGGTGGCTGCGGACAGAGCTGTTGTCAAGGCAAGGCTGTAGGTAAATGGACTAATATGGTATCTTAGTTGGGCTAGGTGCCAAGAAACTATAGTACCACAACTACAATTCCTAGATGACGTTCTTGTTATAATTGAAGATGAATAATAAATATTAATAAAAACGATTTTCATTTTTAAACATCATCTCCTTCCCACTCTACAAAATATATAGGTAATATTTCATACTATCTAAATTATATTAAAAGAAAATCCCGATAGCTAAGCGTATTAAAACAACCTATTTCTTCTTGTTTACGTTGGTAAACAAGAACAAATACGTACATGCTGTGCAGTCGAAGTATACATATGGTTTATAAATGTTTTTATTTTTGAAATCAATTCTTAACACCCTTTATATTGATACCCCACACGATCAGTTTGGAGGAAAAAGATATGGGTTGCCCATAACTTTAAGGCGCCCAAAAGCCGCCATTTTTTCAATTTTAATGTAGCCAGTGACACTCGCAAGGTTAAGACGAATGGATTGACGTAAGAATTATTAAAATCGGCTTACGCGTTTGGTCTACACAACGCCAAGAAATACATACGTATATTGATAAACCCATTATCTTTCGGCAGTCGGGTAAAAAATGACAATCGCACTTCAAAAATAGGCTGTCACGTACCTAATCTCACTTTTCCTAAACACCTTTTACCTCTGCTCTCAGATTGCCAAAATCTGAAAAATTGTCAGTGATTGTTTGTTATTATAGTAGCTATCGATCGACACCAATTTTATCTTTTTACATCTAGGCCCAAAATTGTATGAAAGCGTATCCATCTCCTTTATCAGTGCAAACGACTTACAACCTTATTGGTTTAAACACAAAATTCTTATTTGTATATTACAAGACCAGTTTTCATTTCGTTCACTAGTTTACAAAGCGTAATTGTTTATCAAAAAAGAACACCGTTCGAAATCGATTTTCCAGATAACATTCCATTTAAAGAAATGCTCGGACGAAATCTGTTTTAATTGGATGTTATTTTTTTTAAGTTCCTCAACAAGCAAAACAATTAAAACCAGAGAGAAAATATAAAATAAGTTAAACTGTACTCCTCATTCTATTCAATACTAATTGGAAGTTGTTTTCTATGTTTTTTAATTTTAAATAAAATTTTCTTTTTAAACGTAGAATTGGATATCATATATCATGGGGAAGCCCTGTATGTAATTCGATTCCAATATATATATGCTGGAATCGATACTACTGACGGACTGACTAATCGAGAGATGACATGACATAATATTCATGATAGACAGTAAACAATTTTCGCGGTGACTTGGAATGGAATAAGTAAATGCTATGTGCTTTCTTTGAGTACTTGTAAGTGTCTAAAGCAAACTTAAAGGTAACAAGTGAGGAGAGGAATATCAGCTAGACGTAGAGTGAAATTAATCACGAGGCTCAGAACACTTTTTGGCTCACACAGAGGATGTAGGACATGAAGAAGAAGAGAAACAGGAAATTGAGACTCTCATACACCACTAATACACTCCAAACCCAAAAACTGCTGTTAGTTTCAAATATAAAATTACGAAATTACAGATTTCAATCTAATAAACCTAAAATAGCAAACCATTGAAGATCTCATCAGAATTTTTTTCCATTTTTTAGGTGACCGTTGTAGGGATGCCACCATGCAAATGGAATGAATGCGTAATTCACACGCAGTTATGTAAATATGGCAGTTGCACACGGACGACATTTCATCGCGAAATATATTTTTATAGTCATTAATCAACTCCAGCAGTGGCCTCTACTTAGGCAAGAAGTTTTGATCCATAAAACCACGGTGGCATATCTTTTTCATATTTAGGCCAACCAAAGTCACTCTACTACGCTTGATGGAAAGCATAAGTAGAGTCCAGTAGTAAGGGTCATCGTCCTCATTGTGAATGAGACAATGCAGCATGGTGACCCTCACTATGGCGGCCCAGTGAGATGCAACTATATCATAGGGTCTCCGGTCTCACTCTCACCAACGAAATATGACAGCACGAATACTGTCATTTTTGATTTGGCCTTCTGTGTGAGAGTAGTACAGTCATGCTGAATTCACCGACTACCATTATTGTCTGGTTGTAGAAGGTTTATTAATATTACCCTTTTCTTAGCAGTAACGCGTCACTGCACGATATTTTTATATCTATCAAAACATACGCTTTTTTTTCAATATGTCTATTCGTTTGCTGATATTAAGCAAGTAGAGTGTCACCATCCTTATTCATTGACCTATCTTTGAAATTGTATTTCTGGTCGCCGGTATATATTATCAGTTCAACCGTTTCCTTATTCTTTTTTTTTCATATAATACTGCCAAAATGACTCTGCTCAGCCTGATGGAAAGCTCAAGTAGAAGCCACGAGTGGTGGCCACCGTCCTCATTACCAATGTGGACAACGTAACACGGTGACCCTCACTATGGCGGCCTAGAACACACCCCATGGTAAAGGCGATAGAGGACTGCCATAGAGGCAACATCTCTTCGCAACTGCAAGGGCTCAAGGAACTCGGTGGCTTCGGGACTATCAATTATGCGGACTGCTCGAATCTGCAACCTATCGAGAGCGTCAAGCAAGTACTGCGCGGATCCATCCATCCATCCATCATTTCATAAAAAAGTAAAAAGCTCGACTTTTAGTCGCAAGTATGCAACTATTCTACATAAATATGTAATCCGCTCGTGTGCGTTACGATTATTGTACACAGAAACGTTACGTATATATCATATTCAGACCATTATCTCTATTGTACTGAACCTTGGATTTTTATGGCGCGAAATTACAGCTTCATTGTAATATATTCTAAAGAAAGATGTGTTTCTATCTATCTGTTGTAGGAAATTTCCGGTGTCGTTCGGTGCTAACCGCGGTTTTTATTGTAAATCGCGAGTAACGTCATGGAGCGAAGCTAGTCTGAAAATAGCATAGGTTACTCCCAAAGTCATCAGCTTTCTACCAGTGAAAGTTGCGTTAAAATCGGTCCAGCCGTTCTAAAGACAGAAAATTTAAAATAGCCATTTTTACGTAAGTATCGTGTATACTTTGCTAAGCATTTAGTAAAAAAACCTTTCATTTGACATACAGACACTCATATTTTATTTATTTGTATAGACAACATAAATGTATATGACGGCGCGTGATTATGTACCATAAATTACATTACTGTTAATAATGATTTATCGTAATCATAGCTCAATGTATTAGTTTGTTTTAGTCGATTCTGTAATCGATATTGAATGATGTTGAACGTATTTAAATAAGAGCGTATTATTTCCGAAAGTCTCATGTCGTAATTGCAGTCGGTCATTGTACTGCTACCGCACGGTGCACATCTGCTAGCCTATTGGCTCTTAAGTCGTTTCAATCTTGTTAATCGTTTATGATTTTGCGTTAATATGTAAGATGTTGAATTAATACGACATTGAACAACCCAAGTGTACACTTATTTTGAAAATCCTGCCGTTGCACCGCTCACGGTGTATAGCCTCAACTAATACGATACGACATATATTTGTTTGATAAAGAATGACTGAGTTTGCCAATGGACTACTGCATCTCAATATTCAAGAAAAGCATTGTCACTGTTTACTCCTCGTCCCTAAGAATCAAGTGAATATGAGAATCCTGTCATCAGTCATTATCATCATCAACGGTCTTCAATAATAATCTATTGTTCAGGCCTTTCCTTAGATAAGTTGATTTGCCCTACTATATATCGCTGGTCAGACGGATTGGTTTCAAGTGTGGAGGAACGGGAATCGTGTTCCTCAAACACAAAGGGAGATTCCTCCGACCAGGCGAGGTAATCGTGCCTGGCGGGCTACTGCCCAACAGTTGATGTTGGGATGTTGTATATATATGCTAATCGGCCCGAGAATGTCTCTTTCGCGATTCAGGATTAGTAGTTACTCCGTATAGCCATCATTCCGTGTTTTCTTAGTAGTTCAGTGTTTCTTCGCTAGATGGTGCTGTCGTATGTTTTCGTTGCACTGTATGTGGAAGTCGCAACATCAAGTACTCCTTTTCTTTGCAGTGCTGTTATTCTGCGTAGTTTGCTTCTTTAGTCGCCTCTTACGTCTTCTTAATTCTTCACTACTTGGATGATATGGTAGCCTAGAAATACTGGTACTACAGTACTGCAAGATATTATTACTTTATGCTATTTTCTATAAAACATGGTACACGTCCGATGTTCGTCTATTTTAGTTGGTTTCTCGTATAGCAAACATATTGTACTATCTTGATCGTGGCTATAAAAAGATCAATCTAGCAGGTTGTAACTTATTCTGTGGCCTTGTTGCTGTCTATATTCTTCTTCTTAGCCCTATTCCCAATATTATTTGGGGTCGGCTACTAGTTCAACCGGTTTTCTGAATATCAGTTTTTTCCATGGAACGACTGGCATCGGACCATCGCAACCCTGAGGGAGAACTGAAATTCGAGGGTTGAACTGGTTGTCAGTAAATTTGAGGGCACTGTCTTCCCAATAACGATTGCCGTAGATGTGCATGACAATCGAGACGGCTTTACGTGCTCTCCGAGACACGGGCGTGAATCACCACTAAACTTCCATACTTCGGGCTGCTATTAGGAATTTCCTAAGAAAAACCTAAAAACACTTTTTGGCCCGACCCGGGATTTGAACCCGAGACCTCTTGATTAGCAGTCGCATAACTATCCAGTAGACCAACGAGGCAGTTTATATGACATTACGAATCTCTCTGGTCCTCATTTCTAGAGATATGCTCTAGAACAATATCATTAAGAATCACATCATCACCATTACCAGCCTTTAATAGACCTCTGCTGAACATAAGGCTCTTCTACCAAAGAGATTTTGTTCTACTATACTTCTTCTTCCTGCGGTGCCTCACCACTACTGGAATTTGGCCTTCAGCTCCGCATATGTCTTCTAGTCCCTCGCCAGACGAAACAGTTCCTCTACGTTGGCGATACCGGTCCATTGTCTAACGTTACGAAGCCAAGACATTTTCCTTCTTCCGACGCGTCTTTTCCCCTCAATTTTTCGCATCATTATAGTCTGGAGAAGATGGTAACGCTCATGTCATAATACATGTCCCAGATAGGCTACTTTTACCTTTATACGAACCAAAAATAATACCAACTAACTCGTATTACATATTCAAGCTTAATTTTTTTGCGCTGAGAACGAATATAGCCCACGTATATTTTAGTTTGATTCGCGTCCGTCGGACCACATAGGATGTTAAATAATTCAATGTTTTATTCTGAGCTAAAAGGTTTTTCCATTATTAGTTTTCAAATACTAATCGACTCTTTAGGTTTAAATTAAATGAGATCAAATGTAGCAGTATTTTTAACTGGATTCTTTTGTTGTGGTAGGTTTCGTGAATTCATTGTAATTAATTTTTGAATTCACATACTGCTAGTGTTTTTATCTTGAATGAGCCAGCCAAAGTGACTCTGCTCTGCCTGATGGACAGCATGAGCAGTATCCAAGATTGTTGGTAACCTTCCTCATTGTTAGTGCACATAATTCAGCTTGGTAACCCACACTATGGCGGCCCAGCGAGATGCTTTAAAATTATAGATTCTCCGGTCTTATACTCACCAGCGAAATATGAAAGACAGCTTTCGTGGCTGGCTTTCTATGCAAGGGTAGTACCGACTCGGTGAAGACGTCCCATTTGTGTGTCCTATTTTTTTATCCAAGTGTAGAAAACACTTAAAATTGTTGAACAGGTAAAAAATTTTTAGTGTGTACTGTCGTACTTATAAAAGGTTATTTTGAACTGAAAATACGTACGTTTTAATGTTTTTATATTGTTGAGAATAATATATTTTTTTCTCGAGAATGGTCTTGGAATAAATTTAGTTTGGGAAAAATATTTAGTTTTGGAATAAATAAGTTTTAGTCCAGCTAACGACAGTGGCCTTAGGTGATTGGAAAAAATCACCGAGGGTAAGCAACGATGGCGCGGTCAGTACCTAGATGGGTGACCGTTTGTGACACAAATGTTATGAGCGTTTCTTTTATTCAGAGCTTACGTTAAGCAGTTGGTCCCGGTTATATAAGCTATCTGTCGTGAAGCATAGTTAGATGCCTTCAGGTGGCTTAAAAACATCCAACGACAAGAGTACGTAGTCTTGCCAGTCTCCAACATGTACTCAAATAGCATGGGGACGTATGGCCTTAACTCTTTTCTGAGAGGAGACCTAAACCCAGCAGTAGGACGTTATGGGACGAATGAATCTAGCTGATTACCGTTTTATTAAATTGAAACTATTTTTAAATATATCCCAAATAACAGTTCTAACTTGTACAAAAATGCACTTACATTCCAGAATACAATACGTTTCGTCCAATGAATGTATGTACCAGTCGACAAGACGGCAATAACAACAAACGCTCGCTGAAATTTACAATCTAAACGTACACACGTCAAAGGGGAACCAGTGAGGTACGAGCGATAAGCGGTAGCGATTACTTGACACAGTTTAGATTTAAAAGTGCACTGATAAACTTAAGTGTCCAGTGTTAAGTTTGTTCAGTGATTGAATTAAATATATAATAATAAATATTTTAGACCACTTACACATAACGCCATCTAGTCCCAAACTAAGCAGGGCTTGTATTATGGGTACTACGACAATGGATATAAATACATAAACATTTTTACATATTATAAAACATCTAAACTCCGAAACAATTATTTGTGGATTACAGAAACATTTGGTACGATTCGGGTATTGAACCCGAAATCACAAGCACAGCAGTTGCTCACCACACACCAACGAGGCAGTCAATATAGATCCTGTCTTATACCCGTGGTTCCGCCCACGTTTATATCAGATATCAAAGTGTTCCCATCCCGATTTTTTTTGACATCGGTATAGTGGTTTAGTCGTGAAAACGTAACAGATAAACATACTTACTTTCGAATACTGTCTGTTATGCTTTCTCCGATAAATCGCTTCACTGATTTCAATGAAATTTCTGATGAAGATACTTTGGTTCTTGAGAAACTACATAGGTCACTCTTTATCGCAATAACCGACATAGATGTGGGCGTAGCTGCGAGCTAAAGCTAGTGGGAATGTAAGCCTAAAACATTTTTAACGTGACAACGTCCTATAATTCGATGGAGCCGGCTGCACGCACGAAAAAACATGACTCATGCGGCGTTACCTCGCTCTGAGGCGTTCCATTTAAGGCTTGAAGTGCAAGCGAGAGCGCGGAATGAGGGACAAAGAGGCACAATCTTATGACGTTGTCACGTTCAACTATCGTTAGTATACCGACTTTACTGACAACCATTTTTTTGTTGTAAAATGACGACTCTCGCATTAGGAACCTATTCCTGTGACACGGGGGACTTTACAAACATACAAGGAACGGACACAAAGATCCAGACTCCGAATATTAATTTGAGGATCACACAAAGTGTTATCCCATGTATATTTGAACCCACAACACTTGGCGCAGTAGGGAGCAGCGTGATGTCCACTAACCGTTTTACGTTCAAAAAGAAGGTACATGATCTCCTTCTCAACGAAATGGCAGATTGTTTAAAATTGATAGTTGTATTAATGTGTATATGTATTTTTTTGTATGTATATGTGTGTGTAGTATTTTTCACTAGTTATCTGTGCACCTCCCTACAAGATTTCTTCACCACCCTAAGGTTGACTGGTAGAGAATACCTTGGGCATTAAGACCGCCGTTTTTCAAAGTGCATAAAGAAATAAATAAACTACTAAACCAACCGTGCAGTGTATTGGTATTTCAGAAAAAAAAATGTGAATAAACCAGCTCTACTTTTATAATTTAAACATCGATACAATACTGTCGCGTATGCAAATTTCAACCCTCTGGGGTACAACTTCAATTTGTCAGAACCGACCTCCACTTCGTATTTTTAACCCTGTTCTTTAGCAATCACGAAAAATATCTATCGCGATAATTGAATTCTGAAAACAATTTGTTTTACTGGAATAGAGTTTAGAAATTTAGAATTTTAACGATGCTTTTTTTTAACTTTCAAAAGGTAAGGGGAAAAAATTGCAGCATTATTCTATATTTTTTTTAAGTATGGCCGTAACCATCTCCTGAGAGGAGAGCCGAACCCGGCAATAGGACATTATAGATTTGATATTTTTTATGACAGCTATTCTGTGATACTTATGTAATGATTCAATTGAAATAAAACTTTGGCTTTACAGAAAACAGGTATCAAACAATTATATTTTACCTTGTTGCAGTCACTTTGATCGTTTGGAAGAAATAGAGACTAAATGTTCATAATTAGTCGTTAGTCTGTCATAACCCATATTTTCATTTCTCATTTAAAAAGACAACTCCCGCATTAGGAATATATATTCCTGTGTCGCGGGGGACTTTACAAACATACATGAAACGGACACAAAGAACACCCAGACTCAGAACAACAAATTGTGAATAGCACAAAGTGTTGTCCTACGTGGGATTTGAACCCACGACACTTGGCATAGTAGGAAGCGGCGTGGCGACCGCTTAAGCCACTAGGCCAACCGTGCAGTCTATTCTACCTTAATTTCATACCAAACCTTATTACAAAAATAAAATATAAATATTTTCGAAAATACTTATTTCCCGTGAAACAAATAAGATTACTTTGGAGTTCTACTAAACTAGACGCCAAAGGAACTATCAAAACAGTTTTACGTGAATCAACATGAACGGGCAAATCGAACAACAGTTTTTGACGCCCTTATGTTGAAAATGGAACTGAAAAACAAAGTGTAATCCATTGGACTGGAAATAATTTGTCTAGTTTCGAAATGAAACAATCCGGTCATTGTTTTATTGAACTTTGGAGCACAAAGCGGTTTCAATAATTTTTCTTATTTCTCGAACAGGCTGACCGCAAATTTGATGAAGAAAAAGTTTTCGTTAGATATTCAATCGTTTTATTTACTTTATTGAACGATGCATAAAATTCTAGTTTTCACGGCTTTAACACGAAGTTCAAAAACTAATGCACTAATGCAGGTTTTTGTTTCTATAAAGAATTATTATAGAAACAAAAACCCGACTGCATGCAATGAACTGGAATGAGAATTTACAAAATATCAGAATGTCTATATAAAATTGGACTTACTAATGCATTGTTTTGTGAGCTAACTAAACACTTTATGGTGCGGCATACAGTAACAAACTTAATTTTGGCCGATTTTTTTTCCCAAAGGTAACAAAGTGTTGTTTGTTTGTAAAATGAAGTGTTTGGTAAGTTCGCTTTTAGTAACTAACATGTTTATGTAATGTTTCTTAATTACAATAGTTCGTTTAGGTGATCTAGTAAAAAAACATATCTAAAACATCACTAAACATAATTTTCTTAGAACCAGAGAAGCAGAGTCATTATTTCATTAGTTCTCGAATTAACAGGAATGCATCCTCTTTAGGATCATTATCATCAGCCCATCGCAGTCCACTACTGGACATAGGCCTCTCCCATTACACACCACTTTCATCGATTTTGGTCTTCTCGCATCCAGCTCCTGCCAGCCATCTGGTCTGTGGGCGTCCTACACTACGTTACTCCTCTTTAAGATGAATTCCTGTTATTACAGATGACCAATGACTATTTAGGAAGAGCAACGCTGATTTTAGCATGAACGGGACGGCTCGATCAGGGAGGGTAATACCCTCTCACAGAAGACCTATCTAAAACGCCAGCATAAATGATCTGTCGTGTTTCGTATGTGATGTGGTAATTATGCAGTTCGATTCTCTTCTTGGCATCTGGCATCCACATCACTCTACTCATTTAAAAAACCAGTACAATATATACTCGTAATAAAGAAATCGAAGTTCCTTATTCTTCCTAGCCTTATTCCCCATATTATTTGGGGTCGACTACTAGTTCAACCGGTTTTACCTGAATATCAGTTTTTCTACGGAGCGACTAGCATCGGACCTTTGCAACCCAAAAGGGAGAACTGAAATTCGAATTTGAGGGCACTGTCTTCCCAATAACGATTGCCATAGATGTCCATGACAATCGGGACCACTTTACGTGCTCTGCGAGGCACGTTTTCATCTCTTTCCAATCTCAACTCCAAACTTTCAAACTCCGAGCTGCTACTAGGAATTTACTAAGAAAAACCCAAAAACACTTTTTGGCCCGACCCAGGATTTGAACCCGAGACTATCCACTAGACTAAGCGGCAGTTAACAAGAAGTAAATGATAAATATATACTTGACTAACCTTTCCATGGTGTGTGGAGTTATCATGATATTGGTCAATTATCTCCGGATCTTCTGTAGATATGTCATGACCATGTCTATGAGCACCTAGGTGCGGTACCTGAAAAGAAGAAATGAAATTAAGATATCACGTTTTAAATTCCAAGTTTTGGAAATTTCTCCTAACTGTCCAAGGTATTATAAGTACAACTTCATTATTTATGTTGATTTTTTTTCTTCATTATTTATTTATAGTTTTCATACCATACATCATAGTGCACTATATCTGGTATGAAGTCCTGCGGTGTTGGAGGCTATGTTAAACAAAATATATGTTATATATAAAATTCTCGTGTCACAATGTTCGTTCCCATACTCCTCCGAAACGGCTTGACCGATCTTTATGAAATTTTATAAGCATATTCAGTAGGTCTGAGAATAGGCCAACGTCTATTTTTCATACTCATAGGGCGCGAGCGGAGCCGCGGGCATTAGCTAGTAATTATGTATGTTTAAATGTGTATCAAAAACAAACTTATACATAGAAGGTAGTAGAGCCACGCTAATTTCAGCACGAATGAACAGGCTTAACCGGGGTAGTACTACCCTCACACACAAGACCATCTTAATAATGACAGCATTCTTGCTGTCGTATTTCGTTGGTGAGTGTGAGACCGGAGGACTAATGATGCAGTAGCATCTTAATAGGCCGCCGTAGTGAGGGTCACCATGTTGCATAGTCTGCATTCACAATGAGGATAGTGACCCCTACTCCTGGATTCAGTGCCTGTCAGGCCACGCATAGAATATGCTTCCGTTGTCACTCATAAAGGCACGTGGATTTAAAATCGTGTCCAATAGATTTGTTAGGTTTAATTATTAATTTGTTATTTTGTACGAAGTTTTGCAAATAAGCGTATTTTGGAAGTCAGGCCTCTATAACTCCTGAACTAATAAAGTTGCTACCCCATTATAGTTTCCCTTTAAAGTTCATCATATGAATAACCTTCATGTTTTTTTTTTCAGATTTATTGAGACCGCCATTTAAGTTTTAGAGGCTCCCCTGGTGAGGCGGAAGCCCTGGTTTTGAAAAAATAATCCCTTTGAAGTAGAATAACTCGCAAATGGATACCCAAATCAAAAAATTGCCTTAGCAACCTTTAAATGTTTTTGAAAGACCTATCTAACAAAACCCTACATGATGGGGTAGACGCGTGAAAAAAAAACATCCCCTCTTTACGAGTAGGGGAGGTACCTCAAATAAGAATAATTTTCATGATTTTATTACAGCAGTTTGTTTACATTATAGATACACATATTTATGCAAAGTTTCATATTTCTAGCAACAACCGTTTGGGCGGTAGGTTGAAGACGGACGGCCGGACATGACGAATCTATAAGGGTTCCGAATGACGGTTCATGATCTACGGCACCCTAAAAAAACCTATTACACATCAGAACGAGACGTGTCTTCATATTTAAGAATATTTCTTCGTGAAATCCGTATCTTTGAAAGAAAAGCAATACCAAGTTTTGTTTCCAATGTATTCTATCGATACATCGATGAAAATGTAATAATTTTAACAAAAAGAAACCGACTTCAAAGAAAAAGCGGCCAAGTGCGAGTCGGACTCGCCCATGAAGGGTTCCGTATCAGCAAGTAACATCATATAAAAGTTCTTGTGTGCGTTGTAACTTTCATCGATGTTTATAGACTAGTGTATTGATTGGATGAAAGGTAAATTGCGTGTTACGATTTATGAGATCTCGTTCAAACCAATTTTCGTTGGTAGTTTGCATGGTAATGTACAACATATATTTTTTTTAGTTTTATCACTCTCTTATTTTAAAAGTTAGAGGGGGGGGGACACACATTTTTCCACTTTGGAAGTGTCTCTCGCGCAAAGTATTCAGTTTAGAAAAAAATGATATTAGAAACCTCAACATCATTTTTGAACACCTATCCATAGATACCCCACACGTGTAGGTTTGATGCAAAAAAATTTTTTGAGTTTCACTTCCAAGTATGGGGACCCCCAAAATGTATTGTTTTTTTTCTATTTTTATGTAAAAATCTTAATGCGGTTCACAGAATACATCGACTGACCAAATTTCAACAGTATAGCTCTTATAGTTTCGGAAATAATTGGCTGTGACATACGGACGGACAGACAGACAGACAGACTTGACGAATCTATAAGGGTTCCGTTTTTTGCCATTTGGCTACGGAACCCTAAAAAACTATTCCGAGAACCCAAATCGAGACAATTCCCTCGATTTCCTTGGGATCCCATCATTAGATCCCGATATGGTAACAATGGAACCACTTGTAAGCTACGCCAATTCCTATGCAAAAATAATTTTTGAAATCGGTTCTTAAACGACGAAGTTATCGCTGAACATACATAAGAAAAAAAAAGATTCCAACGAATTGAGAACCTCCTCCTTTTTTTTGAAGCCGGTTAGAAAGTACTTGTTACAATGTTCACTCATGCAGGTTTGAATCGATTAGTATCTATCGAATCGGGACATCTTGATACGATGGATCGATTTTCTATTTGGTTGGAGAACGTAACATAAATTGAATAGTGTATACCATATTTTTGAGGCTAACTTTTATCAGGGATTTTCTGATCCTAAAAGAGCGAATTTTGATTGAAAAAAAGTAGTATATGGACGATTGTAAATAAAACTCGTTTATTAAGTTAAGATGTTAAACTAGAGTGTTATACTACTTCTGTATCATCATCATCATCAGCCGGTCCACGGCTGGACATATACTCGTATATAGGCCTCTCCCATTACACACAACTTTGGTTGACATTGCTCGTATATCTAAAGCAATTTATATTATATTTCAGTTAGAAAATTATTGAAGAAATTAGTTAATCATTTTTGGCTACTAACTGGAACTACGAGAGGTTTATAAAGAATAAGAAACATAGTTTTTTGTAAGTAAAAAAAACATTTGTTCCGACCCGGAAATCGATACAGCAATCGCATTTGCTGCCACTGCGCTTCCAAGATAGTCAGTTATTGTTATCCTGTTAAAATTAACAATTACCCGACGCTGTAATCGGTATATCACCACTTTTTAGGGTTCCGTAGCCAAATGGCAAAAAACGGAACCCTTATAAATTCGTCATGTCTGTCTGTCTGTCTGTCTGTCCGTCCGTCCGTCCGTATGTCACAGCCACTTTTTATTGTTTCACTTTTTTTATAAAGGCAACTCCCGCATTAGGAATATAAATCCTGTGTCGCGGGGGACTTTACAAACTTACATGAAACGGACACAAAATACACAATTTGTGAAACACACAGAGAGTTGTCGCATATGGGATTTGAACCCACGACACTTGGCGAAGTAGAAAGCGGTGTGGCGATCGCTTAAACTAGGCCAACCGTGCTGTCATTATTTTTATTTATTTATTTTGTAATTATTTTTTGGATTCATTAATATCATATGACCTCACCAGTACTTATTTTAATTTATTTTATTTATTTCAAACACATTATATTTATTTTAAACACCTTAAATGTAACCTTATAGAAAACCCACGCATATTTTTTTATGGTAGTGACGTAATAGTAGGCAAAAGTGACTCGGTCGTAGGGCCTATATATATCCACAAATATATAAATAAACAAGAAGTATCGAAATGTGGTTGAAATACAGTTCAGGGGTCGGATGATTTAATGTACCGGAAGGCTCAGTGAACCGACAAATGTCTCGACCCGATAATACGTCAAACTATAATTAAATTACTTTTTTTTCGCAACAACTCTGAATAATGTCAAACTGGGTACGTTCAAGATCAGCTACTGAGTAAAAAATATATCAAAATATATAACAAGCTGCCAAATACCGCGTGACAAGCATTAAAGCATATTACACACTACAATATTACCAAGGTAGTTTTCAAGTTAATAGAGCTACACTGATTTCAGCACGAATGGACCGGCTTGACCTGGGTAGTACTACCCTCACACAGAAGACCAACTTAAAATGACAACATTCTTGGTGTCGTCTTTCGTTGGTGAGTGTGAGACAGTAGGCCTAATGATTCAGGAGCATCTTAATAGGCCGCCATAGCAGGCTATACCCCAGAGCTCATGGCATTGTTGCATTGTCATCAATCGCAATGAATATGGTGACCTCTTGCTGTGTCCCTGACCCTCAAAAGGGGAATCGGGGTTCCCATTAAGCAGGGGGCCATCTGCGAGCCGTAGGTAGATTGAGGCTTAGTAGAGGTAGGCTTGAGGTACGTCGGTGGTCCATGGATGACCTTTCTAGGGTACAGCTCGTTCCCCAGCTATAGCTGTGACGGTGTGCAGTTTTGGTCGGTCCGAGTCCGACATAACCATCAATTCCGTATCCGAGGGGATTATCGCAGAGACAAAAAAGTGGCAGAAGTAGACCTACCCCAAGTCTCTCCAAATCCAAGTGTTTTGTTATCCTCGGAAACTTATATTACCAATTAAAAAATAATTCTAAAAGTTGATGAAAGATTTCGAAATTATTTCAAGATGATAGCAAATAATGAAACAAGTAAGCAGTAGGTACAATTAATTGAATCGTACCTCAAGTTTCAAGAGTTATTGCTCTTCAGTTAACAATAGGCAGCATTGTGTTACACATCGGGTTGTTCTCTCATGGAGAGAATTAATTTCACTGAGGTTTCGCTGTGTATTTCGCTGTGGTTGTGTATGTCACTGTACTTATAATTAGTGTGTGTTGCGGTTCCGGAATTCATTCTGATATTATTGTGGAACTTTCTTGTGGGTGTGGTACAAATTAATATTAGCGTCAACCTACATGTATGTATGAAAATTTCGCTAAAACTAAGACAATGACGACTGTTTTTGCTTCATAGTTGGCATTTAAATGAAATGAAAGATGCTTTTTGCTTTGATTGTAACTGTCCGAGATGGAGAATATGTATGTCAGCTAATAAACTTTACTGTAATACAATTTTATTATTACACGCTTTTTATGACCCACTTTGACCCACTTTAAACGGCCAGATTTCGTTCAAACTTTGTAGATTTATTGAGGACCAATGACAATGTACTAATTTAAAAAAAAAACTAAAAACAAATAGCAAAGCATGGGGTGCTTTCTGAAAATATTTCAAAAACGTCGCCCCACGCTTTATTACATTAAAATTATTTTCTACTTTTTAGTTTAAAAGCGTGTTTGTTTAGTTTTCTAAAACATCTTTTTTTGGTTTTGCTCTTTTAAAGGTAACCTACCATCCGTCTACTAGAGTTCGCAAAATGTAATATCAGTTCGTGTTATTTATAAACTGGTCAATACATTTTAGTTTGGTTAAAATTTTGTCATATGGGAGGTTACTGCACCGATATTCTCTAAGATTTTAGAAAAAAATTATTTATATGGTTGTCTTTAAGCTTCTTGCCTCTGCACCGAACTACTAGGTACTCTTACTACCAGTATCCTCGCATGACTAGGGGCAGCGACAATGTAATAACTTTATTGGCTTATTACTTTTATTTAACATCTTTCTTCTAACCACCAAAATTTACTAAAACGCTTTAAAAATTGTTTTTTTTTTCAAATTTTTTTTCTGTAAACGGGACTTATTTGCGATAAAATTTAAAAGGTTACAATAACTTCTACTTTCCGACGTTTCGAACGGGTTATACAGTGAAGTGTTTTTTTCTCAATACCTAGATACAAAATGGACCGTACGAGAATCCTAAAAGCGAAATATAGATGCTCTGGAGATGTGGTGCTATAGGAAGATGCTCGGGATATCATGGACGGAATTCCGCACCAACGTGTCCATACTCCTGGAGCTCGGCATCACGCAGCGTCTGTCAGCCGTAGTAAATTCGCGAATTCTGCAATTCTTTGGGCATGTCTCCAGACGGGATGGCGACTCCATAGAGCAACTGGTAATACAGGGAAAGGTGGAAGGAACCAGATCGCGCGGCAGGGCCCTGGACTGACCAAGTGAAGTCCGCAGTGGGTAACCGTGTGTCTGACTGCGCGAGACAAGCTGCCGATAGACAGCGATGGCGTGAAATCGTCCGGACGGCTGTGTCTGCCTCTGCCAATGACGTGGATACCTCAACGTGACCACGACTGCTCTGCCAAGAGCGAAACGATTGAGAAGAAGGAGATACAAAATGTTGATTTAAATAAAAGATAATTCTTAAGAGTAACCATATCCCAATTTGTTATACACTTCTACGTCAAAAATGTTGGTTTATTTAGGTTATCTGTCTCGACCCATTTGTATTCACAGAGCAATTTACTTTAATAGAAGTCAATACTTTATATACAAGTTATCATATTTCAAATAAATGAGATTTCCTTTTTGGTTTTTAAATAAATTGTGTTTCCAAAGTTACTTTAAGTAAAGTTAGCTAACGGGAAGCAGGTGTATCCCAGAAAGGATAGTCCTGGAATCCCGACGTACCTTAGGCCATCTAACATTTTCTCGACCTGAGTGCGCGCGCTATCACGCCTAACAGATGGCCTCACCTGTCACCCCTAGGCTAGCGCTTATGGAAGACGGAGATCGTTCTGTGACCTCCGGCACCTGAGGCGTCTACGGTACTGGGTCTGAGAACTCTCCTGGGGCTCCTGGACTGATGGAAACCTCTCACGGTCTCGCTTCACTATTTCCATATTATTATATAATATTCCATATTCTAATATCTTAATTATTAACAGAATACATTATATTTTTTTATGTAAGCTAAAACTAAACGGTTCAGATTTTCCTTCCTATGCCGATTTGTCAAAAACTGCAAGTATTCTATGGTACCAAGAATTTAATAAAACAATGCGAATTCAAATAATTTTATCGTCGAATAAAAACTAGATTTATGCTAAATGCAAGCTCGAAATACTGATAGCATCCATTAGGGCCACCGCAGACTAGCTACTTTTAGCATCGGCGATCGGCAACTAGTTGCTTTTTAGAAGCTAAATACGGCGACCGAACGCTCTACACCGCACACTTAAAAACGCCTAACGCGGCGATCGAGTCGCTTTTTAGAAGCGCGACACAGCAGCTGAATGCTACTCTCCGCACTATTTCAGATGCCGGTAGCAGCGACTTGGCATCTGAGCAGTCGCTAAAACGCGCGTTTCTGATACCGCGATCGAACGCAGGAAGTCGCTAAAACGCGATGCAGCATCGATGCAGTCGCCAAATCGCCGATCGCCGATGCTAAAAGTAGCTAGTCTGCGGTGGCCCTTAGAGTAATGATACGTTTCCATTCCATTATAAATGTAACGAGTATGATACCAAGTAGTAATGTCAGGTATCGATACACATCGGCACTTCGTATTAATTGGGATCGATCCTTTAATATCGATGTAAGATGATACCACGAATATATTGGGATCATTTTAGGGATCTTATATTAGCAAGCGTATATTAGGGCCACCACAGACTAGCTACGTTTAGCATCGGCGATCGGCGATTTGGCGACTGCATCGATGCTGCATCGCGTTTTAGCGACTTCCTGCGTTCGTTCGCGGTATCGGAAACGCGCGTTTTAGCGACTGCTCTGATGCCAAATCGATGCTACCGGCATCCAAATGTGTGCGGAGAGTAGCGTTCAGCCGTTGTGTCGCGGTTCTAAAAAGCGACTCAATCTCCGCGTTTGGCGTTTTTAAGTGTGCGGTGTAGAGCGTTCGGTCGCCGTATTTAGCTTCTAAAAAGCGACTAGTTGCCGATCGCCGATGCTAAAAGTAGCTAGTCTGCGGTGGCCCTTATTTGTATGGAGTACTATAGCATCGAAATTTCTGAATTATTATGTAATTTTAACAGAAGTGAGAATTTAAATATTTCTGCACGTCAAGTTTTTGATGATATGATGCCGTAGAACAGAGATCGTATGGACTAAAACTTCGTCGCTGAAAATATTAACACAAAAGGCGGGTTCGTACCTTAGTGATGATCCTATCTATTAGACTGCCTCGTTGGTTTGATGGTTAGCGTATGCGACTGCTGATCAAGAGATTTTGGCTTCCATTCCCGAGTCGGACCAAATGTTTGTGTGATCCGCAAATATTTGTTTCGGAGTTTGGGAGTTTTTTGTAATAATATGTCTGTATTTACAAAAACAGTATTTTTATGTTGTGTTAGGTTTAGTTTGGGACTAGATGGCGTTAAGTAAGATATCCGAAATACTTATTGTATTTGTTGATTGAACAAACATGTACTTCCTACACATATACATATAATTTTAACAAAAAGGAACCGACTTCAATGAAAAACTATTCCGAGTACCCAAATTGCCCAACCCAATATTTGAGGAGTTCCCTCGATTTCCTTGGGATCTTATCATCAGATCTCGATATGGTGACTATGGGACCACCTGTAAGCTACGCCCATTCCAATGCAAAAAGAATTTTTGAAATCGGTTCATAAACGACGAAATTATCGCTGAACATACATAAAAAAAAAAAAAAAAAAAAAAAAGATTCCGACGAATTGAGAACCTCCTCCTTTTTTTTGAAGTCGGTTAAAAACTATACTAAAACAAATTATCTTTGAAAATAAATGTGTTAGGTTACCATAGAAACAGTTCTTTAGCAACGAACATAGTTACCAAATATTTATTCAATAACGCCAAAACGCTTCAAAGCTTGGGCATTTCACTGAGATAAAAAAAGTTAAGAGCCAAAAAATGGTTATTCTCTTAGTAAAAAGGGGAGATGAGAATCAATTTCTCTACGAAACTGACGTGGAGAAAGAAGTAGATGAAGTGGTGAAGGATATAACGGCGATTTTCAATGGAAGACTAAAAGTGACTCGCATATGTTACGAATTTGAAGAACTTTGGAAGCACGGAACGTTCTTACCACCGGAGATGCAGGGCTTGAATGAAGACCAGGTAAGGATTGCTTCTATCAATACATTATTTGAACTTATAAGTTGATATGAGCAGATGAATCACTCGGTGATAAATACCTATGAACATCTGCAAGTTAGAGCCACAGAAGCGTTGCCGCATTTCGGATTGTTTCCTAAAGAATCAGAAGAAGAAGATAGATAGATAGAAGATAGATAGATAGTGCTAGCTTCAATAACTACATTTATTCGCTAAAAGTACCGAAGATTTTGTTTAACACCATATTTCTGTGAGGCTATTTATAAATAGATTATCAGAGCATAGATGTTATAAGGACTATTCAATTAACCATCCTATCGCCGTCTACTGCTAAAGAAATATCTTTTCATAGGAGTCCCAACTACCCCGGCAATGGACAGTCCACATTAAGACACCTAAATAAAAAAAAAATTGACACTACATCAGTTTTATTGGAAGAATGAAAAAGATTAAAATTTAAAGTAAAAGGCTGACTAAGCTAAATTAATAGGGTAAAAGCCAGATAGTTGCCCCACTTTTCGAAAAAGCTTAATTTTTCAAAAATATGAACTTGCTGAAAATTATTTAGCATGTATCTCAAAACATAGACCCTTTATCTACTATAATAGCCTATTTTTGTATTCATAATTAACACTGGTTTTGTATAAATATCGTTTTATTTCACCTCCTAGAAAAGGGATAGTTGCCTACTATGGCGGATAGTAGCCTAGCGTAGAAAATGCTTCGGGGGATACTTGCCCCGTGCGGGGATGGGTATACCTAAAATATACCTTGAGTTAGTAGTTGCTGGTTACTTGTTTCGTAACGTCTTCTTAAGGTTCGAGAGGATATTCCGTAGGTTCGAGAAATTTCATTAATACCTTTTTTTAGGGTTCCGAAGTTTATGACTCGGAACCCTTATAGATTCGTCATGTCCGTCTGTCCGTCCGTCCGTCCGTCCTCGAATTACCGTCCAAACGATAAGTGCTAGAAAGATGAAACTTTACATTAATATGTGTTGTAAGTACGTCGACAAAGTGCTACAATAAAAATATGAAAAATATTTTTATTTGGGGTACCACCCTACACGTAAAGTGAGGATGATATTTTTTTCTCGCGGCTACCTAATAGTGTGGGGTATCATTATATAGGTCTTTTAAAAAAAAATAAGGGTTTCTAAGGCGATTTTTTGATTTAGGTATTCGTTTGCGACATATTCTACTTTAAAGGGCACTTTTTGTAAAAATAGGGCGTCTCCCGCCCGAGGGGGGGGGACACTGGTTTTAGCTGCCGGCTGGCTCAAAAAATTCGTGATGGTGGTCCATATAATGAACTTTGAAGGAAAACTATAACTAAAACGTCATACAACATTAAAGCATTAATACGTAAATATAACAATTATCTATTGGAACGATTTTAAATCAATGATGGGTGACTGAGGAACCCTTTTTGTGCGTGGCCTGACACGCACTTGGCCGTTTTTTTTTTCTCAATTCTTCCAAGGCAAGTATTAAGCTATCTTCTGTCCAGTTGATGTTGCGCGGCACCACGCCTGGTTTTCGCCTATATTTACGAGGCATTTTGCTTATCTAGAATAAATAAATAAAACAGTTAAGTAGATATTTATTTTAATTACAACAAGTTAGAGTCGCAATACATTCGAAAAAACACCAAAAAAATTAAATTCGTCTTTACTTGTTTGAAAATGTTATGTCTCTGTAGGGGCAACTATCCGCGAAAGAAAGTAAGGCGACTATCCTTTTTGACGTGGATACTTGCCCTTTTTATTTATTAAATAAATAATAATTATTTTGCAGTAAAACTTAATAAACAATGTTATATATGCTCTAATACATGCAAAAAAACAAAAAGTTAACTGAAACGACGATCGACAAGAAAATATTCAATTAAATTACCTACCAAAATAAATATAACGCCCGTCAAAGTTCCGCCGCGGAAGATATTTGCTTTCACGGACAAAACGCGTGCGCCTATTCCGATGGCTTATGCGTCATTATGGTCTGCTGGGGGTCACTACTCATTTTAGTAAAGAGCTAACACTAACTTATATTCATAACATACTGTATTGAAAACCGGGGTATGTATCCGGCTTTTACCCTACTCGTAGGTAAGGTACCTACTCAAATAGGGGGCGGGGTTGTTATAAAATCGCATTACAGATCAACACTTGAAAACATAAACAATTGTATAAAATGACAACAAATTTTTATTCACAATTTTTTAAAGTTGAAATTGTAATAATGTCTGAGAACCTACTTACTAAGTAGCTAGGTACATACTACTGTTTAAAATATTAATTTAATTTAATTAGACTTTTCATTTAATTGAAAATCCAACTCCCGTATTAGGAATATATTCCTGTGTCGCCGGAGACTTTAAAAACATACAAGAAAACGTACACAAAAATACCCAAACTCAGAATAACAATTTGACACAGTGTTATTACGTGTAGGATTGGAACCCACAACACTTGGCGTAGTAGGAAGTGGCGTGGTGACCGCTTAAACCACTAAGCCAACCGTGCAGTTTTTTACTGTAATATTTTTATCTTAATACCTAAAACCCAGTAACATTTGTGGGTTTTTAAATTGTTCCCAACAGTACTTGCGTCTTAAATATTTATTTAAACTTATCCTGGGTATTTATGTCATTCCAGATCAAAGAGTTAAAACTTGAAGATCCTTGGGCCAAACGCTGTGCTCCACCAAACCACGAATTCTGCAAAGATGATATGGGACGTCGTTGTGGTCTTGCTCCTCCACCAAACATGCAAGAGATGATGAAAAAAGCTTCTGAAGATGCTAAAGAATTCATTAGTAAGAAGCATGTAAGTAGTTTAGAATCGAATCAAAAATTCAATCATCTTTAATCTGTCCTGGGTTGTCGAAACATTTACTGTTTGGGAGATTTGGGATTTGGGGTGTAGATTAGACAATTAAGTATTGAAAGTAATTATGATTATAGTTGAGTGAATGAAAGCTTATTCACATAATTTCAAGTCAATTTAACATCTTGTGGAATTTAAATAATACAACTCGAACAGTGAGATTACAATTTTAAAACACTGGGTGTAATTTCAAATTTAAAACTGTACATACATGTACTTTCTGCATAATGCTAATATTCAAAAGCAATACAGTCACCAGATTTAACACATTGAAGCCCGTTTTAGACTTTAATATCAATCAGGTGTTCACTACTAAAGATAAAATACCAAAGGGAATCTTTAGACAATGACTGTCGAATCACACTAAAATAATACAGTTTATAGCATGTACGGATCTGTCCTAAGCCGTGCAATACTATTAACTTTCAGGTAGACCTTCGTAAATGCCTCACTCAAAAAGACGTTGCACGAGCTCTAGATGAGCTTCGAGGAGCAACCAAGATCGCTTTTCCTGGTGGGCTACCACCTCATGATCCTGTTCGCATGGAATTGGACAATGTTGAAGATTTGAGTGGAACTCATGCTTCAACTGAAGTGATAGACCCAACTAGAGCTTGCTTGTGGGCGTGTGGCAAGAAGTTTATTAGTGGCAATAAACTTAAAGATCATTTGGGTAAGTATTTTTACATGAAAGTCTTTCTACATTGCTTTTGATAAAACGATTTTTAAAATCAACCATAAATATATTTCTAGTGTTTTTCTTTTCAAATTTTCATTCAAATAAATTTTATGGATATGAATCTCTTATGAACTTATTGCATGGTTTCATTTCAAATAAGTTTAATCCATTATATGATGAACTAAAATGTAATGAATGATTTATTAATTTCGTAATATATTTAATCAATTTAATGAATCAATTCGGATAATTTTAACCTTCACTCTTTGGAAGAATATGAACTGAATACTATTTTTTAATGTAATCATGGTTTTATATAATTTGATTTCAGGTAAAAACAACAAAACTAAAGTGACCGTAAAACTCACTCCAAACTCCGAAGGTGCTCCAGGCAGAGAACCTGTTATGTCAGAAGATGAACGCAAGCAACTCATGCTGCACGCGTACAGGAAGCAAGAGGAGTGGAAGAAACTAGAGCAGGATGAAGATGATAGTTATTTGGACTCCAAATGGGCCGATGGTAAAGATCTGAAGAGACAATTCCATGGTTTGAACAATATTTCTTGGAAACCTGTTCTAAGAAAGTGAATAGCTTCTAGAAGCTTCATTTTAATTTCTTACTAACTGTCACTGTAGTTTTCATAATTTGGCTTTCATTTGTGACCTTAGGTTAGAATAAATGTGCTTTTAGTGTTTAGCTTCAAACTGACTACCCCTTTACTTCTTTCTTTAACATTGACAACTTTGTAATAAAGTTAAACGAAGTTCCTTTTACTATTTAACCTACACATACACATGGAAAACTTACAGAAATAGAACCCATGTTAAATAGTGAAGCAACGATTTCAGATAGCTAATTAATTATAGATTTAAATGAACTAGACAGACTACTCCGTATCAACCATTAATACTGAATATACGAAGACGGTAAAATGTGGTGGAATTATAAAACTACTGTTTTAAATTATGCTATTAAACTTTCATACGATGTTAAATTATATCGTTGAAGTACGATATCGATCGATTTATGCTGTTTTAAATTAATTGTGGTTAATATTGACTTTTCTTCAATGATATCCTATTCTGTGTGTATTATTATTTTACAGGTAGCTGTTAGCGTAGCTGATTTTTTTCTAGTCCTTATAACATTCATTATGTTTCTTATATCTTGTGCTATGTTATTTATCTAAGCATTCAATACATGTCTTTTAATTCAAAATTGTTGGTTTTATTTGTATTTTTGTGAAATATGCTATGCAAACTATCTGTGAGAGGCTTTACAAATAATTATGAAACGGACATAGACGAAGAACACCCAGAGTCAGAACATTAACTTGTAAACCAGCCTAATAGAAAGTGGCATTGCCACCACTACATTCAGATTTATTCCAAAAAGTTGCTTAGTATCTGTCTCTGTATGCTGTACATGTCTGCTGATGTTATAAAGTTGAAGAATTTGTTTGATATTTTGCACTTGTCTCAGATAATACTAGTTACATTTATAAATTCTTTACGTTTTACTAGATAATTACTATTCATTAGAAAAGAATTGCTTGTTGCCATAAGAAAAACATGCAAATGTAATCGATTTAGGAAGAGGCAGACGAAATTGTTCTGATCAGATAGTTCAGACAGAAAACCTGACTAGTTTTTCTTTCTAAGTCACTATAGAAATGATTTCATACTATCTAACAAATATCAAGCTTAATTCCTTATCTGAGTTATAATCCTTACAAAGCTATTACGAAAATCGGATTCCAATAATTTTCCCCGTCTATTTAGTACGTAAAGACAAACAGATTATGCATATTAGTTACCTGACGGTACAGTAATAACAAGTAAGAAATACACATATCTAGCATTCTATGAATTTTCGTTACTAATATTATAGAAGTTATACTGGAAAGATATCATCATCATCAACAACAACAACGGGAACTGGCAAGACACGTTGTGGCTACGTTAATCTTGTCGTTGAATGTTTTTAAGCCGCAAGCCTTCAACTGAAGTTTACGACTGCTATCTTATAACAACCAGGACCGACTGCTTAACTGGACCTGCGAATTACGGAAACGCTCATAACATATCATGCAATAAACGGTCACCCATTTAGTTCTGACCGTGCCGTCATTACTTGCCCTCGGAGATTGATTTCAATCACCTTCGGCAACTATGAGCGCTTCCATAAAAATACCAAAACACTGTCACATAATTCTTACGTTCATCCCATAGCCATTCCCAACTAATTATGAATACACAAAGTAATATTATTCCTTTTACTATATTAATTTCATTAACACTATCTCGTGTTCTACTTTCCTCTTTCATCGACGTGAAATCCTTTGAAACACACACACATACACATTCAGCGTCAATTACCTCAACGCATCTAGTTCTGCCGTAATTACGGCACTCATTAGTTGGGAAACAATCCCGTCTCGTGTAGAGCTGGATATTTAGAGACGAAACCACTGATGAATATAGGTATGTTTAAAAGTGAATGAATAAAATAGGTACTGATATCTACGTACATATAAATAAATATTTCGGACATCTTACACACAACGTCAACTAGTCCCAAACTAAGCAGAGCTTGTATTATGGGTACTAAACAACTAATATAAATACATAAACATACTTTTTTTTTGTAAATACATACATAATACATGGAAAAACACCCATAGTATAGTAATATATATCTATACTAATCTTTAAGTCTGAAGTGTTTGCCTTTTTGTTTGGTAAAACGCGCTATTCTCAAGAACTAATCCAATTTGAAAAGTCCATTTACCGAAGAAAGCTAATGGGAGTAGAGCACTAATGAAGAATGATTAAATATAATGTTTTTTTTTTCAGTTGAGAGCTCCGGTGCGTGCGCTGCGTAAACGGTCAGTTTTGCACAATAAATGACCAGCCCATTACCCCTTCAATCTTTTATATTTCAAAACTAATATACACTTGGTTTAAACTCCAATAGATTTTTCTTACTCAACCATTTTATGATCTGACTTTTCGCCAGCAAATTCAAGAAACATCTCTCTGCTACAGTAATTACTTACCTTGCAAATAACATATTTATAAAAGAACCCCTACTATAATAAATTCAGTTTCAAAACACCTTCATTCAGACTTCTACCAAAACACTCACTTGAAAATTCAAAGCATACAAAAGCGAGATTCACCTAAAGTGTAGTAGAGATACCAAAAACAGTACAAATATGTTTTGTTACCGGCCATTGCAGTTCAGAGGCTAAAGTTTCAAGTTAATGGGTTCTAATTTTACATTTTGTGCGCTTTTGCTGCAATGAAATTGTAGAAATATACGCGGTTGGGTAAGTGATTATTAAATTCTTCGTTAAATTCACCGGCTGAGGTATACGTATAAGATTTATATGCCAATGCTTATTTTACGGAACAGACAAAATACCTAATATAGAAACAAAAGATGTTTATATTGCGTATTAAAAGAAATGATCTGCGTAAATACTATTAATTCGTTATCTAATTCAATATATATACGTCTCATACAAACACATCGTACGGCTTGGCGTCGACTTCTGGGACAACCTGTATATACTAAAAGTTTTTTAAATGATTAAATGTTATTCTTACTTCTCATTAAATTTAAAAAAAAACCTGGAATAGCTCCTACGAATACCATGAAAGAACATAATACACTCAAAGGGCCTATAGTATGGAAAATTTTAAAACAATCTTATTTGAGTTGGTGGAGAATGCGATTACAAATAATAGCAGCGATGATGAGTTTGACGTCTTATAATACAATTATTGATGTTTTATGGAAACAAGGTAAATCAATCAAATATGTATTTAGACCAACAAGGCAGTCAAATTAAAAACAATTATCAACAACGCATACGAAAAGATTTGGGCCATACGTCTCCACACCGGCCGAGTGCGAGTTGAGGACAGGCAAGACAACGTTCATCAATCTTCAACAGCCCATAGTGTCCCACTGCTGGGATCGGGTATCCTCTTAAGAAAGGGTCATACAACCCAATGGCCGAGTGCGGGTTGGGGACATGGAGGACAACGTTGTGGCTAAGTAATCTTACAGTTGGATGTTTCTAAGCTGCCCAAAGACATTCAACTAAAGTTCACGAATATTATCCTATGCTAACAACCGGGATCGACCGCTTAACATGAACTCCAAATAGTATCACGCTACTAACATTCACCCATCCAGGTACTGACCGCACCGTCGCTGCTTACTCTCAGTATTTTTTCTAATAATCTAGGCCAAAATAGCTATGAGCGTCTCGAAGGACCAAAAAATTGAAATGTATTCAATTCCTAATAGTACTGAGTTTTATGGGCACTTGTTTTGTCCAGTGTGAAGAGTTGTTCCAATTCAAAACGAGCATAATAGTCCATTGTTCACTACTCGCATCGGAAGACTCATTGTGTAGATACAATATGTATGGATTGATGTCCATGTGCTTTTTGTCTATTGAATCACGGTTGAAAATGTATGGTACTTGATCTGAAATAAATTTATTTGTAAACTAGTTTTCGTGGTTGTTGTTGTATTTACAACAAAAGCTGCGGGTGAAGCTAATCTATAAAATTTTATGAGTAACTTCTTCTTCTTGTTTTGCTGAGATGGCAGCCAGCCGAATAATATTGGCTATTTCTGCCAATGTCAAGTATTTAATGTGTTTAATTCTAAATTCTTCAAGTCGTTGTTGTATGAAAATCGGCCAAGTGCATGTCAGGCCACGCACAGGAAAGGGTTCCTCAGTCACCCATAATGGTACGTGGATTAGAAATCGTATCCAATGGTTATTTGTAATGTTTAGCTATTAATGCCATAATTTTGTATGACGTTTTCACCAAGTATTTGTATTGACCAAGGAAGCGCATTGTAAAAGTTAAGCCTCTATAACTCCTGAAATAACAAAGTCATCTAATCCGTTATAGTTTTCCTTTAAAGTTCATTATATGGACCACTATCACGAATTTTTCCAGATTTTTTGAGACAGCCGTTTAGCTTTTAGAGGGGGGGGGGGACGCCCTGTTTTTACAAAAAAGTGACCTTTAAACTAGAATTTCTCGCAAACGGATACCTAAGTCAAAAAATCGTCTTAGCAACCCTTTATTATTTTTAAAAGACCTATTTAAAAATACCCCACACGATGGGGTAGCCGCGAGAAAAAAAAAACAACCCCACTTTACGTGTAGGGGAGGTACCCCAAATAAAAATATTTTTCATAATTTTATTGTAGCACTTTGTCGACGTAATTACAATACATATTCATGCAAAGTTTCATCTTTCTAGCACTTACTGTTGAGACAGTAAGTCGAGGACGGACGGACGGACAGACGGACATGACGAATCTATAAGGGTTCGAAGTCATAAACTTCGGAACCCTAAAAATGGGGATGAGATGAAATGGGGTGGTGGACCGTCTTTCGAAAAAACAAATAACTATCTGCCATTGAAAATCCCGAGTAAAAATCGAATAGATCGTTTGAATTTATCACAAACTCACTAAATCTAAATTGTTGGAATCTTTGGATTTACAGAAACGATTTTGAAAATTATACAACCAAGTCTGCAATTCTTGTGAGTAGCTTTGATAGAAAAAAATACCGTGATATCCAACATACACACGGTTGGAGCCGTGGGCAAAAGCTAGGTTTTGATATTTTCAACTTTTAAATATAATTTAAGCAAAATATGAAAATATTAATCAGAATTCAGAAAAAGGAAAGAAATATTACTACTACGCTCAAATTAAAAATGCTAAGATATTGGTACACCACCAACTGGCTTGTATAATCGTCAAGCTTTTACTGAATATAAATGAAGATGATTTATCACTGAAATATGGAACTTGTACCATATTACTTAGGCAAGACGTAGCTTGTATAAACGCAGGTTAGGGTGCCGACAAGTAGAATATGTCTTTCATTAGACGTCGTCTTTAACCCTTTTAGTTTTAGGGTGAAATTTGCTTAAAGTTTCAATAAGTACCAAATACATTGAAAAAAAATTGAAGTCGCAGTTTAAAAATGTCTTCATACAGTGAATTGCACTTCATAGAGAATACTTTTCTTGATGTGATGACGTCTTATAAATCGATGAACGGCTGCGTGCATGAAAAGTATAACTCATTATCATGTTCCGCCTGAGCCGAGCGTACATGCTCGGCTTAAGAGGAACTTCTTCTTCCTAGACCTTATCCCATTTACTTGGGGTCGGCCTTCCTTGTCCGCATTTTCCATTTAGCACGGTTAAGTGCATTGTCTTTATTTAAATGAGCTTCTTTCAGGTCTTTTTCAACCGTCGTCCACCAGGTGGCGAACGGTCTCCCACGTGACCGTTTTGTTTTCGGCAAGTCTAGGGCAAGCTTCACCATATGATCACCCGGGCGCCTTAGGACGTGACCGTACCATCTCAAGCGTTTCTCTTTCACCTTATCGACTATCGCGGCAACCCCAAAACTCCCTCTGATGTATTCATTACGGATCTTGTCAAGTAGTGTGACACCCGCTGACCAGCGTAACATGCGCATTTCTGCAGCGTGAAGTTTGTTAAAATGCTGTTTGTTGGTCGCCAAGCATTCTGACCCATACAGTATAGCAGGCCTAATTGCTGTCTTGTATATATGCCCTTTAACTTTCAGAGGCATTTTTCTATCACACATTACGCCTGTGAGTTGTCTCCACTTCATCCATCCAGTTGCTATTTTGTGAACAACATCATGATCAATCCTGCCGTCACCGCTCAGTATTGAGCCCAGATATTTAAATTGCGTCACCGTAGATATAGCTGTACTTCCTATTGAGAACTTGATGGAACCGGGGTCAGTGGTACTATCAAAAATGCACGACATATGTTCTGTCTTCTTTCTGCTAATTCTCAGTCCATTTGTTTCCAGTGCTTCCACCCAAAGATTAAAGCTCCTCTGGAGGTCTTCCACATCATCCGAGATCAGAACAACATCATCAGCATATAGAATATTCCAGGGCAATGACTTTTGACAGTGTTTTGTTAGATGATCTATAGTAGTGTTTAAAAGCAATGGGCTGAGCGTAGAGCCCTGATGAACTCCTACTCCAATTTCAAACATTTCCCCTCTGCCTGCTGGGCTAAAAACTTGAGTGGTGACATCTTTGTACATGTCTTGTATCAGGTTGATGTAACATTCTGGAACGCACTGATGTCTAAGTGCTTCCCAGATGAGGTCCCGCGGCACGTGGTCGTTTTAGTGTGTGTGACATTAGTTTTATGGCCCTATAATTACCGCATTCCCTAACATCTCCCTTCCCCTTGTAAAATGGTATTAGGAAGCTATTGCGCCATGCATTGGGGATTTTGTAGCCTTGGATTAATTTATTAAATAGTTTGTACAGCCATATTACTCCATGGTTTCCAAGGCACTTCCAGACTTCTGCTGGTATTTCATCTGGACCTGGTGATTTGTTATTTTTCATTTGCTGTATCGCGGTCTTAATTTCTTCAGGTGTTAAATCCACAGGCGGCCCCTTTACTGTCTCAGGTTTGCAGTAGTCCTGGTTTCTTTGGTGGGATACATTCAAAAGGTGCTGATAATACTCTGTCCACCTATTTCTAATGTCTTCATCTTCAGTTAATAATTTACTCTCGCTATTGTTAATATATTTGATCCTAATCATGTCTTTTGTGTTATTTAATCGTGTTTTTGCTATTCTATGTATATCTAATTCCAACTTAACTGATTCTAATTTATTATAAAGTTCAGAGTTTGTTTCTGCCATTGAAATTGCTACCTGTCTTTTTGCCTGTCTTTTAGTTTCCCTGTATCTCTCAAAGTCAGTTTCAAGCCCAGAGGCCTGCCACCGCTTGAAAGCGTCTCTCTTGGCTTTTACTGCTTCTTTTACTTCTTTGTTCTGTTCTTAAGAGGAACATGAATATGAAAATATAGGTGAGCGTGAACGCTGAACAACCGATAGAGAGGTCCGATCTATTCTAAAACCATCCCACTCGTTGGTACACGAATAACTTTGGAGCGAGAGTTATAGTGTAATGCCTCGGACAACAATCGTCCTGAGCTCAATGATGTCCTGCGTTCAGAGTCCCTTCTGGCGCACCCCCGGCCGTCTCTCGATGCGCCACGTCATGATGTCTGCTACAAGATAGCCTGAGTTAACGAGAGGGCTTCACCTCTCAACACCACTGCCGTAGAAAATTTGACTTCCTTTTTAGCTATAATACTACTGCTGCTTACTGCTTATTAATTAAATGTCTAATTGTGCAAATTCTGTTGTTCGGCACCCCTTTATACTAAACTATATATAACTCTTTAAAATTTCGTATGTATGCTAATTTATTAAAGACCAAGTACAAGTCAGGCCACGCATAGATTAGGGTTCCGTAGTAGACCATAATGGCACATTTTCAGAATCTTCTCTGTTCTTAAGAGGAACATGAATATGAAAATATAGGTGAGCGTGAACGCTGAACAACCGATAGAGAGGTCCGATCGGTCTAAGCATTCGGCTTGTGACGTACCTATTTCTTTTCTCTTCCACTCCATTGGTCGATGTGTCCGAGTAGAAGAGAGATAGCGGCAGAACACAACCTACACGTGAACTGTTTTGTCAACTGTTTTTTATTCTTCATCATCATCATCATGAACCTATGGCAGTCTACTGTCTACATAGGCCTTTACAATTGTACGCTACTTGGTTCCCTCCACGGTAACTCGCATTCAGATTCTGACAACCGTCTTGAAAAAAATCATCAATCACCCGGGCCTGTAGACGTCCTATATTAAGTTACGTTACTTTAGTTAATTTCTATTAATTACAATATGTCATTAAATTTACATCAATGTGTATACCGAAATTAGAATAAACAATTTAGGTCTGCTATAACAGCCCGTCCTTGAACGATTTTTCAAGGAGCTAAAATTAATTGAAAAAAAAAACGCCACAACACATGTGGTTATAAGTTACTCAAAGCTTCTAAACATAATATAACTTGTGTTTGTAATGGTTTACCCAAACCCGCGTATGTTCTCAGCGCCACACGAATTTTAAATTATAATTACAGTTGATTATTCTCAGAGATTATAGTTCACGTGGGAATGTAGCTCATTAGTGACTGAAAATTACGGCCCATTCACGACCTTTCCGCTGTGAGCGGCAGCGAAAAGCGAAACGCCGAGCGGTCATATCAAAAGTATAGAAATGTACGAGGCACGCCACGAGTCGCCGCTCATAGCGAAAAAGCTAGCGGTTTTTGCCGAGCGAATTGCTACAGCGGCGAGCGGTATGGAGAGCGGCGGGAACAAAGGCACAAGTTCGTATGTGCGACGCCACGAAACAGAGCGGCGTGGACAGCGGTGCAGGAGTGACGGACTCAGCGGCGTTAAATAAAAACAAAAAAATTTAGACGATTTTATGGCGGTAATGGATACCGAGGCTTTTATAACAGAAATTTAAATAGACCGCCTATATGGATGTCAAAATATCCCCAACATAAATATAAAAAGGTTGTGGGAAGAAATTAAACAATGTTTTCCGGAATATAATGGTACTTACGTTTAATTTAAATTGATAACACAAAAACATAGAACCTAGGTACCTACCAAACGAAGCCACTGATATGTTGACAAAACTACTGGTATGTTTACGTAATGTAGGTGGATAGTTGACAAGTTTTAAAAGTTAATTTTTTTCTCTGTCAGTAGGTACCTAATTAGCAAAACAGTTTACATATCAGTAGTTTTGACTGTAGATATAACTACACACGAAACTACTAGTATGTCTTATACGCAATGTAAGTAGTTGACAAGTTTTTAAAGTTTTTTCTCTCTGTAAGTACCTACTTAGCAAAACACTTGGAAACATCAGTTACTTCTTATAGGTAGGACCTTCGTATAGGTCACTAAATCCACCATCTAAATACCGATCTTTATTTAGTTCGTGCACTCATTCTATCATATTTAAAAAAAAATGTTGTGATTTTTAACACGTTTCGACTACCTAAATACGTCCACCGTCGCCGCTGCAACTATTCGCTACTAGGGTTCGTGGCGTGCAAAACGCACCGCTCACCGACGCCGCTCCGCTTTTCGCTAAGACCAAAACTCGTGGCCAGGCCGTTAGAGAAACCACATTTGTTTTCCCGTAGTAACATATCTAGGTTCCTTGTGGCTTGATGATATGATAAAATATATCCCAAACAAAATATATTGAAAGGGAAAATAGTGGTTACCACTACACTTAGATTCTACTCATGTTAGTGATTTTGGAAGGCTTGAATATATTTTAGTTTTAATATTTTATTTTTTAAGGTTTTTAGTTTAAGGTTCATTGTTCTAGTTTATAACCAATATTGTACATAAATTGAATAAATAATGTATTGTCGTTTGTGAAATAAACAGTACATGTAGGTAAGCCTTTGACGATTATGACATTTAGTCATTATGAAGCTTCAGTATCTATGCATTGATCAATTAATTATACGCTATACACCAATAAATTTTTATTAAATACTTTAGTTGTATGTTAATATTTTGTTTATATTAACATTATTATCGTGGATTTGATTATTTCATGTTTCTAACTGAAATTTACAAAATTACATAGAATTGTTATATCTTATTTTATGGGGTAAAATTTCCAAAAATAAGTGAATACATAATACACTAAAATATCAGTTGAAAAAAATTCAAATGTAAACTTCCAGCGGTTTCTTCCGACTTTAACAAATCAGTCAGTCAACTTAAATAATATAGATGATTTCTAAATCTCTGATTAATTCACAATTCTCGGATATTTAATGTTTCATCAACCATTAGTCGCATCGAAAATCAGTTCAGAATTTATAGATACTATAAAATTGAATATTTGTGCGGTATGCTGGTCGCAAATTCGGCTCAAGGAATAATTATATCTCGGGTAAGTGCGCCTACGTGATGGTTGGGACGTGCCAAGACGGCAAGGAGCGTTTGGTTTAGATAGTTGCTCGTTTAAGAAAACTGGAGTGCTATCGTTGGAAATGTTATGCACATAAGTTCGTTTTCTGTAATATGTGGTACTTGTTGGACTGATTTTTAATGTTAAAAGTTCAGGACCCACAAATGGAGTTTACGCCACGCCATATCATCGATTTTACTTTGTACGTTGCACACTTCTATTTCGTTGTAGGAACCGCGTAGGTGCCATGTAATTATACGATCTCCGTCCTTCATAAGCGCAAACCTGAGTGTGATAGGTGAGGCCATTTGTCACCCTAGCAGAAGCAAGCCAGCGTGAGTGCTATGGAGCACCCGAGCCCATTTTGAGGTCAGTAAGGGAACATGGGAGTTCCCAAATAGGAGAGAGCCATCTACAAGCCGTAGATAGCTCGAGTTACGTCGGGGTTCCAGGGATTTCCTGGCTCATAGTACCTAGTCAAGTGAATTCTGTCTTGAATCTTTGATTTTAATATATATAAAAAATACATACATATTTATGACTAAGGTTATGAGACTATAAAGAAAAATAATACCGGTATGCCTATGATATTTGAAGAGTTCTCTCGATTTCTCCAGGACCCTGGTTTCCTTATCATGTGACCACATGAGAGGCACCAACTTTCACATAAAAAAAGAATTATCAATATCAGTTCACGCAATTGAAAGTTCTGAGGTAATAAACATACAAAAAACAGTCAAATTCAAAATTCAAACACAGGCAAACCAAATAAATAAATGTTATCCTGATCATTAACGGACTAACTTTAGTTTACTAGTCTGCCAACTTGCCTCGTCAACTGTCCCTTGTAAACAGCCCTCAGCCTCAGTTATGACCGTCACGTTCAACGTGCTGACTGCAGATTTTTCCCTTCGCGTCCCGATTCTGAGATATTGATAATTCGCCCTGACCCTGCTCAGACAATTGAGTTGCCGCCTGTATATGTAATTCAATCGACTTATGAACAAATATTTATTTTGGAGATGTTTTTGCTAGCAGTGTGAAATACAGGCATCGAATACAAATTGTGGGTATTGTGTTTGAGCAAATCAACCGATTGATTTTATGTAAAGTTTTTTGATTGCACACACATGTTGAAATATATTTTTGATTCTGAATTGATGAACAATTTTTTTGTTTGAACCAAGAACGATGATCAGACTGAATTTTTATTACATGGGTACAGTATGATGTACTAACTCTAAAATAACTAAATTGATAGAGATTTAATTATCTATTTTACGTACTTAGCTGCCTTGGTGGCGTAGTGATAGTTAATGCGATTGTTTGAGGGTTCAAATCTCGGGTAAGATCAAAAATGTTTATTAATGAATGATCTACAGATATTTGTTTCAGTGTTTATTTATTTTCTATTTCTATGTATATTATGTATGTATTTACAAAAAAAAATTCTATCATTCAATCTAGCTCTCATATTACAAGCTTTTGCATTATACAAGTTTTAAAGTTGGTGTTGTGTGTTCAGGTCCTTTAGGTCCAAAAAAAAAAAGGTTGTTGACCCCAAACACGTTTGGACATTATAGGTTTCTCCCATTTCTAACCAATTAGATCTTGGGCTTCTCGCATCTAGCTCATCTCTTTTCATCCAATGAGTACACAGAATAGTCAATTACATTCGAAACAAAAACTACAAAAGAATTTCTTCAAAAATAGCTGCAGTTTAAAATGCAGGAGACATAACTCAACATGTGTCTTGTTTCAACATGCTTTAGCGTCAGGAAATATCTGAACCGGCATACGGGTCGTACCGTCAGCGAAACTTTTTTATAATTTTTGCTACAACAGTTTATTTGAAATTGAATCGTTTGATACTAAATGCTGACTTGCAGAAAAAGGTTTCAATTCAAGATTTTTTCTTTAATACGGTTTATTAAAAAGTTCTTTAAAATAAATTTTAACGTTCGAATGGTAAAGAAACAAAAAACTGTCGTATTTAGCCTTGGTCTTGCTCGTATTCTGTTTTTTTTATGTCTAACTTTGAATATAATATTACGAAGTTAAGTATAAAATTTAGGACGCTATCAAACCTTGTCAAATTATCACTTTTATCTGCAGTTATTATAGATTAGTTGATAACTACCTATCAAGAGGGAAAACATTTAAATAAATAAAATAAAATGAACCAATCTGAAGAACGCGATAAATAAATTGAGCCTTATTTACATATAACATATGTAAGTGCTGATTTTTAAATAATTCACATTTCATTGAACATTGAATGTTCACAGTTCATGTGCTGTGATCAAGAGTCTTTTATTATAATACCTACATTTATGAATTTATTTTCATCTCCTTTATTCTGATGTATAAGTTTGATTGCCTTTTTCACCTCTTAAGAGTGTAGTTTTCTAAACTCCTATCTAAGGGTTGCCTACGCTTCTTAAGGAATACCCAAGTCAAATTTCAGCTTTCTTCGCCCAGTTGTTTAGGCTGTGCATTGCATGTCAATGGTCGGTAATGGGACAGTTTTATCTATATTGATTTCTACCTTAACCTCAGACTTTCAGACACAATTATATTACACCGTATACCTGAATATTATACCAGTACATAGCTTCATATAATATATTTCTTCCCTAAAAAATAAGGGTATGGTAATTATCTTCACGCGTGATTTATCCTACTAATATTATAAATGCGAAAGTTTGTGAGTATGTATGTGTGTATGTTTGTTGCTCTTTCACGCAAAAACTACTGAATGAATTTTGATAAATCTTAAAATAAAATAGCTTACAATCGGAATAACGCATAGGCTAATATTTACCGCCATGATGAACCTACACGCGGGCGGAACCGTGGGCAAAAGCTAGTACACTATAAAGACACTCACGTAAACACAAATCGAATGCACGGTTGGCCTAGTGGTTTAAGCGGTCGCCACGCCGCTCTCTACTGCGCCAAGTGTCGTGGGTTCGAATCCCACGCGGGATAACACTTTGTGTGATTCACAAATTGTTGTTCTGAGTCTGGGTGTTCTTTGTGTCCGTTTCATGTATGTTTGTCAAGTCCCCCGCGACATAGGAATTCATATTCCTAATGCGGGAGTTGTCTTTTTTAAAAAAAAAACAAAAAAAAAAAAAAAAAAAATTATAGCAGTTCTATATTATAGAAAATTTAGGGTTTTCCTCAGCCTCTTCCTTTCCTTAACTTACTTTTATTTTCTCCCATCCTTCAACTATCACTTCTAAAATGATCACTTTCGTAAAAGTTATCGTTAGGATCGTGGACGGTTATTAAACAAACTAGCCAGATCTCCCGGGGATGTAAATCTAACGCTTACTAAGGCCCAATAACATCTCTATAGGAGTCACTTTAGCCAGTGCAAACATTTAAAAAATCTGAGGCATAATGAAATAGGAAACAATAAAAGCTTATTTTCAAAAATAGAATCCGATCCGAAGTAATACAGCAGTAAATAATAAAAACAAAATTGATAAATAAATGTGAAGTATTGCCACACGAAATGGTATATTTTCTTCATAGTAACAGAAAAAAAACGTTACAAATCAGCAAGGATATAATAAATCTTCAGTGTTGTCAGGTTATAGACATTATTTCATCTGAAGGTTGCCATGCTTCAGAGAGCATGGATAAATGGTAGCAACAGTTATTTTTCTCATGCTACTTTCGTTTCGACGATGTGAAATCGTTCTTATGGTTTTGATTGAACGGACAACTATTTCTCGAATAAAAATAATAAAGATATCCGGATGATACGTTTCATTCAGAATATTTCAAACTTATGGAAAGCGTGCTATGGAAAAGACTATCCTCGGTGTTTCTCCGTAGGATCATATCAGAAAAGAAAGAACTAAGGTTATTTACATAGCCCACCGGATTAGCAAGCTGAAGTGGCAGTGGGCTGGCCATATTAGTCACATAACTGATGAATGACCGAATGGATAGAAGAGTTCTAAAGTGGAGACCGCGTCTCGGCAAACGTAGTTAAGGATGCCGGCAGGCCAGTTTCGGCTTTCTCAAAATGGCTGACAGGACTTGAATGCGTGAAGTCCAAACTTGATCAGAGTGATGTGCAATGGGAGAGGTCCAGCATTGAAATGAGATAGGCTGATGATGATGATGATGTTGATTGCACATAAATATATTTATCAATGTATGTATATGTACTATTACATAATTATTTTTTATCGTCGTATTATATAAGATTGCTTAATTTAAATACTGTTTTACGATGATATGTTTATTTCATGACTTTGAATAAGTAAACAAAGCCACAACGTAGATAATATTAAAAAAAAATACGTCACTACTATCGACGCTTTTCTTACTCTTACAACTCATTTTAAAAGTCATAAATTGCACCAAATGCTATTTGTAGATAAATTTTATGATCTATTACCAAACATATTTAGCACTTTTAAATATACCATTCGCCTTTTTTTCTCGTTATATCTTTGATTTTTTGCTGACATCAATGAACTCAATGGGCTTAGCACAGTCTTAGAAGCAATAAATACTGGTGCAAACAGTTTTGTTAAAGAGATTTAGAATGCAAAGATTTCAGTCAGGTATGTCACTTTTCGTGTCTTGAATGTGCTTATTTTGCCATAGCTACTCATAAATAATGATAAATATTTTTCTCATGAAAAATGTTTTCAAAACAAACAGACGGAGAAAGAAAAGGACGACTTCCTTTTTCCAAGATGACGTCAGTAAATATCTCCATCTTATTTACCGCGCCAGTGCTGACATATAAAATCGAAAATAATATCATTTATCATACGCCTTATTAAATTTTACCACACATACATTATTATTGTTGAATAAGAGAAGAATATATATCATTTTTATTATCATGATGTCAGACTTTGGGATGATGTTGTCTTGGACAATTTTGACTATGTAATATGTATTTCAGAAGACGCATTCCTAAGTTTGAAATTGACTGCCTTGTTGGTCTAGTGGCCAGCGTATGCGGCTGCTGATCAAGAGGTCTCGGGTTCGATTCCCGGGTCAGACCAAATATTTGTGTGATCCAAAAATATTTGTTTCGGAGTCTGGGTGTTTTCTATGTATAATATATATGTATTGACAAAACAAAGTATTATTATGTATTTATATCAGTTGTTTAGTAACCCATAATACAAGCTCTGCTTAGTTTGGGACTAGATGATGTTGTGTAAGATGTCTGAAATATTTATATTTATTTTATTTATTGTTTCAGAAGACGCCTAAGTTTGAAATCACTATTCTTTTCATTCTTAATTTTTTTTTGGGTTAGCTTTATGTGTAATATTAAAATGGTTTCGGCTGATTTCCTGGCGGCATCTTTAATATCGAATAAATTTATAGTTGGATACAAATAAGAAAATAAGTTAAAGTAAGTCAAACCGCAAGGGCAAGTGAATACTCTAGCTAGTCTTAGTGTGAAAAACGGGTTTAAGAATGCATTACTGTAGTTAACAGAAGTCATGGGACAATATTTTTCCTTAAACCTATCACCATCCACTGTTGACGAAGGTCAACCAAGGAGTGCAACCTAACCCGTTCTTAGCCAGTCCCAGCCACCCTCCTCAAATCGTCGGTCCACCGAACCACCCTACACTGCGTTTGCCTAGTAATGGTCTCCATATCATCATCATCAGCCTATCGAAAACCACTGCTGGACATACGCCTCTTCCATTGCACACCACTCTGATGGATTTTGGGTTTCTCGCATACAGCTCCTGCAATCCTACGCAGGTCATCACTCCACCTCACCAGTGGGCGTCCTACACTACGTTTACCTAACAACACCTTATAATATTTATAAGCAGTATTCTTTAATGCAGTGTATGTTAAAAAGATAGCCAGAAAGGTGTGTTAATTGGTCAAAGCAAAACCAATTTAAACACATACAGAACAAGGTAGAGTTTATTTTCTTTTGTATTCCGCAAATATTTGCAAAGAGCTAGCATAAAAGGTGAGATAAAACGCAATTTTCTGTTCAAATTTGCAACCCTAACCGCAGAGCACTTGCATTGTAGACACTGTAAATAGAAAATCGTAAAATTCTTTGGTCCAAAATTTACTTAAAACGTTCAATTTATTTCTTTTATATACTCTCATATGCAGTGTTTATAACACTGATAACTATATAGTGTTAATACAATTGGGACACAGTCACATAAACAATAATTACATAACATCAAATTAAGAAGAATAAGATGATATATAAACCAACATGGTCCTTCGAGCCGACGTAAACGAACAAGATCGCTGTATGTAGCTGTGGAAAATAAAACATATTTCACGATATATTATGCGTTTTCCCGAACATGTTATATTTTGTTTTACCATTTTTGCTGACGCTGCTTCCTCATCAATATTCATCCATGTCAGCGGTAGATTTATTAGCCCCTGTATCATTAAGGTGTAAGACAGATATTTTTCATGTTTTGCCATTGGATTATCTCGATACATTATGTTATGAAGATTGATTCGATTTTTGCTTGATTGGGTTGTCTTTAAAATATTCCGTCGCTTGCCACCGAGTGGGGTTACCGGGAGTTACTAGGGGAAGGTACTCAAAGAGATATGTCATGTTTTTTTAACTTTACTTAGTAGGAAAATTATAATGAAAGACTTTCTCAATATCAGTATTTATGACTTGTTTTACAGACAAGACGCCTTACGAATTTCGCGGGATAACTCTCCAGTCTTTTTGATTCAGTTTTGCACCTAGACACAGAACATCAGTTTGTGGATCACACTTCTAACAATAGAAAGCGGCGTAGGGACCACGTAAACCACTAGACCAAACCGTGCCGTCAATTCATTTATAAAGAACTTAACAAAGATTTAAAGGCAAAAGTAGGAGGCGGATATATTCCGAAGTCACCAGAAACAGAAAACGGTTGTAAAATTCTACAAATACATGAACACTCACTTCATTATACTTACTTTTTAGTGGTAGCATATTTAAATAACTTTAGTTTTGAGTTTACAAGTAGTGAATTTGTTTTTGTCAATGCTCCGAGATTAATAATAACTGATGTCGTATTCCAAACTACGAATTCTCCAAACATCCAGTCATAAATACATCCAGTATTTCTCATTTATAATACCAGTACTGATTATATTATATCATACCTATGTTTTAGCTTGAAACATTTTATCAAAACCTTTACGGTAATATGTGGCACCACTGACACCTCTTTGAGTCAAGAGTGTGTGTGTGTGCAATGTGTGCATGCAAATGTATTCATGCCAGCGACGCCCCGTTTAACGGAAAGGTTTTCCAAGGTTTTCGTTCCGTGATTATAGTTTAATAGAATTGAGGTGCCTATAAGAACTGATACATTGCCTTTAATCTTAAAAGGTAAGAATGTGTTTTCTTAAAAATTTGAAGTCAGCTGCATGAATGGTATTAAGATCATCTTGCTGGGTTTCATCATCATATAGGAAAACATTTTTGCAATCTAATTAATGTTTTGACTCTTCCTAAGTTTTCATCCTTTACATATCATCATCATCAGACTATCGCAGTCCACTCCTGGATATAGACCTCGCCCATTGCACATCACTCTGATCGATTTTGGGATTCTCGCATCCTTTACATTTGTATTTCCTCAAATCCCCGTTATATTGGATAGTCGATTTATTCCTAGAGCATAACAATACCTTTTTTGTAAATGAAAAAGGTTGTGTGGTCAGGAATTAACGCAATACTACAGTAATCTGTATTAAATGTCCCAACAGTCTCGACATTATTCTATTTAAAAGTAAAATAAAATAGAAACGACCTTATCCATAATTCTTTATTTAATCCAGGGTCAGCGTCATTATAATAATTGCGTCAACATTTTAGAACTTAAATATTATTCTTGTAATATTTGATAATGCTCAAGACAGCTAAATCATCTAAAAAATTTCTGTTGTAACAAGATCTCTTTAAGCATCCAATGGCTTTGGTAATAGAGTTCAACATTCTCTGGCAATAATCACTTTAACGATAATATACTCGCCTAATGATCCTAAAATTCAAAGTATTCCCACTATCAAAGACCTTGAGACTTAATTGAGAAACTGTACACTTTAGATTGACACTTTACTGGATACTTTTTTTTCTATTTCACGTATCACTACGCAATGCAACATTAGCATACAGAAATCTACTTAAAGTTATTGGCACGTATTTTTCAGTACAATACCAAAGAAGATTTTGAAACAGAAATTGGGAGAACTATATTCAAGCTGTGTGGAAAATAAACACGGGAAATTCTAGTTGAAATTTGTAAACGAATACACGTATGTCACAAAGGATCGGACATATACAACGTGGACTTGATCTTTTTTTATTAGTCACAAGTTGATGAATTTCTGTCCTGTTTCGCTTTATTATAACTGAAATGAAATTTTGCAGAAAACGTGTAGTTTTTGAATAAATATTAAACGAGTTATATGTACTAACTAAATGGATATCTTTGTTTACTCTAGAGGATTATCTTTCTAGCTTTTATTACTGCCAAGTTTATTTGTTGTCAGATAATAGTTGTAGCACTTTTAACTGAATATCAGTTTTTCCACGGAGCAGCTGGTTCGAACCTCCGCTACCCAGAGGGTGAATTGAATTCGGATACTTAACTAGTTATTAGTGTAGGCACTAATTTCTCAATAACGATTGCCATAGATTTTCATGACAAACAAGGCCGATGGCTTAATGTGCTCTTCAAGGTAAAGGTGTGACACATTTCAAACAAGTTCCATAGTCCGGGTTGTGACAAAGAATTTCTTGTAAGAAAAACCTAACAACACCTTTGGCCCGACCGGATCGGCTATTGCATACGCTAACGCTAGACCAATTAGGGAATAATGTTTTCGCAGAGGAAATTTTAAAGTATAATTTTTCGAAAATTATATATTTTTAACAGGGCTATTATAAGAAAAATAGCTAATAGATGACAAAGGTTCTTAGTCTATACTTGCAAAATATGACAATAATGTATCTGTTTGCAATTTCAAATTAATAGATTTTGATTTGAATGTTAAACACCAAAAAATGCATTTTTTGGAATTTTTATCTGTTTGTCTTTTGTTTTTGATAATCTCTGGAACGGCTGGACCAATTTTGTCAAGATTTTCACTGGCAAGAAGCTGAAGACAGAAAGCCTAATTTAGGCTAAATTTGTTAGACTAGCTTCACTCAGCGATTTATACAACCATAACCGTGAATAACAGTAACGGGATTCAGTATTAAAATAATTTGCGTACAAATACATAATTTTAGGAGAGAAAGAACTTCTTCCTAGATTTATTCCCAATATTATTTGGGGTCGGCTACTACACTCGGTTCCAAAAATAACGGGTCAGTAATAACGGGTCAGTCACATAAACCCGAATATCTCCCGAACTACGTATGCCATCCTAATGAAACGAAGACTGTTCAATTGAGAATTTAATTATACAGATAAAAAATAAAATAAAACTTAGTTACACCCACAATATTAATCTTAAATTAAAAAAAAACTAAAGTAGTCATATTTTTCTTAAGATTACATTTTTTTATGATTGTTTTTTAGCTGTTTTTCATCACTTTCTTCATTTAATACTTTGTATTGCCTCCACGTGATGAAGCCTCCAGTGATGAAAAACAGCAAAAAAACAATCATAAAAAAAATGTAATCTTAAGAAAAATATGACTACTTTAGTTTTTTTTTAATTTAAGATTAATATTGTGGGTGTAACTAAGTTTTATTTTATTTTTTATCTGTATAATTAAATTCTCAATTGAACAGTCTTCGTTTCATTAGGATGGCATACGTAGTTCGGGAGATATTCGGGTTTATGTGACTGACCCGTTATTTTTGGAACCGGCTATAGTTCAACCGGTTTTACTTGAATATCAGTTTTTCCACGGAGCGACTGGCATCGGACCACCGCGCACCGCAACCAAAGGGAGAACTAAAATAGGTTGAACTAGTTGCCAGTAAATTTGAGGGCACTGACTTCCCAATAATAGATAGATAGATATTCATTACAAGCAGGATCGACGGCTTTGCGTGCTCTCCGAGGCACGGGCGTGAATCACCGCCAAACTTCCAAACTCCGGGCTGCTATTAGGAATTTCGTAAGAAAAACCCAAAAACACTTTTTGGACCGACCCAGGATTTGAACCGCATTAGCTATCCACTAGACCAACGAGGCTCTCACAGATAAACTAAATTTGGCTTATTATTAATAGGTTAAGGAAAAATGACTCAGAAGCACATCCAATTACATTTGATATTTCTTTCATCAGTGAAATTGTAAGATGTTGTTGAACCAACGAAGCCATAATAAGGAAATAAAAGTATTAACGCAGAACCAACCACGCGAGTCTGTTGGCCCTCAGTCAAACCTAACAATAAATGAGACGTAAAGAGACCCATAAAACGGAATCAGGGTACCGCAGTATAATGCGAACCTTGTTATAAGTAAAGTGATCTTTGTTTGATGGTTTCTGGCCTATTTTTTTTAATCATGCTGATATCCAGATGGATAACCACATGTTAGTGAGTGTGTCGGACTCGAACCGACTAAAACTGCCATAGCGCCGCGTAAAAAACATGCCCAAGTTACTCCTTGTGTCATTAGTTTTCTGCCAGTGAAAGTACCGTCTAAATTGATTTAGCCGTTCTAGAGATTAGCCGGAACAAACATATAGCCAGAGAGATAAAAAAATATAATATAATAGAATAGATCAGAACAGAACAGAACAGAACAGAACAGAACAGAACAGAACAGAACAGAACAGAACAGAACAGAACAGAACAGAACAGAACAGAACAGAACAGAACAGAACAGAACAGAACAGAACAGAACAGAACAGAACAGAACAGAACAGAACAGAACAGAACAGAACAGAACAGAACAGAACAGAACAGAACAGAACAGAACAGAACAGAACAGAACAGAACAGAACAGAACAGAACAGAATAGAATAGAATAGAATAGAATAGAATAGAATAGAATAGAATAGAATATACTTTATTGCACACCAAATACATTTTTTTTAATTACACTTGAAAGCTTCTACTAGATATGTACAATGGGCGGCCTTATTGCTAAACGCAATCTCTTCCAGGCAACCGTTGTATGGACATTTCGACAGAAGAGAAAGAATAAAGAAGAATATAAGTGCTTTTTTTGTATATGTACCGTGTATACTTTCATATGCATTTAGTAAAAAATTGTTCATTTGATATTAAAAACAGACTTTCAGAAAGATAAAAGAAAAAAAAGAAAAATCAAAATTTGCAATACTCCGTAGACTGATAATGGTTCCTTCTGCAAAGCCTTGGTTTCTTGGTACACATTTTTTTATGTACGCCAATTCTCTATTAAACTTTACATTAATATTTATAAACTAGCCCATAGTAACATTCGTAATAACCAGGCAATTCAATCTAAATATCACGTAACACGAAAACACCAATTTATTTGTCGCCACAATAAAAATAAATTGTATGAGTATAGCTTCTACATAATCCCGTCCCTAACCCGTTTACGGCCGCCAGTAATATGATGAGATCCGGCAAGACGATTCCCTGGACACGACAATATCCGTTGCTGCGTAAATAACGCTCCGAACATAAATATTAGATTGACACCGAGCAATCTACAGCAAACATTATACCGTGATACGTTTTAAGTGTTATTGCTTGTGGGCAGTTGGTAGGATCGCGCGCGACATTTTGCTATGAAAAATGTTTGATTTTTATAATTTTTATTATCGAAGTTTATGTCACGTTAGGTTTATGGTAGATATTTAAAACAAAATGTGGGGCTTAAATCTAGTTAAACCAAATATTATTAAAACTTACTTTAAAATTAGTTCTTACATCTATTCCATCGGCCTATTGGTTTGATTGTTTTAAGTTTTTTTTCTTACATTACAAAACTTTAAATGAAATCAGGTCATAACTAAATTAATCTATCAGATACATCAAAATAAACCTTCAGAAAAAAGATTGAAATGGTATAACTTTATATAATATATTATTATAACGATTTATTATAGCTCGGATAGCGGAAATAAAATAGTGCAAACAACTTCTGTATAAGGAAATTCAAATGTAAAGCTAAATGCGGAAATGTTACTTAGAAATAGATGTATTTATTTTTCCTTGAAATTAAAATACAAATGTCGTATCCAACACATCGTATCACACATGATTGAGCAGAATATGTTAGGAAATGAAATAAATAAGGAAGGAATGAGATATATAATTAAGAAAACACTTTTATTAAATTTTACTTATACTTTTTTTACTTTTTATTTATTTATAAATTTAAAAGATAGATAGAAATACAATGTTTTCTCTCTTTAGTACGCCAAAACGTCCTTTCTGAGTATAGGTCTATGTTTAGCAGTGGACTTTTTTTATATATTTAAGCCTACCAAAGTGACTGCACTTTGCCTGATGGAAAGATAAGTAGAATCCAGGAGTAGGGGCACCATCCTCATTGTGACGGTAGGCAATGCAGTATGGTGACCCAGTCCATGGCAACCTGGTCGGATGTTTTCTAAATGATGCAGAACGATTGGGTCTCCGGTCTCACACTCACCAATGAAATACGAAAGCAAGAATGCTGTCATTATAAGGATGGTCTTCTGTGTGAAGGTAGTACTGCCCAATTCGAGTCGGTCCATTCGTACGGAAATCAGCGTGGCTCTAGTACCTACTAATACTTTTAAGGATTGTTAATGTGATAATAATTTCGTGATTTGATTGCTCAGTTACGACGTTACCAAGTAACCTTCTGTTTCTCCCAATGAATGCTTGAGACAAATGTATAGAAAATGATTTGCCAAATATCAAGTTAGTTAGTTGGCAATGTTCTGCTAACACCTCCACAAAGTTCCATATGAAATTTCAATCCTTCTAATATGAAGTTATAAACAGTGAAAATATGAATGTTAATTAAAAGTTTTGAATTTTGCCGTCTACATGTTGTGAAAACTGGTTTCTGAGAATCTGCAGTTGTTGTGGGTCATGGATAAACTCTTTATTTAAAATTAAGTTTTTTATTTCATACAAATTTTGTTCAACTTTTACTGTTTTACGCCTGGTTTTGACACGTGTTGGTTTTGTAACTATTCTGAAATCTGAGTACAAAATTTTTAAATATAAAATACGTAAATAACGACATTTGTTTTGGCAAAAGGTTGGTGTCGTTGGTTGAATTTGTGTTGAACTATCGTGAATCCTCTCAGATTGAAATAAATAAAAAAAAATTAAACATCTTCGCCATCTAGTCCCAAAATGAACAGAGCTTGTATTTTGGGTACTGGACAACTGAAATAAATATATGAACATACCTTTTTTTGCAAGTACATTAAAATTAAACATAGAAAACACCTAGACTCCGAATCACATTTTTGCGGATGACACAAACATTTGGTACGACATGGAAATCGAACCCGAGACCTCAAGCACAGCAGTGGCACACTCTAACACTGCGGTACTGAGTCAGTGACTTAAACTCTGCGTTACCGAGCGTTCTATAGCAGGTCTAAACCTGATTTCTCAGGAGAGGACTCTCACTGGTAGAAGAGTCATGTTGTTTTCAGTAAGAATGAATTGGCTTGACCAGGACGGTCTCACCCTCTCACAGAAGATCAACCAAAAACTACAGCATTTATGCTATCATGTTTCGCTGATGAGTGCTAGACCAGACCATCTCAATAGACCACCACAGTGTGGGTTACCATACTGAGTTGTCTGCATTTGGAATGAGCGTAGTAACCACTACTTTGGGCTTCTATTTATGCTTTCCATTAAGCAGATGAAAATCACTTTGACAGGCTTATATTAAAACAAGTACGATTCAGGCCACACATAGGAAAGGGTTCCTCAGTCACCCATAGTGCTACGTGGATTTAAAATCGTATCCAATAGATAATTGTTATGTTACGTATTAATGCGTTAATTTTGTACGACGTCTTCCAAGGAAGCGCATTTTACTAGTTGCCTCTATAACTCCCGAACTAACAAAGTCATCTAATCATAGTTATAGTTTTCCTTTAAAGTTTATAATATGGGCCACCATCACGATTTTTACCAGATTTTTGAGACGACCGTTTCGCTTTTAGAGGGGGCTCCGTGTTTTTACAAAAAAATGTCTTTTAAAGTGGAATTTCTCGCAAACCTACGCACCTACCTAAATAAAAAAATCATCTTAGAAATCCTGTATTGTTTTTTATACACCTATTTAATGATACCTCACACGATGGGGTAGCCGCGAGAATAAAAAATTATCTCCACTTTACGTGTAGGGGAGGTACCCCAAACAAAGTATTTTCATAATTTTATTGTAGCACTTTGTCGACGTATTGACAACACACATTCATGTAAAGTTTCATCTTTCTAGCAGTAACCGTTTGGACGGTAAGTCGAAGACGGATGGACGGACGGACATGTCGAATCTTTAAGGTCTCCGAGTCATAAACTTCGGAACCACAAAATGAATTCTTAAATACCTATAAAGCAAGAACAGATAAAATATATAATATGATTGCAGTACTTAGAGTTTTTCAAGGATCAAACTTCGTTAGACCCCTATCGTTTTCCAAAGCCCAATGGTTCGGCAGAATTTGAACGATAGTATCGTCCGTATTTTCATCGGTCCCCAGACGTATGACCGATCTCTTGATGTCTAAGGCCCTCTGCGCCTTAGAGGATATCATAAGCAGTTGGTTTCGGTTAGATGTGTAATAATTTGGGACGTTTATGGAAATAACTGCTCTTAAATAGAAACGTTTTACTAGAAATATGTTGAAAGTAAGCTTTGGATGTTGTTTGTTTTATAAAACTGCAGAATTCTCATATTTTGGATCAAAACGAGTCGTTCTAATCAATATATGGATTTTTTGCCAATAAGAGGATACTGGAGATTTAAACTAGAGACGAAGAGCTAAGTTAACTCTTTTAATGAAATGCAGCTGAGAAGGGATATCGCTCATGGAACTCACTACATAGTGAGCATCTCAATACGCCATCAAAGTGAATGAAGACAACACAGCAAGAAATACCTTGCTGCATTGTCTTCATTCGCAATGAATATATTGATCACTACTCTTGAACACTAATAATGCTGACCATCAGGCCAAGTACGGTCACTTAGGCAGACTCAATATTATTAAAAAAAAAATTAATACTGGGTTACGGTGAGTTCAAATCAGCTCATAAATGCCAACACGATTATCTATAAAGTATTTGGTAACAAACAAAGGCTAGATCTACTTCCACACATTGACATTTACAAACTTACAAACTAATCTCATTACGCCTCTTCAACGCCAATTACAACTCCAAGTCTAAAAGTAAAGACCTTGGCCAATCTTGAACAGTTTAACGAGAGTAAACTTTTCGTCGTAACTGGTGGTCACTTATATCGTCTTTCGCAGATCAGTTGAACTACTACTACAGGGAATACAACAAACAATTTGGAGAAAAAATTACAGAGAAACATTTACTTTGAAATTACTATTGAAACTTATTTTATTCCGAAAAGGATAGGCAGAGGTACATCCAGAAGCCTGAGATGCGTTCCTGGTGCTCCTCCCGAATGCCACGGTAGGCCGCAACTGGGTTTAGTGGGTAGACCGGTTGCTCCGGGAGTCCCACACCCATCCTTAATTTACTCTACACGAAGGGTATGATGCAAAAGCTTAAGCCGCGTAACAAATAAAATTAAAATAAGACAGAGGTACATTATTCTAATAATAATAGGGAAAGGCAGAATAATATGATCAAGGAGTTTTAATAGGGATTATAATGTCTTGTGTACCAGTGCAAGACTGATTATATTTGACATTAGAAAGTATCGTAAACACCAATTAAGAACAAAATTCTGTAGTTCAGTAACTGGAAGTCCTTAAAGTTAATTGACTTTTCAGCAGAAAAACCAATAAATTTGTGTCACCTAAATATTGTAACAATTTTGCTTAAATCTTGTGACACATATTGCTAAAGCTTTAACGTTACATACGATATTCGTTGGAACCGGCGAAAAATTTCACGTTTAATTTAGGAATTTTCCATCTAAAATTTCCTACATTAAGTTTTCTATGTGAGCTTCAATTACGTATTAAATACTAAATACTCAAACTTGGTTTATAATTTCATATATCAACAAGTCTGTAACATTCCACTATTACATAGGATTCTTCTCAGAGAAGAGGTTTTGGCCTAACATATTCCGTTGGCACATGAATTAGTATAGGGTTTGTTTCAAATTTTTTATCTCAGTGTTATGTTTTTATGGCAGTGCGTTTTTTCTACGTAATTTGCTGCTTTGAATCAGGCGTCATTTTAGGAGGTAGTAAAGCCACGCTGATTTCAGCACGAATGTTCCGGTTCGACCGAGGAAATACTTCCCTCACACAGAAGACCATAATAATAATGACAGCACTGTTCCTGTCGTATTTCGTTGGCGAGTGTGAGACCGGAAGCCCAATCATTCCGGAAGAATGACAGAAACATCTGACTAGGCCGCCATGGTATGGGTCACTATGCTGCATTGACTACCCTCACAATGAGGATGTTGACCCCTACTCCTGGATTCTGCTCATGCTTTCCATCAGACACAGTAAAGTCACTTTGATAGGCTTGAATTTATAAAAAAATGTGTTAAACAAAAGTACCAATGCTCTATATTCTTAATTGAATAATAAAACTGTAACGCATTGTTCTTCATTATCTGCCAGAAAATTCATTCCAGTTCAATAGAAGTGACATGCAACATTGAATCAACGACTCAATTGTATGAAGGTATTATTTGCATTGACAATGCAATCGACAGATGTTGAAGATCTCACACTCAAATTTCGATCTACGTATTTATTTTCAATCAATCATTCTGATTTAAATAAAGTTGATGCAACTGTCATAATAAGTTCGATAGCTGTAGTAATATTTTTGTTCAGTTTAATGGACGGGTTTGTTGATCTAGTAATTCCTGACCCCGACTGCTGTAACTAATATTTATGAAAGTTCAGTTTCAAACAGATATTGTGTGAAGAGTATTATTAATTCTTTGTTTGTGAGTATAATTTGGTTTTAATATTTAGAAATATATAAGTATGTTTATTACAAGGTTGGTAACCATAGTAAGGTTCTGCCTAGTTTGGTATCAACTGAGTGAGTAAAGTGTGTAAAATAATTATTATTTATTGTTATTAACTGCCTCGTTGGTCTAGTGGTTAGCGTACGCAACTGCTAATCAAGAGGTCTCGGGTTCAAATCCCGGGTCGGGCCAAAAAGTGTTTTTGGGTTTTTCTTAGGAAATTCCTAATAGCAGCCCGGAGTTTGGAAGTTTGGCGGTGATTCACGCCCGTGCCTCGGAGAGCACGTTAAGTCGTCGGTCCCGGTTGTCATGAACATCTATGGCAATCGTTACTGGGAAGTCAGTGCCCTCAAATATACTGACAACTAGTTCAATTTTCGAATTTCAGTTCTCCCTTAGGGTTGCGGAGGTCCGATGCCAGTCGCTCCGTGGAAAAACTGAAATTCAGGTAAAACTGGTTGTGCTAGTAGCCGACCCCAAATAAACTTGGGAATAAGGCTCGGAAGAAAAAAAAAAAACCTTCCGTGTGGTGTGGTGACGGATTAAGAATACAAAGTGTCACCACCCCTATTCATTCCATGGGTGTCGTAAAAGGCGACTAACGCAACAAAATAAGCAGCTAACATCACTGCCAAGAGAATGAAAACTTGAAACAAAAGCTTTCCCAACCCGTCTGGCCAGTGTTGTATTGTAGGCCGAAACCTCCATTCAAAAGAGATGCCTATGTCCAGCAGTGGACTGTTAAAGGCTGTTGATGATGAAATTAAAGTGTCTGTATGTAATATGAAAGGGACAGTATTTTACTAAATGTATATCAAATTATATACGGTAGTAAGATAAAATCAGTTTTTGTCTGTTTGTTTGTTCCGGCTAATCTCTGGAACGGCTGCACAGATTCTGATGGGACTTTCACTGGCAAAAAGCTGCTGATACAAGGAGTAATTTGGACTATTTTTTGTGCCTAGCTTCTAGTGGGTATCACTACGAGACTCAGCTAGTAACAAATATAGCTTTGAAAATCCCCACAAGTCTAAAAAAAGTTAAAATATCATTGTTTGTAAGCCAGAATCTTTTGATAGCAAATGAAGTAGACTTAAAGCCTACAACAACGACAAAACTCTTGTTTTAACAACTCAAAAATAATTTTTAAACTAGTTCTGATATTTGCAAGCTACCTTTGATTTCGCTCTGAATTCACATCAAAGTTCAACTGAACTAAAGATCTAGTACCATTGGCATACATTCCAAGTCCACATGTCCCATTCAGTCGCCAGTTTGTTTAATAAATCGATATTTATTCAGTAACAGCAGCACCGAGAATGAACGGATGAATTAAATTGTGAGATGTAAGGGAAAGGTTGATGTGTTCTCTATGATATTAACTAGGACATTCTGAGAAATATCAGCAATGAAACCTGAACTCAGAGTAAGAATTAATATATAAATAAATAAATATTTCGAACATCTTACATACAACTACATCTAGTCCCAAACTAAGCAGAGCTTTTATTATAGATACAAGACAACTGATATAAATACATAAACATACTTTTTTTTATTTGTTAATACTTACATGTTATACAAAGAAAAACACCCAAACTCCGAAACAAATATTTGCGGATCACACAAATATTAGGTCCGCCACTGGAATCGAACCCGAGACCTCTTGATCAGCAGTCGCATACGCAGACCACTACACCCACAAGGTAGTAAAAGATTTAAGCAATATTTCGTTGCTGATAATTCTGTATATATTCAGGATTTCTTTAAATTTAATAAGATGCGCGGTAAGCAACGATGACACGGTAAGTGGATGGGTGGGTGAAAGTTTGTGGCATGATATCGGTGATTTGTGGTGATTCGGAGGTCACGTTAAGCAGTCGGTCCCGGCTATCATAAGATAACAGTCGTGAAGCTTAGTTAGAGGCCTTCTGGCAGCTTAAAAATATCCAATAGCAAGATTACGTAGCCACGACGTGTCTTGCCACTTCACAACCCGTACTCGGCTAACGTGGGGACGTTATGGCCTTAACAATCTCCTGAGAGAAGACCTGAGCCCAGCAGTGGGACTTTATGGGTTGTTGAATATTATTACAGATATTCTAGTCTATAAAGAATATCTTGAACTTATAGGTAACTTCACTTCTCACTTTTCTTGATTTGACACATTAAACTGACTAACTTCGAGAGGAACACGGAAAGAAATTAATTCAAAGTAAGAACATAATCTTCTATGTCGTAATGTACAGGTTCTACTAATCTTCATATAATCAGTGTAACATTTACACATGGATATACTCGAAAAGCAAAACAGTCCTTTTGGGACAGTCGCATGTAAACGACAAATAATATGGCGATTTTTTTAAATTGCATATTAATTAAAACCAATAGTATTTTACTATTAAATTTTAATGATATACATCTGATTCCTGGGTCGGTTCAAATGTTTATGTAATCTGTAAATATTTGTTTCGAAGTCTAGGTGCTTCTCTTCTTTCTCTTCTCTTTCTCTTCTATGTATAAAATGTATGTATTTACAAAAAAAGTATGTTTATTTATATCAGTTGTCTAGTACTCATAATACAAGCTCTGCTTAGTTTTGGAATTAGATGACGTTGTAAGATGTCCAAAATATTTATTATTATTCATCATCAACAGCCTTTAACAGTCCACTGTTGGACATAGGCCTCTCCTTTGAAAGAAGGTTTTGGCCTACTATACCACGCTGGCCAGACGGGTTGGTAAAGTGTTTGTTTTAAGTTTTCCTTCTCTTGGCAGTGATGTTAGCTGCTTATTTTGTTCCTTGAGTCGCCTCTTACGACACCCATGGAATGATTAGGGGTGGTGACACTTTGTATTCTTAATCGGTCACCCCACGGATCCATTTTTTTTTTTTATTATTATTATTATCTATATTGTAAGCCACAACGGCGGTAGTTGTCATTTTTTTGGCGCCATCGCTTCACTGCGCTTGGGTATAAAAAGGAGTGCTCTGTTGTATCGGCACGCATTTCTGACGAATGCGTCGCGGAGTGTGGATCATTGTCTTTGGACAATTAGTACTACTCTGTTAACAGATGTGGAAAGCTGTCTTTGACAAGTTAGTACTGTCTGAATTGCGGTGGGTGCGAGGAAAGCTGTCTAACAGCTAGTACAGCCCTATGTGACCGCCCTTGCTGTATAACTAACTGTAATTTGTTTAGATTCGTTACTTAATTAACGGTTGTTTGTGTCTAATTGCATTTCTAAGATTATTTTGTAATTAATGAAATAAATTGTTTAGAATTAAAGTAAATTGTTTAGAATTATAATTATTTTTATTATTTTTCACTTCTGGACTCTAACAATATATTACGTCATTTAGAAATAAGAAACCCACAACTAGTTTAGCACTAATTCTGCTGAGTTTTTATATCATTACACACAAAAATGTCAGAAGAAAGTCGCACAGTGACAAACGAATCGATATTTCCAAATTGCTCGGATCCCGAACACATGTTACACAATTTTTCGGAGACTCACAAAATTGACTTTCCTCGGGACGGAGTTTCTGTAAATGAATGTTACCTGAATTTTAGCCTGTTCTGTCCCTAATGGAAAAGGCATATAGCCCTGATTTGAACAAACATGTATTGAAAATCAATTTTACCTATTTTGTTGAGGCTTTGTTAGGTTTTTGTATTAACGTGGCAGACGCAGACATATTTCGAAGGAGGAAATTGTTTTTTTTATTATAGTATAAAAGTAAATAGAAAATATCTATAATATGTTTTTAGAGATTGCACGTTTGGCCTAGTGGTTTAAGCGGTCGCCACTCCGCTTTCTATTTCGCCTAGTATCGTGGGTTCAAATCCTACGTGGGCAACACTTTGATGATTTGTTGTTCTGAGTCTGGGTGTTCTCCGTATCCGTTTTATGTATGATTGCAAGTCCCCCGCAACTGTGAAAATATTTGTAAGCTTCACGAAAACGGGTTAGGTAATAGAAAATTAATAAATGTGTTCAAACTATCAAGAAAAATTATCCCTATTTGCAATAGCTTCATTCAATATAATATGTATGTATTTACAAAAAAAAAGTATATTTATGTATTTATATCATTGGTCTTGTTACTCATAATACAAACTCAGCTTCAAAGACACCGCCAACACCACTCCGCCGCAGCTCACTGCCTCTTCTGTCTCGGCCCTCAGGCGCAGAACCGCGTCGACCGTCGAACACCCTTCCCGAAAACCGAATTGGGCGTCCGACAGGTCGGGGCCAACCTCGCAGCGGTGCCGGACGATGCGAGCAGAGAGAACCCTCTCAAATAACTTGCCTCGTAGAGCAACACGATGGGCCTATAGGCCGCGACCGATGGTGTTTCGGGCCTCCGGTAAACCTCACCACTTGGTAAAATGCAAAAGCTGTATTTAATAACAGTAGTTATTTGCCTCTGTCTTACATTCTTGCCAAATTTCAATGGCTTACACGGTTTTGGCCCATTTCGTTTAGCCTTGGATAGTAGGACTCATCAAGGGTACACGATTCAAGGCTCACAGGGCATGTTAGCAATTGGCCCATTTTCTATGGAGATACGCCATATTACTATTTATTACCATGTCGAGAAAACTCCATCTTGTCAGATTATCCCTGGATCTTCCGAATTGGGTACTCAACTAATTGCTTACCAGGTCGAATAGGGGAGCTTATTTCCTGCAGACGGTTTTTCAACCCAGGGGATGAAAGTTGACATAGTGAACTTATCACGACCTATGCTTTCTCTGGCTTTGGGAGCTTTGTTACTATCGGTTGTGATAATGTTGGAGAAACTGTTTTTTCCAAGGCTGTGGTTTCAATCCAAACGGTCTATTTGTAATAAAGTATAGTTCTCGTACGATTATGGCCTTCACGCGACTGAATTATATACTTACATCTAATACTCTAATATAATTCCATAGACTCGACCGAAGTTTTAGGACAATTTAGTACTTATTGTTCCTCATTCTATTATTTCGCATCATTAAGTTATTGGAAACCTCTTCTAGATTGTAGAACTTTTTATCTGTACTACGAGTATTATATAAAGAGGTAAAGTTTTTGAGTTAGGACGTTGTAAGGGGTAATCTTTGGGGTATTAAATACATTTACTATGTTAGTTTCCAGGAAGCAGTAATATACATCTTCAGCTTCCTAGCCTTTATTCCCAAGTTTATTTGGGGTCGGCTACTAGTTCAACCGGTTTTACCTGAATTTCGGTTTTTCCACGGAGCGACTGGCATCGGACCTCCGCAACCCTAAGGGAGAACTGAAATTCGAAGATTGAACTAGTTGTCAGTATATTTGAGGGCACTGACTTCCCAGTAACAATTGCCATAGATGTTCATGACAACCGGGACCGACGGCTTAACCTGCTCTCCGAGGCACGGGCGTGAATCACCGCCAAACTTCCAAACTCCGGGCTGCTATTAGGAATTTCCTAAGAAAAACCCAAAAACACTATTTGGCCCGACCCGGGATTTGAACCCGAGACCTCTTGATTAGCAGTCGCATTACGCTAACCACTAGACCAACGAGGCAGTAATGTTCGTACGAGGGAAATTCCCTAAGCCCGCAATGGAAAAAAAAATTGAAGTGAAATCGTGATATTGCTATGTAACAATGCAGCATGGTGAGATGCATCTGCATCATTAACCTCCGGTCTCGAACTAACCAATGATACACGACATCGTAAATTCCTATGACTTTTGGTTAGACTCCTATGAGAGTGAATAACTCTGCGTCGGTTGAGCCGGCAATGTATGCTGAAATCAGCGTGGTTTCGTCTTCCTAACCTTTATTATTCCAACGACTTTCATCGAACCTCCACAACCCTGAAGTCGAACTGGAATTCGCAGATTGAACTAGTTGTCAGTCGTATTGAGGGCACCGAGTCACCAATAACGATTGCCATAGATGTTCATGACAACCGAAACACACTAAAATAGCGACTTTCACTACTTCTAATAACTTTTACAGTGTTGGTTTCATGGGTTTTATTTGGGATACCTAAGTATAAGCATCCAAGAAAATGCCATTAATTATAAAATTTTCCTCAAAATGTTTATCTCTGAAGAGTCATCCACCTACTTTCAGTAATTAAAATTTCAAATGACTTCATTAGTAATTTCTTATGAAAAAGATCTGATTTGTTTTTTTTTTAATTAGGAAATAGCTGCACTAACAGACTAAAAGCTAGTTAATTATTGTAGCACACATAACAGCCCTGCTGTGAACTAATGCTATAAAATTTATAGTGTAAGTAATTTGCCTAGACATTATGAACATTTACGGCGTAAATGGAGTTGTTTCAACAGAGTAAAACATGGCTTGTTATATGCTATTATGGAGTGTGATTAATGAAGGTTTATAGTATGATTACACTGCACAACAAAATTGCAACTTTTGTCTGATGATTGACTTTTATCACTTGATGATTACTAATTTTAATGAAGGTTTATAGTATGATTATTTATCATAGATACTGCATCTTCTTTTCTTTCTCCCATGTCTTTACTTATTTAAATTTCGCTGTAAGTAGTTTTTGTTGTTTATTGGGACTTATTCGCTGTAAATATTTTTTTTTACTTACACAATTATTTTAAGTAAAACTAATTTAATGGACATTCTCTCCTGACTAATGATAAGTGATTAATGGTGACTATATAAACTTTATATTTAATAAAGCAAAGCTAAACCCTTCGAATCATTTTATTACATAACCTAATTTTACAACTTAAATTCCTAAGGTTTAAAATAAGGATAGTTAACACGCCTCTCAGATTACCCCTTACAGTAAGCCTAAATAAGAATTTCAGCTGAAACTACGTCATATCTCAGGTAGATCACGTACCGTCTGCCCAACACACTGCTCCGCTGCGTGCTCGTTACGTGCCGTTGAGCGTGACACAATTCAAAAGATTGCAGCTTCATTGTGCTGTGGAGAATTTAATTTCACTCTTTCTCGCTAAGCTGGTTTAATTAACTTTTTATTACTTAATAAATGAGAAGTTTACACACAATACAATAGTAGCGAACTTTTTAAAGCTTTTGAAATTTTTATTCGCGAAATTTTTTTAGTGAACAGTTAAATCTATTACTTTCTTTTACGTTCGTCTTTACTATCGTTAATGGAAGTCGTGTATCGATATAACTAAACCGAATTGATCGAAGTAATATCATGTCACTTTGCAACCATTATAATTGCCTCTCCCATGGCATACTTTATAATTGCAGACATAGAATACATTAATGAAATACACTTTTACTTAAGGCCCTAACAAGATGAATATATCCTAGAGGGGATTCTTTGATAGTGCCAATCTGAGCTATTTAGTGGTGCAATAGAAACGACGTCCTTGATTGTACCGTATAATCACAAACCTTACATCATACTCCGCGTGCTGCTGCTGCTATTGCAGGAAGATCTGTTGCCTGCCACCGATAGTGCGTCAATGTGACATTGTTAAGGACTGCAAAATTATAATTATATCAATGTTTGACGAGGTTGAAGCTCCTTACCACCTGATTCTGGAGATGAACTCAAATCGCAGAAATTTACTTGTGAGTCTTGAGTCGCAGGTGTATATGAAAGGTGGTGTATTTACTAAAAAGCATCCGTTTAAAGATTTTACACTAAACCATAAATAACCAAAATGATCAAAACAATATACTTTTAATCTGTTTTTCAAAACATCATCACTTGTTTAACGTCTTGTTATTTTTCAATGATAGTTTTATTTTCACTTTTTACAAGTACCTTTTGATTGTTTAGTGTTGTTTCTTCGGCAATTTGTGACTTTTTATGACCGCACCTAAAGATAAAAAACTCAGCATTAAGCATTTAAGTGTCAGTAATAAAATGTTCAACAAAACCCTAGTTCGATAAACCTTTTCGCTTTTATAGTTGTGTAAGAAAGGGAGAGAAAACCTTTTATTTTTCTTAACGTCACTCATTGGATCCAAAAACGCTTAGAAAAAAATGCTTAGCAGTAACGTCGTGATTACACTCTGACCGAGCCTCCCCATTTGCACTAAAATATGTCTATTTTACGGTCTAATGATGGAAAGACGTGCCAGATATAATTCATGATAGCAGACAACAGTTACACAAAGGGATAAGCATGAAAACCAGACCTACTATCCAGACACGGAATCACAAGTACGGAAAAACTCACGAATCAGTGAGAATATCCATATAATAGGCCTGCCTACATCGCCACATGTGTGATAGTATATGATTTTAAACTACTTGGAGACCCACTCAGACACACAGAAAACTCATTAAAATCGGTCCAGGGTTCCAGTGAGTGTATTTGGCATTTAATTTATTCATCCAGAGGCAATTGGAAAGCGGAGACAAAGATACAACAAAGAGATAGAGAGCCTAGTGTCACTGCCAAACATTATCGGGGAATCAAAGCTGCCCAACTTCGCTGGCTTGGCCACATGGAAAGAATGGGTGAGGATCGAGCCGTTAAAAGAGCATATCTCGGGAGGCCCGTAGGGCGGCGGCCAGTGGGACGACCCAGATATCGCTGGAAAGATGAGATTGCCCAAGATATGAAAGAGATGAAAGTGTCTGATTGGTCTGAACTGGCACAGAATAGAAAAGAATGGCGCGTTCTAATGTCGGAGTTGTTTATGCAATTACTTTCTAGTAAGCAGGCCACTATTTTGTACATGATCATTAAGTGATCGCTTGACGACCTATACTCAGCAAGGCCAGATATCATTTTCGTTTTAAAACACTGGGCAAAAACCATATTACTATTGCCAGAGATACGTTAAGACGATAAAAGTTTAATTTAAATGTGATCTTTGAATTTGCCTGACTAGTCCAGACATGAATCCTTTATCCAGACCTTAACTCAGAGATCACGTCAATCATACACCTAGGGTTTGAAAGTGAGTGTTTTAATCCACTTATCCATACTTAGGTTATAGATTCGAAAGTAGTTCTATCTGCTTGTTATGATTCTACGGCCTAACCCGTAAACCAATCTCAATGAATTTATATAAAGATACACTAAACCTTTAGAGCAAGTCTTCTCTACATACGTGGACGGAGCCATGGGTACAAACTAGTTCTGTATTCATACGCTATCTCCTATTTTCTAACCCACAAATGATGTTATGTACATACAAAACTTAATCTACTTTTACTGAGATTCAGCTCCAATGCAGATATAATGCATTTTATATATTTATAGCGCCTGCTCACAAATTTATAGAAACATCTAGAATAGTTCATTGTAGAAAGATTAAATGCGGCGTCGTGGGAGTATATTTTAAAGCACAGAATGCTTTAAAACTTGTAGTGTTTTAGTTACGTTCTAAGGTGCAGAGTTACAAGTAGTTTCTGCCATGACATGAATATTCAATAAAGTAATGAAAGATTCCAAGCGTTTCTGGAAATATTTAGAGTGCATTGTTGCTGTATAAAATGCTAGTTTCTAAGCAAGATGAAGGCAAAAGATTAGAACTTGTCAACACGTATTTTGCTTCCAATTCATCATCATCACTTTCCTGTCTTTTTTTTATGTGAAATAGGGTTTTTTTTACCCCCGGCAAACGAGTCAACCACTTCCTAAAAAATAGTTGTAAAAAACTAAACAAACACGCTTTAAAACTAAAAAGTAGAAATGTAAAAACCGTGGGGCAACGTTATTGTAATATTTTAAGAAAGCGCCTCAAACTATTTTTTTTAGAAAGACTCAAAAATACTAATTTGTTTAAACATTTTATTTGTTTTTTTTTAAATTAGCGTATTGTCATCGGTCATCGGTCGAGACCCGAACAGGCAGACAGACCTACTTTCGAATTCATAATAATAGTAAGTATTTATTTGTATATTTCTATGTATATAATTTAGGTACATAATTATGCGTATTTTAATGACGCCAATAAAATACTGTAACTCTCTTGAATATTAATACTACCTAATCTACTAAATCAATAACAAACAATATCGGGTCTCACTATATGTTTCGCAACCCTCGCATCGGAACGACCGAATGAGCAAAACAGGTTTTGCGACCGCTGCGCGCGATGAGTGGGTGACACTCGACACCGAAAGGATTTCATGGTGATTACGGACGTCTACCGATCATATGGTATCCACCGCTACCTACTAAATCAAATATTTTAATTTCTTTTAGTGATATATTTAAAACTATTAAAATTTCTAGTGTACCTTTTGGGAGTACCTACTCCAAATAGTACCGTATCTTGTGCGCCGTGTTACCCCGAATTGGGTGAGTGTTGCTTTTTATTATCTTTCACGAGTAACTTATGTAAAGTGTAATAGTTCGGATCTTGTGGAAATAGCTGTATCATTATAATGGCGATCGTATTTTGTACGATACCCGTAGTTGTTAAATTATTGTTATCAATGTACTGTTGTGTAGTGTTATAAATGTCTGTCGTTATTAAATGTTCAATTGTGTACTGTGCGCGGTATAGTAGAATGTCAGTCATTAGTAAATCCTTATTTATGTACCGTTTTGTAGTCTAAATGTATTATTGAACTGGTTGCTACCCGCGACCTCATCCGCGTGATAGCGTGATAATATTTCCCGACCTTTTACTAATGCTCCTGCAGGGTTTGAATTGAATCTGCATAAGTTTAATTCAAACCTTGTTTTTAATTCAAATGTGGTTTTTGCGTTTTGCCCGGACATACATACCGACAAACAGATAAAAACTCTATAAACTAATTTTCTAGACTCTGTATTGTTCTGGAACATGCAGGAAGTATCCCTCCAAAAAAATAAAATATATTAAATGTACCTACCTACAGTTTTTACTTTGTTACGATTTTATTACTTATATATGTGTAGAATAGTATTTGTTTACACTTAGGCCCTGCGCGCACGGGAAACTTTTGTCACTGTGACTGTTTTGTCACTTTCATTAGAATTATAGGCTGTAGAATTATATGGAGATGCGCGCACGTTGCGACGTGACAATCGGATGACAAAACTGTTTTGTGCCTGCGAACAAGCGTGCGACAAAACTGTCACCGCGCCGCTAGAGTTTGATAGAAGCGCGCGCACGAGTGACGAAACAGTTTCTGCCTGTGCCCTAAGCCAAAAGCGGAAAGCGGAAAGGATTAACTTTTTATTTATATTTTCAGACAACTTGAAATAGCATTGTAATCAAAACAAAAGTGTCTCCTAGCGTTCAATCACCACATTATCATAAAGGGTCTAAGCAGTATGCATTGAAGTTGTTCTAATAAAATATTCAAGGTTTTCTTCGAAATTACTAGAGCTTGAATTGTTTTAGAGAAAATGAAATATGATATAATTTGTTTAAGTTAACACTGGTTGAAAGATTACAAGATGTTATTTAATTTTGAGAATAACACAATGATCGAAGATTCTATGTTTCGGCCCAAAAAATTGAATTTTGTACTGAATCGATTTTTACCCTTGAAAATCGACTGTCGATTTTTTGTGTTGGTATAAAAAATATTTACAATAGTTACAATTAGCTGAATGTATTAATTTGATAGGTAATAAAAATAATTCTTATAATCGAATTCCTTGAACTAAAAAATAGATGATTTTACTGATAAGAGATCCCACAGATTGTTTAATGAATATTTTTGTTTTTCATAAAATGGATTTATATTTATATTGTAAATACAGAAAAGATATAGAATCGATCCTTTAGAAATCGTTTTTTTATAAATCGATTCTTCATGTTCTGATTCGAATCGAATCAAAAATCCCTACAAAATAGTTTATCCTGACGCCATTTTCCGTGCCCCGCTCTCCGCTTACTTTTGATTGCCCGCTGGCGATAAGCAAATATATATAGTATATAGAAGAAGTGGAAAGAAGACCAGTACTTTACGAGAAAAGATTAAAAGAATATTCTGACATATGATAAATACTAGGCATGCCTTTTAAGTTCTGTCGTTTCCATATTTAACGGCAATTTTGAATTTGAAACAGTTCTATATTCGAATGTGTTTAAATTTTGAATCTCAAAACATTTTTAACACCCCAACTTTAAAGTGGAATAAATGTTATAATTAGTGGTTTGAGCGAAGGGAAAAGTGTACTAAACTATGTGGTGAATACTTTGAAAATATGCAGTAATTCATTAAAACTTTCTGCAATCATTCGAAAACTTTTACGACGTATGAATTCGCAAATAATGACTGTCTCCTCCAAATGCATATCGTTGAATGAACCATGGATTTACAAAAATGTTTCGTGACTGTCATTCGCCGTGTGCGCACTCAGATTTTAAGACGCGACGCGACATGACAAAAACTTTTTTGTCGCAGCGACAAAAGTCACCCGTCAGCGCACTGCTTTATTTTATAATTAATTGGTTGACTGCCCATCATCGACACTATCACTTGCCTATCACGCCAGCTGCTTCTGCTTAATGCCTTGTGTGTGTAGTTGGTCTCGGTCGTGATGCTGCAGTCAAACAATATGAATGGGCTATTCATAAAATGGCTGAATGTGAATTATTTCAGGGTTCACCTACCAGGCTCCGGACCCTAATTGTGGCACACAACGACGCTACCGTTGCTACCAGCCTATCCAGAAAACTATTCCGCGACAACCGGAACGGCCCCCCTGCGACCGGACTACCGCGGATATTAACGCAGGACAGTGGCGTTCTTTATTATCCGTTAATTACACCATTTCGTGTTGTGGGTGTTTCCGAACCCATCCCTGAGACTAATTCTTCAAATTAACTACCTATTAATTATCCTACATAATAAATTGTAAAAACTTTCCCTTTTTTATTTCTATCCACCTACTTCACGGAAGAAATGTTACAATACTTTTGATGCTTTTTGCTTAGATTTTAAAATAAAGAAAGTAGCTAAATGTTTTTAATTAACTCTGTGGGTGAACAACAAGGAACTTGAACTTAAGAAAGAAATAAAACAGCAGAAATTGTCTGTTTTATAAGATTTGTTACCCTAATATTAATGTTAAGAAGCGTCCTAACAAACAAATATATATTAATTCTAATTTGCTAACTTCCGCCCGTGGCTCCGCCCGCATCTAAGTCGGTTATCGCGGTAAAAAGTAGCCTATATATCCTTTGTCAGGCTTTAGTACTACTATCTGGGTACAAAATTTCATTTAAATTGGTGCACTTGTTTATGAGTTTAACGCGAACAGACTGACAGACGTGGCAGATACTTTATTTTAAAATATGTAGTGCTAGGTTATATGTAATATAACTGCCTCGTTGGTCTAGTGGTTAGAGTATGCGACTGCTTATCAAGAGGGCTCGGATTCAAATCCCGGGTCGGGCCAAAAAGTGTTTTTGGGTATTTCTTAGGAAATTCCTTATAGCAGCCCGGAGTTTGGCAGTTTGGCGGTGATTCGCGCCCGTGCCTCGGAGAGTACGTAAAGCCGTCGGTCCCGGTTGTCATGAATATCTATGGCAATCTTTATTGGGATGTCAGTGCCCTCAAATATACTGACAACTTAGGGTTGCGGAGGTCCGATGCCAGTTGCTCCATGGAAAACTAAAATTCAGGTAAAACCGGTTGAACTAGTAGCCGACCGAAAATTGTGATGTATGTAATAGTTGTGACGTTGTTATAAATTAATAATTTATATATAAATAGATGTTAAGCTACCGTCACCCCTCTGTCTAGCAATTATACTCATAACGTAAAGTCATATTTTATTTATCTCCTGGAATAACCCTAAAAGTGCGACCTAACAAGTCTTGGAAATAAAGGCTAGGAAGATGATGTAGTGATAGGTAGTGATATTTGGATTGCAAGCAGCGTATTATTACTTGCGGTTGTTGTACCTTTACGACAAAACCTAAAAGTAAAGCTAGGTTGTAAATACTAGACTTTGTTTCACCTTGTAACGTCTGCCTGGAATGACTGCACGGTTGGCATAGTGGCTTAAGCGGTTGCCACGCCGCTTCCTACTGCGCCAAGTGTCGTGGGTTCAAATCCCACGTAGGACAACACTTTGTGTGATTCACAATTTGTTGTTCTGAGTCTGGGTGTTCTTTGTGTCCGTTTCATGTATGTTTGTAAAGTCCCCCGCGACACAGGAAGTTATATTCCTAATGCGGGAGTTGTCTTTTTTAAGAAAAAAAAAAAAATGTTCCGTCAAAAGTAGATGAACCGAACCGTAATGAAAATATATTATAAATACTAGGTAACTCGATTATTGTAGTAAAAAGTAGCCTATGTGCTATATTACTGTAAAGTTTCATCCAATTCCGTTCAGATAGAGAACGCTTGAAAGATCAACAAACATAGATACATACATACATACTTACAAACTTTCGCGTTTAAAATATTAGTAAGAATACATACTCACAAACTTTCGCGTTTAAAATATTTGTAAGGAAGAAAAGAAGTGTAAAATGTATAAATAAAACATTCTAAACTGCGTTATTAATAAAAATTCATTGTTATTTGTAAAAACTAAAAATGCAATATAAACATGCCTTTATAGAATCAATTTTAAATAGAACCTTCGAGAATTCAACTTGTATCTCGTTACAAGAAAACAGAGCTCCGTAGAGAACGAACTAATTTACATTGCGCTAGTGATGTAGCACGTTACTAAGTATAATTAGTCGATTTGTATTTACTAATTTAGTTATTCGACTAATTAATGAATCGCTTTGAGAGGGTTGTTTATGTTTGTAGAATGTCATTTAGCGCTTGTGTACTGTGTGTGTATAGTAGAGATACGTGTTTGCTTTGGCAAGGAAGAATTTAAACATCTTATCTAACTAAATCGTCTTTTTTTAGGTATGCAGTTAAAATAAGTGAATAAATCTTGATAAAATGAGTTTTTTTTGCTAAGGAGATATAGTTTTGTTTCTATTCTTTTGTGTTTTTTTAGTCTATTGAAGATTTGGTAAAATTCAGCTAAGATTACCAGAAAGTTCTTGTGAGTTGTAATTACTTGCCTTATTACGCTCTAAATCACAAATTATGTTCCCAAAATTCATATAACTGCTTGCTAACTGTTATTTTACTACAACTTATACGAGTATATACGTGATACATATATTGCTATATATATTTATAAGTTTTTTTTTCTTTGCCTAAGACAGCTGTCCCAATAGAAATATTTCCGTCATCATCATCAGCCTATCTCAGTCCACTGCTGGACATGGGCCTCTCCCGTTGCACACCACTTTGATCGATTTTGGGCTTCTCGCATCCAGCTCCTGCCAGCCATCTTGCGCAAATAGTCACTCCACCTCGCCTGTGGGCGTCCTACACTACGTTTGCCGAGACGCGGTCTCCACTCCAGAACTCTTCAGAAAATTTATGTGTCGCAGGGTAATTAACAGATATACATTTAATAGAGACCAAGAACAGCTAGACTCAAAACATCAATTTATACTACACAAAGTGTTGCGGTTTGAACCTACGACACGAGGCTGGCAAGGTGACGGCTTATGCCACTACACTACGAGATGCAATGAATTATTAGACCATTATCTGATCTAATGACCAGCGATTCGATTCCAAGGGCAAAACTTTTTTCATTTTTTTTTATTTATCGATACATATTAAAAAAATAGTTCATTAGTACAACACTAGTAATATTGCTTCACGCTGTTTTACTAACATTTTACAGTGTGAATACTTGGTATACAGTGTGAATTGAAACATGGCCACTAAAAATTAGCATAATAAACGTATTAGCTACAATAATGGGGCAATTCGACTGAACAGGGTAGGACTTGTTGTTGATGTGTGTGTTGTTGTCTAGAAACCTTTCAACCGCATAATATATTAAAATTGCACATTTTTAGGGTTCAAAAAACAAGATTAATTATGTTGAAAATAAGGTAGCATCGATAATATCTGACTACACTACTGATTACTCTATCTGTGTTTAGGGTATGTGTTCAATTTCCGGGTCGGACCAAATGTTTCAAAGATTTGCAAATATTTGTTTCGAAGTTTGGGTGTTTTCCATATGTTTTAACAAAAAAAAGTGTCTAAGTATTAGTCTAAGTACTAGTACCCATAGTTCAAGTTTTTATTAGTTTGGGACTAGATGGCGTTTGTGTATCAGAGGTTCGAAATATTTATTATTTATTTATTATTTAAAAAAATACATATTAGGTATATCACGGTATTAAATTATATGGTGTAATACAAATCTATCCTGAAACTTTTAACATTTTATGAAAAAAAATACTTGTCAAGAAATCAGCAGATTTTTCAGAAACGAGAAGAATGGTCGTTCATTATGTTTAAAGAGATGCAATGATTTTGTGACTTTCTGTATCACTAAAAAAGTTAACCACTCAAAGTTTTGCATAAGCTAAAAACAAATAAAACAAGTTTCGTTCTGTCTAGGGAATAAATGAACAAGAGCTAACGTAGCAATCACGTGATCCAAATCGTCTACAGACAGACCCTCTACACGAAATACAAGCCTCTACGAATAGACCGTATATTGTTACGTCACCCAACTGTTACCGGGGCCCTATTGACAATCGATGACATTTTGAAAATATCTCAAGAGAGGTCATGATTTATTATTTTAATAAAATTTGGGAATTAAGAATAAACTGATATTTTTTTTGGTTTTATTCCTAAATGAAAATTGTGTTTATAGTTTTGAGGGTTTTTGGTTTTTGGCATCATCATCCGTATATGAGTAACTAGCTTTTGACCGCGGCTCCGCCCGCGTGTTTATCAGTTATCGTTGTAAAAAGTAACCTATGTCCATGATGATCCATCTATCTTTATGCAAAAAATCATCAACATCGGTTCAGCGTCTTAGGCGTGAAAACGTAACAGACAGACAAAGTTATTTTCACATTTAAAATATTAATCCTTGGCATGAAATTAAAAGCATCGCTACATACTCTTTTTGTATGTTTAATATATTTTTACATTTCAGTAAAAAAGTCCTGTTGGCTTCAGTTATAAATAGATTGTAATTTAGAAAATATTTTATGAAAGTGTTAATATAGAACGAATACTTTATTTGTCAAACTTAATATCCTGGCAATATAGCTGTCGTTTTCTTCTGTCCTTTTATTCAAAAATAAGTTAATATTTTGGATATCTTACACACAACGCCATCTAGTCCCAAACTAAGCAGAGCTTTTACTATGGGTACTTGACAACTGATATAATTACATAAACATATTTTTTTATTTTTTTATAAATACATATTTATTATACATAGAAAACACCCAATTTCCCAAACAAATATTTGAGGATCACACAAACATTTGGACCCGGGAATTGAACCCGAGACCTCTAGATCAGCAGTCGCAAACGCTATCAGACCAACGAGGCATTCTAGTAGTCACATACACTCCGACTTAACCACCTATCTTTGTTCTCTTCTTATCCAAGTACTTATGCTTTGACTTCTATGAAATTCAGTAACTTATGAATATGTAGCGACTTCCACATACAGCGCGACATAAACATACAACAGCGCCATCTGGCGAAGAAACACTGAACTACGAAGAGAACACGTAACGATCTATACGGAGTAACTACTAATCCTGAATCGCGTGACATTCTCGCGCCGATTAGCATATATACAACATCTCAACATCAACTGTTGGGCAGTGGCCCGCCAGGCATGAACACCTCGCCTGGTCGGAGGATACTCCCTCTGTGTTGGAGGAATACGACACCCGTTCCTCCATAAACAATAACATCCATTTTGGAAGTTCATCTATAAATTCCCGGTATAAAGGGCCTAGAGAAAGCCCGTTTACTGAAGGAATAACTAAACATTAACCACAACCTTAAATGGAGTTTTTGCTTCAATAATTCACATCGAAGGGAGGCTCGCCAACGTATCCATTATATATTATATCAATTACAGTCGCAACTTGTGGTCAACTGCTGGTAATAAATTAATCAGAGACCCTTTCTTTATCAATATTGTATTCGGAATTTAGTATAAATTATTTGAGGTAGGTGTTTGTGTTAGTTTCAAGGAACTTGTTCATTGAATTTCGCAGATGTTAGGTTTGTTACACAAATGTTTATGAAATGTAAGGGTTTCGAGCTGTTAAGTGGGTATCAGATAAATCTATATATCTTTATATATATAATTCTTCTGTGAGTGTGTATGTCACTGAACTTCTCTCAAACGACTGGACCGATTTTGATGAAATTTGTTGTGTGTGTTCAAGGGGACCTGGGAATGGTTTAAATTCGCAATTGGACCCGATAGGTGGCGCTGCGATCAAGTTCTGGAATTTTAAAGTTGGGTGGTACGAAGTTCGCTGGGTCAACTAGTATAAATATAAAATTGGAGTGTCTGTGTGTAATATCAAATAAACAGTTTTTACTCAATGTAAAATTATAGACGATAATGATATTCAAAATGAATGTTTTTGTATTTTACTCTGTTTTTTCCGGGTAATCTCTCTGAACAGTTTGAGCGATTTTGACGAGATTTTCAGTATCAGATAGCTGATGACATAAGGAGTAGCTTAGGCTAGAGGCTTTTTTTTAGATAGATAGATAGATAGATAACTCTTTATTTGCACACTGTGTTATAAATTCATAAAACAAAACAGAACTTACATTTAATGTACAAAGGGTACAAATGTACATTAGACTAGCTTAATTCTTATGCGTTACTCGCGTTTCAACTATAACCACGGGTAACAAAGCGAGACAGCTTGTATTATATTAATATTGATGGAAAATGAAGTACCAATAATAAAATAAATGAAGCCAAAATAAAATATATGAGATGACTGCACAGTTGGTCGTGGGTTCAAATCCCACGTAGGACAACACATTGTGTGATTCACAATTTGTTGTTCTGAGTCTGGGTGTCCTTTGTGTCCGCTTCATGTATGTTTGTAAAGTCCCCCGCGACACAGGAATTTATATTCCTAATGCGGGAGTTGTCTTTTTAAAAAAAAATGAAAAAATAAAATTAATATAATTTCTAATACACAATACAATTAATTATTAAAAGACTGGACTATTCTAATCAGATTGATGATAAATAATAGGTGTTGTAAAAGTTTGCATGAAATTGAATATTTAAATTGAGTCAACTAATCACAAAACTGTCAAAAAAGATTTTATAATACAAAATCTCATATTTCTAAAGCCATTCAGTGGAAACCAATCGGACTTATACAACGCGAGAAACAGATAACTAAAGCCAATTATGCACTTCTTTTCACTACACCTATTATATTTACACATTGAATACATATAAGGATGACCAGGGGACAGGTGAAGTGATAATCTGCGCAAGCTGGGTGACGGGAGCTCGACGCGAGAAGCCGATATTCAAACCAAGTCTCATTCAATTTGAGTGGTCTTTGTCCAGCGGTAAACTGCGATGAAGTGATGATGATAATATTATTATTATGATATTGTTTATTGAGCTCTAAGGACCCAAACATTCACGGCTGTATTTAAGTCTTTACATTCCTATTAAAGTCAAAATTTTGACTCTAATTTTTCGCGAAATTTCAAAACATCTACAGTTCCACATCTCGTAGCGCTACGTGGATGCTACGGTGGAGTTCTACAACATCTACGAGCTGGCATCTTTTGTTTATTACGATACTCCGTAATTTGTTTTCATAAAACGTGGAGATCTGAGTTTTGCATCATTAACTTTAAATTTGAATATTCACACCTAGCTTATTCAAACTAAATTTAGTGAATAAGACCTCAAATTAAAGAGCTTCTTCCAGGAAGTATTTTTATATAAATAAATAAACATAGATACGTAGGTTTCTTTATTTATTTATGACAATTATTAATTTATGGTGATTGTTGGAAATCGCAATTAAGGCCGCGGAGAAAAGCTGGTCTAAAAAAAATTAGCCTGCCTTACTTCTTGTTATTATCCATTTGTCAGTAAAAGGAGTTATTCCTGATGTTATTAAGTATATGCCAGTGAAAACTATTCCAGAAATTAGTAAAATAGTAGTAGTAGAGTATTAGTTAAATAATTTCTAAATCTTTTTATGTAATTCAAAGAGTTAATTAACGAACAAACGTATCACCTGATACTAAGCGACTATCAATGCTCATGCACCTCTAAAATCTACAAATGTAGTCCAGTTGTTTCAGTATATCAATTTTCTTTTTCGAAACGCTACAATAATGACTAGTTGCTCGGATCAAAAATGTCCAATAGAAATAAACCGGCAAAAAACTCCAGGATACTCTTTTAAAAAACTCAATTTACAACCTTCTGTATTATTGTTTAAGTATGCAACATCAATGTAATATGGCAAAATTAGTATTTTCAATAAATAATACCATAGGTACGTGAGACATAACACTCCCACTGTACCCTTAATCTCCAAAAAACATTGTTAATAATTGAAATACTAATTTTCTATATGTCAACGTAATAGTCACTATCCTTCTAATATTATAAATGTGAGGGTATGTCTTCCGTGTGGTGACAGATTAAGAATACTAAGTGTCACCACCCCTATTCATTCCATGGGTGTCGTAAGAGGCGACTAAAGGAACAAAATAAGCAGTTAACATCACTGCCAAGAGAAGGAAAACTTGAAACAAACCCTTTACCAACCCGTCTGGCCAGCGTGGTATAGTAGGCCAAAACCTCCTTTCAAAGGAGAGGCCTATGTCCAGCAGTGGACTGTTAAAGGCTGTTGATGATGATGAGTCTATAGCCTGAGAAACTACATAGGCTACTTTTTACCGCGATAACCGACATACACGCGGGCAAAGACTAGTATTTTTATAAAAAGCAACTTACCATTCTTAAAGGAGACTCCACAATACGACAACAGAAACTTTTTAATAAGTGCACATCAAAAGAGCATGTTCAAAGCACATTTAAACTTTAATATCTGTAGTTTTGCATTATATTACAGACATTCCAGAGTAATACATTGACTGAATAAAAGCATTTTAAATTTTTCCAACATAAAATCTTTTGAAAGAAACAATAAAATTTACTGCGATGAAACATAACAGCGTAGATTAAGAAAAAAAATAAGGCAACCAATTTTAAAGATGAATAACTGAATCTGGATACATAAAAATAAATAGTTTTAAAAACACTGGCAAGCCCCTTGGTAGTCAACGGTGGCCAAGGACTTAGAGCTAGCCCGAAATCGACAACCCAGGACAGATTGACCTGACGCCGCAGAACGAGGAGAGCCGACCCCAAATAATAGGTAAATGGCTAGGACAAAGAAGAAGTTTTAAAAATAGTTCTAAAAAACTAAACAATCACGCTTTTAAACTAAAAAGTAGAAAATAATTTTAATGTCACAAAGCATGTGGTGCTTTCTGAAAATATTTCAATAACGTCGCCCCACGCTTTGTTTCATTAAAATTATTTTCTACTTTTTAGTTTAAAAGCTTGTTTATTTAGTTTTTTAGAACTATTTTTTTAGAAAAAAATACTAATTTGTTTAAGCATTTTATTAGTTATTTTTTTTCAAATTAGTCCATTGTCATCGGTCCTCGGTAAATCTACAAAGTTTGAACGAAATGTGGCCGTTCAAAGTGGGACAAAATCGCACCCAAAAGAATCGGTTACAAACATACAAACAAACAAACATACAGGTAAAGCTAATAAAAAGCGTGTAAAAAGAGTTTAATTAAAGTAATAATTTGAGAGGCCTTATCACTTTTGATGCGTGTAATAACTATTTGAAATCTTGTAGTATTTTTGATTAAAAAAAAAACACTAAACTTATGTTTTTTTTTTGCTGTGAAGGGACTTATTCACGATGAGTATATGTAAAAGTCGCAAAAGTCTAAAAATAGTTATCACTAAACTCGCTTTCAAATGAAAAAAATATGGGAGAGGTTAAAGGTTGAATGAGGTTAAGTTGGGTTGAGTTAGGTTAGGTTAGGTTGGGGTGCTGGCTAGAAAACCTCCTCGTGGTGCACCCTGGGCAACGCTGGCGATAGCACTGTTCCTCCTCATTTCCTCCGTGTCATCTGGAGGAGAGGATTATCGCCAGCGGCTAATATTCTAGCAGGAGAGGAAGCCATTCCATCGGCTCTCGGGCAAGGCCTGATCCAGCAGGGTGGGCGTGTCTGCCGGTTGCCCTGCTGGCTCTTCGCTCTTCGGAGCATGGAGGAGGAAACCTCGATAAAAAACCAGAAGGTGGGGCCCTGGAGGGGCCAGAGTTTTCTCCGCTGCTCGCGGTGGAGAAAGGAGGACGGGCTCGGCGTGTACTAACACTACCACCGAGCAGGCAGGGGGACGTAGTCTTTCTGCCACCGTCGGCATAACGTAATCCCGGCTCTGTCCGGGGGCGTGGGTCTTGGCTTAACCGCCTGGACCGCGAGGAAGAAAACCTCTATAAAAAATTACCCCGAATCTCAAGCTCTGGTGCGTGGCCAGGGGATGCATGGCTGATGGGTGGTTCAGTCGTAAGCGCACCCCAAGCCGGGGTACCTGCGGACCCCTCGGTTTGGTTAAAACCTTACGCTTACCCGGGTATCGGGGATCTCTGCCCGGGCGGACTTTTATTTCTCCCCAACTCGTGGGTCTATTATGGGAATTGATAAACTTAAACAAAATGAAAACGGCACGGAAACAAAACAACAAAACGACACGGCATGTAAAATGGACATTGAATCGAAGAGAGAGACGCAGGAGAAGAAGGGTCCCCTTAAGGGGAGCTCTTCGGGTGTGGACGGAGTTACGTCCAAAGAGGCGGTCGTAGTACTCGGGCCGCCCATCTCCAAGGGGCTCCCAGGAGTCAAACTGACTACTGGGAGCCGGAGAACATCGGGGCGTTTACGCTCCTCGTCGGCAACGGCAGGTCCGAGCGGTAGAACCAGCGCGAGTCCAGTCGCACTGGAGCGGATGGAGATAGAGGTGAGCGACAAGCGTAAGCGCTCCAACGATAGAGTAAGCGACCCACCCCAGGAGACACCCGAAAAGTTTATCCGCACGGGGAGGTCACGAACCCCTGTCTCCGTCCCATCAGGCTCCGTATTTTCAAATGCGGAGACTTATAGGCGTAACCGAGCGGAAGGCGAAGCGGAAGCGGAGGAGGAGATCGCAGATCTCCTGCTTAAGATCCGGGAGCCAGTGCGGGGAGAAGCCCCCAAAGCTCCCGTGTCTGTACAGGAGAAGGCGAGAGCGGCGGTGGACATCGTTAAAAAGGTGGCCACCAAGTCCGTGAACCTTAAGGGCTGCTTTGTGAGGGCCCTTAAGGACTCCTCCTCCGCTCTGACGGAGGTCGTGGAGGACCTGATTGGCGACGTGTCTCGCCTACAGGCCGCCAATGATAGGTTGACGGAGCAGGTGAACGAGCTGAGCGCTCAGTTCACCCGCTTCCGGGCAAAGCTCCCCGATGAGGAGGCCCCGTCGACGTCTCAGCCTGCCCCTACTACGGACTCGGGGGTACGTGACGCCCAACTGCAGGAGATTATGATCGCAGTTGGGCATATGTTGGACGGGCGTCTGGCCGGACTGGAGGCGAGACTGCCCCCTGCGCCGGTTGTGCGCCCCCCACTCGCGTCGCAGCGGCCTAAGACCGCTGCTCCGACCGCACTCCCGGTTGTGGGAGGTTGCGTGTCCTACGCGGCAGCAGCGTCGGCCCCGGCTCCATCGGCTGCCCAAAAGCAGAAGAAGGGGGCCGGGGCACCAGCCCAGGCGAAGGCCAAGGCACCGGCCCAGGCGTCGGCTAAGGCGCCGGCCAAGAAGGGGCCGGTCCAGGCGCCGGCCAAGAAGGGGCCTAAAGCGGGGCCGAGTGGTGGAGAGGATTTCCCTCCACTTCCCACTCCCACAACCCTGCCGGGCCCCTCTGCACCTGCACCCTCCAACGAGGGTTGGCAGGAGGTGAAGGGCTCCAAAAAGTCCCGAAAGCGGGCAAGAAGGGCGGCCGAAAAAGCGGGCCAAGCCCAGCCTTCACCACCGGTGACAACGGTGCCGAAGAAGAAGCCGCGGAAGCTGCAGCCGCCCAAAACCGCGGCTGTGGTTGTCACCTTGTCGCCGGAGGCGGCCAGTGGTGGGCTCTCGTACGCGGCCCTCTTTAAAGGGGCCCGTCCTGGGCTCGCCACCGAGTTCGGGGCCGCAGGAATGAGGCTGCGCCGCGCCCAAACGGGAGCTCGAATTTTCGAATTCCCTGGGGCTGACGGTGCTCAGACGGCCGACAAGTTCGCTGAGAGGCTACGGGTGATGTTTGCCGCAACGGACGGTCTTAAGATCGCCAGGCCCACCAAGTGCGCAGAACTGCGCATCTCGGGCCTGGACGACTCTATAACGTCGGAGGATGTCCGCGATGCAGTCACGGAAAAGACTGGATGCACCGCGGACACCGTCAGAGTCGGCACCGTCCGTCCGGGTCCGGGAGGCCTCGGCGCGGTGTGGGTTAGCTGTCCCGTGGCGGCGGCTAAAGTGTTGGGTGACGCCGGGAGCATGCTCGTCGGCTTCGTAAATGCCAGGGTCACGGTTCTGGCTGCGAGGCCGATGCGATGCTTCAGGTGTCTAGCCGGGGGACACACTCGCGCCAAGTGCGAGAGCTGTTTTGACTGCAGTGGTTTGTGCTTCCGCTGCGGTCAACCCGGGCACAAGGCGGCAGAGTGCTCTGCTGCTCCTCACTGCCCCGTGTGTGCGGCGGGTAAAAAGCCCGCCAATCATCAAATGGGGCAGGGGGGCTGCAGGCCTCCTCGCGCCTCTCAGCGAACGCCGGGGGCTAGCCAATCGATCCAGGCTGCCTCCGACGTCAACCGTGCGTCGACGCCGACGCCCATGGAGGAGGTTGTAGAGACGATCCAGTAATGGATCAAGTCTCCAACCTCCTGGTCCAGACGAATCTGAACCACTGTGCCGCGGCGCAGGACCTCTTCCTGCAAACCATGGCACAGTGGTCGATAGGTGTTGCCGTAGTCGCGGAGCCATATTTCGTCCCTCCCCGTCCGAACTGGATGGGTGACCGGGACGGCTCCGTGGCAGTCGTCAGCTCCACGGCGGCTCATTCCCCGCCCTTGTCGCTAAGAGACAAGGGTACTGGATATGTTGCCGCCGAATGGGGGGGAATCACCATTTATGGTGTCTACTTCTCCCCCAATCGGAGCTTGCACGACTTCGAGGTTTTCCTGAACACCTTGGAGACCTCGATACGGCGACTAGTGTCTGGGCACGTCCTCGTGCTGGGGGATTTCAACGCAAAATCCATTGCGTGGGGTTCCCCGGCGACGGACGCCAGGGGCGCAGCCGTAGAGGAGTGGGCGGCGTCAGTGGGCCTCTGTTTGCTGAACAGGGGCGCCACCAACACGTGCGTGCGACAGCAGGGGGGGTCGATAGTGGACCTCTCGTTCGCTACCCCTGCAGTCGCCGCACGAGTAAGGAACTGGAGTGTCCTGGATGAGGTCGAGACGCTCTCGGATCATCTCTATATCCGATTCGAGCTCTCCCGGTCCCAGGACGCCAGTAGGGGTCACGCGGCGCGGCGCCCTTCCCGCTTTCCGCGGTGGGCTGTCGCCAAGCTCGACAGGGACCTACTAGAGGAGGCGGCCATTGTTCAATCCTGGCTGTCTCCGCAGGCCCCGACCGAGGAGGTCGACGTGGGGGCTGGTCGTTTCGCTGCTGCGCTAATGCAGATTTGCGACTCGGCCATGCCCCGCGTTCGTGGTTGTCGGCCTCCGAGGAAGGAGGTCTACTGGTGGTCCCAGGAGTTGGCGGACCTCCGTGCGGCCTGTGTAAGTGCCCGGAGGTCCCTCACCCGGAGTCGGCGACGTCACCGCGGTGTCGGTGAGGAGGTGGACCGGCTTCACGAGGAGTACCGAGCAGCTCGGGAAACTCTGAGGCTGGCCATCTGCCGCGCTAAAGACGCTAGTAGAGAGGAGATGCTGGAGAGTCTCGAGCGTGACCCCTGGGGTCGCCCTTATCGTGCGGTGCGTGAAAAGCTCCGCACGTCGGGCCCCCCCCTTACGGAGACTCTCCAGCCCAGCTTCCTGCAGGAAGTGGTCGAGGGCTTATTCCCGCAGCGGGCGGAACACACACCCCCGTCGATGGCTGCATCAGCCGGAGACGACGGGGGCAGCGAGGTCGAAGTTCCGCCCGTCAGGGATTCGGAGATAGGGGCGGCTGTTCTGCGGATTCGATCCAAGAACACCGCCCCCGGGCCGGACGGGGTTCCAGCCCGAGTGATGGCCCGTGCCCTCGACTACATGTCGGACCACCTCAGGGGGGTGTTGGACGCTAGCCTGGCGTCCGGACGCTTCCCTGAGCGCTGGAAATGCGGGAAGCTGGTCCTGCTGAGGAAGCCGGGACGGCCCGCCGACTCGGTCGCGGCCTATAGGCCAATCGTGTTGCTGGACGAGGCGGGTAAACTCTTCGAGAGGATACTCTCTGCCCGCATCGTCCGGCACCTCTGCGAGGTCGGCCCCGATCTGTCGGACGCCCAGTTCGGTTTCCGAGAGGGGCGTTCGACGATCGATGCCGTGATGCGCCTTAGGGCCGTGACCGAGGAGGCCGTGAGCTGCGGCGGAGTGGTGTTGGCGGTGTCCTTAGACATCGCCAACGCCTTCAATAGTCTGCCATTCGGCTGCATAGGGGAAGCACTCCGATACCACGGGGTGCCAGAGTACCTGAGGCGGCTGGTGGCAGACTATCTCGAGGAGCGTACCGTCATGTACGAGGACCGGGATGGCGTCTTGAGACGCAGGGCCATGTCGTGCGGTGTTCCACAGGGGTCTGTCCTAGGACCACTCCTGTGGAACATGGGATACGACTGGGCCCTAAGAGGGCGTCGCCCCCCCGGGCTGGGTGTAATCTGCTACGCGGACGACACTTTAGTCACGGCCCGGGGGGCTAACTTCCAGGAGGCGGCACGCCTGGCCACTACGGGAGTCTCCCTGGTGGTCGGGCGTATCGAGGCGCTGGGTCTGCGGGTGGCCCTGGATAAGACGGAGGCCCTACTCTTTCATGGGCCCCGTCGTGGTCCACCCGCCGGCGCCTCGATAGAGGTCAACTCGGTCCTCGTACCGGTCCGGGCCCAGATAAGGTACCTGGGTCTGGTCCTAGACGGAAGGTGGCTCTTCGACGAGCACTTCAAACAGCTGGCTCCAAAGTTGGTGGACACTGCCTCCGCCCTCGGGCGACTTTTGCCCAATTTGGGCGGGGCCAGTGTTCCCACTAGGCGGCTGTACACGGGGGTGGTCCGGTCGATGGCACTGTACGGTGCACCGGTGTGGGCGGCGGCTCTGACCGCCCAGAATAGGGCGCGCCTCTGGCGCCCCCAGAGGATATTGGCGGTCAGAGCCATACGCGGATACCGCACGGTGTCGACCGAAGCGGCATGCGCATTGGCTGGAACACCCCCGTGGGATTTGGAGGCGGAAGTGCTCGCCGAAGTCTATCGACGAGTGGCTGAATTCCGGGCGGAGAGCGGGTCTCGCCCTCCGCCCGAGGACGTGCGCGAGTGGCGCGAAGCCGCTCGTCGAGCCACCTTGGCAAGATGGTCGTCCCGACTGGAGACTCCACGCGCTGGCTTCGCCGCCGTGGAGGCTCTCCAGCCGGTCATCACCGAGTGGGCAGGGCGGCAGCACGGGACCCTTTCCTTCCGGCTGACGCAGGTGCTTTCCGGGCACGGTTGCTTCGGAAAGTATCTGCACTCGGTCGCAAGGAGGGAATCGAGTCCCGCCTGCCACCACTGCGACTGCAGTGAGGACACGGCCCAGCACACGCTGGCGGTCTGCCCCGCATGGGCGGCGCAGCGCCGGGCCCTCACTGCAGTCATCGGAGAGGAACTCTCGCTGCCGGTCGTAGTACGCTCCATGGCCGGTAGCGACAGTTGTTTTACCGCGGTCGCAACCTTCTGCGAGGACGTAATCTCGCAGAAGGAGGCGGCGGAGAAGGTTCGGGAGGACGACTTCCACTCGGACCAGATCCGCCGCCGGCGAACGGGGCGGCGAAGGCGCGCTCACCTGCGCCTCATGCCGCCCTGATTCTGGCCGCGGGTGGACGGGATGGGTTTCCCCGTTCATCCGCTGTAGAGGCCAGCCGCGAGGGGGCGGCGTCCGCGTGTGACCGGACGTTGCCCAACAATTGGAGAGGAAAAGGAGATGGCGCCCGCAACAGTGCGGGCAGGCGCCGGGAGGGGTCCAGAAGGCGATAACAACCTGGCCCCCTTCCCAAAACACAGGCGCAGAGAGGTCACACCGTGTGGTTTTAGTCGGTTCGAGTCCGACATACCGCCCCGTCGAGAGCCCAGGCGGGGTGACGATCCGAGGGGATTTCCACACGTAAAAAAAAAAAAAAAAAAAAAAAAAAAAAAGGTTAGGTTAGGTTAGGTTAGGTTAGGTTAGGTTAGGTTAGGTTAGGAGAAAATTAAAAAAAACATTTTATTGATTTCAATTTAAAAACAGTCATAATAAATGTAAAACTTACCGCTAAGAGTACCACGAACAATAAACAACGTATCACCATGGTGTCAGAGAGCGCTCCAGGTCTCTTCACATGTCATCATATGAGTTTAACTCATTTGTACCTGGAAAGAACAATAGGGTATGTTAAGAAGACAGCAATAAAAGAAGAATAACATAAAAGAACAATGGAGAACAATTGATTTACGTTCCCTCATCATTTTCTTTTAACAGACCTGACCCCCTGGCCAAGATGCAAAAGTTTTTCGTTTTCTATTCTAGTTTTTTATTTTCTTATATTTTGTTTTGATTACGAGACTGAGTGACACTAGCCAATGGAATAACAGAATAGAATAGAAAAGTAGTACGTACGTAGAAAAGTAGTACTTACAATATGGCCAAACTTCGAAGATACAAAAGAGACTTAAAAATCTAAGAATTATTTATTGTGTTAGCTTTAAACCGTTTTCATGAAATAAATGGCTTCAGTGCCAAACATTTCAAAATTGAATAGTTTCTTGACTGGTTTTAAAATATTGGCTAATGGAAGTAAGTTATGGGTTTAGTCACAAGAATGTGTACTAAAGCTTGAATTCCAGATTTTTGTGAGCAGTATTTGGATTTGATTTGGAAACTTTACAGTAATAAAGCTTATATATCAGAATAACACATAGGCTACTTTTTACTGCAATACTGGGCGAAAGCTAGTTTATTATAAATCAGAAATGTTAGTGAGATTGTGACATTGTAGTAACAATCTCTGTTCAGGAACTGAATCGATTTTAAAAATTATTTTATCAAATAGAAAGCCACATAATTTGTGAATGTTATAGGTTATGTGACGACTGCCACATACAGCGCAAGCGAAAAATCCGCTGTGTACCAGTGATAGTCCCGTAGAAATCGGTACGGCTGTTTCAGAGATTAGCTGGAACAAACAGACAGACAGACAAATTGCTTTTTCTTAAATTAGTTCCGTATATATTTTAATAAACATTTAATAGAAAACTGATCTTTTGATATTACATACAGGCATTTAAAAGCTTATTCTTACCTAAACATCAAAACAAAACTTTATTACGTCTAATAAAATATACAGAAATAGAGAATAAAAAGCAAAAAGACCTAAATATGCCAAACACAAGACAGTTCTAGAGCTTTCCAGTCTAAACCACGTTTAAGTGCGAGTTTAGGTGATCTAGATACCGCTGACACACCGAAGTTATATCATTGTTCAACTACATAAACTGTGGGCTGAATAAAGAAGAATTACACGGATATAAAGAACTTGGAAGAGGTTTAATAATGTTTCGGACATCTGACACACAACGCCATCTAGTCCCAAACTAAGCATACATCGTTTTTAAAATACCTATCTAACGATACCCTACACAATGGGGTAAACGCGTGAAAAAAAACCATCCCCAATTTACGTTTAGGGCAGGTACCCTAAAGAAAATATTTTTCATTATTTTATTGTAGCATTTTGTCGAAGTGATAGAAACACATATCAGTACAAAGTTTCATTTTCCTAGCACTAACCGTTTGGAGGGTATGTCGAGGCAGTCCCTCGTATGTACTGACATCCGTCCGTATGTCAGTACATACGGACGGACATGTCGAATTTATAAGGTTAATAATTAATCTATCTATCTATAATAAATAAATACATAATAAATAAATATAACAAATCTATAATCTATAAGAATCTATAGGTAATCATCATGATGATGATGATGATGGACATGGAGAATCTATAAGGTTCATGAACTACGGAACCCTCAAAAGGTAATGAGAAAACCCAGAATTCCTATTAAACCTTAATTTTATTTCAACTTTTCCGTTTCTCGTGTACATAACCTGCATAGTTTGACAGCTCTTATAACATTCACGGGAAGAACAAAGTGACGTCATACTGTATTCTTAATCGTTATTAAGGTAGACGAATCAATCAATCAACAACCCAAAAGTCCCACTGCTGGGCTCGGGTCTCCTCTCAGAGGCAGAATGGCGCATCTAAATTTTCTACATCAACGTTACCTCGCGTGATCGTCAGCGATGGGTAACCATTCCTTCACCACCGATGTAGCTTTATTGATAGCTTCCCATTACTTGTGACCTTCGAGAATATGCGGCAAAAGTATTATGGGATACATATGTGTTATATAAGTTCGACGTTGAATAAAGTTTCGACAAAGGTCCGATTGCGACGTGGGAATCCTGCTAAATGTTCTAGCAGTCAACGAAGTTATGTAAAGTGCTAGTTTTGTTCACAGATTTCTAAAACAATAATAATATTATTTTTTATTGATATAAATTAAATGTACAATACATTATGGGATTCTCTAACACCCGCGATAGTAAAGACTGAGTTGCAGGCGTTAGTGTTCAAGATAAGACTGAAAATTTAGCAATTAACTCTAAATAAAACTAAACAATCAAATTGTTAAAGCATGCATATAAATAAGTGTGTGTGTGCGTGTGTTTATGAGTGTATTTGTATGTGTATTCTTGTGTGTAAGTTTGCAAAACGGTTTCTAAAGTTAAGTCTAAACTAAAGTTTCTCGGTTTGTATATCCAAAAGGTCAGCGGTTCTCATAGAATAATAATCAAATTATTTTAAATATTAATAAAATAATTCATACTACTTATCCAAATTTTACCTCTAAATGAGTAAAATAAAAAATGAAAAAATAGTGAATATCGTAAACAAAAAGTTATTAATTCAAAGTTGTGAAGTACCTATAATAACATTTTGTTTCAGTAAAGACTGATACAAATCCTTCTTCAGGAATCACCTTATCTCTACGCCAAATTCTAATTAACATCTGAGCCGTGATAGCATAACCTTTTTAACACAAGAGAAGATTTTGTGTAATGAATATTTTGATCATTGATTCCACGTGATGTCGTGCTTGTTGTGTGTGTTTTAGAACATTTCATTGTCGTCTCTTCCTTGTTAGTATGTGAATGTGTTTATTTAGATGAACTTTATACATATCTATGAAAACTTTTAATTGGCCTTCATGTAGATTATGGATAAATATTTTTATGATGTGACTAGCTGTAAGTTTTCTAAATCATAAAATAAAATAAAATAACAGGGCTCAGACAGAGCAAAAACATATACTAACAGAAAAAAACTTCATTTTAAAGTAAATTTTATACATAGTATAACTAGTCATATTAAGATAAATCTAAACTAAAAAGTTTATAGCCCATCAGATCTACAACAAAGTCTGCAACTATCAAACGGTACAATCTTAAAAAACTTTAAGGTACGATTTAACAAAGTTTGGCAAGTTTACGAATAAAGGATTTTATGTTAAACACTCTTAAAAAGAAAACTTTGCAATAGAAACATTGTTTTCTATTGTTTGTTTTTATTTATACTCTGTATCATATATTTTTTTAACCAAGTGGCGTGCAATTGGAGAGGCCTATGTCCAGCAGTGGACTGCGATATGATGATGATGATGATCATATTTTTTTTATATTGCCGACCAAAGTGACTCTACTCTGTTTGCTGGAAAGCATGAGTAGAATCAAAGGGTCACCATCCTATCGAGAACTAATCGAATCGGCTCTTCCTTCCTGTGCCAAGCGCTAATAACTGGCACTTACTATCAGCTCACTGATTTCCTTCGCAGCATCCTTATGATCGCATGTCCTTGGGTGAAAAAGCATCTCACTACGCTACTGTTGTGTGGTTTGCCATCACTTCACACCGCCTGCATTCGTAAAGAGTGTGGGGGCCCCTACTCTTGAATTCTACTCATGCTTTCCATCAGGCAGAATATAGTTACCTTGGCAGGCTTCTAAATAAAAAAAATAACGTATACATTCCTGTACATATGTCTGGATTACCAGAAATAAACACAAAACACCATCACTTTTACCACGTAACTTTTGAAAAAAATAAATAATCAAAACAACAGATATAATATTTACTAAATCATACGATTTAGTTTAACATTAAAAGAAAACAGAAAGTGAGTTTTCCTTAAAATCTCAAACTATAACTTTGTAAAATTTACGCTTGAAAACTATGTACGGAACTGAGCCTAAAACATCAATACGTACAACTATATTAGTACCTGTACGGAAATGGTGATACCCTGTCAAAACAAGATAAAACCAACACACAAACTTTCATATTTACTTTTATTAATGAACTCATAACAAACTAAATTAAGTAATACAAAATTACGTCTCCTTATAATCACCTAGGGAGCCGTAAAAATGTTTTACAATTATGCGAAAGGAAAATTTTCGCTTTCATAATTTTCTCACAAATCCCGTCACTCTGTTGACGAATTACGTGTGATTAACATTTGAAAACACGGACAGTACAAGCAAACAATTTAAAACAACATTTTCATGCCTTTTAACTTGTAGTAAAATCCGAGCGCCTGGTAAATTGTGCTCACGTGTAATTTTGCTATTAAAATTGTATCAGGCGCTTACAACAAACGAGGTTAATGCTTTGGTGGAGCAAAGAATATATAAGTGCATTATTGATCACGAGATTATTAGTTCAATGTATGTTCAGCATACATTGAACTAATAAGGCTTTGCTTCTTCATATTAAATTACGTAGAAAACTCCGTAAGATGAGTTGATGGAAAATTAGATACATTAGCTTACCTAAGTAGAAATTGAAGTGGATTTGGTTTACGTAGATAATGGGATTTAAATGCTTTCTTTTATACTGAAAAGACAGAAATCAGAGATTAAGTAAACTTGGTTACTTATAATATGACAGAAATACAGTTTCTGTGTTTGTATGATATTAGGTTTAAGGTTTGTAGAAACAAGCTATTCAGAAACAAGATACTCAGAAACAGTTACTCACAGGTATTCAATGTAGACTTTTTATACTTTTTCTTACTCTCATTTCGTTCTTTCCTGACAAACACTACTTCATTCGTAAGAAAAGTATTCTTATTAAGCAAGTGGAACTAAAAGGCCGTAGAGCCACGCTGATTTCAGCACGAATAGTTCGGCTCGACCGGGGTGGTACCACCCTCGCATAACTAAATGATAGTTCTGTTCTGTTCTATTTAGTTGGTAAATTGGTAGACCCCATGACGGAGAAGCATCTCAGTAAGCCACCATGGTATGGGTCACCATGCTGCATGGTATGCACTCACAATGAGGATGGTGACTACTCCTGGATTGTACCTACTCATGCTTCAAATCAGATAAGTAGAGTCACTTTGGTAGGCTTAAAAATATGTAAAAAAGGTTCGATCTTTTTATCATGTAGTCGGTCGGTAAGAGAAGTTACATTATATGCCGATTATTATTAATTCATGTACGTGCCTATAAGTGCCTACATATCTCATTTCCCCTCCCACCAGATTAAAAGGTCCGGCAAATTCATTGAATTAGCAAAAAAAAAATTCTATAACGAAGAAATTCTATGTGAGTATGCTGTATGGTGTATTTCGGTCAAACTAGTCCGTCCGAGTAACACGTATAAAATATGATCAAAATAAATCAGTCTCGGTAACCGCTTCATCGTAACTACATCTACTATTTTATCATAAACAAACAAAATCGTACGGCCATAACGCATTGATTACCATGCCATGTATCACCTTATCACACAATAAACTTTACATTAATGATAACTTATCATTAGTGATTGCCAATGCAAAGCTTTCTAAATCATTATTGTTTGCTATGATTATAACTATTAAGTTTGTACAACACTTGTGTTCGTGTGTTAAGTAATAGTTATATCAACTTGCTTATCTGTTGTTTGTATCATTAAACTGAATATTGCGAAGGGTATCGGCTGGATTCTTTTATGGCAGGCCGCCTGTCTGACGCCAATCGTCAGGGGGAGTGTAATCGATTTTAGTAGAGATGCAAGGAAGAAGATAAAAATTGTGATAAAGAAAGAAGATAAATATTAAAAATCGGGATGGAAAAGGATTTTTTTTTATTCCCAATATTATTTGGGGTCAGTTATTACTGCAACCGGTTTTACTTGAATATCAATTCAATTCAATTCAATTCAAAATTCTTTATTCACTTAGGATGCAATACATCTCTTGTGACAGGTCAAGATTCTACATGTACATTTATGCCATGTTCGCAAACAATAGGTAGAGCCGGAGAAAAGAACATGGCAATAAAAACTCGCGGCCACTCCTTTCAAATCGCCAATGTTTACATAGTTTTAATGTTTATAAACCTGAAATGGGGGTAAGGTGCTGCCACTAATATACTATACACCATGTTAGAGGACTGATGCAAATTATAGTGATTAAAAATTAGAACTTATGCTTATTTAAAAAAAAAAAAAACAACAGCCTCAGTGGGTACAACATAGTAGGAGCATCTACTTACAACAAAGGTAAAAACTATATGTGCTCAAATATTGGCCAAATTACTGGTAACGAAAGATTAAATATAAAATATTAATTATAAGATCAAAAGAAAGAGAAGAATGGCCTTTATTAGTCACGTAGAATCTTTACTTACCAAAGGAAAATCATGCTCTTAAACAATGTGATAACAACATTCACATGAGTAGAATAAAATGATAAGGAGCAAGTAGTCAAATCCATTTTTCTTTATCATTTAAAAATTCGTCAACTGTATAATAACCCTTACGTATAAGATAAGTTTTGACTACATTTTTAAACTTTTCCACTGATAGACTCATAACACTAGCTGGTAACCTATTAAAAAATCGCACGGAAAGACCCATAAATGAATTATGCGTTTTATGTAGCCTATGATATTGACCTACTAATTTATGCTTATGTCTCGTGTTCACCGAGTGAACGTCACTATTCCTGTGATATAAATGCATATTTTGTTTTATAAACATAATGTTTGCAAATATATATTGTGATGCAACTGTCATAATGCCTATCTCTTTAAACTTTTCTCTAAGGGAAACTCGTGCTCCTAGTTTGTAAATCGCACGCACTGCACGTTTTTGGAGAATGAAAATTGTTTGAATATCAGCTGCCTTGCCCCATAGCAGAATGCCATACGACATGACGCTGTGGAAATAACTGAAATATACTAGCCTTGCTGTTTCCACATCCGTAAGCCGTCTGACTTTGCTGACAGCATACGCTGCAGAACTGAGTTTCCCTGCGAGACACGATATTTGGGCGCCCCACTTCTTTCTTCTTCACTATCAGTTTTTCCACAGAGCGACTGGCGAACCGCCACAACCCCGAGGGCGAACTGAATTTGAAAATTGAACTAGTTGTCAGTATAGGGGGCAGTAACTTTCCAATGACTGACTGCATCAGTGGCGCAATAGTAGTGTATGCGATTGCTGTGCTTGAGGTCTTAGGGTCAAAATCTCGGGTCGGATCTAATCATCATCAACAGCCTTTAATAGTCCACTGCTAGACATAGGCCTCTCCTTTGAAAGGAGGTTTTGGCCTACTAAACCACGCTGGCCAGACGGGTAGGTAAAGGGTTTGTTTCAAGTTTTCCTTCTCTTGGCAGTGATGTTAGCTGCTTATTGTATTCTTTTAGTCGCCTCTTACGACACCCATGGAATGAATAGGGGTGGTGACACTTTGTATTCTTAATCCGTCACCACACGGACGTCCGTCACCACACGGGTCGGATCTAATGTTTGTATGATCTATAGATATTTGATTTGGAGTTTGGTGCTTCTGTGAGAAATATGTATGTATTTACAGAAAAAGCTATATAGCCACTATCAGTCAATCTAGCTTTCAGATCTCGCTTAGTTTGAAACTAGATGACGTTGTGTGTTACATAGCCTAATTATTAATTTATTACTAAATATTTGTGTGATCCACAAATATTTGGGTGTTTTTCGGAGTCTATGTATAATATGTATGTATTTGCAAAAAAAAAGTATGTTTATGTATTTATATCAGTTGTTTAGTACCCATAATATAAGCTCTCCTTAGTTTGGGACTAGATGACGTTGTGTGTAATTGTCCGAAATATTTATTTATTTATTTTACTAAGCTGAGTCCCACGTTGTAACTCGCGGTTATTGTTATAAATCGCGAGTAACACCGCAAAGCGAAGCTAGTCCAAAAAATAGCTTAAATTACTCCTTGTATCATCAGCCATCTGCCAGTGAAAGTCCCATCAAAATCGGTTCAGTCGTTTTAGAGATTACCCGGAACAAACAAACAGATAGATAAAAAATTTAAAAAAATGCATTTAGTAAAAAACTGTGCATTTGATATTGCTTATGTATAGATTTATTTGGATACATTATTATAGTGACTTTAGTAGGTATATACATTTTTCATGACTAACATTAAATTCTAGTATAACTTTTTAATAATACTATTCACATACGACATTAAATCACCAAACTTATATTAACTTAGGCAATAAACTTACTAGAGAATAAAGGAATCGATGTTAGCTGTTCCGTGAGTCAAATATTGATTTTACTCTAATACAATATTCAAAGGCCAAGTTATGGGTATATGAATATGCTTTATTGCGTTCGCAATTTGTTAAAGTACACAATGATACTGTATACTAGTTATTGCTTGCGAATATGTCTATGTTTAGAGGGCGATTTTCTAAATCTTTTCGTAGTCAGTCTTAATAAATAGATGACTAGTTGTGAGGACACATAATGTATTATTTTTTAGGATTGTTGTAAATAAAAACCTAAATTATGCTGGGGTCCATTACATGCTCACATTTCAGCAACTTATTTTAGTTCTATTTTTGTAACAAGGGGCACGACCCTGCCTGTGACACGACAAGTGTCCTGGCTGGATCTTTAATATAAGACCCAGGAACGAGAGCTCCTGTTTTAGTGGAGTTTTGAAGGAATGACACCAGAGGCTTCATGGGACCCTCTCATATCTGCTGACAAAGTAATCTAAACTGAAAACGGATGCTTTGAAGATCACCTGTCTCTGATCCGCGAGGAGTCAAGGCCTGAGTGCCAGTATTTATGTGGGTGGAGTAGCATTACCTCGTGACCCATCGGAGTGAGTATTCTCTCACTCCGAAACATGATTAAAATTATAAACCCATTCTAATTGTCTAAAAATGTTATGCGGCAGAGAATTTCTCTTATGAATATACCAGACAAAGGATTCTATTTTCATTTTTGCTTGTCAAAGAAAATGCTTATATGCAAATTTGTTATAAGTACTAGCACGTCATACCGCACTTAATACACTGTATTAGAATTTTATGCACGCGAGCTGTACTCCACAACACTTCTTTGAGACAAATTCTGGTTGTGCTGACGAGGAATGAGAAGCATAACTGACATAAAATATGGATATTAATTATATTTTAAATCGATATAACATAAAAAATTTAATTCAATCGGCAGAACAACAAAAAACAAAAACGTAATACACACCATGTCTAACTTAGATTATAATTACGAAGAAGTCTAAATGTTAATAAATAATAAAATATTTTGGAAATCTGACACACAACATCATCTAGTCTCAAGCTAAGCAGAGCTTGTGTTATGGGTACTAGACAACTCCTTCTGCGAGGACGTAATCTTGCAGAAGGAGGTGGCGGAGAAGGCCCGGGAGGATGCCATCCAATCGGACCCGATCCGCCGCCGGCGCCCCGGGCGGCGGAGGCGCGCATACCTGCGTCTCATGCCGCCCTGAGAGTGGCCGCGGATGGGCGGGACGGGTTTCCCGTCCGTCCGCAGTAGTGGCCAACCGCGAGGGGGAGATAGGAATAGAGAGTACACTTATGAGGTGGTGCCCACAATAGTGCGGGCAGGCGCCGGTTGGAGTCCAGAAGGAAATCCCCTCCCTGGACTCCTTACAATACAAAGGCGCAGAGAGGGTCACACTGTGTGGTTTTAGTCGGTTCGAGTCCGACACACCACCCCGCCGTAACCCCCGACGGGGTGACGGTCCGCGAGGATTTCCACACGTTAAAAAAAAAAAAAAAAAAGAAAAAAAAAAAAGGGTACTAGACAACTGAAAAAAATACATAAATAAACCTCTCTAATATACATAGAAAACACCCAGACTCCGAAACAAATATTTGTGAATCACACAAATAATATTTGGTCCCACCCGGAAATCGAACCCGAAACCTCTTAATCAGCAGCCGCATACGCTTACCACTAGACCAACGAGGCATTCAATATTGCGGACATCTGACTCAACTTCATCTAGTCCCAAACTAAGCATAGCCAGTACTATGGATACTGGACTACTGATTTACTGTAAATACATACATAATATTATCAAAAACAGCCAGACCCTGAAACTAATATTGGCAGTTCATACAAGCATTCGGGCATCGAACTGAGACCTCAAATAAAGCAGTCGCATACGCTACCACAGCGCCAATATTAAAATTTTCACACACATAATGGAAACCTTCTATTAAACTTCGAAATATCATCACTCCATTATCCGACGCATAATTTATTACGATCGACTGTGCAAAACCAGCACTATAGCGTACATAATTCAGCCTCTAAAACGGCCTTACATCTATACGCAGATATGCATGGTCCAAAACGATGTCAATCACAGCATACGATCACATCTGGCGTGTTGGAGACCCGCCAATATCACACAAAAGCTCATAGACTACTGTGAATAAGGGCCTGATTTGTTTATTAGGCGTGTTTTGTCATGTGTATACCGTATTTCGTGGTAATAATTTATAGAATGCTTAAATCGTGAAAGCCTGGGTAGAATCAAATGTGTACTTTTTGCTGACAATAATTTTAACGTCATTTACGCAATGCATGAATGCATGGATTGATAGTGATGACCTGGCAGCTTTCTTCTGGGTTTAGTGTCATGGGTTCCAACTCCACGTATGACAAAACTTTGTCTAATGCACATTTTTTTAGATGTATAAAGTGTCTTTACTATGCCTGATGGAAAGCATGAGTAGAATCCAGGAGTAAGCACCACTATATTCCTGGATTTTACTAGTGTAGAAATGGAATCTCACATTCTTACTCCTGACAATTTTAAAGTATACATATAATTATAATTGTCTATTTTATCATATACTAGCTTTCGCCCGCGGCTCCGATTGCATCTATATGGCTTATCGCTTGGACGATCTGGGTACAAAATTCCATTTATATCGGTTAAGTGGTTTTTGAATTTATCGCGAACAGGTAGAGAGACGCGGCGGAGGACTTTTTTTTAATATTTCGAACATCTTACACACGTCATCTAGTCCCAAACTAAGCAGAGCTTGTATTATGGGTACTAAACAATTGATATAAATAAATAAACATACATTTTTTTTGTAAATACATACATATTATACATAGAAAACACCCAGACTCCGAAACAAATATTTGCGGATCACACAAACATTTGGTCCGACCCGGGAATCGAACCCGAAACCTCTTGATCAGCAGCCGCATACATATATTTGTATAAAGTGTCTCTACTCTGCCTGATGGAAAGCATGAGTAGAATCCAGGAGTAAGGATCACTATATTCCTGGATTCTACTCGTGTAGAAAGAAATATAATCTCACATTCTTACTCCTGACGATTTCAAAGTATACATATAATGATAATTGTCTATTTTATCACATATTAGCTTTTTCTTAGTCAGTTATAGCGGTAAAAGTAGCGCATGTCCTTTCTCTGTCTTCATTTGGTTATAAATTATTTGATTATTTGGTTACAAAATTTCACTTAAACCGGCTCAGTGGTTTTTGAGTGTATCGTGAACACATAGACAGAGAGACACGGCGGAGAACTTTATTTAATAACTAGTTGACCCAGCGAACTTCGTACCGCCCAACTTTTAAATTCCAGAACTTGATCGCAGCGCCATCTACCGGGTCCAATTGCGAATCTAAACCATTCCCAGATCCCCTTGAACACACACAAAAAAAATCATCAAAATCGGTCCAGTCGTTTGAGAGAAGTTCAGTGACATACACACTCACACAAGAATTATATAGCCGGTTCCAAAAATAACGGGTCAGTCACATAAACCCGAATATCTCCCGAACTACGTATGCCATCCTAATGAAACGAAGACTGTTCAATTGAGAATTTAATTATACAGATAAAAAATAAAATAAAACTTAGTTACACCCACAATATTAATCTTAAATTAAAAAAAAACTAAAGTAGTCATATTTTTCTTAAGATTACATTTTTTTATGATTGTTTTTTTGCTGTTTTTCATCACTGGAGGCTTCATCACGTGGAGGCAATACAAAGTATTAAATGAAGAAAGTGATGAAAAACAGCAAAAAAACAATCATAAAAAAAATGTAAACTTAAGAAAAATATGACTACTTTAGTTTTTTTTTAATTTAAGATTAATATTGTGGGTGTAACTAAGTTTTATTTTATTTTTTATCTGTATAATTAAATTCTCAATTGAACAGTCTTCGTTTCATTAGGATGGCATACGTAGTTCGGGAGATATTCGGGTTTATGTGACTGACCCGTGTGACTGACCCGTTATTTTTGGAACCGAGTGTATATATAAAGATATGTACTACAAAATATTTAGAAAATTACTACATACAGTTCTCTTAAAATAAACTTATTATGTTGCTGGTTTAAATACGTACTCCGTTTGCTCCATCCTTTCTCCGACAAAAAAACAACATCTTATTTAGATGTTTAGTTTTAAAGCTTTTAAGAATGAAAGACTGTGTACTTACAAAGAGAAAACGAAGTGCATTTTCTTTCCAACGTCGAATTGTTCAGCGTCCCATAATCGGATTGTCTTTAATACACGGCGAGGGACTTAATATTGTTATTGTCTTTGTCTTTTTATTCATTATTTTGTTTTTTATTATTTCATATTTTGTTATTTCAACGAATTTATATTCATTTCGTAGAAATTCTTCTAATTGTTCGGGCGTGGCTTTAGTTAGATGTTGCAAAGAGATTGCTTAAAATATAAATATGTAGTGGTGGCTTTGTTTTTGATTTAAAATAAAATAGTCTACCAAAATTCTGAGAAATCTAAATCTAAATCTAAAAAATTTAAGTATGAATGCTAATCAGGATGGAAATTTCCGCAATTACCAATAACACCTCCAAACTTAAAAAAAAGAAAGTTTTTCGCATTATACATCAATATTATTAATAATAAGGTTCGGGTTGTAGTTACTTGGGCAGGTAACATGTAGTAAAGGTGTATAAAATAGTACCTACCTTACTTTGGTTAAAGTATAGAGCATTTTTTTTTCTTCGGCATAACTTTAGAAACCACGTTATTCATTGCTGGATTCTTATTATGGTCGCTATTTCCTGCCAGAGTACGGTAATTGGTTAAAAGCGCAGCCTTCAACGCCCAGTGTTATGTTCAAGCGCCTACTAAATTAGTAATGGCAATGTTTAAAAGAAGTCAGTGTTGCTACGTCTTTATTATCCTTAAATAACCTATGTTCAATATAACTTCATGTAATTTTTGATATAACTTTTAATATACGGAAGATCTTGTCACGAGAAACTCGGACGGTTATTTCATTCTTCAATTTTACCGAATCTTCCCCAAGATATCTTGTATCTGTTTGGGTTTAAGATTGGTAAGACACTTCTCATATACGTGTCTCGATCCAGCCTGACGAACCGATCTTGCAGAGTAGGAACACTATGTTGGAGGTCTCCTTCTCCTCTCAGTTCAAAAGCGTTTTGAGAGTCTTTTCTGGTAGTTGTTGATATACCTTATTATCTCCTGTTTAACAGTAAGATACACTTACGGTGTAGTGATGACTTACGCAGTATGGCTGGTTGGAGCTGGATGCGAGAAGCCCAAAATCGATCAGTGTGGTATGCAATGGGAGAGGCCTATGTCCAGCAGTGGACTGCGATAGGCTAATGATGATGATTATGCTCCATGATGACAGAATAACGTAAATAATGATAAACTAATTACTTTCTTTTGATATGTATTTAATGTAAAAATGTAAATTTAATTTATCATCATCACCAGCCTATCACAGTCCACTGCTAGATATAGGCCTTTCCAATTGCACGCCATTAGGTTCGATCCTCCTGACAGCCGCCATTTGGCCTGTGGACGTTCTACACTACGTTTGCCGAGTCGCGGTCCCCACTCAAGAATTTAATTTATAACAACTACTTAAATTGATATTGTGCTTTAACAAGGAAGTTGATTTCGAGACATTTGATTACTCTCTCGAAGTTTGAATGGAAAAAGTTTGGAATAAAGCAACCTTAGACCTCTGTGAAATTTGTGTAAAAAAGTTGTATAAATTCTTGTTTATTTCATAATGTGTAATGAAAAAGTATGTTACACAAAAAAACATCTGAAAGGTTTTTTTTATGAAATACTAGCTTTTGCTCGCAGTTCCGCCTGCGTATACGTCGGTCATCGCAGTAAGAAGAAGCATTATGTACTGCCTCAACAATAAAAGTATCTTCATGGAAAATTTTACTGAATTCGGTGCAGCGTTTTAGCCTTTTAAGTTTAACAGACAGACAGAATTTCTAATTTATAGTTAGAGTATGGATGGCAACTAGCTTTCGCCCGCATCTACGTCGGTTTTCGCGGTAAATAGTAGCCTATGTCCGTTCTCAGGCTTCAGACTATCTGGGTATAAAATTTCATAAAAATCGATGCAGTGGTTTTTGATTTTTTCGCAGCAGACAGACGGACAGACTTCACTACATATTTCATAATATGTAGTGAAGGTGCAAGGGTTCTTTCGTATCACTAGTGCTGCATTCACTCGGGTTACAATATACTGATATAGGTGCCTTTGCAGGCTTTCCTAACATCGTTAAAATAACAATTTCATACATTTTCAGTAGAATATAATACAATATGGAGAAACAAACGGACAGAAGAACATAACGAAACTGTAAGTAGTTTGTCCATTAACTGGATTTGAATAAGGAATTCTAATACAATTAAATAAAGTGCAAAATCCGTATTCTGATGATATCTTCATATAAAATTCTGTTAATTAATCAGCTCTTTATCTCATAATATATAAAGTTACAGGAAACGATTTTAACTGGCACTTTGCGGTGCATTACTAGTTAAAATAGATGTGGTTTTACAAATGTACTAAGAAAGCAGCTAATGTATTATTGATACAGGTACAATATTCGAAAAATTCTAAATGTGTAATTAATTTGATTGATTTCTGCTAACTTCTTGGTAAGGAAATATGTTTAGATCGAATGCAATAGACGTGACCGCCTTGAGCTAATTGATATCACAAGATAATCTATCTCCAATTGAATACCCCAGACCCAAGATCAAGGCAAAAGACTACTGAGAACTCAGACAGACCTAGGTCTTGCCTACTTCCAAATGTAAGCCATATGTAATCATGAGAAGCCTTATCCCCGCTCCAAATCGTAGAGGTACGTGCGACACAAATCGCAAATACGCCTTCGTAAAAAACCTGTTTTCTGACATAAGGATCATTTGCCTTATATTTTATTTATTTATTTGTACATAAATTCTTCCATTTCTGGGAAAATGTTATTATATTTAAACATACGCTCGTGAACTACGCGCTGTTAGTGTTTGATATAAAATTGGGCTGTTCCGCACTCCGTCGCACAAAGGTTTATGATGTGAGCGTGACTTGCTTTTGGTAACTGGGAATACAGGCCGCTACTACATTCATAAGCGGTAGCGGGTACTATATTTAATTTAAATATAAACTCCGTAAGGCGGGGCTTAAGTCTATCTTACTACTGTGAAGAGTGTTGTGTGTGCATCCCGATATGGCAAAACACTTTGTGTGAAGATCTAATTGTCATTCTGAGTTTAGGTGTTCTTTGTGTCCGTTTAAAGAATTTTTTAAAAATATAAATATATCCAGTGACATAGAATCTCTTTCTAATACGGGAGTAGTTTTATTTTGAAGAGAAAAGAAACTAAACTTCCTTAGCTCATAAATTTATTTACTCTTTTTACTTTATATATTTCTCTTTGTGGCGTGACTCCAAGACGGCGTGTGGCGTCTCTTTTATGTAGAATCATAACTCAGCTAGTGCGCAACGTATGATTTATATGATATAGACAAATATAAACCACAGTCGCTTACAAACGTATGCTTTTCATATAAAGGGTGTATGTTGTAAAGGGCATTGTACGGGTCATGACTTTATTATAGTGTGCACATATTTAAAAAAGTAAACCCGCTGCCGCTTATGACTCTGTCCACGTCCCAAACTAGCTAAGCCAAGTTAAAGAGCAACTCACCTCCGATTTGCCATTAATCTTGCCCTGGCTGATCATTACTCCTTGTCTCGTTGATGTGATTTCATGTTACCATTCATATCAGATATCTTGGGCCAATTATTTTCTAAAGAAAATATACATCTAAGTTATAATACATATTTTATATAGGCAGCAGAGCCACGCTGATTTCAGAACGAATACCAACTGAAAATGACTGAGAATGACGTGCTCTCGTTCTTCATATGACTGCCTTGTTGGTCTAGTGGTTAGCGTATGCGGCTGCTGATCAAGAGGTCTAGGGTTCCATTCCCGGGTCAGACCAAATATTCGTTTCGGAGTCTGGGTGTTTTTCTATGTATAATATGTATGTATTTACAAAAAAAAGTATGTTTATGTATTTATATCAGTTGTTTAGTACCCATAACACAAGGTCTGCTTACTTTGGGACTAGATGATGTTGTGTGTAAGATGTCCAAAATATTAATTATTATTTATTTTATTGGTCAATGTGAGACCGGAGGTCCAATGATGCAGAAGCATCACACTAAGCCACCATAGTGTGGGTCACCATGCTGATTTGTCTGCACTCACAATGAGGATGGTAACCCATACTCCTAGACTCTACTCATGCTTTCCATCAAGTAAAGTAGAGTCAATTTTGTAGGCTTAAATATAAAAAAAACAAAATATTAAAAAAAAAACAAATACGCAGTCAAAGAGAAAAAAAGTCCGCTGAAAATACTGAATATAACCGAAATATCAGCGTCGAAGCCGTGCTTCAGCAAATATTAGCCAGTTTGATCGAAACGTGAAACAAAACATATTTAAAAAAGCTATACCCTATGTTAACTATACCCGACTATTTTTAAGCCATTGTACAGCTTTCATCATCAATCAAGAAATTCCGTAACGAAAAAACCTAACACCCTAAAAAAGGACAGAGAATATGATTGTAACTGCAGTGCGACAAGGACGTGGCGGCTTCGTGCTCTATATGCAGATTAGCGCATGCGTGCTGCCGCCACCGGCCGTTATCAGTTGCCTTGACAACACAGTCATTCTAGATTCTTCTCCCTCGCTTTTCTTGCATAAGTTGATAAAAAATGTTATGCAATAGCTTTACCGTGGCAGTCCCCGAGTGCCACACAACTTTTTTATTGAAGTTAATATAGCCATTAGTAAGAACTTAAAGCCACAAATGTGTGCTCTATGTTAGTTTGTTAAAATAAGTAGAAAATGCAGTCAAAAAAAAATACATTGCATTTCATTTTGGAAATAGCCTTTGTTACTCTAGCTTTTATTACAAATTTATTGACACCTCATTCATTCAAATCGGTAGTTGAGTTGTTTGATGAATTTGTTGAATTTTGAGCTGCATTTGCATTTGTCATAGTACTCATATCAAGTGATACTAGTGAGTGAGTGACTCATGCTTGAGCACATCTATCTTATATTTCCTTTTATAAGTTACTAGCTTTCGCCCGCGGCTCCGTCCGCCTGTATGTCGGTTATCGCGGTAAAAAGTATCCTATGTCCTTTCCCAAGTTCAGTTCTATCTTCATACCAAATTTCATCAAAATCGGTTCAGTGGTTTAGGTGTGAAAGCGTAACAGACAGACAGAGTTACTTTCGCATTTATAATATTAGTAGGGATGTACAGGTTAACTCAAAACCTAAGAGGCAATACAAGGCAAATTATAATTTATAATAATGCCTTTTCTAAGGGTTAAGTCGTGATGATGTAAATCTTCGTAATAAAGCCCATCTATTGTTAGAATAACAAATGAGGACAGTCAGAATATTATGTATTGGCCATTACATATTGTTCTCCAGTCTCCTAATCTATCTATATACATAAAAGTGAATTGCTGTTCGTTAGCCTCGCTAAAACTCGAGAACGACTGGACCGATTTGGCTAATTTCGGTCTTAAATTATTCGTGAAAGTCCAGAGAATGTTTAAAAGGTGAAATATAAAAATGAATTACATTTTTTTATAAATTATGGACTTCTTTTGTTTGTTTTAAGTTTCTTGTACACAAAAGTTTAGGTCTTCTATTTATCGATTGAGGCATTACGAGTTCTGCCGGGTCAGCTAGTAGGTAAATAAATATGTACATAAATTGTCATCTTGCATCTCTAAAGTTGCAAATTTTCATTCCACAATTTAATATTAAATTGTAGTTACAATTTATAAACCATTGGTGATTTCAATGTAGTAGCTTAATAAGTATATGTAGTGTAGGGTGGTTGCAGGTGTGAATGCCTTGTTGGTCTAGTGGCTAACCACACGGCGTTTGCGGCTGCTAATCAAGAGGTCTCGGGTTCGATTCTCGGAATGTTTGTGTGATTTGTAAGTATTTGTTTCGTGGTTTGGGTGTTTTCTATGTATAATATTGATATATTAATAAATATATTTATGTATTTCTATCAGTTGTCTAGTACTCATAGTACAAGCTATGCTTAGTTTGGGACTAGTTGATGTTTCGTATCAGATGTCTGAAATTTATTATTTCCTTAAAAAAATACTCATTATTAACCGCGGCTCTGCCCTCAGCCTATGACGTTTACAAATAGTGTGAATTTATATTGGTATTTTTTTTCCGATTGGTTTAGTCCATCCACCTATAACTTCTCAATCTTTATCTGTCCTTAATTTATAGGCATAGGTCTAATTATATAAGCATAGGTCAAACTATTATCGCGGGGAGCAAACTGCACACACACACACACACACACACTCACACATTTTAGGCTCTCAAACAAAAAAATCGCCTGTCACCACCAACTCACACATAACAATTTAGAAAAAACACAATTTCACAAATACATGAACACATTCTAAGTCATAGAAGTGTAACACATAGGCCCATTCGGGCTTACACTTTGACGTTGCTATAGTCCACACAATCTAACAAGATCTTATCAATTCATTATTTATAGGGAGAAATCGGACAAAGAACTCCATATAGTAAAGGTAGATTACATTAAGGAAAGCATATTGTGAACATTCTGAACATACCCCAACACGGCATGACATGATACTCTGGTAGATGGCATATGATAGGTAAAAGGCAGAAGTCAAAATACGTCTGTGAAAAACCTCACAATACAAATATTTATTATAAATATAACTATTTACAAATTAATTGAAAATTCATAAACATAATTTAGGTAACTATAAACCTAAATATAATAAACCTTAAAAAATATGATCATTATCATCAGCCTATCGCAGTCCACTGCTGAACATAGGCCGATGAAGAAAACGTGAAAGATTTCAACTGACGAGAATATAGACAAGAGAATGTATGTTTAGAAGTTACATAAAATTAGTTTATCGATCGATCGATAGATGGTGCACCTCACTTTTTCTGAATCGCGATATAGTTTGGTTCACATGGCGACTTATAGACCAAACATTATATTTTTTCAATCCTTTCAAGGCACATGTATTTATTTTATAGTTTTTTAAATATATATAGTATAGTGTAATGCGGTGGTTTTATTTGAATCACTCCAAGTGATGCGACATTCGTATCGACGACTCATAGAAAAGTAGGTTTCACTTACAAATGCCTGCAAAATTATATTATCAGAGCCAAATAAGCAGTTTTATCAATAAGAAAAGCAAATTTTGAAAAGCTACATCTCCATTTTCGTCTCAAATTTGCTTAAAGCTAAAATTTAACAGACATGTTTTTGTGAAAAATTAAATTAAATCTCTAACAATTTTTCAAACGAAAAACAGAGTTGAACTTCTGAAATTTAACTGTTTAGTTGCAACCCCGACCGGAACCCGGAAGTAGCTGCGACGGCAGTTTCCGGTCGACGTCACTCGACTGCCATTGTGTGAAGGCTTTTGACGAAACCATTTGGGCTCAGCCGGCTGGTTTATATATGTAGTTGGCGATGTACTAGACTTGGAGTGGGGACTGAGAGTCAGAGCAACGGTTAACTCTTTGAATTTTCAAGAAGGAATTATAATTTACGTAGTAATAATCATTATTTGCCTTTTCCGGCCAATTTCATTTTAGTGTTCGATTTTTTATGGCAATAGTACAGCAATCTTCTAAATGCATTAGGAATGGCTGGACCTATTTTAACGAGACTCTCACTAGATGATGACTGTTGATATAAGAAGTAACTAAATACGTTTAAGACTAGCTTTGCTTCGCAGCGTTACCCGGGATTTACAACAATAATCGCAGGCAACACCGTGGGATTCAGCTTAAGTAATTTTAAAATATATCAAAAATTTTGTAACAAATGAAAAATAACATATTGAAAGTATAAGTAGAATCAAGAGTAACTTCCTCGTTGGTCTGGTATCGTAAGCGACTGCTAATCAAGAGTTCTCGGGTTCAAATCCCGGGTCGAGCCAAAAAGTGTTTTAGGAAATTCCTAATAGCAGCCCGGAGTTTGGAAGTTTGGTGATTCACGCCCGTGCCTCGGAGAGCACGTAAAGCCGTCGGTCCCGGTTGTCATAAACATCTAAGGCAATCGTTATTGGGAAGACAGTGCCCTCAAATATACTGACAACTAGTTCAATCTTCGAATTTCAGTTCTCCCTTAGGGTTGCGCAGGTCCGATGCCAGTCGCTCCGTTGAAAAACTGAAATTCAGATAAAACCGGTTGAATTAGTAGCCTACCCCAAATAAACTTGGGAATAATGGCTAGGAGGATGGATTGAGTAGAATCAAGAGTACGGATGACCATCCTCATTGTACGTGCAGGGATTGCACAATGGCGGCCTAGTGAGATGCTTCTGAATCTATGGGCCTCCGGTCATCAGACATCATAAAGAATACAATTTCGACATTCAACCGATCTGTATAAAACATTCCATTTTCAATCAGCACTAAAAACTCGATAGAAAAAAAAAAACATACAATACTAGAAAAAAATTACCTACATATTAAACAGAAGTAAAAAATTGTTTTACTACAATCATATATCTTAAAAACAATAATAATTCACTTTCTCTAATAAACAATTGTTCTTCGTTTTTGCTTTCTAAAACAAATAACTCGAAATTAATTACCAAATTCATTACTATCCCTTTGTTTGAATAAATCTAAAGGATTTATTGCTAACGAAACAATTCAGAAATATATATACGATTATATAAAATATATACAATCACAAGACGAAGGGAATCGATATCTGTCGAAGAATCTACCAATTAAATTGAGAGGGTTAACGAGTTGATACAGACCAATGTTTCGGGTAGACGCGTCTGATATGTTTAATCAATAGCATCTCAGTCTAATGGTTAGGTTACAACTGCTATACAACAGAACATAGATTAGAGTTTCACTATTTGGATAGTTTATTACAAATAATTTATTGTTTTTTTTTTTCAATGCCAAAATTATTCTACTCTGCCTGATGTAAAGCATGAATAGAATCCAGGAGTAGTTGACACCATCCTCATTGTGAGGGTAAGCAAAAGAGCACGGTGACCCACATGGCGGCCTAGTTAGATATTTCTGCATCTTTCTCTCGGCCTCTGGAAGGTGGAAGAATGATGCAGAATGATTGGGGTCATTCACCAACGAAATACGTCAGCAAGAACGCTGTCAATATTAGGATTTTCTTCTGTGTGAGGGTAGTATTGCCCCGGTCCAGCTGGCTTGAAATCAGCGTGGCTCTACTACGTAAACTAGCGAAAAGTAGACGTTTAAAATGCTTCTGTCTACCATTTCCAGGAAACAGGCATGATTTTATGTATGTATTGTAACAAAATAAAATATACATCTTACTATATTCTTGTATTTTTAATAGAAAAACAATTTAAAATCGACGAAAAGGACTGGTCTATCCATTGTCAAGTCTATAGCGCACATTCATCAAACGCAGTAACAATTCAAGCTACTAATTAAAATAGATGACCCATTTACATACTTATGGAGATTCTGTGTTATTGTAACATGAACGATTTATTGTCGTGATAATAGTGGATATGATGGACGGTATTCCGAACAGAATGGTGGTAGTTCTGTTAAAATATTAACTATCGCGCGCTGTCAAAATTAATCCCGTGAAAAATTATTTAACCTGTTGAATGTTACTCGTAGAAGAATTTGTATGATTTTTAGGGTTCCGTAGATCATGTCCATGATCCCATGGTGCGGGATATCGTTAGATAGGTCTTTTAAAAACATTGGGAGGATGCTTATGATGTTTTTTATTTAGGTATCTTTTAGTGGGTTATTTAACTTTAAAGGACACAAACAGGGCGTCTCCCCCCCTCAACTATAAACTTTAAAGGAAAACTATAATAGCTTAGATAGCTTCGTCAGTTCAGGAGTTATAGAGGCCACGGTGGCCAGACGGGTTGGTATAGGGTTGGTTTCAAGTTTTCCTTCTCTTTGCATTGATGTTGTCTTTGTTTTGAAAAATGCTTACTTAAAAAACTTCGTGCAAAATAACGAAATAATAAGTAAATATACCATTATTTATGACTACGGAACCCTATTATATGCGTGGCCTGAAACGCACTTACCCGATTTTTTAATAAACTAGGGATATGTGTAGGTGTTGGGTCAGTACCTCGTGGTCCTGACTGCTAGTGTAGAGATCGTGTGTTGAATCGATATTCAGGATAAGTTTCTTTTGATCAAAAAGACAACTCCAGCATTAATAGAAATAAATAAAAATTGTCTTCTTAAAATTTCAAATGATTAATTTTTTCACCAAATGCTTAAGAAAGTATATACAGTACTTGATACGTGAAAAATATTTTTTGTCTGTCTGTCTGTTTGTACCGGCTTCTATGAAACGGTTGGACCGATTGTTACTTTTAGGGCCACAGCACACTAGCTACTTTTAGCGATCGGCTACTAGTCGCTTTTTAGAAGCCAAATAAGGCGACCGAACGCTCCACACCGCACACTTAAAAATTGAGTCATTTTTAACCGACTTCAAAAAAAAGTAGGAGATTCTCAATTCTTCGTTTTTTTTATTTATGTATGTTCAGCGATAATTTCGTCATTTTTTAACCGATTGTAAAACTTCTTTTTGCATTGGAATGGGCATAGCTTACAGGTGGTCCCATCGTCACCATATCGAGATCTGATGATGGGATCCCAAGGAAATCGAGGGAACTCCTCAAATATCATAAGCACAATTGTCGCGATTTAGGTACTCGGTATAGTTTTTCCATGAAGTCGGTTCCTTTTTGTTAAAATTATTTAGAAGCGTGACACAGCAGCCGAACGCTACTCTCCGCTCACATTCGGATGCCGGTAGCATCGATTTGGCGTCGGAAAATTATAGACAACACTACAGCCGACCCGATCCAGGCATCTGAGTAGTCGCTAAAACGTGCGATTTTGATACCGCGATCAAACGCAGGAAGTCGCTAAAACGCGATGCAGCATCGATGCAGTCGCAAAATCGCCGATGCTTAAAGTAGCTAGTGTGCTGTGGCCCTATGGTAGGCTCTGCCTCTCAGCGTTACAAGCGGACGCGGTTGTAGTAAAGGTACAAAACATCCACGGGTAACTCCGCGGGGCTCAACTTGTGTATAAATAAATGTAAATTATTTTTAAGAGTCTAGAATATCTTATCATACAAACCAGAGACAGTAAGTTTAAATATAGAACTGAAATGAAAATTTTAAGTTAAAGTGTGATTCGTGGGCGTTGGTGGGCGTCTCTAATTGGCGTTGTGATAATTATCGTACAACACAAAGGGCAATGGCTATAAATTAACTGAAACAAATTATTTTTAAATTAATTTATGGAAATAAAACAATTTTATTTATTGTTCCATAAGAAGATAGATAAAACTATGGTTCCTCTCCATAGGTTTATCTACAGGTACATCTAAAGGAAGTTTTCCATACAGCCCTATAAGTAAGTGTATAGTTTTTTAAAGGTACAACCAGCATCAGAACACCGCAAACGTACAAAAAACCAAAAATCTTTTATTTCCAGTAAATCTTTCCAGGTACGGGCGTGAAATTCCACCATTTCCCACTATCCTACACCCATAGCCGAGTTGCAAACGTGTGACCTTAGATAATGTCATCCTCCTAGCTATTATTCCCAAGTTTATTTGGGGTCGGCTACTAGTTCAACCGGTTTTACCTGAATTTGACTTTTTCCACGGAGCGCTCTGACATCGTACCTCCGCAACTCTAAGGGAGAACTTAAATTCGAAGATTAAACTAGTTGTCAGTTTATTTGAGGGCACTGACTTCCAATAACAATTGACATAGATGTTCATGACAACCGGGACCGACGACTTTACGTGCTCTCCGAGGCACGGGCGTGAATCACCGCCAAACTTTCGAACTCCGGGCAGCTATTAGGAATTTCCTAAGAAAATCCCAAAAACACTTTTTGACCCGACCCGGGACTTTAACCCGAGACCTCTTGATTCGCAGTCGCATACGCTAACCACTAGACCATTAATGTAACAAGAGAATAGAGAATAGAATAGAAAATGAAAAACTTCTGCAACTAGGCTAGGGGGGTAATTACTATTAAGAGTTTTATTTAACAAAAAACCAACAACAATTCCTTAGAACAACCCAAAAACACTTTTTGGCCCGACCCGGGATTTAAATCCGAGACCTCTGATCAGCAGTCGTATAAGCCAACCACAAGACCAACTAGGAAGCAAGTTAATTAATATAACCCATTTCACTATTAATCATTTAACTTATTATAGATGACAATGCAATGATAACATCACGTCAGTGATAATTAATTAAATTAAAAATTAAAGGCATTCTTTACAGATACGGGCTGAGCCGTGATCACTGATTGGTATAATTGGGCCCTTGTTATATAATCGATATTATTATTCGATATACGATGAAGGATTGTTTGGTATGTGAGTATTTATTAGTTTAAGCAATGAAAAAGATTAATGTTTGTTACTTATTCACGCTAAACGAATATGTATTATCACGACTGCCTCGTTGATCTAGTGGTTAGCGTATCATCATCAACAGCCTTTAACAGTCCACTGCTGGACATAGGCCTCTCCTTAGAAAGGAGGTTTTTGCCTACTATACCACGCTGGCCAGACAGGTTTATATAGGGTTGGTTTCAAGTTTTCCTTCTCTTTGCATCGATGTTGTCTTGCGTAGTTTATCCCTTAGTCACCTTTTACGACACCCGCGGGATGAATAGGGGTGGTGTCTCTTTGTATTCTTCATCTGTCACCACACGGACAAGTTAGCGTATGCGGTTGCTGAATATTTCTGTGATCCACAATTTTTTTTTTTTTACAAAAAACAAGTACGTTTATGTATTTATATAGGTTGTTTAATACCCATAATACAAGCTCTGCTTAGTTTGGGACTAGATGATGTTGTGTGTAAGATAAAAAAAAATGAAAAATAAAATAGCATATAGAGACTGTATAATACAGAAACTAGAGTATTTTTTAAGCCTACCAAAGTAACATTACTCTGTGTGCTGTGAAATGACAAACACACTAAAATTTTATTTATTTCTATGGATAATGAATGCAAGTTTACATATAAATATATTTTCACAACAGACATTTTTACAATCTTTTTCAACAATATTTACAGGCCATTGTATTTCGTAGTCCAATTACAACTGGCAACCAATTAAAAGGCTATATTTCTTCGGTGGCAGGTTCATAAGTCAACGTTCAACTCAGTGGCAAAGGCGGTATTACATTGTATGCTACGCTGTTTGTATGCTATACCGAGAGATGTCTCGCCACAAAAACAAAGTCCTCAAAATATAGTTTATACTAAATATGTGTTACTAGACAACTCTTATACTTCTTCTTCCTAGCCTTATTCCTAATTCCCAATATTACTTGGGGTCGGCTACTAGTTCAACCGGTTATACCTGAATATCTGTTTTTCTACCGAGCGACTGGCACCGGACCTCCGCAACCCTAAGAGAGAACCGAAACTCGTTAGATGAACTAGTTGTCAGTAAAATTGACTTCCCAATAATGATTATTATATTATTATTATTATTTATCATATTCATGACAACCGGGACCGACGGTTTTACAAGCTCTCCGAGGCACGGGCGGCTATTAGGAATTCCGTAAGAAAAACCCTAACAACTGATATAAATAAATAAAATATTTTGAACGTCTTACATACAACATCATCCAGTCCCAGATAGAGTCCCAGGTACTAGATAACATAAAAGTACTTTTTTTTACTAAAACATACATATTATATATAGAAAACACTCAAACTCCGAAACAAATAATTGCGGATTATATAAAGATACCAAATGTTTTGCAAACCGACCCGGGAGTTGAAGTCAAGACCATACGCATACGCTACCAGAGTGCTAAATTTTCTTCCACTGTCCTTAATTTATTTCCAGCGAATAGTGTAAAAATCTGTTCATTATAAGCCCTGTACATACACCAGAAGACCGTTCATATCCACTTGTTCCACTCGACTGAAAGGTTTAAAAGTCCAAATAGCAAATCGAACTCGAGACCTAATTATAAACTTTATATTATAGAATTGTGGCACTGGCTATCTGTATGGCACCGCCTTTAAACTCAACAAGCGTAAAATTACACTGCCCTCTTTATAACATCTCTTTGTAATGCAGAAACACTCAATAAATTAAACACATATATAAATTACACGCGGATACACAATAAATCAATAAATTAAGTAAATATAAATCAATAAGAAAACTACCGTTGAACAATTTATCGTTCTTTTTATCAACTTATTTACACTTTTATTTGGGGTCATCTGCGGCTGCTGTTCAAGAGGTCTCGGGTTCGATTCCCGGGTCGGATCAAATATTTGTGTGATCCGCAAATGTTTGTTTCGGAGTCTGGATGTTTTCTATGTTTAATATGTATGTATTTACAAAAAAAAGTATGTTTATGTATTCATATCAGTTGTCTTAGTACCCTTAATTCAAGCTCTGCTTAGTTTGGGGCTAGATGGCATTGTGTGTAAGTTGTCCAAAGTATTTATTTATTTAGTATTTAGTTCCATCGCTTTAACCTGAATATCACTTTTTTCTACGGAGCAACTGGTATTGGATCTATAAAACCCTGAGGGATAACTGTATGCGAAGGCTGTACTAGTTGTCAATATACTCGTATTTGAAGGCACTTACTTTCATAACGATTGGAATAGATGTTAATGACCCCTCTAGCCAAGTTGCAACGTTTGATGTTTTTTATTCTATTCTCTATTCTATAGATAGATAGATAACTCTTTATTTGCACACTAAATTACAAAGTAACATGAACACGGCCCGAACAGAAATCCAACTAAGAACTCTCAGATCCCCTCAAAGATGCAGTAGGTCAATTATAATAGTCAATTCTGTAATTTAAAACAAACTTCATAATTAGTCCAATTAGAAATCAACGCTTCGGCCCCATGCTGATATTTATACAAATTCTAAAATACATAGAGCCACTAAATCAAATTCAAGCGCAGCCGGCTGTTGAATATTTGAAACACGACTGTAATGTCGGGTCAGTAGGTCAAATCGACACCCTTATAACTAATAGGGGTAAATTGTTCCTAGTTGTGGTAGTAAGTGAACTGTTTGTACTATTGTGGCTATTATTTAAACGTTTATATGGTATATAGTTGGGATTGATAAAAATGTTGGTAGTTATGTCCTTATGAAATTAGTCGCTAGTAATGAAAAAATAAATAAATAGATATTTCGGATATCTTACACACAACATCCTCTAGTCCCAAACTAAACAGAGCTTGTATTATGGGTTCTAAACAACTGATATAAATAGCCCAAAGAAAAAAAAAACAATAAATTTTGGAGCCCCCAAAATTTACTGTTTTCTTTTCCATTTTTGTGTGAATATCTTAATGCGGTTCACAGAATACGTCTAGTTACCAAGTTTCAACAGTATAGTTCTTATAATTTCGGAAAAAAGTGGCTGTGACATACGGACGGACAGACAGACAGACAGACATGAGAAATCTTAAGGGTTCCTAACTCTAAAAATGGATATAAAATTACATTAAGTTATTAGTAATAGTAATGCTATTACATATTATGCATTAGTAATAATTATAATGAAGTAAAAACTGTACTATAAATCCTGCTCTTATCTTTAACGCATAAATCAAGATTAAATCTCACCGTGTACCGATAGCAACGCAATTTAATTTATTTGAATAAAGCAAACCTGTTTAGTTGAAGAGGTAATCTAACTAAATTTAACCATTGCAGGGTAGTTTGTATAACATTAATGTTTACCAAGATAATATTATAAATGTTAAAAGTAATTCTGTCGGTCTGTGGCGCTTTCACGCCAAAACTATTGAGACGGTTTAAATAAAATTTGATGCACAGAAAGTTGATTTCTACGCATTGATATATCCTACTAATATTATAAACGTGAAAGTTTGTGAGTATGTGTGTATGTGTGTATGTTTGTTGCTCTTTCACGCAAAAACTACTGAACGGATTCGGATGAAACTTTACAGTAATATAACTTCTATAACAGAATAACACTTAAGCTACTTTTTACTGCAATAATCGAAATAAACGGGCGAAAGTTGGGTTATTATAAAAATATTTTAAATCGTAGATGTCAAAATGTATCACTGTTTATCTCCTGTCAAAACTTTACAGGTTGCTAGGCATAACAAACTTGCATAGCAACCATAATGATATACGCGGGTAACACCGCGGGGCGCAGCTAGTAAATAATACATCAATGTTTCTACGATACTTTTTATCGAGATAACCGACATACATGCGGGCGGGTATACGCTCGAAAGCTAGTATAAAATAAATAGTAACTAAATATATATAATTTTTTTTTCTGTCTGTCTATCTGTTTGTTCCGGGTAATCTCTGGAACGGCTTGACCGATTTTGACGGGACTTTCACTGGTAGAAAGCTGATGACATAAGGAGTAACTATGGCTAATTATTGACTAGCTTTGCTACGCGGCGTTACTTGTGATTTTCAAACAATAGCCGCGGGTAACACCGCGGGACTCAGCTAGTATTTTTTTACAACAACTACAAGAACAACAAACACAGTGACTGCATACGCTATCACTGGGCTACTGAAACAGTCAAATTAAATTAAATAATACCTAATAGAAACTGGATATCTAGGTCTAGGATTTTATTTCTTTGTTGTTTTATTTATAGCTTACTAAAGTAACTCTATCCTGTCTGATGGAAAGCATAAGTAGAACCCAAAAGTAGGGGACACCATTCTCATTATGAGTACAAACAATGTAGCATGGTGACCCTCACTATGGCAGCTTTGTGATGTGCTGCTTCGTCATTGGGCATCCAGTCTCACCAACAAAATACGACAACACGAATTCAATCATTTTTAGGGTGGTCTTCTTTATGAGGGTAGTACTGCCCTTGTCGAGCCGGCCCATTCGTGCTGAAGTCAGCGTGGCTCTACTACCCATAAGTAGGTAATGGAAAACGGCCATTAGAAAGTGATACTTGTTACCTTGTATTACAGGTGACTATGAATTGAGATACCTTCACACACTACCGTGTGTCTGAACCGTTAAATAGTTTCACTCCCGTTACAGGCCACGCGTAGAATAAGGTTCCGTAGTTATGTTTACTTATTATTTCGTTATTTTTGTACGAAGGTGTTCAAGGAAGCGTATTCTACAAGTAAGGCCTCTATAACTCCTTATATAAAAAGTTATGTAAGTCGTTTTGTTTTCTTTTAAAGTTGATCGCATGGACTACGATCATAAATTTTCGCAAATTTTTCGACCCAGTCGATTAGCTCCCTGTTTTTTTTTTTTTTTATAAATATTTTGGACATCTGACACACAACATCATCTAGTCCCAAGCTAAGCAGAGCTTGTGTTATGGGTACTAGGCAACTGATATAAATACATAAACATACTTTTTTTTTGTAAATACATACATACTATACATAGAAAACACCCAGACTCCGAAACAGATCTTTACTCCCCTCCCCTGTGAAGTGGGGATGTTTTTTTTTCCTAAATAAAAATATTTTACAGGATTTTATTGTAGCACTCTGTTGACGTCATAGAAACACATATTCATGCAAAGTTTCATCTTTCTGGCGCTAGCCGTTTAGACGGTAAGTCGAAGACGGATGGACATGACGAATCTATAAGGGTTTCGAGTCATGAACTACGGAACCCCAAAAACCTATTTCATTTTTTGTCAAAATGCAAACCAAACTTGTTTCAGGTTAGCACCACAATATGAAAAAAAATCATGCCAAATTTTACGTACATTTTTCATTGAGAGATCAAAGAGATTAGTTATAAACGGAGAACAAAAGAGCAACGTTGATATAGCAACACCGGCATATGGATGTTTTCCAGCAAAATGCGGTGTTCGCGTGTATTGCAAACATTTGATTCCCGCATCACGAACCAAAGCGTTTGAGACGGCCACTGCAAATCATTGTGTTTTCGACGCCGATATCGTGTTGTATTTTTGTTGATGTCTTATGAGGAAAATTCTGTTTTGGAAACATCAAATAACAACTGAGTCCTGTGGCGTTACCCGTGATTGCTGTTTTAAAATGTGTGTAATGCCGCGGGTTGAAACTAGTTTAAAAAAAAAGGCCAAGTTATTTATTTTATAAGTTACACACATTTTACCACTTTGGAAGTGTCTCTCGGGCAATCTATAGAAAAAAAATTAGGAACCTCAATATCATTTTAAAGACCTATCCACACGTATGGTTTTGATGTAAAAAAATTTTTGAGTTTCAGTTCTAAGTATGGGGGCCCCCAAAATTTTGTTGTTTTTTTTCTATTTTTGTGTAAAAATATTAATGCGGTTCACAGAATACATCTTATAGTTTCAGAAAAAACTGGCTGTGACATACGGACGGACAGACAGACAGCTTTGACGAATCTATAAGCGTTCCGTTTTTTGCCATTTGGCTACGGAACCCTAAAAAGTAGCTTTATTCAATCCTTGTAACAATCGTCAATTATATGCCAAAACATGATGAGCAATTCCAGAGATAAGACGAAACAAACAGGCAGACAGATATTTAAAAAATGATTTTTTAGTTGTATGAAACGTAGATGCTTTCATATGAAATCAGTTAAAAGCTGTTAATTTGTAATTACAAACATACACTTTAATTATATTTATTTGTATATATATAGATAGAAAGCCAGGTTATTTCTATCTATATTTGGGACTAAGAATACCACCTTCTCAAGGTTTTATTACAAGCTCTAGCCGCCCGCCCCGGCTCCGCACGGGGACATACAGGAATTGAAAGAAACTTGAAAAAAAAATCTCTTAGAACTTTGTGGGCTCATGCACAACACTGCTGAAGATCATGACATGATCAAATGCATATTTTACAATTCTATAAAAAACATACAGACAAACATTCATTTTTATACAGGTTTAAAATAGAAGATGTATTTCTGCGAGTATATTAGATAAGGAAGCGTATTAAAATAATACTACAAAAAGTTTGCACATTTTGTTTATTCTGCTAACTAACATTTTAAATGCGAAGTTATGAGAATAAGATTAAAATAATAACGTTTAATGGTTCAATTAAATTAGTAACTAAAATTGTGAACACTGTTATTTAAACTAGGGGTTTTTGTGCTATAAGTAACAGTTATAATTCGAAGTTACTCTGGCTATGTACTTTGCATTTTATTATACTATAATCTGTTATTATTACGTTATTAATTTTGAATTACATAATATGACTGCTTTTAGGCTTTCGCGACTTTTACACATAATATATATTTGTCAACAACCACGAGCGGTATAACCCGTTCGAAACGTCGGTAAGTAGAAGGTACCGTAATCTTTTAAAATTTAGTCCCGTATACAGTAAAAACATGAGTATTATCACAGAATACATAATAGTACTCATACAGAAGGCTCACTCCGAAAAGTAAATTAAAGAAATCGGGACCCTAGGCGTTAAAAAATAAAGTTCAATTCAGATCGCACAGCGCCGAATCAACTACAATTACATTTACCTACCGTTGCGTCTCTTTCTATCGTGTAACTCTTACCTGTTCTGAGAATGTTTAGTCGACCGGCATGCTCGTCCGGGCAGGCAGGCGGCTGACTATACCTAAACTGCGGAGTGACATACCCCTGGTATTATAGCAATAACTTCTTCTTCTTCCTAGCCTTATTCCCAACATTATTTGGGATCGGCCTCTAGTTCAACCGGCTTTACCTATCTGAGTTTCAGTATTTACACGGATTATTGTTTTCTATGTATAATATGTATGTATTTCCAAAAAAAAAGTAAGTTTATGTATTTATATTAGTTGTTTCGAACCCATAATAAAGTTCTGCTTAGTTCGGGACTAGATGATGTTGTGTGTAAGATATCCGAAATATTTATTAATATTTATTTATACCACTTTTTTTTTTTTTTTTTTTTAATGTGTGAAAAATCATCATGGACCGTCACCCCACCGGGGGTTACGGCGGGGTGGTGTGTCGGACTTGAACCGACTAAAAAACACACAGTGTGCCCTCTCCGCGCTTCTCTGTTTAGGAGTAGGAGAAGTCCAGGGTGGGATCTCCTTCTGAACTTCTCCAGCGCCTGCCCGCTCCTGATGCGGGCACCGTCTCTGTTTGACGACCCTCTCTTAGGCGGCGTCCGGCACACACCGACGCCGCCCCCTCGCGGCTGGCCACATAATGCGGGTGGAGGGAAAACCCGTCCCGTCCACCCGCGGCCACACTCAAGGCGGCATGAGGCGCAGGTGTTCGCGCCTCCGCCGCCCGAGTCGCCGGCGGCGAATCTGGTCCGATTGGATGTCGTCCTCCCGGGCCTTCTCCGCCGCCTCCTTCTGCGTGATTACGTCCTCGCAGAAGGTTGCGACCGCGGTAAATGAGCTTTCGCTGCCGACCATGGAACGAACGACGGCCGGCAGCGAGAGATCCCATTTATTTATACCACTAGGCCAACCGTGCAGTCTTCAAATCAAGATCATTACCTACCCCTTAATATTTCTAACACAGAACTTCAAAACATAAATACAAAACACATGAAAAAGTATAAACTTTAACACAAAACAAATAACTTTTTTTTTTATCAAATCACCGAACTTATTGCCAAATGCGATCGACATCATATATTGGAAAAAAAACTGTCAAACAAAGTCACGGAACGATAAAATGGGGGAGATTTATGTGTTTGCAAAGCGTTGTGCAATAAAAAAATGTTATGTAGTTCGGTTATTGTATTGTAAGGACACGCTAAGGTGAATTTGAATGTTGGCGAGTACAAAGAACTTATAAGAACGTTTCTTTGACTTCAGTTACTTATGTCTTTATAAAAAAAACAATTACTATTCTCAATCTACTTTTACAGAAATATTATTTTTAGGGTTCTGTATCTGATGGTAAAACATGACTGTTACGACTGGCGAAAATATGACTTGGTTGACCTATAATGATTTACTAGAAGGGTTAGAGAAATGAAACCACAACTGTAATCTGATCTAGCATAAGTAGCGTCTATTTATAAAACACATTGAAATCTTTATACCACTGCACGAAAGTAAACACTAGTGCAATTTAGAAGAATGGTACAGCGCCATCTATCGATTCATAACACAAACTTACTTGTACTATATAAATTCTTTTGGTCGTGAACAATGACCCTATTGCTAACGAACAGATGGACTATGGAGTCTGTTATCCGTCCGTCTATCTGTCTGTCACTAGGGTTTTCTTCATGAGCCGTGATAGTTTGACAGTTTTAATTTATATAAATGATGTATTTCTGTTGGTAACAATAACTACTAAAATCCATAATATAATTGTTTTATTCTTGGTCGCCTCGTTGGTCTAGTGGTTAGCGTATGCGGCTGCTAATTCACGCCCGTGCCTCGGAGAGCACGTAAAGCCGTCGATCCCGGTTGTCATGAACATCTATGGCAATCGTTATCGGGAAGTCAGTGCCTTCAAATATACTAATAACTAGTTCAATCTTCGGATTTCAATTCTCCCTTAGGGTTGCGGAGGTCCGATGCCAATGGAAAAACTGATATTCAGGTAAAACCGGTTGAACTAGTAGCCGACCCCAAAATTAACTTTGGAATAAAGCCTAGAAAGATGATGATTTTTTTTTCTTTATGATAGTGAGAATTAAATCCTCTAGCTTAGGAGGAGCCGGTTAATAAAAGTCAATTTTCAAACTTCTCAAACGTATATAAGTAACCTTTTGAAAAAAAAAACCAGCCTGTTTTCTATTTACGTCATATTTCACAACTCCGGAACCTCACCTTTATGCCTCGCATAATATCAACGTACTGTCTCAAATTTCCGGCTCCTCAGACTTACTAACACAAACCTTCGAGAATTTTTCAGGGCGAAAGTATTTCATATCACGGTGTATCAACGGTTTTGTACATATATGAAATTTTTATAGTAGAAACAATTTTATACAATGGTTACCTAGAAAATTGATTATTTATTTTTCTTTATCTTCAAATTGATTACAATATAATATTTAAACTTGGTCTTTTCATACTCCTCGTAATCTTCCTCAAAATCATATCAACAACCCATAACGTCCCACTGCTGGGCTCAGCTCTCTTCTCAAGAGAGGGTTAAGACCATATGTCCCCACGCTGGCCGAGTGCGGGTTGGGGACTGGCAAGATACGTTGTGGCTACGTAATCTTGCCGATGAATGTTTTATGCCTCCAACTAACCTTCGCAACTGTTATCTTATGATAACAAGCGGGATCTATCCCGCTTGTTATCATAAGATGCTTAACGTGACCACCGAATCACGGAAACGCTCATAACAAATCATGCCACAAATGAGTACGGAGCGAAAGGTATTGAGTCATCATCTTCCTACCCTCTTCCCAAATTTATTTGGGGTCGGTGCAATGAATTTTCTTCTTCCATTCTTCTCTATTACTCGTCAATTAGTGAAAAAGGAATAAACAGTGGTTTATTCCTTTTTTGGCCATATCCTCTTTCACGCAGTCCATCCATTTCTTCTTTGGTCGCCCTCTATTCCTATATCCGTCAACTTTTATACTTAAAACTTTCTTCACTACATTTTGCTGCTCTCTACGCATCACATGTTCATACCAGGATAATCTCTTACTTCTCAACTTTTCATCTATTGGTGCTACTTTCAGGCTTCCTCTAATAAACTCATTCTTCACCTTGTCCAGCCACAAGTAGGCGCCTCTCATCCGTTTTCTTTGATGGCCAACACTTTGCAAGGAGCGAAAGGTATTGAGTAAATACAAATAAATAAATATTTCGGACATCTTACAGGCAACGTCATCTAGTCCCAAACTAAGCAGAGCTTGTATTATGAGTACTAAATAACTGATATAAATACATAAACATACTTTTTTTTTGTAAATACATACATATTATAGATAGAAAACACCCACTCCGAAACAAATATTTGTGGATCACACAAAAATATTTGGTCCGACCCGGGAATCGAACCCGAGACCTCTTGATTAACAGCCGCATACGCTAACTACTAGACCAACAAGGCAGTCAAATACAATCTAGGTACTGACCGTGCCGACGTTGCTTACCCTCGGTGACTGTTTCCAACCACCTTAGGCTACTGGGCTATGAGCGCTTCTGGTAAGTATGAGTAGATTCCAGGATTCTCATATTTCTTGTTTTCGAAATATTTTAAAGTGTACATGTAAGATTTCCCAATAAATTTCAAACTAAAAGTGTCCGAAACAGCGAGACAAGACTAGATAAGATATTATCGATCGAGTTTTTACTGCAGAGCGCCGTGTTCAGTCAGGGGAGTGACGTCAGTGCGAGAAATAGGTGCCTATTTTGTTGATATCAGCGTGTTAATTGTATTGGCGTGTTCTACATTATTGTGGTACTTAATGTAAATGGTTTTTGAGCATACTTTCACGCTGTTTTTTTAAAATAAATACAAACAAAAAATTTGGGGTGTTTATATGTCGATGGGTTCTTTGTAAATGTGCCAAACTAGCAATTTGGCCATTTTGCCTTTTTTATGGTAAACGCATCTTAGCGATATTATTTGAAATATAATGTGAGCTATTAAAAAATACATTTCTACATAGAAACTCGATTTTTTGTTTGAAGTATAATGGCATATATGTAGATAGTTCTAGAATATATGTTCTGTTTTGCAAACCCTACAATTTGTACAGACGGCATAATACTTAGGTATGAGCGTAAACATTGATAATAATCTTGTACGTGAGTATTTTGCACCGTCAGCAAATATGAGTAATGTAAGACGCTAGACGATTTCGAATTTAGATATTCATTTATTTGTAAGTGTTTTTGAGAAAGTCTTTTTTATATATATTTAAGCCTTCCAAAGGGACTCTACTATGTATGAGTAGAATCCAGGAGTAGGGGTCAACATCCTCATTGTGAGGGTAGTCGCAGCATGGTGAGTCATACCATGACTGCTTGGACAGATGTTTCTACATTATTCTCCCAGCCAGTCAGCACGAATGGGCCTGCTCAACTGCGACAGTACTACCCTCACACAGAAAACCAAACCTAAAACGACAGCATTCATGCTGTCGTCTTTCGTTGATGAGTGTGAGACCGGAGGCCCAATCATTCTGCATCATTCTCCGGGGCTCCGGAGTCCGGGAGAATAATGCAGAAACATCTCACTAAGCCGCCATGGCATGATTCACCATGCTGCATTGCCTGAACTCGCAGTGAGGATGGTGGCCGCTACTCCTGGATTCTACTCATGCTTTCCATCAGGCAGAGTAGAGTCAGTTTGGTAGGCTTAAATATTAAAAAAACATAACTTAGAAGTATTATTGAATAACGAATAGAAGAAGAAGCTATTAAGCATGTTCTTGGTACAAAGACCTTAGTAAATTTCTCAATAATACAATTTGTAACAGAAAGGTTTGGAAAGGTGTTTTCAATTCAATAAATAGCTTTTAAATAGGCTTCTTACTGTCAGTGTGGTGACGGATTAAGAATACAGAGTGTCACAACCCCTATTCATCCCGCGGGTGTCGTAACAGGCGACTAAGAGATAAACTAAGTAAGACAACATCGATGCAAAGAGAAGGAAAACTTGAAACCAACCCAATATTAACCCGTCTGGCCAGCGTGGTATAGTAGGCCAAAACCTCCTTTCTAAGGAGAGGCCTATGTCCAGCAGTAGACTGTTAAAGGCTATTGTTGATGATGATGACTTAAAAACTTATTACCCGACTGCGCCAGAAGGAGCATAATGTTTTAACACAGAGTTTATAAGACATCTGCTGATTTTCTACCTCAATGGTTTAAACAACCCATCTTAAATCCTCTTGTTCCATATAAAACAAGCCATTTCGACAGTCTCTTTGAATTATAGTGAAATTGAAATTGTAATTAACTGCCTCTCCATCGAGTTGTTACCTTATTTCTATAGCAATAAGATATACATTGCAATGAATAGTGCGAAAGGGTGACCTTTTTGAACCCACAACACGTATTAAGTGTAAAGAACATTATATCCTCGCTCGGGACATCAAAACAATGCGAAGTGGTTAAGTGTGAGTCGTGTTTAAAGATTGTGTTCCGTTTATTTGTGTTCAGTAAAATGATGATGATATTTATTTTTACTGACATCTTTTTATATATATATTTCGGACATGTAACACACAACGCCATCTAGCTATAAACTAAGCACAGCTGAATGTCTGTATGTAATTTGATGAAACGCACATGAAAATATATACGGTATTTACAGAACAACACCATTTTTATAAAAAAGTCTGTAGATTTGTTCTGGCTAAACTCTGGAAGGGTTTGGCCCATTTTGACGGGACTTATAGTGGCAGATATTTGATGATATAAGGAGTAGTTTAGGTTACTACAAAATAGGAACAACAAAAACAGTGAAACGCAACTTGTATTATATAAGGTACGCACACATGTATCGTCCGTGCCTCGTCGTTCGAGCGCACGCTAAGGCTATCCACACACTGCACCGCGCTACGACGCGTAGCGCGGAGCGGCAGATTTTAATATTGTATGCAAGTACATCGATTATTATAGAAAACACGCCAGGTCCAACACACCGAACACGCGCCTAGGCGCGTGAGCGCGTGCGTCTAGCAGATTCGGGATTGGCTGCAATGGCTGCCCCGCGCCCACGCGCGTGTTCGCGTCGCCAGTGTGTGAAGTCCCTAAGCCGTTGGTCGTTGTCATGAACGTTTATGTCAATCATTATAACAAAGTCAGTGCCCTCAAATATCCTGACAAATATTTCAACCTGCGAATTCAGTTCACCCTCAGGGTTGTGGAGGTCCAATGCCAGTCGCTCCGTGGAAAAACTGATATTCAGGTAAGACCGGTTGAACTAGTAGAAATAATTTTGAAAATAATAAAGGCCAGGAAAATCAAAATGATATATGAAGTTGGGACCTCCGTGTGAAGCCGGGTCGCTAGGCAACAATAAACCAATTACTCCATTTAGATCTTCACTATTTATCAAAGTCATAATTACCTTTTGAAACTTTGATAAATACTCGTAGATAAATTTCATTCACAATTCATTCATTGTCTAATGATTTGCACCTTTCATTATTAAATATAGATACAATTTTACATAGTACTAGCTGAAGCCCGCGGCTCCGCTCACGTCCTAGGGGTATGAAAAATAGATAGTAGCCGATTCTCAGACTTACTGAATATGCATAAAAAATTTCATAAGAATCGGTCAAGCCATTTCGGAGGAGTGTGGTAACTAACACTGTGATACGAGAATTTTTTATATAAGATAAGATTTAATCAAGTTATTATTATTTATGTGTATAGATCTTCCAAAATACACCAATATATAGAACGATTCAAAGAAATGGTTTTTATGTTTGAAAAACTGACACATCCGAAGATTACCGTGCGAAGTCGAGAGTAGTAATAAATATTTACCTGCGGATCCCTAAATCACTAAGTCCTTAACAGTAACAGCAAGGGGTCCCACCGGGGCGCCCCGATGTGTGTAAAAAATAAATTGGACCCCATCCTAAATTAACGCGGTTAAACGCTCAACGCCGTGTAATTTTGAATAATGCGTGTAGTCTGCTTTTGTTTTATTTTTAAACTTGTTTTTAACGTATTTTAAATATGATTAAATGCCTGCTATAGCTTACTTGAAGTTTTTGTTCTAAAATGTTATATAGCGTTTTTTGAACTAGAAATGGTCATTACACGGGTATGAAATGGATGGCGATTATCACCACGTATGACTACTAGCAACTTAAGAATGCTTTACAACCTTGGAGGTTAAAGTACGTTTTTCTTAAAGGTACGAAAATCCTGACTTTGAGTAGATTATTTTCACTATCAAGTTGCCGCAGGATTGCTGGTTCTATTATTCTATTTCTCAATTCGCTGGTTTCATTGGCTAATATTTTGTATTGATCATGCGACTGAGTAACATTAGCCAATGAACAAGAGAATAGAGAATAGAATAAAAGGGGGGCTGATGTTACCAACTATTAAATAACACTATAAAAATTCCAATGGATTTCTGGCTACGTTTCTAATATTACTAACTAGTAGTTAGTAGAGATTCCGTGTGGTGATGGATTAAGAATATAAAGTGTCACCACCCCTATTCATTCCATGGGTGTCGTAAGAGGCGACTAAAAGAAGAAAAAAAGCAGCTAACATCACTGCCAAGAGAAGGAAAACTTGAAACAAACCCTATACCAACCCGTCTGGCCAGCGTGGTATAGTAGGCCAACTCCTTTCAAAGGAGAGGCCTATGTCCAGCAGTGGACTGTTAAAGGCTGTTGATGAGTTAGTAGAGGTTAGCTTGGAACCGGTGATTGTTTTCATTTTGATAGTGTTGACGTGGCATTCCATATCTATTATTAGAAATACTGCAGACGCAAATTTCACAAAACAGTTATAGTTTTAAGGTGTACTCTAAAATTGGATAAGATTTATCATTGAACAGGTACTTTTTGCAACCTTAGTGGTTTAAAACGTCATGCCACCTTCATTGAATCATTTGACAACTATCAAACGAATGTACAAACTACGGTCAGTGTATTGTCGAAAACGGCACGTTTGCTTAATGTAATATTTAAGCATAGTGGTTCTCAAAGTTTTGATATTATAGTTTTCATTATTTTACTTATCATTTTTTTGTCTTATTCGACTTGTACAAGGGGGTCAAAAAGAGTAATATATATTTTTTTTCGGACATCTTACACACAACATCATCTAGTCCCAAACTAAAAACAGCTTGTATTATGGGTACACATTTAACTGATATAAATACATAAACATCCTTTTTGTTTGTAAATACATACATATTACACATAGAAAACACCCAAACTCCGAAACGTGCGACCCAGGAATCAAACCCGAGACCTCTGGATCAGCAGCCGCATACGCTAACTACTAGACCAACAAGGCAGGCAATAAGTACAGTAACATAAGGTGTCTGTATAAAAGTGAATTCAAAAACTTATTTATATTGAAAATATAATAAAATATATTGAAATATATTAGTCGTGTGTAATAGGGGAGGCCTACTAAGGCTTGAAAGTAAAGAAATTAACAATAATAAACTATACCCTAAATATCTTTATAAACTAATGTACGTAAGTATTTAAACAAGTCTGAATTTAAATTGAAAATATAGAAAGATATCGATTTAAACACCACTAAACATGTAACAATTCCATGACAAGTCTTTACTAAGCTGAGTCTACTGTAGTAATCAAAGAGACCTAGTAACTCATTAGTACAAAAATCGAATGTAACTTATGGGCGAAGCCACAGCAAAATAGTAGTTTAGATCTTTACACGGTTACGTGATTAAATAATTGTTTTACTAAAGTTAACGTACGTGCCCTCAAACAATAGTAATATTATAAAATATTAAATAAGGAAGTATAAACAACATATTGTCAATTAAGCAATTAAGTAAATAATATTTCATAGTAGCCCCCACCTAAAACTGTACACATATTACATTGTATATAAGCTTTAGTTTAAGTCAAATTAGGCGGAGTCTTACAGAGATAAGAGAGTCATTATTAAAGCATTACAATCAACGTGTCGTCTCAAATTGACTCCCTGGGATAACACGCAATAATTGGTGACCCCGACGTGATCTATTGGTTTCTAGTGCTGATATAATACCGGGACGACCGGAACCCTATATGGTGTTCAGCAGTGAATCTAGAAAACAATAGCATTACGAAATTACCACATCCCAAAAATGGCTCCAACAACAACTCCTTCAAGAGGCGACACGGGGTGCGAATCAGTTGCTGCTATCACGGTCACAGACAAACTACCACAATTTTGGACAGACTCCCCACGTTTATGGTTCGCCCAGTTTGAAGCAATAATAGCACCACAAAAACAGGGCGAAGATTACAAATATAACATGGTAATATCCAAACTACCAAAAGAGGTCGTCCATCAAGTCAGTGACATATTAACTAACCCACCCAGCGAAAACAAGTACTCCACCATCAAGGAACGTCTAATAAACTGCTACGAAGAGAGCGAACACCGACGTTTCCACAGACTACTAGCAGAAATGGACCTTGGAGACCAGAAGCCTTCCCAGCTCCTGAGAAAAATGAAAGAAGCTGGATGTGGAAAAATAAACGACGACACTATTCGCCTGCTGTGGCTAAGGCAACTCCCCGCTTCGCTAACAGCGATATTATCGGTTACAAACAACATGTCGTTAGACAACTTGAGCGAGTTAGCCGATAAAATATACGAAAACTTGACCTACAACAAAAGAAATACTCAAGAAACAGCGGTTGACATTAACCTAGTTACAAACATAACGTCACAACTTGAAGCCATGCGAATAGAAATAAATGCATTACGCAGCATACGCGAGAATCAACCTAGGCAACGCAGCAAATACCAAACACGACATACGCCACATTCACGGTCAAGGTCGCGCCACAGAAACTCACATAATGGGTTATGTTATTTCCATAATCGGTTCAAGCAGGATTCATATAGATGCAATAAGCCTTGTTCATGGAATACAATTAAAAATAACAGGCTATCGGAAAACTAAAATTAGCACAGAATACGACGGGCCTCTGTGCTATCCACCCAGCAAACCGTCTAACTATAACTGACTCAAACAGTGGTTATAGATTTTTAGTCGACACGGGTGCTAACATTTCGGTTATAAATAGCACAAATAAGGAGAGCCAAGCATGCGAATACCAATTATTCGCCGCAAACGGGACCCCTATAAATACATACGGGGAACGCACTTTAACGCTTAACCTAGGACTGCGCCGAAGCTTTAAATGGACATTTACCATTGCCGATGTCAAGATGCCAATCCTGGGAGCTGATTTTTTGAATCATTATCAGTTATTAGTGGATATACACGGAAAAAAACTGATCGATAAAAAAACAGGTCTGAAAACGCCTGCCAAAATAGTAAGAACAAAAATTGCATCCGTGCGATCTTTAAACGCTTCTCTACAGGAACCAATAAAGGGATTATTAGAGAAATATGAAGATATTACAAAACCTAGATCAATGAATCTACAGACTAAGCACCGAGTACAGCATCAAATAATAACAAAGGGTTTCCCAGTATTTACGCGAGCACGTCCATTACCTCCTGACAAATACAGGATGGCAAAACAAGAATTCCAAGATATGATGGACATGGGAATATGCCGTCCTTCAAGCAGTCAATGGGCATCGCCACTCCATTTAGTCAAGAAGAAGAATGGCGAATGGAGAGCATGCGGAGATTACCGCGCACTAAATAAAATAACAGTACCAGACAGGTACCCGCTGCCAAGGCTACTCGATTTCACGTATGTAGCAAGCGGAAAAGGAATATTCAGCAAGATAGACATAAAGAAAGCTTTCCACATTCTGCCCGTTGCTGAACCAGAGAAAACAGCGATAATAACCCCTTTTGGACTTTTTGAATTCATCAGAATGCCATTCGGGTTACGAAATGCAGCACAGTCCTTCCAAAAATTTATGGACTCTATATTCAGAGACTTGGACTACGTATTTGTATATGTGGACGACATATTTATCGCTGACAAGAAAAATAACCTTAAGGAACATTATGAACACTTAGAGGAGGTGTTTAAGCGCCTACATAAAAACGGCATAACAATAAATACAAGCAAATGTGAATTCGCCAAGTCGGAGATTGATTTCCTCGGTTATCATATAACGAGCCAAGGGTTGACTCCTACTATGGAAAAGATTCAAGCTATAAACAATTACCCTAAACCACAAACGGTAAATGAGTTACGACGTTTTTTGGGTATGATTAATTTCTACAGAAGCAGTATTCCACACGCAGCAAAGCATCAGGCACCGTTAAATAAATATTTAATTAATAGTAAGAAAAATGATAAGACGGTTATCCAGTGGAATACTGAATCAAACCACGCGTTTGAACGCTGCAAGCAGGACATTCGACAATTAACGACATTGGCATATCCGGACAGCAACGCACAAATAGCGTTAATGACAGATGCTAGTCTCAAATGCGCAGGCGCTGTACTACAGCAGAGAAGAAAAACAAAATGGGAACCAATAGCTTTTTTCTCCAAATCATTTAGTGAAGCCCAAACAAAATACTCTACCTATGATAGAGAGCTGCTAGGAATCTATATGGCTATAAAACACTTCAGAAGACTCATAGAAGGACGAGAATTTACAGTCTACACGGATCACAAACCACTAATGCATGCTTTCGACAAGAAGCCATCATTGGATGATACCCCTAGACGAATCAGATATCTGGATTATATATCACAATTCAGTACGGATATCCAGCACATCAGTGGCCACAAGAATGTGGTAGCCGATGCCTTATCTCGAGTTATCGAGACGATAACCTTACCCTCTGCAATCGATTGGCACGAGGTAGAAAAATATCAAAAGAACAATAGCAAGATAAGCGAACGAACAATCGGAGACAAGATAACAGAATCTTCACAAGCAGATAAGCAAACAGAAAAAAGGACACGTTCTGGTAGAGTCTCCCACCAGACGGTTAGATTCCAATTATAATATATAAACCAGAACTATACAACAATAGTATATAATAGTAATATATAATAGTATAGTAATATAAGGATGTTTCTTCTCTTTAGAGGGGGAATATCTATGGGCGAAGCCACAGCAAAATAGTAGTTTAGATCTTTACACGGTTACGTGATTAAATAATTGTTTTACTAAAGTTAACGTACGTGCCCTCAAACAATAGTAATATTATAAAATATTAAATAAGGAAGTATAAACAACATATTGTCAATTAAGCAATTAAGTAAATAATATTTCATAGTAGCCCCCACCTAAAACTGTACACATATTACATTGTATATAAGCTTTAGTTTAAGTCAAATTAGGCGGAGTCTTACAGAGATAAGAGAGTCATTATTAAAGCATTACAATCAACGTGTCGTCTCATTGGGCTCCCAGGGTAAACACGCAATATAACTCTATTTAACTATCTGTTACACTTTTATGGCATAACCGCTGAAACGATTTGGATGAAATTTACAATAGATAACCTTTGATTTTTGAGGAAGATTGCTACTCTTTACTGTGATAATCGACACACACATGAGTGAACCTGGGGCAAAAGCTACTCTATCATGATTAATCATCAAATAAATACTATTAAACTATCAAAGTTTAATGACTCCTCTTTGAAAGACTTATTTTTCAAATAAGTCAAACATATAAACGGACTATTAGAAATATTTCCCCGGTCAAATATATCCGACCAGCAATAATAAACATTAATACTATAAAATCTTTAATCCTATAAAATGTCCGGATAGACGGAGCAAGTTTACAAAGGTAGTACTCGATGTCTAAAGCCTTTGTACATTCGCTTTGTTAACAGTTTATTGGAGTTTAAGCTGCCTTGTGGCACTCCTCAAAATTGTTGATTCATTATAATCGTTACTACTTTTATATTTTGTAATGTCATATTTTTACTGACTTAATAACGGAAAGATTCTTGGATAATTGTGTTTTTAGAAATATCTTCGAAAATTAACCAGTCTGAATTATTTTTTATTGAATTGAGTAATGTATAAAATACTTTGCAATTGAAGAGATATATGTCCAGCGTTTGGCTGATGATGATGACAATAAATTTTTTAAAATATGATTTATTATTTTGGTTTATTAACTGACTGACTGCAAAATGACATTCCCAAGCATCCTCACAGTGCTAAGCGCTTAAACTATTGTTACTGGTTGTGTCCCAAATATACTGACAAATAGTTGAACTTACCCTCAGAGCTATCGAGGTTCATAATTACCACAATAACTAAAATAAAGTAATAACCAATTAACGAATTTTGATTCGAAGCTAACTTATCTAGGATAAAACTCTTCAAGGCTGTTCAAACAGTGTAAGACTGTTAAATACAACGTGTTCACCATCAATAAAACTAAGCTACGAAAACATTGAGAACCACAATAAGCAACGGACGTTTTCAAATCATAACACAGGATTTGTTTAACATATCTATGCAGAAAGTACACGTCTTGTATCGCTATGAGTGTTACGCTAACGATAATTACAGTTTTATGTAGTTTTGCTAAAATGTATTCTGTGTTTGTGTTGCTATTTACTGTAGTGAGTGTTGAATCTAAACTTATAGCTGGAAAAGGTTTGTGAGATTTATTATTATTATGAATGGTAGGATTTTTCTAGATTCTAACACGAACAGGCTGGCTTGACTGGGACGGTACTACTCCCTCACAGCTGATCAGCCTATCATGACAGTATTTGTGCTGTCATTTTAAGCAGCATATTCGTGACACGGCAGCGCGAATCGGTGTTGATCAGTGGAAAGTGGTCTTGACCGCAGGCCCAATGAGACAGAAGCATCTAAATAAGTTGAAACAGTGTGGGTGACCTGGCTGGATTGTTGCAATGAATTTGGCAATGCGATCAGGTCAGGTTAAATTACTAGTTCTACTTATTGATACTTTCAGTTAAAAATGCATAAATGCGTTGCCATATTTTGAACCTCCCAATAGCTAAGGTACATCAACTATATTATTTTCTCATCCAACCGGATTAAGGGCTAAGGGTGGGAGTTGAGTCTGTTAACCAAACTCAATGAATGATAATGAAATAAAGACTTGCTTAGGAAACAGCATTGCTATCATCCTTTTTTGTATCCGTTAACTGTTTGACACTGTTTGTTAAGAGAACAGTTCAATACATTTAAATATTGAACACTTAATTATACCTTAAAAATATTAGGCTACTCTTCTTCTTCCTAGCCTTTATGGGTATAAAGGCCAGAAAGAAGAAGAGTAGCCTATTTTTTTAAGAGTAGAATATTTGACGTTGGGTTAAATTTAAATCGTTTTATAGTATCGCATTTCATCATCTTCATTAACATCTTTTTTGCTAATAAAGTAGTAGTCAGTAGAACTTGTAAAATTGCAAGAAGTTTGGCTCTTTTATTACCAGCCAGATGCCAAAAACTTTTGGAAATGCTTGATGATTTACTAAAAAAACGCATAAAGCAGGGAAGTGAGGAACATTAAAAAATTGGAATGTAAAACGTGATCAGGTTCGAGAATGTTAACTGATATGTTTGTATCACTACATAGTATAAAACAAAGTCGATCCGCTCTCTGTCTTTCCCTATAAATGCTTAGATCTTTAAAACTCCGCAACGGATTTTGATGCCGTTTTCTTTAAAAGATATAGTGATTCAAGAGGACGGTTTATATGCAATTATGCATATAAACCGTCCTCTTGAATCACTATCACTATATACTATATTAATAGTAGAGAAACATTGATAATTTTAGAGGTTTCTAATGTGATGTCGTAAACAAACCCATTTTGTTACGCTTCCATTGCAAACGCTGGCTGTACCCTACGAGATAGATCAAAATAATGTACTACAGTACATTTATCACTACTATTTATCACGTAAGGTGTACAATACTGCAGTATTGTACACCTTAAAAAGGTCTGCAAAAAAGTTCGCAATGGTATATGTCTATCTCTTAGGGATAACCCACAATATCCATTTTTTTTTCGAGAAAAAATTTACGCACCTTAAATACATTGTGCATTAAAATAGATTAATATGGCCCTTTACAGTATTTAATTTAAATTAATAGTTTTGAAGATATTACAGATTTAAAATGCAGGAACAAAGCGATTGTGGCGGTACCGGCTGGGGCCCGTTAGGTGGCGCTGCTGTCCATTTGTCACTGCTGTTGATCAGTTAATAACTAAACACAATACTTTAATAAGAATTAATATTCTAAGGTACGAAGTTCGCCGGGTCAGTTAGTAGTTAATAAGTATTTGTGTATTGCCTGAAGTTATTAAGTATTCGAATTTCAGAACCATTGACATACTGATAAAGATTACAACTTAGCTAAGGAAACACTGATGACAAAAAGTCCAACAAATTAACGGTGTGTTTTTTCATTTAAGTTTGATCTTAGATACAGGATATAAACTGTTATTATTAATCCAAACATAATTGAGTCTTACTACCTATATAATCTGTGAGAAGATACTTCTGTGAACATAGAAAAAGGTTCTCAAAACAACAACAATAGTGAATGGAACTTTTATGTAATATCAATGGAAAGGTTTTTTCAGGTGGGAAAGGTTTAAGTTTGTAAAATAGACATCTAACTCGGCCTTATGTGGGGTCATCTACTACTTCAACCGGTTTTACCTGAATTTCAGTTATTCCACGGATCGACTGGTATCGGACCGCCGCAAGCCTGAGGGAGAACTGAAATTCGAAGGTTGAACTAGTTGTCAGTGTATTTGAGGGCACTGACTTCATAATATAAATTGCATTCGATGTTTATGACAACCGGGACCGACGGCTTAACTTTCTCTCTGAGACACGGGTGTGAATCACCGCCAAACTTCTTAACTCCAGGCTGTTATTTAGAATTTCCTGTAAGAAAAAACCCAACAACACTTTTTGACCCGAACCGGGATTTGAACCCGAGACCTCTTGATCAGTAGTCGCAAACGCTAGCCACTAGACAGTCATTATTATATCTATCTGTTATTATGCATATATTTGAATATGTAAATATTTTTTTATTAGGCCATTTTGTTGCATACTTAATACTTTAATTTTTTAAACTATATAAAGCAATAGGAACTAACTCGATTTATTTCTATCCCAGGAGAGCTATTTGACTCGGCTCGATTTGAATAAGAACATTCACGGGAAACTTTGCTATTCTTAAAGTGAGTGAGTTAACGAAAGTCCAAATAATCCTCAAATTCTTGTTCGGAGGGGCACTCCAATGTCAGCATTATACTTACTATAAAGAATATTTACATATAAGCATCAAAACATTCCCCGGCATCATGGCTTACTGGTAGCATTCCCAAAAGGCTGGCAGCATTGCCACATTGAATGGCAATGCAAATTTTCTTCTTCTTGAATTTTCTTGAATTCAGAGTTTCTATGGTAGGTTGTACTCACTTAGCATAATAATGCTCGTTATAATATAAAATTCTCGTGTCACAATGTTCGTTCCCATACTCCTCGGAAACGGCTGGGCCGATTTGGATGAAATTTTGTATATTCATATCGGGTAGGTCTGAGAATAGGCCAACATCTATTTTTCAAACCCCTCGGACGCGAGCGGAGCCGCGTGCATCGGCTACTAAATATATAAAGAAATGGTGATATTTTAAAATACCTTTTTTTTTTTTTTCATTGAGAGAATTCACTAGACATTAAATGTCGTCCATTAGCTAAATATCATATTTTGTGGTCGGATTCTTGATCACGCTTACTCGAAACATTTTTACCCTAGTAGTAGTCAATTTCCCATGCTTTATCTTTTGATTTTCTTTTATCTTTTGTTTATATTGAAGCCTACCAAAGTGACTCTACTCAGCCTGATGGAAAGCATGAGTAGAATCCAAGAGTAGGGGGTCACCATGCTCATTGGGTCATTGTGAGGGTAGGCAATGTAGCATGGTGACCCATACCATGGCGGTCTGGTTATATAATTCTGCATAATGAGGCCGGGAGAATGATGCAGATTATATATTTTAGTGCAATTCTTTTAAAATTTCATCTCATTAAGAAATATCCTATCCTAGTTTTTTTTATATCCCTTTGAGCGTAATTCACTTGGGTGGGGTGAGCATATGGATAATTAGATGAATACAGTGTATAAAAATTATTAAATGAAAAATACGTCGTGTGATGAAAATTGTTTGTATTATTATTTTCTTTTTTGCTATAAACTAAAGCTAAACATAAGTTCATCTCAAAATTACCTCTTACTTAACATTGAAGCCATCCCAAGTTTGTATGCAAATTTTTTGCATTCTTTTTGATGTGCAGCTGTTAAAGCACTTTGTAGTCACTAGTAGCTTAAGTTTGTTTGTTGACTGGCGGTTGTGAGTATGTCATGCGGTTGTGAGCGGGTCGTTGGCTCCCTACAATATGGTTGAACTGGACGATGGCTGGTGCATAGGGCGCGCCAGTCGGGGCTGGTCATCTCACAACTTCTATATTATATTATTATTTAATGATTTTTAGACACTACCTGTGTAAACATCTATAATATCGTTACATTGTCCACACATTTAATAAAATGCCTTACACAATGTAACCAAAAATTGCAAAAACAATGTTGGAAAAGAGTGTCCTTGGAGTTTCTTGTCTGTTCTTCTCCATAGGATCTACGAATTGGAACAGACAATTAGCTTTACGACTGACTACTGACTGACTACTTGACATTTCAAAAGTGTGTATTGGTTTATTTGAAATAAAAATGGTTTGATTTGATTTGAAAAGTTAATTATTTCATTCACATTTCATTCTTCATCACTAGAAAACTGTGGGTAATCCAACAAATATTCTCAACTAGTTTTTACCCATGGCTTCGCCCGCGTCTCTGTGAGTTATCGCGGTTAAAAGCAGCACAGTCGTGTCCTTTTCCAGGCTGTAGACTATCTGGGTACAAAATTTCATTTAACTCGATGCAGTGGTTTTTGATCTTATCGCGAACAGACAAAGAGATGAGGCGGAGGACTTTATTTTATATTATGTAGTGATTGTGGCGACTTCCACATACAGCGCAAGCGAAATATATACAATACCGCCATCTACCCAAGGAACACTAAACTACGACTAAAAACACGGAATGAACTACTAATCCTGAATCACGATAGAGAAAATCTCGCGCTAATTAGCATATAAACAACACCCCAAAATCAAAACCTCGCCTGGTCGGAGCATCCTCCCTTTGCATTGGAGGAACACGATATCTGTTCCTCCACAGTGATGAACATAAGCAAACTTATCTTGATTTCTATTGTTTTACTGTCGCATCCACGCCTTAAACACTTAAATGAGCATCGTAAAATTTTATATACCGGTTGTCAGAAGTTATATAAGGCTGAATGATATTCTAGACAAAAAGTAATATTTCCAGCAGAGAATAAAACTAGTAATAACATAAATATGAAAGATTTTTATCACATTCATGAAAGTATTTTCTTATTTGGTAGACCAAATAGTTACCTAACCCTGTATGAGCTCGAAACAATATTAATGTTTATGCATTACATCACCTATATCGATAGTTTGTAGCCAAACAAACAACAACAGCCTTTGAATCAAAATTATTATATCATGCTTAGTCAGAGGCGTGTTTTGGAAAAGTATTTAGTGATAGTTTTTGATTATTATAGCTCAGTGTCTTTCCTAGCTCTACCAGCGGAAGAAGTGTTCATAATTAATTAAAGTGCCTTTTAGCTATTACATTGTTGAGTGTATAGACGGACTTAAAATTTTCCTTTCAAGAGTTTAATATCAAAATGGATTTTGATCAATTGCTTCAATATATTGTGATATGTAAGTAAAAGTAGAATGGTGACATCCCAAAGATTAGGCAAAACCAACAGACAAACAGACAAAATATTTTGTTAACACCGTATATCTTTATGATATGCATTAGTGAAACTTGTAATTTAAAATTATTAATAGTCACTTCAATTTTGTTTATTTGCACTGTATTTGTGCTTTTATAACAACGTACTTCAAAGGTTCTACTGATTTCATATTATGTTTAACCTGTTTAATTTCTAATTTAAGTAAGCCGTGATCGTACTGGCGTATACTAGGAAAAATACGTTACATGTTACTATTAAAATAAGAGCTAATAATGTGTTCATTTGTTTCAGCATTTCTCTGTCGTGATCCAGACACTGGCAAACTTCACACAGTTAATTCAACGTGGCCATCAAGCACATTCTGTGGCAACTATCATTGTAAACTTCGAAAGAAAAACATGACTGAAAGTGAATTTGAGCCTGTGAGACAAATTAATTTTACAAATTTCGATAAAGATACTGATATATCTAAAATTGAACTCCTCCTAAATGATGATGACAATCTTCAAAAGAATAAAAATGTAAATGTAATTGGCATTAACCCAAAGGAAGATTCTAAAAGTCATTTCATTTATGGAAAGGTACCTTCTAAATCTGTAAATGGTGATAGATATTTGACAGATAGTGAAATCAAAACCATTTCTGCAATATTACATACAGTAAAGAAAAGTGACTTAGAAGCCATAGTGGAAATGTATCAATTAGCTCAAAATATTTACGATGAACTTGACAAAACTAACACAGAGGCTTTAATACAAGAAACTGTAAATGACTTAAACTTAAAAGTGCCTCAGATCATTAAAGGAAAAGTATTGAATGCTGCTGATACAAGACGTGTTTCTTACTGGTACGATCCCATATCAGATAACAGTAAACTCCAACCGTCTGAAACTGTAAAATCTAACTCAAAATCGAAGAATGATGAGTTGAAAACTGAAAATCTGGCAACAGTAAAGTCCATATATCCACCAAATGTTCTTGGACGAACCGTCAGTTATTTCGACGAAACTCTAACCACGAAAGATTTTGGTAAATTACCTTACTATTATCCTTTATCATTATTCCAAAGAGCTTCATCTTATATACATCAACCTTTGATTGTTTCTAATACACCATACGTGCCTACTACAGTTATGAACAAAAATACTCAAACGACTAAGACACCGACTGCAAAGTATTATAACGGTCAGAAGCCAGCTATTTACTTTCCATATCCATTTTTTAAAGTAGCCCACAATTACAATTTGACGTCTTCAAAAACTTCACACCACAATAAAAATTACGTTGATCGTTACGACATGAATTTAGAAGAAGCCAAAGGACAGAGCAATAATGCTGTTTTAATTAATCCTGATTTAGAAAATATACAAGAACTTGAAGTAAAACGCGAGAAACAGGAAATAGGTTTATCAAAACTGATGTTATCTGGTAAGAATAAGGAACAGAAGAGAACACATGATTGGCAAACTGATCCAATATCTAGAACAATATTAGACGAAGTGAGAGCGCATTTAGATAAAACGAAGTTCTTGAAGCCGTTGTCTTTAAGAAAGAAGATAAAACTGGAGAAGGTGGGAAGACTGGTGAAATTAGATGAATCTAATAAGAGAAACAAGAGGAGTTCTAATGTAACCAAAGAAGCGACGGATTTAGAGATGTATGAAGTTTATCTTGATAAAACTACGTGCGTATACCTTTTTAATTATCTTAATTTATTTAAATTTAACTAAGCCCGATTCGTGGGCGAAATTTTGAGTTCAGTTTCTACCCGAAACGGTTAATATTATTTGTATAGACATATTAACAACCATTTATTCATTAGCAGTTATTCTAAAAAAACATTAGAAGTTGAATGAATCTAATCTTTATTTATCAAGTAATACTAGAGCAGAGAATTTTTCGCAAGACGTTGCCATGGCCGTAAAATTTCAACCGATGATCCTTACTAATAGTATAAATGCAAAAGTAACTTAGTGATAAAAAGAAGTCTCTCTGTCTGTATGTCATGCTTTTAGGCCAAAACTTCTGAACCAATTTAAATGAAATTTACTACATGGTTAGTCTAGAGCCTAAGAAAGAATATAGGCTACTATTTCGCGATAACTAACATACACAGGGACGGACCCGAAATGCTAGAATTATTTTCAAACAAGTATATATTTAATTAATGTTATCTATAAAAAACCTCAGAATTCATTCATAAACAAACTTATCATGAGTATCAAATATTCCAAAAAAAAAAACAACCCATTCCTTAAAAAACACAAACAAAACCAACATTGTGACTAAAAAACTTGACAAATTAGTAAAAAAAACGGTGTCACAGGAATTCCGTCCCTTGTTAAAACATCCCTTGCTAGGTGGCACGTTTTATCAAATAGGGTGAGCGATTTATCTATGGTTGCTCCCCATAGTCAAGGGGAATTTGTCAATTAAAAACACATTGTACTTTTACCTGGCTACGGAAGAAAAAGGGTTGTATTGTTTGAGTGTTTGTAAGTATATATATTTGAGTGAGTTTGCTCTGTAACTTCAACGGTTTGATGGGCTTTGAGTTAAGAACCATCTCAAGATTAATTTTTTACAACATTTTTCATAGTTACTCGGCTGCTATTTGTCTTAGCGTAAAGTTTTTTATATATGTAGGCTGTATGACTGTTTGATGGGGTATTTTATAAATTATATATTATATAAGCTAATTTTTTTTCAATTTTTTTTCAATTTTTTTTCAATGAAATGTATTGTAATTGTCAATATGGAAATAAAGAGGCTATAATAATAAAAAAATAATAATAATAATATTATATAAGCTATAAAAGCAAAAATCGCCTGTCCGTGTGGTGGCGGATTAAGAATACAGAGTGTCACCACTCCTATTCATCCCGCGGGTATCGTAAATGGCGACGAAGGGATAAACTATGCAAGACAACAAAAATGCAAAGAGAAGGAAAACTTGAAACCAACCCTATACCAACCCGTCGGGCCAGCGTGATATAGTAGGCCAAAACCTCCTTTCTAAGGAGAGGCCTATGTCCAGCAGTGGACTGATATAGGCTGATGATGATGATGATGATGATGATGATCAATACATTTTAACGGAGTCAGTTTTTTTAAATAATTACTCGTTTAATAAGTCAATACTTACTTTTAAAATTGTACGTTCCAAGACATTTCATTTTTTATTTGTTATATAAATCACAAATGCAATCAATATGTTCGCTTAACCCTTAAAAATGAGCTAGTTAATTGGTCAATTACTTTCTTTATTTGAAACTGGGTAAAATATCAGTCCCCAGTAAGTTGCAAACGTTTTTCCATCTGCAATCGCTGACGCATCTATTCTCTTATTTTATTGGCTAATATCACTCAGTTACGCAATTAATTAATGCGGGGGACTGATCTGATCGTGTAAGTCGTTTCATTTCCTCGACTCAATAACATAATTAATTAAAGACGTAATAAAACCATGTTCTAATTAATTTCATTCTGCCACTTCAATACATAATAGTTAAAACTTTGAATGCGGCCCAGCCGTTAGTGGTGCGCCAAAAAACTATTACAATTAAAATGACTCATTAAATTAACTCAAATTGAATTCATTTCAACAATGTTACGATTATTGGCTGTTGAAGCAGAATTGGTATTGTGCTAACAATTAGGTAGTTCAACCTAGAATTGTTTTTAGTGGAATATACCTACTTATATGAAAGTGTAGATTGAGGTGCAGTTAAGGTTAAAATATTAATATTATTAAACTTCCAACTCTACGGCAGGAAACTTTAGAGTTGAAATTATTATATGTAATTTGAATTAAAATGATTTAGGCTTCTTAAAATCAATTACTTAGTAGATTCTTCAAAGGATTTTTTTATTTGATCAGATACTAAGCGAATCTAACCTTAAATAAAGTAAAACTTAAGTAGAATTTAGTCTGCAATATATAAAGTTATTGTTTTTATTTCAGATGCACATCAGATTATTCAGTCCCTGGATTCTTCAGATACGGCAATTTGAGTGAACCATTTCCCCAATGTTGCCCTCAAAGAATAAAAGATTAATTTATCAATAATAATATAGCTTTAATTTGTACATACTGATTTATTTGTAATAATGTTTATTGAGAAAAATAATTTTATATAAGTATCACTTATGTGTACGTGTAGTTTTAAAGAATCTTATTTATTTAATAAAGACATAAATTGTGTTTTAACCAAAAAATACATGTTTGAATTGAGTGAAGTCCCTTCACTAGACCAGCCAGCCAGGTCATAAGCGCCTGGGACTTACTTAATAATTATAAGTGTTTATGATGGGACTTAGCCATAAGTGCCTGGGACTTAAACTGAGCTATGGTCTTTCTAAATGATTATAACTTATTGGGACCATTATGGTTACCATAGAATCAATTTGTTTGAAACTTCAGCAATAACGGTTTAGTGTGCGAATTATAAATATTATAGCACACTACATTTATATATCTTAAAATGTTTTGTAAGAATTATATTCCATTAAGCAAGATACTTAGTATATTATTAAATTTTCTGTGTAATCAAAAAATTGTGTAAATATTTGTTTTGTATATCTTTGTTTTTATAATAAAAAAGATTGATATTGACTGTTTGTCTGTAAAGCTCTTTATATATGATGTCTAATAATAATAGTAATGTTTTTTTAATTCAGACAAAGTCCATAGTGTTAGAAATAGTTTTGTAACTAACTAACTATAAAATAAGTTCTTTATCGCTTAAACCTAGAGACACTTACAAATACATTATATTGACTGCCTTGTTGGTCTAATGGTCCTGTTTTGTGGCCGCTGATCAAGAGGTTTCGGGTTCGATTCCCGGGTCGGATCAAATGTTTGTGTGATCTGCAAATATTTGTTTCGGAGTTTGGGTGTTTTCTATGTATGTATTTACAAAAAAAAGTATTTTACGTATTTATATCAGTTATCTAGTACCCATAATACAAGCTTTGCTAGATGACATTGTGTGCAAGATCTCCTAAATATTTATTTATTATTTATTTAATTGATCTGATTTTATTATTGTATTATTGTGTCCGTTTCATGGTATGTTTGTAAAGTCCCCAGCGACACAGGAATTTATATTCCTAATGCGGGAGTTGTCTTTTTAAAAACAAAATAAAAAAATATTACAGACAAAACAAGACAATATTTTGAAAACATAGTCCACTCCAAGTTTATTTAAGGATATTTTTTGTCTATACATATATTTTTTATCTATATATTAATATAAAAAGCAAAGGTACTCATTTTTGAAAATTACACGGACTGAGGACTATAAAATTTCGTTTGCAAAATTCTTTTTTTTATTTATTTATTTGGGCAACCACATTCACCTTAAAATTTAAAATATACAAATACAGTGGGTAAACAAGCATTGGTGCCGCCTTATTTACAGGTTGCCACGAAAAGCCCACACAAATAAACTATTTAAAATAACAGATACTTGGAAGCATAATGCTTCCCCTTAAGAATAAAACAATAATCAAGAAACAGTATCAGCTGGTAGTTATTAACAAAATAATTTAAAGGTGTAAACAATAATGAAAAGTAAAGGTGCTTATCTTAACTTAAACATATTTTTTAAAGGAAGGTAAATTTAAATTGAATATGTCAATGTTCTTATTTTTACTGACAACATTATAGTGTATTTAAAGGAATTATGCATAATCATCATTCATCATCATCAACAGCCTTCAACAGTCCACTGCTGGACATAGGATCCTTTGATAGGAGGTTTTGGCCTACTATACCACGCTGGCCAGACGAGTTGGTAAAGGGTTTGTTTCAAGTTTTCCTTCTCTTGGCAGTGATGTTAGCTGCTTATTTTGTTCCTTTAGTCGACTCTTGCGACACCCATGGAATGAATAGGGTTGGTGACACTTGTATTCTTAATCCACGTCACCACACATGTTTAAAATTCCATTAAATTGATACGCTTTAGTCAAATTAACTCAGTAATTATAGAAGTATAGTCTTTGACAATAGAACCTTTATAATGCTGCCACTTTTAAAACAAATTACTTATGGTAGAAATAGGACCACTTGACGATCACTATTAAGCATTAAAACGATCTAATATATGAAAGAAATAAAACATTCTGACAACACAATACGATTCGTATTCAATAACATCGGTGTCAAAACAATTTGTTGGATTGCAAAAACGAACAAAATACTTGCTTTTTTTTGCTGTGGTAATGTATTTTCTTTGAAATGAACGTAAACTACAAAATGTAATGCAGTTTTTGTAGATAGACTAAACAATATCAAGAGATTATGGTACGTTATATTTAACGATACTAATAAACAACGAATTGTATATGAAAACTAACTAATGCCTATATCATAATAAAATCTTACTAATCCTACTAATATTATAAACGCGAAAGTTTGTGAGTATGTCTGTATGTATGTTTGTTGCTCTTTCACGCAAAAACTAGTGAACAGATTTGGATAAAACTTTACAGTAACGTAGCTTATATATCAGAATAACACATAGGCTACTTTTTACTGCAATAATCGAGGATAAAACTAGGTGATAAAAATACATAAATCGTAGCTGTCAAAATGTATCACTGTTAATCTCCTGTCAAAACTTCATAGGTTGCTAGGCATAACACATTTGCATAGCAACCATAATGATAGTTTGTAAATGGCTAATTTATAAATTAGTTCTGAATAATCACTGTAATTTATGTAGGCTACTTTTAATCCCGAAAATACGCGGGTAACACCGCGTGGCGCAGCTAGTAATATATTTATAAATATATGATTGGAAGTCACAAATATTGAAGTGTAAATTTCTATAGACATATTTTACGGAGAGTAAGTTTACCTAAGTATGATTGAAACTATTTTAAGTTCCACTTCTCAGCCTCTAAATTATCTGAGTGCCAAATTTTATTCAATTTGGTTCAGTAGTTTTAGCGTGAAAGTCAAAAAGACAGATAGAGTTACTTTAGTAATTATAATATTAAGATTTAAATATTATCTGCCGGTGAAGTATAGAGAACCAACTGAATACACAATGCACGATTGGTCTAGTGGGTTGAGCGGTCGCCACGCCAAATGTTGCGGGTTCATATCTCATGAGTGTTGTATGTTTCATACTTGTTTATAAGGTCACCCACGATATAGAATATAGAAAATTAATAGTTTTAAAAAACTAAACAAACACGCTTCTAAACTAAAAAGTAGAAAATAATTTTATTGTAAAAAGCGTGGGGCTACGTTATCGAAATATTTTCAGAGAGCTTTGTTACATTAAAATTATTTTCTACTTCTTAGTTTAAAAGCGTGTTGGTTTAGTTTTTTAAAACTATTTTTTTAGAAAGACTAAAAAAGACTTTAAAAGTTTTTAGTTCTTTTTTTTTCAAATAAGTGTATTGTCATCGGTCCTCGATAATTCTACAAAGTTTGAACAAATTCTGGCCGTTTAAAGTGGATCAAAATCGCACCCAAAGGAGTAGGTTACAAACATACTGGTGAAGCTAATATAAAGCGTGTAAAAAATAATAAGTTTACACACAAAAACCGAACATTGAGGACTTTCTTTCTTTACAAAGTCGAAATAAAAGTTTTAACATATGCCAATGTATTTTTAACGAGGTGACCCTCTCGTCAATCATACTTCCAAAATGTAAGTCTAATATTTTGTGTTTGTTCGTGTCCTGAACTAATTTTGCATAATGTGTCCGAAGAGGGATCAAAAATGATGAATGGGAAAAAGTTACCTTATTGAACATCGTTTTTATTAAGGGTTGTTTATCGTCACGTGCTTGTCTGCCCCTTAAGTCATGTTGCAACACGTTTATCGTTTTCTATTCTATTTTCCATTCTATTTTTATATTTTCTGGTTTCATTCCTAATATCATATCATCTTGATATTAGGAATTTATCATTAAGGAAATTTAAGAATACCATTAAATCTAAACTATCCGCAAACGGGTAGTAAACCACAGCAGAATATTATATTGATGAGAAAACCACCTGGGATTGGGCTGCCCTTTCTGGACATGCTGTTTATTTTGAATGTTTAAATTTATTTAGATGTGACGATAATTTATAGTTTTAAACAAGTGTATCTTAAATTATTGCTATTATTGACATTTTTTAAATTATAATCTTTAATTATTATATTTGTGATTTAATATGTAATTATCGCTTTTATTGAAATAATGTATTTTGTATTTAAGAATATTGTCTGGACTTTAAAAGAGACTGTGATCCCTGAGTTTGTTTCGTCCTTTCTTCTCAGGGCTAGTCCAGTTAGGAAAGGCCGAACTCATCTGCTCAAAAAAAGTTTTACTTGGAAAAGTGTTTATGTAACTTAATTGCAGAATAAATGATTTCATTTCATTTCATTTCATTGGTTAATATTATAAAACAAAATATTAGCCAATGGAACAAGAGAATAGAGAAATAGAATGGAATAAAGAATAGAAAATGATAAACGTTTGCAACTTGGCTAGAGGGGCTAATCCCAAACTAATCAGAACCTTAACGATGGCAATCCGGATCTCCATGTTGAATTGTCTAGGATAGTGACTTTTGGATTTTGTTCATGCTTTCCATCAAGCAGAGTAGAGTCACTTTAGAGTAGAATGACTAGGTAGTTGAACGGGCTGGCTCTACCAGGGCAGTACTACCCTCACACAGAAGACCAACCTAAAATACCAGCATTCGTGCTGTCGTCTTTCGTTGGTGAGCATGGCACCGGAGGTCCAATCCTTCTGCATCATGATAATGAAGCAGAAACATTTCACTAAACCGTCATAGTGTGGGTCACCATGCTGCATTGTATGCACACACAATGAGGATGGTGGATTATGCTTTCCATCAGAAAGAGTAGAGTGATTTATTAGACTTAAATATAATATAATTTTAACAAAAAGGAACCGACTTCAATGAAAAACTATTCCGAGTACCCAAATCACGACATTGTGCCTATGATATTTGAAGAGTTCCCTCGATTTCCTTGGGATCCCATCATCAGATCCCGATATGGTGACAATGGGACCACCTGTAAGCTACGCCCATTCCAATGCAAAAAGAATTTTTGAAGTAGGTTCATAGACGACGAAATTATTGCCGAACATACATAAAAAAAAACCCGACGAATGAGAACCTCCTCCTTTTTTTGAAGTCGGTTAAAAAGTGGACTCTCCATCTTTCCAGGATCCCTCATATCTCAGGCGCAGAGTAATTTTAGACAGTCCGATTCCGGCCCAAAGTAATTTACACCCGATAAATAAAGGTGCATCTCAAACACGACTTCTTCATGAGGTAGTACCTGCACTCGATCATCATTATTATTAGCACATTTATGAATCTACTTCTGTGGCTAGGCACCTTCTTAGAAAATAGGTTTGAACTGCTATATCACGCTTGCAATATGTTGATATATGGTTTGTTTGTTGCCCTCGATGGTTAGGAAGAAATTCCTGGCTGTCACCGCTGCGGTTTGCTATGCGGCTTAGAAGATTTTGACAATTTATAAGGCGTGCGTCGTCTTTGTTTCAAGCTCTAAATGCACAGCCATCAGAGAGAATCTCTCGCTACCGGCGTTTATCTGCTCCATGGCTGATACTGACAGAAGTTCTCATGCTGCATTGGATGTCTAATCTATACAAATAAATAAAATTGGAGTGTCTGTATGTAATATTAAATGATCAGTTTTTCACTAAACACATATGAAAGTATATACGGTACCTACCCCAAAAAGCATTTCTTAACATTTTTGTCTATCTGTATGTCTGTCTATTCGTTTATTCCGGTTAATCTCTGCCTTGTTGGTCTAGTGGTTAGCGTATGCGGCTGTTGATCAAGAGGTCTCGGGTTCGATCCCCGGATCAGAACAAATATTTGTGTGTTCCACAAATATTTGTTTCGGAGTTTGGGTGTTTTTCTATGTATAATATGTATGTATTTACAAAAAAAAAAGTTTGAGACTAGATGGCGTTGTTTGTAAGATGTCCGAAATATTTATTTATTTATTTTATCTCTGAAATGGCTAAACCGATTTTAACGTTTTAGCGTTCCATGATAAATAATATTATTTTGAGTCAACCTATGACCACGGCCAGTGCAACCTGGTCGAAACGTCAGGCAAATCAGAGGTATGTAATACCCTTAATAAGTGATCGCGTTAATTCCCGTAAAATAATATTAATTAAACGGGACTGTTTCTGGCAGACAGCTGATGGCATAAGGATTAATTAAAAGTATTTTTTAAGATTAGTCTTAAAAAGTTAGCTTTACAATAATAATAATTGCGGGTTACACCACGGGACTTACCTAGTACATCAAATAGAATCCAGATGAAACCAAACACCATACCTAGCAATCAGATAAAAGAACCAATTCTTCACATAATATTAATATAACATAAAATACTTTTAAACTACATAGCACTCTCTGACCATAAATTATAAACATTTTCGTATAAAAAGACATTCAACAAAAACTCTTTTGATTGTCGATGGGTACCATAGACAACATGTGGGGGCGAACTGATTTATAGAGTCACTTATTGTTGATTAATTCAAAATTAGGGCCTATATCACTTTACCGGAGTTAATTGGGACCGACTAATGTGTTTTTAACAAATGTATCTGCGGTGTTTTTTTAAACACATATTTTTTTTTTAATTTCTAAGCAGAAAGGAGTTTAAGTGTCTTTAATACTAAGTGCGGTTCCGATAAACGAGTTTACGATCCAATTATAGTTTTAAAATTGAAGATTATTCAAGGAGTCAATGTTTTAATGCGTTGTACGATCGTAGGCTGGATCTACATTATGGTGACATGAATGCTATACCTAATACCGTTAAACGAGCAATTATTGTATATTTATGTAATATACAGAAAAGGCTCTAACGATTTCCCTGAATATTAATAATTTGGGATTTTACACACATGAAAGTATTGACGTTACTTACACCAAAAGTGAAATAAAAAAAAATCCTTCTATCTGTCTGTCTGTTTGTTCCGGATCATCTCTATAACGGCTGGACCGGTTTTGACGGGATTTATACTAACAGAAAGCAGATGATCTAAGGAGTAAATAAGGCATTTGTTTAGACTGCCTTCGTGATTTGCCATTCCAATGCCCTCAGCTAGTATTCTAATAAGGAAAAAGACTGCGTAAAGAATACAACGTTTTTTAGCGAAAACACGAGTAAGGTTTGAGGAAAAACTCACATAAAAAGATAACACTCATGGTGGTAAAACTGTCTACTTCTCAAATATAAATTACAGATGGCGTTGCAAGTGACGCGTCAATAGCCACTCAACTGACACTTGTCAAATTTGACAACCTGTCAAAGCTGTCAGATCGTTGGCGTATTTCTGTCGCGCTGTCAAAACGCATGTATGTATACTTTTTCGTGATATTGGTTTATTTGATGGAAGTAAAGAATTTTATTGCTATGGGATTCAGGAAACCATCTCGTTTTATGAGGGTGATGTTACGAGCTTGTGGGGTGCAAAATAGAGGTATTCTGTTAGAATTTGTTAGGAATTATGTACGTTCATAAAATAATGTACTTGTGGCCTTCTTAGATAGTGTTTATTGTTACTGACGTTCAAATGGTCCTTCGCTAAAGAGGTCCTTCGTCAAAACTGAGCTGATGTATGAATTTAAACCTCATGTGGTACAACCTTTCTTGTGATCCACAAATCGTTGTGATGATACTGGATTTTTAAAGAAACCTTAATAACGATTTAAATCTTTCTTTAATCTTCTAAGTCTATAGGACCTGTGGTTTGGAGGTGTGAGACAAGTCGTGCAACTATTTTAAACCTATTCAGGGAGTATATGATCTTCTCATCGTCAAAACCACGAAAGACGAAAGACTTTAACCAGTGCGTCCTGCCTGTCATGACATACGGAGCTGAAACGGTACGACTGATCCCAAGTGTAAAGACGCGGTGTATCTTGCTATCGAAAAAGCTATGCTTGGCATTTCTTTATGGGATCGTATCAGGAAGGACGTGATATGGCAGAGAGCCAAAGTCAGCGGTATAGCTTACAGGATTAGCAAGCTGAAGTGCCACAATAGCATAAATGGATTCTTTGCGGGCTGACCTTATTAGTCGTAGAACCGTTAACCATTGGGTATACTGATTGAGCTGTGGAGATCGAGTCTCGACAAACATACGTAGGATGCCCACAGGTCAGGTGGAGTGATGATTTGCGCTAGACGGCTGGCAGAAGCTGAATGCGAGAAGTAGAAAATCAAACCAGGTGGCATGCAATTCTAGAGACCTAGCAATGAACTGCGATAGGCAGATGATGATGATGACTTTTGTACTAAGTACAATCATTTTATCTGCCTCTGGATATTATGGATATGGATAATTAATTGATCAATTGTACTAATTTAATTATATAAATTGCTCCTAAACTTTATTTTTTAAATAATTTCAAAAGTGGTTAAATCATTTTGTTTTAGTAAACATACTGATATTATTTGATAACAGCATTAACGTCGACCTGTGACTGTTATTCGATAAACGAAATTATTGTTTCTGGCTGTTAATAAAATAATTAGCAATTCAAATATCGAACTCATATTAAGCTTATACATTCGAAATTTAAAAATATTTACCCATGGTAATTATTTGACTCAGTAAAACGTAGTGTGTCCACAGACCAGGTGGAGTGATGATTTGCGCAAGACGGCTAGCAGGAGCTGGATGCGAGAAGCCGAGGATTGAACCAAGTGGCGTGCAATTGGAGAGGCCTATGTCCAGTAGTGGACTGCGATAGGCTGATGATGATCATGATGATGATGATGATGATGGTACATTTATTGTCTATGTAAGGAGTTTTAACACCTTACTGGTAGCCAGTTTTAAATTATACAATAATTGAAATACATCACAACTACCTAGATACGTGACCGTTTGTTCGGGGGTCACGTTATGCAGTCGGTCCCCGTTGTTATAATAAGAGTCGTGAAGCTTGGGCCTTCGGGCGGCTTAAACAACATCCAACGTCATGATACGTCGGCCAGCGTGTGGATGTATAGTATGATTAACCCTCTCCTGAGATGACCCGACCCAGCAGTGGAACGTTATGGGTTGTTGATGATTAACAAATTAACTTGAACGAAATAACTGACTAAAAATCTCTTTCACTAAACAATAAAAACAAAAGATAATTTCGGTACCTTTTTTAATTAAATAAAAAGCCTAATACTCAAACACATTACGACTAAAAAGCCGCGTACTCTAACGTCAAACAATTTGTAAAAGATAACACGTGATCCCGCGACGAATGTTCAACAATTAAAACTAATACAGAACTCAACCATTTACCATAAAACAATCATTGAACCACCCAAGCAAAACCCATAACATTCTAACATCACATTTTCTACCAAAAAAAAAGTTTCTTAACTTCGTGGGGTTCACTTAAAAAAGCATTTACCCAACGACGGTTCCTTGACTTATAGCCGGTCGGTAAAAGAGACAGATTTATGCACTCGCGTCTAAGAGCAAGCGAGAGGGTAATATGCGTCAGAAATATTTAAATTAAGTTCTCCCTTAATGTCGGACATTATTTTTTTATCGGCGTGTCCAAATAAAGATATGTAGTCAACTAGATTTTTTTTAAGAAAATATTTTCCTTTCAAAGGAAATTGTAAGATGCTAGATTTGGCCGTTTTCTTGATGGCCTCTGAATAATTTTTTTCTACCTACATTTCTTAATTGAGTTTTTTTACGGGAATTAAAGAGTTAAAAAATGGCGGCATTTCGGTGTTCTCTGTTGAAAATTCTATTTAGAGTTTTCTACCATTATCGGTTTGAATGAAATTATCTATTTAAACATTAAACCAAACTTAGCATTCAACTTTAAACAAATATGGTTCAATTAAATCAATCAATTATACTACGCCTGGACATGGGCCTCGTAAACTCAACAACCAATAACAGGGCACATCAGAATCATCTGGATGTAGACTACCTTTAAGGCTCTCCACACCTTCAGTATGTCTTTGGACCACCTCCTCCCACGCTCCATTTTCAAGTACTGAAATACTGATCTTAACGACTTGATAGTAAGCATCTACCGCTGCTCATGGACTACTCACTACTCAGAAGTTGTCGCCTGGAAAAGGGGTTCTGGGCTGCCTCATTTTCTCTTTTGCTATAAAAACATTGATTTTATGATATTCGTAATAAACACTAATTTAGGTTAACAGACATTACAATTTCCCGAACGTGAAAATACCTTTAAATGATTTATGTACTTTGTATGGGACCTGTTTAAAAAAAATCTTCTCTTAAAAGTACAGCTGTCCTATCTAGTTTTCTTCCTAAGTCGTTTTTTACGATATTTCATTACATATAATAGTCAAGTGGTTAGCGTATGCGACTACTAATCAAGAGGTCTCGGGTTCAAATCCCGGGTCGGGCCAAAAAGTGTTTTTGGATTTTTCTAAGGAAATTCCTTATAGCCGCAACAGCCCGGAGTTTGGAAGTTTGGCGGTAAATATGAGCTATATAGTCTAAAGCCTAGGAAAAGACATCAACCGATCATCATGAAACTTTGGACACATACTCTTGGAGGTACTAGAAGTAACAAATGATACTTTTTCTGAAAATAATAAAAAAAAAACATTTTTATTTACCGCGGTAACTGAAAAAGACGCGTTCATAGCCGCGGGCGAAAGCTAGTAGGCTATATTTTACCTCGATAAGCGATATAGTCGCGGTCCTGGTCACGGGCGGATGAATAAGGTACACTCTGAATTCTTAATTCGTCCCCACACTGTATGTACAGTGTGGTTATGTTACACTGTATGTTAGTGTTTATTACGAATATCATAAAATCAATGTTTTAATTACAAAAGATAAAATGAGGCAGCCCAGAACCCCTTTTTTCCAGGCGACAACTTCTGAGTGGTGAGTAGTCCATGAGCAGCGGTAGATGCTTACTATCAAGTCGTTAAGATCAGTATTTCAGTACTTGAAAATGGAGCGTGGGAGGAGGTGGTCCAAAGACATAGTGAAGGTGTGGAGAGCATTAAAGGTAGTCTACATCCAGATGATTCTGATGTACCCTGTTATTGGTTGTTGAGTTTACGGGTTTGAGTGAACAAACAACATCAATTTTAAATCTATATATTTATTCATTAGTATAATTATATAAATAAACATTTTGGACATCTTACACAAAAAGTCATCTAGTCCCCAAACTAAGCAGAGCTTGTATTATGGGTACTAGACAACTGATATAAATACATAAACATACTTTTTTTTGTAATTACATTCATAATATACATAGAAAAACACCCAAACTCCGAAACAAATATTTGCGGATCACACAAATATTTTGGACTGACTGACCCGGGAATCAAACCCGAGACCTCCTTTTTAGCAATCGTATACGCTAACCACCAGACTAATGAGGCAGTCTAGGCAATTTAAACAACCCTTCGTAGTTTTTCCATTAATTATACCCCACCGCTGTCTCTGAGTATTTACAAACACAGGTGTGTGTTACCTGGAAACACCTTTGACAAAAACAACCCTTATTAAACCCCTTTTCAGGTAAGGGATTATGGAGTTAGAAGATAATTGTACAAGTACACACGGCAAATAAAATATCATTGATATTAATATTCTGTGGTTTCTAATTCTCCTTTTAAAAAGACAACTCTCGCATTAGAATATAAATCCTGTGTCGCGGGTAACTTTACAAACATACATGAAACGGACACAAAGAACATCCAGACTCAGAACAACAATTTGCGAATCACACAAAGTGTTGTCCCACGTAGGATTTGAACCCACGACACTCGGCGAAGTTGAAAGCGGCGTGGCGACCGCTTAAACCACTAGGCCAACCGTGCAGTCAACTTTACTTAAATTAAAAACGTTGATTGCTTGTGAAACACTAATGATTTGAAAATATTTGGAACAATCATTTACTATAAACACGTATAATTGTAACTAAAATTATAAATGCGAATGTGAGTTTTTTTGTTTGTCACAATGTTACGCCAAAATCGCCGAACTGATTTTAAAAATCCTTGTCCAATAAAAAGCTAAATTATTAGCGAGAAACGTAATCTACCTTTTACCGTGATAATCGACTGCGCTTAGGAGTAAAATGTAGTCCCTACTAATATTAACTCTGTCCGTCTGTCTGTTACGTTTCCACGCCTAAACCGCTGAACCGATTTTGATGAATTTTGATATAGTTAGGAAATATAGGAAAGGACATAGGCTACTTTTTACCACGATAACCCACATAGAAGCGGGCGGAGCCGCGAGTGAAGCTAGTATTTTATAAAAACAAACAAGTATTTTTTTGGGTGTGGTACCTTTGTGTTTACATGATAAAATATTTTACCTGCAGGATTATTAAGATTGTCGAGACTTGGGTTTGAACTCCTAACGATAATGTTGACTCTTTTTTAATCTCGTGTTAAGCATTTAAGAATTAAAATACTTTTCGTGAGATATCAACGAAGCAAAAACAACAATAGATTTTTTATAAGAGCCTGTCAAAGCCTGACTCTATTTTGCCTGATAGAAAGTAGGAGCATTATTAGAATATATGTATATTAAATGGTGGACACCTTACTCAGTGCGAATGCAGATAATTTCTTTCTCAATGAACTGGCAGAACTATCAAACCCATAGTAAATCGTATTGTTATAGCTTTTATATTGTGTTAATAAATGTGTGTATGTGTATATATAGGTGTATATTATATATATAGATATGCGTGTGTGTGTATATGTATGTGTGTGTGGATGTGTATATGTATGTACATATGTTTATATGTATATGTGTTGTTATATATATAAACTTATGTAACACATCATGCGTAACATAAGTTTTCCGCACCACCCGAACGTTGACTGGAAGAGAATGCCTTGGGTATTTAGACCACCCATGTACAAATAAAATAAAATAATGCAGCATAGTGACCTAGACTATGGCAGTCAGATGTGTCTATTATTACGGCAAATTTTTGTTTCGGAGTTTGGGTGTTCTCTATCTATAATATGTATGTATTTAAAAAATAAAAGAATGTTTATGTATTTATGTCAGTTGCCTAAATAGCGTTGTGTATCCGAAATATTTATGTATTGTTTGTCACAATTTTACGTAAACCTTGAAGTTAACTTGAGTTAAAAATAATTAAAAGTATTTTAGTATTTCAGAAGCGACGGAGTGTACCAGGAGAACAGAATTGACTAGCAGATGCCTCCATATTTCACGAACAAAGTACCAGTAATCAAAAACTCATTGGGCATCTGCTCATGCAGTGTCCCTACAGTTTGCATATTTTTGTCTGTCTTCCTTTTCACCCGACTGTGTCAGAATGAGGGTTATTTTTTTCAAATTTTATATTTCATTAAATATTTCTGGCCTAGAACAGAATTTTAGAAAAAACTTGTGTCAAAATATTATAACACTATTGAAGCGATGGGTCACATTAAGATGCTTGAAAATTTCGGAAACTAAACATAGTACCTAGCATGAGAAAATAAATTACATATATGTTAGATAATAATAAAATTCAATTAATTAAAGTGTAAAAATTTATTAGTCATGTGATAAAACTGTTATGTTATTAAATAATAAAAAAAATATATATATATTTCGGACACACAACGTCATCTTGTCCCAAACTAAGCAGAGCTTGTGTTATGGGTACTAGACAACTGATATAAATACATAAACATACCTTTTTTTTGTAAATACATACTTATACATAGAAAAATACCCAGACTCCGAAACAAATATTTGTGGATCACACAAATAAATTTGGTCCGACCCGGGAATCGAACCCGAGACCTTATGATCAGCAGCCGCATACGCCAACCATTAGACCAACAAAGCAGTCAAATAATACTTTTTATATCTTTAGTAAATAATTATTTTTTATATCTTTAAGTAGTGTATCAAAACAATAAGCAATTATCAAAACTCAACTTCGCTCATAAAATTTCACTTAATTTTACTTTAAGTTATACCCACTGACACTTTGCTATGGCAGACGGTACTTCAGCAGATTTCAATTAATAATATAATTAAGTTTGCATTAACAAATCATTTTCAACAAATTAAATCTTAAGTTACGTTTTCTTAATAAGTTTTAATACGAAATAGACTTAAGTAGAGATTATTTGAAACGTTTTCAATTCACTAATTAAATATCCTTGTAACAGGAATCGCTTTAAGGTTGAATAATATCTTCGCGTAGCTACATTAAAAACTAGCTACCGCATGTGGATTTACCTGTCTATTTTGTTGATTATCGCGGTAAGAACCAGCCTATTTCCGTATTTAAGAATAAAAATATCTTCATGTAAAATTTTATTTGTTGTTTTGCCGTGAAAGTGTAATAGATAAAGTTACATTAACACACAAAGTCAACTGCTTTACATAGTCTTCTCCCATTGCACACCACTCTGATTAATTTTGGCCTATCGCATCCAGCTCCTGCCAGCCATCCTGCGCAAGGCGTCACTTCACCTGGCCTATGGGGCGTCCTACATTAAGTTAGATTAACCTTTAGCCTCTAACCTTCTTCAATAACTGAGCTATTTAACATTGCTTTCTTCATTTCTTTGCTTTTTTTGGTGACACAATTATTTTAATTAATAACTTTTAGTTTTTACTTTTATTTATTAATTCTTGTATAAATTAGTAACAGCGAACAATCAGCTCAATTCTGAGTCAAGCGATCGCCTGAAACACAGGTTTACCCTAGCTCAGGCAAGCAGCTATTTAAGCATTTGAGCTTAATATAAAAATGTACCTATGTAAGCATGTATAATTTAATAGATGTCGTTTATTTTACGCTAATGTAATTTAGTCTATTTAATACCTTAAGAACTACTTTTATATCAAATATCCGGTACTGTAAGATATGTATGATTATTTGATTATAATTGGTCAATGAAATAAATATTATTATTATTATTTCGCGAGTTCAATCAAAGAAAATCCTCAATTTAATAATGTTAACATAATATTAAATAAGGGCTATGAATTACTATATAAGTACTAGGAATTACTATTCATGTATAAATAAATTAGCAAATTATATTCTCACAAGAGTGAAACAACATACTGAGACCGTGAGAAAGCAATGGCGTTGTACTGCGGTACTTCACACTCCTCACGAAACCGCATTGTTGCAAGTAATACAGGGTTCACCATTTAACCGAACTATAGTAATAAAGCTATTTTATTACTTGAATCTTCATCTTCATAGCCTTTATTATTAAGATTATTTGGGGTTACTTACTAGTTCAACTGGTTTCCCTGAATATCAGTTTTTACATAGAGTGACTTTTATCGGACCTACGCAACCCTGAGGCTAATTGTCTGTGTATTGAGGGCACTGGCTTTCCAAAAACGATTGTTATAGATGTTCATGACAAACGGGAACGACGGCTCTCCAAGGCATGCTCCATTATATGAGCTAAATAAAAAAGCAAACTAATCAGGAGAACAGTGTGGCGAAGGTAAGGAAATAACTGTTTTTAGACTTCTTACTTATATAATACTAGCTATCGCCCGCGGCTCCGCCCGCGTGTATGTCGGTTATCGCGGTAAAAAGTAGCCTATGTCCTTTCCCAAGTTTAGTTCTATCTTCATACCAACTTTCATCAAAATTGGTTCCCACTGAACCAATTTGAAAGTTTAGGCGTGAAAGCGTAACAGACAGACAGAGTTACTTTCGCATTTATAATATTAGTAGGGATATAGCAAATTTTACACATGTTTTTTTCTGTAAACGGGACTTATTCGCACTAAAATTAAAAAGGTTACGATACCTTCTACTTTCCGAAGTTTCGAACGGGTTATACCGCTTGTGGTCACGGATAGAATACCACGTAGACTAGTAGACTTCTACGGAGAGTCTACCCGTGACCACGAGCGGTATCGTAACCTTCTTAATTTTATCGCGAATAAGTCCCGTTTACAGCAAAAAACAAAGGTAAGGAAAATTTACACAAACTCAATACCAACGTACTATATAGTAGGCCAATATTTCCTTTCTAAAGAGAACATAATCTCTACTCGTTAGAGATACTGCACTTAAAATCTCGACCTCGGCCACAGTCACGATATGTTACAATATCGGAAGTAACAAAGGCTACATTTTGAAACTGCATATATCATTTTGTACGTCGACAGTAGAACAGGAGATGTGTCCGAGTTGTGTTAAAATTGAGATGAAAATTGTGACGTAACAATGATGAATGAAGGACGTCGGATTTGGAAAGATATTTATGTTGTATTGAATTACTACTTGGTGTCTTTAAAAGATTTTAAAATAAAAGTAGTATAACCATATTGATTTTAGCAGGCCGGCTCAGCATAGAACTATCTTCGCATAGAAGTCCAACCTAAAATTGACAGTATTCGTAGATAGGTCTTCTATGTGAGTGTAGTGTTACACCGGTCGAGCTGACTCTACTATCTTGAAAGCCTTAGTTTAGATTTTGTAATCCAACTTTAGGATTATAAGTTAAAGATGGCGGCATTGGAATGCATTTAATAGATAATGAAATAATGATAGTGTGTCTATGTGCACCTTGCATCATTCTGCCCCACCAAATAAATAAAATTGGAGAGTTTGTTTGTAGTATTTAAATAATTGCGTTTTATATTATTATTTTTTACAATTTTTCTCTGTCTGTCTGTCTGTTTGTTCCGGGTAATCTCTGGAACGGCTGGATCGATTTAGACTGGTCTTTCACTATGGCAGATAGTTAATTACTTAGGCTACTTTTTTTAGACCAGCTTCGCCCCACGGCGTTGCCCGCGGTTACAGCAACAAACGCGGGTAACACCGCGGGGCGAAGCTAGTCTTCAATAAAGACTTAATAACTGTCTGTAACACCTTAAGTAAAAATATTCACTACGCATCGTGAGGAAGTTAATTAACTAGTAAATCTTTATTACACCGAAAATATAAAGTAAAACAAATATTTTTAATAAGTTTTTATTAGATCCCAGCTCCTGTACTATGTTTGTAGGTCAGTGTTAATGAAATACCGACTATAATCATGGTTATTATACCTAGTTAAATCCTATTGTGTTGGTAAACAATGGTTGCTTTTTAATTTATGACACCTTCTCATTTTGGTTGGCTAATATTTTTTTGGCAAGAAGAGTTTGTTTGGGTTATAGGGGAATATGATTGAGAATAGGTTAATTTTATTGTAATAATTCACTGCCTTGTTGGTCTAATGGTTAGCGTGTGCGGCTGCTGATCAAGAGGTCTCGGGTTCGATTCCCGGGTCGGACCAAATGTTTGTGTGATCCGCAAATATTTGTTTCGGAGTCTGGGTGTTTTCTATGTATTATATGTATGTATTTACAAAAAAAATGTATGTTTATGTATTTATATCACTTGTCTAGTACCCATAATACAAGCTCTGCTTAGTATGGGACTAGATGGCGTTGTGTGTTAGATGTCCGAAAATATTATTTATTTATTTATTAAATATTATTTATTAATACAATTACTTTCACACTCACTTAAGACTTTTTTGACATTCTCTTTTATTCGATTTTTAAATTTCTTATTTTCCTATTGCACAAATGGGACTAATTTACAAATCCCTGAAAAAATGACTGCATTTTATACGCAAGAGTATGTACTTACGAGTACCATTCCATGTTTAAAGAGATGATGTAATACGAAGGATATAGGTTCGATTTCCGCATACAGTAAATATTGGATAACATGTCATATTTGTTCCGTCTCTGGATGTTTGTGGATGCCATAGGAAGTGTCAGTGAGGAATTGTGAAAGAACAGGTGTAAATAAATATTTCTTATGTAAGGAGTGACCGCAGGTTAAGTGGTGCGGTGCGGCCGGGGGGTGTTGTCTAAGGCGGGTTAATGTTCCGCCTCTTACTATGCAGAGCGGTGAGAGGCGCAGCAGCATCCTGCCTCGGGGGTGAATCCAGTCACCCCGAGATGTACCCCAGATAAGGGGTAAAGCAGGGGGGACACCAGATCCGCTGATGCGATCCTGGTGTTCCCCCCGACTGCCGAAGTAAGCCGCCGCGGGGTTTAGTGGATAAACCGGTTGCCCGGTAGTCCCACACACGCTCTTCGCTTGCCCCACGAAGGGTATGGTGCAAAAAGCATTCCCCGCGTAAAAAAAAGGGTTAGTGATAACGACCGGTTTTTTACAAGGGGAATTCCCCGACGGGCAAATCTTCATCAACCAAAAATAACACGGTGTACCCCTCTGCCTGGAAAAGTAGGAATTTGAGGACAGCCGTTATGACATAAAGACTAAACTTTAATAAACCCCTCTGTCATTTAAAATGCGTTATGAAGACTCCACAGATGGCATTTTCGTTTAAGCAGGTCCCTCGCCGTTTTCTACTGTGCTGAATGTTACGGCTTCGATCCCCACATGGGACAGCACTTTCTGTGATTCAAAAAATATTCTTCTTCATTTTAATATTTTTGCCTCCGTGTCATTAATGTGTGGGTATATATTGCTTAGAACATTACTTAGCAAATAAAACTTTAAAAACCAGTACACGCATTGAAGAATCCTCAGGGAAAACCTAGGAAAGTTGGAAAAAGTTTTCAATATTATTTAGTAAACTCATATTTACATTCGATAAATTAAACCAAAAAATTATTGAAATTAATTTCTAGCCTATATGGAGTTTCATTAGTTATGGCAAACTATTAAATTATATGCCCAAATGATAATTGAATTATTTTAATATGATTATTGGAGCCCGCACCGAATTTTAATTATGTAGTTGTACGGGAATGAAGCCGATCACGTAATATGGATTACGGAACTTTTGACCAGCCATGGAAGAGCCATGATTCTCCACAAATAAGCTGATCGAAGCATTATCTTGGTCACATAGAAAACCGATGTTAAGCTATTTTTAACCGACTTCTAAAAAGGAGGACGTTCTCAATTCATCGGTATCTTTTTTTTATGTATGTTGAGCGATAATTTCGTCGTTTCTGAAAAGATTTCAAAAAAAATTTTGCATTGGTATGGGCATATCTTACAGGTGGTCCCATCGTCACATCATCTTACAGGTGGGATCCCAAAGAAATCGAGGGAACTCCTCAAATATCATAGGCAAAATTGTCGCGATTTGGGTACTCGGAATAGTTTTTCTTTGAAGTCGGTTTCTTTTTGTTAAAATTATTCCAATACTTTTTACTGAGTTAGTAACGTTGTCAAGCCCTCAATACGCACCTCTTTCTGTTTTTTTTATGCTAACCCTTCTCCCGCATTCCGAATATATTCCTGTATAGCAGGGGACTTAAAAACATTTAAGAAACGGACACACACAGAACACTCAGACTCAGAATAACAATTTGCGCAACACAACACTTAGCGCAGTAGAGACCGGCGTGGCGACGCTTATACCACTAACCGTGTTTTATACACCAAAAATATTACGATTTCATACACATTTTAGAATTATTGTAAAACTTACCCGAACATCCACATTTCTCGACGTCAAGGATTAAAAATAATATAATCACACACCTCACATCGGACCAAAAACTTTTGGTTTTGAAATATCTTAAAGTCAGGCAAGAAATATATTCATAAATCCGTCAGACACACAGGTGGGACAATGCGTAAAGTAAACATTAAAGACAAACAGACAGACGGGTTTTGTTTGTCGAAGCATTTTGTAACGAAACGTTCGTTGGGGAATCAACATGTGTCATTGTACGATAGGGATAAGCTTCGCTTTAAGTACAGTTGAGACGAAGAGTGAATTAAGAATTTAAGCGATAATAATTTTGGACGCGTTAGTTTGCGCAGAGTTATGTGTTACAAAAGTTTATATATCTTAGAAAAGTATTTTTTTACTTCACTTCACGAGCTAAGTTATCCCTATTACAAATACACTGCAGTAATCCCTTTAGAAGTAATCAATTTTGTATGTATTTTAATAATGGATCCTTATATTTTTAATAAGTAAATCAGTAGCAGAATCTGCATCGAGGATGTTTGAAATATTGCTGAAATCTGTAAAGAGATTGCTTTAATGACATTTAAGAATTTTGTCTGGACTTTAAAAGAGACTGTGATCCCTGAGTTTGTTTCGTCCTTTCTTCTCAGGGCAAGTCCAGTGGAAAGCCCGAACTCAGATGAGTTCGGCCTTTCCTTTTGCAAGTTAAACCTTTTTTTTGAGCAAATGCTCAAAAAAAAGTTTAACTTGCAAAAGTGTTCATGTAACCTAATTGCAGCTTAAATAATTTCATTTCATTTCATTTCATTTTACAGTTGCTTATTCCACAACCGTGTGATTGAAATTTCGTTTCGGAGGCAGTTTGCACCCGTCCAAGTTAATGATAGTGGGTTTGTGATCCGTGACATTTGAGTCGATTGCTATCGTAATAGTTTTCACATCTGTTTTCATTAAATAAGCTGTTTTCAGGTAAATAAATATTTCGGATATCTTACACACGCACCATCAAGTCCCAAAACAGCCTGTATTATGGTATGACAATACCCTAGAAAACACCCAAGCTACGAAATAAATATTTGCGGATCACAAAAATTAATTTTTTAGACCGACCCGGGAATCGCACCCAAGATTTCAAACACCTCACCTCAACTCATAATCTACCACTGCGCCAGAGAGGCAGTCAAATGTACAATTTATTTTTTAGAATTGACCAAAGTACATTTAATTAATTCGGAATTGAAAATTAAAGATTAATTAGGTCGTGTAACGTGTTAATAGTTCTAGTAGGTCAAGGTCTCCCTAACAAATATCTCAGACAAGCCTATAACTAAAGTAAGTGTTACTTTGTTTTTTATTATAAACTACAAACTTAACTAGTGTCCAATTAATCCACGGAAATAAATTTTCCCTATCATAAAGCAATGTTTAACATATTTTCATTTATTTATGAGCCTGCCAGGATGACTCAGTCTGATAGAAAGCATGGGTATAATCACAACGTGGTGAACCCTATACTCTTTGTCTCACTGTGAATGAAGACAATGAAGCATGGTGACCAGTACTATGACCACCCATTGAGAGCTAATTTATGAAAAACAAGAACTCGAACTCCGTCACTTTGTATGTACACAATTATTTCCAAAACCATTAATTCTTCACAGCCCCGATGAAACTTCATTCTTATCTTTCCACCTGTAACAGAACCTCACCATCACTCTAAAAACGTCAAAGTCTGAGTTATGACACTTCAATTGTCATAAAATAATGGTTGATACATTTTTTTCTGTCTTGATTACGTTTGTATAAAAACATCACTGGAAAGACACTCTATTCTTATCATCAAGAGCGACCATTATTGAGACTGCTGTCATCCATGTTTTGGATAATTACATTTTACAAAAGTTTGATAGGATATCAGTTTGATGTGGGAGCCTAATGGCGTGTTGGTATTACAAATAAATTATAAGAATGACTCGCTTCGAAGTTTCAAATTTCTTTGGGATTAGTTTATTTTTTGAGATTTTTGTTAAGCCACTGATTTTGTTGAGTTATTGAAATTGTTTTGTATCAAAACTTGTTTCTCTTTTTACAATAAAATTTAAAATTTCTAGTGATTTATTGCAACAGAGCAATATGAGCCACCAAATGTTTTTTGGTCAATAACAATACTTGATCTGGTTTTGCAATAATATGAATTTTTACAACTTTTTGGTAAGTTTTTTCGTGTAAACGGGACTTATTTGGGATAAAATTAAAAATATTTCGAATATTTCGAACATTTTACACAGAACGCCATCTAGTACCCAAACTAAGCAGAGCTGGGTAACTAAACAACTGATATAAATACATAAACATATTTTTTTTGGTAAATACATACATATACATAGAAAACACCCAAACTCCGAAACAAACATTTGCCCGGGAATTGAAGACCTCTTGATCACCAGTCGCATACGCTAACCACTAGACCAATGAGGCAGTGTAAAAGGTTACGATACCTTCTACTTTCCAACGTTTCGAACGGCTAATACCTCTCGTGCTCACGAGTAGACTAGTTTAGCGTCGCCTTCATGAAAAAACTAGTGTAAGTACCTGTCTAAAAGTCGCGAAAGCCTAAAAAAGAGTTTTTGTTGGAGTTTTCTTTGTTTTAATTCTTAAGTCTGGCCAGCTATATAGTCAAGTTAAACAAACTGTTATGTTCTGTTTTCAAACATAAATTTTATAGCTATAGGCATATTTCATAATTATAGTTTTCAGTATTTGATTTTGACTGGACAAGCTGATTCGGTCAAGGTGTTAACAGTATTCTATTTTGAAGTATAAAAACTTTTTTGTAAAGTTTTTTCTCATGTTTCTTAATTTAGTCATGTTTGGAAAAGTTTCTTTATCAAAATTTACGATAGAAAAAAAAATACAATACAGAAACTAAAATGTTTCTGTATTGTATTTTTTTCTATCGTAACTCGGAATAATCGATTGATTAATAGGAATGCGATTCATGAAATCGCAGTAGAATTATCGAAGTTAAAAACACATTATTCAACAAAGTGCTAAAAATACATCTCTCATTTATTCAGAAATCAACTGTTCCTCACCGACCACACACAACCAGAGATTATGTTTTAAGAAACTAACAAATCCATAACGAAACTATCATAATTAACATACACCAAATAAGGCCAGATTACGAGCCGTAAACCATCCAAGCAAAATATAATTCAAGCTTAAACAAGCCCATTATTTTGTCCCTAAAATCTTTCCCATTAAAATAATGTCGAAAGTACACCACCCATTTATTCCTATCATAAACCCATGCATTACTTATGGGTCATAATAATCCATTAGGCCCTCTCATAGGGGAAAGTTTTTATGTCATATTTTAACGTATCTAAACAGTTTCATTCACTCGAGTATGACTCATGTCGAATGAGCTTATACAAATTCCATAATATAGAAGAAATCTTGACACTTTTGAATACCTTTTTACCCCAGAAGTTATACGATAAAACTGTGGCCATAAAATCTGCTGTTAATACAGCCGATGATGGATATAAATCGCTTTAGATTTAGAAGCCCAAAAGAATTTTTGTTTTCTGGGGAACAAGATCTTTGCTTTTTTCTTTGCAGATTATAAAGGGCTATCTGTGTGGTGATGGGTTAAATATATTGAGTGTATTTACATGTTTTATCCAATGAATGTTGTAAGATATCCAATAGATAATTTTGTTTGACGATTTCCAAGTGAGCGCATTTCACAACTTAAGCCTCTTTAACTTCTGGCAACTAACTAATAAAGTCATCTAATCCGTTATAGTTTTTCTTCAAAGTTCCACCATCACGAATTTTCCCAGATTTTATGATCCAGCTGTTTAGCTTTTAGAATTGTACGTGCAAAGTGCTACACTTTGTCGACGTAATTACAACACATATTCCTGCAAAGTTTCATATTTCTAGCAGTTACCGTTTGGACAGTAAGTTGAGGACGGACGGACGGACGGACAGACGGACGGACGGACGGACGGACGACGGAATCTATAACTGTTTTGAGTCATAAACTTCGGAACCCTAAAAATAAATCAAACTGTATAGCCAATTGTTTTATCCACTTGATATGGTGGGTCAAATTTTTTTTTCTAAGTAGAGTCCTACGTCCAGGAATAGACTTTGAAAAACTGTTGATATTTGTGACAAGGTCGGTAAACATATTTTATCATTTAACTAAATGCCATCCATCGCTGAAGATAAGACCCATAAGCCTCTACGGATAAGAACCTCTCCTATGATGCCCACCTCAAACGGCCCTACTCCTCCTCCTTGGAACCAAGCTTGGCCATCCAGGTTCTGTTGGCCATTTCAGAACTTTAATGATTTGCCATTTCTTTCGTATACATTGCGATGAATATTGACACTTAATTTACTCTTTGGGCTTGCTAAGTTCCAAACGATATAATAATTAAGAACGAAATTGCTTTTTAGGGTTCCGAAGTTCATAACTCGGAACCCTTATAGATTCGTCATGTCCGTCTGTCCGTCCGTCCGTCCGTCCGTACGTCCTCGACTTACCGTCCAAACGGTAAGTGCTAGAAAGATGAAATTTTGCATGAATACGTGTTGTAATTACGTCGACAAAGTGCTACAATAAAATTATGAAAAATAATTTTATTTGGGGTACCTCCCCTGCACGTAAAGTGGGGATGATTTTTTTTTCTCGAGGCTACCCCATCGTGTGGGGTATCATTAGATAGGTCTTTTAAAAACAATAAAGGGTTTCCTAGACGAGTTTTTGATTTAGGTATCCGTTTGCGAGATATTTCACTTTAAAGGGCACTTTTTTGTAAAAACAGGGCGTCCCCCCCCCCTCTAAAAGCTAAACGGCTGGCTCAAAAAATCTGAAAAAAATCGTGATGGTGGTCCATATAATGAACTTTGAAGGAAAACTATAACCGATTAGATGACTTTCTTAGTTCAGGAGTTATAAAGGCTTATATGGTAAAATGCGCTCACTTGGAAAACGTCATACAAAATTAACGTAATAATACGTAAACATAACAATTATCTATTGGATACGATTTTAAATCCACATACCATTATAGGTGACTGAGGAACCCTTTCGTGTGCGTGGCCTGACACGCACTTGGCCGATTTTACAATTTTTAAATACTAGCATGTTGTAATATCTGATAATGGATACTGTAGTACATATAATGGCAATTTGTTGATTAGATAAGCCACATTTATTTTTCATGTTTTAGTTAATTAGTTTCCAGGGCTTCTAATGTTTTAGCAAATAGTGTTAGAGATATCGATTCTGGTGAGGATTCTGATCATACGATAATATTATCAATATCACTTGCGTAACGTTTGAGCCCTGGCAATCCTGAGATTACAGAATAAATTCATTGAATAGTGAACTTTCAATGTACTGGTTAGTGATTCGATGAACAAGATCTTTTTCTGAATGTCTCTCTGCTTGTTTGTTTCAGCTAATCTCCGGAACGAGGTGAATAATTTTAATGGGAAATAGCTAATAATACAAGAAGTAACTTAGGATACTTCTTAGATAAACTTCGCTCCGTGGAACTCGGGTACTCTATGTAATACATAGACTTGACTGCACAGTTGGCCGGTTTTTAAGTGGTTTAAGTGGCCATACTTCGACAAGTGTCGTGGGTTCAAATACCACGTGGGACAACACTTTTGTGATTCACAAATTGTTGTTCTGAGTCTGGGTGTTACTTGTGTCCGTTTCATGTATGTTTGTAAAGTCCACCGTGACACAGGGTTTATATTCCAAATGCAGGAATTGTCTTTTAAAAAAGATATTTCTTAACAGTGGTCCAATCCAGTACATTAGGTATTTTACACAGTCAAATCTTTTTTTTCTAAGAGGTCAAAAAAGCAGATAAATCATCCAATGGTACCAACTTCTAAAGTTCGTTATCACCTGCTTTTTACAAGTTTTAAATGCGTTAACAAGTATAGAATACGTTATTTTCTTAAAGCTTCGAAGATAAACTTTAAATTAAATCTGCAGTGATAAACAAAATGAATGACCCATTTAAGACGATGTGCCCGTTGTTTCCTCCGCTATTATCGTGGCCACACAATCTCCATCTAATGACCGACGCTCGTTCACTCCTTACGTGCTTTGTGCACGTTTCACATACCTAGTTATAAGCAAACCACACTGTTCTTAGTAGTACGGTACTATTTTAATTTTATACCGCAGTATAATTACATTACCAGTAAGAAGTTCAATGAATATCATCATCATCATCAGCCCATTGCAGCCCACTGCTGGAAATAGGCCTCTTTATACCACTTTGGGCTTGTCGCATCCAGACCCTGCCAGCTATCCTGCGCAAGTCGTCACTCCACCTGGCCTGTGGGCGTCCTACACTACGTTTGCTGAGTCGCTGTCTCCACGCGCGGTCTTTGAAAGAATATGATAGTCGTCAGTAGTAAATTAGTTTAAAAAAAAAGGAATTGAATTGGAACTAGAAAATAAACTAGGTATATTAATTATTTTTAAAATAAAACAAATGATTTAAAACTGAACTGGCGTGGAAGAGGGATTGAATGGAAATGAGGATGCAATTGGGGTGTGTGGGAGAGAACAACGGAAAGCTGACAGTCTGAAAATGGGAGATGGGTAGACAAAATAGCATATTGAGGGGGGACATAACAGTACGCCAATAGTCATTACTATCATCTCAGTAGAAAGACTTCCACTGCCGAACACGCCTCTCTCAAGGCGTATTACGTACTTTTTAAACTGTGGTCTCCTGTCCTTAATTTTCCACTCTCGGAGATGGATTTTAATTTTTGAAAAGTTTTGGTCGAAATTTTAAAATTGTTTCCTTTGCAGTACCCTCCTTTGGTTCTGCTGTTCTCTAATCTGGTAAAAATACTGTTTTTTTTTTTGTATATACGAGTATAAGCCTACCAAAGTGACTCTTCTCTGCCTGATGAATTCCGCATTTTGAATATTTTCCTGTGTCGCTTGGGTCATTTACATCCATTGCTGGACACAAGCCTCCACCATAACTACATATGTCCAAACCATTTGTAACCAAAATTCTTTAAAAGGGTACCTACTTCATTTCAATGGCTTCCAAACTTTCCATTGACATTATCACAGCGAACGCTTCAGTCCCGTGTGTACAGTCCCTTATTAAAAATTCAGTAGGCAGCTAATGAAACCTGGGCCTGATTCTCAAATATTAATGCCCAATTCGCCGGCTTGTCATTTATACATTTACGTATTGCAAATAATCTTTGTACATTTCAAAGGTTTCGACGAATTATCTATTATTTATTAATACGTGGAAGAATTTCTTTGTGATAGCTCTTAGGTAAAAATGGAGTAGAGGCATTTTATATTCGGAATATTTAAGGTTTAGGTAGGTATAAATGAAGACAACAACGAAAGAGTGTAAGTGAGAGTTCTTTCAAATGACTACTTTAGCCTTTTTAGGTATAGAATAGTGTCGGTAATCATGGCTTATTTCTAGCATAAATCTGACGTTAATTGCTAAAATTTTGAGTTGGTATTTTCGAATAATCTTTCCCTGGATAAAGATTACTCGACAATGATGATCAAAACATCTGATAAAATGAATGAATATGATAATTGAGAATTATTTATTTCGAAAATTGTATAGTTTTTTTATGATGCTTAGAAAAGCCTGATGGAAATCACGAGCAGGTTTCAAGAATGATCACGGCAATCATTCTGAGTGCACGCACTGCAACATGGTGACCCACTCCATGACGACACACGGAGATGCTTCTGCACTGTCGAGTCTCTGGTCTCTCACTCATCAACGAAATACAACAGCACGTATGCTGTCAGTTTTACGTTCGTCTTCTATAATAATAATAATAGCTTAAATTTTTTTCTCCCACACAGTTTACTATTACTAATAAAATTCACAAAATAAAAAACAGCTCACAAGATGTAATCTGTGTGGGAGACTGGCATCTGTACTAGGATGACCTGTATTACAGATTACCAGCGACTCCCAACTCCGGACAGTAGAATGCATGGTTGGAGAAGTAGTGAGCATAAATTAAAATGGATAAAAATGATGAGTTTAATTTGTGTGATCGTGTGTGTGTGTGTGTGTGTGTATGTGTGTGTGCACGCGCGTGTGTGTGTGCGAGCGTGTGTGTGTGTGTGTGTGTGTGTGTGGACGTGCGTACATGTGTGTGTGTGTTTGTATGTGTGAAGTTGTATGAATGTGTACTCGTAAAGGGAGATCACTGAAGCACCGCTAGAAACAGATCAGGATAAAGGAATTACAGATTAGTTATACGAGGGTAGTACGCCCTGGTTTTCAACAATCTATATATGAACCCAACATTAATACGTGTGCACATAAATATTTAGATTTCGAACCTGTATTTATACACACCTTTCCTTATTCTCAGTAGGCAGAGACAAAAGTTTATTATGTGCTTGTATCTTACACATTACGAGCTCCCTTCCCCGTCATTAAACATTTCGCAGACACTCGACGGTTTATGGTCAATCAATAAATAATGGATACAACGGTAGTATGCCTTGATTTTCAAGGCATACTACCGCTTTCACCTTTAAAAGAAAAGAAATATAACAGCTTGTAGAAGCTAACATTTGTTTCTTATTTTAGATACTAGGCATACCTTTTAAGTTCTGTCGTTTCCATATTTTCTGTTCTATATTCGAATGTATTTTTTTTGAATCTCAAAATAGTTGAAAGTATTAGGATTAATGCTATTGTTTAGTCACAGCGTCTATTGGAATCTGTCAGGTTAAGTACGAAAATGAATCATTCTAAGGCAAATCTTCGTGCAATAATTTTCTACAATTTTAGAAGAAGCCTGACACGGTCTCGGTGTTTTGAAGAGCTAACATCTGTGTTCAGTGATGAAGCCCCATACCTCGTATGTCTTATTTAATATTGTGACCTCAACTTTTGGAATGTTTTTACAATCAGACAGAGTAATATAAATTTGGCAGGATCATAAAAAATAGTTTGGAATTTTATGCATGAAAACTCGACAAAAGCTTTCAAACGTGAATTAAAAACTTGGCTTTAAAAGCTAAGTTTTGTAATGAGCTATTTTTGTGGAAATTATTCAATTCAAAAATTTGTGAAATAAATAATGCCAAGGATATAACAACAGAAGCTTACATAAATATTAAATTTAACTAAAGAGTAGGTTTTTGTTTTCATTATCAAGATGCTAAAGGATTGCTGGTTCCAGTTCTAATATTACTAGTTAGTTGTTAGATAGATAGAATAGAATCATAATATAATATAATAATATTACTAGATATTTTGACATAATAGTGCATATAATCCGATGTGTAACTATTCTTACTAATATTATAAATGCGAAAGCAATACAGGCACAAAGAAATTCTGTCTGTCTGTCCAACTTTCACGTGAAAACTACTTTTTTAATTAGGTTCAGTAGTTTTGAAATTTGATATACATATAGCCTAGAGTCTTGTCCGTGTGGTGACGGAAGAATATAGAGTGTCACCGCCGCTATTCATCCCGCGGGTGTCCTAAAAGGCGACTAAGGGATAAACTAGGCAAGACAAAATCAATGCAAAGAGAAGGAAAACTTGAAACCAACCCTATACCAACCTGTCTTGCCAGCGTGGTATAGTAGGCCAAAACCTCCATTTTAAGGAGAGGCCTATGTCCAGCAGTGGACTATTAAAGGCTGTTGATGATGATGATGATGATAGCCTAGAGTCTGAGAAAGAACATAGGCATACTTTTTACAGTATTCTTCAGTATTTAAATTATCTTTCACTTCATTTGTTAATTAAAAAATAAAACGACAGGTAATAGTTGCAAAAACATTAATTTTGTTTGATATCAAAAAATACACTTCTTTACTCAATTTCAGGCAACAAGAACGTACCAGACCTCGTAACATAGTCCCAAAACCCAAAAACACAAAAAGAACCCATAAATCTCAATTCCGTAAGTAAACGCAAGTCCTAGAAATACTTACAGTTAATTCGGAGCAAAGCGCCCAGATCGACCTGTAAAAGAAAATGTATATAAAAATAAACTTACTTCATTAAAGGTAGAATAAAAGGGAAACATCTTTATATATATAATTCTTGTGTGAGTGTGTATGTCACTGAACTTCTCTCAAACGACTGGACCGGTTTTGATGAAATTTTTTGTGTGTGTTCAAGGGGATCTGGGAATGGTTTAGATTCGCAATTGGACCCGGTAGGTGGCGCTGCGATCAAGTTCTGGAATTTTAAAGTTGGGCGGTACGAAGTTCGCTGGGTCAACTAGTCTATATATAAATTAATAAAATTGGAGTGTATGTTTCTAATATTAAAATAACCGCTTTTTACTAAATGCATATGTATGTATACACGGTACATATTATGTCATTTTTTTTTGTCTATCTGTCTGTCTGTTGGTTCTGGGTAATCTCTGTAACGGCTAGACCAACTTCGACGGGTCAGGATAGCTGATGATATAAGGAGTAACTTAGGATACTTTTTTACTCATGCTTCGCCCCGCGGCGTTGCCCGCGGTTACAACAACAAACGCGGGGCTCAGCTAGTAGGTAATAAACTTGTTTCTGAATGTTTACACAAAAAAACGAAAGTTTGTGAGTATGTATGTTTGTTCCTCTTACACGCAATAACCACTGAACGGATTTGGATGAAACTTTACAGTAATATAGCTTATATATCAGAATAATGCATAGGCTACTTTTTACTGCGATAACCGAGATTCACGCGATTAGCTAGTTAAGGAAATAAAAAAAATATATAAAGATATACATATCATTGCATCAAAATGAGATCAGTATCAATACAAACAGCTCAAAATAAAATACACATTTAAATCCACATTGCTCAAACAACCTTTCGCTCAACCAACTAAGAGATTAAATAACCAAGCTTTTTATTTTACACTTGATACACATATCGGTGGATTATTTACATTTTTGTGTTTATCTCTACAAATACATAAAAACATATTCAGATTAAAAATATTGAACATTGTATAGTTTTAGCTCCAATAATTCAATTACGTAAACGCTTTAAAATGTGTTCAAACTTACCGACCGATGTGTTATAACTAGCCAACCCAGCAGACATCGTACTGCCTCAATCGATAAAATAGAAGACCTAAACTTTTGTATAAAATAAACTTAAAACTAACAAAAGCAATCCTTTAATAAAAAAAATGAAAATTATTTTTATATATTCAACTTTTAAACCCTTTCTGAACTTCCACAAATAATTCAAGACCAAAATTACCCAAATCGGTCCAGCCGTTCTCGAGTTTTAGCGAGACTAACGAACAGCAATTCATTTATATTATAAATATAGATATTTTGATGTTTTTACAAATGAACACAAATTGAAGTGAGTTTAAAAGTAACATGAATCGTAGTGAGGCGAGGTTAAATGTGGATTTCAAGATTTGATACATTTCTCAGCATTGTTGGTTTAGAGGTTATTATATGCGGCTTCCCATCAAGAGGTATTGGGTTCGATTCCGATTTGTTGCAGAGTTTGGGTGGTTTTTTAAATATTTAAGTTTAACAAAAAAAAAGCATTTATGTATTTATATATCAGTTTTATTTATATCAGCTCTGCTTAGTTTGGGACTAGACCTCTTCACTGTTTTTCTTCCATCGAAATATCTATCCAAAGGTTTCCTGGAAAAGAATGCTTCTAGCAATAAAGTCGCCCATTGTACATATCAGAATTCAACTGTAAAAACTGTATTTGGTGTACAATAAAGTATTTTCAATTCTATTCTAGATAGCGTCCTATGTTAAAAGTCCGAAATATTTATTATTTATTTATTTGATACTCGAGTTATTGATAGTAAGTTCTGCAGAACTTGTAACTTAGAATAGACTTAGAATACTCGTTTTAAGTTGATTTTCTGTGAGACGATAGTACCTCCGGCCCAGTTGGCTCATTCGTGCTGAAATCAGCGTGGCTCTAATGCTTTGCAAAGTTCTTGACTGTAAATGGCCAGTACCACTTATATAATTTTCGTTTATAGAAATAGAGTTCCTCAATTACAGCTATTATCCATGATCAACGTTAGATGCTCACTATAACAAAGTTAGGTTGATATTAAGAAACTAATCTGTTAATAAAACTACTTGTACCAACTTTTTAACTCATCTTTACTTTCTTTTTGGAAATGGTAGTGTAGTATATACGTCCACCGACCAGGTGGAGTGATGATTTGCGTAAGATGGCTGGCAGAAGATGTATGCGAGGTGCCAAGGATCAAACCTGGTTGCGTGCAATTGTTGAGGTATATGTCCAGCAGTAGACCGCAATAGGCTGTTGTTGATGATGAGGGAAAATTAGAATACTCAATATATTAGATAAACTGATATTCAAAGTTTACCTGGTAGTAACCAAGCCTCTTAATATGGGACATAAAAAAAAGTTTCATGGTAATTTAATTACGAAAATATGCGATGTTAAGGGTGCAACTTTTTTAACGTAAGTATAATCTTTTAAAACACTAACTCAAGTCTGTACATAAGTACAACTAACTATTTTTATCCTAGACAGGATAAAATAACACCCATATGGTTCTGGCAAATATATTAATCACACTTACATATTTGGTACTTAATAATAGGTTTGCTACCTATTGCCAAAGTAATTAATAAATACGAACATAGGTATACTAATATCATTTATTTTATAAACATTACAATTAAAAAAACTTCAGCAATAATAAGTACATTAAAACACGAGCTAAAGTATCTGCAAGCTAACTAAGAAATACAAAAGGACCATTCGTCGTATCTTTGAATCTCTTAAACGCCCCCCAAAACGGCAATATAAACTTTGAAAGATAAAATGTTAATTACTTAAACTTAACTTTTGTCACAATCTTTGTTCCTCTTACACTTTAAGGGTTGAAATAGCTTGATCTCAACTTTCACGACTTTTTTGGATTGATTAGTTGGGTGTCTTTGTACGTATCTACTTATCCTATTATCTATTTTATAGTAAACAATTACAGAAACCATAGAAATTAATAATTATTAGGCAAATTTTTTTACGTCCGTGTGGTGACGGATTAAGAATACAGAGTGTCATCACCCCTATTCATCCCGCGGGTGTCGTAAAAGGCGACTAAGGGACAAACTACGCAAGACAACATCAATGCAAAGAGAAGGAAAACTTGAAACCAACCCTATACCAACCCGTCTGGCCAGCGTGGTATAGTAGGCCAATACCTCCTTTTCAAGGAGAGGCCTATGTCCAGCAGTGGACTGTTAAAGGCTGTTGATGATGATGATGAAATTGTTTTATACACCACATCATCTAATCCAAAACTAAGCAGAAATTGTATTAAGAGTACTAGACAACTAATACAAATAGATGCATATTTTTTATTTGTAAATACATACATATTATATATAGAAAACACCCAGACTCCGAAACAAACATTTGTGGATCACACAAATACCTGGTCCAACCCTGAATCTAACCCGAGACCTCTTGATCAGCAGCCGCATACTAATCACTAAACCAACAAGGCAGTCAACATATTAGAAAACGTTGGCTTATCAAAAGTTTTTAATCAACAAAAATATCCGAAATACAAGGAAATCCCAGGCCATAAAGCGTATATATAATGGCCAGGAAAATACCAATTTTGAGTTGTTATTATTGTTGTAAGTGACAATAGTCATTAAGCTAATGAAAAAATTCATAATTTTTGTTCTAATATCATTTGAAGCTATGGTTTAAATCGTTGCTATAAAAAATGATTTTTTTTACCATATTATCATCATTCAACTCTGTAATGTGTATGTACACTGCGATATCATATACACTTGAATAATTTATCCTATTGAGAATTAATCTAAAGCGAAATTGGACGATATGCTTAGTCATCTTCAAATCGAAATTCGTACGTAACGCATAATGGATATACCTACCATGACCTGAAAGTGAGACATAATTACCTATTACATCATCAACATACACTTTACCCTGCCATATTTATTTGGAAACTAAGCCAGACATAATATAAAATTTAAATGACAGCATATCCCAAAATATCTTTGGACCTGAAAAGGGGATGCCACAAACAAGGTCTAATTATTTGCCATCAGAAGCTTGGACCGTCCTGGCGTGAAAAGGACATTTGATGGCGGCCTTAATGTCGGTCCACGGACCAAATAGAGACCTCTCTAGCCTCAAACGAAGTTCGAATTACAAATTAAAATGACCTTTGTCACACCGAAGCGTAAGTGGAAAGCATTGTGTATTAATGTTTAATGTAATATATAATGTGTCTTGTTTTCAAGTCGTTTCTGAACTCCATTTTAGTGTATTTAATTTAAGTGTTTAGGTGTAACTTTGGTAATATTGTAGGTTATCGTTACTGGAAAGGACATTTGCCTTTAAACATAGTACAGAGTATTGTTATAGTGTATTTAGTTATTTAATTTATGCCTTACATATACAGTATGTATAACTTTAAAAGAACTTTATCGAACGAACAAATTCCTATATTCTATAGTTTCTGTTTTTGTTTTCGGTCTTGATGGGTTCAAACGATAAGTACTTTTGCAAGAGGTGCTTATCATTCAAACCAGTAATAGTTAATAAGGTAGGGTTACGAATTAGCAGAAGTTATTCTTCGATATATATAGCTATACTTGTACATCTCTACATCCAGTAGGTATATAGGGGTAGGTGTATATATGACTATTAAGGGGAATCCGCAAGAGATAAAATTTATGTTTTCATTTATGAACTGTCCTTTATTAGCTTTTGGATATGAATTCAAAAAAGCCACTCATCAAAGTATAGATTTTTAGAATTAATATTTATGAAACCAAAAGCCAAACCTAGTAAAAGTTATCTCCCTGAGCCCTATTTAATTTGAAGTTATGATAAGTATTTGCCAATTCACGAACTACCAAATTAAGTAGATAACAATTACATGGAATTAAACTAGACTTATCAAGCTTCACTCCACAGCCGCTGTTTCTGTAGACAAACTTGAAATAAACAGCTAACTTATAACAATCTAGATATTAAGTTATAAATAAATAATTCGAACATCTTACACACAACGCCATCTAGTCCCAAACTAAGCATAGCTTGTATTAAAGTTACTAGATAACTGATATAAATACAGAAACATACTTTTCTTGTATATACTTACGTACATATTATATAGCCGGTTCCAAAAATAACGGGTCAGTCACATAAACCAATAACGGGTCAGTCACATAAACCCGAATATCTCCCGAACTACGTATGCCATCCTAATGAAACGAAGACTGTTCAATTGAGAATTTAATTATACAGATAAAAAATAAAATAAAACTTAGTTACACCCACAATATTAATCTTAAATTAAAAAAAAACTAAAGTAGTCATATTTTTCTTAAGATTACATTTTTTTTATGATTGTTTTTTTGCTGTTTTTCATCACTTTCTTCATTTAATACTTTGTATTGCCTCCACGTGATGAAGCCTCCAGTGATGAAAAACAGCCAAAAAACAATCATAAAAAAAATGTAATCTTAAGAAAAATATGACTACTTTAGTTTTTTTTTAATTTAAGATTAATATTGTGGGTGTAACTAAGTTTTATTTTATTTTTTATCTGTATAATTAAATTCTCAATTGAACAGTCTTCGTTTTATTAGGATGGCATACGTAGTTCGGGAGATATTCGGGTTTATGTGACTGACCCGTTATTTTTGGAACCGAGTGTACATAGAAAAACACCTTATAATAACACCTATTTGTTTGGGAGTCTGGGACTAACCTTTATACCAACAAGGCAGTCAGAGAATGTTCCCTGAATTGTACTAGATGTAAAACGACATGTTCAATGTACTTAATTTCACTTTAATTTAGTTGTACTGGTAAAAGCTTCAAGATTGGCAAAGGCTGACTGTTACAATGTTATTTGTGCACTGCTATCGGTTTGTTATCAAATTGGGGTGGTAGAAAGTTTCCGGGGTCAGTCACTGTAGCTATAAATATTTCAACTTACCGTCTATGAAGGAAAATAAAAAAAAAAAGAATTTATATAGTATTTCAGATACCTGACACACAACTCTGCCTAGATTCAAACTAAGCCGAGATTGTAATATTGAAACTATACTATAAACTATATTGTATTTATTTATGTGAATACTAGATTGACTTATTAAATACACATATATTCATTTGTGTATTTTATTAGTCATGGCCATTGATGTATTAAAAAACCCTAGATACACACTCAGCGTCGCAAAACCGTCCTCATAAAATAAGCGCACTATTGAAAATGATGCTCATATTTCAAATAGTCTCGCGTCGCTCGCGTCTCTGTGCGCTCGTTAAAAATGCCTAAGTGTTCGATGCGGAATTGTAAAAATATTACGTCAAGAACGTTAAAAAAGGATGGGATATCGTATTTTCGGTGAGTAAAAGAGTTTGTTAATTTGTTTTTGTTGTTTTTATGACTAAATATCGGAAGCAATATGTGATTTTGATTTAATTTGTCTAAAAACTTCACTTAACGGTCCAAGTATAATACGACAAATTTCAATGGCCGCTTTTTCAGTGTAAGAACGACTATTACACAACCTTTTATTTTAGTCGCATAATCCAAACGACCCTGTTCTGAATTTAATGGAGTCGATTTTTTTTTATTGTGTTTAATTTTTATATATAAGTTTATTTAATTTGAACTTTTTTGTATTTAGTTTTTAATAAGTATGTATACGTTACAAAATATATAATAATATTATTATAGTTATTAATCGAATTTCAAAAGGAAAAGAGGTCGTCCAAACGGTGTTATTATTAAAGTTCGTAAATATTATATTACCTATTATATCGATTAATTAGGGGACAACTTATGGGTTCGCGACATACAATTTTTTTAAGCCAAATAGTGCATGCGTCGTTTGTTCTGAACATTTTCTGGACGAAGATATGAATGTCACTGCTAAAGGCATAAAACGTCTTCTTAAAACGGCTGTTCCTAGTATAACGGTAAGTAGTCGTTAGCCAGAAAAATAATGAATTTATCAAATAATTTCGTACCTACATTCAAATAATATAATTATTTTTTACAGGATGTCACTGATATGATATGAAAAAATGAAATAAATGATTTTAAGAGTTAATATTTGTTTCATTGATGTACACATGTCCTACCCAAAAACATATTTACGCTAAGTGTAATTATGGGCTTAGAACACAATTTAACTATACTCATGTTTTTACTGTAAACGGGACTTATTCGCGATAATATTATAAAGGTTACGATACCTTATATATAATATTATACTGATACCTTATATATTATATAATATTATCGCGAATAAGTCCCGTTTACAGTAAAAACATGAGTATGTGTAAAAGTCGCGAAAGTCTAAAAACAACAATTTAACTAACTCTTAAAATACTAACTCAATGTATTATAATAAAAAAAATATACAAATATTCCTCTTCACTCCATGTCCTGTCCTGCCGGCTAGCTTCGGTCATAAAATTTGATTGGTCATTGTACGCTACTTTGTAATAAAAACTTTAAACAATGCGCGTAAGGTTGAATGTGCAAAAGATGTGTTTATAGCTTAACTAAAACTACCCACATTGATATTTTTATACATCAATGACTAAGTGGGACAGTTTCGTATGCGACTTTTGTTTGAGACTGTGCATCTAGGGTTTTTATATATCAATGGTCATGGCAGTCATTCTATATTTATTTTTTTGCGAATACACATACACAACAAATACTTGAATTTCAAAACAAGTATTTGCTGATATCAAACATTTATAAACATTTGGTCAGAACCAGGCAAACAAACCCCAAACCTCAGCATACGCTACTGACGTAGTGTCTAATTTAACGTTGCCTTATAAGACATCTTAAGGTCAACGCACACTATACAAGCAAAGCAAAGGCACCGCTCCAACCCAGCGATTAGCTTGTCATTTTAATTTGAACCTTAAATCGTATGTCGAATAATATGTTTCATAACATCAGTATAAAAAGCTTGCAACTCGCGGTTGGCGTGCGTACGGCGAGCTTGCACCTCGCGGGCTGCTTAGCGCGCTGGCAGCTAGCGGTAGCCGAAATTCAATACAGAGCCGTGCCGCAGCTGTGCCGTTACCGTGCCGTTACAGTGTGCTATGACCTTTAAGAACATTTGACTGCCTCGTTGGTCTAGTGGTTAGCGTATGCGACTGCTGTGCTTAAGGTCTCGGACTTGATTCCCGGGTCAGACCAAAACTTTGTTTGATCCGCAAATATTTGTTTCGGAGTTTGGATGTTTTCTATGTATAGTATTATGTATGTATGTATTTACAAAAAAAAAGTATGTTAATGTATTTATATCAGTTGTTTAGTTACCCATAATACAAGCTCCGCTTAGTTTGGGGAATAGATGGGGTTGTGTGTTAAATGTCCGAAATATTTGTCCGACAATATTTTGTTTGGAACAATTTTTGCAATTTCCAAGACAAATAATTAAGACATGCTTAGAAATAAGATTATCTCCTGTTTATTATATTATGAGAAACTAATTAGTGATGTTTATTAACACGTTGAACGTGTGTGTGGAACATAATTGTTTATTATGAAGCGGGCTTTGTGTGCCAAATAGCCTCTATCACAAAAACCATTTGATTATACGGTAACTCGCGTATCCAATTTCAGCCACGATTAATAGGATTTCTAGACTCACATGTCAGGGCCAAATCTGCTATAAATTTGTTGTACGGTGTTCGTTTTTGTCCGCTCAATTTAAGAAAATTACATGAGTATTCCTGCTAGAATTAAAATCATAACCAATTTAGTTTCTACTAAAGTTCAAAGTCTTTTTGAAAGTCGTTGAGACATAGTTCCCAAGAACTTAAAAGTTGTTGAGCTTCTAACAGATACTCCAATTCCAACGAATGATATCAACGAAAATGAATTCGATTCAAAGTTGCAAGCAGCTCTCAGCATTCTCGGAGCTGAGAATAATAATGTAAGAGAAAATAGTGGGAAATCATAATATTATTTTATGCTATTGACGAGTTTCTGCCGCTATTGTTTATAATCTGGAATATTTATGGAAAATATCATATGTGGCATTATTATATTTTATGAGCGTTTCCATGATTAAGTCGGTCACGATTATTATCATAAGATAACATTAATGAAGCTTAGTTGGAAAGCTTCGAACGAATTTGAAAGCCATGAAGTGTCTTGCCAGTCTCCAACCCGCACTCGTCCAGCGGTGAGGACGTATGGCCTTAACCCGCTCAAGAGAGGAGATCCGAGCGAAATTATGGGTTGTAAATGATGAACCTGCCATTTTCACAGCCTTGTTTTAGCTGTTTGACAGTCAGGCAGGCGACCGTCTCAGTAACGAAAATCCTCCTTGGGAATGTAATCGTTAACAAATGGGACCGTAAAAAAAAAGGAGAAAACGTATAAGTTAAGAAACTGAACTTGAGTAGCTCGAACTGAGTGAGGTAGCATAGGTGGTAGTTGATGTAGACTAATTTTGTAGGAACGCCTCAGAGCGAGGTAACGCCGCATGAGTCATGTTTTTTCGTGCGTGCAGCCGGCTCCATCGAATTATAAGACGTTGTCACGTCAAAATTACTGCATTCATGCTGTTGTATTTCGTTGGTGTTTAATAATGCATCAAAATTACGTCCGTTACTTATCTTAGTCTTAATCTAAGTCTCAATTTCTCTTAATGCCTAAAATGTATACTTTCTTACTAAACTTACTTAGTAAGCAAATGATTAAACGGACGGTACTTAACCTCAAAATGCTTACAGAGCGGTGAAAGATACCGCCAAAATGGACCACTTAGAATCGAGGGACGATTAAAATTAATTTTGCGGAAATTATTTTTTTCTCATTTACCCCAAAAGAAAGTCAATTAGTCAACATGTTTAATTTAATTTTACAAACATTAGAATCTAATTAGTGGCTTAAGGGTCCACTAAGTTCTTTTGTGATTTAATTGAGTCATAATGGCGATCTTTGTTTTATCATTTTGCGAACGACCGTCATTTACGATGTCAAGAGTCGTCTGACAAAAATTAGTTTTGGACAATACTAGATATTGTTAAATTAAAAGTTACAGAACGATAAAAATTTACATTTTACAAAAATTTAATTTGATCAAAATCTAAATCAAAAAGATTATATATCAAGTAGGCCTATTCAGGCACCTTCGATACGTTACATTACTGGCTCTTGTTGCTTGGTTTCAAAGTGTAGGTAATTCTTATGAAGTAGAATCGGTAAGAAACTCCTTGATATATTATTTAAAAAAAAATTGCGTCTATACAATTGATTCGATTGAATCTGTTATACAGTTCACTTAGTTCATTCTAAAACTCGGTGGTACTTATCTAGCAACTAGGAAACTTTTTTTTTTGATATAACGCCTGCCAAGGTGACTTTACTATGCCTGATGGAAAGCATGAGTAAAATCCACAAGTGGGGGTCACTCACTGCAAATGCAAGCAGTATGGCGAACCACATTACGGCGGCCTAGTGAGATGCTTTTTCACGCCCCGCTTAAAGGATCATAGTATGAAGGAAAAACATGAGCTGGTAGTGAGTTCCAGTGTTTAACTCTTTGCGTTTTTGTTATAATCTGCGATATTTAGAAGATTGTAGTGTTCTACTGTAGCAGACTTTCATAAAAGGAATCTGTAATTTTTTTTTTTAATTATGGTGGTTTTATGGTAGGATAAATAAGTATGGACATGTAATGTAAAGATAAGAAAAATAGCTCAAGGTAGGTATTAGGTATGGGAGTTGAAGGATTTCTTTCTTTCTAAAAGTTAGGCTGAAGAAAATGTCGATGGATTGTGTGACAGAGGATATAGCTAGGAATGTAGTTAACAGTAATAAAAAAAAATAGAAAGTGGAACAAATAGATAAAACATACAAAAAAAATACAGTTCTTGATAACACAAATTTAATCACAAAATAAAAGCATTGCACCTTTACTACGTAAGTAAAAAAGTAAAAATATAAAATTGGAAACCAGATACCACAAAAGGTACAAACATAAGCTTCAAAATATGTAAAAAAAAGGTCCATGTGTTATTAGAAATAGTTACTTAAAATGTATGAAATTTAATTACAAATATGTGCCCTATGCAGATAAAGTTTCCTTTGTATGAAACTTTAAATTATTTCATACATTTACCTTAAATAAAAAGCTCACATGTTAAATGAAATTTCACTTCAAAAGTTTCACTTCAAAAATGTTGTTACCTTTTGTTTGTTAGTTTTAGTGTGCACAACATCGGTTTCTAGTCAAAGTTTGCCAGCGTTTAGTAATTATCCCTTTTCACATCAAACCTGCAAAAATTTTGTAGCAAAATTTCACTGACTGAACGTATAACAAGATGTACAAAAAACCTGTTTGAAAACATATTAATTACATTAGAAGGTGTGGGCGAGTATATGATAATAAGGAAAATCTTATGGAAATAATAACGTGCTTAAAATTATGAGAATAAAAGTAGGTGACGAACAAGTAAAATATGAAGGACTGATTTTCTTTTTTAGGGTTAGACGAAGACAGAAGGTGATGGAAAAGAGAAAGACACAGAGAGACAACAGAAAGTTTCTTTTTTGTTATATTTGAGCGATTCATAGGCAAGTGGCCTTAGGTGATTGGAAAGAATCACTAAAGGTAAGCAATAATAGCGCGGTCAGTACCCAGATTTGGAACGTTTGTGTTACGATCATAAGATATTTCTATCATAAAATAACAGTCGTGAAGGCTGAGAGGCTTTCTGGCAGCTTAAAAACATCCAACGGAAAGATAGCTACAACGTGTCTTGACAGCTCCAACCCACACTCGGGTCAGCGTGAGGACATATGACCTTCAGCGTCTCCTAGTGAAGACCCAAGCCCAGCAGTCGGACGATATGGGTTGTTGAAGCTGATAGGCTTGCCAAAGTGATCCATCCACACTATGGCATGCTATTGCGATAATTCAGAATCATTGCCGTCAATGCTGTCAATTTAAATTGGTTTTCTGTAAAAGGGTACTACCGTGGCTGTCAAAACATCCCGTTCATGCTGAAACAGCGTGGCGCTGCTACTATTTTTAAGAAAAGAAGTTTGATGGAGATGACTCGATTTGATTTTGATTCGAATGCCAAACTAAAGATATGCTTATAGCTTACACCATGAAGAAAGCTATAGTTAGAAGATTGTAGTGTTCTACTGTAGCAGACTTTCATAAAAGGAATCTGTAAATTTTTAAATTAAATTGTGGCTCCATGGTAGGTTATATGAGAATAGACATGTTGTGCAGAGATACGGAAAATATGTTAAGAAGGTATTAGGTATAGGAGTTGAAGGATACAACAGAAAAGTTAGGCTAAAGAAAATGTCGATGGATTGTGTGACAGAGGATATAGCTAGGAATGGATTTAACTGTAATAACAAAACGGAAAGTATAATAAATATATAAAACATACAAAAAAGAACAGTTCCAGATAACATAAATTTAAACACACAAAATAAAAGCATTGCACCTTTATTACGTAAGAAAAGAGAAAAAATTTTGATGGAGGTGACTCGATTTGATTTTGATTCGAATGTCAAATTAAATATATGTTTATAGCTTCAATAATGAATAAAGCTACATATCTTTATTATTAGAACATATCTAAATTTAAAACAAGTCTGTAACCGGCCTAACACTAATCCAGATAATCGCAGACAATCAAGTGTGACGCTAATAGACGAGTGAGATTACACGAGGCATATAATTAATTTGTTTGAACACCCTTTATTTGTGTAAGCTGTTCAAAGGTTTCGAGTCAATGTGTGTCTATAGGGTGCTCAAATTAGGTTTCGTTTTATATATTCCCAGGTTTAGCTGATGACATCACAGTCAATATTGTTATGAATGAAATAGTCTTTTTGAGTTATTCTCATACATATACACTTACACCTATATAGGCGTAGGAATACTTCTAATATAACCCGTAAAGGGATATCCGTAACAGGACAAGTAAAGATGTTTAAGCCAAAAGAAATTTCAAAAAAATAATTTTTTTATTGCTGATTAAGTGTACATGTTATCTCATGCTATACTTTATCTCAACTTATTAAACTTTTCCAGCCATTGTAATATGAGAGGTATTAAATAAATTGTTAAAATGATACATAATATTTTTTTTTTCAAATAAGAATTTTATAAGAACAGACGAATTAATAACTTTAATTAGAATTTATATAATAAAGTACAATTGAAATATCTATTAAAGTGAAAAGTTATTTTTACAAAGTAAACTCAGGTCCTATTGATTAGACACACCATTCTATACAAGATTTACAACACATTGATAAAATTTATCCCCAGCTTCTATCATAACCAACTCATCATCCCAAATTTCAAGACAAATGGAATACACAGAATCTATCACACAAACTATACAATGAGGCGGGATGTCCACAAAATTGGATTGTCCGCGGACGAACCGCTCCGACAATCAAAGGAGTATTACCAATCGCAGTCCGGAACCGATCTCGTTAATTGCTGCCGCTTGGTCAGCCTCCTGCGAATAATTGTTCAAATTGGAATAATGATTGACGAAGGAGCATATGCGGAAAATGTTAGCGGATAATTGGTACATGGTATGTAAGAGGGAACAATTAGAATAGAATTAGGGGCTGCTATAAGACTCCAATTATCGTTCATTGTGATGTTATGTTCGGTGTGTTTATTTAAATGTAAATTAATCATAATAATACGGTGAACAGATTTCTGATAAACATACTTATATATAACTAAACATATACATTATACACTTAGCTACAAAACAAATGATGGAATGGTTGGATTCAAACTCAAAAACTCTGATGTAGCAGTCATAATCATCAACCACAAAATTAACAGGCTAATCATTGATCTAAGAACTGACATATAATTATTTTCTATTGTTAGAAAAAAAAACAGATATTGTTGATAATCCTTTTATTAAACTAATCGATTAATTAATGAACGGTTATTCGGCTTCAGTTTCTTAGATATCTTCTAGTTGTAAAGTCAGACGTGTAAAAATATCTGTAAAGATTTACTTGCAAAACAAAATATCATTTACCTAATGCATCTCCAGTATTTTATTCGAATGCATCTCCCTTCTCTACTTTTTCAAAAAACCTCTACTATTATTTCTGTACATAAAGATCAACAGCAATAACGTTTTATTGGTGAGGTCGATTTAAAAACAAACCAGTTAAGAGCCATATCAAATTAAAATCAATAAATATCTCGGACATCTTACACGCGACATCTAGCAGCTAAGCCCGAACTAAGCAGAGCTTGTATTATGGGTACTAAATAACTGATATATATACATAAACATACTTTTTTTTGTTAATACATACATATTATACATAGAAAAACACCCAAACTCCGAAAGAAACATTTGTGAATCACACAAACATTTGGTCCGACCCGGAAATCAAACCATTCTTGATCAGCAGCCACATACACCAACCACTAGACCAACAAAACAGCAAAATGAAAACGATTCAAATTTATCAACGATATTATAACTAACCAACGAATTAACGTTAATATAACAATATAACACACGACGACAAATATCTATTGTCCCATATTTGCCATACCTGACGGCCATTCCGATAGAATTGGCAGTGGCCAAAGCAGCCAATAATGGGTAATAACTCATGTTGGTAGTGCTATCACAATGCCCTAGGAACAATTAAGGCATGTATATGTTGAGAATGTTTGATCAGTGATATATTGTCGGGAAAATAGGGTATTTGGAGTTTGTGAATACGAGTGGATTTGTTTGAAATAAAGAATTTGATGAAATTAATGTGAAATAAGAATTATAAGCAATTTTCATCTTTGATAATGCTCTGAATGTTTGGTTATGTGTTTTAGAATAGCTGTTTCTTTGGTTTAGTGGTCCAGCGAAAGCGATCGCTGATCAAAAGGTTTTGTGTTCGATTGGAGTCAGCACAATATTTTTTTTAATCATCATCATTATCATCATCATCAGCCTCGCAGTCCATTGCTGTACATAGGCCTCTCCCATTGCACACTATCCTGATCGAAATTCTTGTTATTGAAATGCTCAATTTCTAAAGCATGGAAATTTTGATCAAAATTCTTGTGCCTCGAAGATCTCTTAAAGCTGTTGGCTCTTAATCTCTTTCTAGTCGTGTCGGATAATCGTCCCATTTGATTATGAGAGTGAAGGAATAGAGAATGCACCTATTTTTGCACACACACTTGTGCATTATAAAACATTCTGCGTTGTTGTTTGTGGTTGTACCAGAGTTAGGAAGTTTGACTGTTATTTATGCCCATGCCAGCACGTGCAGCTGTCGGTCCCATCTCTGGCAATCGTTATTTGGAAGTCAATACCCTCACATATACTGATAAATAGTTCAACCTTCGAATTTCATTTCTCCCCCAGGGTTGCGGAGGTCTGATACCAGTCGCTCCGTGGAAAAACTGAAATTCATTTAAAACCGGTTGAACTAGTAGCCGACTTCAAAAATCTTGGGAATAAATACTAGGAAAAAGATGTTGATTGATTACCCTTAGCACTGCTAGGTGGGATGGCAGCTCGAAGGAATTTTCACACATAAATATCAGCTTAATAAAATTCTGCAAATTGTAGATACTTAAATAAGGGTTGATAAAAAAATTCAATAATCATAAAAACCCTTTCCCTGTCAGTTCCATTGCATGTTAATCAAGATATCAATACTCGTTACAACAGGGCAATCCTAAGTTAACAATCCAATTTCGTATGACAAGCTCTTATGTAGATGCCGGATGTGTGGCCCTGATGGGGACAACGAGATATTATAACGATATATATCTTTGAAACTTATTTGTATAACAAGGCACATTAATATATGACCGCCTCTCACAGTCTCTTCTTTGAATGCGCTATCTACTATATTAGATTTAAAACAGATTACGGTCTATAGGGCAGATAAAAATGAACAATTTTAAAATCAATATAATAAATTGTCTTTCAAAACATTTTCTACAGTTTAAAAAACTGTTCAATTGAAATTTACCAAGGCATGTTACTCATAGAGTCTGGCCACGCTAACTCTGCAGTGGAATAAAATGGCAACCCCAAAAAGTTTTTTATATGGTATACTTTTTCTGATGTCACTTTTGTGGTACGTGAGCTGTCACATTGCATATGCTGTTTGTTGTTTTTCATATATTTTAAAGAAAAATAGTTAAACCTATTAAAAGTTGAGTGCGGAAGTTATTTTATAACATGATAAGTTAATTCCAAGATGTGAAGGCACAGTGTGATGTCGTCCTTAGCCAAAAACGACAATGTTTACAAGATATCGAAAACTTGACGTGTAAGTAAATCTACTGATTTTGATACTTCGCCGTTTTATTTTACCATTATATGTATCTAAGAACATTTTTTCAAATACTCATAGCCTGTTCATGATGCTGACAAGAAGCTCGTGTCAAATTAACGTCCAATTTCAATAACATATCTACCTATAGATTTGCTTCCTACAGATAGGATTTAGGTCTTAAGCAACTATTACATAAATTATAGATACTCAACTCTTAACAAGTATTTATTTTTAGACATTCCAGGTAGTATAAGTGATGAATTTAAACCTCATATTCAAGTTGCCCTACGGATGCTGAAGGCTCTTGAAGAGTTTACCATCAATAGTGAGAACCAGTATATTAAAAAGATCGCTTCAATGACTGGTAAGAATCTGTTACTTACGTATTTATTTTCTAAAATTTTCGTTAGATTATTAAAGTAGGTACAACGTACATCCAATACATATTGCATTGAATACAAGTTCAAAATAAAGTTTATATTTATTTCTACAGGATTCAGCGATCTGGAGGATTCCTGGCAAAAAGCGTGCAGCACGGGCAACGAAAGTTAATATTGATCATTTTGACCAATGCGCCAAACGAAATACAATATATCAGTATTATTTGACCCGAAAAAAAGTTCCTACTCTGCGTAAATTACTACTTCAATTGAGGCAATCAATTGATTTTACTGGCTGCAGAGAAACCTTACGCAAATTATTATTGACGAACGGACAGTTCTTATGGAAAAACATGATGTGGCGGCATGGAGCCATAGATACATAATAAAAATTTTGTTAAGAAACGAGCCTGTAGAAACAAAAAAAACTAATGTATGTCTTGATGAAACCTAAAAATAAATTATGTTTATCATTCAAAAATCTATCGTTATTTTTATACTGTCCTTGAGTTGTTTCATAGATCTTAAAGTAAAGTTCCCTTTAATTATTATTTATGTGTAGATAAACCAAAGCCTCAGTAGATTTTTAAAAGTTAGGAATCAGAATTATTATAACCTGTATTGTAAACCAAACCTCAAAAACTGTATCAAATCGACAATGCATCGTGCTGAAGTCATGACTATTCTTAACCAAGAAGAAATCTGAATATAAACAAAATAACTTGGCTAAAATAAAAAAAACAACTAGTATCAAATTAGTTTTTCGTAGTCTAGGCGGTGTTACCATCTATAGATTTTCAAATTCTATAATATTTTTCGTTCTGCAGAGTTAGCGTGGCCAGACTATAGAACCGCACTTGGCCAGCGTGTCATCCACACACTGGCCGAGTGCAGTTCGACCTCAACCCTCCCCTGAGAAGAGAACGGAGCCCAGCAGTTGGGTTATTGAAAAGTTACTCATTTGAGGGAATTTAGGATCGAGTATAATTTTAATATTCTGCACAATACGGGAGTACTCAAACACAGACACTCTTTAATAGACACATTTAGTTAAAAAAGAAAATTAACTCTACGGTCCCACTCAAACGTAGTCTTTCAATAAGTAATAAAATAGCGATTACTAGGATGAATGAAAATAGTGTAATCGTAGCGTAAACTGTGCAGACAATTTTAAATTAATTAAATTGTATGTATGTATATTATCATATTATATGTATATATATATATTATATCATCATTGTACACCTCATGTATCATGTAAACTCAAGTTAACAAGTTAAATAAAAAAAACATTATGAAACAATAACGGTAGTGTATGCAAAACCAACTACCAAATAATGAACTCGTTTTGATCAATTGCATAAGCTTTCATCACCAAATGAACTATTTTTGACGTTCACGTCTACTACTACAAAAATATTATTACTAAAAACTTCACAGAAGAAATTAAAAACGCATTCAGGCCAAAACACATTTCAAAGGAGACTGTTTTAAAAAACAAACCAACACATTCAGACCGAGTACACAGTTAAAAAGCCACAAAGTAAATTCTGTACACAAAAAACTGTTTACTATTTCACTGTTTGTGTTGGCGCTATTATCGTTGCTTTCCCGTTCGCCGAATAAGCGCATCGATTGAAGTAATTCCATAGCAAATTACTGAATCGTATTGCTTGGAACAATGTTACTCGTTCAATATAGTTTCTATTGCTATCACTCAGATAATGTACGAGGAAGAGGGAGACAGATATATACAATAGACTTCCTACTTAATTATTAAAATACTTTGTTTGTTTTAGATATAATTCTAAATAATAGAAATAGGTACAACGCCATTCCGGTACAAATTAGATATTTAGAACTACCTATTGTAAATGCCAGAGCCGGCAAAGATATTTACGAACATTTAATATCAACTGGTTAAAATAGCAATGTTATGTTTACGGAATCCAAGTGACTATCTTTATACCGACTGTTGGCTGTTTCACCAACGACCTCTAAATTTACAACTTAAGTATACTCCAATTTTATTTATTTGAATAGATAAATATCATAATAATAATAGTATTAAAGCTATGTTCATAGAAACAACGCTTCATTGGTTTTATTCTTTCAAAATTCAAATAGATTTTCAAATTTTTCGCTAAGCACACCCCTATTTGGCGAATGCTGTTCCAATTCACGTATGCACATCGGGTTTATTTGTTCCGTACGTAAGATTTGAATCAATGTGTTCCAAATGGCAAAATTTTATAGAATATTTTTCGTATGTTCAAATGTTGAAATTATATATGCTTTATAAGTAGTTATATTTTATGTTGTTTGAGAATGTTAAAAATGCTATATAATTTTTAACGTTGTGTATCATTATCATCTACAACAGCCTTCAACAGTCCACTGCTGGACATAGACCTCTCCTTAGAAATGAGGTTTTGGCCTACTATAACACGCTGGCCAGACGGGTTGGTATAGGGTTGGTTTCAAGTTTTCCTTCTCTTTGCATTTATGTTGTCTTGCGTAGTTTATCCCTTAGTCACCTTTTGCGACACCCGTGAGATGAATAGGGGTGGTGATACTCTGTATTCTTAATCAGTCACCAGACGAACAACATTTTGTATGCTGAGATAAATTAACAAACTAATTTTAAATGATCATCATTTTTAGAAACAAAATTAAAAGGAAGTGTGTTTGTAATTTTAGATTCTAAGCATTTCATACTTACATTATTTTTTTCTAAATTTTTGTCGGTCTGTTTGTTCCGTCTCGTCTCTGGAACAGCTGGCCCTATTTTGAGTGGACTTTCATATTAAATAAACTTTACTAAGAGGACTTTTATTGTAGACTAGCTTACCTGCGGTTTGTTGTTATAAAGGTATACCATGGAGCTCAGTTGGTTAATTATATAAACATTCTTACACACAACGCCATCTAGTCCCAAACTAAGCAGAGTTTCTACTATGAGTACTAGAAAACTGATATAAATACATGAGCATACTTTTTTTTGTAAATGCATACATATTATACATGGAAAACACCCAAACTTCGAAACAAATATTTGCGGATCACACAAACATTTGGTCTGACCGGGAATCGAATCCGAGACCTCATGATCAGCAGCCACGTACACTGACCACTTGACCAACAAGGCAGTCCAATACTAATTTATAAACTCTCGCTAAATGGTGACCACTACCCTTAGATTCCACACATGCTTTCCATCAAGCAGAATACTCGTAGTCACATTATCACACTCATACATAATAAAAAACAACCAAATTGCAATATTAAACCTATCAAAAAAAATGCAAACATCTAATTTAGCAGAAAAAATCGAAATCCAGTCATTATATATTACAACTACCCTCCGATCGAAACAAAAAAAGGCTCAACGAAATCGCGCTAAGTGTAAAGTATATAAATTACGGAAATAACCGAACCGTCACGATGTTGGCCGAAAACAACCGGGTGACAAATGCAAGGGTCACCTAACTGACAGGTGGTGAGCGGACGACCAAAAAGAAAAATGGCGGATACAAAATGGCGCTGGTACGTGTCCTGCATGTTTATAGCACTTTCAGTTGTACGAAAACGGATAGCTTAAGCAATTTGTTTTTTGCTATTTTTTAGCATTTAAAAAGTGTTATAAGGTTATAATAAAATGTATTGCTATTTGACTGCTTTTGGTCTAGTGGATAGCGTATGCGGCTTCTGATCAAGAGGTGTCGAGTTCGATTCTAGGGTTGGACTATATGTTTGTATAATCTGCAAATATTTGTTTCGGAGTTTGAGAGATTTCCATTCATCATATGTAGATGTACAAAGACAAATAAAGAAGTATGTTTATCAGTTTATGTATTTATATCAGTTATCTAGTACCCATAATACAAGCTCTGCTTAGTTTGGGACTAGATGATGTTATGTGTCAGATGTCCGAAATATTTATTTTTTTATTATTTATTTTCAAGTGTTACCAATACTACAAATGTAAAATTATTAAGTTCTTAAATAGAGTTCAAACGACAACTAAATTAAATTTGTTCTTGGTGCAAGTAAATACTTAAATTTGAGAACGATTTCTTGGATACACAATATTGAAATAAAATAAACAGTATTGTATTTTTATTCTTTAAACAATTTGACAACTGTTATTAAATATTAGTGTATTTTTTATAAAAGTAATAAATTATTATTATTTTATTGAAGTACTCTTAAACTTTATAATCAAGACAACAGTCAAAGCCAACACTTTATGGATATCTAAGTGTTTATAGTTTTACAACATATTTTACTCATCACATCCAGTTTTAAACATCCCATAACAAAAACACGCATAAAAATATACATAATTACAGACACAGATAATGTATGTGTGAGTGCAAAAAGGATGATTAATCCAACACCACACCAAGCAGTAAATAAAAAATTGTACCCCGACAATTTTACGAAAATGTTATCCATTAGTGCCACATCAAACCTTATTCCGTTGAAATTAGAAATTAACACGAGGGGTATTTGAGCAAATTAGGTTACTACGATCTCGGGATCCTATCCTGCGACATTAATAAAGGTCCAGATGTTCGGAGCAGAGGCCTAATACTGATTATCGGAAGGAATAAATGAATTAATTTTAGTAATTAGGTACGAGGGAAAAATGTTAAAATAGAGACGACCCAGTGAACAGGGATTTTCGTACGGATCATTAAATTTTATGTAATTTGATTTATGACTGTTTCACGGAACATAATTTGCATATTGGGTTAATTGTTTTGTCAAAATGTGTTTTATATTATGGGGCTGACTTGGGACGTTCAATTTGGGATATTAATTGAATTGTCTTGTTGTACTAGAATTTTAATTAGATTTCCTTGTAAGTTCATACGCCAACTTGAGAAACCTCTCACTCGGCAGTTTGATCACAATTTAAGCAGAGCCTGTACTATACCCCCCCCCCCTGCATAACAAGACCGTTGATAAATATACTTTTAAATGAAGTTATAAAACCAACTAACTGTAACCTACAAAATTCTGCTGTGGTACATTATACTAGCATTTACAAGAAATGAAGAACAAAACTGATGTTGCAAAATATATAGAAATCATTTTTGAGGTGAAGCAACTTATCATTTTATATTTATTATTATTTATATACATATATGTATAAAATGAATGTTTGTGTGCATAGTTGATCATGTCATGATCTTCAGCATGGTGTTGTGCATGAGCCCACAAAGGTTTTCAGTTTTTTTTTTCAAGTTTTTTTCAATTCCTTTATGTCCCCGTGCGGAGCCGGGTCGGGCGGCTAGTTTTTTAATAATAAAAATAAATATAACCTGAGACTTCAAGTAGCAGGTTGTGCAATCGCAAACACTACCATAATCCCACCGAGGCAGATAAGTAATTTAAATAGTTAAGAACCTTCCTAAACGTATATTTAATTTAATAAACAAACAGATATTCAAAACCGACTAGTAGCTATAGAGGTAAAATCCCTTGAAAAATGAAAAAGAATCTAAGATTTCATAAAAAGTTCAACCCCATTACAATAAGATTAGATCAAAATAATCCAATTCGCTATATTATATTTACAATTCACTAATAAGGGCGGCCCCTTGGCGGTAAACAAATTTATTGGCAAAACAAAGTTAAGTTAGCTCCCGACATTCTGACGAGGGGCAGGGATACAAATCTGATGTTGTCGTATGCTCACAATCCTTGTTATTAACTGCAGCTACTCAAAGATATGAACACACTGCTTTGAATGTTTCATCTACCATCTTAGAATTAATCGTAGAGTTATAATAAAATGAATTATAACATGGCGCACTCCTTTTGGGGAGAACAAAAGTTGGGGTTCCCACACAGAAGGGGGCCATCTACAAGCCGTAGGTGGCTCGAGGTACGTCGGGGTTCCAGGGGCTTTTTTGTGGGGGTATACCTGGTTTCTCATCTCATGGAACCCCAGACGGCGTGACGTGCGGTATTAGTCGGTTCGAGTCTGACATATCCACCGGGTGGTATCCGTGGGGATTTCCGCACCAAATAAAAATGATATCATGGCGCAAACACGTATCAATAGACTGCCATGACGTCACCATTCTGCATTCACAATGAGTATGATGATAATTAATATTGGATTCTGTTAATGCTTTCCATCAGGCAGAGTTCAGTCACAGGCTCATGCATAAAAAATATATAATCAACAACCCATAACGTCCCACTAATGGGCTCGGGTCTCCTCTAAGGACAGGGTTAAGGCCATACGTCCCCACGCTGGCCAAGTGCCGGTTGAGGACTGGCAAGACACGTTGTGACTATGTAAATCTTGCCATTGGATGTTTTTAAGCCGCCTGAAGGCCTCCAACTAAGCTTCACGACTGCTTAACGTGAAAAACTGTTTAACGTGACCCGGTAACGTGAAACGGTCACCCATCAAGGTACAGACCGCGCCGTCGTTGCTTACCCTCGATGATTGCTGCCTATCACCTAAGGCCACTTGGCTATAAATGCTTATGAGAGCTTATAAGTATATAAAATACTTTTCGAAGTAAGAACCCACCCAGAAAATGTTTTCCAAATCGCTGCCTCTTATGAATTAAACACCCTTTTTAAACCATAATGAATAACACGTCAACTCCAACAGCCGCATTGAGAAATTAATTCCGTTCTTTCTTTGTGGTATATACGTCAATCGTTCACAATTGGGCCTTACAAAAACACGTTGTTTTTTTCACACAACTCTTTTATAAAAAGAGTATTTTTTTACCGTAAACAAGCTTTTGGATCAACACGGTGATTTTTCACTTTTTTATTTTGTTATTTCATGAGTTTATTTAAAGTTGGAGTAGAACAAAGGGTTTTTGTATATGTTCAACTCGGCCGTCATTTATTTTGCGTTAGACCAGACATATTGTGGACAAGTTGCGCCCCGCGGTTTTTGTTAAAAATCGCGAATAACGCCGCGGAACGAAGCTAGTCTATAAACCATGTGCGTGTCAGGCCACGCATAGAATAAGGTTCCGTAGACACCCATAATGGAAAGTAGATTTAAAATTTTTGTACGAAGTTTTCCGAGTGCATTTTACAATTTACGCCGCTATAACTCCCGAAAGAAAAAAGGCATCAGAACCACTATAGTTTTCCTTAAAAGTTAAATATATGGGCTACTACCATGAATTTTTTGAGCCAGCCGTTTAGCATTTAGGGGTAGGAGGAATCTGAAACCCTAGAAAATAAGCCCTAATGGTAGCGATTCTCTTATTAACATCATGAAATTAAAGTCGACTAAAATTTGTTGTTAGATTATATACTTTAATTTCATTGACTTACAGTCCATTTTTCAAAATCGCAAGCAAGGATGTTTATAACCAACTAATAGTTCATCAGAAATACCCTTGTTTATTGGTTAAAAACCTTTAACAAACAGCCATCGCAGATTGCACCTTATTAACAAAACAATGTTAGCTGTAGGTAATCACTTATGACATGATAAATTACAAAATTGTGATTTTGATTGATAGATTCACAGAAACATAAGAATTTTTATATTAAAAAATTAGTTTGGTTTAGTCGGAATGTATTTACGTGACGTCTAATTTTAGTGCGATACGTCAATTTTGACGTTACCGCTACACTCGCCTACACGTTCTGACAGGAATAGCTAGGATTTCAGATCTCCAAAAATGGACTGTAAACCAACGAAGTTAAAGTATATAATTTAAAAACTAATTTTAGTTTAGGTTAGTTTAGTGATATTCACAACAGAACCACAACCAATATCTAAAATAAATTTCAATCAACATCAATTGTTATTTATATTCAAACATGGCTCCCACATTAGTTGTAAAGGAGACTAAGGTTTTTAAGAATATAAATTCGTATTTTAGAGGTTTTTACAAGACACAGTGTAGATAAAAAGAAATTATACACATTTAATAGATCTATGACGGTATTTGGTATAAATTTACATGGTTGGCATGAATGGAGGGCTTATGTTAAGAAACTGCTATTTGAAATATATTACACAGCGATAACTCTGCCGAACTCGATTGTGGAAGTCCATTTCGATATGTTTTACTTCGAATGTTGAGTTAATACGTAGAGTATGGTTATGTAGTATTAAATACGGCTTCATTTCTAATGGAGGTTAGCCGTCAACCCTTCTTTCTGTTTTTTGCCAGATGAACAGTTCTTTTACACGGGCTATCCCAGGCCATTCTCTAATGTTTCTGATCTACGATTTACTTGTTTTTATATAAGAAATGTTGTTTCTAAGTATAAAATTCGTCGAGCAAATAAATTTTATAAGCTTGATAGCTCTAACCTTTAAATGAAAAATGCTAACTTGACGGTATAATATCAATCTTTTAAACGAGTTTTGTACTAATAATTTGGTTTTAATTCAAAGTTTTTTTTTTTATCAAAAACAGGTAACAAGAATTTTTTGCATTATAAATTTCCCTTACTACTATTGTATACCAAATGACCATCAGAGGCAACTAACATTATTATACGAAAATTTTATATACATACTAGATTTCGCTCGAGGCCCGCCCACTTTCATGTCGGTTATCGCGGTAAAAATTAGTCCTTTCTCATTTCTACGATTTGTGGGCTCACACTATCTGTGCACCAAATTCAAAAAGCCTTATTATTATTATTTTTTATTATGTATAACGCTTGCCAAGGTGACTTTACTATGCCTGATGTAAAGCATGAGTAAAATCCACAAGTGGGGGTCGCCATACTCACTGCAAATGCAAGCAGTATGGCGAACCTCATTATGGCGGCCTAGTGAGATGCTTTTTCACGCCCCGCTTAAAGGCCCCGGGATCATAGTAAGAGGGAAAAACATGAGCTGGTAGTGAGTTCCAGTGTTTAACTGCTCGGCACAAGAAGGAAGACCCGAACCGCTTAGTTCTGGAGCGTATGTCTTCTACTCTGAAGGGGTGACTTCGCTGGCCAGATCGTGTTGTTCTGTAGAGGAAGCGAGAGGGTAAGATGAGTTGGAAGAGCTCTTCAGAATACTTATCATGGTAAAGGCGATAGAGGACTGCCAGAGGTGACATCTATTCGCAACTGCAAAGGTTCTAGGAACTCGGTGGCTTCGGGACTGTCTATGATGCGAACTGCTCGCCTCTGCAACCGATCAAGAGCGTCAAGCAAATACTGCGCAGATCCATCGCATAGATGAGAACAGTACTCCACGCAGGAGCAAACCTGGGTCTTGTAGAGAAGACACAAATGCTCCGGCGAGAAGAACCGTCTCACCTTGTTTAGTACGCCTAGCTGCCGCAAGGTCGCCTTCGTGACGCTCTCGATGTACTCCCGTCGAAGTGGTCGCCATGGCCAAAGTCGGTCGGATTATTATATATATATATATATATATATATATATATATATATATATATATATATGATGATGCATACTCATGGAAAAATGACAGCTCAATCAAAAACCGAGAAATGGCTCAAGTTCAACTTGCAAGATTTCATCACTGACAAAAGGACAAGTGAAACTAAATAAAATCTTGTAAATAATCCCTCATACACTGGACGAAATACACAAGAATAGTTAAACAGCTGCAAATACAATATTCCCAAAATTACATCAAACACAAATGGAAACATAAGCTACTTTTCTCAACATTTCCTTATACGAGCTACCCAATCAATTAAAGCAATAAACACCCCATCCTTTGGGCCCTATAACAATTGTAATAAAAGCGAAGAGGGCCATGCATATTTTTCTATATAAACGTTCTTGGATTAACCTTGCACTTACGGGGTGAAGTAGGGTATTATGAATATGGTCATTTGGGTCAATTCAATTATGCATTGAAAATATATGAGTTAAAAGTTATTTAGTGAGGAGGTTTCTTGCAAAAGAAAGAAATCTAAGAAGCGCATTTTGTTTGCTTGTGTATTTTAGCAATAGTTCTGTGATATGATCTATATATGATATGTTATGAGCGTTTCCATGATTCGGAAGTCACGTCAAACAGTAGTTCCCGGTTTTATCATAAGATAACAGACGTGAAGGTTAGTTGGACGCCTTAGATTACATAGTAACAACGTATCTTGCCAGTCCTCAAACCGCACTTTGCCAGAGTGGGAACGTATGGCCTTAGCCCTTTCTGAGAGCAGACCCAAACCCAGTAGTGGAATATTATGGGTTCTAGTTACAGATTCTTAAGCCCGTTTTAACTGACTATACTTAAACCTACTTCCACTACCTCTAAGGCATACTTTAAATTTTAAGACCCGTTTAAACACTTACGTGTCCTCTAAAGTTTAGTGAAAACGAAAACATCTAATTACTTTAAAAATACCTAACCCAACTCTCTCTCTCTAAGAGGCATTTATGGTAGTTTTTTACTTGCACAAAACTATTACTAATATATATTACACTCCATGTATAACTAAATCTAAAGCTATGTACACAAGCTTTTACGGTAAATACCCAGGCATGATTTCATTCATTATCCTTATTAGGTACTCTTCATAGAACAAACAAACCATAATACAAATGATTATATTAATCTAATGACTCTGTAATGTACGCTGTACTACTTTACTATGTTATTGTTAATTAACCTAGTGGTTTAAGTAGTCGCCACGTTGCTTTCTACTGTGCCAAGGGTCTGGGTTCAAATCCCACATGGGAAAACACAAATTGTTCTTTCGCTGTAAAATCTGCTGGGTAGTTTAAAGATTTACATTGCTCTAATCCTGTTGATTTCCAATGAAAACCATTCTCCCAGATTATAGCTGCTGCTTGTGCTTTCCATCAGGCAGAGTACAGTTAGGAGATTCACACACTGCATCGCGCTCCGTCGCGTAGCGCGGAGTGGCAGATTTTAGTATTATATGCAAGTACATCGATTAGTATAGAAAACACGCCAGGTCCAACACACTGAACACGCGCTACGACGCGTGAGCGCGTGCGGCTAGCAGCTTCGGGATTGGCTACCCGCGCCTACGCGTGTGTTTGCGTCGCCAGTGTGTGAATCGCCTTATTCTGCCTACATTAGATTTAAATGTAACTTAAAGCTCAACTTATTATATAAAACCACCTGACAGTCAATTAGGTAGCAAGCAGAATTATGCCCTTAAATAATTAATAAAAAAAATAGGTAAATATTTCAAACGAATGCCACACAAAATTATCGAGTTATAGTCTATTAATTAGTTCCAAACTAAGCAGAGCTTGTACTATTGGTTCTAGACAAGTGATATAAATACATAATATATACTTTTTTGTACATATTATACATAGAAAAATTGAAATTTTTTTTTTTAATTTTCACTCACTTTTCAGATAATTCTTTTAGTGTGTAACTTTGTGCAGCTTTGGAACAACTAGCCTGAGACCATCCGACAAGCTAAAGCCTTGACTATATTCAAAAAGCTTTTTGTCTAGTTTTATGAATTGTAAATATGTGTATATAAGTTTGTATATATGTATATATATGCATATCTGTATGTCTATGATGTTTGTATTTAAGTATTTGTGTAGGTGTAAGTTTAAGTGTGATGTCAATGAATGTGTCTGTACGAGCTCGTACATGATTTGATGACTCCGCACTTAACATAAATATATAGAATAACAACACATTTTACGAGTGGTGTGCAATATCGATCATTGAACTAAACACACGTCGCGTAGTAGTATAAAATCGCTGATTGGGCAACTTGTAACAAGACGTATTTTATTAGTACAAATAAATCGGGTTTACGTAACTACAGCACACTCCTGTTTCTGAACTGAACTCTACCTACTACGGAGAAACCTCCACTGCTCCACCAGCTATCAAACAAAATGTACAGTGACAGTGACATCAAATCATGTGCGAGCTCGTACAGTGTCACTATGTATGATTCTGAAATATTATATTATATGGTTATATTATGGTTGTCTGGTAGAAATCACCATGAGCGACAAGACTGCCTATTGTTGTACACATAATCGTATAATTTGTAACCAATTTGTTTCTTTTCTTTTGTACTATTTTGTGTATACAATAAAGACAAATAATAAAAAAAAATACCATAACCAAATATTTGCAGATCATACAAACACTAGACACAACCGAGACCACTTGATCAGCAGCCGCATACGTTAACCACTAGACCAACAAGGCAGCCAAATAACCAGGTTATCGTATTTAATACCTTAGCAACCCTACTAACCCCAAACGAGTCAACAATTTCTAAGTCCGACAAAAATCTGATGTCAGAAAGGTAATTGCCAAGGTTTACGCTCTATATCCACATTTAAGATGAAAAAATAAAGATACTGCCTTCAAACACTCCGGGTTAATATGACATTTGACCCCATCTGCCCCTGCCCATTTATAATAAATGAAGGCCGCTACGCCATGCAAGAAAGTCTTATAGAAAGATTATTGGTAAAAATCTTTTTGCAGTTGTATCGTTCTGGCTTCCAAGAACTTTATGAGATAGCGTTAGAAGAAAAATAAGCTTATTATTTTATGTCGTATAATGTTATTTGATCAGAAATGGAATTTGTTTTTTTTACGTATTCTTTAATGGAGTTATATCTTCGTAGAGATATTTGGTTTTGTAACGATTTTCGTGAAAGTTTTGTTGAGCCGATTTTCTACACAAAATTATTCTAGCGTGACCTTTTAAAATCTAAAAGAAATATATAGCCGGTTCCAAAAATAACGGGTCAGTCACATAAACCAATAACGGGTCAGTCACATAAACCCGAATATCTCCCGAACTACGTATGCCATCCTAATGAAACGAAGACTGTTCAATTGAGAATTTAATTATACAGATAAAAAATAAAATAAAACTTAGTTACACCCACAATATTAATCTTAAATTAAAAAAAAACTAAAGTAGTCATATTTTTCTTAAGATTACATTTTTTTTATGATTGTTTTTTTGCTGTTTTTCATCACTTTCTTCATTTAATACTTTGTATTGCCTCCACGTGATGAAGCCTCCAGTGATGAAAAACAGCAAAAAAACAATCATAAAAAAAATGTAATCTTAAGAAAAATATGACTACTTTAGTTTTTTTTTAATTTAAGATTAATATTGTGGGTGTAACTAAGTTTTATTTTATTTTTTATCTGTATAATTAAATTCTCAATTGAACAGTCTTCGTTTCATTAGGATGGCATACGTAGTTCGGGAGATATTCGGGTTTATGTGACTGACCCGTTATTTTTGGAACCGAGTGTAGTTATCACGGAGTTAATAAATATATGTAGCTCACGGAGCTTCTGGTCACAAGTCGGTCACTGTCATGAGACAATTTCTCTCCTATTGGCCAAAGCTTGCCGCTTCTGGGCGATTGCTTACTGCAGACGGTTTAATTGGTGATAGTACGGTTCCGAATTAAGAGTATTGCCATAGAGAGCAGCTAATAGTAGATAATTATCGGAATTAGTAAATTATTAAATTACCGGAAAGGAATAGACGAAACCAAAATTGCGCATGTATGCCTTTTATAGTACCAGGACCATAAACACTATTCATATTTTCAGCCGTCTGGCTTGCATTTCTACCTTTACCGAAAAAAAATGTAAAATTCAGTAAATTTCACGCTCGCTTGACAAAACTGAGTCTATTAATCATAAAGCTGTCAGGAAAGTTTTTTTAGTGCGAAAACCCATCTTTCAAATGCCATTCAGTGCAATCCGACTTATAAAACGCGAGATACAGATAACTAAAGCTATTTATTGGAAGAATAATAGATTTCTTTTTACTACATCAATATATTTATATAGATATTCAATTGATACTTTTATTTTTGACAGTAACACCTGACATTTTTACTTATCTAATGACTTATCGAATTTTTCCTAATACTAAAACCTAATTTAATTACTGTTTTTAAATAAACCGCCGTTAATGGCAAATCATGTTGATACATCAAAACCGAACTGTACAACTGTTTTTAGGATTATTTTCTTCTTTTAAGAAAAATAGAGATATATTCAACAAATAAATACAACGTAATCTTTAATATAATCCCGCGCCTACAGCACCGTAGTCAAACGTCCATATAACAATCTCTTCATAATAACAAACTAATTTATCTGAATAACCCTTGAAACCTAATAAATTGTAAGTACAAAGCCCACGATCAACGAAATATAAACATCGGTATTACACAAAACCGATTTGTTACCATTTATGAAAATCCTTAGGGTTGTGCTAAAAAAAAATACTCATAAATTTGTATGCCCATTTCATTTGCTGGCTGTACCCTTGGGCAAGGCAATCAGGATTGGGATATAAAGGGATAGCGCAACCATCGTAAAGTGTCCTGTGTGAGATTGTATGGGATTTGTACCTACTTGGGAATGAAATGTGTACATTTTTTTGGCTACATTTAAGAGGTGATAGCCCTAGTTGTTTGATTATGCAGAGTTATTTATATTGTGGGTAGCTGAACTTTATTTGAATACCGATTTTTTTGTTATGTTTAATGTGCCTTTGATACAAGCGAATGATAACAAATATTGCGAACTGTATATTTTTTTAGAAACAAATTATTTATACAGAAATCAGGTTACCGATAGGAGGCTATGCGATAGTAAAACTTAAGGTGAGTAGCCCCGCTGATTTCATCACAAATGGGACGGACAGGAAAAACTGATCGTGGTGGGGAACACCGAAGGCAAAAGATCGCGCGGTCATTCACCAACAAGATGGACCGATCAAATAAAGGACTCGTCGACCTCTAAATTCTACTCGGTTGTGGGAGACGCGCTGGACAGGAACCGGTGGAGGAAGATCATCCGCTCCAGATGCAACCCTGAAGCTGACCACGTTCCTCATACATAAGGGACCGACTTCAGACAGAGAGGGACGGTTCAGCAGAGGCGATAGATCACATAAGACATACCTACAATAACAGTATTCGTGGTGCCGTGCTTCGTTGGTGCAACGACTGAACAGATTTTGACGGGACTTTCACTGGCAGATTGCTGATGAAACATCGAGTAACTAATTATGTTTTTCAGACTAGCTACGCTGTCCACGGCCTGTCCACATCTACACGTCACGACGTCGTCAACGTGGAACGGTGCGGTATCGTAGCACGGCGCGTTGCCGCGATGTGCTAGTGCACGGTACGACAACGTCGCCGTGGAATGGCGCGTTGACGTCGCGTGGCCCATGAGCTCGCTCATTTAATGTTTTAGTGTCTTTAGTATCTCAAAGCACTGGAAGTTCTTCAACAAGTGAAATCAATAAATCACAGTCTATGTTCTCCGTAATCTTTTATACACAACTAATCACTAAAGACACTAAAACATTAATTATGCGAGCACATGGGCCACGCGACGTCATCGCGCCGTTCTACGGCGACGTTGCCGTACCGTGCACTAGCACGTCGCGGCAACGCGCCGTGCTACGATACCGCACCGTTCCACGTTGACGACGTCGTGACGTGGAGATGTGGACAGGCCCTTACTCGTAATTTACAACAATAACTGCGGGTAACACCGCAGGACTTAGCCACACAAAAGTACCAATAAAGTACCGCTACGTTACACGAGTGTCAATTAACAGAACAATAATGAACAAGAGAGATTTAATAATGAAGGCTATTGTTATATAACACGGAGCAAATTGAGTAATTGATTGTGATACCTGATGTACACATTAATATTACAAAGGTAGATTAAAAGTATTTTGCGTCGGCTTCGTTTATGGTCTAATTAACCTATTAATATAATAAACGCGAAATTTTGTGAGCATGTATGTATGTTTGTTGCTGTAATAGTAACTTTACAGCAATAGTAACAGTAGTAATAGAATATAGAATTAATATATTGTTTTAAACTTTCATGGTCAGTAACGTGTACGTACATACGTACGTACGTACGTAACGTATATAGAATTAAGTTCATAGTTATTTTAGTGTAAGCGAAATACAGTCAGATACCATTTTCTCAGAGCTATTTCTTATCTACGTACAGTTCTGTTAGCTTGGCCTAAGCTTGACACGTTACAGCTTGTTAAGATACTTACACGAATAATATATTTATGCAATCAAAATTGTTTGGAAAGCTACGTCGAGTCTTTTCGTCGTCGATTCCACAATGCCTAAAAACTAAAGTTTTCAATCAGTGCGTCCTTCCTGTCATGACATACGGAGCCGAGACCTGGACACTTTCGGTACGGTTGGTCCATAAGCTTAAAGTTGCTCAAGGTGCTATGCAAAGGGCTATGCTCGGCGTTTCTCTGAGGGATCGTATCAGGAATGAGGTGATCTGTCAGAGAACTAAGGTTATCGACATAGCCCGCCGGATCAGCAAGCTGAAGTGGCAGTGGGCTGGCCATATTGGCCATATTAGCACAGAACTGATGACCGTTGGGGCAGTTCTGGAGTGGAGACCGCGTCTCGGTAAACGTAGTATAGGACGCCCACAGGCCAGGTGGAGTGACGACCTGCATAAGATGGCTGGCTGGAGCTGAATGCGAGAAGCCCAAAATCGATCAGAGTGGTGTGCAATGGGAGAGGCCTATGTCCAACAGTGGACTGCTATAGGCTGATGATGATGATGAATCAAAATTGACATTATCCAATATGTCTGGCTATATTATAACCTTTGCTTTGTTTGCTTTCTTAAAGATTTCAAGGTAATACCGGTACGGTAAATATCTCTGCAGACTTAAAAGGAGAACAGTCATTTTTATGGAAAGCTTAAACTTAGTAAGAACACAGTACTAAAAGACTGAAATCTTGGGACCATACGAAATACTGAATTCAGATGATAAAATCACTCAAATTTACACTAACAATGCAGTTCACATGACTCAGAGTACTTAATTTCCGTAAAACATAAGTAATATACACACAAGGAAATATTGCTACTTTATACATATACTAAACAGTTTGGAGCCAATGTAAGCTGACATCAATTTACCCCTGATAAAGAGATACGACTCAATTCCAGAAGCGTACAGGTTGTGCATTGCATTATCTTTATATATATAATTCTTGTGTGAGTGTGTATGTCACTGAACTTCTCTCAAACCACTGGACCGATTTTGATGAAATTTTTTGTGTGTGTTCAAGGGGATCTGGGACTGGGACAATTGGACCCGGTAGGTGGCGCTGCGATCAAGTTCTGGAATTTTAAAGTTGGGCGGTACGAAGTTCGCTGGGTCAACTAGTACCTACATTTATGTAACTCGCCTTATTAATTACTTACCCTCAGATCTATGTAAAAGATTAAAAAACGGAAAAATTCAGTTCAAAAAAAGTCAAACTAAAACAATATTTTTTAAGTTGTGTTTAGAACTGATACATTGAAATGATGTAATGATGCATAACAGTCGTGAAGCTTAGTTGAAGGCCTTCAGACGACTTAAAAATAGAAAACGAAAAACGTTTGCAACTTGGCTAGAGGAATTGGCTAGGAGAGCTTGGAGAGAGATTAGCAGGAACCAAACCCATTATACCTATTTTAATATACATCAAAATACATAAAATTGAATGATACATATAAATATATATGATCAGAATATTCTGTAACATGTACGGAAGTATTAAATTCTCGTATGAAATTTAACAATTTGAAGTAAACATCACGGAAATTCATTAAAACTTTAACATGATATTAATTATCTCGATATTTGAACAAGTAATTACAAGTTGTATGTTATTATAACGTATAGTTATATCGACTATAATATAAAAAATATTGCTACGAACAGTTGAGGGTAACAAAAGTCAAATTTTGAAACGTAATGTTTATTTACTGTTTCTCTAAGCCGATTTTGAGTGACCCAAGTTGTAAAACATAACGTGTTTTGTAAGTATAAGGCTTTGAAATTTTATATTCCAATTAATAAAGGCTGGCAAACGAGGATCTAACTGCAATATTATATACACATGATAATATCCAAAATGATGGTAATCAAATATAAAGAATTATCTTTTCATAATCCTACTTCCTATCCTACTATCATCCAACTTCCTACTTCATATTCTAAATACAAAAGTTTGTGAGGATGCGTGGATGTGGCGTAGGTATGTTTGGCTCTCTATCACGCAAAAAGTACTGAACGGATTTAGATAAAATTTTACTATTATATCATTACTTCATTATATTAACCCTAGAAGCCCAATCATATTTTACTAGCTATTAAGCCCAAACATAGGTCAAATTGACCTACACAAATAAATATACTCTAGACATAGTTTATTACATTATACCTATTGTTTTTGAATAATGCATTTATATAATTTTATGGTTAAATCAGAAAAAGGAACATTAGAGTAATATTTATTTATTATACTATAAAAATAAAAACTTTAAAGTAACGATACATAAAATTGGTACATAATGAGAACCTTTCGGTTTTGTATATAGAATGCTATGTTATGTTTGCGTTAATCAATTAATACTTTTGTTTACTACTAAGTAGTCCACTTTTCATAATAATATTAACAGTTTTAGTATATTATTATTATTTTCACTTTATAAACACTTTTGACTCATGTCAAAATTGTGTACACGACAGATTAGTTTTCTACATTTGATGCACTGTGAGTTTGTCTTTCGTTGCTTTTCATAACAATAATATCCACAGTAGTGACGCTTCTTTGGTTCTGTTTCAACAGTAAGATCATCTGACGATGGTTGTAGCTTAACTTGAAGAATATTTGTAATAATTTCAAAGTATGAACCCTAGAAAGAAGGAGCTTTCAGCCGCCTTTGCATCCATGACGAAATCAGGACAGTGCTCCAATTTATTCATGGCTTCGCGATTTCATGACTTTTCTTTATTAGTCGGCTTGTTGCGACAGTAAATTACGTAGGCATTTACGAAAACCATATCGAGCATCCCGTAAAACACAGCCATGGGTCTTCTTTTTGCCTTCCCATTAGTTAATATGGAGGAACACATTTGGTCTAAAGTATCAACACCTCGTTTTGTCTTCTCATTTGAATTTTCACGTTGTCTACCACCTCGTCTTCTACATCACTTTTTACTTCGTCTTGAGCCACGCAATCGTCCTCTTCAGAGACAGTATCAAACTGCTCCAAGTTGTCTGTAATTTCTGAAAAAGATACTATCTCGACCACCGTCAGGTGCTTAGAGGATGCCATATTGTTTTATTACCTGAAACTAATGTTTATAGTTACAAATAAACCAAGAAACTACGTCTAAACCTATAAAATAGCACATTATAAATACGTAAAACGAATGCAAAACTTACACAAAGCCCAAACATAGGTCAAAATGACCTATAACATTGCGATAACTACAAAACAACGATACTTACCAAAGTCTTATAACCGCCTCCTATTAGCTCTTGACGGGCACTAAGTTGGTTTGATCAATCACGGCGATCGAACGAAACATACGAAAAAGATACCAAATATACGTTTCCATGTAGGTAAAATTGACCTAGATTGGGCTTCTAGGGTTAAAAATGCGAAAGTAACTCTGTCTGTCTGTGTGCGCTAAAACTACTGAGCCAAATTAAATAAAATTAGGTACACAGACAGTCTAAGGTCTGAGAAAGGACATGGACTTTTTACCCCGACAGCCGACATATTTTTTTATTTTTTTATAACCGGTACATTTAATTGTACAACCGCGAGTATACGTTAGTAGAATTATATTTGTTTTGTATAATATCTAATGGCCATGGTTATGTCGTTGCTTATTTTATCTAGTTATTTTTATTTCAAAATAAAACAGGCATGTTTAATGAACTTAGTATAGCTAGTTAACACAATTCATAATAATAGAATAAATTTATGTTATTCCTGTATATATGTTACAGTTCACTTTCGGGCCTAACCCTCACCACAATTGTCTTATTTAAATAACTTTTGCTCTCAATAGTCGGGATATTCCTCTATTTTTCCATCACTTCTATTTAAAAACATAACAAAAAGCGACACTCATTTCTCAAACCGTCATTTACAAAACATTCATTTCAAACTCACCCGCTTTACTCTTATTACTCATACCATAACCCCGATAATTTACGATCCGTTTACAGTCAGAATTAAAAAGCATAGAACGGTACAATAAGTTACGTTTGTTGTTAGAAGGCCGGTGTAATCACACGAATCGTTTATCATCAGCCTTCCTGGGACTCTAAATCATGTTTAAATCTGAAGGAGAAATTATAAAAGAGGTTTATTGCGACATTCGAAAGAATTTCTTAAATTTTGAAGAAGTAATAGCTAATCCTGCATCGCGATATGAAAGTTTTCGTAATGATTGTTGAATTTATTCGGTCAAATTCACACTGATCACTTAGATACACTACTTCCTATCTACAACATTTATTTGATATTCTTACCAGAAATGACCAGATTTTTGTAGCTCACTAGTACCTGAAACAAACATAAATACAAATTAATTATAGTTTTTAGCTTTCAAAGTTCGTCCGATTTCTTTAAGCTATAATAATTATATTAAAATTTATCATATAAAGAGCCAGGCTCATAAAAGAGTACTCTTCAAGCAAAAACCTAACGTAAACAAGATACCAATTATAAATAAATAAATATTTTGAACACAAAATATTTGTGTATGTGACACAACATCATCTAGTCCCAAACTATGAAGATGGTGTACTATAGGTACTAGACAACTGATGTAAATATTAAAATATTTTTTTTTAAATGCATAACATACCATGCGATACCTACTCCTAACGCAGGCACCACACTTCGTTATGCGCTATTTGTTATGTGTCTGCGCCGTATTCGCCCAAATATTAGTTAGCGCGCAAACAACAAACATGCCATCCACACTTCGAACTGTTATGTCAAATAAGCATCAAATAAGGCAAATATGTGTGTTGTAGAGATGTGTCATTGTTATTTTTATGGTGAACGAAACGAATATACTCTCCACACTTCGCAGTTTGCGCGCGAATAACCTGCATAACGAATAGCGCATAGCGAAGTGTGGTGCCTGCTTAAGAATACTGAATGCGAAAGTTCGTGAGGATAGATGTTCATTACTCTTCCCACACAAAAGCGTATTTCTTTTTAATGAACTGCAAATATCAATTACAGTCTAGAATACGTGATCATGTCCTTTTCTTCTATTTTAATCCCTGTCCCCCTAGCCTAGTTGCAAACGTTTTCGTTTTCTATTTGGGGTCGGCTACTAGTTCAACCGGTTTTACCTGAATTTCCGTTTTTCCACGGAGCGACAGGCATCGGACCTCCGCAACCCTAAGGGAGAATTGAAATTCGAAGATTAAACTAGTTGTCAGTATATTTGAGGGCACAGACTTCCCAATAACGATTGCCATAGATGTTCATGACATCCGGGACCAACGGCTTTACGTGCTCTCCGAGGTACGGGCGTGAATCTCTACCAAACTTCCAAACTCCGGGCTGCTTTTAGGAATTGCGTAAGAAAAACCCAAAAACACTTTTTGACCCGACCCGGGATTTGAACCCGAGACCTCTTGATTAGCAGTCGCATACGCTAACCACTAGACCAACGAGGTATTTATATTTTGTTATGATAACGTGGCTGAGTTACATTAGCCAATGAAACAAGAGAATAGAATAGAAAACGTAATACGTTTGCAACTTGGCTGGCCTTTACAGAGCGGCGTGAAAAAGCGTCTCACTACTAATTGGTTATAGAAACCTAAAAAACTAATAGGTTTAAATTCCTTTAATTCGTAGCACCATAATATGGTTCTGCGAATAAATTATTAATTCCACACTATACATATTGTATACCATACAAAATAATTAATATGTGTGTTTAAACACAATTTAATGCATGTATATATTAATGAACTGTTTATTAATTCTGCGAGTAATTAATGCAGAAATGTATTTATTAATTTCTTGATTAACTTTTCTGTATCAAACGTTAATATTATCCAAAATATATACTGTCGACTGATTTATTGAGTTATTGTTAATTTTATCAACAGAGCTCATTTCTACCCGGTTATTTTTGTTTCTTTATAACAGCAGGTAATGCTGCTGGGCAAAGCTTGTTTAAACAAAGTAACGTATGTTGCGCCATATATCATTAAATTCATAGCTAGCCCGTAAAAGTCCCGTCAATAATTGTCCAGATGTTCCAAAGATTACTTTCAACAGACAGACCGACAATCAGACAGATAGAGAGACATAATTATATTAAAAGAAAATGTAAATACCGTAAATACTTTCATAAGCATTTTTTTTTTATTAATGCTGCCAAAATGACTCTGCTCAGCCTGATGGAAAGCTCAAGCAGAATCCACGAGTGGTGGCCACCGTCCTCATTACCAATGTGGACAATGCAACACGGTGACCCACACTATGGCGGCCTAGTCAGATGCTTCTTCACGCCCCGCTTGAAGGACCCGGGATCATAGTAGGAAGGAAACATATGAGCTGGTAGGGAGTTCCAGTTTTTGATTGCTCGGCACAGGAAGGAAGATTTATTAAAAAGCTTTCAAGTTGCAAATACAAACAAACACTTACATTTTATTTATGTGTCATCAACAACCCATAACGTCCCACTGCTGGGCTCAGGTCTCCTCTCAAGGGAGGGTTAAGGCCATACGTCCCCACGCTGACCGAGTGCGGGTTGGGGACTGGCAAGACTTCCGAGGCCTCCAACTAAGCTTTACGACTGCTATCTTATGATAACAACCGGGACGGACTGCTTAAAGTGACCTCCGAATCACGAAAACACTCATAACATATTATGCCACAAACGGTTACCCATCTAGGTCTGACCGCGATGTTGTTGCTTACCCTCTGTGATTGTTACTATTCACCTAATTGTTACTATCAACCTATGAGCGCTTCGTATATGTATAGATATCAGTTGGATACTTTGGACTTCATCACGGTATGCTTTCTACGAAAGCTAAACAAGAACCTTGACTAGCTTTATCCCGCAGCTGTGCTCGCATGTAAGTTGGTTTTGCAATACAGAGCCTATTATGTATTACTATTATATATGACTGCCTTGTTGGTCTAGTAGTTAGCGTATGCGGCTGCTGATCAAGAGGTCTCGGGCTCGATTCCCGAGTCAGACTAAATATTTGTGTGATTCACAAATATTTATTTAGGAGTCTGGCTGTTTTCTATGTATAATACGTATGTATTTACAAAAAAAAAGTATGTTTATGTATTTATATCAGTTGTTTAGTTCCCATAATACAAGCTCTGCTTAGTTTGGGACTAGATGATGTTGCGTGTAAGATGTCCAAAATTTTTATTTATTTTATTTATTTATTTCCTTTCTCAAGTGTCTCCATGTTAAAGTTCATTGTTATCGGTGCAGCAGCTTAGCGTTAAAGCGTTACAAACAGACAATGTTACTTTCTTTAAAATATTAATATTTAAGTATGGATACTTCTTAGAAGTAAAATCGTGTATGTCACACATTAGACGAGTGAACTGAATATTTGAACAACTTGCTCCATTGATTAGAATCCAACCAATAAGCGTCGTTATGTCAACATGACAACTTTGAAATGTCAATTGACAACCCCAGTAATTGGAGTGAGGTTACTTTGACCAACAAGCCGCCACATTACATTGACAAATATGTTGCTACCATTTTAGGGTTTGTGTTTGTAAATGTAAAGAAAAAATGTCAAGAATTTAAGTGGTGTTTAGAAGTTTATTTTAAGTAATGTTTGGATCAATTTTAGCTATTTACAAATGTCTGTCTGAGTATATGGTAGCTGTGCAGGTTAACATATAGAAATGTATTTTTTCTATGTTTAATATCTATGTATTTACAAAAAAAAAAAGTTGTTCATGTACATAAATCAGTTGTCTAGTACCCATAATACAAGCTCTGCTTAGTTTGGGACTGGATGGCGTTGTGTGTAAGATGTCCGAAACATATTTATTTACGAACTCTAATAAGATCAATTTATAAATGGGTAAGCGTTTTTAAACACATTGAGCTCAAAACATAAATACATGAACTTTGGAGTTGTTGCAATAAAAAATCTCATTTATTTCAAAAAATTTCTAAAAAAAAATAAGAGTAGGTATATAAGCTTTCGCCCGCGATGATTTTTGCGGTAAAAAGTAGCCTATTTCTTAGGCTCTACACTATCTGTATACTAAATATTATGTAAAACGGTTCAGTAATTCAGCTGCCCAGTAAGAAACCAGTTCCGACTGACCTTTATAACCAAATCAATTATTTTTATTAATAAATAATATTTTAAGAAATATCTAAAATCAATGTTCCCTTCTTTTAAAAACTCATCTACTTAGATAACTTATCACTCATGTTACAAAATTGAGATAAAAAACCAACAAAGATTTAAGAACTTGCTACCTTTTCTATAAAACTTGATAAAATTCAAACCAAATACGGCAATCGAATTCAATGAACTCAAACGACACAGATAGAGCCTACATAGAACTGAATTTAGATAAAACCAGTTCAATTCAATTGCCAATAGAATAGGGCTATTCGACAGGCTGTTCCATGCCCTGCCTATCATTTACACTATATCGTAGTGATACGCCACTATAAACAGGCCGTCAACACCTGATTACCGGCTGGCCAAGTTGTGGGGGTCTTGGTGGGTTGGCTGGTCAAATACTGGGGTTTAATTTACAAGAGGAGGATACAAGTAAATAAAATTAAAGTGTCTGTTTGTAATATCAAATTAACAGCTTTTTAGGGTTCCGTAGCCAAATGTCAAAAAACGAAACGCTTTTAGATTCGTCATGTCTGTCTGTCTGTCCGTTCGTATGTCACAGCCACTTTTTTTCGATACTATAAGAACTGTAAGTAGATGTAATCTGTGAACCGCATTAATATTTTCACACAAAAATTGAAAAAAAAAACAATACATTTTGGGGTTTCCCCATACTTAGAACTGAAACTCATATTTTTTTTCCATCATACCCTTACATCTATGGATAGGTCTTCAAAAATGAAATTGAGGTTTCTAGTATCATTTATTTCTAAACTGAATAGTTTGCACGTGAGGCACTTCTAAAGTGGTAAAATGTGTGTGTGTGTCACTGTAACTTCTAAAAGAATTATAAACTAAAAACAATATATGATGTACAAGAGAAGGAAAACTTGAAACAAACCTTTACCAACCCGTCTGGTGTAGTACCCAGCGTGGTATAGTAGGCCAAAACCTCCATTCAAAGGAGAGGCCTATATCCAGCAGTGGACTGTTAAAGGCTGTTGATGATGATGATGATGATGTACATTACTATTCAAACTTCCACCGAAAATTGGTTTGAACAAGATCCAGTTAATAGGTTTTTTTAATACGTCATAAATCGTAAACCGCAATTTACCTTTAAATTTTTAATCAATGCGCTATTAATAAAACATCGATCGAAGTTACAACGAACTACAAGAACTTTTATAAGATGTTGCTTGCTACTACGGAACCTTTCATGGGCGAGTCCGACTCGCACTTAACCGCTTTTTACTTCGAAATGCATCCAACGTGACAGTCTCCTGGCACCAAAGATAACTGTGATACTATAATTCTTACTAATATTATAAATATGAAAGTAACTCTGTCTGACTGTCTGTTGCGCTTTCACGCCAAAACAGCTGAACCGATTTAGATGAAATTTGGTACACAGATACTCTAGAGCCTGAGAAAGGACATAGGCTACTTTTACCGGGATAATCGACATAAGATGAACTGTGCTCAAAACCTTTTTTTATAACCTTACTGAAATGACTCTACTCTGCCTGATGGAAAGCATGAGTAGAATCCAAGAGTAGGGGTGCTGCATTGCCTACCCTCATTGTGAGGGTAGGCAATGCAGCATGGTGACCCATACCATGGCTGCCTGGATAGTTGTGTCTGCATCATTCTTCCGGCCTAGGTGAGGGTGTTGCAGAATGATTGAGCCTCCGGTCTCACACTCACCAACGAAATACGACAGCAAGATGCTGTCATTATTAGGTTCATCTTCTGTGTGAGGATAGTACTGCTCCCATTCGTGCTGAAATCAATGTGGCCCTGCTACCTACAAGAGTGGCTAATAAAAAATAAAGAATTCTGAAGAAACATTGCAAAAAACTTTCATAGATCGTATCGCAAATTCGAATCCCACTTCATCGCATTACTCGCACCGCATCCTAATTTGATAGCTTTTACTGGATTGAACGTTATTACTGTGATTCGGCCGCACCTCTCGCGAACGATATTAATGCGCTTAATGGTCGTTTAGGGTACAAGTGAGGGAAGGTATGGAGGAGTGAGAATTTCAACTTGTTCATGCAAATGTATAAATGCGAATGCAAACTAGAGTTTTGCTCCTTTTTTGGGTCGTGACTTCGTTCTTGATATATTTAACTTAAATACGAGGCAATGTACTTTGAGAACTTTTTATCTTCTTAGCCATGATTACTTGGGATTGGCTACTAGTTCAACTGGTTAACATGAACATTCCGTTTTTGCACGGAGTGACTTATATTATTACATACTTATATAGATTTTTTTAATTAAGTTATAGTACAAGGAAAATAATTATTCAGAGAAAATAGGGATAATTTATTTATTTAAGTCCGAAATATTTTATTATAGATCACCTTCACCGTGCAGAAAGACCGCAGAATGGTAATAGACATAATTGGCACTAAAAGTTCAATCAACAACCCGTAATGACCCACTACTGGGTTCGGGTCTCCTGTCAAGAGAGGGTTAAGGCCATATGTCCCTACGCTGGCCAAGTGCGGGTTGGGGACTGGCAAGACACGTTGTGTGTGTGTGATTTTTTTAAGCCACCCGACAGCCTCCAGCAAAATTTCTCAGCTGCTATCTTATGATAACAACCGGGACCGACTGCTAACGTGACCTCCGAATCACAGAGACGCTCACTCATAACATATCATGCCACAAACCTTTACCCACCTAGGTACTGACCCCGTCTTCGTTGCTTACCCTCGGTAATTATTTCCAATCACCTAAAGCCAGTTGGTTGTGAACTTCTAAAAGTAATAGTTACCAAAGTCCATGTCCATATATTCTTAAGAATATAAACCATGTATGTACTGTTTTATCTTATCTTTAGTAAAGATAAATATCCGAACATCATTAGACTAATTAACTATCCCGATATATTGAAACTAAATATCCTAATTATCTACATTTCTATCACAATTTTCATGCTCATTATCAAGTAAATCAGATTCGTATCTGTGATAATTGGTACAGAAACGACCGTGACTATCTTGATAAGTCCACCCACGCACCGTGTTGGTAATAGTAATGTGTTGTTAATTGAATGTGATAGGATATTATTCCCTAATAACTATAATATATTAGGAAATCCATGCTTAATGTTATAAATTCGAAAGTTACTCTGTCTATAGCGCTTTCACCGCTAAACCACTGCGTCTATTTTAATGAAACTTAGCATAGAAATATTTAAAATGCTTGAAGAAGGACATTGGCTACTCTTTACCGCGATTAACGACATACGGGCGGGCGAAAACGCGGGCATAAGCTAATTAAGAATGTAATATTTATTCAGATAGTGTTGATTATAAAACATTAAATAAATTAATATTTGGGACAACTTACACAGAATATCATCTAGTCCGAAACTAAGCAGAGCTTGTATTATGGGTACTAAACAACTGATATAAATACACAAACATACTTTTTTTTGTAAATACATACATATTATACATAAAAAAAACACCCAGACTCCGAAACAAATATTTGTGAATCACACAAATATTTGGGAATCGGGAATCGAATCCGAGACTTCTTGATCAGCAGCCGCATACGCTAACTACTAGACCAACAATGCAGTCAAATAAATCCCGACAATTATCGGTCTAAATATACCAAAATTAAATAAAGTACTACTATCATCAACAGCCTACTATCACAAACACCCAATAACAGCAATTTATTGTATATCAAAGTGATATATATAATGTATGATTTGAACCCACAATACTTGTGCAGTAGAAAGCTGCGAAGCGACCTCTTAAACTACTAGGCCAACCATCATGTTCCGAGCCTTTATTCACAAGTTTATTTGGGTCGGATACTAGTTCAACCGGTTTTACCTGAATTTCAGTTTTTCCACGGAGCGACTGGCATCGGACCTCCGCAACCCTAAGGGAGAACTGAAATTCGAAGGTTGAACTAGTTGTCAGTATATTTGAGGGCACAGACTTCCCAATAACGATTGCCATAGATTTTCATGACAACCGGGACCGACGGCTTTACGTGATCTCCGAGGCACGGGTGTGAATCACCGCCAAACTTCCAAACACCGGGCTGCTATTAGGAATTTCCTAAGAAAAACCCACAAACACTTTTTGGCCCGACCCGGGATTTGAACCCGAGACCTCTTGATTAGCAGTCGCATACGCTAACCACTAGACCAAAAAAGCAGTTTATGACGTTAAAGTCTTATACCAACTATGTTTAAACCGTTTTCTTATTAGGAGCACCTTAATATTGTAAAGGACGTCTAACCACTTATGAGACCCTCTAGCACTTAGGAGAAAAAAACACTGGGGTTACACCTTTTATAAGTGGCTCCTTAAATTAAGGAGATGTAAGTAAAAATGGTCATCAGTCTATCAGCTCTTTACTATTTATAAAAACAAACATATTTATTTCAATCAACGTTCTCAATTTCGCAGCGTACCTGGACCTATACATTACATCCCAATGTGTTTTTCTCCCAATTCTATTGTTACCTAACATTACTACTCAGCCACATAAGAGCTAAAAGAGATTTACAACAAAACCGGTATAACACGATGGGATTAACTCGGTCTAGACTGAAATAACGGCTGAAATATATCCTTGCTACAAAGAGAACATTACAATAAACCTAGGCAGTGCCCAAAATGTATAACTGTAATCCTACTAATATTATAAACGCGAAAGTTTGTGAGTATGTATGTGTGTATGTATGTTTGTTGCTCTTTCACGCAAAAACTACTGAACGGATTTGGATGAAACTTACACTAATATAGCTTATATATCAGAATCTATTTTTTACTGCAACAATCGAGGAGAAAAACGGGCGAAAGCTAGGTGATTTTAAAATATATTAAACCGTAGATGTCAAAATGTGTCACTATTTATCTCCTGTCGATACTTCACAGATTCGACCACTTCGACCCCTTATAGAGCTTGGCGCTGATGCGACCGGAGATGGCTTATATAGCCGTTTAGCCGTCGAGGTCGCCTAAACAATGTTCCTCAAATTCGCGGCTTCAGTTCTTCACAGTCTCGGACCATTCCGGTCGCTGTGCTGCCAGCGAGAGCCAGACTGAATAGAGTCACTTTGGAAGGCTCTAAAAAAACGACGTTTACTCTTAATTCTGAAAGTGACGGAAGTCAAACTGCGGCATTGCACTCTCTTAACTCTTAAACTATTTGGAGCTTCCATGAACGACGTCGACCCATATCAATCTTTATTTCACTCTCTGCACTCACAATAATGATAGTGACCCCTTGGTATTGTGCTTTCCATTAAGCAGATTGGAATCACTTTGGTATGCACAAATATATAAAAATAAAAATCTGATCAGTTTGTATGTTTATGCAATTGAAGGCGCTAATACCAGAAACTACTTTAAAAGATACCAAATAAAAGTTTGGCACATTAAAACCTGCACAGGTCACTTACGTCATAAAAGAATCAGCCAGCATCGTGTCAGGCCACGCACAGGAAAGGGTTCCTCAGTCACCCATAATGGTACGTGGATTTAAAATCGCATCCAATAGATAATTTTTATGTTTACGTATTAATGCGTTAATTTTGTATGACGTTTTCCAAGTAAGCGCATTATCAAGTTAAGCCTCTATAAACATTGAACTAACAAAGTCATCTAATCTTTTCCTTCAAAGTTAATTATATGGACCACCATAACGAATTTTTTCAGATTTTTGAGCCAGTCGTTTATCTTTTAGAGCTGTAAGGGTTCCGAGTCATAATCTTCGGAACCCTAAAAAGAAGGTACATTTATTAACGTTTATAGGTTAGAATCTAATTCAGCTAGCAAGCAACCCCATCTTATAAAATATGCTATTTCTGTATGTATAATTATATGCATTGACATTTTGTTATATGTGACACATTTCAACATTATTTTCAAAATAAAGACGTCACTCTTTCACTCAAGGTTGATTTTCCTTTGAAAGACTTTTAGAAATAAGTTGTTGTTCTGCAGGAACAAAGGCTTTCACGTATGATCGATCACGTATGAATAGCCTTTTGGCTATATTACTTTCTTTTACTTAGAAGATACCTAAAGGCTTATAATTTTCGTAAATGCAAAGCTGAGTGAAGGAATACTGACAAACATGGGTATCAAAAACATCCCTACTAATATTATAAATGCGAAAGTAACTCTGTCTGTCTGTCTATCTGTCTGTTACGTTTTAACGCCTAAACTGCTAAACTGAGTCTAGAGTCTGAGGAAGAACAGTCTTTCACTGCTGCATATGGACGTATGAACAGTACTTACATAAACAAAAAAGTTTTTTTTTTGTCTGTTTTTCTGTATGTCGGTCTGTGTTTTTGTTCTGGCTAATCTCTGGAATAGCTAGACGATTTTGAAGGGGCTTTCACTGGCAGAATTTCAGACTACCTTTGCTCCACGGAGTTACTCGCGATTTACAACAACAATAGGTAATACCGCGGGTCTCAGCTAATGTATCATATAATATGATACATTATCATTATTATGGCTGCCTTATTAGTCTAGTGGTTAGCGTATGCCGTTGCTGATCAAGAGGTCTCGGGTTCGATTCCGGGTCGGAATAAATATTTGTGTGATCCATAAATATTCATTTCGGAGTTTGAGTGTTTTCTATGAATGTATTTACAAAAAAAAAGTATGTTTATGTATTTATATCAGTTGTTTAGTACCCATAATACAAGTTCTACTTAGTTTGGGACTAGATGACGTTGTGTGTAAGAAGTCCGAAAATATTTATATACAATATATATATATTTATATGTATAAAACCTATAAAATTCCAAAATAAACTAAATTTATTTTTATCGTTTTACATTCAACATCAAATAATAATAAATACAAACTCTACTAAAATATTTAAGTATTGGCGTAAATAAGGTATGGATGTGTCCTCGCTAAAAGCATTTGGACATATTTCTCTAACTAAAACTCGTGTTTATTTTGAACGTTTTTTCGTACAAATAAAAACACATGTGTAACATCTAATATTAGTTAAATTTTTAGCTTATGTAAATTGGAACGTTGGGTCTATAACTAGGTATAAGAGTCACCCGTAAAGCAGGCACCACACTTCGCTATGCGCTATTCGTTATGCGGGTTATTCGCGCGCTTACGGCGAAGTGTGGAGAGTATATTCGTTTCGTTCACCATAAAAATGACAATGACACATCTCTACAACACACATATTTGCCTTATTTGATGCTTATTTAGCATACCAGTTCGAAGTGTGGATGGCATGTTTGTTGTTTGCGCGCATAACTAATATTTGGGCGAATACGGCGTAGACACATAACGAATAGCGCATAACGAAGTGTGGTGCCTGCATAATAAGCTTACATATTTCAACATTTAAGTACTGTATAACTTCTCTGCAGACTGTAAAAGTATGCTTTATAAAAAACCAGGGTAGTGTTTGTGATTATAGATCCTGAAATGACGGGTTATATTCTCGGATCAGGCCAAAGTAAGTTGATGAGTACGAGACCAGAGTTCCATTGATGCTGAATAATATAGTGTGGGTGATCAAACTGTTCTGTCTGCATTCGTATCCATACTCATCCTTCCTATCAGGAAAAAAAAAACTTTAAAAAGCTTAAAAATTTGGTATACATGTCCGTGTGGTGACAGATTAGGAACATAGAGTTTCAGCAACCCTATTCATCCAGTGGGTGTCGTAAAAAGCGACTAAGGAACTACTACGCAAGACACCATGACTGCGAAGAGAAGGAAAACTTGAAACAAACCCCATACCCACCTATTTAGCCAGCATGGTATAGTAGGCCAAATCTCATTTCTAGGGAGATGCATATGTCCAGCAGTGGACTGTCAAAGGTTTATACATAAAAAATAAAAGCTAAGTTATACACAGTGTAACGCTAATTTCTATAAATATTTTAACTTTAACTCTTGGCCTGGATAGAAGATCCTCCCTTTGTGTTGGAGGTCCACAACATCCGTTCCTCCATAAGCTTAACAACGAATCGTATACATTTCTAAAGATATAATCGCTCTTCGTAACGCTAGTTAACATATCTCCAGATCTATAATACTGTGTATAGTGAATGGTTTTATGGCCGCCAAGCAATAAAATAATTTATAACTCATTGTGGGTGTTCCAAAAACACTTGGATTATAGTATATCTTCATTACTTATAACTTATGCATGTGTATGTTTGCTTTCATGGTAGTAGAATATTTATTCATCAGTAAATGCGAGATACCCAAAGCCCAATTTCAACCAAACTATGGCTGCTGTGTTGCTGGTGAGTGGCTTCTCCAACATTGGAAACTGAGACAAAATGTAAGATTAAATATTAAAATAATGCAAAAGTACAAGGAGTAACTTGTGCTTCAATTTTATCCTAGCTTTTCCTCGCGGTGTTACCCGCTATTGTTGATGTTAACATACAATAACTACTGAAGTTATAAATAAATTTACTAGCGTGATGTTTTAGTAAGCATAATAAATGTAAGTAAATCCACCGGCTAAAACCTAGTAACCTAAAATAAGAAAGAAATCTTCTACTCCGTGTTATTATCTCAAATGATTACAAATTAACCGCTAAAAAGATAAGTAGCTAAGTTAATAAACCAAGTAGTTTGAGACCTAAGATTTCGGCGTTTATGTTTTGGATTTATTAAAATACAGAATACAGCTATCGGTGTTTCAGTAAAGATAACAATCATTTAATTATAAATTGAGATAGAGATTTCTATTTTTACCCTTATCTAAAGTTACCCTAAACCCTTTTTAATTTCTAAAACAATTACAAATAATCTAATTCGCCAAGAATACGGTCCATGATCATGTAATTACTACTCCTTACAAAATAACTATTAACCTTAAATAACTGAATTAACTAAACATTTGATAGACAAAACAGTAACAAACATTCTAATTTCTCGCAAGCCTTCACAAGCATACCTATTTACTTTAACCCAAAATGAAAATTACACCTTACATACAGAAACAAAGAAAAATAACACAAAGCTACGTTTTAATTAAAACGTCGTTCAGGGCCTTTGAATATATTAAAAGCCTTTTAGAAATGTACTTCACTGAATCCTAAGGTTCTGAATAATTTTTGGCGCAATACACGTGAAATTTCACTATATTTTATAACACATAGAGTTTAATTTGATTTGGAAGTTCTTCTATATTTATGACATGGTGTTAATATAAAAGAAGCTTAATGAAACCAAATTAACTGCATCAAAAGCTTCTCAGATGCTGATATTGACGTAAAATCCGTTGATTCACTTTTCCAAGTTAGGTCAAATCTTCAAAGTTAGGTCAAATCTTCAAAGTTAGGTCAAATCTTCAAAGTTAGGTCAAATCTTCAAAGTTAGGTCAAATCTTCCAAGTTAGATCAAATCTTCCAAGTTAGGTCAAATCTTCCAAGTTAGGTCAAACCTTCCAAGTTAGGTTAAATCTTCCAAGTTAAGTCAAATCTTCCAAGTCAGGTCTTAAACTAGTCTATGTCCTTTCTCAGGCTTCAGACTATCTGGGTACAAAATTTCAGTTAAATCGGTGCTGTGGTATTTGAGTTTATCGCAAAAAGACAGACAGACTGACGCGGTGGAAGATTTTATTTGATATTTATCCAGTAAAATACAACCACTACCATAGATTACATTATTCCAAAATTTAAAACAATATGCACGTTTGACTAAAATATGAAATACTATCTTTCGCCCGCGGCTCCGCTCGCGTGTATGTCGGTTATCGCGGTAAAAAGTACCCTTTGTCCTTTTCCAAGTTCAGTTTTATCTTCATACCAAATTTCATCAAAATCGGTTCAGTGGTTTAGGCGTGAAAGCGTAACAGACAGACAGACAGAGTTACTTTCACATTTATAATATTAGTAGGGAAGTAGGGATGATTTAGCTGACTGGAAATATCCAGGCAGTTAGGTCAAGTTTTTTTCTATAAATATTTTTCATAAATATATGCCGAAGTGACACTACTACACCTAAAGGAAAGCATTAACAGAATCCACAAGGTCACGCACTAAATCGGCCTATTGATGCATGTAGATACAGCTGTGCGAATAAAAAGCTAGAGTGGGCAAAGTCAGTTTTCATCATACACTTATCGCAGACCACTGGTGGCCATGGGCTTTTCTAGCCAGGTTTATTACTGGTGTTATTACGCTAATACTATTAGGATGTTTACTCCTTCTTTCTCTTACTATCTCTAGCAATGTCAGTTTAGTGCGACTATTAAAATCCCATCCACATAATTCAAGCCGGAAATTCACACCAAAAACTTGCTACACATTCAAATCTAAACAAATTTTAATCGATCTTCAAATAAAGAGCCGATTACTAATCGATTATTCGTATTTCCGTTACGTTTAATACTGATTATTAAGTTTAGCATCAAATCGATTTGGTTAATTACGGCGGCCTACATCGAGAAGCAGCCAATTATACAGATTAACACACTAATAATCGTTATCGGATGGTTGATTAGCTCTTATCGTGTTAACTATCTTAAAGGAAATGAAAAACTGCTTTATACCTTACGATTCGTCGAAATGGTAGCATCGACATATCGGTATCTGCTATAAAAGTATGTAGAACAATTGTTTTGCGCAAGACGGCTGACAGGAGATGGATGCAAAAAACCGAGGCTCGAAATAAGTGAAGTGCGATTGGAGCATACTATGCCCAGCAGTGGACTGCGATAGACTGATGATGTTTTGAAGATTTAGAACTATACGTACTGAAATACCTTCAAGCATTAAAATGTCAATTCCCGGCGGTGCGATACAAAATAATACAAATTCCAACGAATAAAATGTTCGTTCTAGTCACCTCTAGTCCTAGGAATAGTTTATTAAATTCTTTGCGATTCTTTTGTATAATTTGAAAATGATAATTATGAACTTCTTAATTTTAATTAATCTCCTCATTCGGACTACAAAATTGTCAATATTGCAGAATCTTACTCATTCATAGTACAATTAGCATTTAATTTTGTTAGTTAAATAATATCTAGGACTATATCATTCTTGATTGTTTTAAAATATATGTAAACGTTTAATATATTTTCTTAAATTAAAAAGCTGTAAAAAAGACAATAATGAGAGCAGAATCCAGAAGTAGTGGCTCCATTCATTGTGAATATGGATAATGCAACGTAATGACCCACAATATGGCGGTCTAGAAAGATAGTTTCTTACGCTCTGCTTAAAAGTGATAATAAGTTCCAGGTTTTAACTGATCCTCTTAGGAAGAAAGAGCTGAATCATTTAGTTCTGGAGTGCACGTTGACTACTTTGAAACAGTGGCTTCCAAGGCCAGCACGTACTGTGGTGTAGAGGAGGTCGTGTTGGGACCAGTTGGAAAAGCTCGCCAAACACTCCATGATAAAGGCGAAAAAGGATATCGTAGTCGTGTCGTGATCTTGTCGTTCAGTATGATTCAGATTCATTTTGTAAGTAAATTTCATAGTTCATAATTGGCGAGTGATAAACAGTATTTCCGATACATTTGAAGTAGATAAATTTTAAATATTAAATTGATTCAATATTTGCGAGTTAGTTTAAATTTGTAAACTGGTTTTCGTATTTACCAGTAAATAAATACTTTTTTTAGCGTCTAAATATAGGTAAATAAAACATAAGCGGATTATTAGGAGATCAGGTTCTAATTAGAAATTAGATCCAAATCTAAATATTTTTATGAAGATTATTAATTCATGTTCCAGTATTAATTTTAGATAAGTCCAAATATAGTCTTTACACACTACTACGAGTATATGATAAACAAAACTTATAATATATAATATGTGTGTAGCTGATCCCCGTGGTGTTAACATCGAAAGTGGGTAACGCCACGGGGCGAAATTATTCTAAAAATTACATTAAGTTAAGTATTATAACATCAACTATTTACCTGTGAAAGGTTGATTATAATTCTGCTCGAGTTCTGCAGGAGTAAGCCGAAACAGAGGGACAAAATATTTTTAAAATTGGTTTTTCATGTAAGTAATATCCTATACTTTAATTTTTTCGTTCGATTCGAGGTCGGAGCAAATGTTTGTGTGATCCGCAAATATTAGTTTCGGAGTTTTGGTTTTTTCTATGTATAATATATATGTATTTACAAAAAAAGCATGTTAACATTTGTATCAGTTAATCAGTTGTCTAATACCCATAACACAAGCTCTGCTTACTTTGGGGACTAGATGGCGTAGTGTGTAAACTGAACGAAATATTTATTTATTATTTATTTATATGTGAAAAGCTGAAATTAAGAACAGGTATTCCAATTTAATTTAATTAAATAAATTTAGAATAACAAGAAACATATCTATAAGCAGACTTACTCTTGTAAATAAATAGATAGACGCAAATCATCTTCCTAGCCTTATTCTCAATATTATTTGGGGTCGGCTACTAGTTCAACCGGTATTACCTGAATATCATTTTATCCACTAAGCGACTGGCAGCGGACCTCTGCAACCCTAAGGGAGAACTGAAATTCAAGAGTTGAACTAGTTGTCAGTAAATTTGAGGGCACTGACCTCCCAATAACGATTGCCAGAGATGTTCAGACAACCGGGACCTACGGCTTTACGTGCTTTCCGAGGCACGAGCGTGAATCACCGCTAAACTTCCAAACTCCAGACTTCTGTTAGGAATTTCCTAAGAAAAACCCAAAAACACTTTTATGGCGGATTTCAACCCGTAACTTCTTTATTAGCAGTCGCATACGTTATCCACTTTTTTTTTTTTTTTTTTTTTTCGTGTGGAAATCCCCGCGGACCGTCACCCCGTCGGGGGTTACGGCGGGGTGGTGTGTCGGACTCGAACCGACTAAAACCACACGGTGTGACCCTCTCTGCGCCTTTGTATTGGAAGGAGTCCAGGGAGGGGATTTCCTTCTGGACTCCAACCGGCGCCTGCCCGCACTGTTGCGGGCACCATCTCAAAATTAACTCTCAATTAGGCAACGTCCGGTCACACGCGGACGTCGCCCCCTCGCGGTTGGCCTCTACTGCGGACGGACGGGAAACCCGTCCTGCCCATCCGCGGCCACTCTCAGGGCGGCATGAGACGCAGGTATGCGCGCCTCCGCCGCCCGGGGCGCCGGCGGCGGATCGGGTCCGATTGGATGGAATCCTCACGGGCCTTCTCCGCCACCTCCTTCTGCAAGATTACGTCCTCGCAGAAGGTTGCGACCGCGGTAAAACAACTGTCGCTGCCGGCCATCGATCTTATGACGGCCAGCAGCGAGAGATCCCCTCCGATGACTGCAGTGAGGACCCGGCGCTGCGCCGCCCAAGCGGGGCAGACCGCCAGCGTGTGCTGGGCCGTGTCTTCACTGCAGTCGCAGTGGTGGCAGGCGGGACTCGGTTCCCTCCTAGCGACCGAGTGCAGGTACTTTCCGAAGCAACCGTGCCCGGAAAGCACCTGCGTCAGCCGGAAGGAAAGGGTCCCGTGCTGCCGCCCTGCCCACTCCTCGAGGACCGGCTGAAGAGCCTCCACGGCGGCGAAGCCAGCGCGTGGGGTCTCCAGCCGGAGCGACCATCTCAGCATGGTGGCTCGGCGAGCGGCTTCGCGCCACTCGCGCACGTCCTCGGGCGGAGGGCGAAATCCGCTCTCCGCCCGGAAGTCAGCCACTCGCCGATAAACTTCAGCGAGCACTTCCGCCTCCAAATCCCACGGGGGTGTTCCGGCCAAGGCACACGCCGCCTCTGTGGACACCGTGCGGTATCCACGTATGGCTCTGACCGCCAGTATCCGCTGGGGGCGCCAGAGGCGCGCCCTGTTCTGGGCGGACAGAGCCGCCGCCCACACCGGTGCACCGTAGAGTGCCATGGACCGGACAACCCCCGTGTACAGCCGCCTAGTGGGGACACTGGCCCCGCCCAAATTGGGCAGAAGTCGCCCTAGGGCGGAGGCAGTGCCCACCAACTTAGGGCCAAGCTGTCGGAAGTGCTCGTCGAAGAGCCACCTACCGTCGAGGACCAGACCCAGGTACCTCATCTGGGCCCGGACCGGTACGAGGACCGAGTTGACCTCGATCGAGGCGCCGGCGGGCGGACCGCGACGGGGCCCATGAAATAATAGGGCCTCCGTCTTGTCCAGGGCCACCCGCAGACCCAGCGCCTCGATGCGCCCGACCACCCGGGAGACTCCCGTGGTGGCCAGGCGCGCCGCCTCCTCAAAGTTTGCCCCCCGGGCCGTGACCAGGGTGTCGTCTGCGTAACAGATCACACCCAGCCCGGGGGGGAGACGCCCTCGTAGGGCCCAGTCGTATCCCATGTTCCACAGGAGTGGTCCTAGGACAGACCCCTGTGGAACACCGCACGACATGGCCCTGCGTCTCAAGGCGCCATCTCGGTCCTCGTACTCGACGGTACGCTCCTCTAAATAGTCTGCCACCAGCCGCCTCAGGTACCCTGGCACTCCGTGGTATTGGAGTGCGGCCCTGATGCAGCCGAATGGCAGACTATTGAAGGCGTTGGCGATGTCCAATGACACCGCCAACAGCACTCCACCGCCTCTCACCGCCTCTTCGGTCACGGCCCTCAGGCGCAGGATCGCGTCGACCGTCGAACGCCCTTCTCGGAAACCGAATTGGGCGTCCGACAGGTCGGGCCCCACCTCGCTGAGGTGCCGGACGATGCGGGCAGAGAGAACCCTCTCAAACAACTTGCCCGCCTCGTCCAGCAACACGATGGGCCTGTAGGCCGCGACCGAATCGGCAGGCCGTCCATGCTTCTGGATCAATACCAGCTTCCCGCACTTCCAACGCTCAGGGAAGCGTCCGGACGCCAGGCTAGCGTCCAACACTCCCCTGAGATGGTCCGACATGTAGTCGAGGGCACGGGCCATCACTCGGGCTGGAACCCCGTCCGGCCCGGGGGCGGTGTTCTTGGACCGAATCCGTAGAACAGCCGCCCCTACCTCAGATTCCCTGACAGGCGGAACATCACCCACGCTGCCCCGACGACGACCACGACGGGCCATCGACGGGGGTGTGTGTTCCGCCCGCTGTGGGAATAGGCCCTCGACCACTTCCTGCAGGAAGCTGGGCTGGAGAGTCTCCGCAAGGGGGGGGGGCCGGTGTGCGGAGCTTTTGGCGCACCGCACGGTAGGGCCGACCCCAGGGGTCACGCTCCAGATTCTCCAGCATCTCCACTCGACTTGCGTCTTTGGCGCGGCAGATGGCCAGCCTCAGAGTTTCCCGAGCTGCTCGGTACTCCTCGTGAAGCCGGTCCACCTCCTCACCGCCCCCGCGGTGACGTCGCCGACTCCGGGTGTGGGACCTCCGGGCACGTAATACGTTATCCACTAGACCAACGAGACAGTAGATAGACACAAACACCTTTGGTAATATTTGGAGAACCGTCTTGCAGTCTAGCCACTCATCATCATCATCAACAGCCTTAAACAGTCCACTGCTGGACATAATCCTCTCCTTAGAAAGGAGGTATTGGCCTACTATACCTCCTTCTAGCCACTGCTCTAGTAATTCTGGATGCAGTGACGTGTTCAGTGTCTCAATGTTTGGAGGTCTACAAGGAAAGATAAATTTACGAGTCAACTAGGCTTCAAGAGTTTAATAGTCATGTAATTCTTCGGAGAATTGTGAAAGCTTATGTGTTACGAAATATTGTTTGGAGTTGGATTCTTGAAGCATATTTGTGTATGTGTTGGATTTGTTATATCATTTACTAAGCTTCACCACAAAACATGAGAAGAGAGTTATATCCGCCATCATCATTAATTATTATCTTTGGTCTTTACTTGACCACTGCTGGACAAATTATCATCAGTCGCAGTCAGTATCGCAGTACATTGTTGGACATAAGCCTCTCCAATCGCACTCAACTTGGTTTGATCCTGCTTCATCATCAGCCTATATTTGACCCTGCTTATATAACTTGATTCACTCTGATGGTTTTTGGTATAGGCAGCAAAATAATGCTTACTGACTAACACTGTCCTTAGAAATTATGCTACTTTAGTATAGGGTCACTCTTTAAGAGTCTCCTATCTCCAAAATAATTCTGACAAGGTGACATAGAAAGAAAGAAGGCACCTTGACACTAATTTTGTGTGAAGCCGTGGTATTAGTTCGATCGAACCGTATGTGTAGTACCTTAGTTTGAATTTCATCTTTAAATGCCCTTAGCGTTCCACTGCTTGTCACTGAGAAAGTAGATTTTGGCTTATTATACAACGCTGTCCAGGAGACTTGGTACAGAGTTTAATTTGAGTTTTTATTTTCTTTTGAGTGATGTTGTACTGCATAGTTAGTTCCCTTATTCGATTTTTATGTCACCCATGGGATGGATAGAGACGGTGACACACGTATTCTTAATCCGTCACTACACTGACGTTTGTTTAGATTTGGTAGTAACAAATTATTGACACGTCTAAATAGTACACAAAAAAAAAACCGACTTCAAAGAAAAACTATTCCGAGTAGGTACCCAAATCGCTACAGATTTTTGAGGAGTTCCCTTGATTCCTTAAGAATTCTATTAACAGATCCTGGTTTTTTTTATCATGGCACCACATCGGAGGCATCAGCTTTCTTATAAAAAAAGAATTATGAAAATCAACTAAGCCAATCAAAAGTTCTCTGTAACAAACATAAAAAATATTAAAGTAAAATCATTTACACTTTTAATGTAGCTTCTCTTTACACACTCCTTCCTAAAATTCTTATTCAAACTTTATCACACATCATCAGAAGCTTCTCGGTACGGAAGCGCTACAAATGCACCTATACAAACGACATGTGACAAATTCATAGACACACAAACTTCGGCCAGATGCCGTAACTTAGGATTTAGGCTAACGAACTTGAGTTGCAGACGAGCGGTTCGAACGTTGTGGTTAATGTTTTTAAAGTTTTAGTGCTAATAGTATCATCGACTAGGACTTAGGAGTTAATGCCTTAGGTATTCTCTCTCACGGGGTGTTGTAAATACAAATCGTATTCAGCGATAACTATTTTTAAGTTTCGCGACTTTTACACAGACATGTTTTTTACTGTAAACGGGACTTTTTCGCGATAAGTCCTTTATGTGTATTCAGCGACTCTGCATACCTTATTATTCGGGACGATTTTTTGTTTTTATGAAATTTCAACAGGAATGGGGTAATTATTATGGTTGAGATATCAAACATGATATTTTCTTAGTAGATACTCAGAAGAAGGTTAACAAAATTGTAAGTCTCAGCGCTGCTGAATCAATCAATCATGCAAGTAGTTTTTATGTCTACATTTCAAGACTTTCAATAACATTTAAGTTATTGTAATACATTTGTAAAATCAGAAATAAATTTGTAAGCCAGAAATAAAAACTAAAAACTTATCGAATTTTTCTAGTATAAGTCTTCTTCTTCTTGCGGTGCCTCTCCGTTACTGAAGGTTGGCCATCAGCTCCGCATATCTCTTCCTGTCTCTCGCCAGACGAAACATTTCCTCTACGTTGGCGATACCGATCCATTGCCCAACGTTTCTATATAAGTTATTAAAGCGTTGTTTATTCTAGTATAAGTAGTAGGTACATTTTTCTCGTCGGTCATCAATTATTACAGTCTTAATAAATAATTACTTTACCCTAAAACCTTAATGTTTTGAATTTCATTCTTTTTACAGTACGCAAAGGTTTTCGTTCAAACAACAATTTAACCGTCTCGGAGGCGCAGTAATGTTGTTCGATTCCCGGGATGAATCACATGTACATATCACACATACAAATATTTGTTTCGGAGATCGGTTGTTTTCGTATGTACGACACCCTGTTTCTCCACATATGTATCATATTTATGTATTTACAAAAGGAAGTTAACGTTATTACAAACATTTACATCAGTTGGCTAATGCAAGATTTGCTTGATTAGATGGCGTTGTGTGTCAGATGTCCGAATTTTTTCTACGAATTACTCATCTTTGTCTAGTCATCTAATAACTGATGAGCGATTTCACAATGCCAAGTATTGTAATTATGGTCTTACTTGAGACTCACCATTAAGCGTTCGGCAAAATCTACTAGAATTTTACAAAATTATGTATTTAATTATTCTTTATTAGTCATACACACTTAATACAGGAAGTCTCGATAATGAGATAAAAATGTTCGATCATCAGAATGACTTTATAAACAAATCGCCCTAAAGATTTTGTTTAATTTGAATCGAAACGTTTAATTAAAATCATCTCGTTATCATATCAGTATTATCAATCAAGATCATTAAGCGAACGCCTACAAAGTCATTTTATATAAAATCGACACTTCTAATATATCATTGACACCCCAGAACTGCCATTTAAAATGTTAATCACATTTTATTTCTCACAAGGTGTGTGGCAATATTACAGCCAAGTCCGCGTTATTTATAGTTTTGTACAATATTTGTTTGAATCTAACAGGTTTATGTTTTTGCTGTGTAAATTTAAAAGATTCTGGTATATTTTTCGTGGTAAAAGAGAGTTGTGTGAATGACTCATTCATTCAACGTAGAAGTTAATTCGTTAACAACTTTCCTTCTTTAAAATTTCTTTATTCTATAAATATCAATCAGTTAATTTAAGATGACGTGTCTACAACAAGCTCTAGGATATTCCAGTAATTAAATAAATAAATAAATATTTTGGACATCTTACACACAACATCATCTAGTCCCAAAGTAAGCAGAGCTTGTGTTATGGGTACTAAACAACTGATATAAATACATAAACATACTTTTTTTTTGTAAATACATACATATTATACATAGAAAAACACCCAGACTCCGAAACAAATATTTGTGGATCAGACAAATATTTGGTCTGACCCGGGAATCGAACCCGAGACCTCTTGATCAGCAGCCGCATACGCTAACCACTAGACCAACAAGGCAGTCAAAAATATTTTAAAAATAAAAAATAAATTATCACTCTCTTTTGATATAGATTAAGAGGAGTTAAGACAAAAGAGCGAGAGAGAGGGAAAATGATGCGAATTTACAACTTGGCTCTATAATATTCACAAAATTAAAGTGTTATGTTATAAAAACCTAATTTATATTTATAACGCTCCGATTTGTCATAAACAAATTAAAGTGAACAAGGCTGATCACCGGTCGCATATAAATCGTCTCTTCTAATAGGATGTTGAAATTAAAAAAACAACGATTAGTCTGTTAAGAAAATATTAACATTTGATTAGATTTCTTTGGTTTTTGATTGCAAAATACCAATTTTGGTGGTTCCTAAGGTTATTTCTATTTTACGGCGTAGGTAGTTAGAGATTAAAGGCTTAAATCTCTTACTATTTAGATTTAAACCGTCCACGACATTTCCGTTTTGTTGACAGGGTGGAAAAAATCCTTTGAATCGCTGGCTTTTCGGGGACCTAGCCGACGGTCGGCTCATCGCCTTGCTCTGAGGAAAACCTAGACCATGTTATTTCAGGTCGTCCCCAGGATCGACGTTGCACTTATCTGGATACTGGTCCTAGGCTGGGGGAGACTTGACCCCCCTGCTTTTCAGCCGAATCATTTTATGTTGCAGCTTGATCGCAATTTCGCCACCAAGCCACCTTCCTAGTAGGCAAGTCATAAGACTGGCCTCTACATTTTGAAAAATGTAATCCACAATGTTCTTCAAGGTATTGAAGAGTCTGCTTTGCCTGTGTGATGCGTTTCCAACTCAATAAATGTAAGAAATCGCTCTACTGGCATCTTTTGTATAGTGAATAACTACGCTGAGCTTTAGTGACGTGAGAGTAAGACGTGATGCCCTAAGGACGGATTTTTTTTGTGCTTCTTCTGGTGCCCCCCAGACGTGATGCCCTAGGCAATTGCTTAATTTGATTAAGGGTTAATCCATCACTGCTTTCTACCACAACAATTAATCGGCCACCAGTAGTCGAATGCTGGTATTACTATCTACCGACGTCATCCCCCGAACCCGGAGATGTCGCTCAGTACCTATTTTTTATATGTATTTATATATATATGTATCCTAGCTAAGTCCCGCGGTGTTGTACCGGTGTTGTAATAGCGGGTAACGGCCCGAGGTCAGACTGGTCTGAAAATAATCTACTCCTTATTTCATCAGCTATATGCCAGTGAATGCCAGTGATAGTAATTACAAACATCTATATTATGTATGTTTGTGAATTTCCCCGCGATACAAGATGTATTAAAAATATAAGAACTGTTTAAAACGGTGCAAGAAGGCGGAATCAAAATGATTTTAAAAAAACGCTCGTCTGCACAAGTCAAATGCTTGTAAATGAAGTCAAGTGTTTGGTGTCGATACAAAGAAACGTTACATTACATACAAACACTAGCACCACGCGACAGTACACAAACAGACAATGTTTGTGTACCTCTGTGTACCATTGTGTATTATTGTACACACTTTCATAATTTATTACTAGTGAATTCTTACAGCTTATTAAAGACGAATCAAATGCATGATTGTGTTTGTTTTTTTTTATTACTTGAATTTTTTTATTACATTATTCTGGTGATTTAAATTAAAAATATTAGTTTTACACAGCTTATATCGTTACTCTCATTTTAAGCTAGATATATATCTTTTGTTGTGGTGTCCGTCCGTGTGGTGATGGATTAAGAATACAAAGTGTCACTACCCCTATTCTATCCATGGGTGTCGTAAGAGGCGACTAAAGGAACAAAATAAGCAACTAACATCACTGCCAAGAGAAGGAAAACTTGAAAGAAACCCTTTACCAACCCGTCTGGCCAGCGTGGTATAGTAGGCCAAAACCTCCTTTCATAGGAGAGGCCTATGTCCAGCAGTAGACTGTTAAAGGCTGTTGATGATGATGATATATCTTTTGTTATGATACACTGCTGATGAACATATTTAATTATTTTAAATACATACATATTAGAGACTAGCTCAGTCCCTAGGGTTGTTTTGTACCTTTATAACTACGAGCGCGGGTAAAGCCGTGCAGTATAAAAAAGTAGCCTTAGTTACTCCACATAACATCAACAAGCTATCAAAAATTTCATTAAAATAGGCTAAACTGTTCCAAAAATTGTCCAGAACAAAGGGACAGACAGACAAACAAACTAAATTTGTAAAGTCCCGACAGCAGTCTACTTGAGTCACATATGCGCTATCTTGACTTTCTCGACTAAGTGATATGGTTTAAAGAACTCCGTATAAGCGTTATCCCTTTACAATTGATGCCTAGTTCTGCATTATTTTCAAATTTCCTTTTTAGGGTTCCGTAGACATTTGGCAAAAAATAGAACCCTTATAGATTCGTCATGTCTATCTGTCTGTCACTTTTTCCGAAACTATAAGAACTATCCGTGTGGTGACGGATTAAGAATACAGAGTGTCACCACCCCTATTCATCCCGCGGATGTCGTAAAAGGCGACTAAGGGATAAACTACGCAAGACAACATCAATGCAAAGAGAAGGAAAACTTGAAACCAACCCTTTTTTTTTTTTTTTTTTTTAATGTGTGAAAAATCATCATGGACCGTCACCCCACCGGGGGTTACGGCGGGGTGGTGTGTCGGACTTGAACCGACTAAAAAACACACACAGGTTGCGACCGCGGTGAAGGCGCTCTCGCTGCCGACCATGGAACGAACGACGGCCGGCAGCGAGAGATCCCCTCCGATGACTGCAGTGAGGACCCGGCGCTGCGTCTCCCATGCGGGGCAGACCGCCAGCGTGTGATGAGCCGAATCCTCACTGCAGTCGCAGTGGTGGCAGGCGGGACTCAATTCCCTCCTGGCGACCGAGTGCAGGTACTTTCCGAAGCAACCATGCCCGGAAAGAACCTGCATCAGTCGGAAGGTAAGGGTCCCGTGCTGCCGCACTGCCCATTCGCCGATGACCGGCCGAAGCGCCTCTACGGTGGCGAAGCCAGCACGTGGAGTCTCCAGCCGGACCGACCAGCGATCCATCGTGGACTTGAAACCAACCCTACCCTTTTTTTTTTTTTTTTTTTTTTTAGTGTGTGAAAAATCATCATGGACCGTCACCCCACCGGGGGTTACGGCGGGGTGGTGTGTCGGACTTGAACCGACTAAAAAACACACAGTGTGCCCTCTCCGCGCTTCTCCGTTTAGGAGTAGGAGAAGTCCAGGGTGGGATCTCCTTCTGAACTTCTCCAGCGCCTGCCCGCTCCTCATGCGGGCACCGTCTCTGTACGACGACCCTCTCTTAGGCGGCGTCCGGCACACACCGACGCCGCCCCCTCGCGGCTGGCCATATAGTGCGGGTGGAGGGAAAAACCCGTCCCGTCCACCCGCGGCCACAATCAAGGCGGCATGAGGCGCAGATGTTCGCGCCTCCGCCGCCCGAGTCGCCGGCGGCGAATCTGGTCCGATTGGATGTCGTCCTCACGGGCCTTCTCCGCCGCCTCCTTCTGCGTGATTACGTCCTCGCAGAAGGTTGCGACCGCGGTGAATGCGCTCTCGCTGCCGACCATGGAACGAACGACGGCCGGCAGTGAGAGATCCCCTCCGATGACTGCAGTGAGGACCCGGCGCTGCGTCTCCCATGCGGGGCAGACCGCCAGCGTGTGATGAGCCGAATCCTCACTGCAGTCGCAGTGGTGGCAGGCGGGACTCAATTCCCTCCTGGCGACCGAGTGCAGGTACTTTCCGAAGCAACCATGCCCGGAAAGAACCTGCGTCAGTCGGAAGGTAAGGGTCCCGTGCTGCCGCACTGCCCATTCGCCGATGACCGGCTGAAGCGCCTCTACGGTGGCGAAGCCAGCACGTGGAGTCTCCAGCCGGACCGACCAGCGATCCATCGTGGCTCGGTGAGCGGCTTCGCGCCACTCGCGCACGTCCTCGGGCGGAGGTCCAACTCCACCACTCTCCGCCCGGTAGTTAGCCACTCGCCGATAAACGTCGGCGAGCACTTCCGCCTCCAAATCCCACGGGGGTGTTCCGGCCAGGGCGCACGCCGCCTCCGTCGATACGGTGCGGTAGCCCCGTATGGCTCTGACCGCCAGAGTTCAAACCAACCCTACCCTATACCAACCCGTCTGGCCAGCGTGGTATAGTAGGCCAAAACCTCCTTTCTAAGGAGAGGCCTATGTCCAGCAGTGGACTGTTAAAGGCTGTTGATGATGATGATGATGATAAGAACTATACTATTGAAACGTAGTAAGTAGATGTATTCTGTGAACCGTATTAATATTTTCACATAAAAATAGAAAATAAAATAAAAATTGGGGGTTCTCCATACTTAGAACACTGAAAATTGTTTGAATGAAATTTGGTATGGATATATTTTTATTCTTGAAGAAGGACATACTCGTAAGCTACTCGTTGCCGTGATAACTGACATACGACGGCAAAAGCTATTAAGGTATGAAATAGAAATCCATTATTAAATGGCAGAATTCTAAAACAACAATTTAAAAAAAATAACAATAGAATTTAGACACTCCTTATTTAGGTCGTTTAAATAGTAGCTTTATTGGTAACAATTCTCTAAAATTCTTGTAACTTACTGTAACATAGTAAAAACTAATTTAAAAAAAAAGTATTCACTGGAAAAAATCGCAATACATACTGCAGTATTCCAACCCAGCCAAATAAAATAGGTCGTTCCCCAAGCTTATAATAAACAGACGTGACAGAGACATGAGATTACCTTTCTATTTGGTTTACTTATCTGCGGTTGCAGCGCTGCCAAAGATTAAAACGATAAGCAGATAGGACACTCCAATGCTCTGGAACGGGTTCCAAACTAGTTTACTTTGTGACCTATTTTATTTATACATAAATGTACATTTACGTTGAAACGCTGCCAAGATGCACTTAAAATATTTCGATTTATAAACTCTTGAAGAGCTTATTTTAGATTTGTAGATACTTGCTATACATAGTTTTGTTGATCTAGTGATTCTCAGATATCATTTGCTTTAAAACGTATTTTGGCGTTTAAAATTGATTGATTTATGTGTGGTAAATTCACGTGAGTCGTCATCGATATGGACACGTGGTCCTTGTAAGTTCCGATTTTCTATATTTCGGACATCTTCCACACGACGTTATCTAGTCCCAAACATTTTTTTTTGATAATAATAACATTTATTTTGATGTATAGATACAATATATAGAAACAATACAGGTTCAGTCCCTACCGTTCCTTTGTGAGAGGCTGGTGTCTGTAGTAGGAAAACCCTGTGTCACAGATCACCAGCTTGCTAGCACTAGCAAACTAAGCAGAGCTTGTGTTACGGGTACTAGACAACTGATATAAATACATTAACATACTTTTTTTTAAATACATACATAATTATACATATCGCACTCAATCGATGGAAAACAACGCAAGATTGCATAACACTAATATGAAGCCGCGTAATATCAATCAAGACCGGCCGACATGTATAGCACTCACACAGGTAAATAAACATTATTCAAATGAAATAATAAAACGAAATAGAAACATTTAACGAAACACAAAATTACTTGAAAACACTGTCACATGTTACCCACTTACCTTGATTAACAACACGTTTTAACTGGGCCTCTCTAATACCTAAGGTATTACTATCTAAGCCACCAGGTAATTTATAAACCCATAGATTAAGCTCGGTAAACCGTATTATACGAATTCACATACCGTCTGTGGAAAACATTTTACCTACCCTTTAGATATTTTTTTTGGGATTGCAATAATATACGTACTGTAGGACGCCCACAGGCGAGGTGGAGTGACGACCTAAGTAAGATGACTGGCAGGAGCTGGATGCGAGAAGCCCAAAATCGATCAGAGTGGTGTGCAATGGGAGAGGCCTATGTCCAACAGTGGACTGCGATAGGCTGATGATGATTATGATGTACATTGCACAATAACATTGAATATGAACTTTCATCTCTCAACTGAGTCTCTTATGGGTGACATTTCCAATGGGTTAGTAATTTAAAATCTGTGATTATGCAATTACATAACTTAATTTTGTCCAGAAACGAGATGTATTGGAGAAATGTAAATATAGGTACGTATTTCAGCAGTCCGACTCTGCCTAGTTTTGGGTCAGATAGCTGCGCTTTAGTAAAAAGAAACGATTAATTTCAAAATGTTTTTTTCAAATATTTGTTTTGGATTCTGATAATTTTCTATGTATGCATTTACAAAAAAAATGTATGTTTATGTATTTATATCAGTTGTACCCATAATACAAGCTCTGCTTAGTTTGGGACTAGATGACGTTGTGTGATAGTGTCCATGGAGTTTCTTGTCTGTTCTTCTCCATAGGATCTACGAATTGGAACAGACTATTAGCTTCACGACTGACTACTGACTGACTACATGACGTTTCAAAAGTGCCGTTGTATGGTTTATTTGAAACAAAATGGTTTGATTTGATTTGATTTGTGTTAGAAAAACATTTATTTATTTAAGTAAGAAAACCAAAAACACTACCATTTAAAAATATTTTCGTAACAAAAGAATTATAATAATAATATAATAATAATCGTTTATTTTCTTACCACAATATAGTATTACACATTACATTTAAAAATAGGAACATTACATATACATATAGGAACATTACGTTTAAAAATACACATATTATAATTTGCAATATTGTGGAAGACTGGTGCCTAAGCTAAGCTCGAGGCTTGTGTTTCAGGACACCAGAAAGAATTACAATATCTTTGACAATTAAAATTATGTATAAATTCCACATCTGTCTCATAATCTTTGTGCACAAAGAGCCTGGCGTGTCAAATTAAACAAATCCCAAGGGAGTTATGACAATATTTGTGAAAGACCCACAGAGCAGCCGTGAAACCGCCCAGTGTAGGGTGACTCTCCTTGTAGAGGTCCAATATCAACTAGATGAATTGATAATCTTATCCTTTTAAAGTAAACTATGTAAACATACCAATCCAAAGTGCCCGAATTTGTGCTTTAATTATTTTTTTAGTTTTAAAAAAACAACTCAATTGAATATCTCTCTCTATTTTATATCTGATACCTGATATCTGAATATTTCTCTCTATTTTATAAATTGGCCTAAGAAATTAAAACTTCGCTGACATCAATAATATGACCAAAAATCCTTCATTCTATCGAATGATACATTCTCTATTGATTCATAACTCACAGTAATGCGGCATATTACTCATTCGTTCACTTCAGAACTTAAGATCGTAAATCGTTCAGTAAAATATCCTAGGAAGTGTTCAATCACAGATTTTTCCAATTTAATTAAGTTTTTCACGTAGATTCCTTCACCGGTGTGTAGCGTTGAAAATTATATAAGTGTTGCCAACTTTCTTGAAATAAATCTCCTTCGGTTTTGGTAAAGTTTTTCGAGTATTATAATTTTATTGAAGTATGTATTCTAATTTTCATCTTTATGTTCAGATGTATGAAATAATGGTATGTGGATATTAATTATTGGATAAATTAACAAATTATAAGTTATATCATACTTAATTTTCTTTTTGAAATGTCTGATTCTACTTTGCTAGTCGAGTCGTAGTATGATATTTAATAAATAGAATGCATTACTCTGCAACAAAAAATGAATACAATGTAAAAAACAACACAAAAATTACAGACTTAAAGATCGTTTTCAATAAACTTAACAATAAATTATCGCTACAAATTTAATAAAATAATAGACATTTGGCAATTTAAGCATTGTTACGTTATTCAATCACGAAATATATAAACAACTATATTTCAGGGAAAAAATACGATAGTGGCAACACTGGCTCGTAATTACATCACACGGCTGCAGGTGACAGGAATCGATTTAGTCCTCTGCGAATTAGATTAAGCTGTTTTAAAAATCTGATTTTATTAAAGCTTTTTGAGATCCGGGGTTTGAACGGTATCCACATTTTTTTTAAAAAAGAGGGTGGGTAGGAATATTTTTATATACTTATATTTTGATTCCCGTAATCCTTCTAACAGTAATAGAATGTCAAAGAAAACTGAATCCAGGTGAATTAAAGATTACAAGATCGAGTCAGAAGATGGTGGACTTAAATACCAAAACCCAGAAGGTCTCGACGAAACCTAAATCAAGATGGGTTTTAGGACACCGATATAAGGATGAAGCCCTATGAACAAAACTTTGAGGATTTTTTTACGCGTAAGCAATAAAGGTATTTATTTCTTAGTGAGAGGTTATAGATTACATCAATCACTAACATATCCCTACACTATTTGTAAGCGTGGAAGAAGTACTTCATGTTCTTTCTCTAGAACCAAAGTGTCTCTATGCCAAATTTCATCGAAATTGTAACAGGCAGACAGACAAATAGAGTTACTTCGATTTTATAATATTAAGTATGGAGTTGAGATTAGTAATTAGTTAGTTTTTAGGAGAATATACTATTAGTATTAGTTAATATAATAATATAGTAGAATGTGTTAGTAAAAATATACATTGAATGGAAATTTTGTTTACAATTTTCTAATAATGCAATAGGTTCCTAAAATAAGCTTATTCTAGATACAGTCGTCTCTAGAATAAGCTATTCGAGCTAAATAAACAGTTCAATCAACAACCGTGTAGTGACAGATTAAGAATACAGAGTGTCATCACCCCTATTCGTCCCGCGGGTGTCGTGATAGGCGACTAAGGAATAAATTACGCAAGACAACATCGATGCAAAGAGAAGGAAAACTTGAAACCAACCCTTTTTTATTTTCTTTTACATTGTGTGGAAAATCATCATGGACCGTCACCCCACCGGGGGTTACGGCGGGGTGGTGTGTCGGACTTGAACCGACTAAAAACCACACGGTGTGACCCTCTCTGCGCCTGTATATTGGAAGGAGTTCAGGGACGGGATTTCCTTCTGGACTCCTCCCAGCGCCTGCTCGCACTGTTGCGGGCAGCACCTCAAATTTCGACTCTCTAATTGGGCAACGTCCAGTCACACGCGGACGCCGCCCCCTCGCGGTTGGCCACTACTGCGGACGGACGGGATACCCGTCCTGCCCATCCACGGCTACAACTTGAAACCAACCCTATACCAACCCGTCTGGCCAGGGTGGTATAGTAGGCCAATACCTCCTTTCTAAGGAGAGACCGATGTGTGTGTGTTGAGGCTGTTCATGACACAGTTCAAGAAAATCACTAGACGACTCGACATTCCTTTAAGATGTAAACCCACTCACTCACAAACCAACTAAAAATGCTTGTTCCGCAATACGAATACAGAGCACTATAACATTTACAGCCATGCTATATTTAAAAATACTTTTGAATAAAAAGAAATCATCTTTTTCAACAAATCTAAATACTTTTGTATAATATTTTCATTCTACCAAAATCCCGATGCTTAAATAATATCGTCTTAGCAAAAGAAACTTTCTCAACGCGTCTTAAATTTCACCGAATATTGTTTTATTTTAATCACAGTCTCTGTTTCATAACAATAAGTTTTTATTTTCAGTTGTCTCGTAAAATAAAATGTTCAAGAACAAAATCCGTCTTAAACTAAATACGCCTCTTAATTATTTTAATACATTTCATTATCTGTATTAGGATTCATCTCATTACGCTGAATAATCTTTCATTTGTAAAATACTCATATTTCACAACAGAACAGTCAAGTATTTATAATAATATTTGTTCTAAGAAAGTAAGAAAAGTGATTGAGAGGTAAATATTTTAATTTTATTATGTCGTTTTCAGTGGCGTAGCGTGCCTCGGCGGGGCCCCGTATAAAAATTTGTTTGGGGGCCATTATGAAATGTAAAGATTTCTCACCAAAGAAAAAAGAATGTTTGCAAAAAATTGAAAGAAATATATATTCATCATTTATCTGTCACTTTGTCTTAATTTTTTACAATAATTACATTACAAATTAAATATACACTCTTCTTGCCTTTTTTTCAGCTAAGTGTTTAATTACTTTTGAACGAACGCTTTACGGAGGAAAAAAATGTATTTTTTGACTTTTGTCATTTCTGAAAAAATAAAATTGGAAAGTTTTTATTATTTTTGGGGGCCCCCGTGTTCCGGGGGCCCCATATAATTGATACGGCAGATACGGCGGTAGCTACGCCACTGGTCGTTTTTATGACAGCTAAATCTTCTTCCTAGCCTTATTCCCATTATTATTTGGGGTCGGCTACTAGTTCAACCGGTTTTACCTCAATATCAAGTTTTTTTCAGAGAACTGAAATTTGTGGGTTGAACTAGTTGTCAGTAAATTTGAGGGTACTGGCTTCCCAGTAACGATTGCCATAGATGTTCATGACAACCGGTCCGACGGCTGTACGTACTCTCCGAGGCACGGGCGTGAATCGCCAAACTTCCAAACTCCGGGCTACTATTAAATACTGTTAGCAAATATTGGGTTTATTTGGCAGCCGTGTAAAGCGCTTAAATATGCTGAAGTGGATTTCATTGCTTATTCTACATGTCACATTTTAAGGTACGCCAATTTCAACTCGGTAGGCCGACTCGACTAGGTAGGGTTGGTCTACCCTCACACATATAACCAATCTGACTAATCTGACCAAGATGACAGCATTCTTGATGTCATATTTCGTTGATAAGTGTAAGACCGGAGGCGAAATGAAATGAAATGGAATGGAATGGAATGGAATGGAATGGAATGGAATGGAATGGAATGGAATGAAATAGGTCTTTTAAAAACAATAGAGGGTTTTTAAGACGATTTCTCGATTTAGGTATCCGTTTGCAAGATATTCCACTTTAAAGGGCGCTCACTTGGAAAACGTCATACTTATATAACGCATTAATACGTAAACATAACAATTATCTATTGGATACGATTTTAAATCCACGTACCATTATGGGTGCCTGAGGAACCCTTTCCTGTGCATGGCCTGACATGCACTTGGCCGATTTTTTATAAGGTACTCTTCAGTATCAAAACTTGTTGACAATATAAATTATCCAAAATCTTTGAAAACATTTCAATACTTACATTTCAATACTTCGCGTTATCGAAAGCATGTAATTCTGGACTTCTATAGAATACAATCCCCTAATTCATTATTAAAAACTTTCACTAACAAAACAAGTAATGAAAACTATGAAAAAATTCGAAATGCTTTCAAAACATATTAAAAGTTTGATAGGGAAATATTTGAGACGGGCAACAAGGGCGAGCTGCTTATCGACGCTAAAGTGTAGACTGCATGTTTTATTTACTAGATTTTATTTTCTTGAAAAGACAGTTTTATTGTCAAACTAGTTGACTCCCGCTTTTGTTGAAATCGTGAGTAACACCGCGGAGTGAAGCTCGTCTTAAAAAAAATAGTCTAAGTTACTCCTTAGGTCATCAGTTTTCATCTAGTCTTTCCTCAAATCAGTCTAGTCTTTCCAGAGATTAGTCGGAACAAACAGACAGACAAGAATTTTAGCCGCTGGACATAAGCCTCTCCCATTGCACGCCACTTTGATCGATTTTGAGCTTCTCGCATCCAGCTTTAATATTCATTTAGTAAAACAATGTTCATTTGATATTACACACACATTTCAATGTTATTTATTTATAAAGATATAGAAGTATACTGGGTATCTAATACATAGTGCGAGAGTCTCTTTGGGCTTAAATGAGCGACCAGAATGATACGATTACCCTATAAAATCTTATAAAAATGGGTTAAGAGTTTTTGGCACCTATAGCCTCACTCATGTGACCAAAAACAACAAAATAATGACACAAGTAAAGCTTTGTATTTTCTTGTTGTTTAAAAAAAAACAACTCCTGCATTAGGAATATATGTATATCCCAGTATATCCGGTGTCGCAGAAAACTCCAAACGCATCTGTCTAAAATAAACTTCTAATTAAAAGTAAAGTCCAGATTAGCACTAAGGATTTACATTTAAATAAAATACCTGATAATTCAATTGAAACGTTAGCGTGAATATAAAAAATCGATATCAATCACGTTAAAAATAAAATGTAATCGAAAACCACATCATCACAAACGCTCGCAAAACTTTAAATTGCCCACCTCATTATCGTTATCGAAATCGTGAACACAAACCTAAGAGAAAAGATTTTTTCCCCGTCAAAACTTCAACCACCAATCATCCATTGATCGCTGAACAAATTTTACTTATTACCTACTCGTGTTAAGGTATGTTTTCTTAATGGTTTAAGGCTTTTATACTCATTTGGGAATTGAAAAGTTAGAGCAGGCAATTAAACTTCATACAGAATTCAATTTTGTAGACGAGTTTTATGGAGTATTATGTTTTATAGAAATTATCGTATTAGATATTAAAGACGCTTATTGAAAAGAAAAACGAATTATATAATCCTACTTTTAAGAAATTAGGATGTTTTTGGGCATTCTAAATAAACCTGTTTCTAGAAATCCTCATGAAATTTATCTTAGATTTTTTATATCGCTAGATCAACTTCCAACCAACAAACTCTTATCCTGTGACAGAGACTAGAAACAGTAATTACAGATAATATAATTGATTTGTTTGTTTCAGCACATTTGAGTCACATTCCATCTAAGCCAGGATAGTAATAAGATAATAATAAAAAGAGAAAAATAATAATAAATATTTCGGACATTTTACACACAACATCATCTGGTCCCAAACTAAGCAGAACTTGTGTTATGGGTACTAAAGAACTGATATAAATACATAAACATACTTTTTTTTGTAACTACATACATAATATTATACATAGAAAACACCCAAACTCCGAAACAAATACTTGTGGATCACACAAATATTCGGTCCGACCCGGGAATCGAACCCGAGACCTCTTGATCTGCAGCCGCATACGCTAACCACACACACCAGGCAGGCATAAGAGAGTCAGACTTTTTATATGAGCCTGCCAATGTGACCCACTAAGTAGTAGAGCCACGCTGATTTCAGCAAGAATGGATTGGCTCGACCCGGCCAGTACTACCCTCACACAGAAGACCATCCTAATAATGACAGCATTCTTGCTGTTGTATTTTGTTGGTGAGTGTGAGACCGGAGGCGCGGGAGAATGATGCAGGAACATCTGACCAAGCCACCATGGTGTGGGTCACCATGCTGCATCTATCCTCACGATAAGGATGGTAACCCCACTCCTGAATTCTACTCATGGTTTCTATCAGGCAGATTAGTCACTTTGGTAGGCTTAAATATTAAAAAAAAACTGCCTGAATGGAAGCTTGAGCAGAATCCATAAGTGATGGTCACGGTCCTCATTACAAAATACAAGGTCTATGTTATGTAGGTCGGTTTCTGCACTTAGTCCTTCAGGTCCATTGTACGTGAGGACCATTGTATTGGAGTGATGGACTTCAGCCATCCCACCTCCCTCCAGAAGCGGATAAGGTCTCCAAGTCTGTCCAGACATTATGAAACAGTTTTGGGAGATCCAAGGGTGCTTTTCCGTGTTTCGGTGAGACCTGCACACTCAATGAGTACATGCGACACCGTTTCCTTCGCTCCTAAGCATGGTCTGCATAAGGGACTGTCAGTTATGCCTGGTATACAAGGTCACGAACGCTGTCATTTTTAAGTTGGTCTTCTATCCGAGGGTATTACAGTCCAGATATAAAAAAGGTATAACTAAAACTTTCTTTAGAGACCTTTAATGATTGAGTGTGGTCACTGGAGCTCCAAATTCACATATTATTCTTCTAATCCTAGGGGAAAGGTGTCATTGATTGCGGTTAGTATTTCATCAACAGCCTTTAATAGTCCACCGCTGGACTCAGGTCTCTCCTTAGAAAGGAGGTTTTGGCCTATTATACCACGCTGGCCAGACGGGTTGGTAAAGGGTTTGTTTCAAGTTTTCCTTCTCTTGGCAGTGATGTTAGCTGCTTATTTTGTTCCTTTAGTCGCCTCTTACGACACCCATGGAATAAATAGGGGTAGTGATACTTTGTATTCTTAATCCGTCACCACACGGAATTAGTAAACTTGGGTTAGTATTTAATTAGTTTAAAATCAAATGTCGACATTTTTACCAATATAATTCGTCTACTAGGATTGGCTCCATTAACGCACTTATCTATGCCCTTAGTACAAAAAACATAAAATAACAGGTACGTTTCTTTAACACCACACAATTCAGTGTACAGGAACAACAAACGAGGTTCACAGTAGGACATCGAAACAATATATTAAGTGTATACGACAAACAAAACGGTGACAACAACACTGACCAGTCTGTGGCCAGAATTGAGTGCTGCGGTATTAGGAGTCCAGTGGTACAAGATATAAGCGTCAGCGATTTGTCGTGAATTTTCTAGTAAGTAAAGCGTCGGTAGTAAGTAAATAATATTTTTTTTTCGGACTCACAACGCCGTCTAATCCCAAGCAGAGCTTGTACCATGGGTACTAGACAACTGATTTAAATATCCCAAATATCGTGTCTCGCAGGGAAACTCAGTTCTGCAGCGTATGCTGTCAGCAAAGTCAGACAGCTTACGGATGTGGAAACAGCAAGGCTAGTATATTTCGGTTATTTCCACAGCGTCATGTCGTATGGCATTCTGCTATGGGGCAAGGCAGCTGATATTCAAACAATTTTCATTCTCCAAAAACGTGCAGTGCGTGCGATTTACAAACTAGGTGCACGAGTTTCCCTTAGAGAAAAGTTTAAAGAGATAGGCATTATGACAGTTGCATCACAATATATATTTGCAAACATTATGTTTATAAAACAAAATATGCATTTATATCACAGGAATAGTGACGTTCACTCGGTGAACACGAGACATAAGCATAAATTAGTAGGTCAATATCATAGGCTACATAAAACGCATAATTCATTTATGGGTCTTTCCGTGCGATTTTTTAATAGGTTACCAGCTAGTGTTATGAGTCTATCAGTGGAAAAGTTTAAAAATGTAGTCAAAACTTATCTTATACGTAAAGGTTATTATACAGTTGACGAATTTTTAAATGATAAAGAAAAATGGTTTTGACTACTTGCTCCTTATCATTTTATTCTACTCATGTGAATGTTGTTATCACATTGTTTAAGAACATGATTTTACTTTTGTAAGTAAAGATTCTACGTGACTAATAAAGGCCATTCTTCTCTTTCTTTTGATCTTATAATTAATATTTTATATTTAATCTTTTGTTACCAGTAATTTGGCCAATATTTGAGCACATATAGTTTTTACCTTTGTTGTAAGTAGATGCTCCTACTATGTTGTACCCACTGAGGCTGTTGTTTTTTTTTTTTTAAATTAGCATAAGTTCTAATTTTTAATCACTATAATTTGCATCAGTCCTCTAACATGGTGTATAGTATATTAGTGGCAGCACCTTACCCCCATATCAGGTTTATTATATTAAAACATTAAAACTATGTAAACATTGGCGATTTAAAAGGAGTGGCCGCGAGTTTTTATTGCCATGTTCTTTTCTCCGGCTCTACCTATTGTTTGCGAACATGGCATAAATGTACATGTAGAATCTTGACCTGTCACAAGAGATGTATTGCATCCTAAGTGAATAAAGAATTTTGAATTTGAATTTGAATTTGAAAATACATAAACATACTTTTTTTTTGTAAATACATAGAGAGCACCCAAACTTCTAAACAAATATTTGCGGATCAAACAAACATTTAGTCCGGCCCGGAAATCGAACCCGAGACCTCTTGATCAACAGCCGCATGCGTCAACCACTACGTCACCGAGGCAGATAAATAAGCGTCGGTAGTAAGTACCTTTAATTTTTTTTATCAGCGATGAGTTGCTATTAATTTAAGCATGTTTTTTTGTTATTGCTATAATGACTCTACCAAGCCTGATGGAAAGCATGAGTAGAATCCAAGAGTAGTCTTTACCATTCACATTGTGAGTACAGTCAATGCAACATGGTGACCCACACTATGGCGGCTTAGCGAGATGCTTCAGCATCTTTGGGCCTCCAGTATGACACTCACAATGTAAAATATAACTGCAGTGATTAATATTCTAATTTGGAGGACAGTAGGGTCTTCGTATTAGAAGATGTGGTTATTTGTTTACCAGGCAGCATTAGTCTGTAGTGGTTCTCGGTGTTCATCAAGTTAAAATCCATGTCAGTAGAAAAAAAGACAATTTGACCTCCTATTTTCACTGACTATAAGAATTGCGAATTCTAACATTTATAGTTTGGCATTACACACCATATAGATCATTTTGTAGTATATAGGTATTCGTGTATCGGTCCCATTCGTACAATTTATCTACATGCTAAATATGTAACATGTAGACAACAACAAATGAAAATAGTTCAATCATTACAAAACAATATTGTCGGTGAGCATAATCATAAAAAATGGACTAAAATATTTAATGGAATGATAAGTAATACGCCTTACTCCACGCTTAGAAAAATCAGTGATATGTATAAACAATCAGACAATAATACAGATCAAGCTAATAAAAGCTTATTAAAATTTTGTGGGGATTGATCCCGCCACCAGATAAGCCAGAGCTTAGCAATTAGTATCGCTAACCTCTAGCATCTGCTAAAACCAACAACCCTCGTTAGCTTAAAATACCAGAATCATTGAAAAATAACTGAATAAAACAAATACAAAGCCAAAATAACCGAAATGTTAGAAGTGTGACGATACAATTAAATGCTGTTGGGAGCGTGGGCAAAATGTGTAACGAACTGTATTGATATAACGAGTGGTCCAAGCGAGAGATTAACGCGATTTAAAAAAACAAAAAGATTTAGTTTTTTGATATAAAGGAACTTCGAACTGTTATTTTTTTATTTATACTTCCTGCAAATACAATCAGTAAGGCGGACTTAATACTGCAGGTATTTTCTTCCTGGCAACCTTTATATGCTACATCATGCATGGCCATGGCCAACAATTGAGTAGCGCTGTCACAAAATCAACATAAATATGCTGTGTTATGCTATAGACCTGGCCGGTCCCCGCGCTCGGCTCAGTCCCCTTATAACCTTCATATAGAATACTCGCCTCTCAAAAACTCCTATTACTATTTCCATATTAATTACATTTCTAAATCTACTGTATAAAGTTAATAAAACTTCAAGTGTTTTAAAACTGAACTCCCTCTGTTTTAAAAACGGTTTTCCTGTGTAGCGTATAACAATACGTTATTAGCCGAACTACCCTAAAACTTAATTTCCAGAACTCTGTAAATAATATTATTGTCCTTATTAATATTGTAAATGCAAAAGTAAGTTCATTATGTTTCTCTGATATTTCATTAACTTTATTATTGCCGACGCCGTGTGCTTATAAATTGCACCACAATCTATCTTATTTACCGATAACGTTGATTTTTACGAGTAAACGAATGAAAATGCGGGTAAACTGGTGATTTGACTGTCCATAGATAACGATAAAGACTGGTAAAATAAATGTGCCATGTTTGAAAATCATTGCTACAAATTATTAAGCAAAACCACAGAATACATAATAGTACCAGCACAAAAGACTCACTCCGAAAAGTAAATTAAAGTAATAGATACCCTCGGTGTCAAAAGGTTATGTTCAATTCAGATCGCACAGCGCCGAATCACTACGATTATACTAACCTACAATTGCGTCTCTTTCTATCGTCTTTCTATCGTGTAACTCTTAACTGTTCTGACGATGTCTATACGACCGGCATGTTTGCCCCGGCAGGCAGCCGGCCGACTATACCTAAACTGCGGAGTGACACCCCCCTGGCAGAACTATTAAATTGAAATCACTATCTGTAGTTCCAATTAAAAGCCTTTTACTAAATGCATTTACACGGTAGTAAATAAGTAATAATCCGACCGATTTCGGCCCTGACGACCACTTCGAACCCTTCTAGGGCTTGGCGCTGATGCGCCCGGGGATGGCCTATCTAGCCGATTTTCGCAGCAAACTCCCTTGCACAAAGTGGGCAAGTGAGCTTACCGCTCTCATAATTATAGTGAATGGCGGCGAGTGGACGGGCTTTAAGCTCATCGCGCTTGGCGTCGAGTTCAGCTAAACGCTGTTCCTCAAATTCGCGGATTCGCTTCTTCACAATCTTGCGCCATTGCGGTCGATGTGCTGCCAAACTCTCTCAGCGACCCGGTACTAGCAATAAAAAACTAATTTTCATTTTTTTTTCTGTCTGTCTGTTTGTTACGGCTAATCTCTAGAACGGCTGGACCTATTTTGACAAAACTTTTGTCGATGATATAATGAGTAGTTTTTATTGTAAACTTCCGACAACCGCGAATAAAACCACATGGCACAGCTTATACACTATAATATTATAAATTTAAAAGTAAATCTCTGTCTATTACGATAGAAGAGGGCAAAATTCAATTTTATAAATAATGCAAAATTTGCAAAATCTCTCATAAAATAGAAACAACGAACATTATTACCAATAATTACACTACACTGTCTTTTTAAGTTCCCGAGTAACAACCGCTAAACACATCTACAAACACCTACTACCCACCGGCTTACCACACAACACATCTCAAGAATGCCTCTTCTTTATAACAAAACAAACAGAGATAATTCAATATTAACAGTTACTATAAACAAATCGTTAAATTACTTAACTACACTGAGTTAAAACTGATGTATTTGGAATATCATGGTATTAAACAAACGAGGTGCGGTAGGAAGGAAATGCTTTAAAATTATCATTCTAAATTGGGGCCATAAAACCGGCAATAGTTTTTAAGCAGATGTCATCGTTGACATTAATAGAAATTTTTTAATTAATAAATGGTATTATAGATTTATTAGATAGTATAGAAGACGACAAATATTTATCTAATGTTGAACAATTAGCTAAGCAACTGATCGATACTTCTCGTGACCAAGAGGTTGGCCTTTTTCTAGTCCAGAGAATTAGCATTGCCATTCAACGTGGCAAAGCTGCCAGTCTTTTAAGAACGCCACCATTAAGCGATGATGCGGGCGATTTTTGTGAAGCTTTTAATATTTTTTGATATTTTAATATTTTTGGACTTTTGACACGCAACATTATCTAGCCCCAAACTAAGCAGAGCTTGTACTATGGGTACTAGACAACTGATATAAATACATACATTTACTTTTTCTTGTAAATACGTACACAGTGAACATAAAAAACACCCGAACTCCGAAATAAATATTTGCCGGAGACCTCTTGATCAGCAGCCGCATACGCTTACCTCTCGAGACCAACAAGGAAGTAAATATTGTAAATATTCTTTGAGTTATTATTGTAAAGTATGCAATAAACATATTTACTAATGTTAAACAATAATTGTCTGAAATGTTAACCCTAAAATATTCTATTTTTATAAATAAATTTGCAATGTAATAGATCAAAATGTAACATGATCTTTCTATGTGGGTATATATCAAGGTAAGCCTGTCACTCGACCTAATTACCACTTTGTGTTACACTAAACCACTATATACTTGAAAATTTTGGATACCTCCCATGAAGCCTCGGTAGCGCAGTAGGCAGCGCGTAAGTCTCATAATCTTAAGGTCGTGAGTTCGATCCTCACCCGGGGCAATATCTTTTTGAGTTTTTTTATACCATCAGATTTTTTACTTTATTTTAGTACATTATATAAATTCACTAGGAAATTAAAATTCTTTAAAACTCATTCCGCCATCAACTACTGCTGTCTCTCCGAAATATTTCGATCTATCCTTAGGTTACTTGGAAAAGATTGCTTTTGGCAATAAGGCCGTCATTTGTACATTGGCTATATATTTGTCATTTTATGCACTCCCTTGTAAATTTGTAATACAGTGTACAAATACAGAGTTTTCTTTCTACCTAGATTATTAATAGAAAAAGTAATTGAAAGGATTCGGGCACTATCTGTCGTCCTGATCCAAAGTCTTTGTTTGTATATAAACTATACTTTGTCCATTCGTGTATTGTCTTTTTGACAGGTTACGCCTATAAATTACCGGTATTTTTTTTCATAATAATATGTAGTATATTAATAAAGTAATGTCGTACTTTATAGACGGGTAGGGAAGTGGCTTGTGTGTAGCTAAAAACAACAAACTATAAAACAGTTCTTGAAATACGATAAATCGAATATACGATTAAAAAAATCTATCATATTAATATGTTAAAAATAATTTGACTTCATGTAAGTATTGTTTCTGTAAATTTAATAAAATAAAAAGGAAATTAAAATAGTATGACTTCAAGATTGATTATTTGCAAGGAATTTAAGTTTAAGTTCAAACTTAGATACAATAACGAATAAAGAACAATAACTCTGTGCATTAATTTATTTATTTTTGGACCACTGACTTAAAATGTAACTATGCACGCGTTAGTAAAATTTAACTTTGAAACGCGTGGTTAATAACGTTTAAATCCAGAGTTATGAGAAAATACATTTGAAAAATCACCTAATACTTACTAAACCGACCATCAAGTGACTGTGTTAGGAAGTTTTCTTTGTTTTGGGCCAAATAAATATAATAATAGTACACATTTTATTTATTTACAATACTGACTTAAAGAATATTATATCGATTGATTTTGATTTCAAATCCAATCGGTGACGTGTGAGGACGTCACTAGTTTCGAAATTTGTTGAACTGTCAAAAAGATAATAAAGGAATGGACAGAATTTAACAGATGCGACATAATGTAAATTAAGTGACAATATGAACTGGCGATCTATTGACTGAAAATGATATGAGTATTTAGACCTAGATATCTTAGAACTTTGTTTTAATGTTTAACAAGATCTTTTATGGGTGATTGTACACTTAGATCATACTATAATTTATAGGAAAATAGAAGTATTTAAAAAAAAACGTATTTGTGTACTATCTGCTACTGCCCATATTAAAAGAATATTTAGTAATATCAAGTAATTTAAAAGTAATAGATGTAACTGAAAACTTGAATAAGTAGTCAAGTGGTTTTACTCTTAAAAAGGGCCCCATCGATTTCAAAACTAGCAAATCATCTCCAAAATACAAGCGTAGATATAATCTTATAGTTTCAATAATGCTTACTTAAGTAGTAATGCAAAACTAACTTTATCTGTCTGTCACGCCAAAACTACTAAACCAATTTAAATTAAATTTTGATATTAGATATTCTAAAGTCTAAAAAACTCGGTCGAAAACTAGTGTAAAAAACATTAAAATCAATACCTTTTATAATAAAGATAAAAAATATATTTTAAGTGACCTAAATCGTTATTTTCCTGGCCCTACACACGGTAGTTGCCACAAAAATGCTTGGCGGTATGACTTAACACATTCCTCGGATTTAGGCCTGCCATGTTGATCGTGGCGGGCAAATATTTTGTTCTCATTATACCTGTTTAATAGTAAAAGTTTTACTAAAGTTCCTAGTAAAAGTAATACCTATTTTACAAAAAACTAAAGCAGAAAGTACTATTATTTTTTTTTCGAACATTTTACACACAACGCCATCTAGTCCCCAAACTAAGCAGAGCTTGTATTATGGGTAACTAGACAACTGATATAAATACATAAACATACTTTTTTTGTAAATACATAGAGAGCACCCAAACTCCGAAACAAATATTGGCGGATCACACAAACATTGGGTCCGACCCGGGAATCGAACCCGAGACCTCTGGATCAGCAGTCGCTTACGCTAACCACTAGACCAACGAGGCAGTCAAGTCAGTCACTATCCATAATATACCTTGATCTCTTTAACAGAGGCCTACGAAACCAATTAACAGCTTTAAATAAGTGTCATGTTTCTAAATCAATCTAGCTGACCCAGCGAACTTCGTACCGCCCAACTTTGAAATCCCAGAACTTGACCGCAGTGCCATCTACCGAGTCCAATTGCAAATCTAAACCATTCTCGAACCTACTTGAACACACACGATTTTTTTTATCAAAATCGGATCAGCATTGATTTATAAATACATAGATTATCAGAATTTTTATACTTATATATTGACTGCATGTTTGGCCTCAGGATCAGAGTCACTTTGGCAGGCTATCAAATAAAAAAAAATTATCATCGAGGCTCAAAGAATTTTAGTACCTGAATAGAAACCAGTGTACCTGGTTCCTCAGCTAAAATTACCCAAAACAGCATACAGTTTTAGTCGGTAAGAGTTCAACATAACTCCATCAATCCAATGACTGCTTAGTGAGGATATGCAGATGAGAAAGGACATAGAGTAATAAGACTGATTTTCCTATTGAGTTACTAGAAAAGCAGAGATTACTATCATATAGCTAATTTATGCTGCCGATATGATGTAAAAATTGACAGCAAACACAAGCTCAAGTTATGCGACAACAACTGGTAAGTTGGTGAAATTTTGTTTGAAGTACTGAATCAATATCATTTTAATAGTGGTTTGAACTGGCATTCAGTTAGATGTATCTTTAGATTTATCACTATTCTAATACTGATATTATTCTTGCTGTCTTATTTCGTTGGTGAGTGTGAGACCGGAGGCCCAATCATTCTTCATCATTCTCCGGCTTTCAGAGGAGAAATCTAACCAGACCGCCATAGTATGTGTCACCATACTACATTGCTTACCCTCACAATTAGGATGGTGATCGTTATTCTTGGATTCTACTCATGCTTTCCATCAGGCTGAGTAGAGACACTTTGGTAGGCTTAAAAAAACTGTTACCACTATACTACAGTTATCAAGATCTTTAAAGCCTCACAAAAACAATATTAATTTTTTTTGTAGTTATATGTTTTTCAATAGCACAAAAAAAAACAGCATCTATTAAAATTCTACAATTTTTTACGCTTGCAACACTTAAAAAGCGCTAAAAAGTAATCGTCATTCACACATTTCAATGGTACTTATAAACTTTAAACGAAACCGCAAGTGAACACACGCCTATAAAAGTTATTGCACTTAATTTAAATGTAGAATTGAATTTAAAAAAGGAACTGAAAGAAAAATAAAGAGGCAACGAGATTCCTCCACCCACTCGGTTCGCTTTTTAAATGGTGGACGGTCTTAAAGATCTGTATCTGTGGCACGTCGTTTATGTCCAACAGTTTTATTTGTTCGATAATTTAATTACTTTCGATCTGATTATTTGAGAATTTAAATAGGCGTGACATTTAAATAAGTCCAGTACCTTGAATATGCCATCAGCACTGCATTCTCTTTTTTATTTGCTTTCAATCTTTTATTTCTTTTTAGTCTTTTATTTATGTTCAATTTCATATATTCTGTTCATAATAACTGCTGTTACATATGTCTATATTTTTTTAATAAAAATGATTTATACAATACAAAAGCAATACCTCAATTGTATTTGAACCCGAACATCAAGAAGACAAACAAAATAAAAACCCAAAGGTAAGACGCACATGGGCGTTATTACAATATTACTTCCTTTAGTTCCACAAGTTTAAAATTGAAACTACAACTATCACCCTTAATTTAAATGTTGCCAGACATATTATTATAGAAATACTTAACAATAAAAAGTAAGGATATTAGTTAATTATTAACATCAAAGTACAATTTTCTTTCTGTGTTAAAGAAAATTGTGCTTCAGTTCAGTAATTACCGTTCATTTTCATTGAGCTTGGTTAAATTTCTTATCCATGACATTAATATTTAATTTTAATCATAAATGTCTCACACCCAATAATCTAGTAATAGATGTTATAAAACATTAATTGTACCTACAGCAAGTAAAAACATAAAATATAATCGCTAATCCACGCTTAAAACAGATATCTTTGCCTTTAAAAAAAAGAAAATCCAGCTTATAAAAAAAAAACAAATTCGCGCGCAAATCACAGATAATTTTTTATACCTCCCTCCCGTTTTAAAAATGGCGTCCCTTTTACATCGGACAATAGCGATTTGTATGAAAAATACCATTGTTCATACAAACAATATGTCAAAATGTAGCTTTTACGGAGATTACTTATTTATGCGTCTCGTTTGTGGTTTAGAATGGTACATTTAGTTTATTTGGACCAACATTTATTATGCGAGTTCATTAATTTAATGTCTGTTTTGGTCTGGAATTCTGGTAATGGTATTGAAACTGTCGTCAACTGTGTTCTGTCATAGTACATTATGTTTTGGAATATTATTCTGGGAAAGAAAAAAATATCTTAGAGTGCCAAATGTAAAACTGTCCTTAGTTCGATCTCCAACCCAAGCTATTTAAAAAATACATTACATTTAGAATACTGTGTTTGGTATTACTTTGTAATGAAAATCATCCTCCTACACATTATTCCCAAGTTTCCTCGGCAAGGCATCGGACCTCCGCAACCCTAAGGGAGATCTGAAATTCGAAGATTGAACTAGTTGTCAGTATATTTGAGGGCACTGACTTCCCAATAACGATCGCCATAGATGTTCATGACAACCGGGACTTTGTAATGAAAATAAATAATCAGATTTCAGAACGAATGGGGTGGCTCGACCAGGGCAGTACTACCCTCACACAGAAGACCAATCTAAAATGACATTCGTGCTGTGGTCTTTCGTAGGTGAGTGTGAGACCGGAGGCCCAATCAATCTGCGTTATTCTCCCGACATCCAGAGACCGGGTGAATGATGTCGTATTGTACATAAATATTATAAATGTTATGTGCATGTATGTACTAAAATTGTATAGGATATTTAAAAAAAAGCTAAAAAGACGAATAGAGTAGAGAAAACATGAAACAAATGCTATACCAACCCGTTTGACCAGCGTAGTATAGTAGGCCAAAAATTTCTTCCTAAGGAAAGACCTATGTTCAGCCGTGGACTATTAAAGCCCTTGATAATGATGATGATGAGATCACGTCATGTCGAGGTCTAATTATTTCATAAAATGGTCAGATACGCCATAAATAAATAATACGAAATATCCATTAAAACAATGAATACGTTATTCAAATAACGCTACACGGCCTTCCTGACCCCTTTTGCTCATAACTTGAACAATTCAGCAAAGTTTCCAAGTCATAGTTACCTGGACTCCAATAATCCGGTAAAAACCGATAAGTACCAGCAATAACCGGTTATTACCAGTTACGTTCGCCCGGGTGAGGCACGCAAATGACTTATACCTTACATTTATTTGCTACCTGGAAGAGATTGCCTTCGGGCGATAAGGCCGCCACTTGTACCTTTCTAGTATAAGCTACCGTTGTATATTATTATTCTGGTGTACAATAAAGAGATGTATTATTATTATTATTATTACCCTAACTCGGTTAGGGTGGCTATAATTTGGAAATAAATTTTATATTTATAAATTAAATATTAATGGATAGTAGAAGTACTGAAGTACATGAAAAATATAATAAGTCACGTTAAAAGCTTTATATACATTATTATATATTAAACTTTCAACGCGCCCATGTTTTTACTTAAACTATTTACTGACCCACATTATCTAAATTCAATTACTTTTTCAGTATTAAATAATACTTAATACTATAAAATACTTAGTACAGTAGGCCGATACTAGTACAATAAGTTCCAAATTGATTTGTTTGGTATACAGTAAAGCGATTTATTATTATCATTTAAATATCTGAACGAGTTGTAAGCAATCTTTGTGACCTATTTTTAAAACTAATGAATAAACGCACAAGTCACTTATATTTGATAAGTAGTTTAGTATTTGTAAAGACTGTTTGTCTGTCACCGACAAGTTGAAAATATTTTTCTGTAGAGATTTGTAAGAAGTATTTAGAGGAATAGACTCACACTTACTGCTCTAAATCACCAAATCAAAAACGATAAAAATAAGGAAAATTCGCAATGCAAAAGTGTATCTCTTAACATTAGGTATAAGAAAGAGGTTCTCTCGAACGTTTTTAAATACGATCACCTGGAAGTAATTGGAATTGTAGGTATATAAGCGTCATTATACGCAAAATGCGTAGTACAAGTGATTGCTGCATTGACTGCCTTGTTGGTCTAGTGGTTAACATGTGCGACTTCTGATCAAAAGGTCTCGGGTTTGATTCCCAGATCAGACTAAATATTTGTGTGATCCACATATATTTGTTTTGGAGTCTGGGTGTTTTTCTATGCTTAATATATTTGTATTTACAAAAAAAAAGTATGTTTATGTATTTATAGTAATCAGTTGTTTAGTACTCATAGTACAAGCACTGCTTAGTTATTATTTATATTAGTTATCTTTATAGTTTATTGCTAGACATAGTCATTTTCTTGGGAAAGAGATTTTAGCCTACTATACTATGCTGGCCAGACGAGTTAGTATAGTCTCTTTCAATATTTTGCCTTCTCTTTGCACTGATGTTTATGTAGGTTTGGTCTTTCAGTTGCCTCTTAGGACATTTATGGGATGAATAGGGTGTAGGGGTGATGACACTCTGTATCCTTGATTAGTCACCACAGATTGTCATAGCGTAATGTCACAAAATTTGTAGTCTCGATGAACGACCTTTTCTGATTAGTTACATTCTGAGATTAGTCTATTCAATACTTTTGAGTTTTTTGTTCAGTTTGAACTTCAATACTTTTTATAACAAGTTACAGCTCAGCGATAATATTCCTTAATAGGGCCCCGTAAGATTTAAAACTAATCTATCATCTCCAAAATATACGCGTAAAGATCGTTTATCTTCAATAAATTTAAATACTGTTTACAATAGTTTAACTTGAATACTTAAGGTAAAAAACTATACCAAACTTTATTGTCCTTTAAATCTTAGTCCGGATTAACATCAACCGTTTTAATCCATCACGAATGTCTAAAAAGATAGAGGAATACACAAAAAACACAGAGCCATGTCACATCAAGCAAGAAAAAACTTCAAAGGGAAAAGACAAAAGACTTTACAAAGAGCTGTTACAAAAAGCATGTTTGGTGACGTCACAGGATTATCCCAATGTGTCGCACAATCATGGTCACAGGAGTCTTGTCCGCAGTTGGTGTAACTCACCCGATTTTGACAGATAAGGGATTTCAGTAAAAGTTGTGACTGATGTCTCTTATTCAAGTTTCGGGTGGCCACGTCATAAGCGACAGCGATTTTTCATACTACAATATATATTCTCAAAAATTAATATTTGGGACATCTTACACACAACGCCATCTAGTCTCAAACTAAGCAGAGCTTGTATTATGGGTACTAGACGACTGATATAAATACATCAATCAATCAATCAATCAATGAATTGATTGATTGATTGATCAGTATACTTTTTTTGTAAATACGTACATACATGCATAATGCATAGAAAAACACCCAAACTCCGAAACAAATATTTGCGGATCACACAAACATTTGGTCCGACCCGGGAATCGAACCCGAGACCTCTTGATCGGCAGCCGCATATGCTGACCACTAGACCAACAAGTATGAGCATTTCCGTGATTTGGAGGTCACGTTAGACAGTTGGTCCAGGTTGTTGCATAAGACAGCAGTCGTGAAGTTTAGTTGGAAGCCCTCGGACGGCTTAAAAATATCCAACTGTAAGATTACGTAGCCACAACGTGTCTTGCCAGTCCCCAACCCACACTCAGACAGCGTAGGGACGTATGGCCTTAACCTTCTCCTGTGAGGAAACCCGAGCCCAGCAGTGGGACATTATAGGTTATTGACGATGATGATGATGATATTCTTGTTAGTCTTTATTATTTTTCTTCAAACGTTTTTTGTCTTCTATTTTATACTCTATTCTATTATTTCATTGGTTAATATTTTGTTTTTATCGTGTGACAGAGAAATTAGCCAATAAAACATAATAATAGCGACATGAAATAGAGTACAGAACAGAAAACGAAAAACGTTTTCAACTTGGATAGGGGGGATGATTCATATGTAAATAGTCCGCTTCCGCTGTCGACCGTCAATTACACCACACAGTAACATTAAAATACCCAAGAGAAAATTCCGACGAAAATTGCTCGGGGCCTCCTCGGGACGAGCTAGTCGTTATGTGCAAACGTTAACTAAACATCGCTTACACTTTTTACATATGTTCCGTCACGGTGTAATAAGTTCCGTTACCGTTTATTGGATAATAGACTTTAGGTTAAATGGCATAAGGGTGTATATAGCTTGATACATTTTAATAAGATTTGTGAGAACTTAGTTGTATGCATTTAGTTTGTCTGTTATGTACAGCTGGGAGTGTGATACAATGGGTTCAGTGACACTTGTGTTTCAATTGACACAGGTTTGATATTCGTACGTAACAAAAATTTGGCCGTAGAATGTTATCAAGTCATCATCATCATCATCAGCCTATCGCAGTCCACTGCTGGACATAGGCCTCTCCCATTGCACACCACTGTGATCGATTTTGGGCTTCTCGCATCCAGCTCCTGCCAGCCATCTTACGCAGGTCGTCACTCCACCCGCATGTTATCAAGTGCCACTTTTAATCTTTAAGTTGAAACAAATATGGTTCATAATAGCTTCTATTTTCAATTTAATCAACCTATATAGTTTAATCAAGATTGATCTAAAAAGCAATTACCCGACTGCGTCAGAAAAAGTGTAATGTTTTTTGAGCGTTCGCGTATGTTTATTTAAACGGCAAAGAAAGATCTATCAAAATTGCGTTTGTCACCGCATGCGGCACCATAAAGTATTTAAGACAATGCATCGGTCGGTCAGATTTTATATAGTTAATGTGTTACTAGTTTCACTCTCTTTGGCTTATTGATTTTCAACGAGTTATGCGGTCGGCGATAACTCTTTTAAGTTTTAAAAACAAAATCGAGTTCCGCCACCTCGTCCAACAGACATATCGGTCGGAACACCGAGGGAGAGTCTGCTGCCCTGTCAGGGTTTTGGGTGAGAACAAGCCTGGCTTCCCTTCAGCCTATTACGGAAGCATCTGGTACTTTAGCGATCCTAGGTCATACCCTAGGATCGCTAAAGTACGCACCCATGCTTAGCCTGGGATCCCATGGGGCGGTAGAGGCGAGGATACCAGCGCCTCATACTGCCCTGAGTGTGGCCGCGGATGGTTGGGACGGACCTCTCCATCCGCTTCAGTGACAAACACAAGGGGTAACACTACATTCTACTGTAGCCAGATGGTAGTGCCAGTGCCTCTCCGCACTGATGTGGGCCCGGGTCCGGATGTCGTAACAGCAAGTGTTTCCAGATCCCTTATCAAAAAATTAAAATTAAGAGATCAGTTTTTGAGAGTACTGACTTTCCAATAACAATTGCCATAGATGTTCATGACAACCAGGACCGAAAGCTAAACACGGTATCCGAGGCACGGGTGTGAATCACCGCTATTTTTCGTTTACACATAGATGATTTTCAAAATAAATTTAGTGACACCAATACTAGATTCATTTTTATTGTAAAAAGAAGTTATTCTGTTATTCATCTTTTTATGAAGTAATTTCAGTCGAGATTTCCTTTTCATTCAATAAGTTCTCGATGAAAGGATTATATAACAAGCTAAAAGAAATGTAGGTACAATTTTATCTTTCCCAGAACACCAAAGACAGGCATCTTTTTCCTGTTTCCTTTGAGAAACGGGTGGAGCCTGTCTCTTTCTACAAATTCGGGCAAAAAACAGTCTTGACATATCATTAATATCTGACCCATGTACCATTGTGAGCTAATACGTTTTTACTATAATATTTCTGTTAGCAGGAAAATGGCGGCTATACCGCTGAAAGAACAAACTGGTAAAACACTAAATATATTTTGTTATTGTATTAGTAGTTAGCGTATGCGACTGCTAATCAAGAGGTCTCGGGTTCAAATCCCGGGTCGGGCCAAAAAGTGTTTTTGCGATTTTCTTAGGAAATTCCTAATAACTGCCCGGAGTTTGGAAGTTTAGCGGTGATTCACGCCCGTGCCTCGGAGAGCACGTAAGCCGTTGGTTCCGGTTGTCATGAACATATATGGCAATCGTTATTGGGAAATCAGTGCCCTCAAATATACTGACAACTAGTTCAATCTTCGAATTTCAGTTCTCCCTTAGGGTTGTGGAGGTCCGATGCCAGTCGCTCCGTGGAAAACTGAAATTCAGGTAAAACCGGTTGAACTAGTAGCCGACCCCAAATAAAATTGGGACTAATGGCTAGGAGGATGATGATGTTAATCAATTTGTGTTCGAGATGTTTCTGTACTATGAAAGTTCTAGAAGAACATACTAGGTGTGTAATATTAATAAATCGTATCTGTTCACGATTTGATGGTATAGAGACTCGATCAACACCTTTAGGAGCTCTAGCTAGAATGGTGGATGAAGGGTTTTATTAAGCAGCCGGAGAGCAAGGTAAACCATCGGCCCCGGTTGTCATAAACATCTATAGCAATCTTTGTTGAGAAGCCAGTGCCCTCAAATATTCTAACAACTAGTTTAAATTCAGTTCACCATACCACCATGGTTATAAAATATCATGATATGCCACAAATGGACACCCATCTAGGTCAGACCGCGCCATCGTTGCTCACTGTCGATGATCGTTTTCTACTACCACTATTCTGAGTGCTTCTAAAATCTATCATAACTACGAATAATCCATTATTCTATATTAATTTAAAAGCCATTAAAATTACTGTACATTTTTGTACCCCTATTATAAGATATATTAAATAAATCAACGTAGTTTCAGATGGACTCGGATTAAATTAAACCTCTGCTGCTGCCACCCCTTAATATCCATAGTGCTCTGATGTTATCAAGCTTCCGATTCTACTTGTAGATAATATCTATAGTGTGACAGGGCCGGATTTGTATTGTTTGTTTATAATTACAATGATTTGTAATCGTGGATGATTGTTAATAAAAACAAAAAAGCGGCCAAGTGCGAGTCGGACTCGCCCATGAAGGGTTCCGTACCAGCAAGTACCATCATATAAAAGTTCTTTAAAGTAAAAAAACAAAAGTTCTCTAAAGTAGTTCGTTGTAACTTTCATCGATGTTTTTATACTAGTGTATTGATTGGATGAAAGGTATATTGCGTGTTACGATTCATGACGTATTAAAAAAAAAACTACTCACTAGATCTCGTTCAAACCAATTTTCGTTGGTAGTTTACATGGTAATGTACAACATATATTTTTTTTAGTTTTATCACTCTCTTATTTTAGAAGTTAGAGGGGGGGGGACACACATTTTTCCACTTTGGAAGTGTCTCTCGCGCAAACTATTCAGTTTAGAAAAAAATGATATTAGAAACCTCAACATCATTTTTGAAGACCTATCCATAGATACCCCCACACGTAAAGGTTTGATGAAAAAAAAATTTTGAGTTTCAGTTCCAAGTATGGGGACCCCCAAAATGTATTGTTTTTTTTTCTATTTTTATGTAAAAATCTTAATGCGGTTCACAGAATACATCGACTGACCAAATTTCAACAGTATAGATCTTATAGTTTCGGAAATATTTGGCTGTGACATACGGACGGACAGACAGACAGACAGACTTGACGAATCTATAAGGGTTCCGTTTTTTGCCATTTGGCTACGGAACCCTAATATGTTAAAGTTTTATTTCACGTCGGTTATCGCGATGAAGACTCGGCTATGTCCTTTTTCAAGAAAGTTTTATTTTATTTGATGCAGCGGTAAAAATTTTATATCTCTAGAAAACAAACAAATAAAACTCAAACAACAACAAAGACTGAATATATTGGAAAAACAAGCAAGAAATCGAAACATAAAGACCAACATACACTTATACAAAAAATGCCTATAACTAAATAGAATGTGGGTGACACAAGCAACGAAAAAAAACCATTCTTAAACATTTTAGAAACTCCTAAGGTTGATTTTTGTTTGAACACATATATTGAATAACACTCTTATGCAAAGGGACCTCTTATTTAACCAAAATTCTGTCATATTTATTAAAAGTTTCTACCTTGAATAGAGCTCAGAGCCCATGATAAAGTTATCTACCCTTAGTTTGGGTAAGGTCCAAATCAACTTTGAGATAAAACTGAATAGACCCAACCCAATTAAATTATTACAATTAAATATTTAGTATAACAGGGATTATTTCATTATAAACTCTAACTACGTAATAATTAGATATGTTATAGTTCTTATGTTATATAATTAAATTGTATTTGTTATAGATATTCATCAACAACCCATAATGTCCAACTGCTGGGTCGGGTATCCTCTCAGGAGAGGGTTAAGGCCATACGTTCCCACGCTGGCACAGTGCGGGTTGCGAACTAGTTATAGGTTAATACCTATAACTAGTATTGTATATTTACTAGCTGATATCCGCGGCTCCGCTCGCGTCCTAGTGGTTTGAAAAATAGATAGTAACCGATTCTCAGACTTACTGAATATGCATAAAAAATTTCATAAGAATCGGTCAAGCCGTTTCGGAGGAGTATGGGAACGAACATTGTGACACGAGAATTTTATATATAAGATAAATGAACTAGGTGTGCCCTTAATTATTTCTTGCTTAATATCATCAGCTATTTACTAAATTGGTCCAGCCATACTAGAGATGATCCGTAACACATACACACAGACAGACCAAATATTTTAGAATTGTTTTGTGATGCGATGTGAGATGTTTCTGCATAATTTTTCCAACCACCGAAGGTCGGGAGAATGGTGCAGAATGATTGGATTAGTGAAAGATAAGATGGTGAAAAATTATCCACATAATGCAAGGATGGTGACGGATTAAGAATACAGAGTATGAAGACCCTTATCCATCTAATCAGGAAAACAATTCTGCGAAAAAAGGAAAATTTGATAACCAAAAGTCTGGCCAGCTTGTATAGCAGGCTGAAACTTCCTTTCTAAGGAGAAGCTTATGTCCAGCAGTGGCTTATTAAATACTGTTGATGTGATGTGTGATAAAGTATGGTCTAAAAGTAATACAGTTAATTACTCATCAATCATCATCAACAATCCATAATGTGCTGGGCTCGGGTTCCTTTCAGGAGAGGGTTAAGGCCATACGTCCCCACGCTGGCCGAGTGCGGGTTGGTGACTGGCAAGACACGTTGTGGGTACGTAATCTTGGAGTTGAATGTTTTTAAGCCGCCCAAGCCCCCGTGACTTTCGAATCATGGCGTTTCCATATCATGCCACAAACGGCCATCTAGGTACTGACCGTGTCGTCGTTACTAATCCTCGTTGATTGTTTCCAATCACCTAAGGCCACTTAGCTTATATCTGCCTATCTGTCTGCTACGCTTTCACGATTAAACCGTTGAACCAATTTGAATGCAGTTCGGTGTAAAGAGATTGGGTTTCAAGAAGGAAATGGGCTAAAACCGATATTCACGCAGGCAAATACGCGCCTAAAATTTAGTTTCTTAAGCAGGCACCACACTTCGCTATGCGCTATTCGGTATACGGGTTATTCGCGCGCATACGGCGACGTGTGGAGAGTATATTCGTTTCGTTCACCATAAAAATGACAATGACACATCTCTACAACACACATATTTGCATTATTTGATGCTTAATTGGCATACCAGTTCGAAGTGTGGATGGCATGTTTGTTGTTTGCGCGTATAACTAACATTTGGGCGAATACGGCGTAGACACATAACGAATAGCGCTTATCGAAGTGTGGTGCCTGCATTATAAATAAAATAAGCGAAATCATCCTTAAAATATTTCCAACAGGAACTACCTACTACAACAGAGGCACCATAAAATTTTATATGAAACATATCAATTACTTATGCATTCGACTAATCGATATTTACGATGTTATTAAGGTTTTACGGGTAAGACTTGGACAGAGGACTCACCGACTAAATAGATCAAGATACTCATATGTTTTGACGTGGCGCTTAAGTACTAGTGATGGGCGTTGTGTGTCAATCTATCGATAAAATTTGTTAAGCGTTTTTTGGGTTAGGTTTTTGTATTACTTGTAATTTCAATCTTACTGTTTTTAGTATTTGTTAACAGATTGTAACTAACTATTGTAGACTGTACATATTTTTGTTTAAAGGATCTGTAAAAAAGAGACTTTAAAATAAATAAATATGTAAAATTCAAAATTGCTACAATATAGTGAATATATAAAAAATAATCTTTATTTAATCATTTATATGTTTCCATTACATAATATTGAAATATTACAAAGAAGATGACATAAAATACATTAAGACACGATTCCAAGGCATTGGATATCGTCCGGAAAAAGATTGTTTATTTTAATAAATAGAACTGGATTTCTTAGTTTAACCAGTTTCCTTTTGATGGTAAAAATAAATGATTCCTTTTTCTATTATATTTATCACAATACATTTATTATTAACTGCCTCGTTGATCTAGTGGTTAGCGTATGCGACTGCTAATCAAGAGGTCTCGGGTTCAAATCCCGGGTCGGGCCAACAAAAAAGTGTTTTTGGGATTTTCTTAGGAAATTCCTAATAGCTGCCCGGAGTTTGGAAGTTTGGCGGTGATTCAGGCAGTGCCTCGGAGAGCACGTAAAGCCGTCGGTCCCGGTTGTTATGAACATCTATGGCAATCGTTATTGGGAAGTCAGTGCCCTCAAATATACTGACAACTAGTTCAATCTTAGAATTTCAGTTCTCCCTTAGGGTTGCGGAGGTACGATGCCAGTCGCTCCGTGGAAAAACTGAAATTCAGGTAAAACCGGTTGAACTAGTAGCCGACCCCAAATAAACTTGGGAATAATGGCTAGGAGGATGACATTTATTATTAATGTCTAGCATGACAGAGTTTAATGCAACATATTTCAGTTGCTAATTCTAAATTAGTATCAATAATTAAAACAATAGGATAAAATATGATTTTTTAAACCTTTAAGTTTTGAAAATCAATTGACAGAAAATAAATTTACGTATCGAGCTAGAAAACTATCGATACTTTCACATCCCTAAATATCCGATCTGAGCCTATCACAAAATCTATGGTAATGCTATGATCGTAGACTAATCCTCACTGGCGTACGTAATTTGATATTTCAATCAACGAGATCGAAAAATAACACTTAACGCAACTGCTTCAGTGGGCGTAGTATAGTTTGTATTAATTATATTAAAGCCGTGTGACATACGGTCGATATTCCCTTGACATGTCTACAGAAGATGGAACAAGATAACCGAATAAGCCAAAGGTCATGTAATAACTTCAAATGATGTCGTGATCTTTTTTCTGTTGTATTTTCTAAATGAATTCAAATCTTTGGTTCTTACATTACTGAATTACTTTTGGTGAAATGACTTGAGTTCCTTGAGCCATTGCTTTTGTTAATCACTTTGTTAGAAGGACTAAAATATCGCAGATAATTATAGCTAAAACTGACTCTCAGCTTAGATTCCCGGGTCGGCCCAAAAACCAGTAATTGAGTATTTCTATTTATAGAAATGGTTAAAAATAGCCCGTAGTTTGAAATTTGGGGCCGAAACCTTCGAGCCTCGGAGAGAACCTAAAGCCGTGGGAGGACCCAAGGCTTTACGTACTCTCGTAGGCTCAGAAATAATCGATCATCATATCATGCCACAAACCGTCACCCATCTAAGTACTGACCGCACCGTCATTGGTTACCCTCGTTGATTGCTTCCAATCTCCTACGATCCCACAGTGCCTAAAAACGAAAGATTTTAATCAGTGCGTCCTACCTGTCATGACATACGGAGCCAAGACTTGGACACTTACGATGCGGTTGGTCCACAAGCTCAAATTTTCTCAGTGTGCTATGGAAAGGGCTAAGCTCGGCGTTTCTCTGAGGGATCGTATCAGGTATGAAGTTATCCGTCAGAAAACTAAAGTCATCGACATAGCCCACCGGATTAGCAAGCTGAAGTGGCAGTGGGCTGGCCATATTAGCCGCAGAACTGATGACCGTTGGGGTAGAAGAGTTCTGGAGTGGAGACCGCGTCTCGGCAAACGTAGTGTAGGACGCCCACAGGCCAGGTGGAGTGACGATTTGCGCAAGATTGCTGGCAGGAGCTGGATGCGAGAAGCCCAAAATTAATGAAATTGGCGTGCAATGGGAGAGGCCTATGTCCAGCAGTGGACTGAGATAGGCTGATGATGATGATGATGAATCTCCTACGGCCACTTGGCTATGAGCGCTATGAGCTATAGTAGTGTATTATTTGTAGTATGAAGTGGATAAATAAAGAGAATATCATTAACTAGCGGAGACCCGCGGTGTTACCCGCTATTATTGTTGTAAATCGCGATTAACGCTGCGGAGCGAAACTAGTCTAAAACAAATTAGCCCAAGTTACTCATTGTGTTATTAGCTTTCTGCAAATGAAAGTCCCGTCAAAATCGGTCTAGACGTTCTAGAGATTAGCCGGAACAAACAGACAGACAGACAAAAAAATAAAAAATGTTTTTATGCTATTGTATTACTTTTATCGCGGACTTTGAGCGCGTCGACCGAATCAAGAAATTCCGTAACGAAAAAACCTAACACCCTGAAAAAGGATAGAGAATATGATTGTAATTGCAGTGCGACAAGGATGTGGCGGCTCCGTGCTCTATAGGCAGATTAGCGCATGCGTGCTGCCGCTACCGGCCGTTATCCGTTGCCTTGACAACACAGTCATTCTAGGTCTTCTTCTTTTTTTTATTTAGTTTTTTTATTCCATAGATGTGCTCATATTACTAATAAGTTCTCTGTTTAGTTGTGATTGTCTTTCGGTTAATAGAATGATTATATTGTTTGTTTGTTATAATGTATGTTAGTAAAAAGACAGTGTATATTGTTTTGTAAACTTGAATTAATATCAAAGAAAAAAAAATACTGCTTAAATAAAAAATAAATAAATAATTGCATAAGTTTATAAATAATGCAATAGTTTTACCGCGGCAGCCCCTAGTACCACACGACTGTTTTTGATGTTAGTACTATTTTTGATATTACATACAGACATCCCAATTTTATTTTTTGTATATATTACAAGTCATCATGATTGAAGCACATTGAAGCTATTCTATATGGAGTAAGTAGTTAACTATCAGCAATTTCCAATACGTGTTTGTGGGAGTTATTGAAGACATAAATCCCTTTGAGGTGAAGCAATATATCCAAATCTACTTCTCGTTAATCCAGCCCTCGAAACATAAACAATCTCCCACAAAGTCGGAATAGATCGGAGTATTTTGTCAAATTCAATTGTCGACACAAAGGGTCCCGTACAGTTATATTTGATGGAAACAATAAATCGTAGCCAATGATTTGTGGGCCGATGTGGCGCACATAATAAACAGCTGAGATCAAAATGAATTCTTCCTTCAATAGGAATATATATATATATATATATTCTCAAGAATACATAGGTATATCACAAAAGTGAAAAAGCAATCAAATTGGCATAGAATATTACTCACGTACGAAATGCTGACTCTTCAAAGCAGTCACTTAAAAAGCTACTTTCATTGTTACGTAACAAGGTATAAAATAGAACATAAGCGGGTTTATATATAGAAAAGGTTGGTTGTATTTAAATTACATTAAACGACGTTGAGTGCAGTGCTTAACACAGATATGGAAGATCGCTTCGCTATCGGGTCTGAACCTAGTCAAGAATGCCTAAATTAACAGGTGTAACCGTTGGGAGAACATACATTACGAATATAATGCACAATTTTATCTATCATCAATCATCATCAACAGCCTTTAACAGTCCACTGCTGGACATAGGCCTCTCCTTGCAAAGGAGGTATTGGCCTGCTATACCACGCTGGCCAGACGGGTTGGTATAGGGTTAGTTTCAAGTTTTCCTTCTCTTTGCATTGATGTTGTCTTGCGTAGTTTATCCCTTGGTCGCCTTTTACGACACCCGCGTGGGATGAATAGGGGAGGTGACACTCTGTATTTTTAATCCGTCACCACACGGTTTTTTTTATATAATCATTCTATTAATGATTATGATACACCATAGAACACTAGCAAACACACAATTAAAAGAAAAAAAAGTTTTGAGTAGGTACACCAATAAACCCACACAATGCATTCTACAAACGAGTTGTGCAATCCGTCAACAATATTAGAAATGTATTTGTAGAATGACAAATAAGTTATTTTCGTTGATATTTTCAACTATCTTAATTATAGTTGTGGTAGTATATGATGTTAGAATACTAGAACACTAGAAGAGTTGAGTTTTAATAAAAATAGAAAATTAGCGGTAGTTTTAAGAATATAATATACTTTAGCCTACCAAAGTGACTTTACTCTGCCTGATTGGGAGCCTGAATAGAATCCAGGAGTGGGATCACCATCCTCATTGTGAGTGCATACAATGCAGTATGGTGACCCACACCATGGCGGCCTAGTGAGATATTTCAGCATCATTCTCACCGCCCTCGGGGGGCAGGCGACTGATGCAGAATGATTGGGCATCCGGTCTCACACTCACTAAAGAAATACGGCAGCACGGATGCTATCATTTTTAGGTTGGTCTTCTGTGTGAGGGTGTCACTGCCCTGGTCGAGCCTGGTCCATTCATGCTAAAATACCACATACCAAAATCTAATAAACTATGGATAAAGTCCGTGTCATCATCATCATCATCAACAGCCTTTAACAGTCCACTGCTGGACATAGGCTTCTCCTTAGAAAGGAGGTTTTAGCCTACTATACCACGCTGGCCAGACGGGTTGGTATAGGGTTTGTTTCAAGTTTTCCTTCTCTTGATTTGATCTTGAAAGTCCGTGTGGTGACGAATTAAGAATACAGAGTGTCACAACTCCTATTCATCCCGCGGGTGTCGTAAAAAGCGACTAAGGGATAAACATCGTTGCACAAAGAAGTGAAACCGTGGTATAGTAGGCAAAAACCTCCTTTCTAAGGAGAGGCCTATGTCCAGCAGTGGGCTGTTAAAGGCTGTTGATGATGATGATGATGGATAAAAATATCAAAAGGCATTTTATTGACGTTTCATTTGAACAAATTATAATATTAATTACATGCATATTGGATGTTTTAATACATCTATGAATTTTTATATAATGTATCCGTTGATATAAATGTCGTGCCAATCAAATCGTACATTAATTAATTTGTCACGATTTATATTAAAATTTTCTTTAATTATAATAATTATACATGTATTAAATTAACATACCTGTCGGACGCCATTTTATTTTTCCGCCGTACAAACACATTTTAGGCCTGATGTATTTTTAGTAGCGTTGGCTGTTTAATTAGCATTGCATATAATTATCATGCAATCGGATCAGGTTTCGTTAATTAGAAAGAGATGAAGAATAGAATGAAACTACCGTCTCATAGAAGACCAAACTTATATGGCAGCATGCGAGCTGTCATGTTTCGTTGGTGAATGTGAGACTGGATTCCCAATCATGCACAAGTATCTCAACTGCTTGCCATAGTATGGGTCACCATGTTGTATTGTATGCGTTCAAAATGAGAATGGTGATGATTACTCTTGGATTCAATTCATACTTTCCATCAGATCGAGCATAGTTACTTTAAAAATATCTTTAGTCACATTGGCAGGCTCAAAAAAGTAAATAGAAAACTATACCAAAAGTATTTTATTTTCATGGTTTAGGTCTAAAAAAATAGGCCGTGTACCTGATGGCAAGTGACTACCAAAGCCCATAAACACCTAAGACTGAAGAGTCATAAGTGTGCCCTTTCAGTGCTTCCATGACCAGAATCTTATAGGCATAGGAAAAATTTAAACTTTATTTTGGTTTCGTTCCGTTCATGAGGTTTCTATATACTTACGGAGCTTATATTGTCGGCTAACATAAAGAAGATTCTAGAACTTACCTGAAACAAGAAAAAAAGAACATTTAAATATCACATATAAAGCATTTTTTATATTTAAGCCTACCAAGGTGACTCTAATCTGCCTGATGGAAAGCACGAGTAGTATCCAGGGGTAACCATCCTCATTGTGAGGGTAGGCAATACAGCGTGGTGATCCATACCCTGGCGGCCTGGATGTTTCGGAATGATTGGGCCTTTGGTCTTACACTCACTAACGAAATACGACAGCAAGAATGTTGTCATTATTAGTATGGTCTTCTGTGTGAGGGTAGTACTGCCCCGGTCGAGCCAGTACTACTGCTACTAATAAGTTTTAAATGTTTCATCATTCTTTAATATCGCACTGTTGGATATATACCTCTCATTAGCTAAGAGGTTTTGGCCTGCTATAACACGTTGATCAAACCATTCACTTGGCCACCATTGGGTCGTCATGCTGCATTATTTGCATGTGCAATTAGTACCGTGGCCTCGACTATTGATTTCTACCCATGCTTCCCATCAGATAGAGAAGAGGTACTTTAGCCCTTTGATGTTTATAGAATTTATTGCAAGGTTGACTTCTCATTAAAGTTTCTTTATCCCGAGGAGTTTGCTCCATTAGTCACTTCTGGTGACAGTCACAAAAATGGATCGGTATGGTGATATTACGTAGGTATTCTTCATACGTCACCGTACGGATGTTTATGACTCTGTAAATAGATGGCGCCTCAAAAAAATTAAAAGTCGGTGTTAAAAGTCTCTAGTAGTCAATAAAAGGTGTCATCCTACATGTTGTGATTGAGATAACTCGATCAGGTCTCCTAGGGATAGATCTGGTTGAATTTTATAGAATATTATCCTATTTAAGTAAATTACTACACAATAACTCTACTTGTTTAAGCGGTCGCCAGGCTATTCTCTACTGCACCAAGTGTTATGGATTCAAATCTCACATGGGACAACACTTTTTGTGATTCACAAATTGTTGTTCTGAGCCTGGGTGTTCCTCGTATTCATTTCAGGTATGTTAGTAAAGTTTTCGCAAAACAGAATTTATGTATATTCCTAATGCGAGAGTTGTCTTACCAAGTAAGATAAATTAATTACTATTATATTAGAATCAAGTTTTTCAAAAAGGTTTTGTTTGTTCAAGTGCTGCACGATTCTAGTTAATTTTACCCCAAAGTAACGAGTTCTCCTCGCCTCAGGGAAGTGCTACCTGAAAGGGATCTTCGAAAAAAACAAAAAACGAAGTATTTCGCAACGCCCCCAATGAAAGCTATTCATTAATCTATCAACGTTTCTTTGAAAAAGTGCCCAAGATAATGTAGATTCTTGCGTTCACATATACTTATTTACTTATATATATACATATATATATGTGTAAAGGAATGCTTAGTTTACAAGATCAAGATTCCTTGAATTGATATTACGAACTCCATTGTAAAATGTCATACTTTTTTGATACTTATTTTTCTATTTTTGTCATTTTCTTTATTTTACTCTTTTGATCATTCAATAGGAGATCGTTTTTTGTTTTTTCGGAATACGGTCTCCATTTCATCTCATCCACATTTTTTATCATTAAATTCATTACGACGACGACTTGAAGACTAGAAGACTTGACAATTGAAGACGTAAATTACTCGACTTTGCAGAAATAGCTGATATTCGGCTAGTTATAATTTCATTAAAAGAAGAAGAAGAACATTTAACATGAGTGATGAAAGATATTGTTAGAAAAATAATTTTTAAATTTGTTTAAAAATATAAGATCGTTTCTTTATTTCCAAAGCAACACATTGTATGTGTGATGTAAAATTGAAAGACTAATTGTCTTTTATATAAAGAGTCTGTACTATGGTAATCAGAACGCTTAAATAATACTATTATTGACTAGTTGAGCCCCGCAGTGTTACTCGTAGTTCTCCCATACCTTTATAACAACAACTACGGGTAATGCCAAGTGGGAAAGCTAGTCTAAGTACTACTTAAGCTATAGAGCCGATGATATTAGGAGTACCTTATATTCCAGTGATAGTGAAAGTTCCGTCAAAGTCAGTCAAGCCATTCCAGAGATTAGCCGGAATATATAGACAGACAGGCGGATAGCCAAACAGCCAAACAGACAAAGAATTTGATAAATAGATAAGAAGGGAAGGCAACAAACGATAGGAAAGGGCTTTCATCAGCAAAATTCCGCCAAAATCGATCAAGATTTCAGAGACTAGTCGTAATACACAGATATACAGACAATTTTTTTGAAATGCAGGTTCTTTTTTTTTATTTTATTTTTTATATTTAAGCCTGCCAAAGTGACTCTACTCTGCCTGATGGAAAGCATGAGTAGAATCCAGGAGTAGGGGTCACCATGCTTATTGTGAGGGTAGGCAATGTAGCATGGTGACCCTTACCATGGCAGCTTGGTTAGATTATTCTGCATCATTCTCCCGGCCTTCGAAGGGCGGGAGAATGATGCAGAATGATTGGGCCTCCGGTCTCACACTCACCAACGAAATACGACAGCAAGAATGCTGTCATTATTAGGATGGTCATCTGTGTGAGGGTAGTACTGTCCCGGTCGAGCCGGCCCATTCGTGCTGAAATCAGCGTGGCTATACTACCTACAGAGATATATACTACAGAGGTAAAAAGGCAAGGCAACGATAAGAAAAGGATGAAATAAAATTAATACAACAGCTCCAGCACATCTTAGTTCACTTAAATCCTCAAACTAAAAGTTACCGGTACCTTCCAACATCAATCAAAGTTTGTTTTACTTACCCATTTAATAAAAACATAAATAACACAAACATGATTAACTAAATCATAAAATCACAAGTTTATTTCTTTAAAACAGTAGTAGGCATTCCAATATTATTAATGATTTTTGTCAGACGTCAGCGCTGGCGAGGCACCGGCGTGATCGTAAAACGGCCAATTTGTCAGAACATGCATAAAATATAATTTGTGCGTTACTCCGCGGGGCGCTTCGATGGTCATCAGACACGGCCCTTTCATAAAAATAGTTTCGATATCAATTTGATTTAATGTCTAAGGTTTACTTTTACTTTCCTGTCAAGGGAAATACGGCAGTAAAACACAATGTTTTAGTTATAGGTACTTGATGGTTACGAGGTAATAAAACAAGGGAAAATATAGGTTTTAAAAGTAATAAGCAAAAAATAAATGTATTGTCTCGTAAAGTAAGAAAATCGAATTTGAGTAGGTATGCCTTTATATGTCACTAGCTGACCCGGCGAACTTCGTACCGCCTTAGAATTTGATTTTGAATTGTGATTAGTTAATAACTGATAGTGACAAATCGACAGCAGCGTCAATTTCTTCTCAGCGTCAAAATCTTCGAAAATATTCTTTTAAATCATGTGCTGTAAGGGCCATATAGATCTATATTAAATCAACAATGTATTTAAGGTATTTAATTAGATAAGGATTAATACAGTATTGCTTAAAATCGCTTCGTAAATAAGCTATTATTTCTCGTAAAAAGAAAAAAAAAATGGTTATTGTGGGTTATCCCTAAGAGATAGACATATACCGTCGCGGACTTGTTTGTAGACCTTTTTAAGATGTACAATACTGTAGTATATTATTTTGATCTATCTCGTAAGGTACAGCCAGCGTTTGCAATGTAAGCGTAAAAATCATCACATTAGAAACCTCTAAAATTATTATCTATTATATTATGCATGTATAATACATAAAAACCTTCCTTTTGAATCAATCTATCTATTAAAGAAAACCCCATCAAAATCCGTTGCGTAGTTTAAAAGATTTAAGCATACATAGGGACAGAGAAAGCGACTTTGTTTTATACTATGTAGTGATAAACAGTAATTACTAGTAAATAAATAATGCATTTAATAGAAGCAATGAAGGGCCTGTTGGTTAACAAGTCGCGTGTTCGATTCCCACCCTAGACGGGCGTGTGTGACTGTATCTGTTTTTAGATAATTTATTTGTTAATGTATTAGGTTGTTAGCTGTGATTACCTATAACTGAATGAGCACAGGGCATGTATTTTGTTTTTTTTATATTCTTGTATGATGTATAAATATAAACACATATTTCATGTAAAACACAGCGGCATCTAGCTTCAAATGAAACAGAACTTGTACTATGAAAGATAGATTGATAAAATATTAGTTGATCATACAAACACTTGGTCCGACCCAGGATTTGAACGTGAGAACTTCAAACACAGGAGTCGCATAGATTACCACTGCGCCAGCGAGGCGGTCTCAGTATATATATTTATGGTCCTTAGCAGCGCAACATTCATCATAAAAGTAAAACTGTTATGATAAGACACTACTTTTAACAACTTCATGCATCGCCCTCCTACAGCGCTTCACACTAATCTTTCGATTTTGTATCGATTATATACGTAATCATAAATTAATCGACGACTAACTTATTGCTATTTTAACCTAGTTGCGTTTTTAATTTTGTTAGTGTTGAGCAATATTTTTAAGTTATTAATCGTCTTTGAAGATTACATGAATAAATATGTAATATATTTGTGTGCATGTGAATCGCTAAATGATCGAATCTCCGAATCGGTAATCATTAAAAGTCGCATTGCGTATTTAAATTGTGGGATTTTCTCATAAGCTGAAGTTATGATAGCTTAATTCTTCGTGTGGTCTTTATAAGAACTACAATCTTTAAATTATTGAATTTCCCACACTAATATTGATATTATAATAATTTAAGAAGCGTAACTTAAGTCATTTGAAAGTGTTTGTGCGATTCACACGGCAGGTAATGCTACGAAAATAATAAATGGCTAAGACTCATAGAGCAATACGGTAGAAAGTAGCTATAGGCAGGTGTTATCTCTTTCAAAGCATAAGCCCAAATGGGCATATGCATTACCCTGTTATGAGACAGGATGTGTCTATGATGTGTGTGAAATTTCGATTTTATTATTTTAATTATCATATATGTGTGTTCGTAGTGACAAGTAATTGTTTTTGTACGTGACTCTAAAATGTGTGTGTGTGTGAAGATTTACGCTCACAAAACTGACAAACTATTTTGTATCGGATATAGACGCTATGGCTGCCTGATGGAAAGCATGAGCAGAATCCAAGAGAGAGGGCCAACTACACTTGCTGCGAATACAGACAATAAAGTATAGCGGCCAACACTTTGGCGGCTTAGTGAGATGCTTTTCACGCCCCGCTTAAAGGACCCGGGATCATAGTGGGAATGAAACACGTAAGCTGGTATTGAGTTGCAGTCTTCGACTGACGTTTATTATATTAACAGCAACACTATGGCGATCTATTGAGAAAAAAATATATTATCAATCAGCATTTGAACGTCAAGGCTTAAACCAATTACGGCAACATTATAACAAACCTGTTGAACACTCAGCTAATTAATTTAGTTCATCTGACACACATCACACAGTAGCGTAGTATATACTGTAATTACGACTGCCAACTACTCAACAGACAGTCAACTAACACATAATTATAGCTCATGCTGAATAAATTACCATCACTCAATCTAAAACTTCTTGGTTAATATACAAATATACTCACACCTTTATCTTTGAAGGTAGATAGAGGCGTAACTAACGCCCATTTTTTGATGTGAAACATCTATAGGCGCACGTAAAATAGATTTCTGGCCTGGCGACGCCTGGCGACTGGCGACGCCTGGCGACGCGTCGCCACGGCACGCTATACGATGGTATATATATACAGTCTATATGCAGTAGTGTGTACGGTGTGGCGTAAATTATAATTATAATTATTATAATTATAATTATACGCCACACCGTACTATTTTAATAATTAGTAATATTTTATTTTATCATTATGACATATTTAGTTCCTATTACAATATGTTCTTTTCTGCATATTACTTTTACAAAATAATGGCGATGTTTCACATCTGCCAGGCGTCCCGTGACGGCTCACATTTTTTCAACATAATTTTAATCTGACTCGTAATGAAGTGCGTGGTGTGAACACAGACGGATTGTGGGGTGATAACTTTAGAATCACCGTCCGTGTGGTGATGGATTAAGAATACAAAGTGTCACCACCCCTATTCATTCCTTGGGTGTCGTAAGAGGCAGCTAAAGAAACAAAATAAGCAGCTAACATCACTGCCAAGAGAAGGAAAACTTGAAAAAAACTCTTTAAAACCCGTCTGGCCAGCGTGGTATAGTAGGCCAAAACCTCCTTTCAAAGGAGAGGCCTATGTCCAGCAGTGGACTGTTAAAGGCTGTTGATTACCGTGGTTACTGTAAATAATGTGGAAGAATATTTTTTATAATGAGCTATAATCGCAGTTTTGAGATTATACGTATTTGTTGATAACAACAGTAGTATGATTTCTCGCTTACGGACCCCTGATTTCGTTCACGGGTCATGGCTAAATACCTGTGATTGAAATTGCCTATTGCAAACGAAAGCCCTTTAGCCCACTTCATTACTACTATTTATAATAATTTCATTTACATATGAATAGCTAGATATATTATTAATTCGTATGATTTGATCGAAAGCGGATATCGCAAACGTTTGGATGATGTATTGAGATTTCACAGCTGGTTTGATACCAAATATTTATTAATGTACCATCAAATTGGCCTTTTCCGGATTTTCACTCTCGTTTTAATGCACTACTATTGCACTTCTTCGTATTCTTAATCCGTGTGATGACGGATTAAGAATACAGAGTGTCACCATCCCTATTCATCCCGCGCGGGTGTCGTAAAAGGCGACTAAGGGATAAACTACGCAAGACAAAATCAATGCAAAAGAGAAGGAAAACTTGAAACAAACTTTATACCAACCCGTCTGGTCAGCGTGGTATAGTAGGCCAATACCTCCTTTTCAAGGAGAGGCCTATGTCCAGCAGTGGACTGTTAAAGGCTGTTGATGATGATGATGATGAATGTACTTCTAAAGGTCTTAGCATGATGGTTAGAGCAAAGGTTAAACGAATACTTGTTACTTTCATTGTATTTGATGTACTGAAGGAATATTTACTTACTTATATAGCTTAGAGAATCGCTCATAGCGGAGTGGCCTTGAGTGGCTGCAACAACAGCGCAGTCAGTACCTAGATGGGTGACCGTTTGTGACATGATACGTTATGAGCGTTTTCATGGTTTGTAGGTCACGTTAAGCAGTCGGTCCCGGTTGTTTTCATAGCATGACAGTTGTGAAGCTAAGTGAGAGGTTTTCGGGTAACTTACAATGTGTCTTAACAGTCCCCAATCCGCAGTCTACCAGTGTGTGGGTACTTGAAAAAAATAGCTGAATATGGCTTATAATAATAATAATCCGATTTCGGCCATGGCGACCATTTCGACCTCTCAAGGTGGCGGTTCGCGCCGCGACAGAGACAAGCAACCGAGACAGGAGCATCTGTTTAATTTAAGATTTCAGCTATGCTCTTTCAAATATTGTCCGTTATAGGGCTTGGCGCTGATTTTAGCAGCAAACTAACTTGCACAAAGTGGGCAAGTGAGCTTATCGCTCTCATAATTATATTGAAAAGCGGCGAGTGGACAGGCTTTAAGCTGATTGCGCTTGGCGTCGAGGTCAGCTAAACGCTGTTCCTCAAATTTACGGATTCGCTACTTCACAATCTCGCCTCATTCCGATCGCTGTGCTGCCAACCTCTCCCAGCGAGAAGGCTCACGAGTTTCATGGTATATAAGTACTGTATAAAATGTTCAGTTTTATACGAAATGTTTATGAAAGTACAAACGATACTTATATCGGGACTTTCAGTGACAGATACATTGTAAAACGTCAAAGTGACACCGAATGACGTTTGAGACTTCAATTATAACTCGTGCGACCTAAGATGGCATCTGACTCAAATGTCAGTCGTTTAAAGTACTGAGTGCAAGGAAAATATGATTTATTCTAGTTTTTTTTAATTTCAACATTTATTTTGCTTCAAGTATTTTCTCATAACATACTACTTTATCTTAAGTGGTACTTTACTACCTGAGTTAAGAAAATACATTATGCATAGCAATAGAAAGCAGGCCTCATTCATTGTTTACCCGAATGCATTCTTCGTGCAGTGATTTAAATAAGATTAGGTAATACCTAATATCATTTTAAATGAAATTAGGAACTGAAATATGGTTATAAAAACAATTTTAAATCGTCATGATAAGCATTTTAATGGTAGTCTCTAAATATCATATGTATATGGGTATTCGTTATTATAAACTATTGGTCTCATAGTCGTCATGGTGGCTTTTTTCGTGTTACCTTTCTTAAAACAATTGGGTTATCCAGACGAATCACGAAGTGATTTATATAACATTAGGTAATACCTAATAAAATAAAAGCATTATGGAAAGATTCCTGCAACAGTAATAGTGATGCTAACGCTACTCGCAAGACGACAGAGGGGTATCATGCGGGGTCACGGTATCATGTTTCGTTTTGAGCCAGGTGCCATCTTAGCTCGCACGAGTTATAATCGCGAGTCAAGCCGCCGGCGCGCGCGCTAACAAAAAGTGTGTGAAGTGTGAATGACAGAAAATGAAACGAAAATCAGCTCGAAACATTACAGTGCCACGAACAATAGTGTATACCTGCCCCGAGGCCGGCCACCCAAAGCAGATTCCTCATCAGCTCAGACCAGTCACCAACACGTGAGTACATACCCTTCTTTACCGCCCTTCAGCCCAAAAACCTATCAGCTCCCAGCCCTTATCATCTAAACTCCCCTCACGCTGCTGTACTGTCTACGTCTGCGCAAGGCGTGGACGCAACAAATACAGAACACATAATAAGTATATTATGTGCTAAAATTTATATAAAACTTAATAAGTACATGAGTAAAAAGCAATAAACTAATAAGCATAATACAAAATTGACTATGTCCAAACGTGTAAAACCAGATGTTAGACACGTTGTCATAGTCATAACGACACCTCAAACAACGTTGCATGTAGCAACTAGACAAGTCATAAATTTTAACATTCCAAACTACCATTTATAAACAGTTATCAATTAAACGTAGGTACTAAGTCATAAATTAACACCAAAACAGTACCGATACAGTAGTTTGGTATAAATCTGTGACAAAACAGTGTGTTTGAAACGATCGTAAACTCTATACTTTATGGTCATTGAGTATAAACAATCTGTGATAGCTTAATCTGTTCTCTGATTGGTCGGTGGGCGTAAATAATAAAATGTATGATGTCTCAAATACAAATCAAATATTGGAAACTTGCAGTGTTTCCATTTCCATATTGATGAACTTTAGTTATAAATTTCAATGGAAACATATGTCGCGTCGTTTCAAACGAAACAGACAAGATTTAGTGAACATTCAAATTTAAGTTACAAAGTTGTTGTTGATTATCGAAGGGAAAGTGATGCAGACTATATCACGATGTGGTACAGCTTGTCTTTGATTGGTTTTCTACTCAACGGTGTGGATATTGAAAAGCTATGGTTTGATAGTTGTTATTCCTACTTAACTTCAGTTGTACAAATATTAATTTGTACTTGCTTTAATAGTCGCAAAAACTCCTTGCGAGCAGATATAGAATGATGTATAAGGAACATCGGCAATAATTTATTTTTATTTTCGATATAATTTTAACAAAAAGGAACCGACTTTAATGAAAAACTATTCCGAGGACCCAAATCGCGACATTGTGCCTATGATATTAGAGGAGTTCCCTCGATTTCCTTGGGATCCCATCATCAGATCCCGATATGGTGACGATTGGACCACCTGTAAGCTACGCCCATTCCAATGCAAAAAGATTTTTTGAAATCGGTTCATAAACGACGAAATTATCGCTGAACATACATAAAAAAAAAAAGATTCCGACGAATTGAGAACCTCCTCCTTTTTTTTGAAGTCGGTTAAAAATGAAACTATGTAATCTAAAAAAAATTGAAAAAAGGAAATTTGTATTTTACCGATTTTATAATAAGCTAGCTTTCGTCCTCGACTCCACCCGCGTGTAAGTCGGTTATCGGAGTAAAAATCGGACTATGTCTTTTCTCAGGTTCTGAACTATATATGTACCAGATTTCATTTAAATCAGTTCAGAAGTTTTGCTGTGAAAGTCAAGCAATTCCGTGATGGTAGAAAAAGTCATATTGATCAATTACTACTTTGTATATAATTATTTTTCCTAGAAATATTATAAACGCGAAAGTTTGTGAGTATATTGTGTTTGGATGTTTGCTGCTCTTTCACGCAAAAACTACTGAATGAATTTTGATGAAACTTCACAATAATATAGCTTACATATCAGAACTCATAAGCTTCTATTTACCACGATAACCAATACGCAGGCGGAGCTGCAGGAAAAAGCTAGTATATTATAGTATAGTTGTTATTATGGTATAGTATTACTGTTTATAATTGTTTTTATTTTTTCAGCTTACCTCTCATTTCTACTACTCTGCTCGCATAATTTTCGTAATAATACCACGAAGTATTTGTTCGTACTAAAATATAATATATTTTCACTGTAAAAATAGCTAAGAAACAAAACTTTACTTAAGTACCTAATTACTTTCTAGATATCTTTAACAACGTGCAAAAAACTTACATAGGTAATTTAATGGCTGATAATAATTATACTGAAAAGATGAACGTATTTATTGAGCATAATGTCCGTCGACAAAACATAGAAGCTAGCGAAAACTGGCTGAGTCGAACTGAGTTCTGTTGAGAGCGCTTTATCTAATGGGAACCTTTCCATTACCGTAATTGAGACCAGAAGGCGTGTGAAAATGGAAAATGTCGGCTAACAACATTTAGAGTTCTGCCACACTCTGAAATAAGAGAAAGGCAATGTGATCTTATTGAATTTTGTATGAATGTCAATGTACCTAGACTTTCGGGAACGTACTATAAAATTTTGGCACACGTTGTAATGAATTAGATTTGGACCTCTTTCGGCATTGTATTTTATTTGGGATTGTGCGATGGTAAATGGCTTTGTATGCTTTTAAACACAAAGCTAGGTAACTTTAATTGAATAGGATTTATTGGAATTAACTTTCTTGTCAGTAAGATGTTGTTGACAAATAGTCACACAAAATTAAGAATTATATAATACTAGCTTTCGCCCGCGGCTCCGCCTGCGTGAATGTCGGTTATCGCGGTAAAAAGTAGCCTATGTCCTTTCCCAAGTTCAGTTCCATCTTCATACCAGATTTCATCAAAATCAGTTCAGTGGTTTAGGCGTGAAAGCGTAACAGACAGACAGAGTTACTTTCGCATTTATAATATTAGTAGGGATACTAGCTGACCTGTGCCCACTTCGTTGGGCATAACTTAAATATAAAAGTTAGACATATGCTGTCGTTGACTTTTTTGTAGGCATTTTCAAGCTCCACATCTTTTCTCTAGACCTCAAAAATATATCTTTCATAGTTAAGGCAGCATTCGTAAGAAACGCTTTCATTCAACCGTTTTTTCTCCGATTCACTTTGCAAAACGGACTACCACGTAAAAGCCTTTTTATTTTTCGGTTTTTATATAACCTATGACACTCAGCAATATTGTGGCTTTCTATTGGTGAAAGAATTTTTAAAATCGGTTCAGTAGATCCCGAGAATACCCCTTACAATTTAACAAACACACAAACTTTACTTCTTTATAATATTAGTATAGATATTTTTTAGTACCGTATACACTTTTATATGTATATAGTTAAAAGTTGTCGATTGAAAATTATATTCAGACACTTCAATCTAATTTCTTTTAGATGTACTTATTTCTTTTTTATACTATTTATGTATTAAAAAAAACTCTGTCTATGATGATACTGTGATGGTACTCACAGTATCATCACTCAACTACTTGATGGAGTGTCAGTTTTGGTGGCAATGCAATTACTCTCATTTTTCCATCTCGGCATCACGCCACAAGGGTAAAGTAATTTTTAATAAATTTTTACTTTCTTTCAGACCTCACACTTGACCTATTTGCACGTTTACTTCTATACCAAAGAAAACGAAGTTTAAATACCAAAACTATTGTTTCAAACGTACACTGTATAATAATTTTAACAAAAAGTAACCGACTTCAATGAAAAACTATTCCGAGTACCCAAATCACGACAATTGTGCCTATGATATTTGAGGAGTTATCTCGATTTCCTTGAGATCTCATCATCAGATCTCGATATGGTGACGATGGGACTACCTGTAAGCTACGCCCATTCCAATTCAAAAAGAATTTTTGAAATCGGTTCATAAACGACGAAATTATCGCTGAACATACATAAAAATTTAAAAAATAAGAGATTCCGACGAATTGAGGACCACCTCCTTTTTTTTGAAGTTGGTTAAAAAAACAAAAATTGTTAGAAAGAATGAACTAAAAGACTTCGTTCCAGATACAGGGACTACGGAATGAATAAAAGAAGTTAACGGGATATATAATCATAATGATTTAACATTATGTCTTGTTCCATAAAAACCAAAAGTAAATCGTACCAGTCAAACAACTTTTATTAATTCTCACACTAAGCTTAAACATCTTTTGAAATATCACACAATGTTAATATGAAGCTAACGGAACTAAACTGTTGTAAATATAAAAATATACACAACCGTAATCAAACATTTAATATTAATAGAACTACCACTATCTTTTGAACCCTCTAATCACGAAAATTTGAAATGAAATGTATAGTAAGCGATCAGCAATGTAGTTCAAATAACGATGGCTGATCATAGTGCTACAAAAACCAATATTTCTATAGTCGGATTTTTAATTAGACGATATCCACTGACGTTTACTGTGTTGTCAGTTTTTGATGAAATAAAAATAGTGTTGTGACAAAGTGAATGATTGAAAAAACTCCTGAATGAATAAAATTAATAAAAATTATTAAAATTAAAATTAATTAATAAAATTAAAAAAGCAATCCTAAACACAAGTACACAATTAATTCTGTGCCATTACAACCAGTGGACTCCCAAAGAGACCTCGGAGTTATCATAACACATAAACTGAAGTGGGATGAGCATATTACAATGATAACAAAGAAGGCAAACTCATTATTGTATATAATTAGAAAGGCATTCTATGTTATCAATAAATAATTATTTTTCAGCATCTATTAAACGTACATTAGACCCTTGCTGGAATTCGCGTTTCAAATATGGAATCCATATTTAAAAAAGATATTGTAATGTTGGAAAGAGTACAACAAAGGGTAACTAAAATGGTCTTCTCTTTGAAAAACATGTCCTATGAAGAACGTCTGCTATAACTCAGTCTACCAACACTAGAACCTCTATTTTAAAAACATAAACATTTCTGATCATAAACAACAATAAATACTTTTTTATTTATAATTATTTATTATAAAATAGTATTTTTTGTTGTTTTTGAACTCTTTTGTATTTTCTATCAATACAAACTTAAATGTCATGTTTTCATTGACATACATCAAAGCCGGAATTTTCTTTTGGACATTTCTTTTGGAGGAACGGGGGTGAAGCACCATGGAGCCGTCAAAGACCCATGCTGCCACTTTGCCTCAACAGGAATTAACCCAACCTGTTGAGGGATGTCAGTCTGGGCTCCGACCAGCTGACTTAATGCAAGGAGGACAAGAGGGTGCCAACCTCCTTGTTGGTATGTGAGTGGCAAATTATGAAGCTGTGCATAGCGCCTCAGCTATCAGATACTTAACAGAATATCCTTGGTATCCGATGACAGTAACTCTACATAAAATATTGGTTTGAAGTAAAGAGATCATAAGAAATTCGGCGCTTCCAATAGGCATGCTATCCGGACAGACTGGTGAATCTAGAAATAAATTTTAGAGATATGACCGGGAACACCATGTTAGAAAGTCAGGCCGCGAATAACACATGACAGATCTATTTAACAGGGCAATTGTGTCGTCTGACCCCTACATTTCTGATGTAAGAGTAAAGAGGCTACAAAAATTAGACCGTAAGCCACTACCAGTGAGGGCTTTAGAACTGATCCAACCATATCAAATACCAACATCAGATTTAAATGAACCAGATGATGTAAATGATCTCTTTGAAGATTGTGAGGATTTAATTTTTACATCCGACTTTCACAATTGATTCTTTTTAAAAAAAATTATAAATAGGCAAAATTTTCTGTCTGTCTGTCACTCAATTCGATTCGTTTATTTTTAACACAAGTGCAAGAAAGTACAACAAACAAACAAACCAAAACAATAGAGCAAATCTATTGATGTTCAGTAATTTAAACACTAGAGTGAAATTTATTGACATGTATACTGCCAATACCCTTCCTGTTTTGCTTTGCCTTTGCCCACAGACGAGTAATATCTCTAATCAACCCTAAAACCAAAGAAAAAGGTACAAAAATCGAGAAGCTTGTAACTTAAAGATCCTGGATGATTGCAGGCTAGTTATTTATCAAGGTTTTGAATCCAACTAAGACAAGATATAGCTGTAAAAAATTATATCCTGAAATAACATTGTTTGTATTTCTCTCCGGTATTTCTCATGTTATGGTTTATATTTTTGTGTTATTTGTGTATGTTAAAGCCGCAAAGAAGGACATTAGTAGATTTACAGAAACTCATATGGGATCTAAGATTTTAATAAAAAATTTTTTATAAATATTTACAAAAAAAAATATTTTGATCAAAGCACATTTGGAAATCAGGAATTCTCGTCTTTCTTTTTAAATTAATTTATCTATTTAATAAAAATATAATAAGAGGATGGTTGTTTTTTGAGTCAAAAAAAAAAATGCGCGGCGTTGAGCCGTCAAAAAACTGATTGTTGTTACTTACTACTAGTATCTTATATCAGAGCACTTTTATACAATTTCATTCTTAAATAGATATAATATTCTTTTATAGTTTGAAATGATTAACTATTTACACTCATTGTTCATTCATCTGATTGAATGAGAACTGAACGCATCACTATTACTTTAAATATGGCAGCATTATTTTACTAAGTGACATTAGCTACTGTCAGGTAGCTTCGTCTAATTAAAAATCCGACTATAAATCTCTTATAGTTGAGGATTAACTGTTTTATAAAGTCCAAATTATAGTGGATGGTTGTATTAAAAATGCAAGTATGGTAAATCTATTAAATTCTGCGTGAAAGTTTGTTATATTAATAGTATTAAGGGCAGAGGTTGGAATACTTTATCTGTATCCAAAGAATGTTTGTTTTATTTCGGAATATTTGATTATATTGATAAACTGTGGTGCAAGCCATGCATATTTAGATATCCGTACACGTAACTCTATTTGAATTTGTAACTGAGAATCGATTATTTTATCTCGATTTTGGTTTTAGTGACGTTTGAGTATATTTACGGCATAACTCTGTTGGATACGAAACTTACTGTGGATAAGTAATCAATGTTTGAAAGATCTATTGATACACTGTGGAATAAATCTAAAGTTCACTATTTTTACTGCATTCTTTGATAGTAATTTGATAGTTGGGTGACTTTGTCTATAGCACTATTTCCTACAACACAACATCGTCAAGTAATTACGTTAAAATAGCTGTATTTACATGCACTACGGTAAATCAAAATCTGTATAATGTCTCAAAGAAAACAAGCAACGAGCCTTCTAACTTTCTAAATTAAACAAAATAGAAATTTTTAAAATAACTAAGCATCATACATTATGGGAACTCGACAAATGTTTGTAATCTATCTAAAATTAAATTCTATAAAACCTTGTGAACTTCAAGAAACAACAAATTCACATTCATAAAAATAGATACAATACAAAATAATCCTTTGAAGATGCTTTTAAGAACCTGTGAAAATATATAGATAGACAAAACGAGAGTGCAAGAGACAGATGTTCTTTAGGAAAAAAAATAGCTCTACATCGAAAAAATAAGTATTATTTACAATAAAAACTTAGAACTGAAAATTTCTGTTCCAAATCTTTCTGAGACCAAATTTTTTGCCCCTGCATGTTGGACACAGGACGATTTGGAATAACAACGGAACAAAGTGTATACAGTCGTGTTAATATAACGGTCTAAGTTGAAATGATCTCATTTATAAAATGTTATGAAGAGGGCGCTTAGGAGTTGAATTTGTTATTATATTTGTTAAGAAAATTGTATAAAGGTTTGAAAATTTGCATGAATATGCTAATGAAGCTGACTCTAAATGTAATTGTGGAACTGAATTTTTATATTTTGAAGTTAAGCTGTAAGCAGAAAGGGTGTGCAATCAACTTTTTTACGGTGGAGATAGATGAAGAAACAAGAATTAAGAAAAGGAATGAGAAAATAAAAAAATCGGCTAAGTGCGTGTCAGGCCACGCATAGATTAGGGCTTCGTAGTCACCTATAAATAACATGTGAATTTAAAATGGTATACAATAAGTAATAGTAATAATTTCATTTTAATTTTTTTAGATGTTTCTTATTACTTCTGTTCAGAACACACTAAACACTATTTGTAACGTCACCAACTCATAAAGTTTACATCTTTATATAGTAAAAAGTACAGATAATAAATTATTTAAGCTAAAAATAATTCGATAAGTCCAGGGTTCCAGTTATCACACCCCACCCCTCAATCTATATTAGGCAGTCAATCAGACAAAAAAAATAAAATTGTTGGCCCCGTGTCTCCATCCAGTCAACTCAGTTTACGTTACGTCCAACGATTTTATGTAACTTATTAACAAAAAAATTTTAACTCAGAAATGGATACCTTAGTCAAAAAATCGTATTAACGGCCTCTCAGTATTTTTAAAAAACTCAACTTATCTATCTCACACACCAGAGAGTAAAACCAGGAAAAAAAATTCCCGCTTGTAGGAGAAGTAAGTACTTTAAAAAGAAGTATTTTTGTGATTTTATTTTAGCACTTTGTCACCGCTATAAATACACATATGCAAAGTTTCATAGCATTAACCGTTTGAAATGTAAGTCAAGAACAGACAGACGGATAAGATAAAACTATCTGGGTTCCGTGACGTAAACGACAGATCCCTAAATAAAATGACTGTCTTAAAGTTATTATTTCTTAAATTAAATCAGAAGCTAGTTCTCCTTAGCCTCAGGACCAGTTTATAGGCCAATTAACAGCATTATTTTCTGTTTTTATCGAATTAAAAAAAACCTGTCTTGACGCGTGGTAACATTATCACCTGCCTACAATAATCACCCATTTGATCCAAATTGAAATTTGGCCTACTACTTAGGTGGGCTATTATTTATTACATGTTAAATACAATAATTATCTGATGACCGTTGGAGTAGAAGAGTTCAGGAGTGGACCCCGTCTCGTCAAACGTGGTGTGGGAAGCCCACAGGCGATGTGGAGTGACGACCTGCGTAAGATGGCTGGCAGGAGCTGGATGCGGGAAGCCCAAAATCAATCAGAGTGGTGTGCAATGCGAGAGGCCTATGTCCAGCAGTGGACTGCGATAGGCTGATAATGATGATGATGATGATGAAATACAATTCAGAGCCAAGAATACGAGTCACAAAAAATATGCTAGATAAATTTGAAAACTAATTTTGTAGTGAAATATATTTTGTTTCAGAGGACAATAAAATAATGAAAAATGTACACTTTTCATTTTCACATTCTCAAACATTCAACTTTTTATTAGGAAGGAAAGTTGTAGGTGTATTGTGTGAGTAATCAGGGAATTATTTTGTACGCTTTGATTACATCGACTTATGAATTTATACTTAAAAATGATTTTCAAATCCAAAGTCACTGTTTTTTTCTGCGGTTAAATCACTGTCATATGGTCCTTTGAACTGCCAATGCTGAGCATGCTGGCAATAATGGTTTGACACGATAAAACCATTTATCTTTGAAAATATGAAAATCACGCATGACAGTTTTTTTACATTTAAACTTTTTGAATATTTGATATGATTCTCACAATTTTCTATTCGTCAAAGTTTGGCGTCTGTGTCTATTTTTTGTTTTCAAAGGTATCCAGCAGAGTTCTGTGACGGCCAATTACCATAAATACTAAAACGAAGACTCACTCGACTAATAAGAAATCGTTATTGAAATCAATCTTGACATTTGAACAACGAAGAAATCCTATATATCACCGTTAGCATCGAATCAAATTATAATAATAGTTGTTTAATTACTAACACACCAAGATGACTCGCCTATTGGACAAACGTATCGATTTAAAATCGAATTTAAATCGCCTAATTAGCATAAAGGAACACTTTGTAAAGTTATTATGAATTTTAAACAATTCAAATGTTGTACAACGATTCGTGCCTATTCAAAAAGAATAAGATTTATTGGAATTTTTATTTTTATTTTATTTAGTCGATTTCTAATCGGCTTGTTAAAATACATCTATTTGTTCTGTATAATGAACTGTTTTTATTTAAACTGTATTAATTTTTATGGCAACACGTTTTGTAATCGGTAACTAATTAATTAACAAATTAATTAACTCTGTTTTTTATACTGAACGGAATTCTGTGTAAACATTTTTCTCGTTTCTACGATCTTTATTCAAAAAACAAATAGTAATCACGTTTGGTTTGTGTGTGAGGGATACCATAAACTCCCAAATCAGGAAACGTGGTTATCACTATAGCAGTGAACTCTAAAAAAGTTTCCCTACCTCAAAAATCTCGCGTCTTTTAAGCGGGACCTGAAAAGCACCTTACTAGGGCGACATAGTGTGGGTCACTATGTCAGTGTAGGTCACCATGCTACATCATCCACATTCGCAATGAGGATTCCGACTCTTGGATTCTGTTCAGCTTTTTATCAGGGAAAGTCATTTTAGCAGCTTTTAATCCAAGGAAAATATCAGAATTATCCTAACGCACAACGGTTTGTCCTACTTCCTTGAGTTAAAACAAAAACAACTATTCTATAAATTGCATTCATATATTTTACCTTTACGCCATGTATTTCTCAATGTTTGACGTCAAATTAATTTCAGCAGCTTTACTCCAACCATCTCCTTATTAGAAACCCCCTAATGTAGGTTCCCCCTAAATTATTATTAAAAGAAATCTAAGTACATATTATGTGTCTCCTAAAGGTTGATCAAAACGAAAATATCACTAAGGGTAGATAACTCTCTCTAAGTGGCCCCTTAACTTTAGTAGACGTTGGTGATAACGGCCATGTGATGATGGAACTCCAAGTTCAGCTTGGGAAGCTACTAACTTAGCCTGTTCATGACGAAAACAAACACTTAAACAAAACAAACTCAAAACATTATTGTATTTTACCAGCTAGATGGCGTTGTACTACTTCTCTGAATCGCGATATTATTTCGTTAAAGAACTGTGTGTAAAAAAACACCCTGAAGGTAGAAATATTTGACACCTGATAAACTTGTCAAATGAGCAGATCAGTTCACAGTGATTTTATTAGTGATTCAAAGAACCATTGGTGTTTGTAGCCACAAGACATCCGACATTATTTCACGTAGTTAGATAAGCCACATATTATAAGATACAGACAAAGATTAAATAAAGTAATTATAGGCACGCACCATTTTAGTATATAAGCGCTATTGTTAATTAAATTAAATATACTACCATATACTACCAGAGACTATCACACCACCTTGAGTCACATTATACTCTTCACCACAATGGCAAAGTGTTCAAAACACGTTAAGTGCTATTACGGCGTTTAAGACGGCGAAAAGCATGTAAATAATCTCCTTATAGTTGACTCTTCGAATCTGTGACCACGTGAGATCTGATGTCTACTAAGTTAGCACGTTGTAAGCTATCTGAGTTCCCAACTTATTCCCTCTTGTGGGCTTAACAATTTAAATCTTCGGAACTACATGTGGTACAATTGTGTTTAGAGGCGTTCCTTGGAGAATAACAACCTTAAACTATTAAAGGAAACATCTTTGATATCGGAAAGTTTAGATTAACATAATATTTTGTAAGCAAATTCAGTAGTTTATAAATTGAAGTTAAGAAATTGAATCAATTTGTAAAAGATTTATTGTATACAGATAGAAAACTTGATACAAATCTTGAACCAACCCGTTCGGCAAACGTGGTATCAAGATAAGCCACAATTAAAAACTAGTGTATAATCAGCCTTTGACAGTAAACTGTTGGACATAAGCCTCTGCTTAGATTTTCTTGAATATGATTTAATCAAAATATAATTTTCTTAAAAGATGTCAAGCGTCGATTTTATTACACGAACTCCACCATTAATGTTACGTAAACATTATAAACGTAGAAGATGCGATACTACATTTCCATGCATTTAATGTGTTTTATGAGCCAATGAATGAGCATGGCTTCATATCCAATCCGATAAAAAGATTTCACATATAAAACTGGTATTGGTTCTTAAAGTTTTACTTGAAAGTTAAGCTGGTATCGAACACTTAAGTTACAAGAATCCATGTACATTTGCCAGCCTCGGTGGCGCATGCGACTAATGTTCTTGAGGTATCGGATTCGATTCCCAGGTCGGTCCAAATGTTTGTGTGATCGACATATATTTGTTTCGGATTGTGCGTGTGTTCTATGTATAATATGTTTGTATTTACAAAAAAAAGTATGTTAATGTGTTTATATCAGTTGTCTAGAACCCATAATACAAACTCTGCTTAGTTTGGGACTAAATGACGTTGTGTGTAAGATGTCCGAAATATTTATTATTATTATTTATTGCTCGTCACTTACCATATTAAAAAGTGATTAACGATAATGGTTATAACTATAATAATGATAATAATAATAATTTATTTAATCAAAAATATTTAACACAGATACAATAGTTAAAATGTTACAAGATCTGTTTTTATTTCTATAGAAACTCTGCCCTCTGAACTAGGTTATATACCTGTTTTTCAGAAGACAGCGCCCCCCATATTATTAGATACAAGTCTTTAGTTATGGAACATTACAATAATCTGTGCAGCAAAATATAAGCATCTTCAAAATAGGTTAGTATTATATGAGTGTGTGTGATGTGTGTGAGTGTGTGTGTGATGTATGTGAATGAGTGTGTGTATGTGTGCGTGTGTGCATATTGTGTGAGAGAATGTGAGTGGGAGTCTGTGTAAGCGCCTTATCTTTGATATACTATAAGTATAATTACATTTTAAGAATTTACACGTCTCTTAGACGCAACTGTCGTTTTAAACATATGATCAAAATGTCTCAGATTCATTCCCGGGTCTTGCCAAAAAATGTTATTAAGTGTTTCTGATAACAAAAATGCTTAATAAGAGCCCAGAGCTTGTACTATGGGTACTAGATAACTGATAGACAGATCATACAAACATTTGATCCGACCCGGGAATCGAACCCGAGACCTCTTAATCAGCAGCCGCATACGCTAACCACTCCCAGAAAATAAATAAACAATATTATTCGATATAATTATTCCATTAAACTGTTTACGAGCTCTGTCAGAACACTCGAAAACTAGTACTCACTCCTGGTTTTACTCGTATAAACATCTCAATTTAAGTGAATAACCGTGTCGGCGCATAGATTATGGTATCATAAATGTACATACATTCAACTTTATGACGTCATTATACTGTATAATTCTTAATTTAAATTGTAAGAATTTTATTGACAGTTTGTATAAGACTTGGCTGTATGTGTACACCATTGCCAAGTTGAAAAAAAGTTATAGTGTCAGTAAGACAGCGGATGTTTATATTCCATTATACACAAAATAAAAAAAAATACTTATTTTATTTGTTCTAGTTGTTTTAACACCTTTACAGCAACAATCGCTAATGGTAAGGCGAGGCTAATCCAGAAAAAAGGATCCTAAATTACTTGTAATGTCATTAGCTATCTTCATGCTATTCTCTGCAACGATTTGACTGATTTTGATGCGACTGACACATCATCATCAACAGCCTTTAACAGTCCACTGCTGGACATGGGCCTCTCCTTTGAAAGGAGGTTTTGGACTACTATACCGCGCTGGCCAGACGGGTTGGTATAAGGTTGGTTTCAAGTTTTCCTTCTCTTGGCAGTGATGTTAGCTGCTTATTTTGTTCCTTTAGTCGCCTTTTACGACACCCATGGAAGGAATAGAGGTGGTGACACTTTGTATTCTTAATCCGTAACCACACAAATTGATTTGTTTATTGCTAATGTGTTCACACAGTTTTCGTTTCCATAACTTACCGTGTTTAACAACAAACCGCGTCTCCATATCTTGTCACATCTCATTTTAAAATCCCTCATTTGATATTCAATGATATAATTATAATAAACTATAAAGTAAGTATTATGTTAATGCAAAATACAAATTATGGGTAACTTGTTGAAGAATTTATTTATTTAGACATGTATTAACATGTAAATGTGTACATTTATGTATCAAACAATGTTCTTCTCTGTTATAGGCCATGTCTTCGGTGATGTGATAAGATTTTAGGTTACAATATGTTGTGGTGAATCTATACAATAATATAAAAGAGATGATCCAAAAAAACCAGAATCGATCTGGACTAAATAGGTATCAGTAGTTTCATTATAACGAAACAATTAACTCCAGAGTAAGGGCAATGCCGAAATATATGAGCTATGGGCTGACAAAGTATGGATCAAAAAATCATGAGTTAGGTTAGTTACTTGTATTTTTTTTCCAGTTTTCACAAAAACAAAATAATAATAGGATTACTGTAAAATTTATAACAATCTGATAATCACCATGACGAGCAGTAATATGTACAACTAGCTTAAAGTCCAATACAAGCATTATTAATATTATTACCTATTAAATGTTTTTAGTTCAGTATTTAGTATTTCGGTAAAACGCCGTCATTTCTTTCTCTTATCAGTTCAGTTAGCAAGCTCGAATTGTTTATTTTGGGGTTTTTTTATTAGTAAAAATATTTTTTTTAGAGATAATAATAATTATAAACATAAATGGTTAATAGTAAACAATAGTATAGTAATCCTGTCGTTATAGTCGTTAGTATGTTGCTGATATTGTTTAAACTGATAAAAATCACATATAACTCATGATTTTTTCTTATACTTTGTCAGTCTATAGCTCTTATATCCCATTGATTTTGGCATTGCGCTTTCAGTGGGGTAAATTGTGCAATATAATGAAACTACTGATACCCATTTAGGCTACGCTAATTTCAACATGAATGGGCTGACTCGATCCCTCCAGTACTACCCTCACACAGAAGATCAACCTAAAAACGACGGCATTAGTGTTGTCGTATTTCCTTGGTGAGTGTGACACCAGAGGTCCAAAAACTTCACGATTGTATAGCTCCTAAATAATTATAGATATTATAAAAAAAACTCCTAAACGTGACGACTAAGTTTTATTTAGTTTTATTTTAGAAAATCATTTTTACTTTTGTCACATTTATTGTTTGGCGCTAAATATAAAATTAATTTGTGGAATCTGTTTTGAATGATGTGTAAATTATTTGTATGTTCTTGGTTCTCTATCTGTATATCTTTGTTTCTCTAATAAACCAAATTTAAAAAAAAATGATGCTGTAGCATTTAATTTGTTTCAAGGTTTGGGTGTTTCCTATGTATAATGTATGTATGTATATATTTACAAAAAAAGCATATAATTTGTATTTATATCAGTTGTCTAGTACCCATAGTACAAGTTCTGCTTATTTTGGGACTAGATGACGCTGGGTGTAAATGTCCGAAATCTTAAAATACTAGCTGCGCCCCGCGGTGTTACCCGCGTATCATTACGGTTGCTATGCAAGTTCGTTATGCATAGCAACCTGTGAAGTTTTGACAGGAGATAAACAGTGAAACATTTTGACATCTACGAATCATTGTTTATTTATAATCACCTAGATTTTCGCCCGTTTATCTAGATTAATGCAGTAAAAAGTAGTCTATGTGTTATTCTGATATATAAGCTATATTACTGTAAAGTTTCATGCAAATCCGTTCAGTAGATTTTGCGTGAAAGAGCAACAAACATACATACACACATACATACTCACAAACTTTTGCGTTTACTATATTAGTAGGATTATTCAACTTACGACACTTTCGTACTGAGGATGCTAAATATGAAATAACTAGGTCATGCATTATTTAGCGACGGTGAGGAAAGTATTTTTACCATAAATGTCTCATGACATCAGTTTGAGAGGATTCGTTAGGCACGCATATTATATTTTTCAAAGTTTATATTTGTGCGAAAAAAGATCACACACTCCCTTTGAAAGAAAACTTGGTAGATATTTAATTACAGTGAACTTTATGTATGCTAATATTATAAACTGGATAATAGCTCGATTTGTATGTTTTTCTGTTACGTTGTCACGGTTAAACCGCCACACAGATTTGACTGAAATTTAACATGAAGAGACTTTGATTCTTGGGGAAGGGCATAAGTTAGTTTTTACCGCAATAACCGTAAGCTTAGCGGGAAAAAGCTACTAATATTATAACCGGATATGTTCTATATGTGATGACGGATTAAAATTATGGAGTGTCACCACCCCTATTCCATTGCGATTGTAAGAAGCATCTAAAGAGTCAACAGCAGGATATTATCACAGTAAAAAAAAACTAAAGGTTGACACACAAAATCACATAATTGAGTCTGAGTATTCTTTGTTTCCGTTTCTTGTATGTTTGTAAAGTTCTCCGCGACGCGGGAATATATTACTAATGCGGGAGTAATCTTTGTACACTCACTAATAACAACATAGCCCTCAAGTAACTCAAGTACAGTACTCACAAAAGTTATCATCAATAACCCATAACGTCTCCCTGCTGGGCTTGGGTTTTTAAGCCGCCCGAAAGCCTCCAACTAAACTTCGCGACTTTTATCTTATGATAACAACCGGGACCGACTGCTTAACGTGACCTCCGAATCACCGCGTCGTCGTTGCTTAACCTCAGTGATTGTGTCCAATCACCTATGGCCACTTGGCTATAAAAAGCATCACACAAGTACAACAAGTTATATTTAAGGCAGCATAATTTTAACAAAAAGAAACCGACTTCAAAGAAAAACTATTCTGGGTACCCAAATCGCTACAATTGTGCCTATGATATTTGAGGAGTACCCTCGATTTCCTTGGGATCCCATCATCAGATCCCGATATGGTGACGATGGGACCACCTGTAAGCTGAGCCCATTCCTCTTTCAAAAAATATTCCATTCCTATGCAATATTTTTTGAAATCGGTTCATAAACGACGGAATTATCGCTGAACATCCATAAAAATAAAGAGGCTCCGATGAATTAAGAACCTCCTCCTTTTTTTTGAAGTCGGATAAAAAGAATCTAACATAACGTCATTGCGTTCCAAATCGTGAGGCTGATACATATTCAGTAATAGACATTTATGGGACAATTTGACAAATATTCAGCCGTTTTCAGCCCAAGAATGAAAGTCATCTGCTTATCTACCATGAAGGTTGTAAAATGAGAATGGAAAAGAGTATTTAAATAGCTTTTTTATTGTCTATAAAAAAATCTTTTTCTTTGAAATTCTCGCTTAATGGCGTACGTAGGTTGTCGCATATTTGTTTTTATGGTATACTAGCTGTATCCCGTGGTGTTACGCGATTCATCTGGTACACTAAAACGTGTAATATTTTACAGTTTGAGTCAGAAATATTGGTAAGTATGTTTCAATTCATTGCTCATTCTACAGGACCATTAGTTTTTGGGAAACAATAGCCTACGTGTTAATTCAGGGTATCAGATAACTCTATATTTTTTATTATATTGTAGGGGGCAAACGAGCAGACGGATTACTTGATGGTAGGTGATTGCCACCGCCCATGGACACCCGAAACACCAGAGGAATCACAGGTTCGTTGCCGGCCTTTAAGATGGGAGTACGCTCTTTTTTTGAAGGTTTGAAGGTCGTATCGTTTCGGAAATACCTCAGGCGACATTTCAGTTGTATCAAAAATTATGCAGCCGTTTCATATTAAAAGTTGACAATCATCAACAGTTTTTGATAGTCCACTCCTGCACATAGACATTTCTTTAGAAAGGAAGTTTACTGTACCACGCTGACCAAACGGGTATCCATCTCATTACAGTGATTTTGTCTGTCGTAGTTTGCTCACAAAATGAATATTGGTGGTGACACTCTGTAATCATAATACGTCACCACACGTAAAATAGTACACGAATACAAACACTAGCGATGAATTAAAACCTTCAGATTTCTTTTACAAAAAAAGCTATACACAAATTCATAATAAGAGATTACGACAAATTGAAAATCTCCACTTTTTTAAGTCGGTTAAGGGAAAAAAAGAATGAAATGATTTAATCGTAATTTAACTTCGTAATTCTTCAGAAATCTTTATAAGAAACTTTAAAACATTTCAACAAACAAATGTACCCAAAACTGAATAAACAATTTCAGAAAACAAATTGTAAATACATAAAGTTATAATAGACGACTGTGATCGTTACTGTTAAAGTAAAAACGGAAAAGTTAGACGAGGTTTTGAACTTGTGGCAATCAGGGAGATGGCTATACTCGGCCGTCCTTGCGTCATTATGTGGTACTGCTTTTAGTACCATTGCCAATTAGCTGATATCTAGATATTAAAACACGCAATCCATGTTTGCGTACAGTTTTTATACTTTTTTTTGGTTGAAAACAAGTGTAAAAAAAGTTATGAGTTGTTGAAGTAAATTTTAAGGGGCGTAATAGAATCACATGGGCAAGGGTATTTGAAGGTTTGAGTGAGTGAGTGAGCGTGTGACTGAGTGTTATAAGTCAATTTATTTATAAAGGTCACATTTTTTTTTATATATTTAAACCTATCAAAATGAATATACTCTGCCTGATGGAAAGCATGAGTTGAATCCAGGCACCCTCCTTCCTACAGTTCTTGAGAAGGAGGATTTAGACTGTTTTACATCACCGGTAATGAAAACGATTGAATAGCTCAACGCGTTTCCTACGAAACCGTGGTATCATTCGGGTCGATGTTAAATCCCTTTCCCGTTTCTAAAACTCCATCGTCATTATCGTCTTCAGACTATCAAAGTTTAAAAGAATTTGCACTTCTTGCATCCAGACCTGCCACTAGAAGTAAAAAATACGTGCACTGCAATAAACTCGTAAAATCTATTAATGAGTGTCTTTAGAAAATCTTTTCCGCAAACTAACAATTATACTAACAACAAAAGTTAAAAAAAGTTACAACCTGACTACGTAATAAGTTTTGTTAAAATTAAATTTTATATGGCACCTGTGCATTTTCAACATTTCAATATTTCGGACATCTAACATACAACATCATCAAGTCCAAAACTAGGCAGAGCTTGTACTGTACTAGACAACTGATCATAATCGCAACACTGATACATGTACATTGTCTGCGTATTTTAAATTCTTCAAAAAATAGTAAACATTAAAAAGTGATGAAAAATCATTAAAAAAAACAGTGCATTGAAGTGCGAATATCCCTATAATAACGTGATATTGTAGGTAACTACTATAAGACTGTGCGAAAAGTGAAATAATAAAGTTCAAATAAATACGTCTACAGCAAACAATAAGTATTTAGACACTACATGTGTATCTTAACATTAAAGTTTCTAAGCTTATAATAAAACTGTGAGAAAGTGACGCTGTTTTTGAGATCGTGTTTTCAAAAATAAACAATATTTGCATCTATCATAGACGTTATGAAAAATATTTTAAATTAGCGACACAGCGGCAAGTGGCTGAACTAATTGAAAATACCGATACCATAGACAAAATAGATTTTTATTAGTCGTTTGTCTATGGTTGCCGGCTTTGGTCGGGTAACTTTGGCCTATGACAAGCGCCAAATATAAGTAAGTAGCAAAATCACACCTGTTAAATGATACCAGTGCAAAAAAAATTATAGAACATTTGGGTAAAGTAATTTTTGAGGAGAAATAATATGCAGTAACTCGAGTGTAGTTATTGATTTCGGATTAAATAGCCTGAGAACGTTATATAGCTTGTCTTGGTTTCAAGTGTTAGTTGTATTGTGTATTCAAACATAAAAATGCCTAAAACAGCACTCACACCGCCTACCACAGCTGAGCTGGAGAATCAGGAAGGTTTTTGCACACCTGAAATGCATACCAACATTAACCCGGACTGTATACATCTATCAAATAAGACATCGAGAAACAAGCGACTTCGTCCGGATTTTTCGCCAGTAAATGAGTTAAAGGTGTTTGAAAAGAGTATTAGAGAAATGCTTTCTTCCTGGAAGTCAGACCAGGAATTAATTCTGAATAAAATAACAGCTGATATCGCCGAAGTTAAGGCACAAAACAAAAACATACAAAAAACAAATTCCGAAATAGAAAAAGCTATTGAGTTTATGAATGCGGGGTACGAGGAAATGAGGAAAACTGTTGATAATCTGGAAAAGGAGAAACTGGAGCAGCGCAATTATATTTATGAATTGGAAAAAAAAGTAAGTGACTTTCAAATTAATTTTCGTTCCTCCACCATTGAAATAAGGAACGTGCCTCATAATGATAATGAAACAGTGGATGACCTGACTTCCGTTGTAATTAAAACATGTAACGCTATAGAAACCCAAGTAAAAAGAACGGAACTACGTGACGTATATCGGCTACCCGGAAAAAAAGGCTCTACCAGACCTATAGTAGCAGAATTCTTGAGTGTACCCTTAAAAAACCAGGTACTTAAGGCTGTACGCACATTTAACAAAGGCTTACCATTGTCCGAAAAACTAAACACAGGACATATCGGACTTAGTGGACCACTCAACCCCATATATGTTGCCGAACACCTACCAGGCAGCTTGCGACGACTTTTCTACGAGGCCCGCAAATTTTGTAAGCAAAATAATTACAAGTACTGTTGGTGTCAAGGTGGTAGAATTTTTCTCAGGGAGCGGGAAGGTTTGGAATCGATTACTATTAACTCACCCATTTGTCTTACGAAATTACTTGAAAATAAATAAGTCGAGTTCCTTAGTGATGATTTTTGGTGTCGTCAATTTCATTGATTTGATTCTAAGACGTAGTTTTCCAGAAGTGTCACAACGTACTATTACTATTTTGGATACTGTGTGTTTTGTTATGGCAATAAAATGTTGTTTGCTGTCGTGTTGCGTTTCGACGAATGTGTGTAATTTTGTATGTATGCAAATTGAGCCCTCAATGCACGAAACAATCATATACGGAAAACACAAATCTCTGCCAGGTTATAGATACTATATACAAATACCATGTCAGAAAACATTCACTACTCTTCTCTCTTTCATATTACTCACACCTTTGCAATTTTCGCACATTAAAGCGGGTGGATATTGTTCCAATAATGATTGTAGTTCAACTTTGTTCAGTAATAGATTAGCTTGTTTTACTGATGGCATGTGTGTGTCCAAGCCCAACTACACTTGCAGTTTGAAATATTCTGATAACTATAAACTAGTTCTATCACGTCTTCTCATACGTATAAACTCTGGGGTTAAGTCTTGCCAGTACTTGAAAAATTGCAGCAGTATTTTACTCGGACTCAAGAAATTATTGATTGGTGGTGATATTGTGGGGTCTGGGCTCCAGAACATGTGTCTTTTCATTCCCTTTAAGCAATGGAGGATATAAATCGCATAGCTGAAGAATTAGACATAATAGGTGCAAGAAGATCATTTCTCTGCAGACCAGTGGATTGTGTGTCTGTGCTGGGTACCACGTCTTATAATTTAAAAATACTACACCTAAACATACGGAGTATAAACAAACATATAGATGAACTACATCCTTTGTTGTTTTCTCTGAGTCTGCAGCCGGAAATAATAATACTCACCGAATGCTGGCTCAGTAAAACACCTGAACTACCCGTGTTGGACGGGTATATGAGTTGTCAAACGAAACGTAACTATAATCAAAATTCTGGTATTGTGATATATATAAAACCTAACCTTACACATTCCATCATTGAACCATTAGTTAATGAGTCCAATTGCCTGATCTGCAAGTTACCATCTTACGATATGGTGATTATTGCAATGTACAGGTCACCTAGTTTTCTCAGAACTGACGAATTTCTGAACAGCTTAAATACTCTTTTAACCAAGTATTCCAAAATAAATAATATCGTTTTAATAGGGGACATTAATATACATATACAGCCGGGCAATTTAGACTCAAATGCAAATGAATATCTGACACTAAATGCTTTACACGGCCTATATCCAACGCATATGTTACCTACCCGCGACAACCATTGTCTGGATCATGTATTGCTAAAGACGGAGCTCAGTAGTACCACTTTGGTACTTGACACTTATATCACTGATCACTTGCCGGTATTGCTTAACATTGAAACTCAATGTAAACATAAAAAACGACAATCAACCCGAGTCGAAGTGGATTACTCCTCAGTTTATACCACTCTATCAGAAACAGACTTTGACTGTGTATTAAGTGTTTCGGATGCTGACCGGGCAGCGGATTTACTGGTGACTATAATGGGCCAAGTAATTCAAAGAAATACTAAAATTAAGTACATTCCTTCAAAAAAAAGAATATTAAAGCCCTGGATTACTCCAGGCTTACTTAAATGTATCCGCAATAGGGATTCTATGAGACGCAAACTCATAAAAGAACCCTACAACTACACACATAAAGTAACATATGTAAGATATCGAAACTTCTGCAACAAACTGATGAAGAAACTGAAAATTGCTCATGAGAAGAATGAGTTTTCTAAAGCTGAAAATAATCCCAAAGCTACGTGGAAGGTAATTAAAAAGATTATCGACAGAGACAGCACAACGAACCCACCTCTGGAGCTTCTGGGGCTAAATCATAACAATGCGGCATCTGTTAACGAGGTGAATGATTTTTTTGCTAATATCGGTAAAGAGCTAGCACTGAAACATTCCAAGGATAGTGCTTTACTTTCAGATTGTAAAAATGACGACTCACCGTTGCGGACACTCACACTTCTTCCCACTGACATATCTGAAGTCTCTAATATAATTTTAGGTCTCCGTAAAGATGCCGCGGTCGGATGGGATGGTATTGCTGTTAGTTTGCTGCAACGATGTAGAGATGCACTAATTATGCCTATCACTCACATTTGTAACGCATCTATCGCGTCAGCCACTTTCCCGAAAGTTTTCAAGAAGGCTATTGTCCATCCTATTTTCAAGGGGGGATCCCGAGACGATGTAAACAATTACAGACCAATATCTGTGCTGCCAGCGCTGTCGAAGATTCTTGAAAAGATTCTAAATTTGCGACTGGTGAATTTTTTAGAGGCCAATCATATTCTTGCGCCTAATCAATTCGGCTTTAGAAGTGCGAAGTCTACTGAAGAAGCGGTGTCATCATTAATCGATCATGTGGTGGATAAACTGGACGCAAAGCAAAAATGTATTGGCATATTCTTAGACCTCACTAAGGCCTTTGACACCGTTTCTATTCCGCACCTATTGCTTAAATTGGAAAGAATGGGGATCCGTGGTCACGCCCTACAAATCTTCAAAGATTATCTTTCTGATCGAACTCAAAGAACCAAAATTGATTCGTATATTAGTGATGAACTTTCTGTATCCTACGGTGTACCCCAAGGCTCTATATTAGGACCCACTCTCTTCCTAACATATATTAATTCCCTATGCAGACTTTCGATCCCAAATTGCTCAATTTACACTTACGCTGATGATACGGCTTTAGTTGTCCATGATCGGGATTGGCCGAGTGCTTATGCCTCTGCTGAGCGGGCACTAGGCACCATTATGGGCTGGCTACGCTCTAATTTGTTAACACTGAACTTAAGTAAAACAGTGTATATCACATTTTCAATAAATTCTCGCGGGCAACCGTCATCAGATATCCACCACCTCAGAGCTCATTCTTGCATTAAAAACACATCTAATGCTCAGTGTAACTGTCATTCAATAACTAGAGTGAATAATGCCAAATACCTGGGCATTATTATTGACCAACACGTAAATTGGCAGCCCCAATTGGCACAGCTGGTTGGACGCGTACGTAAACTGATATATGTCTTCAAAAAGCTGAGATGCTCGGCTGATTTCAGTATCCTTAAAACTGTTTACTACGCGCTATGCCAATCTATTATATGCTACTGCATCACAGTGTGGGGAGGTGCGGCGAAATCTTACTTCCTGGAGCTGGAACGAGCGCAGAGAGCTGTTTTAAAGGTAATGACATTTAAACCATTCAGATACTCAACCTCCATGCTTTACGAGGAATGCCAGGTGCTAACCGCAAGGCAGCTTTTTGTGCTTTATACAGTTCTAAGGAAACATATGACGCTCCAATATGATGAATCGAGGTTGGAGAAACGTCGATCTTATCAGGTGTGTCCAGTCCAAACCTTCAGGACTACTCTTGCGAGTAGACACTTTCGGGTCATTAGTTGTCGCCTCTATAATCTGCTAAACAGATGCTGCAATATTTATCCACTAAATAAATACAACCTAAAAATAGTTGTGAGTACATGGCTCCTAAACAGGAATTACACAGAGACGGAACAACTCCTCTGTATGTCAGTTTTATGATTGTGCGAGCGCCATTATCATATTCACAAGACACCTGGAACTCACACTTAGATCACACACACACACACACACACACATCCGCACACACACACACACACACACACACACACACACACACACACACACACATACACAAACTATACACATATGCATGGGCAGTGTTTGATTTTTTTATTTTTTTTTGTTTTGAGTTTTTATTTTTAGTCTTAGTTTGATTTTTCTTTTTTATCTAAGTATAATGTAAAATTTTCAATTATATTTATGCAGACAATGTTACCTTGTGTAAGAGCCCTGGTATCCATAACACAAGTTAAATCTTACCATGGGTACCAGAGTTCAAATACCAATTGTGCACAAAATCTTTCTTTTCCTATTTGTAATGTTGAAGCTTTTAATTATAAGGTTTTTTGATAATAAATAAATAAAATAAATAAATAAAATTTAATAAATTTTGAGTTGACATGTGAAAAAAAAAAAAAAAAAAAAAAACTGAAATAATCACATATATTTTTTTATTGTAAATACATACATATTCTACATAGAAAACACTCTAACTCCGAAACAAATATCTTCAGATAATACAAACTAATATTAAAATTGGTTCAGTAGTTAACGCCCTACGTTTTAGTAAATACATACATAGATTGCTAAAACTATAAACATACCTTTTCAGGACACAAATGGGCAATAAGATTACATTCAAATCTCGATAACCTAAATTCTACAAGTCTTATCAACTTTCATAAGAAAAACAATTTATTCGAACCTCAGATATAAATAAATTTGAAGAGACGGTATTGCGTCACTACTTGAGGCGTGAAACTGTTAGAATATTCATCTAGGCCGTTGAAAATCCAAACAGGATCATCTATTCATCTGTTAAACTAACAGTTTGGTGTTGAATAATATTCATAATAATATCTCTAAGATTTAGGTAAAATCTTTAATATCTGCCCACGTTTACTCAGCTTATGTCAATCAATGAAGGTATAAGATGGATAAAAGGACTAGAACGAAGCGGTTCGGCTCTTCCTTCTAATGGCGAGCAGTCAAAAGCTGGAACTCGCTACCAGCTCACGTGTTTTCTTCCCACTATGATCCCGGGTCCTATAAGCGGGGCGTGAAAAAGTATCTCACTAGGCCGCCATAGTGTGGGCCGCCATACTTTACTATCTGCATTCGCAGCAATGATGTGTGGTTTCTCCCACTCTTGGATTCTGTTCATGCTTTCCATCAGGCGGGGTAGAATCACTTTGGTAGGCTATATACATAAAAAAAAACAAAAAAAATATATCTTATATTCGTTTAAATAAATGATTGGAAACAATCACCTAGGGTAAGCAACGCGGGCGAGGTCAGACCTAGATGGGTGACCGTATGTGGCATGATATTTATGTTATGAGCGTTACCGTGATTCGGAGGTCACGTTAGCAGTCGCTCCCGGTAGTTATCATTAGATAACAGTCTTGAAGCTTAGTTGAAGCCCTTCGGTCGGCTTAAAAACATCCAACGGCAAGATTACGTAGCCACAACGTGTCTTGCTACCAACCCGCACTCGGCCAGCGTGGGGACGTATGGCCTTCCCTCTCCTAAGAGAAGACTCAAGCCCAACATTGGGACATTATGGGTTGTTGATGTTTAAATAAATTGCTAGAATTTTAACATATCGCATGTGTTTTAACTGCCTCGTTGGTCTATTGGTTACGCGACTGCTGATCAAAAGGTCTCGGGTTCAAATTCGGGTCGGGCCAAAAGTGTTGTTTTGTGTTTCTTACTGAAAATTCTTAATATCAGACCAAAGTATGGAAGTTTGGCGGTGATACATGCTCGTGTCTCGGAAAGCACACTAAGCCGTCGGTCCCGATTATCATGAACATTTATAGCAATCGCTATTGGGCCTCCGGTCTCGCACTCACCAACGAATCATGATCAATAATGTTGTCATAAGGTTGACCTTCTGTGATAGGGTAGTTTTCCGTGTTCAATTTCTTTTTCTAGCCGTCTTATTACCCTATTTAGTTTAATCCCTCAGTTGATTCCTAGTCCCTTGTCCCCTAGGATTCTTATGACACCCACGACGAGAATGGGACGAGGACTGACAAGATAGATATATTTTTATTTCAATATATTTTATTGTATTCTGAGTGAATTCACAAATATAGCACTTCGTAAAATTTGTTACTGATAAATGTAATTATTGTGTTAAAAAAATATAACTACAATTTCGAATTGGATTCGTCTGTAATTTTTTTTTTTTTTAAAAGACAACTCCCGCATTAGGATTATAAATTCCTGTGTCGCGGGGGGCTTTACAAACATACATGAAACGGACACAAATAACACCCAGACTCAGAACAACAAATTGTGAATCACACAAAGTGTTATCCTACGTGGGATTTGAACCCACGACACTTGGTGCAGTAGGAAGCGGTGTGGCGACCGCTTAAGCCACTAGGCCAACCGTGCAGTCATCGTGCAATATTGTAAGAAAGATATAAATGAAACTATATCCTTAACCTGAACAAAGTTGTAGTCTGTGGTCGTTTTACTCTTCAGAATATTCAAAAGCAGTTAATCAAACTGCAGACTACTCAACAAGTCAACTCTGATCTTAATAAGTTCTAGAACAAAGAACATAAAACACTGTTCATAAAAATAAAAGAACACCGTAATAAAAGTTGTTAGAACGTCGTGAGGTCTAAACAAAAAAATACTTAAAAATATTTAAACACAACATAAAAAAACCCTTGCTTGGCAGAAACAAAAATTAAACCTCCCTAGAGAGGATAAGACGACAGTTTCTAGTTATAAACACTGTACTATGGTGAAATGGAAAAAGTTTTCGCTCGCTTAAGCACTACTGACACACGACCTATAAGTTTAAATAACATCATGAAAGCACAAAATTGCTTGTAGTAAGTTCTTTCATATCTTGCTTCGAGAACACAAAAAAAAAATTAATATTGATACAAAAATAACTTTCATTTCAGCTAGAATATTATAGACGTAAAAGTTTGTGAGTATGTATGGATGTTTGTTGCTCTTTCACGCTAAAACTACTGAACGGATTTGGATAAAACTTTACAGTAATATAGCTAATATATCAGAACAACACATAGGGTTCTTTTTACTACAATAATCGAGATAAACGCGGTCGAAAGCTAGTGTATAAATATGTATGTACTTGCAAAAGAAAATTTAGATATATGTATTTACATCAGTTGTCTAATACCCATAATACACGCTCTGCTGAGTTTGGAACTAGTTGTCGTAGTGTGTTAGATGTCTAAAATATTTATCAATTATTTGTTTTTAATATTATTATGCTATTGTATAGCTTTTATCGCGGGCTTTGAGCGCGGCGACCGAATTAAGAAATTTCGTAACAAAAAACCTAACACCCTATAAAAGGAGAGAGCCTAGTGAATGTGATTGTAACTGCAGTGCGACAAGGATGTGGCGGCTCCGTGCTCTATAGGCAGATTAGAGCATGCGTGCTGCCGCCACCGGCCGTCATCCGTTAGCATGACAAAACAATCATTGCAGATTCTTCTTCTTTTTTTATTCCATAGATATGCTCATATTACTATTATGTTCTCTGTTTAGTTGTCATTGTCTTTTGGATAATAGGATGATTATTTTATTTGGAAATAATATTGTTAGAATGTATGTTGGTAAAAACACAGTGTATATTGTTTTGTAAACTTGAAATAATATAAAAAAAAATACTGCATAAATAAAAAATAATTATAATTGCTTAAGTTGATAAAAAATGCTATGCAATAGATTTACCGCGGCAGTCCCCGAGTGCCACACAACTTTTTTTTGTTCATTTTCTCCATCAGGCAGAGTAGTCACTTTTGTAGACTTATATATAACTTCACAGGAGGTAGAACCCATTTGTCGGGTGCTTTTTGCTGCCGTGGATTTTGGCTTAAAGTCAAGTTGTCCCAACTCTACTATAAGCGCACATTTAAGAAAACCTCCGCCTTATTTGGTAGGCAGTTGAGTGTACTAATCAGCCTACATTTAGTTTGTGTTTAGACATCGCTCGTTTAATTTATACTTTTTCTGTTAAACGTTTAAAAGTTGTACTAGATGCTTTATTACCAACTGGTAATATTTTGCACCATTGTCAACTAACGAGTTGAGTTTTTTAGCGGACCTTTAATTCAAGGTTGGTGAATCATGTAATATACTAAAAAAAAAAACTGTGTTTAGCTTCTCATAAATGCAGATAGTGACCTTTTCATCAACAACACATAATGTCGCGCTGCTGAGCTCTGGTCTTTTCTCAGGTGAGGGTTAAGGCCATACATCTCCACGCTGTAGAATGCGGATTGGGTACTGGCACAACAACGTTGTGGCTACGTAATCTTACCGTTGGATATTTTTAATCCTCCCGAACGCACTGCTTAACGTGACTTCCGAATAATTTATTTTCTGTTTTTGTCAAGCTGCTCGTAGAATTATTTGTGTTTTCTATTTATATGCGAATACCTATAAATGGCTTTGTTTTTACTTACATTTATTTAATGTGCACCTTATATTTACCAAAGGGTTTTTCAACAAGAACTTCTTTTTTATTGTATTAAGAAGAGAAAAGTTTCGCATTTAAGAATGAAAAATGATATCTGATATATGAACACTACGAGCACGCTGACAGATGTCGATTCTTTCTCGTGATCCATTGACCGTTACCGCATTTCTAGCCTCATCTTCGAAAAAATACGGCCTAATCACGGCTCCAGACAACTTAGAGCACCATACACCCGAGAGTTGCGAACCGTCCTGTTTTCCCAGGACATGTCCTAGTTTTTGAAGTTTCCTGGGATGTCCTGAATAGTTTTTAAGGAGCGTCCTGGGTTTTAAATTTAAAATAATTCGCACTCCTCTTTTGAAATTTTATTGTTACGTTACGACCTCACGGCTCGTAGTCGCAAGTTATTGCGCTGCCGTGCCGTGGAAAAACTGAAATTCAGGTAAAACTATTGAACTAGTAGCCGATCCCAAATAAACTTGGGAATAAAGGCTAGGAAAATGAAGATGATGAATTACTTAAGTTTCATTTCACCTATAATCACTACATATTAAAACTATTGCAAACTCTATTGTTGCATCCTGTTTTTAAAGTGAATTGTCCTGGTTTTCCTAACTTCAAATCCTAGTTTTTTTAATTTGGGGATGGCAACCCCACCATACATAGACACGTTGAGCATGCAAAGGCTTCTCAATAATTGCTCTTGGATTTGATATGCTCTTGGTATTCCAAACAAAATAAATAAATGAGAAACAAAACAGATACATACTTTCATAATTTGCATTTAGTGAAAACCTGGAATTAGAAATTTTGTTCTAACGTATCATCATCATCATCGTCAACAGCCTTTAACAGTCCACTGCTGGACATAGGCCTCTCCTTAGAAGGAGGTTTTTGCCTACTATACCACGCTGGCTAGACGGGGTGGTATAGGGTTGGTTTCAAGTTTTCCTTCTCTTTGCATTGATGTTGTCTTGCGTAGTTTGTCCCTTAGTCGCCTTTTACGACACCCGCAGGATGAATAGGGGTGGTGACACTGTATTCTTAATCCGTCACCACACGGACTGTTCCAACGTATAGGTCAGTCAAACAATCTCCAGATATTCAAGTACACCTATTAGTATTTTGCAACAGCAACCCTAATGTCAAATAGGGTTATTCTGAACCCAAAACAAACATCTTCACTTTATTCAAACCCTTTTAATTCGCAGACCAATTTCAGTAACCCACATCTGTTTAAAAGTCGCAAGAGACATTTAAACACTTCTGCGTACAAAAAGTTTATAGCACCTATTAACTTTAATGACATCTGTTTTATGAGCTTTTAAAAACACTTGTATTTAAAATATTCAGATAATATATCTAGCTTTAATCCGCGGCTCCGCCCGCGTGTATGTCGGTTTTCGCGGTAAAAAATGGCCTATGTCATTTCTCAGGCTCTAGATTAGTAGTTTTGACGTGAAAACGAAACAGACAGACAGTTACTTCAGTTTTTATAATATTAGTGAGGAATTAAAAAAAATATACTCATAGCAGCCCGGAGTTTGGAAGTTTGGCGGTGATTCACGCCCGTGTCTCGGAGAGCACGTATAGCCGTCGGTCCCGGTTGTCATGAACATCTATCGCAATCGCACCCGAAACACCAGAGGAGTCACACTTGCGTTGCCACCCTTTAAGATGGGAGTACGCTCTTTTTTTGAAGGTTTGAAGGTCGTCTAGTTGTTAGATGGTTAGTGTAAGACCGGAGGCCCAATCACCTCACTAAGCTGCCATAATGTGGGTCACCATGCTGTATTATATGCACTCACAATGAGGATGGTGGCTCCTACTTTTGGATTCTACTCATGCTTTCCATCAGGCAGAGTAGAGTTCCTTTTGCAGGCTTAAATATAAAAAAGTAAGAAAATTCATATAGAAAAACACCGATTAACACCATAGGAAGCACCTAGTCTTTAGAAAATAAAAATAACAACCAAATAATTTTTAACTATATCGTGATAAATTTAGAAGCCCTATATATCCAAAGGTTAAAAAACTCAGCTGTTAATAGCACTATTTTTAGCTGAGTTTTTTAACCTTTAAATGTTAATTTGATTGATCGAGGTTGAGTGATAACATGCCTTTAGAGATCTTAGATAACTTTCCACCCCAGTTTCCAATATTCATGCTTCATCACAAAGAGGCCATGCTAGAATAGAGTGATACCACGACCTAACAGATCGATGGTTAGCCATTTTTTTGTCGCTTTACACCGAGTGTTTCATCATCCAAGGTTCATCATTGGGATCACCACAGAATGCCTCGGTGGCACAGTGGTGGTGTATGCGACTGCTGTCCTTGAGGTCTCGGGTTCGATTCCCGGGTCGGTCCAAGTGTTTGTATGATTTGCGAATATTTGTTTCGGAGTTTGGATGTTGTTAACCCCGACGGAAAAACGACGGGGGTTAATGACGAATGATAAGTTTGACGTGTCTGTGTGTGTATGTCGATGGGATCGTAGCACCCGAACGGATAAATCGATTTTGATTTTGTTATTTTTTGTTTGAAAAGTGAATTAGTTGGGAGAGTTCTTAACTACGTTTGATAGAAATCTGTTCATTTAATTGGGGTTTTTTTTAATTTTACATATATATAAATAAAAAGTATGTTTATGTATTTATATCAGTTGTCTAGTACCCGTAATACAAGTTCTGCTTAGTTTGGCATCAGATGACGTTATGTGTAAGATGTCCGAAATATTTATTTATTAATTTCCTTTTTTTATTTATATATTAGGCAAACGAGCAGACGGATCACTTGATGGTAAGTGATTGCCGCCGCCCATGGACACCCGAAACAGCAAAGGAGTCACAGGTGTGTTGCTTTTAAGATAAGGTCGTATCATAATCCCGTTATCTACTGGACATAGGTCTCTCTGAAAGCACGTTACAAAGCCCGGTGGTCTACGTGTGATTGCCCGCGTCTTCCCAAACGTTTTAATAAATTTCCCCATCGATTTGGGGGGAGTTTCAGCGGTAGTCACAATAAATAGACTCGTTAGCGGACTCAAAAGAAAACAATCATCCCAGCATTACGACAACAAAACTACAGCATTAAACCTCCTTCATATGACCTCAATAGGCCTAATCGATCGTGTTTCCGTCTGCTCTAATAATAGAATAAACTTTAGGAACCCATAAAGCTGAAACTGTATTAGGAATATTACTCTAAAAACTAATACAGCACGAAGGTTGTTTACGCAAATCGATTTACACGTTCTTATTACAAAATTGGGCCTATTATTTGTGAAAAAAAAATAGAAAACACTTTACCTATTATGGGTAATTCCCAGAATATGTATATGTTCTTTATTGAAACGGAATTGATTTTTATACTTACTAAAGAGGTTTTATTATAATAAAGAAGTATTGGAAAGGCCTATATCCAATATCATACAGTGATGATGATCACTTTACATCATTATTTAGCAGTATTGGTCGGCGATATTACGGTATTATAAATGCGAAAGTAACTCTGTCTGTCTGTCCGTTACGCCTTAACGGCATAACCACTGAACAGATTTTGATGAAATTTGGTATGAAGATAGAACTGAACTTTGGAAAGGACATAGGCTACTTTTTACCGCGATAACCAACATACACGCGGGCGAATCCGCGGGCGAAACCTAGTAATATAATATTTCGGACATCTTATACACAAGATAGTCCCAAACTAAGCAGGGCTTGTACTATGAGTACTAGACAACTCATATAAATACAATAATTGTGAACAGTTTAAATCTCCTAAAAATACCCAAATATGAATTTAAACTCCCAAAGTCCTAAAAAACTAATAAACATTTAAAACAAAGTGGTAATTCGGTTTCAACAAAAGTTAAATACTTGAGAAAATAATCCTATCGAAGTTCTCGTATAAATTTTATTCCACAGAGCTCACGATGAGCTACAAATACAATAATCACTCAGATACGGTTTTTTCAATTCATACAGTACAATTTGTATCGTACAAATGGGCAAAGTTGGCACTTACTGGATGAATTCCGGCAGTCAGGGTGCCCGAACTTTTGCAATAAAAGCCAGGGTGTGTGCCTAGTACGAGCGAACTGCGGTAAGCGGTTTACAGGCGATATCCGGAAAGTTTTTAATTAATATATTTTTTAATATTCATTTTCAAGTGCTGATTCGAATGTGATGGTTACTATTGGTTTTTAAACACTGGTTTAAAGCAAGATTAAGAATAGAGTATCAAGTATTCGACTTTTATTTTATTATTTATTATTTATTCATATCCAAAATATTACATTACTTTTAGCGTTACTTATGCTTCTTGATTTGTGATCTTTTCCAAAGATCTATTTATATCATCTGTAAATTATCATTTTTAAGAAGTCTTTTATTATTAACATAAACTTTAAATTAGATCAAATGTTTTGGCTGAATGCGACGGCTTCACTATCCTCACTTTAGTAAGTTAATTATGGTTTCTACTAGATTATTTTTCAGAACTTGAACTGTGCGGTATTACGGAAAGTAACAAGAGTGTTACACTTCATAATATATTCATCAATTCATTTTCATTATTACCTTTAGAAATACAGGCAAAATTATTACTGTTTATAATTACGTTCGACTCGATGGCACAGTGGTAGCGTATGCGACTGTTGTGCTTGAGGTCTCGGGTTCAATTCAGGGTCGGACCAAATGTTTGTGTGATCCGCATATATTTCTTTCGGAGTTTGGATATTTTCTATTTCAAATATATATTATTTTAGAAAAAAAAATTATGTTTATGTATTAATAACAGTTGTGTAGTACAAGCATACACAATATAAGCTCTGCTTAGTTTGGGACTAGATGGTGTTATGTGTAAGATGTCAGAAATATTTATTATTATTATTTAATTTATTTCATATATATAAATATATATAAAAATAATAATTTAAGAACATAAACTAGAGGAACACCAACTTCAATTAATATTTCCGATAGTCATTCATCATGATAACTTCATCCATCATCGCAGAACGAAACCTTGGTTTCCTCAAGGGCAAGTACAAAACCCGATAAAACCGACCATGAAGCTCTATGCCCTTCCATACCTCCCTGTGATCATTAGTTCTAAGTACTACAGATTGGCGCCAGTTATTATTTCTATGATTAAATTTTGTCTTTATATATTTAATTGTTCTTTAATTGTGTATTCGTCACCTAACTGTTACATAACAATTTTCACGAACTCTTATATTTCTGAAATATGCAAAACTCACAATTCAAAAAAGTAATTAAATACAAATGCAATGTTGTATAAAAATGCAATGTATAAAAATTAGCTACCCGCGTACACTGGAGCCACACACAAAAGTCCTACAGTAAGCGAACCACTTTGAGCGATAGCCATTATTTATATTGTGCGGAACCAATTGTTTTCAAGATGTATGGAGTACTTCCTTACTGGGTTCGACGTATACTCCGTGAAATACAGGACCACAGATTTAATCCAAATGTTTTATAAACCTTATACTTACTGAGTTCAAGGATAAAATTGATAACGCTTTTAAAAAGGTAGTGTGGCAAAAAGTTTTTTACCGATAAGTATTTATGTTTAACATTGTTGTAAATATCTGATATAAGATGAGTGATAGTAGAATTCATATACTGTACATTTTTCTATGATTTAAAATTGAGGAATCAATATCAATAAAGAGTTTTTAAGCTCTTGCTGTATACAATAACAACGTTTTATAATCTACTTAGGAGAATTAGTGGTTAGTAAAGAAAGTTGCAATAAAATAACTATAAATGAGTTGATATGAGATAATCATTATTTATGCTTGTAAGAGAATTATATCATCTATGATTATTATCATCCTAACCTTCATCCGATTTTATTTTAGGATCGGAACAACTTGTAACACTGCAAAAGAATTCTAGGATGATACAAACAAACTCTTCTGGTTATTTTAGTAGTTTGCTAAGAAGGAAAAACAAACGGGATAAGGCAACTAAGAAAAGCTAGGTGGTATTGGTTCATTTATCATGAATTAAGAAAGAAAAAGAAGCTCCACGAAGCCAGATTCGCTTATTTATTTATACTTCCTGCAAATACATTGCATAAGGCTTATTTAATGCCGTATTTTCTTTCAGTCAACCTTCGAGTGATGCAGAGCTGTGTGTATCAGGTGTATAATTGGAGCGAGTTGCAAGGATTTCTTGAATTTTATTAACTTATAAGTATTCTACGTACAATTAAATATAAATATAATACTATAGATGGATAATTAAGTACAAAATCATAGATATAGAAGATATAATATATACATACTGGAAAGATTATGTATAACTACAAGAGTATGACTCTGATGATTGTCCGTAGAGCTTGCGCACTTTAATCTTGAAGATTAATCTGTTTGTCGATTCGATCGATTGACTAATAGGCAGCACTGTACCGTACCACTAACACCTTCATGATTTTTAAGAAAAGCGGATTGGTGAAAGAGTGAAGTAGAAAGACTAAATAAGGTAACTCTTTTTACCGTCGAATTTATCTGGTAAAATAAAAATATAAAGCATTCTATGTAAAATAAAATATACATTTCAGAGATATACTACCGATGCTCTGAATTCGAAACAAAAAGTTTTCCACATATTTCAGCAAGGTCCCTACCGTAAGCAGATTTCTCTACCGTACATTCTCAGCTAAAAACCTCAGAATATACAATTATACACCGATAATTATAGCAATTACAGGGAGTTGAGATCGAAACTGCCTCATTAATTATGTTAATAGCACCAGCGGACACATTTACGACCAGACTCGAACTGACAATGCTTCGGAAAGCCATTCCTTGTTAAGTTGTCCAATTTCGGCTTTTTATTGAAGTTTTTACGGAAAATTCTGGAGTAATACGCTGTTAAGTGATGTAGTAGCTTAAGTGTTTTAATTAGATTTATTAAATGACTTGGCTTGGATTATATACGCCAAGCCAAGTCATGCATTCTGGCTAAGATGTAAGAAGCTTTAGTTAACTTTGTCTGTAAAGGTAGACCTAATTTTAATTATAATAATATTTTGGACATATAATAATTTATAGTCTCGATTGTCAGCATTTGATGGAATTTGTTGTTCTTTTAAGTTAATCAAATACTAGAATAAAAATACAAGTTAATTTAATTTCAGGCAACATTTTGGGCACTTATGACACAAAAGCACCACGTTTTTTTTTTTACAAAAGCAAAACCTAGTCACAAAATAAGTAGAGCTTGTACTGTGAGTACTAGACAACTTCTAAATAAATAATCTTCTTTGTCAGTATCAATCTTAACAGAGTGGTCATGGTTATCACTGCCACAGTTTTCTGATGATCGTCTTCCTCGTACATTTATGTAATGATGATGAGATATTTATTGCCACTTTTATCTGGTCAGTCCATCTCATAAGCTAGGTTGTCCTAGTGACCTGGTACCCTCAACTTTTCCCTGGACCACAAGTCGCTCAATGGCCACCTCCCCTTGGTGGCAAAAAAAATTGAAGATACAAGACAATCACTACTTATTATAAAACAAAGGCCTCTGCCGCGTCTCTGTCTGTCTATTCGCGATAAACTTAAAACCTACTAGGCTGATTTTGTTTTCATTGATTCTCGAGGAAGGCTTTAGTACATAGGGCCGCTAGTAGATAATAAACGCTGCTTGATGCCTAGTTCTCGAACACTTAACTAACTTAATGGTACGGAGTTCATACCAGAATATATGCTACCACGTGCCAACAGTTGAAATCGCTCAATAGCCAAAAGGGAGTACCCTCTCTCCTCACAGTGTAACAAAAAAGAGTGATACCATGTGAAGCCATGATAAGCCCAAGTCCGTTGCAGTGTGGCTCTCCCAAGACTAATTATAATTTTTTTTTAAACATCTTTATTATTTTATATGTCTAGAATATATATAGAATAATACAGGTCAAAATACAACCAGGTATTTTAATTTATGCATGTTGTATAACTAGTACGAAATATTCAATAAGCCCGTAGTTGAATCGGAACCTAAAAGTTAACCCCAAAGTTTCTTGTATCGAGTTGGGTTATATAAACACTTAGACTTGGAACAAACATTGGAAGCCAATACAAACATTGGCCTCTTGAGGGTTTTGAAACTGTTGAGGTTGCGCTACGCAATTTAAGTTAGCAAATTTGGAAATGTTCCCAAACATTTTTTCTGCAGATTTTGTGGAAACATAGGGATAAAATTCTTTCAGTCATAGAAAAATAAAGAATAGGAAAATCCTATTCTTTATTTTTCCCAATATTATTTGGGGTTACTACTACTAGTTCAACCGGTTTTTACTGAATACCAGTTTTTCCACGGTGTGATTGGCATCCAAACTCAGCAAACCCTGTGCGTGAACTGCATTTGATAATTGAACTTGTTGTCAGAATTTATAAAATCAGATCAGATCAATCAATCAGTCAGAAATTATGTTGTCAGAAGAAGAGGACAGGTTTATGACCACCGGGAGCGGCGGCTTAACGTGCTCTGAGAGGCATGGGCGTGTAACATCGTTTGCTCGACAGGGGAAGTCCAACACAGAAGACCGTCCTAAAAATGACAACATTCATGTTGGTGAGTGTGAGACTGGAGCCCAATAATGATAAGACACCATAGTGAGGGTCACCAAATTACAATGCTGCATTGTATGTACTCACAATGGGGATGGTGACCCCTACTCTTGGAATACTACTACTATTTTCCATCACGAAGATTAGAATCACTTTGGTAGACTCAAATAAAGTCAAAAATCTAAATTTGTGTCTTCCAAAAGGTTCAATGTGAATTGAATAACTTTAGTAGATTTAATATTTACTTACCTGTCCGTGTGGTGACGGATTAAGAATACAAAGTGTCACCACCCCTATTCATTCCATGGGTGTCGTAAGAGGCGACTAAAGGAACAAAATAAGCAGCTAACATCCTGCCAAGAGAAGGAAAACTTGAAACAAACCCTTTACCAACCCGTCTGGCCAGCGTGGTATAGTAGGCCAAAACTTCCTTTCAAAGGAGAGGCGTATATCCAGCAGTGAACTGTTAAAGGCTGTTGATGATGATGATACCTTCATTTATTGATTTAGACCGCAAAATATTTTGGTTTTGTCTTAATTACATTTTTATAAATGATTTGCATTTGGATACCTATCCGTAATCTTGATTACTTACCTGAAACAAAAAAGAAACAGTTAATACTAGATGCTTAATATTAATCATAAATAGACAGAACATACATACACAGTTGAACATACATACATTCTTTCTAAGGATTGTCAACTTTTAAAAGTTTAATTTACTTAATTTACAAGAGTCCTCCGAATAATCACTTAATTGTAGTGTTCCCAAAAGACTGGCAACATTGCCAATATTAAATGAACAGTTTTTTTACGTCATCATCATTATCAGCCTATCTCAGTCCACTGCTGGACATAGGCCTCCCCCATTGCACACAACTTTGATCGATTTTGGGCTTCTCGCATCCAGCTCCTGCCAGCCTCATCCTCGATAGCAACCTCTCAATGATTTTTAGGAGACTTCTCTTTACCTGTACCCTAAAAAAATTTTTTTAGCTCTTTATCGACGTAATAAAAACGCATATTTATGCAAAGACAACTTTTTAGCATTAACTGTTACGACGGTAAGTCGAGGACGGACGGACATGACGAAAGTATAAGGGTTCCGAGTCACGAAATACGGAACCCTTAAAACCACTATTAACATTTTTCTATCTATCCTGTACTAGTGCTGGTGATAAAATGAATAATTTAAACTACTTTTTTTAATTAGCTTCGCCCCGTGGCGTTTCTCGCGATTATTGTATCAAAGGTACAATATACTTGTATATTAAGTAGCTCCACTATTGAAATATGTACTCTTTCATTTACACTTTGCAGTAAATAGGTTGACTATACAATTTTGCCGAACAGAGTCGCAAAACGTAACCACCACACTCTTTTCCGGACAACGATATGCCGACGGTGGCAGGAAGACCATGTCTCCCAATGCCTGCTCGATGGTGGTGTGAGTACACGCCGAGCCGGTCCTCCTTTCTTCACCACTAGCAGTGGAAAAACTGTGACCCCTGAAAGGACCCTGCCTTCGTGTTTTTTTGCCGAGGTTTCCTCGCTAAGAGCCATTGATCTACAACCGACAGACACGCCCTCCCGTAATCAAATTAATCTATTGATTTGTCGTCAACTAGACGTCGTTGTACAAATCACTGTATATACAGTAATTTGTACAACGACGTGACCCGTTCGGATTTAAGATGAAAGCTTGATTTTTGTCACGTACATAAACATTTTTCCTGTTGACTTTTATGATTGACTCGTCTGTACCACGTTCTGTTTTGCTAGAACAGTTGTTTAATATAAAATTCTCCTCATATCATCGGGTTTCTGACAGTGAAAGTACCGTCCCACGGTTTTTGGAAAGGTACAATAACGCGAATAACATCATGGTGTTCTACTACATAAAGATCGGCAATAAAATGCTTCAAAACTGTGATTTTTAAGACTTGTTTTTTTTTCCATGATTTCATAAATGAGTTCATTCATTTAAAGTACACAAAGTATATGGAGCGGAGCTGCATTAGAATCATTGGCTTCCCAAACCAACGATTTATATTCCCACATTTCCAAAACTCCGAAGTTTAAAGTGCGCATTAGATATCAATTATCACATGCTTAAGCGGTCAAGGAAAACTTCGTGAGAACCTCCCTTGAGATTTATTCCGCTGCTTCGTATTTTAGAGATATACACTGTGGAGAAATGAAAGTTATGTCCCTCTGACCAGAAGATTCTAGAAGTTCTAGATAGATAGAAAACTCTTTATTTATAGACCGCGTTACAGATTCACAATACAGAACATAAATGACTTACATTCAATGTACAAAGGGCAGCCTTATTGCTAAAAGCAGTCTCTTCCAGGCAACCTTATGATAGATTAAAATGATTTGGAAAGACAGCATGGAGAGGTCCTCTGACCAGGCGAAATATATAAATAAATATTTGGGACATCTGACACACAACGTCATCTAGTCTCAAACTAAGCAAAGCTTGTGCTATGGGTATAAGACAACTGCTATAAATACATATATACTTTTCTTTTGTAATCAAATATATACATATTATACATAGAAAACACCGAAACTCCGAAACAAATATTTTTAGATCATACCAACCTTTGGTCCGAACCTTGAATCGAACCCGAGATCTCCTGATCAGAAGCCGCTTAAGGGGCTGAAAACCAAAATAGAGGTAAATAAAGATCGTTTTGTATAAAAACCTATCGCTCATATCATTACCAAAATCAATGTCTTTATAATTGAACATATTCCTCACATAGTGGTTATTTCCAAAACACGATTTGAAAAACTTCACTCGATAAAAAAAATAATCAAAGTAGCCTCTGAAAATAGTTAAATTTTGACTTTACACAGTTATGCTTTAAGTAATGTAAATGAAATTAAGTAAAATTGTGTATCATATGTAACTGAAGGAAATGGTTAACTTTAATTTATAAAAAAATTGCAACATTTACAAAAAATAACGAATTTTGTGGTTTGGCACTTACGCCCTTCTATTTCAAGCGCTTTTTCTCTGTCACTCCTATGGAGAACGACAGTGAGCGCTGAGGCGCCCTGCTAAACGGACCTATGTCGCTCGACTCGCGCGCTATATTTAGCTGATAAATCTAAAAAGTTTATTAAAAAACAAAACAAAATCATATTATGATGGAGGCTATAAGGTAAGAATAATTTATTTTATTAATAAACTTATAATTTGATTGACATGTAAGATTATATAACTAGATATCCTTCCAAAGACGTAATGTAGTTTCATAACCCTAAAAACTGTCAACTGTGTAGTGGAACAAGCTTAAGCTAGAGACACATTATCGGAAGCGGCTAATGGACGCGGCTGATAGCCGTGATCTAGAGTATGAACATACACTCAGCTGTGCAAACTATCGGACGTAAGTCGTGGACAGACTGACCTTGAGCGTCCGAATGTCCGACTGTGCACACTTATTTTTCCACTAAAATCAATTAATTATCATAAATATGTATATTACTGAGTCAATATTTTAATACATTGAATAAAAATATATTACCAAGGCACTCTACTAGTGTTTTAATAAAATAATGTACAATTTACAGTGGCGGCTGTTAGCCGCGTCCGTCAGCCGCGTCCGATAATGTGTTTCCAGCTTTAGTCTTGAAGAACGTAACGTACATAGACTTACAAAAGTCGTAGACTCTGCCATTTTAGTTACACAATGTATCATATGATGGCCTTATTTTATGCATAGTCATTTTTGATAGTGTATCTAACCGCATAATATTATCATCATAATAATTAAGTAATAAAGATATTAAATTAAATAAATACTATTATTTAATCACAGGTTGCAAAATGTGGAATTCTAACAAAACGTTCAATGTTCTGAAGTTCCAAGGTAAGAACAGTGTAAAATACTGCACGTCTTGAAATGTCACTCAAATCTAACTAACAATTCATGGACTATTTATTTACAGCAAAAGAAGACTATTGGAAAATAGCTCTGAAGGAGATGGACCGCAGAATGTAGTTTTGCATCATACACGAATCACATTCTCGCTGAGCTCTGACAGTATCGTCGCGTTCAGAATAGTTTCATATTATATACTATGACTGTATTGTTTGGCAATAATATTGTTAGAATGTATGTTGGTAAAAAGACAGTGTATATTGTTTTGTAAACTTGGATTAATATTAAATAAAAAAATACTATATAAATAAATAATTAAATTGCATAAGTTGATAAAAAATGCTATGCTATAGCTTTACCGCGGCAGTCTCCGAGTGCCACATGACTTTTTTTATCATACCATTACGATAGCATTTTTATTTAGCCCTATCTAAAATATTCTAAGGCCCTGTGTTAAAAGCAGAGTGCAAATTCAAAGACGAATATTAGTTCTCGGAGACTGTGGTAGTACCGATAACGAACCGCGTCTCAAACGCGGCGCTGCTTTATCGAACAAAAAGGGGTGTATCCATTGCTCAAGGTCATTGGCTCCACTCAGCGTCTTAACTAAGGCTTACTACTAGACCAACAAATCAGTCAAAATTGATTTAGAATATTCATGGAATGATGTGTTACTAGTGTATAAACTGCCTTAGAAAATCATAAGCACCTAATGTTTATTGTAAGGTTGTCTGGAAGAAATCGCCATAATATCTGAACGATAAGACCGCCAATTGTCATATCTGTTGTTTGTGATGAAAGTGTGGCGACTTCCACATACAGCGCAAGCTAAAACATACAAGAGCGTCATCTACCGATGAAATACTGAACCACAAATAAAACACGGATCGAACTATACGGAGTAACTACTCATCCTGAATCGCGATAGAAAGATTCTCGCGCCGATTAGCATTAATACAACATCCCAACATCAACTGTTGAGCAATAGCCCGCCAGGCATGATCACCTCGCCTAGTCGGAAGATCCTCTCTTTGTGATAAAGGAACACGACACCCGTTCCTCCTCAAAAGCACTGGGACGACGAGCTGACGACTGAAGAGCACGCTTGCATCGATTGATAAATTTTTACGAAGCTGAAGAGTTATGTCAGAATCTTAGTAAGTGATGATGGTATCTGACTACCCTTCTGAGAAATAGGCGTGTCTCTACACATGTATATAATATTATTAATAGGAATTTCTTGGCCTATACCTCTCAAAACAAGACTTTTGACTACAGTAAATGTTCTTATCCATATTTTACAAACCGATAATGACTTATTAAATAGCGATATTTTCAGATATCCAAAGATTATCACAAAACTCAATAGCTAAGAACACAAATACCTCTTTCATCCTATTACAAGTGAAAATAAAAGATTTTTCTCTGTAAAATATTCGCCCCGACACCGACTTATCGTCTGTATGCTAATAATGTAGATTGAACTTCAAGTTAAGATAGAAACGGCAAAAAAAATTTGGGGGCCAGTAACGAGTTTGTTTTAAAAGAATTTGTACATTGTAATTTTATTAAAATTTGGAAGACTTTTTATTGCATACTGAAGTTTATGTTATGGTAATTTAAGGTCTATGTTTTTTTTTTTTTTTTATGTATTTAAGCCTATCAAAGTGACTCTACTCTGCCTGATGGAAAGCATGAGTAGAATCCAGGAGTAGATAGTCTATATTCTATTGGCTTTATTCAATTACGGGATGTGTTTACCTATCATTTTTATCATGAAGGTTTTAGTCGTTTAGTAGACCAGAGGCCAAATAATGCAACAGCATCTTAATAAGCCATCATAGGTTGTCATCACGCTGAATTATCTGCACTTACAATGAGCATGGTGACTACTCTTGCTTTTCATCAGGCAGAGTTTACTCTGACAGGCTTAAAAAATACGCAGACTAGACGGAGTTTGCCTCAAGTTTTCCTTGTCATTGATGGAACCGTAACCCAGACCAGGTACGTTCTAGTTACCTGAAAGATATATAAAAAACAATACGACTTCTCAGAAAAAGTCATGAAGACAATTATATTATTATTCTTACCGAGAATGTTTATAGTGCGATGCAGAATAAATAGTAGTCCTTAGAATTATTGTAAGTAGTAGTCATAAAATAACTAAATATTTTGAACTTCTGACACAACTCCATCTAGTCCCAAACTAAGCAGAGCTTGTACTGTGTCATGTGTCAATTACATTACTGTTAATAATGATTTATTGTAATCATAGCTCAATGTATTAGTTTTGTTTGTTTTAGTCGATTCTGTAATCGATATTGAATGATGTTGAATGTATTTAATTACGAGCGGATTCGAATGATCGGATCCGAATGGGGGTAGTCTCATGTAGCGCCACTAGCAATGGCGGTCGGTCATTCTACTGACGGCTACCGCACGGTGCACATGCGCTAACCTGTTGGCTCTTAACTCGTTTTAATCTTGATAATCGTTTATGATTTTATGTTAATATGTAATAATACGACATTGAATAACACAAGTGTACACTTATTTTGAAATTCCTGCCGTTGCACCGCCCACGATGTATAGCCTCAACTAATACCGCTGTGAAGCCCCCCTGACGCTCCGACATACATATTATATATAGAAAACACCCAAATGCCGAAACAAATGTTTGCAGATATATCGAACCCGAGACCTGAAGCACAACAGTTGCAAACGCTATCACTACACCATCGAAGCAGTTAAATGGACAGTTAAGAATAACAACAAATTCCTTTACCATTTATCTTATTCGGAATCCATTGTTAAATACAACTAAAAGTGCCATACGGAACTATATAGGTACCCGTTTTTATCTAAATGCGGGTAGTCCGACTGTAAAAGAGTCAAACTTTTCCAATAAAGTGTGGTTCCGTGACCGGCGGAGGCATTTGATTGTCTGTTGAATGTGAATATTGGTACGATAGTGGAACCAGATTTCACTCTTTGAATTTTATTAGTGGAATTTTAAGTTTACGTTAGGGTCACCACGTATACATATACGTGTTCTATCAACACAAAAACTGGAAATATAGTTATCGTTGATATAATTTTAGGAGAGTGAGTGATTTTGAGTGAAAGTCAAATCACGAACTTCGGTTAGAGTCAGCACAACCAATCATTATACCAACTATTGTGTTACGTCAATAAATGGTTTGCGTGTCACAATTTTTTTCTGTTTCTCAAAATATTTCCAAGTTACATACTCTTTAGTGCAAGTTATCAAAAAGGCATTACTTAGAACAAACTTAATGTTTTTATATATTTTTTGGGTATGAGTCTGCTAACTGCTGCTGTAAGTGAATTCGTTCTGCCTCATGGAAAGCATGAGTAGAATTTAAGAGTAATAGACACCATACCCAAATAAAAGATCTGTTAAGAAATTTTGAGAGATAATCATTTTCTATAGTAAAAAAATCACATACATAAACAAATTATAACTTGAGAGTAGTACTAACATAGCAGTCGTTAATAATAACCACCTGCTCAATACAAAAGAACAGTATAACATAAAGTAAATATTACGCTAATATACTTGAAACCATAAATAACAGTATTAAATATCGCCTATGAAGCAAAAAATATCATTGTTGACACAACCCTCAGTCAATATTTATCAACAAAACTCCATAAAAAAGTCAATATCGAACAAAAATCATATCGTTATACAATCGAACTCGGATAGAACACAACATAAGCATAATATCTTGTTCATAAATTATAGATTTTCGAATGTTAAAACCACTGGAGAGTCGTAAAATGAGGAATGAAATAAAATGGCAGTCGCCACCTTCACTAGCCCCTTACTTAGGGTTGATAATAAAAGATTGAAGTGTTCTGAAGCAATTTCGAAACAGAGTGTTTTCGATACATTTTTTGGAGTTTTGAAAAAGGAGCTGTTTCATATTTACCCCTTGTTTTCGTGCGGAAATACCAGATGCCACCAGTTAGTAACTGTGTAGGACTCAAACCGACTACACACGTGGTGGTATACCTCATCATCATCATCAATCTATTGCAATCAACTGCTGGACATAGGTCTATCCAATTGCACGCCACATAATAGTTCTATCCTCAGCTACTCGCACCCTGGTGGCATACCTATACCCTTGAAAGGAAGCCCTTGGACCCCTGACGTACCTCGGGCCAACTACGGCCTGCAGTTATGAATTTTATGCAGAGTTAAATTGAGCGTGTGTGAGACCAGCTTATATCACTTAAATTATTGTTCTCTACTAAAATTGATTACTATTATTCTTTATCTACAATCAACTTTACCGACAACCCTACACGTTTATGCAATAAATACAGACCGTAATATAAAAAAATACTTCAGCGGGGTAGAATATAAAACATATATTATATAGAGTCCTTTCGATTAAGATTTATAGAAATCTTATAATTCCTATAAATGTTACGTAAAGACATTTATCTACTGATATTATTACACAGGATTAAGTATTTAAACGTGTTTTAAACATAATATTATTTTTTAGGGTAACCGTAACGTACCCATAAGCTAAAACGGGATCGTATTCCTAAAACTCCGCAGTCAGTCTTTCCGTCTGTCACCAGGCTGGTATCTCATGAACCGTTTTTTTTTTATTTTTTTTTTAAAGACAACTCCCGCATTAGGAATATAAATTCCTGTGTCGAGGGGGACTTTACAAACATACATGAAACGGACACAAAGAACACCCAGACTCAGAACAATAAATTGTGAATCACACAAAGTGTTTTGTTTTTGTTTTGTTTTCCTGTTCGGTATCCGCACTTAGTCCTTGCTATTGGACCGTTGTGCGTTACACAAAGTTGGTGAGACACTTATAATTTTCAGAGATGATGTATTTCTGTGTCGTTATAACAACATATGTTCGATATTTTAGATAGATATGCAAATGGAAGTCCGCACAAGCCGTATCTTCTTCATCTTCCTAGTCTTTATTCCCAAGATTACTTGAAGTCGGCAACTAGTTTAACTAGTTTTACCTGCATATCGGTTTTTCCACAATACACTTAAACTATTTACCAAGTTTTACCCGCGGTTCTGTATGGTATGTCCTTTCTTACGCTTTAGACTATCTGGGTTCAAAATTTCATTTAAATCGATATAGTGGTTTTTGAGTTCATCGCGGACAGACAGACAGTCGCGGCAGAGGACTTTATTTTATAATATGTAGTGATAGGGCGTGCTAAAGAAATTCACAAACACACACACACACACATACCTACGTACATACGCTTGAAAACACTTTACTCTTTTTATGACGCATTTGAGTAAAAAAACAATGAACTTGAAGTTTTCATTTGAAGTACCGGTTTAAATATAAACCCTTTGTGCTATATTTAGAACTAGTCTTCGCCTGCAACAGAAGCCCAATAATGAAGAATCATCGCACTAAGCCTCCATAGTGTGAATCACTTGCATTGTCATAACTAATTATGAGGATAGTGACCCCCAATCTTGGATTCGACTCCTGCTTTCCGTAAGGTACCTACTCCAGACTCCTATTTCAAGTAGGAGTCTTTTTGGAGATTTAAATATAAAAAAACGATATAAATAGGCGTCCTTTGAGTTACATATATTTAGAATTCCAGTCACTTTCATCCCCAAAGGTTAACACATCCTCATACTCTATTGCACATCAGAGACTTTCTATATATTCCCCTCGAATATCCCTATCCCTATAAGGTTCCGTATAGGGATGTATGTATATCCCTTGGTAGTAACATATGAAGCCTCATTGTTACCGATCTAACCTAACTAGTGGTCGAAATTCCACCATAATTCATTTGAATTTTAAGTGATAACATTATTAAGTTTCTATTGTCAAAGAATTTAACTTCTATAATCACGGATTTTGACAAAGTTATGCTGTAATGTTAATTTGATAAAAGAGTATCTATGTGTATGTGTGTCAAATAGATGATAGTGTGTGTGACGATTATATAAAGATTTAATGTGTTTTTAAACCGACTTTAAAAAAAAGGAGGAGGTTCTCAATTCGTCGGAATCTTTTTTTTTATGTATATTCAACGATAATTTCGTCGTTTATGAACCGATTTCGAAAATTATTTTTGCATTAGAATGCTTGATAGCTTACAGGTGGTCCCATTGTCACCATATTTGGCTCTGAAGATGGGATCCTAAGGAAATCGAGGGAACTCCTCAAATATCATAGGCACAATTGTCGCGATTTGGGTACACGGAATAGTTTTTCTTTGGAGTCGGTTTCTTTTTGATAAAATTATTATTTATTCAAAACTTCCTACACTCCTCCTCCATATGGACCTCCTTACTAATATTATAAATGTATATATGTTTGTTGCTCTCTCACGCAAAAACTACTAAACGGATTTGAATGAAACTTTACTGTAATATAGCTTATATATTCAAATAATACATGAGGCTACTTTTTACTGCAATAATCGAGATACACGCAGGCAGTGCCGCGGGCGAAAGCTAGTAATTAGTTTATACAGATAACTGATTGGATAGCGCAGTGAATTGAGCGTTTCCCTTTCACTGCTAAGTATTGTCAGTTCTAAATCCAAACGTGACAACATGGTGTGATCTACAAATTGTTGTAAAGCGTCTGGGAGTTCTTTGTGTCTGTTTAAAAAGGGTGAAATTTGTTTTCAAGAGGAAAGATAAGTAAAATAAATGAAAAAACACTTACAAACTTTGCCAAAATAACGAAGGAACTCCAAAGAATATTTAAAAGAAGATGAAATATAATTTTAAATACTTAATCAGCTTAATAGTCCAGTTCCCTCTGTTAATATAAGTTGAAGAACTTTAAATGATGTACTAGAGATGAGAGAGGTCAAATGAGGTTGAAATTCTGATATAAAATTTTAAATGGATATTTATTTATTTGTAAAAAAGAGAAAAAGTAACAAAAGAATGACTCTGTCTATCTGCCTATTACGCTTTCAAGCCTAAACCACGGAACGGATAAGGATGAATTTCAATATGATGACTGCACGGTTGGCCTAGTGGCTTAAGCGGTCGCCACGCCGCTTCCTACTACGCCAAGTGTCGTGGGTTCAAATCCCACGTAGGACAACACTTTGTGTGATTCACAATTTGTTGTTCTGAGTCTGGGTGTCCTTTGTGTCCGTTTCATGTATGTTTGTCAAGTCCCCCGCGACACAGGAATTTATATTCCTAATGCGGGAGTTGTCTTTTTAAAAAAAAAGAAAAAAAAAAAGAAAAAAAAATATAGTGATATATTAAACCTTGGTGGACATAACTGGCGGAATTGCGGAAAACACTAGTTTACTATGATCATAACATTTTTAACAGCTGTTTAAACTAAGTACATTAATTTATCATTTCACATCAAATTGATATATCACCAGATTGATCACGAATATATATTGATATATTACTAACAGAAAAAAAATAACGATGATTTCGCAACCCTAAAAAAGCTGTTAGCAAAAGCACTCATGTTATTCGGTTATACACTCACAAAAGTTGAATAATATTCTCATAATGAGCCAATGAAACATAATAATCTCTATTTAAATAATTGATAATTCATTACAACTGGAGATAAATCTTTACATTTAAAATAAACGTATTTAATCATTTATAAGGCCACCCTCATTAATCAACAATTCAATGTTATTAATTTCAATGAGAATGATGAAAATTGTTTATAAATAAATATAATCAAATCATCAAATGACTAGCTGAATTCTTGTACAAATCACAAATATTTTTTTTCTTAATATAGTTGTGAAACTATAATAATTTAAAAAATATCAACAATAGCAACAAATATTTTTTTTTTTTAAATATATAATGTAAATTTAACTATAAATTATCGTCACATCAACATAAATTTAAACATTCAAAATAAACAGCATGTGCAGAATGGGCAGCTCAATCTCAGGCGGTTTGATCATCAATATATTCTGCTATGGTATAATACCCCTTTGCGGATAACTTAGATTTAATGGTATCCTTAAATTTCTGTAATGGCAAATTTCTAATAGCAATAAGGGAATTTATTGTAAAAGCGTATACATTGTCCCATGAACGAGTTGCCTACTCTGTGGAGAGGAGTGACGTGAACACAAAGATTATGTTTGTTTCTGGTATCAACATCAGTTATATGTCGAATCTTTTTTACAGCAAAAGCCGCTGTGCTTAGCCTACCGGATAGTTTTTCTATTTGGGAACCCCATTGTAACTTAGCGTCAACAGTTATACCTAAAAATTCCACAGGATCCAACTCCAGTCCATTCAATCGAACATTGGTTGTGACATGTCGAACGTTTGGTGTAGAGAATTTAATGAATTTAGTCTTCTTATCGTTAAGGAGAAGGTAATTTGTATTAAACCAATGTACCACTTTCGATTATTTTCGAATATTTGAATAAAGTTTGGATATAAGCTAAAACTTTGTCATGTCCAGCCAGCGTATAATTTCCAAAGCATACTAATCGATAAATTGTTTTAATAATAATATAATATATAATAAAATAATATAAAATATAATAATAAAATAATAAGCAACAGCCTGAATAGAAATAGAAGACAAAATGCATATACTTTTTTTTAATCTTAATGTCAAAATGCAAAACATAATTCTGTAAATCCAATTTACAGTGCTACGTTTGAATAAACAATTTAGTAAGTTAACGACCTTAAGATGTTCACTTGGGTGTAGTATAAGATGAAAATTTGTACTTAATTTAACTTAATGTGCTCTGGGTACATAGCGAGTGCCTGCACTAATTGGTAAAGAAGCAGAGTGCACTTTCATTAGCTGTAATAAGCTATTAAGCTCTAGACAGAACACTTTAAAGAGAGATATTCGTGTATTAAGATGATGTGATCATCTTGTCAGAAAATGAAGATTCTCTTTTAAGTTCATAATAGTATTAGTTCGGTGCCTCGGTGGCGCAATGGGAGCGTATGCGACTGTTGTGCTTGACGTCTCGGGTTCGATTCTCGGGCGGACCAACTGTTTGTGTGATCCGCAAATATTTGTTCCGGAGTTTGGGTGTTTTCGATATATAATATCTATGTATTTACAAAAAAAATGTTTATGTATTTAAATCAGTTGTCTAGTACCCATAATACAAGCTCTGCTTAGTTTAGGACTAGATGGCGTTGTGTGTAAGATGTCCAAAATATTTATTAATGCATAGGTTTTTAAATATCTGCTTTATATGAAACGGTTTTAATAATACACATACCATAATCTCGTTTTTACTGAATGTTTGAATGCCATGTTCATCGGCTATAATTTTTCTTTCTTTCTTATATCTGATAATAATCTTTGCGCATGACTGGAACCATAACTGGCACCTAACTGGTTAGTATCTAGATTTGTATTAGAGATTTTTATAATAATATTAATAATGGATAGGTATTACAAATTTCTACCTATATGTAAAAGGGGCACCGCTTTTGTGACATGGGGGTATTAGTTTTTGTAAGCCTTGAAGATTTTAATATTAATTTACCTCGGAAATTAAATCAATATTAATTTAGTTCATGACTCGGAACCCCTATAGATTCGTCATGTCCGTCCGTCCGTCCTCGACTTACCGCCCAAACGGTTAGTGCTAGAAAGATGAAACTTTGCATACATATGTTTTTATCATGTCGAAAAAGTGCTAGAATAAAATTACGAAATATATTATTAAATATTAGGGGTACAAGTAAAGGGGATGTTTTTTTTCTCGCGTCTACCCAATCGTTTGTGCTATCATTAGATAGGTATTTGAAAACATTGTGAAGTTTCTAAAACCATTTTACGATTTAGGTATCTTTTTACGAGTTATTCAACTATGAAGCGCATTTTTTTGTATAAACAGGGAGTCACCCACCCCCCACCCTCTAAAAGCTCAACGGCTGGCTTAAAAAATCTGAAAAAATCTTGATAGTTGTCCATATATTGAACTTTGAAGGAAAACTATAGCGGTTTAGATAACTTATTTATTTCAGGAGTTATAGGGTTCTACTTGGAAAACTTCATACATAAATAAAGAAATAATAGTAATTAGTAAACATAACAATTATCTATTGGACACGATTTTAAATGCACCTATCATTATAGGTGACTATGGAACCCTATTCTATTCGTGGCCTGACACGCATTTGGCCATTTTTTTCTTTACTAAGTAGCACAAATATATTAGAGACAAAATTTATAACATGGGCTTTTATACCAGTCGACCTTATTAATATATCAAAGGCAACAACTACATTTTTGTGGGTAATATTTATATAGCTCCTCACCTTGAAATTTTGTGTATTATTGTGAATTTATTTTTTTGCCATTAAATACAAAAGAAAAATCGCCATATATAAAATATCGATTAGATGGGAAGGCAGTGGAAGGCAAGGTATATTGCATTCTTGACTGCTGACGCAACGGTCCTGGAACAAACTGTAGTATTACGGCCATCGCAAACTGGGCGACTTGTCGCCGCGTCTTGTCACCGTGACAAGACGCGGCGTCGTTGTTTCTTCGGGCGTCTTTGACGCCTAGTGTGCGGAGCTTAGAGCAAATTATATGAAATTTGTCGGCCGCAGCCTGTCGTCGCGTCAAGTCGTCGAGCTGTCGCTGTCGCCTGTCGCCTAGTGTGCGCGTAGTGTGAAAAGCGCAAGGATAATATGTCAAGATATTGCACTTTAATGACAGCATTCGTGCTATAGTATTAAATTGGTGAGTGCGAGACCAGCGCCCCTGGCCAAGTTGCAAACGTTTTTCGTTTTCTATTCTATTGTCTATTCTATTTCTCTATTCTCTTGTGTCTTTGGCTAATATTTTGTTTTGATCACGTGACTTAGTGACATCAGCCAATGAAACAAGAGCATAGAGACAGAATAGACTCACATTTAACTGTTTTCTTAATAACATGCCTAAAACAATGTAACAAAAAATTGTAAAAACAATGTTGGAAAAGAGTGTCCATGGAGTTTCTTGTCTGTTCTTCTACATAGGATCTACGAATTGGAACAGACAATTAGCTTCACGACTGACTACTTGACGTATTATCGTGCCGTTGTATTGACTTATTTGAAACAGAAACGGTTTGATTAGATTTGATTTGAAAACGAAAATCGTTTGCAACTTGACTAGGATCGCAGAGATGCACACCTCTTACGCATCTTGGTATAGAAACAGTCCACACGGGTCTCGGCGAAAATCCTTAATGCGCATATAAATTAAATATGTTATTAAAGACATTGTGTGGCATCCGACCGCTGTGTGTGAGAAAAATCGAAAATCTTCTAAACACACTGCAAGATACATTTATGAAAATACATTAATTTAACGAACGTTTACATCATAAAATGAATATTGTTCAAAGATGTTCAGCATTTTAAGTGACAGTGTTAAGACATATAACCACGGGACTCCGCTCCAGGGGTTCCTAATGAGGTGTGAAACGTTGATGAAAGGAAAATACAATCATATCTTGATCATAATTTGTGTCATGGAGAAAATTGTTCGACGAGTGTTTTATGCATAAATTAATGTTTAGTTATTTGAGAGGTATAAAGACACAAACGATTTTGGGTGGTAACATTTTGAATTGTATAAATATATGAAAAGACTTCCCTAGACAAGTATTCGTAATAATATAAATGCAAAAAAATTGATAAGATGGATGTAGGGATGTTTCTTATCTACTGTTTCACTCGGAAACTTGTTTACGGATTAAGGTGAAACTTTACAGTAATATAGCTGAAACTTCAAAATAACACATAGGCCAATATTTTACTTACCGCAATGACTAACATATACGCGGTCGGAGCCGCGGGCAAGAGTTATACATATTGAAACCAACGGTTGCACAGTTGACATAATGGCTCATGCGGTCGCCACGTCACTTCCTAATATGCCAAATGTTGTGGTTTCAAATCCCATATGGGATCAAACTTTGTGTCATTCATAAATTGTTGTTCTGTGTCTGAGGAATTTATATTCCTAATGCGGGACTTGTCTTTTAAAGAAGATAATAATAACAAGATAATTTAAAAATAAAAACGATAAATATATGAAGGAGCCAGAAATAGAAGCTGGTAATCGATAAACCACACATATATGGCCTCCGGAGGCCGGGAGGATGATGCAAAAACAACTGACCAGGCTGCCATGACCTGACAATGAGGGTGGTTATCTGCTACCACTATAACCTAACTGCGAGATATAAATACGTAACAAAAGCAATGTGCATCATAATTCTGTTCATAGACTGAGATCTGAGATGCATCTGAGATGTACTAGGTCCCGATACATACTTCATCATCAACAGCTGGTGATCCAGGCAGAGTAGAGTCACTTTGTTAGGCGTAAAATATATTACTAAAATACAAAAAAATATACATACAGAACAAATGATAATGGCTATCTCACAATTAAGTTTACAAACCAACAGGCTAGTCACACAAATAAGCTATAATCATAATAGGCTAGATACGAAAACTATTTAAACTGGAACATTCTGAGTGAAGGTTAAACTGTAATCAAAGTGAGGTCGGTAGCCCAATTGACCGCAGTATCTACGAAGGGAAGCGTTGGGCTTATCTTTATGGAAAATGTGTTTTAACACTTTTGTTTTATGTGAGTTTGAATCAATCACCAATCTTTTGGGTAGATAAAGTGATATTTTATAAAGGAAAGTTTTTGAGTTCGTGAATTAATCGGATTTGTAATTTAATATTATTTTGTAATTAACAACGTCATCAGGTTTCTAATTAGTCAAAACCTTTACTGTGGATCTAGATTGGCTGATGATAATAATAAATATTTTGGACATTTTACACACAACGTCATCTAGTCCCCAAACTAAGCAGAGCTTGTATTATGGGTAGACAACTGATATAAATACATAAACATACTTTTTTTTTGTAAATACATACATATTAAACATAGAAAACACCCAAATTCCGAAACAAATATTTGCAGATCACACTAACACTTGGTCCGACCCAGAATCAAACCCGAGACCTCTTGATCAGCAGTCGCATACGCTAACCATTAGACAAACAAGGCAGTTACATCGAAATAGTACCTAATTCTCAAATTCGTTTCCTGTCGGTCCGTCTGTTTGTTACGGCTTATCTCTGGAGCGGCTTTACCAATTTTGATGGGATTTTCACTGGCGGTTAGCTTCGCTCCACGACGTTTCTCGCGATATACAATAGCCGCGGGTAACACCATGGGACTCAGCTAGTATACACCTAAAAACCTCCTCTATACTCCAACAAAACAAATAATCATTTCACAAAAAAAAATTCGCTTTTCGTACATTCAGCACGTCTAAAAGCCGTCATACACTTCTTAGATTCCCATAAGAGTATCAAATATCAACCATCTTTGAAAAGGTCTTGATATTTTTTCACTCCCAGAGGAGGTCGCTTCTGTTTCTACGTATCTTGTGACGGTGCCTACAAAAGGCATTTGAAATCATCGTGAAAATATTATGAGAAGAAAATTTCTTATCCTAGATTTTATTAGCTCTTGATCGCGATTCCTCCGACTTGTATGTGAATTTTTCGTAATCTGTACAAATTTCATTGAAATGCAGCGGAATAGCCGTGAAATCGTAATAGACAGAGTTACTTTCTAATTTGAAATATTAGTATGGAGCTACAAGCTCGGTTTTGTTTGAAATCAGATGTCCGTATGTGAGATATCTATACTTCTATACTAATATTATAAAGAAGTAAAGTTTGTGTGTTTGTTAAATTGTAAGGGGTAATCTCGGGATCTACTGAACCGATTTTGAAAATTCTTTCCCCAATAGAAAGCCACATTATTGCTGAGTGTCATAGGTTATATAAAAAACCGAAAAATAAAAAGGCTTTTACGTGGTAGTCCGTTTTGCAAAGTGAATCGGAGGTAAAACGTTCGAATGAAAGCGTTTCTTACGAACGCTGCCTTAACTATGAAAGATATATTTTTGAGTTCTAGAGAAAAGATGTGGAGCTTGAAAATGCCTTCAAAAAAGTCAACAACGGCATATGTCTAACTTTTATATTTAAGTTATGCCCAACGAAGTGGGCACGGGTCAGCTAGTCTGTTATATTTGTCTGCACGGTTGACCTAGTGGATATAACGGTCGCCACACTGCTTCCTACTGCGCCAAGTATCGTGGGTTCAAATCCCACGTGGGATAACACTTTGTGTGATTCACAATTTGTTGCTCTGAGTCTCGATGTTCTTTGTGTCCGTTACATGTATGTTTGTGAAGTCCCCCGCGACACAGGAATTTAAATATATTCCTAATTCGGGAGTTGTTTTTAAAAAATATGTGTGCTTTCTGAAAATATTTCAATAACATCGCCTCACGCTTTGTTACAATAAAAAAAAATCTACTTTTCGGTTTAAAAGCGTGTTCGTTTCGTTTTTTAAAAATTATTTTAAAAAAAGAAAAAAAAACACTAATTTATACCGTAGTTAGGTAAAAAGTTAACCTTGACAAGTCTGTTAAGAGGGATGAACATTATTTTTATCTTGTTAATTGCAAGTGCTCCGCTGTTGCTACTCGTTAAACTAGCAAACGAGGACCACTTGACATAATTAACTCATTTCTTAGTCGTTTTGTAAACATAGTAGCATTTGCGAAATAGATTAATAGTTTAAACTTAATTAATTAGTGTAATTAAGGCTTTTATTTGGATATAAGAGGCCTGGCAATTGATTTTATAGTTGAATCTCTTCTTAAAATCACTTCTGTTCTCTTTTACAAATATCCAAAAATATAATAGCAAGATATTATGATTCGGAGGTCCCGTTAAGTAGGCTCCCCACTTTTTTTTACTTTTTTCGTGCTAGGTCACCACGGCCACCACCAGTTGATGGCAATGTCGAACTCGAACCGACTATAACCGCACGCCGTCTTACCGCCGCAGGAACCAGGTATACCCTCTGAAGTCCCTGGAACAGTTGTGTCCTCCCTGACTCATAGGCCTTAGGAATAAAATTCTTTTGGCATTCCCATATATTAAAAAAAGCCGTGAGACCGCGGTATTACTTTGATCGAGTTCAAAGTTCCAAAATATATGTACCTAACTATCTTATATATAAAATTCTCGTGTCACAAGTTCGTTCCCATATTCCTCCGAAACGGCTCGACCGATTTGTATGAAATGTTGCGTGCATATCGGGTAGGTCTGAGAATCGGCCAACATTTATTTTTCAAACCCCTAGGACGCGAGCGGAGCCACGGGCATCAGCTAGTAGTTTAGTTTAGTTTAGTTTTTCTGGGCGGTTTCCGCACTTAGTCCTAATTATTGGACCATTGTACGTGAAGAGTTATTTCCCATTCACTCCAGCCAGCCTAGGTTGGTCCAGAAGGAATGCAGCCTCCGAAGATTACTGCAAGCCTCCCGAAATGTTGCCGGTGACTGTAGAATTTGTGCCCGTTGTTCGGCCACACTGCTGCATTCATACATATTTTTGTAAATAGATACATATTATACATAGAAAACCCCCAAACTCCGAAACAATTATTTACGTATCAACAAACAACATACACAAACATGTCCTCAAGTCTGAACGAGAGAACAAGCACAGTATTAGCGTACGCTACCACAGCGCCATAGAGGTAATCGAACTATGCAACTGTACACAACTCACAGACACATAAAAAATTAAACCTTATAATGCCACTAACGCACAATTTAGAACTTCGTATTCTTGTTTGACACAACAAAATATTACAATAACTTTACTTACTGTAATCCGCTCAGTCCTCCCAAGGCAATAAGGTCTTAATTGAGGGTATCCCAGGTAGGTAGGTTAAGCTAAAAACTTGTCAGTTCATATAAATGGAGACGGCTATAAATTAATCCACGGATAATCCGGTAATTACATTTTATTTAACGGATAATGCGGTGATGTTAATTTAAAGGGAATATTTTGTTAGCTTAATATTTTTATGAAAGGTGAAAGAAAATTGAAACAGGTCTAATTATTTATTATGGTAATATTGTAAGAGTTGACTCATCACAATTTTAATTATTATTTGGTTGCGTTGCTTCGTTGGTTGTCGTCATCCATTGATTAGTGAATAATGAAACCCTAGTTCTACATTTTTAATTTATTATTTTAGTACTTGTTTTTGCACGCGTCTCCGCCCGTGTTTCCTCAAGAATCAAATTAGCTTTACGCCAAATTTCATTACAATAAGTGCAACAGTTTACTCATGAAAGCGTAACATACAGAATTCTTTCCATCAGATAGAGTCACTTTGGTAGGCTTCAATATAAAAAAAAACTAGCTTTAGCTCGCGGCTCCGCCCGCGTGTATCTCGATTATTGCAGTAAGAAGCGTTAATCTGATATATGAGCTATATAACTGTAAAGTTTAATTTAAATCCGTTCAGTAGTTTTTGCATGAAAGAGCAACAAACATACATACATACATACAAACTTTCGCGTTTATAATATTAGTAAGGATTGTATTATTACTTTGAGATTATTATTTTGAATTTAAATCAATACAATGGATAGTTTTATTTGACTTTGTTTTTTTAATAACAATCTATTACTATTAGTAATTCAGAAAAAGTTAAATAATAATCATAATAAATAAATTAGGACTTCTTACACACAACGTCATGTACTCCTAAAATAAGCAGAGTTTGTGTTATGGGTACTAAACCAACTGATATACACATAAACATACCTTTTTTTTGTAAATACATACATATTAAACATAGAAAAATATTTTTCAATAACACAAATATTTGGTCTGGGAATCGAACCCGAGACCTCTTGATCAGCAGCCGCATACGCTAACCACTAGACCAACAAGGCAGCATGAAAATTAGTTGTAAGAGAACATATTAAATTATTATCATACTATGGTACGCCCATAGTATATAAAGAATTACCCTAAAAGATATATTATTCGTCGATTTCGTATTACAATTCAGTAATTTGTTAGAAAATTGCCTTGAAATAGATATAAATTCATCGAAATTAAAACATATTTCATTTAATATGACTCATTTTTAGGTAAAAATAACATATGAAATGTACATATTTATTCCAAAAAACATACTTCATTGCACACGCTAACAACGATATTAAAATTCAAATTATGCCGTCCCCTGCGTTATTAAAACGAATGGTTCAAAACATAATTTATTTTTCATCCCGTGTGTATGTAAAACATGTCAAATTCAACTTGAAAAATATGTACATTTAAGAATCATTTGTGCTAAAAACTCGTATATATTTTTCACAAGTCCCAGATGTAATCTATTTTTGTCGACGTTTTGAAAGAAGAATACATTTTTTTATAATAAGTTCGTCCTACACTACGTTTGCGGTCTCCACTCAAGAACACGTTTACCCCAACGATTGTCGGTTCTGCTGCTAATATAGCCAGCCCATTGCGACTTCTGCTAGCTAATCCTGTAGTGTAAGACGTCGACAGGCCAGGTGGAGTGACGATTTGCGCAAGACGGCTGGTAGGAGCTGGATGCGAGTAGCCGAGGATCGAACTAAGTGGCGTGCAATTGGAGAGGCTATGTCCAGTAGTGAACTGCTATAAGTTAATGATGATGATAATAAGTTCAGTGTATTTAACCGTATCAGACTAGAGCCTACTTTCGAAGGAGAAGCCAAAATAACTACACTACCTGTAATGCATTACAGCGCAATATGGCGGCCTAGTGAGATGCTTGTTCACGCCCGTTTGAAGGACCTGGGATCCTGCGCTGGAACGGAGATGTATTGACTGCTCGGCAAAGGTAGGGAAAGCGAGGGACTATTTAAGGCTGTTGATGATGATTAAACCTCATTGCCTCGTTGGTCTAGTGGATACTGTATGCGACTGCTAATCAAGAGGTCTCGGGTTCAAATTGCGGGTCGGGCCAAAAAGTGTTTTAGGAAATTCTTAATAGCAGAGTTTGAAAGTTTGGCGGTGATTCACGCCCGTACCTCGGAGAGCACGTAAAGCTGTCAGTCCCGGTTGACATGAACATCTATGGCAATCATTTCAGTTCTCCCTTAAGGTTGCAGAGGTCCGATGCCAGTCGCTCCGTGGAAAAACTGATATTCAGGTAAAACCGGTTGAACTAGTAGCCGACCCCAAATAATATTGGGAATAAGGCTAGGAAGAAGAAGAAGATGATGATGATTAAACCACGGGAGAGTCATAATTGGACAGATATCACAATCTCACCGAACACATGTGTTAAGAAATCCTATCACTGCTTTTCATGAGCGAGGATTTACCACAGAATAAACTCCTGTACAGACTTCTAAAGGCAGTTACACGATTTTCACTCTTAAATTACAGGTGTCAGTAGTATTCTATGAACATCATCACATCATCTGCTTTATCAATGCATCAAGAGGTATCGGGTTCAATTCCCGGGTCGGACCAAAAGTTCGTGTTATCTGGAAATATTTGTTTCGGAGTTTGGGTGTTTTCTTTGTGTAATATATATGTATTTACATATAAGTATTTATAACAGTTGTCTAGTACCTATAGTAGAAGTACTCCGCTAGACCATCACCGTCACAAACAAAAAAGTCTTGTGGTACTCGGGGACTGCCGCTGTAAAGCTATTGCATAGCATTTTTTATCAACTTTTTCAAAAAAACAAGGCAGAAGCATCTAGAATGGATTGTGTTGTCAAGGCAACGGATAAAGGCTGGTGGCGGCAGCACGCATGCGCTAATCTGCCTATAGAGCATGGACGTCCTTGTCGCACTTCAGTTACAATCATATTTTCTATCCTTTTTTAGGGTGTCAGGTTTTTTCGTTACGGAATTTCTTGATTCGGTCGTCGCGCTTAAAGCCCGCGATAAAAGCTATACAATAGCTTGAAATTAAAATTGATTCTAATATATTTTTACAAAGAAAACAAAACCCTTCAACGAGCATCCCAAAAATAATGTTTGCCCATAACTTTTTGGTTATAAATATAGTTCGTGAGACCAATCCATCAGCTTTTTCATCGAGAATGTTTTACTTAATAAATCAAATTCCCTTTCCTACACAAACCTTGATAATCTCGGCAACATTTTAATAAGATTCCCAAGACAGGTTCTTATAATATCCCTGTAATATCTTTTGTATAAACAAATGCTTATTGGACGGGAAAATTGAAGAGTTTTTAAATCTGAGTAAGGAGCTGATTCATTTTAATGAGCACAAAGGTTGTGCATTTGTAACAAGTAAGCTTATATTAATCTTTGTTAAAGACTTGCTTTTTTCCGCGTCTCAGCCCTTGTGTTATTATCTTTGGCTATGACACTTACTGATAATTTTTAGATAAGATAACTCCCACGTTAGGAATAAATGTCCTGTAAAATACATGTAGGTATACAAAGAACACCCTTTTTTTAATATTTAAGTTTACCAAAGTGAGTTTACTCGGCCTAATGGAAAGCATGAGCAGAATCCAGGAGTAGGGGGTCACACTCCTCATTGTGATTGTGAGGGTAGGCAATGTAGTATGGTGACCAATACCATGGCGACCTGGTTATGTAACTCTGCATCGTTCTCAGGGCTGTCGGAGGCCGGGAGATGACGCAGAGTGATTGGGCCTCCGGTCTCACACTCACCAAAGAAATATGACAGCAAGAATGCTGTCATTATTAGGAATGTCTTCTGTGTGAAAGTAGTACTGCTCCGGTCGAGCCGCCCCATTCGCGCTGAAATCACCGTGGCTCTACTACCTAATTATGAACAAGAATATGGGGATGACACAAATTATACAATACAATACAAAATAACACTGGGTTTAGAACCACCACATGGTACAGAAAAGTAGAAAGAGGTTTGGCGATTTCTTATACGACTAGGCCGCCCGTACAGTCACTCACAAAATAATACACCTAGTTTTCTATTGGTGAAATAATTTTTCAAAATACGGTTTAGTAGAAAAGAGATTACCCCCTATAATAAAGGCATAATAAATAATCATATTTTACATCCAGCAAAAAATATTAGTGCGAAAAGCGTTTGTAAAATTTATAGTACTACGAAATCTACGAGGCTTGTAGCGTAATTGCTACGTCCGTAGAGCAGTATGCACTACGAACTATTCACTCCGACAGATACACCTGCATCTGTCGGAGTAATTAGTTCGCAATCTATGTAGAATATATCATACATACATAATATATTATTATATATGTTTATGCTAGCTTTTGCTCGCGGCAACGCCCGCGTGTATCTCGATAATTGCAGCAAAAAGTGTCCTATGTGTTATTCTGATATATAAGCTATATTACTGTAAAGTTTCATCATATTCCATGCAGTAGTTTTTGCATGAAAGAGCTAAAAATATACAAACATACATACTCACAAACTTTCACGTTTATAATATTGTATATACACTAATCCATACATTCCCTTAGTGGTGAGAAAAGGGCACTTGACAGACTGCCAATACCAAATATTGCTCATTACCAAAAACAAGACCTCAATATATAAACAATTTCATTTTTTTTTTGTATTTAGCCTACCAAAGTGACTCTACCCTGCCTGATGGAAAGCATGAGCAGAATCCAAGAGTGGGGGAAACCACACATCATTGCTGCAAATGCAGACAATAATGTATGGCGGCCTACACTATGGCGGCTTAGTGAGTGGCTTTTCCACGCCCCGCTTAAAGGACCCGGGATCATAGTGGGAAGGAAACACGTGAGCTGGTAAGTGAGTTCCAGCTTTTGACTGCTCGGCATAACAAGGAAGAGCCGAACCGTTTCGTTCTAGTTCGTATTTCCTATTAATATTGAACATGCAAAAGTAAGTGAGGATGTATATAAAAACGTTTGTTACTATTTCATGCAAAAACTAATGAATAATTTTAAATGAAACTATACAGTAATACTTCGCAAACATATAGTTTGCGAAATTCTCCAGGATACAGGCCACATATTCCTAATGCGGGAGTTGTATTTTTCTATTAAGAAAAAAAAACACAAGTGAGAAAAAGAATAACACAAGTGAAAAAAAGCATAACACAAGAAAAAAATAATAACACAATACTGTTTACTACGATAACCGAAATACACGTGGTAATATAAACCATCCATTTTATGGGTATTATCCTACCCCGAGCCCTATCTGCGTAACTGAAGCCTGGGACACTAGACAGCTGTGTCTTAATTACAAACACACGCTTTCTTAAATAGCTGGCATATTGATTGCTTGCTTCGATTGAAATAATTTATGTATGTATGATAAAATTAATATTGCAATGAAAATCTATGTCACCAGTATGGTGACCCACACAAAGGTTGCTTCGGTAAGAAGACAGCACAAATGCTGTAATTTTTAGGTTGGTCTTCTTTGTGAGGGTAATTCTATAAAGAGCGATAAAATTAATTTTAAAGTTTACGATACCTTCTTCTTCTTTTTCGTGGTCACGGGTAGACTGTTTATTCGTGAGTGGTATAACCCGATCGAAACGTCGGTGTATAGAGGGTATTGTAACCTCCTTTTCAAGGAGGCCTATGTTGGGCTCTCCTTGGAGGGTTAGGCTACATTAGGCTAGTTGCGCCTTGCGGTGCTATCTGCATTCGAAGCTAATCTACAATAATAGTAGACTAAGTAATTTATTTAATCTTGAGCTATATAGAAGTGAAAGACCTATCAAAAACGAACATACGAATACGTCTCAATCTACTCTACGGCTTGTGTGGGAAAAGAAATGTTGTTTTTAATATTTTCCTGATATTTTTTACGTTTTCTCTCCATAAGAATTTTCTTTTTGTCAATAATTCACTTTTATTTTTATTGCTGTAATGGAATAGGCGTTTGTCTTCCATCTCACCTGTTGGAAAGTGTAGATGAAGACGAAGATGGTACACGCCCATCCAAAAGAAACCTGTTCACTCTACTCTTAAAGGCTCCAGAGTTCAACTAATCAGGAAAAATAGACCCAGGCAGGTCGTTCCAAACTTTGGCGACTCTCACCAAAAACGAGCTGTCAAACCGTTTAGTTCGTCTTTTGGGTATGCCAACAACGTATGGATGAAACTTTTGCCTGCGCCTAGTAGTCCGATAAAGGAATGGAGATGGCTCAATCAGTTCGAAAAGAGCTTTCGAGCACTCTCCAAAGTGTATCCTATAAAAAACCGATAAGCTGGCAACTCGACGATTGGTCGAGCGGTTCTCGAGTTTTGCGTTTAGCAACACATTTGACGATTTTTTTTTAAATAGAAAATTACTTTTATCAGCAATTTGGTTTAGGATCACACGGTCTCATGAAATCAAACGGGCAATCATAATTTGAATAGAAATCTAGTTTACAAAAAATTCTTCTTCGAAATTATTTTCTATCACATTGTTATTAAAGTTGCTTTTTATTTGCACACTGTCACTTCTAACTTCTAAACCTGGAGAACTCAAAATTCTATATCACCAACGAACACATACTCAGAGATCTCTTCACTGAAGATCAAAAGGGAACAAACGGATTAAGTAAAAATGCTAGCATAAAAGGTCGAGTAGCTTGACACTTGTTTGGTTGTAAACGAGGCTTCGCGTGCCTCCGATGTTCACAACTTCTCCGTGCCTCTTTCTAGTTGACAGAATATTGTTTGTTCATTTCCATGCCTCGTTCTGACGGTCGCTTTTTCGTTTACATTTCCACGAGTGTCTTCAAGGATGCTTAAAGAGATATTTGGGGCATGTACTTATTTTTTCTGAAGGTTTTTTTAATAATATTGTTAGATACAATGATGTGCTTTTGGACATGGAAATTTTTTAGATTTTTAATATATTTCGACATCTAACACACAACTCGCTAGTCCCAAACTAAGCAGAGCTTGTATTATGGATACTAGACAACTGATATAAATACATAAAAACATTTTTTTTGTAAAAACATACATGTTATACATAGAATACACCTAAACTCGGAAACAAATATTTGCAGATCACACAAACATTTGGTAGAGAGACCACTAGGTGAACAAACTGCGTAGTATAACATCACGACAATCAGCAGGAAAACTTGAAACAAAGCCTACATCAAACCTTATGGCTAGTGTGGAATAGGAAACCAAAACTTTCATCAACAGCCTTCAAAAGTCCACTGCTGGACATAGGCCTCTCCTTAGAAAGGAGGTTTTGGCCTACTATACCACGCTGTCCAAACGGGTTGGTATAAGGTTGGTTTCAAGTTTTCCTTATCTTTGCATTTACGTTGTCTTGCGTAGTTTATCCCTTAGTCGCCTTTTACGACACCCGCGGGATAAATAGGGGTGGTGACACTCTGTATTCTTAATCCGTGACCACAAACCAAAACCTGCTTGTGGAGTGAAGGCAAGTCTAGCAGTGTATTGTTCAAAGGTTTGATGTGATGATGAAGGGTATTTAGCGGGTGAGTTTCCCGATGGTAATTGACCACCGCCGCTCATGAACACAGGGACTACGACTAAAGTATTAAAAGTGCGTTGCCGACCTTTAAGCACTCCCCTCCCCCTAGAAATACGTGTTTAAGGGGGTTTTGGGTGGTGATTCCCAAGATGTGATCGACGGTACGCAATCGAAAAAACTCCTACTAAATTACATTATTATTTAAATTTCTATCTAAGACATCTACATATTCATGACTGTGTAACGACTTTGAGTAAATATTAAGAAATATTTCTTAGTAGGAATACATTCTTCGTAATAATATTTACTAATGTTTTATATAAATATTTTCTCTTTAATATTGTGAGCAAATATTATACGGAATCTGTATTTGTTATTGTTACATTATATTTATATTATCAGTGATTTACTTATTCATTTTTGAATACATATTTACAATTTAAGTCTTGTGAGGCTTACAATGGCCTACGTATGGCCTTAACCCTCTTTTGAGGAGATCTTAGTCCAGCAATAGGACGATATAGGTTGTTGATAAAGATATACAATTTGAATTATTATTCTCAGTTTGACGATGATTCACACACTCGGAGAGCACGTTAAGCAATCGTTATAAATAAATATATACTGTGCTGCCAGTAACCACATTCAAACGGTTTTTATTCTCGAATGTGGGTAAATAATTTAAATATATTTTAAATCATTTTATCCTTATTGGACACGCCTAACATATGACATAATTTATATGACTTAGGGATATTTTTTTTTTTCGTCCAATGATGCATAGAACATGTATTTCAAAATAATATTTTTTATGATTTTTTTGTCGACGTGATAAATACACATATTCGTTCAAAGTTATATATTTTTAGCACTAACCGTTTGGAAGGTAAGTCAAGGATGGACGGGTGGACTTGACAAAAATATAAGGGTTCCGAGACGTTGTCTACGGAACCCAAAAAAACTGGTGAAATGTTCTACTCTCGCAAATAGTCAAGTTGAAACCTTTTTCATTTCTAAATTCAGTTAATAATTAAATCTATTCAATAAAAGTAATTCATATAAACGAGTGTTTAAAATCAAATATTAATGGAAAGGGCTATATATTATAAGGGAATATTAAGGGAATTATTACATAAAAGTCTTAATTACGCCACAGCTGTTCAGACATGTTCGACTCCCACGGTCTAACTTTGTACTAAATAATGAGCTAATTATCTTTGATTTACTGTATTAATTAATTAATTATTTGTGTGGTATTAGGCGGTATATTGAGTCAAAACCTTTGTAAGGAGTGGCCCATGCCCAGCATTTGGAAGGTGGAAAGCTGTTGATGTGTTGTGTGTTATGTAATATCAAGAGATATTCTTTCTTTATATGTTGCTAGATATGTGACCGTTAAGCAGTTTGTCCCGGTTGTTATCATAAAATAGCAGTCGTGAATCTTAGTTAGAGGCCTTTGAGCAGCTTAAAAATATTCAACGGTAAGATTACGCAGCCACAACGTGTCTTGCTAGTCCTAAATCCACACTCGGCGAGCGTGGGGACGTATGGCCTTAGCCCACTCCTGAGAGAAGACTCGAGCCCTCAGTGGGACGTTTATGGGTTGTTGATTGATGTTGCTAAAACATTTTTTATGGTACAGGGAAGTAAAGTTCAACTACCTCTATGGTTTAGCCGAATAAGAAGTGTCGGGTTCGATTCCCGGGTCAGGCCGAAAGCGTTATTGGGTACTTTTTGCAAGATATGTTTAAAGTCCTGAGTATGGAAGTCATTTATATTCACGTGGCACTTATTGGGAAGGTTAGTGCTCTCAAATTAAGTGACAACTGGCTCAATATTCGAATTCAGTTCACCCTCAGGGATTATTGTTATATTTTATTAATACACTTTATTAATAAAATACAGAGTATTAATAAAATTTGTAGATTTCATAATTCATTTTCATGATTCGTTTTGACGGGTCCATTGATGTAGTTAGTGACCCTGAGAGTCAAGGGTAAGACTCTAATAAATCAGTAAATTTCATAGAAAAATATTACTTTGTTAGTAATACTTTTTACAAATATAAAAATTCTTATTAAAAGAAAATATCGAAGAACACGTCACCTGCCAGACGGTCTATACCTTGAAGGTGACCGCTCAGATTTTATTGAAGTATATTCTGTGATTAAGAAAGACTTAAATTCTAGTATATAATTACTGTACGAAAATGTGAGCTTGAAAAGTTTTGATATTGTATTACTCGCGGTTATTATTGTTTCAAATATGACTTATGAATGACTTTTTTAGTTCAGGAGTTATAGAGACTATGGCGGAGCGGGACCGGGAGAGGTTCAGAACCCTCCCGCGGTCCGCCAGGCCCGGCAACGGGCTAGGTAAGGCAGGCGACTCAGGCGCCGGAGATCGCAAAACGATCTCCGTCCTCCATAAGCGCAGGCCTGGGGGTGAGGCCACCTGCCACCCTAGCAGAAGCAGGCCGGGGTGGCAAGTTGATTTGATTCGTTCTCGCACAGTAGGAGGCCATCTGAAAACAAAGATGGCCCGAGGTACGTTGGGGTCCCAGGGTTTTTCCTTTCGAAGGTGCACCTGGTTTCCCGACTTCTAGTGCCCGAGAAGGCGTGCGGTTTTGGTCGGTTCGAGTCCGACATAGCCACAATCATGTGGCATCCGGGGGGATTTCCGCACGAAAAAAAAAATAATGTGCTTACTTGGAAAACGTCATACAAAATTAACGCATTAATACGTAAACATAACAATTATCTATTGGATACGATTTTAAATACACGTACCATTATGGGTGACTTAGGAACCCTTTTCTGTGGCCTGACTGAGCCGATTTTTTATGTAAGTACCGTGTGTACTTTCTTAGGCATTTACTAAACAACTGTACATGAAACATACACAAAAAAAACAAAACTCGGAATAGAACAGTTTGTGAATCACACAAAGTTTTATCCTAAATCGGATTAGAACCCAAAACACTTAGCGCAATAGAAAGCGGCGTGGCCATAGCTCAAACCATTAGAGTAACCGTGCAGTTGTGCAGTTGTCATGCAATAAGTGAGGGCCACAGCACACCAGCTACTTTTAGCATCGGCGATCGGCAACTAGTCGCATTTTAGAAGTTAAGCACGGCGACCGAACGCTCTACACCGCACACTTAAAAACGACAAACGCGGAGATTGAGTCGCTTTTTAAAAGCGCGACACAGCAGCTGAACGCTACTCTCCGCACACATTCGAATGCCGGTAGCATCGATTTGGCATCTGAGCCGCGAAAACGCGCGTTTCCGATACCGCGATCGAACGCAGGAAGTCGCTAAAACGCGATGCAACATCAATGTAGTCGCAAATGCTAAAAGTAGCTAGTGTGCTGTGGCCCTGAGAGTTGAAAAGGTCATCTTCCTAGCCTTTATTATTCCCAAAATGATTTGTCAGTCGGCTACTAGTTGAATTCAGAAATAGAAAAACACTATGTTATCAATAACTGCCTCGTTTGTCTAGTGGTTAGCGTATACTGAATAAGAGGTCTCGGGTTCGAGTCCCGGGTCGGACCAAATGTTTGTATTATCCGCAAATATTTGTTTCGGAGTTCGGGTGTTTTCTATGTATAATATGTATGTATTTACAAAAAAAATAGTATGTTTATGTATTAATATCAGTTATCTAGTTACCCATAATACAAGCTCTGTTTAGTTTGGGACGGGCGTTGTGTGAAAAATGTCCGAAATATTTATTTAATAACTTGTTGTTCTAAGGCTGGATGTTCTCTGTATCCGTTTTACGTGTTTCTAGAGTTCCCGCAATTAAAAAAAAAGGTTACCATATGACTGACCGTTCATTAATCGATCCTAACACCATTACATAATAAACAATCATGAACCCTTCACTGCACTTAATGTGGGCACGGCTTAACGTTGTCGGTCACTCAACGGAACAACTAGACCGCATGTACTGGAAGCTCTTGTGGCTAATGGAGCATCCATTAATCAGTTTACATTTTATGTAAAATGATAATTCATCTATTATTTCAGACCTTCAAAAATACTCTTACGTCACAAATCTTATATCCTTCAATGTCATTGTTTTCATACCTTGTTAGTCTAGTGGTTATAGTATGCGTCTGCTAATCGAGAGGTCTCGGGTTCGATTCCCGGGTCGGATCTAATGTTTGTTTGATCTGCAAATATTTGTTTCGGAGTTTAGGTGTTTTCTATGTATAATATTTATTTATTTGAAAAATAAAAGTTTGTTTATGTATTTACATCAGTTGTCTAGTACCCGTAACAGAAGTTCTGCTTAGTTTGGGATTAGACGATGTTGTGTCGGACTAAATTAAAATAAATATAAATAAATATTTCAGACTAGATGTCTGAAATATTTATTTATATTTATTATTAATTTGGTCCAAAAAAATATTATTATTACTATAAATAAAATTAATGAGTATAATTTGATACCAATTTTAAAGAAAAACTATTCCGAGTACCCAAATCGCGACAGCTACATATGCCTTTGATATTTGAGGAATTCTCTGGATTTATCCAGAATCCTATCATCAGGCCTTCAAGAAAGGAGGAGGTTCTCAGTTCGACTGTATTTTTTATGTTTGTTACCTCAAAACTTTCGATTTTGTGAACCGATTTTGAAACTTTTTTTTTATTTGAAAGCTAGTGCCTTCCACGTAACGTCCTTCCTTGAGAAAGAAACTTATAATAGAATCCTAGATTTTATATTGAATCCTACTTAACTAAATTAAAAAAAATACACATACAAAAACTACCTATTGACATAGCAGTGAAATTCATTCGATAAATAACAACTTTATTTCTATCTTACACTTATGTTACACACGATACAATATTTATGTAACGTGATAAATGGCTGTTCCCTATGTGTATATAGTCAAGCCTAGATGGATGACAGTTACAAAGTCGCCTTTATGCCTAAGTTAGGACATTACAAGGTATATCCTGGCTGACACGTGTGAGTAACATGGCAGCTCCTGTACACCAGCTCTTGTTAAACCGAACATTGTTAGTTCTAATTGTGGAATGTGTTTAACTGTATAAAGAACTATCTGAACCACGCAGGCAGACTGCCTTGTTGGTCTAGTGGTTAGCGTATGCGGCTGCTGATCAAGAAGTCTCGGGTTCGATACCCGGGTCGGACCAAATATTATTTGATTCGGAGTCTGGATGTTTTCTATGTATAATATGTATGTATATACAAAAAAAAGCATGTCTATATATTTATATCAGTTGTCTAGTACCCATAATACAAGCTCTGCTTAGCTTGGAATAGATGGCGTTGTGTGTAAGATGTCCGAAATATTTATTATTATTATTTATGCAGCATGGAAACAAATTTGCTAACGATAAAAAATGTTACTGTAAGTAAAACTTAATAGAACTTGCTCTTGCAAATTTTAACATATATTAGAACTTTATTAGTATGTAATAGAAGGGAAACATTACAGCGCACGCAATAGAAAATTAAAGCGCTCTCAAAAGTAAAAAAAAAACTAATTTTTCATTATTACTTCGTTTCTACTAGTGGTAGTGTAATGATATATAGCCTATGCCTATCATCGATAACTGGGTTATCTAATACTTAATTATTTTTTAATCGAACCTGTAGTTTCCGAAATGGGTATCTAAAGAGTTTGTTTAAATGCCAAACAAAAAATTCTTCAGTTTAAAATATAAATATGGCTTATTAAATAGTTAGAAAACGAACAATAAGACGAAACAAAAATGTTTCATTTAATGTACCTGGCTATTAAGCCTACGATCTCTGTATCGTGTGTGGGACAATATGGCCGCTAATTCAAAACGAATGGATTAATTTTGATGATTGACAAATTATTAGTCGCGTCTTTAGAACAGAGTTTTAACCCTAAATCGTTTCATTCAAACAAACTGAATGTTTCACGCATTATTTAGTAATTTAACGTTATCATTTATTTTACCAAATTAAATGTAAAACGTGTCTTATATCGTCATTTAGACTTACAGCGTGTCCAAAGTAAAGAAAGATGTTTAATAATGTACAGTTTGTATACAAAACCGAATTTGCTGACTATACCTGCTAGAGTACATTTAGTTGTGCGTGAGTCAGCGCAAATTGTGTGCGGTGTTAGTGTCAGCGAGCGATTGTAACTAAGTTTTAAATTCGGTACTAAGTTTTTTTGTCGCATTTATTGAGTTATATGTTACAACTAATTTGTAGTAAATAATTTCTGATCAGATTAAGTTTTTCATTATCTTTTGTGTAATTTTAAATTTACATCTGTACACTACATGAATATGAAAGTAGGTACTTATGTCAAAGAATAAATTTTAGAATTTTTGTATATCTGTATGCTTGTCTTCTATCTGTATGTTTGTTTCGGCTAATCTCTAGAACAGTTGAACCGATTTTTACCGGACTTTCACTGGCAGATAGCTGCTGATATAAGTAGTTACAGACTTCTTATTTAAGTAGCGTTACCCGCAGTTCTTGTTAAGTAAGGGTATAATAACATCACGGGGTACTGCTAGTTGCCTTTTATTATATGAATTTTCTTCGTCTCATGATGAGAAACCTTTTCACTCATTTCAAAGAGTAAATAAGGTAATCGGAGTCTAAAACTCCTCTTACAATTCAAATTCTGGCAACGCACTTGTAAGTCCGGATTCGCAAAGCGACCCAGCATGTGATAGTCTGCATTTACATATATGCTTCCTTAATAGTGAAACCCATCCCAAAATAGAAATACGTTCTCAAATCCTATTCTAATAAATCGATTCATTATTATCATCATCAGCCTATCGCAGTCCACTGCTTGACAAAGGCCTCTCCTATTGCACACCACTCAGATCGATTTTGTCTTTCTCGCATCCAGCTCCTGCCAGACATCCTACGCAGGTCGTCACTCCACCTCGCCTGTGGGCGTCCTACACTATATTAAATCAATTAAATGAAAATTATTTCATTTTATGTATTACCTTCTTAAACTTTCTCTCCCATACTGTCGGTAAGGACCTTTATAACACACTTAAACATTACAGCTATTTTGCACTTTCCAATAATAACTTAGAAAGGTTTTACGCTAAAGAAATTTGTTTAAATTTAATTTAAAACGACCCATGTTGATAATTGGCCAATATTTACAGCACAATAACAACCAAGTGAATGGAAAACTTAATTGTGTACTGAATTAATTGAAAAGATGCTTCATTGAACTGAGGATAAGGTGGTAAATTATAAAAGTGTCGCTTACGACTTTTTTATCGATGTTTCTCAAGTTCTGTTCGGTTGTGAATGTAAAGATATTTATAAATTTTGATTACAGCTATTGGAATATAAATAGGGAAACATGAAATAGCTTGGTGCCTGTTGTACCTAAGTTGAACAAGTTATGTGACCTTAATATCTAATAACTTTAAACAAACAATTCTTGTATATTTATATGTGACCTCGAAAACAGGTCTAACGTGTTCGCTGAAATTTGGTATTTGGAGGTGAAAAAACATAGACAATTTTTTAAACTATCTATCCCTATCCTATACCTATCTGTACTAGCTATACTAATCTATACCTACATAAGAGAATAGATGGCATTGTAAAACAATAAATGAAAACCGAGCAAAGCTCGGTCACCCAGGAACTATATTTAAAAAGACTACACGCAGAAATGTACAGATTATTGATGTCCTGCTTCCAGATTTCTAACCACAGGATGTTCATTAAGTACATAAACTGGCCGCTCAGATCTTTTATAGTCCAGTTTCCGTTCCAAGACTAGTGATGTTCCTTGTGTCCTATACTCTCGTTACCCTTCGTTTGTCCTGTTTAAATAATAAAAGCATAATATTTAGCAATCTCAAAAGTAAAATTGGCATCAGAAGGCAATTCGAAAAAAAATACAGTCAGAACCCTGTGTGGCCCTGATCCCAAATTATATTGCGTAAAGGGTAAGGGGATGATGACTTTAACTTTGAAAGTTTTGGGTGCGATATAGGGCAATCAAACCATAAGTGTTTAAGCGATTCTCAAAAGTTTGTTTGAATAATAATGAGTAATAATTTATTTACGATTTTAGTTTCATATATTACAATAACACATAAGTTAACAATAAAACTGTGAACAAGTATATAGCAAATATATTCTTTCAAATGCAAATTGAATGAAACACTGATGATTTCTAACCTGTAGTGAAGAAGTCGAATAAATATTTCAAATCGGTAGACATAACCATTTAAATGGTAGTATATTATTGAGATAACTGTATATACCTGATTCCTCTCTTATTATTTCAATATAAAATTATTTTTCTCATTAACAAACATTTATCAGAAATAAAACTAACTATAAATGTGATACCTAAAAGGCGAACTCATTGCTTAGAACAATGTCTTCAAAGTTCCTTTAATAGGAAACATAAAAAGACAAGTTGTCCCGCGTTCACTGAGGCTCCACCCTTATTTCGGGCCCAAACGCACTTTAGTAAACAAGCTAGCGATTAGCGTACAATTGAGCCACCGCCCCCAGAGACCCCCGCAAAGGTCCACGGCCTGTTTTATAATTTTGCCCTAAACGAGCAAGGGAACGGAGTTTAGCGAATCATTTTTTTGTGTGGAAAATTTACACGATTTTCTCTTGTTTACAACATGTAGTGAAGTTTAAAGGAACTGTCTTCATTTAGAACGCATGAATGAGTAAAGGAATGAGAATGAATAAATGAATATGAATTTTGTTTGTCCTATGATAATTTACGAAATATATACAATAGGAAAAAGACAAAAGGGTCAGGGACAGGACTCAGCATAATTGGCACTGTAATGGAAACCAACTCTTAGAATTCTGTCCCAGACCATAATACGTGAAATATAACTTAGTACATATTCGTAATGTATAGGACTAGCTTTTGCCCGCGGCTCTGCCCGCGAGTGTGTAGATTTTCGCGGTAAAAAGTAGCCTATGTCCTTTCTCGAGGTCCCATATATCTCTATACTAAAATTCGTCAAAATCGGTTCAGCGGTTTAGGCGTTAAAAACGTAACAGACAGACAGAGTTACTTTCGCATTTATAATATTAGTAGGGAAGTAGGGATTATAGTCTGTTTATATAGATAAATGTCCGTGTGGTGACGGATTAAGAATACAGAGCGTCACCACCCCTATTCATCCCGTAGGTGTTGTAAAAGGCGACTAAGGGATAAACTACGCAAGACAACATCGATGCAAAGAGAAGGAAAACTTGAAACCAACCCTAGACCAACCCGTCTGGCCAGCGCGGTATAGTAGGCCAATACCTCCTTTCTAAGGAGAGGCCTATGTCCAGCAGTGGACTGTTGAAGGTTGTTGATGATGATCATTGATGACATAAATAAAATTGAAGTGTTTGTATGTAATTTCAAATTAATGGTTTTCTTTCACTAAATACTAAGAAACTATACACGTTACCAACATGAAAAAAAAAAAAAAAACAATTTGTGCGTGTCAGTCCAACTGTTTGTTTCAGCTAATCTCGGTAACTTTCACTGACAGATAGCTCAGGAAATAAATAGTAACTTAGGGTTCTTTACTAGACTAGATTCGCTTCGCGGCGCTACCCGCGTTTACAAGTACTACTGTGGGGTTCAGCTAGTAATAAATTGTAATGGCGCGAACATCTGCGCCTCATGCCGCCTTGAGTGTGGCCGCGGGTGGACGGGACGGGTTTTCCCTCCACCCGCACTATGTGGCCAGCCGCGAGGAGGCGGCGTCGGTGTGTGCCGGACGCCGCCTAAGAGAGGGTCGTCGTACAGAGACGGTGCCCGCATCAGGAGCGGGCAGGCGCTGGAGAAGTTCAGAAGGAGATCCCACCCTGGACTTCTCCCCCTCCTAAACGGAGAAGCGCGGAGAGGGCACACTGTGTGTTTTTTAGTCGGTTCAAGTCCGACACACCACCCCGCCGTAACCCCCGGTGGGGTGACGGTCCATGATGATTTTTCACACATTAAAAAAAAAAAAAAAAGTAATAAATTGTAATAGATAAAACAGTAGAATTTTATTGATCCTATTAAGAAAGTGGACCTATTACGCAGATAACAAGAAGATTTTCGAACAGAACTCTGAAATTCTTCACCATATTTCTGGATCTATTGAGTCCTCTGATAAAGCTTTTTTCGGTAGTTTTTTTAATACGTTGCAAGACATTTTCAAGGGTCAATAGTGAAGTTGAATAGAAAATCGATGTGTACTACAAAAGGACGCTTCTCGTACTGATTCGAGATACGTATAACATTTCTTTATTAGAGTGACAGAGAGGGAAGACGTTTAGAGGGACAATTTGTACCCTCAAGGTGATCGTCCAACCATTATTTGGTGATCTGTGAGTTCGGAGATGAAAGACTTTATTTGATTAGTTAGTTTATTGGAACTTCAGACGAGTGTGTTGTTTTTTTCTTTGGTAATATTTGTTGTGTCTTTTTTCTTGTGTTCAAACGTTTCTATTAACTTCATTATTATTATCAACTATCGCAGTCCACTGCTGAACAGACAGGCTTCTCATATTGGACGCCACTTGGTTCGATCCTTGGCTTCTCGCATTCAGCTCCTCCAGCTGTTTTGTGCAAATCATCGCATCTTGCACTATTAATTTATTCTTTTATCTAACAGAACATCCTAAAAACGCTACTACATGTACTAGTTTTTGCCCGCGGCTCCGGACGCGCGTATGTCGGTTATCACAGTAAAAAGTAGCCTATGTCCTTTCCTAAAGTTCCATCTATGTCTATACTAAAATTCATCAAAATCAGTTCAGCGGTTTAGGCGTGAAAACGTAACAGACAGACAGGGTTAGTTTTGCATTTATAATATTAGTAGGGATGTATTAAAAAAAACAAATGTGTACCAACCAAATTATTCTTAGGCGGTTTCTTATTCGTCCATAGATACCAACATAACAAATAAAACTACATGTTTTGGCATCGTAACAATTACTCCTGTCAACTATAAATCTTGTTGCTCGGTAACTGCAACAGAATTTACAGCAGCAACATTATAATATGAAAAGAAACAATTTATTTTATCACCAGAAAAATGACATGAGTTTTTTTTTTTTGTTTTGTTTTGTTTTCGCTGAATTTTCATATGAACCCCTGTCCTTTAGTTCGTGTAATACAATTTAAATTTGCGTAGAAATTGCGGGGTGCCTCGTAGGCAAAGAGAATGAATATTTTGCGTAATACAGCTGTGTGCTAACTCTTGTGAATAATTAACGAAATTGAATGTCCTTACTCATTTTGTTGAGGCAAAATAGTTTTAATTATGTATGTTTAAATTGCTTCTTTCGTCAGAAACAATGGGAGGCTGAAATTAGAATGTTTGACCTGTCAAGTTGACAAGTCAATGTTTTAATAAATAAATATTTCGGACACTTGACACACAAAGCCATCTAGTCCCAAACTAAGCAGAGTTAGTATTGTGGGTACAAGACAATTAATATAAACACATATTATTCGAAGCATCGAAATTTCGAAATAAATATTTGCTAATACAATCATTTGGTCCGACCGGAATCGAATCTGAGACTACCTCTGCGCCACCGAAGTAGTCAAATATCAGTCAAATTTAATATTAACACCGCTGAAAATCTAGTCCAAAAAAACTAGTAAAATTCCCGTTAAATTTGGTTTCCAAAGATTAGGCGGGACAAAAAACAGATATAATTTAAAAAAAAATGCTCTTCAGCTTTCGATACCTGCCACATATAATTTCCTTTGTATTTAGTAAAAAATCGGCCAAGTGCATGTCAGGCCACGCACATGAAAGGGTTCCTCAGTCACCCATAATGGTACGTGGATTTAAAATCGTATCCAATAGATAATTGATATTTTTACGTATTAATACGTTAATTTTGTATGACGTTATCCAAGTGAGCGCATTTTACCAGTTAAGCTTCTATAACTCCTAAACTAACAAGGTCATCCAATCCGTTATAGTTTTCCTTCAAAGTTCATTAAATGGACCACCATCACGATTTTTTTCAGACGCCTTGTTTTTACAAAAAAGTGGCCTTTAAAGTGAAATATCTCGCAAACGGATACCTAAATCAAAAAATCGTCTTGGAAACCCTTTACTGTTCTTAAAAGACCTATCTAATGAGACCCCACACGATGTGGTAGCCGCGAGAAAAAAAAAATTCCCACTTTCCCCAAATAAAATTATTTTTCATAATTTTATTGTGAAATTGTCGACTTAATTACAACACGTATTCATGCAAAGTTTCATAATTCTAGCACTTACCGTTTGAACGGTAAGTCACGGACGGACATGACGAATCTATAAGGGTTCCGAGTTATGAACTTTGGAACCCTATAAACACCATGTTTGGATATTTTAAACAGACAGTTCAATTTTTATTTTCAGTATAGATTTCTAAAAATACAATTTCCTATTACACTGTTGTAACAGAAAATAAGCAAAAAATGTTGTTTTCCATCTCAATATAAATGAAATGTTGTCAACTATGGAACAAGCTTCGTTAATCTCAGTGTCATTCAATTTGACGCTGAACAAAATATGTAAAACAGAACATCTTTCTCAGAAATTTCCAACAAAAAACAAGTGTACGTTGATCTTAGGGCCACAGCACACTAGCTACTTTTAGCATCGACGATCGGCAACTAGTCGCTTTTTAGAAGCTAAATACGGCGACTAAACGCTCCACACCGCACACTTATAAACTCTAAACGCGGAGATTGAGTCGCTTTTTAAAAGCGCGACACAGCAGCTAAACGCTATTCTCCGCAAACATTCAGATTGGTAGCATCGATTTGGCGTCAGAAAATTATAGATAACACAACAGGCGACGAGGTCCAGGTATCAGAGCAGTCGCTAAAACGCGATGCAGCATCGATGCAGTCGCAAAATCGCCGATGCTAAAAGTAGCTAGTGTACTGTAGCCCATAAATAGATAGTATCAGATAGGTCACAGATCTGAATATAATTTCTTGACTTATTGATTTTATCTAATCTAATTTGCCTAATGTTTAACGTATGGGTTTGATGAAAAAAAATTTTTTGAGATTCAGTTCCAAGTATGGGGACCCCCAAAAAGTATTGTTTTTTTTCTATTTTTATGTGAAAATCTTAATGCGGTTCATAGATTACGTCTACTTACTGAGTTTCAAAAGTATAGCTCTTATGGTTTCGGAGAAAAATGGTTGTGACATACGGACGGACAGACAGACAGACAGACAGACAGACAGACATGACGAATCTATAAGGGTTCCGTTTTTTGCCATTTGGCTACGGAACCCTTAAAATGAAGTATATTTATATCAGTTGTCTGGTACCCATAGTACAAGCCCTGCACGGTCCGAAATGATACAATAGCGACCTAACATGCCCAAGTGTAATCCTTGTAGCGTTGATTTCACTCATGCTTTCCACCAGACACAGTGAAATAACTTTGGCAGGCTCATATATAAAAAAAACATTAAAGTTCATTCTATTTTGAAAGAAGACTAGACCCAGGAAAGGTAAAAATATAATAAAATAGTCTTGCTATAAGACTAAAAACTTTATAAAACCATTTTGTCCGCGGTATATATGTATATATATACTAGCTTTTCGTGAAAAAAGTAGCCTACATATGTGATTATCCAGAACTCATTTAAATTAGCCATTTACAAACTATCATTGGTAGGTATAGATAACATCTATCATGTACCCCATTAAGTTCTAGAACAACACTAGTTTCAACAGACACAGATGTCAAGCTTCATTTTAAGGACTTTAATATAATCATAATTATTTTACCCGTGAGTTGCCAACTATATCACAAAGTAGTTCTGGCAACTGGCAGCCCTTCTCAATCTAACAAAAAAACCTACTGATCTGAGCGGTTTGAGCGAAATTACGTGCCGCCATTTTTCATTATTAAAGTACCTTCGTCTAACCTGCGACCCTAGATTCTAGTTTGAATGAAATTCTATTATTAAACAATGTTTATTTAGAGAGAAATACCCGCTTATGTTGTCTGGAAATTTTAAGGAGAACGGGTTTTAAATGTTTTGTTTTGATTCATTAACAGAATGACTGTGCTACTTGTTACCGTAATGTTTTCAAAATATCCCAACTCATCATCTTCTTCCTAGCCTTGTTCCCAATATTATTTGAGGTCGGCTACTAGTTCAACCGCTTTTACCTGAATCCTACTAATATTATAAACGCGAAAGTTTGTGAGTATGTATGTTTGTTGCTCTTTCGCCCAAAAACTTCTGAATGGATTTCGATCAAACTTCACAATAATATAGCTTACATATCAGAATAACACATAGGCTTCTATTTACCGCGATAACCTACAAGCAGGCGGAGCCGCGGGCAAAAGCTAGTATAATATATAAAAATAATTGACAAGATTTCCATTTAAACAATACTATGTTGAGAATAATCTATTCCTGTCCAATCGCTTTTGATGCTATAAATAAAATGGAATTCGATCAATTTTCTCATTCGTGAAGAGGCGAATGAAGTCTATCATCCCACACTCAGCCCTTTTCAAAGATTATTGGCTTGAAACTCGTCAATCGTACCGACTGATGTTTATAATGAACTTCAATTATCTTTTACAAAATTGTAAAAAAGAAATACTGTGATACTTACTTACTTTGAATATACATAAATACATATACATACTTTTTTGAAATACATATATGTATATTTTACATAGAAAACAGTTTGACTCCGAAAAAAATATTTGTGGATCACACAAACATTTGCTCCGACCCGGGAATTGAACCCGAGACCTCTTGATCAGCTGCCATATATACTAAGCGCTAAACCAACAAGGCGGTCAACATCAATAACTCATTCTTAAAAATCTTCTTGTTCCAGCTAATCTCTCGAATGGTTAGTCCGCGAGTATTAGTTATTGTTTAAGTATAACTATTTATATATATAACTATTAAGTATAAATATGTCATTCATTCATTCATTGCTGCAGGATCGACAAGACATTGTCCAGTATATTCCTTATGTCGTCAGTAATCTGCTAGTGAAAGTCCCGTAAAAATTAGCCCAAAGATTAGCCGAAACAAACAGAGAGAAAGATGGAAAAAAATATAAAAAATATATGCTTTTTTGATGTTAGTTCCGTGTATACTTTTGTATACATTTAGTAAAAATCTGTTCATTTAATAATACATACAGACACTCCAATTTTATTCATTTGTATAGACCAGATGCTCCACGCGGTGTTATCTGTGGGTACCCGTACAACAAAAAAAACAGGTTTATACTATTTTGTAAATATTCCTGTTTTTTATTATATTACTAGCTTTCACCCGCGGCTCCACCAGCATGTATCTCGATTATTGTAGTAAAAGGTATCCTACGTGTTATTCTTATATATAAGCTACATTACTGTAAAGTTTCATCCAAATCCGTTCAGTAGTTTTTATGTGAAAGAGCAACAAACATACATACTCACAAACTTTCGCGTTTATAATATTAGTAAGGATTATTATTATAAAAAAGATGTATTTAGTTATTATTATATTAACTAGCTATATAAAGTAATCATGTAATATATTATTTGGATACATTAAACCAAAAGGCCTTTTAAGTAAAGACTTTCAAACTAAAAACCAAAACACCACAATTTCGTCACAAGTTGAAGAAAATGTTAGTTGTAAGAAACTTTATCGTAACCTTAAAACAGTCTTCGAGAAAATTCGAGGGCTTGAACGACACGGTTCGAGGAAATGTCTCGAGAAATAAGCACTTCTCGCGCGAGATATTCGGGGTTGTTACTTCACGGCCTCTTTAACACGACTGTGAGTAGAAATCGTGACGACAGTCATTGTAACGGCGTTTTTTAGGAACAGACTTTCTTTTAGGGAAAAGCGTAAAAAATATACACGTACGTACATTCAGGTTTTTTATTCCACGAAGGGGTAAGCAGAAGTCCACATTATGTTATTTGTTTAACTAATGAGAGACTAAATCTATTCAACCTAGTTACTCACTTTGTAGATAGGAGAGCCACGCTGATTTCAACACGAATGGGCCGGATCGACCAGGACAGTACCACCCTTATACAGAAGACCATTCTAATAATGACAGTATTCTTGCTTTCGTTGGTGAGTGTGATACCGGAGGCCCAATAATTCTGCATCATTCACCCAGCCTTCGAAGAACGGGGAATAATGCATAAACAACTGACCAGGCCGCCGGGAAAATGATGTAGAATTATCTGACCAGGCCGCCATTGTATGGGTTACCATGCTGCATTACATACCCTCACAATGAGGATGGTGGCGCATACTCCTAGAGTCACTTTGGTAGGCCTAAATTTATAAGAAAAAAACGGCAGACATTATCAACAACCCATAAGGTACCACTGCTGGGTTCGGGTCTCTCTCAGAAGAGGGTTAAGGCCCCAATATGTCCCCTCGCTGGACGAGTGCGGGTTGGAGACTGGACTGGACATAGGCCTCTCCAATATACCTCTTCATGCCATGAGTATATGCTTTCCATCAGGCAGAGTAGTCACATTGGCAGTCTTATACAATAAATGAAAGATGTTGCAACAAAAGGGTAGCCGCTTAGATGCGAATCCTCAAAACGCAAAATTCCGTAGAGTGCGACGGGTTTCGGCGGTCGGCGGCTCGCCGTCGCCCCGCGCTGGTATTTAATTTTTTTGTCGGGTAAATAGTGGCAGACAAAGCTTCAAGTCGTATTATTCTTGTAGCTTATTAATGAGGCTATGACGTAGGACTGATGACAGTTTGTTGAAATTTAGTACCTAATTTTATTGAGAGGACGGCAAACATTCACTATGGTTGAAAAAGTCAATATGTGCACTTTGAGCTCAATTATTAAAAAAAGTAAATGATAGCATGCATATTTTAATACTTTTATCGATGGAATGGACCTATCTTCACGTAATAAAATAAAAAAAACACACTCCATAGTAAAAAAATATAAAATTACAGGCATAAGACTAACACGAAACATTTTCAAATGGTGAACATTTTTTTTTTCCGCATATCTAGCATTTTTTTATAAATATACGCTTTCACGTAAATAAAAAATATTATCATTATATTATAGCTACACTCATATACTACGATATTATGTTAAGATTTCCTAGGTAGGTTTGTAAAATACTGAAAAATATGGAATTGAATCAAGCCGCCCAAAATTCTCTAAACGGTCGCAACGCGGACCAAAAACTTTTATAAATAAAAAAAATACTCACTCTGAGGTTCAAACTCAATCACAAAACACAAATATATAACTTATTTAGATGTTATAATCACTTATTTGGTTGAAATAAACTAAAACACAACAAATACACGACTTTTCAAAATTCGACACGTTCGCGCAAGTACACGTTACGGGTGACTGACGGCCAACAATAAATTTCCGGTTCAGGTAGATCATTTGTAGGCACGTGTTATTTTTTGAGCGTCAATGAACTAATGACGCAACGCGTAGAAAAGAGACAGTCATGTGAATTTGTATAGTTTAGACAAGAATAGACGATTTATGACGCGGTGATTAGGTGGGATGAAAACATCCCAGTCGCAACCAACGTTCGAATTTTAGGTGGGCTGAAATCAGCCCAGTCGCATCTGAGCGGGTAGTTTAAACATATTGAAAGACTAGTTAATACCTAAGTCGGTTCTTATAACATTAACAGAATGAACAGGGGTTGGAACACTCTGTTTTTTAGTCCATCATTACACGAAATAAAAATAAATTTATTTAATTTCGGACATCTTACACACAACGCCATCTAGTCCCAAACTTAGCATAGCTTGTATTATGGGTACTAGCCAACTGATATAAATACTTTTTTTATAACTTACAGAAATATCCTTTTTTTTCTTGTACCTGTAATAAATATGCCGGCGTATCGATTATTTTAGCTGGCAACACTGTTAAGTGTCTGAAGGTAAGACACTGACGCAACACCGGGCACTGGCGCGTGCGACCGGTGACCGCAGGGATGAGAATCATTGTCACTTTAAAATAATAATAACGCGATTGAATGATTGATTTTAGTCGATTACTTTCATGTCATAAGTCATAGACAAGGATCACAGGTGACAATGATTTTATCCCTTCCCTAGATGATTATTGTTCGTTCATTCGTTCGTGAGTTCCTTTAAAGAGGGAACGTCGTCGTTGACGAGCACAGTTATCGCGGATCATCTCGTGTGAGCACCACGTGTTCGGTGGAGTGTCTTATTTAAAATTATTAATCATGGGCTGCTATTTAATGTCCTAACTGTATTTCGTGATCGAGTGCTTCAATAAAGTGAATGTACAAGAACATTCTCCTCACCCGCTAAACTCACGTCTACCCTCAATTAGAAATATGAGGCCTACTAACGTTCCCAGTGGATCCAAGATTTAACATCAGAAGTGGGATACGCAGGGTAACCACCTGAGGAGAATAGTGTAAAGTGAACAGCAGTGAGCAGCCCGGACAATCAAACTGTTTAGAAAACATGGTGATGAAAATCTCAATTACTGGCGACCGCTAATCCGCAACAATCGGAATTTAACATTACCGTAAGGCTGATTTGTTTTGACCACGATGATATGTCAGCGTTTTGGCACACAAGGGCACAGCATCTTGCCCATGATTTTCTCTATCGAGTGTCGCGAACAGCGAGAGGGTTCTGAAGAGCCGTCTAAATGAGACTTCGGACAGATCTCAGCTACGTATGCGGACAGGCTGTATATGTAGCGTCGGTTTGTAAAGAGCGCAAGGGTTCGGAGCTACAACAATGAAGGAGGTGCACATCTGTAAACATGAATCGACGAGGAGCAAAAGCAACGCAGAATCCGGTGAGATCGTTTCTTTTTATTTTCTCGATGGTAGTGGGCATGCTTGTTCGTTATTATTTTACAGTGTCGTAGTATCGGGGGTAGTTAAAAAAAAAAAAAAAAAAAAAAGAAGAAAAAAAAAGGAACCGTAAGATGTTTCTCGCAAATAGAAAATCGCGTTCGCATATAACATATCACGATTACGTTACTATTTTACGTTGTGCCGAATGGAACGATAAACGGTAAAGTAATTCTATAGGCAGTGATTTTTTAAAAACGAGTACGTCAGTGTGCAAATTAACCGTATTGCTTTTTTTTTTACAAAAGGAAGTGAGTTTTAGCGAAAAGCATACCCAAATTAAGCTAAGCTCTTGAGGATATAGATACTGACATAAACTGTGTGGACAAAATCAAATCAAAAATCTTTTTGATCTTAATTTAGTTACGAAAATATTCTGAATTCTTTATCGATGGTATACCAGGGCATCGCGTCTTTACAGGAGATTTACGGGTAGACCCTATTGATCAATATAAGAATGTTCAAAGACGAAAAAGTTTCAGCCCTCCTAGAAGCGTAAGTTATTTACGGTAGTTCCTCACCCTCACAAGATGGTCAATATGGGTATCTAACTAAGCCCTTTGATCTTAGAAATTCGGCTGCAGCCAATCAAAGGTGTATCAAAAAGGCTTAGTAATAAACTTGGAATTAGCGTTGCGCTGGGTTACCTTGATTATGGACTTGGTTTCTCTGATAATCATTCCCATTATCTGGAACGTTGCTTTAACCCTGAGAGCATTGTCAGACGCAGTTTTCCTTTTTTTATAGAAATGTAGGAGTACATTTTGTGGGTCATGTAGTTAGAGCAGGAGAAGTGGTCGATTCTCCTACCCCGAAGATTGCTACTCAGAATAGACAGTTCTTGGGCCTTGTCTCCTACTTCAGAAACTTTATACCCAAATAATACTCGTATGGTAGGCCCACTTTATTCACTGAAGGGGACAATAAGGTGGACGGACCTACATGACAATATTTACAAGAAAACTGTTCAAATACTGAGCTCAGGAGTCTGTACTAACAATATTAGATCGTGAAGCGGCAGCTATTGAGTTTCACACTGATGCCAGTTCTAACGGTTATGAGGCCATAATCATTCAAAGAAAGAATGGTTTGCTACATGTTGTCATATCTTAGTGTCATATTTTAGTTGACGAACGACTGACGCAGAATCGCGATTTCATTCGTAGGAACTAGAAACTATCATAGTCACCTGAGTAGTCGAGATCTTTAAACAGTGTTTGTATGGGCAGCATTACACAGCACACACCATTAGTGGTGGGTATTTCTACAGGAGTCAATATTGTGCATAAGGTGCCAACAAGTAACATGCTGATTTCTTGTCTAGACATCCAATCCCAAATACAGTTTGTGATGACTCTAATGCCAGTACATTATCAGATGAAACTGTAAACGTAATATTAGAATACTGTAGAGGACCGGGTGTCGTGTTCCTCCGACACAGAGGGGGGATCCTCTGACCAGGCGAGGTGGTCGTGCCTGGTGGGCCGCTGCACAGCGGTTGGTGTTGGGATGTAGTGTGTGTGCTGGTTCGCGCGAGAGTTTCTCCGTCGCGATTCAAGATTGGTAGTTGCTCCGTGTAGTTCATACCGGGTGTTCTTCGTGGTTCAGTGTTTCTTCGCGTGATGGCGCTGACTGTTAACTTTATTATGGGTAGTTAGCGGTAGAACAAAATCGTGATATCGAAATTCGTGACCTCATTAACAAAAATAAGAACAAAGAAACCTCGGACTACTCGCACCATGATGTGCGTAAGGGTTACCAGTTTCCGGTTACCAATAGCTCCGTGATCCTTAACGTGGACCTTAATTAATCATGTTCCTTCGGAAATTAAGAAACTAAGAACTATTTGAGCATTATTGGTTTCCAGAGATGACCAAGTAGGTACGTAAGTTTATTGATTCTTGTACAGTATGCAACGCTTCGAAAGACTGCTCCGGGTCCCAACAAGTTTCGTCAGCAGCCCGTGGTTTCCGTTGCTGGGCTCGGGTCTCCTCTTGGGGAGGATTGACGCCGTGCGTCACCGCCCTGGTTGTGGACTTTTGGAACGCATTGTGGCTGCGTGGTCTTGCCGTTGGATGGTGTTTTTCTGGAGGGCCTCCAGCTGGGCTTTGCGGATGCTGTCTTGTGGCGGCAGCCGGGACTGGCTGCTTGGCGTGGCCTTTGGGTTGCGGTGGCGCTCGTGGCGTGTCGTGCCACGGGTGGTCGCCCGTCCGGTTCTGGCCGCGCCGTCGTTGCTTGCCCTTGGTGGTTGTTTCCGATCGCCTGGGGCCTTTAAGCTTGGCAAGTTGACCTTCATCAATGCCTAAGGACACGGGTCCTGACATGCGATTCACATAGATATTGCGGGGGGATTAGGTGGTAAAGACGATGAGAGGGAGTGCGTGTCTTTCATTACTCGGCATCTCTCGATGCTTCTACCTTAATCCAATCTCTCAAGAGGGCTGTTTGCCTATTTGGTGCACCGAAGCGTGTAAAAGCAGACTAACGTAGGTGTTATATAGGTGCAAACTTCAAACGGTGTTGATGTGGGCATAGTGTACAGCTTCACCTTATCAGTACTGGTTCCGGTAGGGCTAACGCTAAGCGTATAATGCGTACTCTAAAATGTCTACTCACAATAGTAGAGATCAAACCAAACAAAACTTCTGTAAGTTCAGCTTGCCTTTAATACCACTAGATCCAGAGTAACAGGCTACTCCCCTGCGGAATTAATGCTTTACAAACGAGCAATGTAGAATATCAAAAGACTATACGTCAGAGGTAGAACGCTTCATCCGAAGTAGAGCAATAGTGAGTCCATTCAGTGCAGGCAATTTCGTCTTTAACAAGGATAGCGAGTGTAACCAAACCAAACTACAGTAAAAGTTCAAAGGTAAGGTTCTATTATTGTCAAGGTACCAGATCATTATAGAGACGAGCTGAGAGACGTTGGTGGGTCTAACCTAAGCTGTAAGAATGCTCATGAAATTCGAAATCTATAGTCATGACAATCGACATAATATCCTATGAGGAAAGTGATGCAGCATCGACATCTAGTTTACATACTTTAGCCTCTGCCTCCGAACATGACGAGTACTAAAGGTGAGTTGATAACGTTTGTGCACTCTTCTTCTTTCTTCTTCTTCCTCGGCATATTTGCATCCACTGTTGGATATATGCTTCCTACATGGTTTTCCATACGCTTCTGGATGCGGTGTGTCTAGTCTTTCTTTATATCTTCCGACCACCTGGCAGCTGGTCTACCAACACTTCGACTTCCTGTTCAGGGTCGCCAGAATAGTTATATGACTTCATCTATCGTAGTTTCTTCGGAAAACGTGTCCGGCCAATTGTTATTTCAGTTGCGCAATTCATTTGTGTCTATTCTGTTCTTTTATCGAGAACCGATCCAGAGAACGTACGTAGAGTATCGATCCAGAGCGTGCGTACGTAACGTAGCGAGCGTACACTGGATGGGTACTCGGTTGGCACGTGTCTGAAAAAGGGGGCTGGTCTGGAAAACGGATCGATGCCTCTGATCAGACTACGCGGTATGTAGCCTTATTGATGGGTAGTTAATAGGCGCGTATCTGAAAAATGGGGCTGGTCTGTAAACCGGATCGATGCACCTGATCAGACTTCGCGATTTATAGTAGGGTTGATGGGTAGTTGGTAGTCGAGTATCTGAAAAATGGAGCTGGTCTGTAAACCGGATCGATGCACCTGATCAGACTACGCGATGAGACTGGTGGAAGAGACGCTGATGGTTGTCCGGTCCGAGGCACCATGTGAGTTGGTGATCGGTCGAAGGGACGCCTGAGGTCAGTTGTCCGCCCAGTGTGTTTAATTCAGATGCGAGGGGTAAAGATCGAGATCTTTTTAAACAGGTGTCATGAATTGGTAGCGAGTCAGTGATGGACGAGCGATTTTTTTCTCTCTGATTGACGAGGAGTACGAGAGCTGTAGAGGTGAGTGATCGCACAGGGACGTGCGATTGTCAGTATGGCCGTGCCGGCGTATCGATTATTTTAGCTGGCAACACTGTTAAGTGTCTGAAGGTAAGACACTGACGCAACACCAGGCACTGGCGCGTGCGACCGGTGACCGCAGGGATGAGAATCATTGTCACTTTAAAATAATAATAACGCGATTGAATGATTGATTTTAGTCGATTACTTTCATGTCATAAGTCATAGACAAGGATCACAGGTGACAATGATTTTATCCCTTCCCTAGATGATTATTGTTCGTTCATTCGTTCGTGAGTTCCTTTAAAGAGAGAACGTCGTCGTTGACGAGCACAGTTATCGCGGATCATCTCGTGTGAGCACCACGTGTTCGGTGGAGTGTCTTATTTAAAATTATTAATCATGGGCTGCTATTTAATGTCCTAACTGTATTTCGTGATCGAGTGCTTCAATAAAGTGAATGTACAAGAACATTCTCCTCACCCGCTAAACTCACGTCTACCCTCAATTAGAAATATGAGGCCTACTAACGTTCCCAGTGGATCCAAGATTTAACAAATATAATAATAAATATTTCGGACATCTTACACACAACGCCATCTAGTCTCAAACTTAACAGAGCGTGTATTATGGGTACTGAACAACTGATTTAAATACATGAACGTACTTTTTTTTGTACCTACATACATATTATACATAGAAAACACCCAAACTCCGAAACAAATATTTGCAGATCACACAATTTGGTCCGATCTGGAAATAGAACCCGAGACCTCTAGCACAGCAGGCGTTTACGCTAGCACTGCGCCACCGAGACCGCCAACTAATACAAAATTACGTTTTATTTACATTATATTTCAGAACTAAGAACTGAATAAATTGAAATAAAATTAAATTAAAAATAGTGTTCAAAATTTCAATAAATATAAATTAATACGTGTAAATAAAGAAAAATGTATTTTATTTAAAAAAAAGCGTGGGGTGCATGGTGTCAATAGTTATAAGTATTTTATTGAAGGATATGGGTAGTGATTATCATTTTGATATTATCTTAAAAAGCACCGCACGCTTTTTTTTAAATAAAATACATTTTTCTTTACTTACACGTATTAATTTATATTTATTGAAATTTTGAACACTATTTTTAATTTAATTTTATTTCAATTTATTTTTTATTTTTTAGTTTGGATTTCTATAAAAAGCGTGTTTATTAGTTTTTTAAAACTGTTATTTATTTTCTATTTTTTAGTTTGGTTTATTTATAATAGCTTGTCTTTTTAATTTTAAACTATTGTTTGTTTTAATCTACTATTAATTCCGTGAGAACTATAAGTACCTGTAATTGTTTTCAGTCGTCAATGTACACAGTGAGACATAACGGTATGTTCATTGCCAAACAAGTGATATTGACAAGTCTTACTACGTGTTACTTCGTAATCGAATCATTTCATCTAATGCTGCTCTGTTACATGGAGTTTGACCTGTTAGCTTTGAGCAATCAAGTTCTTCAATTCTAATTCCGTCCAAAGATCTTCCACGACTAAGTGCTACATAAGCTTGTCCAGCTGCAAACAGTCGAGAACCTAGATAAATGACTGCATGATGAACTGTACAGCCTTGCATCTTGTGGACGGTCGATGACCAACTCAGAATCAATGGCAACATTCGTCTCTCGGCAGTTTCATAGCTGTATTTTGCTGGAAATCGTACCGATATTGGTTAAATTACGTGAACACCATCTTGACCGAAATCGATAGGTACTGACGGAATGTCTTCTGCATATAATTGACCTCTGCGAAGGCCATATAATTTCTGTAATAAAACCCATGTTACCATTTGCTAATTCTTTTGACACGTCAATGTTCGACTTCAACATTGCTGCTCTGGCTTAGTCTGATTCAGAGGCTCGGATCTCAGCCATGGAATGACGCATTTGCTGCAAGCGGATCTATGTTCTATGTTATGTGGGTGGTTTCCGCACTTAGTCCTTTAAGTGGACCATTGTACGTGAGGGCGGCCATCACTCCAGCCAGCCCACCTCCCTCCAGAAGCGGATAAGGTCTCCGAGTCTGTCCAGACATTCTGCAACAGATTTAGGAGATCCAAGTGTGTTTTTCCGTGTTTCGGTGACACCTGTGCACTCGATGAGTACATGCGACACCGTTTCCTCTGCCCCTAAGCATGCTCTGCATAGGGGACTGTCAGTTATGCCTATGGTGTGGAAGTGTTTGTTTAGTGAGCAGTGTCCGGTGATAGTTCCTGCCACCAGCCGCAGACTGTCCCTATCCAAACGCAATAAGCGTTTGGTTAGTTTATCATTAGGAAGTGGCATGGCTTCCTTTGATTGTCTGCAGCCTGGGACAGATAGCCAATGGTGTTGTACTTGTGTGCGGGTAAATTCTTGCAGCCAACCACGGAGCTGGCCGAATGGGACGGGCACCACGGGTTCGGGTCCGAAAACCGCTGCGCCCAACCCCCTTCTGCTGCAAGCGGATTTCTCTGGCTTGGTCTGATTCTGAGGCTCGGATCTCAGCCATAGAATCACGCACTTGCTGCAAACGAACAGCTCTGACTTGGTCTAATTCAGAGGCTCGGATCTCAGCAATGGAATGTCACATTTGCTGCAAATGGACTTCTCTGGCGTGGTCTGATTCTGAGGCTTAGATCTGGGCCATAGAATCACGCACTTGCTGCAAACGAGCTGCTCTGGCTTCCTCTGACTGTTTAGCTGTATAATTTCTCATATGAAGCGTTATTTTCTTCTGTAACGCTGTAGTAACTGTTGAGTAGTATCTGAAGAACTAGTATTCTCAGTCATGGGTAGTGGTTGTGAGTATAAATGTGCAAAACCGCGTGCAAAAGTAAGTGTAAAGATAGGAGAATGTGTAAGTGTTAATAAATGCTAGCAATAAAATAATTTATCAGCCTGTTCGACTAAAATTTGGTTAAACTAACAACTAAGTAGCTAACAGAAGTTTCAGAAGTTTCGATATCTTCAGCATTACTTTTAGCAGCTTCTAGGACACATTTTAAAGCACAATCTATCTTCAAATCAGAGACATTAAACTGAAATGGTTCACACTTCTGTTTCTTTACTGTGGGAAACATTTCATGGAAGTACTTTCTTTTAGAATATACTTCCTTGGAAATTTGACGGGCAGTTGGCTTACCCCATTGTTGTTCTTGGCTGATCTTCGTAAAACTGTTTTCATTATTTACATTGATATATAATATATTGTTTATGAAGTATATAAGTGCTGCAATGTGCTTTCATTTCCCTCTCTTATTATAAACACAGTCGCACAAAGCAGTCTCAACATGATAAATTGTGTTTAGCTGTAATTAAATTGATTTGTTAGACATCGTCTGTCTCCGGTTGAGAAATGATTTCGTGGGTGATTGCACGAACCCCCGTTTTAGTCACCAGTAGACTCATTTCCCACGGAAAATAACAATTTTAATGTTATTGGCAATAATTTTACTAACTACCACCGTCCAAAATTGTCTAATATAGTAAAATAACAGAAGATTTCATTAATTTTCTTCACAATATTTACTTGTTGCTTGACAACGGTGACAATATTGTTCACTCATAATCGCCACCTGTCACTTGGCGCTGTAGTCGCGCATGGATAGATGAAATATAAAATAACAAAAATCTTATTATGCAAATTGATATAATTTTATCAAATTAGTGTAATGTCATCGGTCCTCGATAAATGTACAAAGTTTGAACGAAATCTGGCCGTTGAAAGTGGGTCAAAATCGCGCCCAAAGGAGTCGGTTACAAACATACAAACAAACATACAAACAAACATACAGGTGAAGCTAATATAAAGCGTGTAAAAAGACTAGATGTTTTCTTAATAAATAAATAACGAGATCCAATATTGATAAGAAGAAATTCAATAATAGATGAATACATGTACTCTCCGATCAAGCGAAACGAGATGGCAATATAAAAATATATTCTATTCCATCAGACAGAAAGGGACAGCTATATTGGTAGTATATTTTATTAAAGGGACGACCTTCTGGAGATGCGATAATTTTGTCTTCATCGGCGTCACATGTTTCGTGTCCTTTCAACTTATATTAAGTTTTTCTGTGGACTGCCTTGTTGGTTTAGTGGTTAGCGTATGCGACTGCTGATCTAGCGGTCTCAGGTTTAAATCCCGGGTCAGGCCAAAAGAAGTGTTTTTGGGCTTTTTTTACAGGAAGTTCTTAATAACAGCCCGGAGTACAGAAGTTTTGCGGTGATTCACACCCGTGCCTCGTCGGTTCCGGTAGTCATGAACATCTATGGTAATCATTATTTAGAAGTCAGTGCCCTCAAATATACTGACAACAACTTCAACTTTCGAATTTCAACTCTCCATCAGGGTTGCGGAGGTTCGATGGCAGTCGCTCCGTGGAAAAACTGAAATTGAAGTAAATCCGGTTGAACTAGTAGAAGACCACAAATAATCATGAGAATAAAAGCTAAAAAAATATATAATTAAGTTATTCTGTCAGTTTTTTTTAAAAGACAAGTCCCGCATTAGGAATATAAAACCTTTGTCGCGGGGGACTTACACGACATGAAACGGACACAAAGAACACCAAGACTCAGAAGATCAATTTGCGAATCACACAAAGTATTGTCCCACGTATCCACGACACTTGGCAAAGTAAAAAGCCGCGTGGCGACCGCTTAAACCACTAGGCCAACCGTGTAGTCTCAAAGCGTTTTTTTTTAATCTAGGCAGCAACCATATTTTTAAATCTATCGATTTAAAATAACAATTCGAGCATCAAATAAAGTGTTTTCCCCTGACGGGTTTAAATCCACCTACTAATAATATTGAGACAACTTCCTCGTGAAAATAATTTACTATTCTGAGAGCCAAAAATTCTAGAAATGTCGAATTTTAAACCTGTGAGCTATGATGCTTAAGAATTTTTTGACGCTAGCGTGTAAATATGTATCTTTAATTTTGTTCAAGTTTATATTGTAAATAATTTAAATAATTTGATATCATCATCAAAAACCCATAATGTCCCACTTCTGTGTTAGGGTCTCCTCTCGGGAGAGGGTAAGGCCATACGTCTTCACGCTGGCCGAGGACGTGTTGGGAACTGGTAAGACAACATTTTGGATACGTAATCTTGCTGTTGGATGTTTTTAAGCCGCCTGAAGGCCTTTAACTAAGTCACAGCTGTAATCCAATGATAAAAACCGACAGCTACTGCTTAAAGTGACCTCCGAATCAGTAACGGTAACCCATCCAAATACTGACCACGCCGTCATGTCTACCTACCCTCGGTGACTGTTACCAGTCACTTAGAACAAATTGTCTATGACCGCTTCCTAACCTATATCATTCAGAGATTTAGTAAAAAGTTTCATGAAACTAAGCTCAGTGAAGGAGCTTAGTAATATACACGTAGAGGAAAGTCATATAATCTAGAGTGTCCCTATTTGTCACTTAAGACAAATTGTCTATGAGCGCTTCCTAACCTATATCATTCAGAGATTTAGTAAAAAGTTTCATGAAACTAAGCTCAGTGAAGGAGCTTAGTAATTTACACGTAGAGGAAAGTCATATAATCTAGGGTGTCCCTATTTGACACTTAAGACAAATTATCTATGAGCACTTCCTAACCTACCTATATCATTCAAAGATTTAGTAAAAAGTTTCATGAAACTAAGCTCAGTGAAGGAGCTTAGTAATTTACACGTAGAGGAAAGTCATATAATCTAGGGTGTCCCTATTTGTCACTTAAGACAAATTATCTATGAGCACTTCCTAACCTGCCTATATCATTCAAAGATTTAGTAAAAAGTTTCATGAAACTAAGCTCAGTGAAGGAGCTCAGTTATATACATGTAGAGGAAAGTCATATAATCTAGGGAGTCCCTATTTGTCACTTAAGACAAATTGTATATAAGCGCTTCCTAACTTATATCATTCAGAGATTTAGTAAAAAGTTTCATGAAACCAAGCTCAGTGGAGGAGCTTAGTAATATACACGTAGAGGAAAGTCATGAAATCAACGGTGTCCTTACAAACTCACGACACTATTTGTTATCAAGACAATCAATCAAACGAACTATAATCATAAGGAACTCTCCTCAGAGAGAAAGTGTCGTATATATCCGAGGCAGTATGCCTTCCTTCATACGTCACGAGACTATACGACCCTCGCGGGAGGACGACGACTGATAACCGTGTATTAGTTATGACACTTCTGTGAAATACTGCAGCTGGCAGGAGTTTTTATAAGTTTATTAAAGAAATTTAACTTGTTTTAAAAATATTGATTTAAAAATCCATTCATTCATTCCTTCTGCCAGTCCAACTTAACCTCATTTGCAAGATTGCAGACTGCTAAGGCCACGCATTGTACGACTTTTTTGATTTTGATTTGTTTTCTAGATATTAATTTTCATTTTATGATATTTTTTTTATATAGGTACACACTAGCAACCCACCCCGGCTTTGCACGAGTAAATTTATGTATTTAAAAACATTTTAAACTTGTCAAAGTATATGCTTAAACCTTCCTCGAGAACCAATCTTTCCATTGCTGAATACTGAACAACATGAAAATCGTTGCAGTAGTTTTTTTGTTTATCGCGAACAGACAGACAGACGTGGCAGACTTTGTTTCATAATATATAGTGATAAGCCTGCCAAATTGACGCTACCCTGCCTGATGGAAACTAGGAGCAGAATGCGAGTGCTCACAATGCAGCATGGTGACCCACACTTTGGTGTCTTAGTGACATGCTTCTGTATCATTATACCTCCGGTCTAACAGTCACAAATGATCAACAGCACGAATGCTGTAATTTTTAGGTTAAAAAAAAAAACAAAAAACTGACGTAACAGGTTCCAAACCAAACGCAAATTAAACCCGCCTTAAAATTTTACGAGGTGTACTTTTTGAAAATGGAACTATAAAACCGGTGGTATTTATAGAGGGCGTTGAACACGCCCGAGTACACACCCGACGAACACTAACGAAAGCATCCATAAGTTTTTTCTGAAAAAAGTTTGAATACTAGGAGGTTCGTAGTGCCTGTAAAACAACATTTTTTATGCTCACACAGTACCATAAACAAACACGTTTTATTTTTTTACACAAATTTTATATTTCATCCAAGTTTTAGGCAAAGCAAACACCGTTTCGGTGTAACTTGAGTGCCATAGAGTTCTGAAGTGTTATTTTTGAGCCTTATTTTTCCAGACGCGACAACAATATCGTGTTTATGGTTTCATATTTATCCGATATTTTTTTAAAGTGGGTTACGTTAAATGAGCCTAAATAAATTGGCAGTAAAGATAGACTGGCAGAAAAATAAGGAGATATGTAGTCTAACTTCTTAGAACACAAGAAAACAAATTGTATTTTTACTGGTTTCGTCTGTTTCTTTACTTAAACTTTCATAAAAAGAAACGCATGACTAAATAAATAGTAAATCGTTACATGGAGAGGCTAGTCTTGTGAAATCCTACGGAGAGGTCGAGATCACTGGGTCGGTCCTCACCTGGATGGATCGATCTAATTAAAACTCCAACCAAATTGATTGCAGTACGTGCCCGCAATGCAACAAACCGACAACCCGCACGAGACGTGGTACATCCCTGAAACTGAGCAGCGTGGGGATCCGCAACATTAACCAGCAACTGACACGACCACTCTGTCAAGAGTGTTCGATTAAGAAGAATGCCGACGGGTATCGGTTCTTCGGCATACATGGCGCGCCCATTGCCACTTCAGCTTGCTAATCCTGTGGACTACGTCGATGACTTTGGTTCTCTACTCGATCATCTCTATCATCTATGATCACAAACAGTTCATTGCGAACAGCGAACGGGCCAAATACCAAAAGCAAATGTTTCCAGATTCATGTTCTCTTTAAAAAATCAGTATTAAAATTAAATAAATAATCGAAAAATTCAAAATAGAATTCAAGGCAAAAAACTTCTTAAAAATAACTTTCCTTTACTGTTAGTCATTTTGAGTTGGGTAGTTTGCTATAACACACGTACTTGTTTACTCGTCAAAGTTTTTACATTTTCTTATGTCTGGAGTTGGTGTTTGTGGTGAACTTTGTGCTACAACATAAGCTGGGATTGTCTGCCATTGAATGAGACAGTAAGTGATCCGGACTAGTGTAAAACAAAAACATTTAAATAAATTAACTTTAAATCAAAAGCTGCATACCGTCACTTCGTAATTGTCCTGCGTAAACAATAAAAACGCGTAAGCGACGCGTTCTGCACGGCGCTTACGACTTTCTTGCCGCGAAGTCATACTATATGCACCGACAACGAATGAATAACTTTTGCGAAGCTACATAAACGAGTGTTACCTTTTAGAGAAACGGAAATAAATAAATTGACGATTGTTATTCTGAGTAGGGAGGAGCGTAAATAGCTATATTATTAGGTATTTTGATCGCACACCCAATTAATTATATCATCTAAAATGTCAAAGCAACAACGCACGCCTCCCAGTGCCACTAAGTCAACAGGTAACCTGAATCAGACTCAATCGGAACCGGACATAAACTCAGCAGTAACATTAAGTGAATATGTCACCACAACTAGATCTAAGCGTCGGCGCAATGATAACTCGCCCAAAGCCGGGTCCGGACAGAGTTCCCAGGAACTACAACTAATGTTCGCTAACTGGAAAAGGGATCAGGATACTTCCGTTACTTCAATGCTGTCGGAGCAGGCTGCGGTCATGGACAAGTTGGTATCTGAATTGGCAGATATAAAGAAACAAAACAACCAAATACAAGCGACAAACGTTGAAATACGCAACTCAAACGCTGATATCATTCAATCTATGTCTTTTATAAACAAGCAGTTTGAAGAAATAAAGAAGGAAGTTGAAGTTTTAAGAAAAGAACGAAAAGAACAGGGTATTTACATTGAGAGCTTGGAAAAGAAGATTCAGGACTTGCAGTATAAATCTAGGTCATCGGTTACTGAAATTAGGAATATACCGTTTAACGAGACGGAATCTAATAACTGCCTTATAAGAATGGTGTGCAGCATTGGTGGAGCGGTCGGCGTGCCTCTCACAGAGTCTGACCTTCGCGATATATATCGTCTACCAGGGAAACCCTCAAACAATACTTCTCCACGACCTATAATAGCTGAATTTAAGGATGTGTTAACCAAGCAGAAATTATTAAACGCCGTTAGATTATACAACAAAAACAAGCCTATCCTAAAAGACAAACTCAACACGGAACTTATCGGAATTCAAGGAAAACTTCTACCGGTATATATAACTGAACAACTACCTCCAAGCTATAAAAAGCTGTTCTACCAGGCCCGGGAATATGCCAAAATGAATGGATTCCGGTACTGTTGGACGGCCAACGGGAACATCTTCCTTCGTAAACAGGAGGGAGACAAGCATATAAAAATAACCTCAGAAAAGTGTTTGTTGAATTTAGGTAATAATAGCTCATGACTGTATGTACAGTTTATTTTTTACTTTAATATTAGGTTTATATTTCAGTTATTTAATAACATAAATAAATTTGTAATTGTAAAAATATTATGTAAACAAACCTACACTTCTTTACTCCACACTATCTCACACATCATATTCACTATCTCACTCCTGCTACGCATTACTCATAAAAACCTAGTCACACAAACTCTTCGGTATTTCTTTCACTTACATGATTATATCTGCTTGATAATAACGATGTTCAATACAACTTTAATTAAACTAGACTCCACGGTATATTTGAAACTGTATAGTGGCTCTGTTTGCATGTACTTCTTTCTTAATCAATGGCTACCATAAAACACGTTATTAACGAATTGGATTCTATGGCAGGGAACAGTTTTCCTTGTCTTCCGGAGGAATGTCAGAAGTTTGTTAATTTATCAGAAAATAACCTTAAAATTCTCCAACTTAACATACGTAGCATAAACAAAAATTTCGATGAATTGCAAATTTTAATTAAAAATATAAAAATCGATATAGATGTCGTTGTTTTGACGGAGTGTTGGCTGAGTGTATTAAATAACTTACCTATATTAACTGGTTATCGTTCTTACTCAACTAAGGTTAACTGTAATCAAAATGACGGTATTGTGTTTTACATAAAATCTGAAATAATACATTCGGTATGGGAACCGAGCTTTGAGAAAGGGAATTGCCTAATCTGCGAATTAAATAATAAAATAGCCATACTGGCCATTTACCGCTCCCCTTCATATTCCACAAAAGAAAGCTTTGACACCTTCTTAGATAGCTTGGATACCATTTACCAACAATTAACTCACTTCCCTAATATAACACTTGTCGGAGACACAAACATTGACATAGTTGATGAACATAGGGACCACCGCGCTTTGGACTACTTAATTTTGAATGCATCCCATGGATTATTACCGACTCACTTCCTTAGTACTCGTCATAATAAATGCTATGATCACGTACTTCTGAAGTCTAAACTTACTCCTACTACCCTTGTCTTAGATTCCTATATCACCGACCACAAACCGGTGTTACTGATTATTGAAGATATGCAGTCTAAAAGGAAAACAACCATGTGTTCATTTTCACTAAATTATGACGCTATTAAATTAGAATTGTCAAATACTGATTTCTCCTTTATCTATGATATACAATCTGCGAATATAGCGATGAACAAATTAATAAATATCCTAAAAATAATCATAGACAAACATTCATCTGTGAACATTCGCAAGAACGGTACGCGTCGCTTGTTAGAGAAATAGATCGTCAACCTTTTGTGTTTTTTACATACTATCTCAATAGGTGAATCTGTTAGATAATTCCTAACATGAAAACGTGTGCAGTCTGTGAGGTGCAATTCAGCGATGGTGTCCAATGCAGTAGCTGCAAAAGTCATCTTGATTTCGGATGCGCAAGCATTTCGGAATCCGGATGGAGAAAGTTGGGTGCTAACAGGATGGCGCAGTGGAAGTGCCTTAAATGTAAATCATCATCATCACCAGCTACATCATCATCGGAGCCAGTGTCCCTCGAAACCATACTCAATGAAGTTCGTGACATGAAACGGCAGCTGCTTAATTTGCCGATCCTGATTGACGACATTCGAAGTATGAAAGCAGAATTAAAAGAAGTCAAAACTACATGCGAGGATACAGGCGCGAGGCTCGATGACTTTGGTGTGCGCATTGAGGTTCTTGAAACCAGAGTTTCTGAACTTGACCAACTCAAGGAGACAGTGGACAGTTTGCAGACGGACTTAGCTAAAACGAAGTTGGAACTCTCGACCAACGAACAGAGATCCAGACTCAACAACGTAGAAATTAAGGGGGTACCTTTGAAGAAGGGTGAAAATCTATTTTCCATTCTCGAAGCTATTGGTCGTAAGGTTAATTATATATGCCCCAAAACGCAGGTAAACTATATATCAAGAGTTCCTATTTTTAACTCAAATGAGAAACTAATAATTGTGAGTTTTTTAAACCGTTACGTGAAAGAAGACTTTGTTGCGGCTGCACGCTCTGTCAAGGAACTATCAACCTCGGACATCGGATTGCAGGGCCCTTCACGGCGTGTGTATGTAAACGACCATTTGAGTGTTGAGTACAAAAAGTTACTAACAAAAGTTAAAGCCATAGCCAAACAGAAACACTATGAATACATTTGGGTTAAGCATGGAAAAATTCATACATTAAAAAACAACAATTCTAAAGTACTTATTATTAGAAGAGAGTCTGATTTAAACAAGATTATATAAAGTGTTGCCTACATCGCTTATATCTTGTTTTAACTTTTTATTGCATTGTAATATCTCAATTATTTACTGTAATTATTGTCTACTGTAATTTTAAAATCTACAAAATGTTTAGAACAGCTGACACACTAATGAGCCCGATGCCTCTGCATACTATTTCTTACCGCGCTAGCATACCTTGCCCGCTCGCGCTTGCACGCATTGCATACTATCGCTTGCCTTCTCGCACACTTGTTTACCACGATAAATCTAATGATTCTTGCGCCCGCGCTAACTTAATTCATTTCTACCTTCATTGCATTATTTATATCAGTCCAATATCGTTTTATCGTAATATTGTGTTGTGGTTTTTTGCGAATGAAAGGTACAAGCTTCTGGGACTTAAGTTAACTTTATTTTTTTATACTGCATTTGAAACCGATACTCTTTATGGCTAGTAATCTGAGTGTATTCTATCAGAACGTTCGGGGACTAAGAACGAAAACAGATATATTCTATCGACAAATGTTACTTAGTTCGTATGATGTTGTCCTTATCACTGAGACCTGGTTATTAGACGGTATATCAGACTCGGAATATTTTGATGACCGTTATGTTGTATGGCGCCGCGATCGGGATTATTCCTTGACGAGACAAAAATATGGGGGAGGCGTACTCATTGCCACTCGTAGGGAGTTGTCTGTTATCTGCCAACCAAATTTTCACTCCTCAGCGGAGGACCTTTGGGTAAGTGTACGTATGTTAGAACCCACTACTCACAAACCTATTACACTACATATTTGCGTTCTTTACTTATGTGAACAGAACTTAGGTCTTTCTTTTTCCTCACAGCTTCGTAACTTTTTCTCGAAGTTGAACCACACAGTTATAGACAATTCCTCTGATACTTTTCTCGTTGTTGGCGACTTCAATATGAGTAAAATTAAATGGATTCCCTCAGATAGTGGATCGTTAACCCCAACAAATACCAAAAGTAGTGACGAAATATTTCTTAAGGACGAACTATCTACCCTTGACTTTGGGCAGTATAACAGCATACTAAATGTAGAAGACAGAATGTTGGATTTAGTTCTCTCAAGCCAATCGGTAGATGTGATTTGTTCTAGTCCATTGGTCCCCATCGATGATTTTCACCCGGCTTTATTAATTAGCATAAATTTGGCTCGCGTAATGCCACTGGAATGCGCGCCACGAACTCAATATTTATATGATAAGGGTGACTATGAGTCCATCAATAGTGAGATTAGTTCAATTGATTGGGAGGCGGAGCTATCATTGTTATCCATCGATGATGCTGTAAATTTTGTTAATCGATACATTCTTGAATTACAATCAAAATATATTCCACACAAAGTGTCTCGTTCCAAAAAATACCCAACTTGGTACACCTCGTCGCTTATCAGAACACTAAAAGAAAAATATAAATACTTTAAGAAATTTAAAACCTATGGAAATATAGCCGATGAACAAACATTTAAGCTTCTCCGCGAAAGGGTAAAAGATTTAGAATCCCAATGTTACAGTAATTATTTAAAGCAAACCGAATCATCTATAAAAGAAAACCCTAAGTATTTCTGGACCTTCGTAAAAAAACGTAATAACACAAACGCAATTCCGAGTATATTAAAACATAATGATGAGTTATTAGTTACTGGCGAATCCATATGTGAAGCGTTTTCTACATATTTCCATTCAACTTTCCTCGACAGTAATCATCCTAGTTCTCCTAATTCCTTCCTTAACGAGGTTTCTAATACGTCATTAGGTATTTCTAATATTAATATTAATGAGGAAGAGGTGTATAATTTACTTCTTAAATTAGATACATCTAAATCAGCTGGCCCAGACAACATTCCTTCTAGACTTCTTGTTGGATGTGCAGGAACTATTGCTAAGCCCATCTCAATACTGTTTAGAAAATCATTAAACTCTAATATCGTCCCTAAACTATGGAAATCAGCATTCATAACTCCGGTTCACAAAAAAGGAAACAGAACAGAAATAGTCAACTATCGGCCTATATCAAAACTATGTATTGTTGCTAAAGTTCTAGAAAGGATAATCTATAATCAAGTATATGCTGCACTCAATAGTTCTTTCAGTCCCTTTCAGCATGGATTTTTGAAGGGAAGGTCTACAGTCTCGAACCTAATTCTCCTTAACGACTATATTACACAGGCAATGGATAAGGGAAAGCAGGTGGATGTAATCTACACCGATTACAGCAAATGTTTTGATCGAATCGACCATAACATCTTGTTATTAAAATTACGCAACATGGGAATACATGGGGACCTTCTCAGATGGTTTGCCTCCTATGTAGACAATAGAACCCAAGCTACCGTCTTAAATAACTATGTTTCTTCCTGGGTTCCTGTCCCCAGTGGTGTGCCCCAAGGCTCGCTGCTAGGTCCCCTATTGTTCATCCTCTATGTCAACGATATACATTCTTGTCTGTCCTTTTCTCACCTATTGTGCTTCGCAGATGACATGAAGATTTATGCCTCAATATCATCTCAGGCAGATGCGATTGCACTTCAGACTGATCTCAATCGTTTAGAGGAATACTGTAGCAATAATAAGCTTGACCTCAACCCAGCTAAATGTTCAGTCATGACATTTACCCGAAAGCGCATTATTATCAACACAGACTACGTTTTAGGTGATCAAATACTAACCAAGCGAAACACTACTTGCGATCTAGGTGTCCATCACGATTCTCAACTTACTTTCGAGGCACATATCGATGCAATCGTCGCAAAAGCGACCAAATCGTTAGGTTTCATAATGCGATTATCTAAAAACTTCACTCAAGCTAAGACTTTGAAAATACTTTACTGCACCTACGTTAGAAGTCACCTGGAGTATGCGTCCGAAATATGGAATCCACGTTACCAAACTTATATTGATCGGCTGGAGAACATACAGAAGAAATTTATTAAATATTTATGCTATCATCAGAAAGTGCCGTACAAGTCCGATAATTACACTAGACTCTGTAAAAGATATCACATTTTACCCTTAATTCAACGTCGTAGAATATCCGATTGTGTATACCTATTGAAAGTTTTAAACAATCAGATCAATAACCCGGACATCCTATCTAAATTTTATCTTAATGTCCCTATTAAATCATTACGTTATAATCCACCACTTTATGTACCTCAAGCGTCGGTAAACTATAGGCAGAATTCATATGTATTGCGTGCAAGTAAACAAATAAACACGGTATGCGAGCAGCATGGCTTTGATCTTTTTCAAACAAGTGTGTCCTCAGCCAGAAGGCGCTTAAGCCTTGATTTTTTTAGCAGCATTGATTGAGAAGATTCAAATTAAGTATTAATATCTTATAATATCTAAGCTCAGTCACTAACCAAATCAAACTTACTCAATATTATTTTTATCTCTAACATTGTTAAGTGTACATTAAGTGTGCAGCGATGTTCGCAGTTTAGTTATCTAATATATTTTTGTAAGCGGAGACTTGTAATTGGCTGCCAGCCTACTATAATGTTATAATACTGTTTCTTGTAGCTGTAAGTCTTCCATAGTGCTTAAATAAATAAATAAATAAATAAATAAATAAATAAAATATACAAAAGAATCTCACGTAAAAAAAGGTGCTTAAAACCGTGGATAACTAGTGGTATGTTAAAATGTATAAGGAATCGAGATAGAATGCATAATAATTATAAAAAATATCCGGACAACGTTACTCTTAAGATAACTTACATACGCTACCGGAATTTCTGTAATAAACTCATCCGTAAATTAAAGACTTCATATGAGCAAAGTGAATTGACAAAATCTAAAAATAACCCTAAGGCTCTTTGGAAAACAATTAAAGACATAACCAACACTCAAAACCTACACTCCAGCCCCATTGAATTACTTAAAATTAGTGACGATCCGAAATCATCTGTAAATGAGGTCTGTCATTATTTTACAAACATAGGTAGAAACTTAGCACAGGATATAATCAACCATACTTCGGCTCCCCCTATCGCAGCCAGAGACCGATTACTGTCTTCCCCATCTAACTCACTGGCTATACTGCAAGTCGACAATTCTGAGGTGGAATCCCTTATTCTACAGTTACGTAATGACAGTGCTGTAGGGTGGGATGGAATTTCACCTGTATTTTTAAAGGAATGTCGTCAATTTTTGGTGCCACCACTAACTGCCTTATTTAATTACTGTATTCAAACAGGAGTATTCCCAAATGCGCTAAAGAAGGCAATAGTTCACCCAGTCCACAAGGGAGGGGCCAGAAACTGTGTCAATAATTATAGACCTATCTCCATTTTATCAACTATTTCTAAACTGTTTGAAAAAATTCTTAATAATAACCTCAAAACCTACTTACAAAAATATAAAATCATACCTAAAAACCAATTTGGCTTTCGATCTGGAGTCTCCACAGAAGATGCTGTACTCGAACTTACACAACTTGTTGCCAAACAACTGGATAATCAAAACAAATGCCTCGGTATATTTTTGGACCTTTCAAAAGCTTTTGACACGGTTTCCGTCCCCATCCTCATTTCCAAGCTGGAAATGCTCGGAGTGCGCGGCACTCCGCTGGAGATTTTCAAGGACTACCTTAAAGATCGCACACAGACCGTTAAAGTAGATTCTTTCCTGAGTAACGAAGAGTTGGTAACTTTCGGCATTCCTCAGGGTAGTATCTTAGGTCCTACCTTATTCCAAATCTATGTCAATGATTTGTGTTTGATGAGTTTCCCTGAGTACGTTAAGATATTCGCCTATGCCGATGACACCGCAATAATTGTTTCTGGCGCTACGTGGGAAACCATTAAAAGTAGGGCAGAACTAGCTTTAAGTGGAGTCATTAACTGGTTAAATTTGAATCTGCTTAGTATAAATGTACAAAAGACCGCTTATATTCCTTTCACGATTCGATGCAATGGCGCACCATCCGACTCCTTTGAGATCACAGCTCATTCATGTTCCAACCTGAGATCTTCTTGTAATTGTCCTGCACTAAACAGAGCAAGCAGTGTAAAATATCTCGGAGTACAAATTGACTGTGGGCTGCGATGGGATAAACACGTAAACTTAATTACTACCAGAACGATGCGTCTCATTCACATTTTCAAATCACTTAGGAAGTCGGCTAACTTTGAATTTATTATAATTATGTTGGTATACCAGGCATTGTGCCAATCTGTAATTGGATATTGCATTACGGTGTGGGGTGGCGCAGCTATGTCGCACCTAATAAAAATGGAAAGAGCACAGCGAGCCATTTTGAAAGTGATGTTGCGTAAGCCATTCAGGTATCCAACTGTCCAACTTTATGCCGATTCTAAGATACTAACCGTACGGCAGCTTTACATTCTTCGAACAACCCTCAGGTACCACAATCTCATTCAACCTCCGGAACACAATAAACGAAAATTTTATGCACCTCCTGTTCGTCACAAGACCTCCTTTTCTGAACATCAATTCTACACGTTAGGCCCTTACATATACAGTAATATTAACAAAGACTTAAACATTCTACAATTTAACAGATTTAAAATGAAGCATCGATTAACTGAGTGGTTATTACTGAAAGATTATTCTACCACTGAATCACTGGTAAAATTCTTAAAGTGACAATATCACTAACATACAATTAAAATACACACAATCTCATACTTACCATAATACACACAGATACACACACACACACACACACACACACACACACACACACACACACACACACACACACACACACACACACACACACACACACACACACTTCACTTATGGGATCATATATCATTTCCACGTATTTTATATACGGTAATCATCTAACCGGCACGGTACCTTTAACGTCTCAAGACCCAACGATGAATCACTAATAGGAATCCTGATTGCTGAAACCTGTCTCTTAAGATACAGGCATTGCCTAGTTTGAGAGACAGGGCTCAATTGTTTAGAACTACAATATTGTTTTAACCTCTTCGAACTTTAGCATTTGATATTGCAAACATTTACTGTGTCGATTGTGTTTGAATGTTGTAACATTTCTTTTGGATTAATAAACTTTATTATTATTATTATTTACTGTTAGTTATTGCTCACACCTATATAAAAAGAAATATTACCGGCGAAATGAAAATAGCGGCTAAAGGAGAAATGTTATGAAATAAATATATATCTCTTGTATCTAGAAGGTAACGTAAAACATCGCAACAATATTTTCATTACGTAGAATGATTCACAGTAACTTAAAAATATGAGTGCGTGATCATTCTTTAAGAAGAATTTACATCTAAGGGTATCTTCATCACACCCGTTTTCCTGTATTTTGAGAGATGATTTATCAACTAATTTTACTCTAGAGTATCGTAAAAATGGGTATATGAGATGTATCAAGTGATACATACAGTGAAACATTGTTACGCGTCATTTTGGAAAAGGAGGAAAAGAATTGTGCTGTTTTATGATGGTCATAATTAAAATGAGACTTGTTTATAATTAATTTGGGAATAACTATCACGAAACTTAAGGCGCTTAAGCCATGATTACTTATAATAAGCTACAAATCTTAGTTTTCCAACTTTGGAGATGGGATATTTTCTTCATAATTGAAAAGATAGCATTTTTGATTATCAGTTTCTTAAAGACTGACGTCATTGCACAGTTGATGGTTTAAACGGTCGCCACGCCGCTTGCTACTGCGCTAAGTGTTGTAGGTACAAATCCCACATGGGACAACACTTTATGTGATTCACAAATTCTGAGTCTTGGTGTTTTTGTGTCCGTTTTCATGATGGTTCGTAAAGTGTCCCGTGACACAGGATGTTTAAATTCCTTATACGGAAGATGTGTTTTCGAAGAATAAAGATATATTTAATTGAAAAGATAATATCCTTCATAGTGCAGTTTCTCTAGCCAAGTTGCAATCAATTCTCTATTCTCTTGTTTCATTGGCTATTGTCACTTAATCACGTGATCAAAACTAAATATTAGCCAAGGGCACAAGAGAATAGAGCAATAGAATAGAGAACAGAATAAAAAATGAAAATCGTCTGCAACTTGACTAGGGGCTAATGTACAGAAGTCAGTGTCCTTACTCGGACTTCATTGCAATCTCTAATATCTTCAGTGGTGTGATTCTCAAAGGGTTTAAAAAAACCCGACTTATGTCAGGTGCCTCTATTCTAGATGTAATTTATCGTGTCATCAAGATGATCGAACAACTGTACCAAGAAAATGATAGTCAAGCCTTCAAAATAATAACAAGAATTGAGGCCATAGACCCAAAACTAGAATTCCCTGTGTTATGAGATCTAGTAAACTTCAAAAGTTGAAAATGTCATAAATTTTCACCCCAAACAAACTAGGTTATGGACACTGTTAATTTTACTTTCCTGATTGAATAAAATGAAATGAAACGAAACGAAATGAAACGTAATGAAACGAAATGAAACGAAATGAAATGAAATTATTTACTTGCATATAGGTATGTGAAATATTAACAAACAAATGTCTGAAAGCTCTCACTAGCCCTTCTGCCTAAAATAGCCACAATACCCAAACATCGGGTTCCAATCTGTGGGACAATCAGCCAATCACTCTAATAACGTTGAAAAGTTAGGTCCTGTTTATATCTGGCATATAGTTTGTTGCAAATCAGCATCACTATCAGCCTATCGCAGTTTTTTACTAGACACTTGGTTTCTTCGATTGCATGCCATTTGATTTAAGCCTCGGCTACTTTTAAGGAATAATGATTTCATAGTCATTATACCGTCCTTTCTGCTTTTAGTCGACTATCTTTGCAAACATACATATATAACAGAATGCTATTTGCATGTGTATTTAAGTTTGCATACATACATACATACCGTATTTTCTATTTAAAAATAAGTTATTTTTTAGTTGAGCTATTTTTAAAACAAAAAAACCGTATGCATTATTAGTTAAGTCAGGGCGAAGCCTTAAATTGCATTGTTCTGTCAAACACTGCAGTGCGACTTTGAAGCGTCAATCAGCTGGGTACTGCAATTAGGTAAGGTTTAAAACTGAACGCTATTGCCAAACTAAGGATTAAGTAAGACAAGGTTATGTTGTTAGAACATGGCTTTTATTGACGTTTTCGTTTTTATTTTCAAAATAATGAGCTTACTAAAAGGTTTTACGATGGTAGAAGCGAGAAAATGCGTATTTTTTCAATAGTTGTACTTTGTAGTAATCCCTACTAATATTATAAATGCGAAAGTAACTCTCTCTGTCTGTTACGCTTTCACGCCTAAACCACTGAACCGATTTTGATGAAATTTGGTATGAAGATAAAACTGAACTTGGGAAAGGACATAGGATACTTTTTATCGCGAAAATAAAGGTAGAAGGGTTTGAAATAGGGGATGAAAGTTTGTGTCGAAGTTCCTTATTAACAAACATAAAATCATGTAAGATTGTTTAATCTACCCTTACCGTGTCGCGCGATATAAACGAATTCCACACGGGCAGAGCCGCGGGCGGAAAGCTAGTAAATAAATAAAACATTCAAAAACAATAATGAAAACACTGACACAACAGTTACTTCTACATCGTAAATTGTCTTGATAAATCACTTTTTAAACAGAAAAGCCAACATCGGTTCGTCCGTTTAAGTGCTACAATTCCACTCACAGATATACAAATACAGCCCACACAACTCTCTATTTACAATAGAAATTAAAAAGAGAAATTCGGCACTCCCTTGATACTTAAACGAACTTAATTTTTTAAGAGTGTCCCTTTGAGATATAGCGAAACTTGAATAATTAATTTTACTTGTTAATTTTTATGGCAACACTCACCAACTTGGATCTACAAAGGGGCGCCGGGCGTTTAGAACATCTGTGGACAGAATTAATGAATACTTTGCTTATAATTAAGTTCTTTAACAAGCAATCTTATTACTTTTATACATTATTTTTGTTACTTGAAGGCGTTTATCCTTTTTTGAAAGACATTTTAGAGAAGTGAGGTACGAAAACTAATGATACTTTCGTAGAATTAAAAGATCCTTTTTGATAGAACTGAAAAAATTAAACTTTGTATATGGGCTTAAAAAGTTACAGTATCAAACCTAAGTAAGTAACCTAAGTTAGCTCTTTTAATTAAATAAAAAAAATCTAACTAATAAAATGTACCTATTTAGAAAAAAAGAATTAAATATTAAAATCAAAAAATACTCGAATCAAGATACGTTTCAAAATGTATATAACTTCGGAACCCTACACTGCAATACGTCAAAAAATAAAACCAAAACCCAAAAAAAGGTGTATACATTTTTTCTCTATTTTGTTACTTAGACTAGTAAAATAACGCTAAACTTCCAATAACACTGTTGAAAGCAAAAATTAAATAAATAGCAGTGGATGCATTGCACAGGACGATGACAGTAATACGTGACAGAACTGTGAATGAAAAAAGAGAAGTTGCTATTGAAATACGTAATAAGTCTTCATTGAATTCACTTTACACTATCTGTCTTGATCTGTCTTGTCTCTATTAATTTCTACGTGTCAGAGTTGACTAGGCTGACTTGAACAGAGTGATACAACGGGCTTAAAAAGCCCAGAAATACAGCATTTTAGTTGCTTTTCAACGAGTGAGAATATCGTGGTAAGGGATTGTAAATACGGAGTGCCACCACCCTAATTCATTCCATGGATACCGTAAGAGTTCACTAAGGGAACAAACTGCAGGACAACACCACTGTAAAGAAGAGGAAAACTTGAAACAATTCTTCTACCAACCCGTCTGACCATCTGGTCAGACGGGTTGGTAGAAAATTGTTGGTAAATTTTTGGTGTACTCACCAAAAAAATATTTCTGAGGAGGGACCTATGTTCAGCAGTGGACTTTGAACATAGGTCCCTCCTATACGTAAAAACGGGTACCATTGATTTATGGCAGATAGTTATCATATAATACTTTATCTATCTGCTGATTTGCATACCTGTGCCATTACAAAAGTGCTTCAGCTGGGTTCGGGTATACAACTAATGCAGTGTCGTTTACGGTATCATGTACCTTGACTTCATCGCCTTGTCCATTTTCGTCATACCAATTTACTGTTCTTATTATTATATATCTTATTTAACTGAAAACGAACTGTCTACAATAAAGTATTCAGAACCCTAAGTATAACACATTTTTGCGGCTTGAATTCAACGTTTTCATGGAACCATCTGTTTGTATCCCTAAAATCTATCAAAAGAAGTCCTACAGTTCTACAAATGGCCAAAACAACTTCTCACAGGTTGAAATAACAGTCCCAAACCAAAATAATACACAAATAACAGTAAACTGCAAAAGCTATTCCCGAAGTAATGATCTACGACTAATATACGATTTCGTTTGCTTCACTTCTCGACCTGAAGTGAACCCCATCCGCAACTAAATCGATTTAGTCGGTTCAACAGTTTTTGTAGATAAATTGTAACAGATGTATGTGAGCTGTCGACTGAACGCCGACGAGTCTGGTCTCCGTCCAGTAAAACTGTAACTGCAGATAAAATAGAATGGACAAAAATAAGATCGAGCATGGATGTATTTTAATTTTGTTTCCAGAAAATTAAGTAAAGTTGTGTTGACGGATTAAGAATACAAAGTGTCACCACCCCTGTTCATTCCATGGGTGTCGTAAGAGGCGACTAAAAGAATAAAATAAGCAGCTAACATCATTGCCAAGAGAAGGAAAACTTGAAATAAACCCTTTACCAACCCGTCTGGCCAGCGTGGTATAGTAGGCCAAAACCTCCTTTCTATGGAGAGGCCTATGTCCAGCAGTGGACTGTTAAAGGCTGTTGATGATGATGAATATGGAACCCTTGGTGACGGCTTAAGAATACAGAGTTCTAGCACCCCTATTCATCACATGGGTACCCTAAGGGGCGACTAAGAAAGCAAACTACGAACGACAACGTCATTGAAAAAAAATTGAGAAATGTTATTTCGACGTGTCAGACCAGCGTGGTATAGTAGGTCAGTACCACCTTCCCAAGTAAAGGTTTTTAAACCGACTTTCTAGGGTACACCTGGTTTTCCGACTACTAATACCGTGAGATGGCATGCGGTTTTTAGCTGGTTCATGTCCGACATAACCACCAGCTGGAGAATCATATCTGTTTTTAAAATAAATAAATATTTAAATAAATATTTTGAACGTCTAACACACAATATTATTTAGTCCCAAACAAAGCAGAGCTTGTATTATGGGTACTGATATAAATACATAAACAAACTTTGTTTTAGTAAATACATGCATATTATTCCTGCGTCATATTTTGGTTTAAGTAAAAGACGGAAATTATACAGAGATATTATGCTTGACCAGCACATTGAAAATATGTGCCGATTATCGAGCACGTAGGATTCCGGCTGTCATTTCCTTGTTGATATTAAGACGTGTTTATTGTGCAATGTAACGATAGATTAAGAATATATAATGTAGCTATAAGATCATAACTAAGAGATTCCATGTACATACCTTAGTACGTAAGGTTAGATAATAGTACAGTACTTAATTAATAAACATGGCTCCAAAAGAATACACGATCATTGTTATTCGATATCCACCTGTAAGACGCCATAATTGTGGACCCCTACGACGGACCAAGCTAGAAGAAATAAGTTCGCTATACATATTATACATAGAAAATACCCAAACTCCGAAACAAATATTTGCAGATAATTCAAACATTTAATCCGACCCAGGAATCGAAACCAAAACCTCTAGATCAGCAGCCGCATACTCTAACCACTAGACAAAAGCAGTCAAATCAGTATATTGTAATCAGTAAATCACTTTTAATTTAATAAATATCTATCAAGTTACCCACGAACTGTAATAGACGACTCCAGAACATTAACACAACACCTTCACCTGACACGCTATCTAAACATTTTGACACTTAATATAAATTATATGAACCATTTAAAGTCTTTAAGCATTGCGTAAATTAACAAGTTTACGCTAAAATGTTCATAAAATTATTCAGTAATAGCTTGATGTATGTTAACCACAGATTAAATAAAAGCATTTTACATTTCTCTTACTTTTGTGTGGGAGGTTAGAAAACAATGACGTTTATGCGTTTAACACATTGATGAAAGTATCAACTTGACATTAATTTAACCGTTATATTATGGGAGTGTCACTTTGCATCAAACTGCTCTAACAGAGACAGGGTTTGTCCTACTAGTCCCATGGTGTTTCTCCGTGGCAGGACAATTGAAACTTTTTTGTTCCAGTAGTCCCATTTACACAATGAGATAAATAGGACTGACAGTAAATCATATCGTGCCACTTTTGCAGTAAAAGAAAAGGATAGACACTAACTTTTGCACGCGGCTCTGTTCGCGTATATATTAGTAATCGCGGTAAACAATAGATTATGTCCTTTTTCAGGGTCTAAACTATCTGTGTGTCAAATTTCGTTTAAAACAGTTCAGTAGTTTTGGCGTGAAAGTGCGACAGACATACTGAGTTACTTTCGCATACATAATAATAGTAAGGATAGTAAGGATATTGTACCATCTAAGTTTGTTTATTTCAAAGTGTTTGTCTTATAAACTACTGAATTAATGAATCATTATCATCCTCATAAGTCCGTTACTTTCCACTACTTAACGTAGACCTACTCCAAGAATCACCACAGAGCCTGGTCTGCAACTTTTGCTGCATTCAGTCGCCATCTGGCTCTTATACATTAGACGTCCCGCAATCCGGGAGGGCATCCCACACTACCTTTCCAAGACGCTTTCTCCATTCTAGAACAGCTTTACTCCAGCGATCATCGGTTCTGCGACATATATGACCCTTCCACCTATATTACTAACTTTCAGAGCTGTCGATAACCTTATTATGTAACGGTGATTAATAAATTATTAATCGATACGTATGGTGACGGATTAAGAATACAAAGTGTCACCAACCCTATTCATTCCTAGGGTGTCGAAAGAGGCGACTAAAGGAACAAAATAAGAAGCCAACATCACTGCCAAGAGAAGAAAACTTGAAACAAACCCTTTACCAACCAGTCTACCAACGTCGGTAAGAGTAAACTTTTAGATCATCATCATCAGCCTATCTCAGTCCACTGTTGGACATAGGCCTCTCCCATTGCACACCACTCTGATCGATTTTGGGCTTCTCGCATCCAGCTCCTGCCAGCCATCTTACGCAAATTGTCACTCCACCTGGCCTGTGATAATTAACCTTAAAAAAGTAGATACTAACTACATAAATATTAAATAGTCTTATCTACTTAGAACAGAACTTATGGCCTACTTACTACGTTATGTACAGTAAAAATAAAAAAATATTCTCAGTCAACAATAATCCACTAAAAATACAACAACACTAAACATGTGTGAATGTTACAGAAATGTTGTGTAACTACCTACATCCCTAGTGACAGTAACTATTGTCCGACCATTTTAGTACAACACTAACCTTTTACGCGAATAATAAATCAGCTCTTTTCGTCCGTCAAGTTTTACGAGTTTTGGGTGAGAAGTATTTGATACCATTCGGTTCCTTTTTTACTTTTAGCACAATTTATATGAAAGGAAATGGTTCTGCTGTGTTGGGTCCAGTATATTACTAGTAAAGTATTACAAAACCGTAAATTATAGCATGGGTATAAGAAGATATATATACTTGTTCGCAGTTTTATTACCAAGCTGCTAAGGTAGGTAACGACGGCGCGGTTAGTATTTGTATGGGCTACTATGAGCTTCACCGCGATTCGGCGTTAAGCAAGTAGTCCCGGCTCTTTTATCTCCAAGGATAGTCGTGAAGGTTAATTGAAGGAATTTGGGTGGGTTAAAAAATATTCCAGGCCAAGATCACGTAGCCACAACGTTACTTGCCAGTCCCCAACCCGCACTCGGCCAACGTGGTGACGTATGGGCTAACTCTCTCCTTTAAGGAGATCCGAGCCCTGCTGCTTTCACTTAGCCAAAAGCTGTTTGACTCAAATAAAAAACAATCGATCTACATACACGTCAGGCGAACTGGTATATTTTTTAATCCAAATTTTCCTTCTCTTCGCAGTTCAATTGTCATGCATAATTGGCTCCCTTATTCGACTCTTACGACACGGGATGAATAGGCGACAGTCCGTATTCTAAAGCCAACACACACACACAGTCACACAGTCAACACACTTATTGTATTTAATTTTTGAAAAATGTTTTTGAAACTATGTTGGAAAAGAGTGTCCATGGACTTTCTTGTCTGTTCTACTCCATAGGATCTACGAATTGGAACAGACACTTAGCTTCACGACTGACTACTGACTGACTACTTGACGTTTCAAAAGTGCCGTTGTATTGGTGTATTTGAAAGAAAAATGGTTTGATTTGATTTGATATACCAACTGTCAATACATAGTTAGGGTTCTGTAGCCAAATGGCAAAAAACGGAACCCTTATAGATTCGTCAAGTCTGTCTGTCTGTCTGTCCGTCCGTATGTTTTTATTATTAAATCAAAATGCGCTTCATAAAGGAACGTATCTTAGAATAAAAATATCTCAATGTGACTGATTGGACCGTCGTCAGTACCCTTTTCAAGCAACTTTTGGTAGGCGACACGTTACACAGTGTTGCCCTGTCATCCCCAATCAACAGCACACAGTTTTAATGGAAACCAGGAGTTAGACGCAGGTGATGTCAGACTGAATTAAAATTACCCACCGTAGAATGCTTGAGAGTTTTTTTTAATTTAAGCCTGCTAAAATAACTCTAGTCAGTTTGATGGCAAGCATTAGTAGAATCCAAGAGTAGTAGTCCCCATCCTCATTGCGAGTGCGCACAATGCAGCATGGTGACCCACAATATGGCGGCTAAGTAACCTCTGCCATTTCTGCATCATTGAGCCTCCGATTTCGCGCTCACCAACGAAACACGACGATATGAGTGCTTTCATTTCAGGTTGGTCTTCCGTGTGAGGGTAGTACAACCCTGGTCGAGCTGACCAGTTCGAGCTGAAATCAGATTGATTCTGCTTTTTAGAAAGACTTAGATTTTTCTTGAAAAATCTGAGTCTTTTCTTTTCTAGCATTCAGTGAAAAATCTCTTTGCTTGTATTTGATTGGTTTTTGTTTTATTTATTTTTTAACAATTGTTATGGTCTTGTGCAGTAATGACCATAAGTTTCAAGTACAGACTCGCTCTCCACAGCATGCTGTCAATAATCTGCAGCTAAGTGCTACTCCCATCAGGTGTCCTGACTATGGCCTCTTTGCCAGTCTATATACGAGCCCCTTAAAGACTAGTTGCTTACAAGTATTTAAGTCTTTAAATCGAGTTCAATCCAATTATTTCTTTTATGAAAAAAAAACATAAATCTCTCTTAATCCAGATAAAATGCTCTTACAACTAAATTCCGAACACTCTCACAAAATTTAACTTAAATTGTATCCGGAAATGAAATAAAAGCAACCCGGAACATTCGAGAATAATTAAACACAACAGTATGACAATTTAATGAAAGAAAAAGGTCTGATAAGGTCTCTTAATACTTTTGAATTTTGCTGCGAAACCAAAAGTGGGATTAAAGTGGTTTAAGCCAAACGCTACTGCAGATGAGTTCATATTCTTAGTGCTAATTTGTCTCACGAAGTAACATTGTACAAAGTATTGCGGTTCTCATGCTCTCAGGAAATTTGTTCCGGACACAATTTTGTTCCGTGCATGAAAATGAAATTATTTTATGCGGAACATAAATTATTGTGAAGTTTTAAGGGTTAAAAGAAATATTCGTCAGTATAAACTGAAATGATGTTATTTGTAAGTAAGTAATGTAAGTGTGTTATGTTCAGTTTATGTAATAAATAAATGTAATATGTAATCTCTGAAAATTTACACAATACCGTCTGATCCCGAACTTGTCAGAACATGTACTATGGTAACCAAACTTGTGATAAATATACTTCTTATATATATCTTATATCTTACTTATCAAATCAATCCAATTACAAGAATGTGCACTCGTTACAATCAAATATGTTCTGAAAATGATATTTTTTTCAACACGTTTGGAGAATTTAGGACCGCGATCATTAAGGTAATTGGACTTCAGACCTAAATATTGTAAACTGTAATATGTAATATTTATATGTCTTTGATTTGGTGTCTGTCTCTGTATCTAATAAATAGATTTAAGTGAAATACTTATCATGGATAAATTAAACTGCACTGTTGGCCCAGTGGTTTAAATCGTCATGTCCGAATGTCTTAATAACAATAGTACCCGAACTCCTCCTATTCCAGGTGCAGAGTGGCATACCATGTGGTTTTAATCGGTCCGATTCCAAAACACCACCCCACCGCAAATCCTTGTGGTATGACAGCCCTTGGGAATTTTCATACGGAAAATAAAATGATTTAAGCGGTCACCACGCCAGTTTCTACTGCGCTGAATGTTGTGGATTTAAATCCCATGTGGGAAAATATTTACTTACTTTGATACACATCATCTCCCTAGCCTTTTCCCAAGTTTATTTGGGGTCGCCTACTAGTTCAACCGGTTTTACGTGAATTTCAGTTTTTCCACGGAGCGACTGGCATCGGACCTCCGCAACCCTAAGGGAGAACTGAAATTCGAAGATTGAACTAGTTGTCAGTATATTTGGAGGCACTGACTTTCCAATAACAATAGCCATAGATGTTCATGACAACCGGGACCGACGGCTTTACGTGCTCTCCGAAGCACGGGCGTGAATCACCGCCAAACTTCCAAACACCGAGCAGCTATCAGGAATTTCCTAAGAAAATCCCAAAAACACTTTTTGGCCCAACCCGGGATTTGAACCTGAGACCTCTTGATTAGCAGTCGCATACGCTAACTACTAGACCAACGAGACAGTTACACAACTCAAAAAAAGTAACAGTCGTTCTAGAATACGAATGACTTTCAATCTAGATGCCGATTTTAGTTATTTTATGAACTCTTTAAATACTATTCAACTATTCTAAACATAAACTGCGTAGTATCAAATTACCTTGGTAACTAACTAAATAAATCAAGTTACGGTCTATTTAAAAGCCCCTGCGACAAAAACTATTAGCGCTTGTCGTGCACATAGAGAGCGTACCTTTATTCAATTGTGCTGAGTCTTGGCAAGCGTTGCCAAGTAAGACTTACTTGCCAAGTATAATATTGTGGGAAGGTACGGACTTGCTTTGTGTCGTCGTTGACGTGGGACGTCTAACTATCAATGGAAATATATTTATTTTGTTTATAATATTTATGTATTTAGAAATTTATTTTAGAATGTATGTACACATGTCTAGTAACATGATTCACTCCTGACACAGGTTCTACTGTTAGCTACTTTTTACCCGACTACGTCAGAAGGAGGGTTTATTGACACTTTATGGTTCTGCATGCGCGCACAAACAACACTTTGGTAGCTAAGTGCAAAAAAAAGATATACCAAAATTATGTTTGTCGCCGTATGTGGCACCATAAAGTGTTTGGTAAGATTACAAAATAATAATAATAAATATTTCGGACATTTAACACTATTCCCAAGCTAAGCAGAGCTTATGGGTAATAGACAACTGATATAAATACATAAACATACTTTTTTCTGTAAATACATACATATTATACATAGAAAACACCCAAACTCCAAAACAAATATTTGCAGATCATACAAACATTTGGTCTGACCCGGGAATCGAACCCGAGACCTCTTGATCAGCAGCCGCATACGCCAACCACTAGACCAACAAGGCAGTCAACATGAGTGTCAGTAATGAATTCTATATGGGTAGATATCGTGATGCTTGTTGTACTCTTTTCAGTTCATCAATTTGATATTATAAATAATTAATTTATTCGCTCTAACTAAACCATACTGAGGTACCGCATTTGTTTACAATACAACTACTGACAAGTAAAAGCATCTTAAGCTCGTAACTGACATGGATAACAATGCTGCTTGATACCAGCTCAGGTCAAAAGCTTGAGAGATAGCAGAGACTTAAAGCTTGCAAAGAACTGATTCAGAAACATATGCCAGGAGATAATATGGTATATAGTGGGTGGTCTCGGTAACTGCCGTGATACATTGCATTTATTTTGGAGAGGGAAGTCCATTGTGAGAGGTCTTCGTCCAGAAATAAACGACAATAGGCTGAAATATGAGTATCATCTTCTTATATATAAAATTCTCGTGTCACAATGTTCGTTCCCATACTCCTCCAAAACGGCTGGACCGATTTGTATGAAATTTTGTGAGCATATCGGGTAGGTCTGAGAATGGGGAACATCTATTTTTCATACCCTTAGGACGCGAGCGGAGCCACGGGCATCAGCTAGTTAGCTTTTAAATCAATACGAAAGAATTATCTGATCAGAAATTCCTGAAACAATCCAAGTATCCTGCCAATTTTAAGTGTGAAATATATATATATTTGAAAAACATTTTATGACATTCTTGATCCACTGCATACACTAACTACTAGATTCTAATACATTTAACAAGCATTTAAATAGAAAACAAGGACCCTGTGTTTAAAAAGCTGGTGTTCCTAATTGTAAACCGCAAACTCATACACAGAACAAAGCGAGCTTCAAACACAACAGTTTAAACAAAAGTGAGACAAATTAGAAATGTTGGCGATCTCAATTTGGCCAAACCGCGGGCAATGTGTAAGACAAAAGCGGTCGTGTACCACGCTTTCGTTAACTCCACCTCGGGGAACTTTGTTTTGTAGGATGTGGTGCCATTGAAAGCGTTTTGATAGTAAATAAAATTAAACACTGCATTTTGGTTTTTTTATTTGTATATTTCAGCGTTAATTTGCAAAATTGAAGTGATAATTGCACTTAAACACACAGCCCAAATAAAAAAGGCCTATACTATGTACACAAAACTGCCAAAATGCAACTGAAGTGACACTGAAATAAAGCTGTTTTAATAATTATACTGCTCGTTCTATTCTAACTTATTTAAATTAAAGAAATTACTTATCATGTGTGTAGGTGAGGGGCTACTTTAATGTATGGGCTACTCTTGAACAGTTTCAGTTCATGGCAATGACAGAAGGTGGTTAAGCCTCAGAAAACCACAATTACAACGTGAAAACCAATGAAACTTTTACTCAACAGTGATGATTTGGTGACTGATTTCTATGAAACCTTGTCTGGACGATATGACCCATTTGTGTCAAGACATGTTACGGGTTCAAAAATAGTTCATTCATAGTAAAAGCTATATTCAGCTAGAGTATCTTTACTTTTATAATATATTTCATTTATTACTAAACGAAAATGAAACTGATTGCCAGTCAATGTCAATGGTGTCATAGCACACTAGTACTTATATCAAAATAACTACAACAGTTGACAAAAGCTTATAAACTTAATTTCCTCTTACCGCAGCTTTACTGAAAACTAGCTTCTTCATAACAGCCAAGTATAAATCCTTTAGACCACAAAATTATATTCCACTAAAACTTTTGCACAAACTTGTTAAGTAAAACTAATAACTGCACGCCAACACTCGCACCATACCACAAATCCATAGCAAGTTTTCAACTCGGCTCATACAAAAGGGCTTTTCTTTTGAAAATTTTCATATTACCAGTAATAAGTGTGGGCAAGCAACTCGCGGGATATGAAAGCAATCTGCGGGGAGATTTTATTAGGAGTATGAACGTAAACGATCTTTTCTGAGGATTACGTACACAGCGACAATGTTTTTTTATATGTAATAATGCTGTTATGAATACGGAACTTTAGATGGTTGTTTGTTACTCAATTATGAGGAAACTACGGAACGGAACTGGATAACACTTGGCTCAGCGATAGTTAGGAAAGTGAAGTTAGCATTGAAGATAAATCAGATAGTTAGCAGTGTGACCTTAACGGCCTACTGCTAAGCTGGGGTCTCTTCTCTGGAGAGCGTTAAGGCCATACGGGCCCACACTGACGGCAGATATTTTTAAGCCGTCAGAAGGCCTCCAACTAAGCTCCACGACTGTTGAATTGAATTAATCTTGTGAAAACAATAGGGACCGACTGCTTAAAGTGACCTCCGTATCACGGAAACGCTCATAAAATATTATGTCACAAACGATCACCCATCTAGTTACTGACCGCACTATCGTTGCTTACTCTTGGTGATTGTTTTCAGTCTACTTGGTTATGAGCTGTTCCTTGGGTATAAATAATTATAAAACATTGTTAACTGTGATGATGCTGTTTTCTGTCACAGTGGTAGGATGGTAACCTGGTGACCCCTACTCCTGGATTCTACTCATGCTTTCCATGAGGCAGAGTAAAGTCACTTTAGTAAGCTTAAATATTAAAAACAAATAGTAACAAAGTAAAAATCATAACTTTAAAAATCACATTTTCATTTAAAATTTAAATTAAATTTCTAATTCAAAACATGTTCTAACTTTCAAGTTACTTTTGACTTTGGAAAGAACACATTGAATAAATATGTTGAGGCGTAACCCTTCAAATTATTTCTTAACACTTAATGTTGAACTTAAATGTAACTTGAAATCTCAGACCCTAATAAACTATTTAACATTGCATGACGAAACTTTCAGCAAAATAATCTCGATGACACAGTACAGAAAAGTATAGTATGACAATTTTACAAAACGTTCTTTTCCACTCAATGTATAGGTATTTGTATTCCTGTTTATTTTACAATTTAAATATTTTAGCTGTTTTTAGACTTCCGCGACTTTTACACATACTCATATTTTTACTGTAAACGGGACTAATTCGCGATAATATATAATGACTGCACGGTTGGCCTAGTGGCTTAAGCGGTCGCCACGCCGCTTCCTACTGCGCCAAGTGTCGTGGGTTCAAATCCCTCGTAGGATAACACTTTGTGTGATTCACAATTTGTTGTTCTGAGTCTGGGTGTTCTTTGTGTTCGTTTCATGTATGTTTGTAAAGACCCCCGCGAAACGGGAATTTATATTCCAAATGCGAGTGCTGTCTTTTAAAAAAAAAAAAAAAAAAGGTAAATATTATCGCGAATAAGTTTCGTTTACAGTGAAAATATTAAATCTTTTGGAATTCTAAATTGCCAATAAATTTTACCTTAAGAAATTCGTAATAATAAGAAAGTCCACTGCTGGACATAGGCTTTGGCGTTTGTATACCACGCTTGCCAGATAACATGGCGTATGGTGTGTGTCAAGTTTTCCTTCTTTTTCTGGCCTTGTTATTGTCCTTCACAGCTCGTTCTTGCTTAGGCAGCTTTTACGACACCCACGGGATGAATTTGGTTAGTGACACTCAGTCGCTACACTCCAAATGTAAACGGTTTATATTGTAATACAAGTTTCCTTGTCGCACTCAATTCGAAGGTTTGTAAAATGTATATAGTACCCATTAAATTAAAGTTATTTAGCAAAATAGCCCTACTGTAAGAAAATAACACTGTGCCACGTGTATAATATTGTAAGACGGCGCCGCGCGATAACAACCTTGTACTGTTATTGTTTAGTGTGAAACTAAAACTCAAAAAGCATTTTTGATGTAGAGTTGTAATTGTGTATCAAAGTGCAAGCATTACTTTGAAAAGAAACATTATTATAAAAGTAGCGTTAGTTAATGTTTAATTTGTAAAACAAAATGGTCGTAAAAAGTGTACTGATTTCTTTAAAAATCTTTTATTTACCAAACAGAGGTTTTTCGTTTTGATTATCAATAAAAATCTCTACAGAAAGGCAAGTTACACCTTCTCATAAATCTACTATTTAAATGACATATTTTTTAACTGTTTTAAATTTAACCTCAACCTGTGTCACATTCTCCTCAACCATGCATGAAAAGGATACAAAGAACACCTAGACTAAGAACAAAAAATTATGAATCACACAAAGTGTTATCCCATGTGGGGTTTGAACTCACAACACTAAAAGTTAAAAGCGGTGAAGTGAACGTAAACCACCACACCCTCCATGTAGTCATGTTATTTTCTATTAATACATATTGTGATCAGTTGGATTTGGTATAAAAATATTGGATGTATAATAAATAGATACAAGGATAATAATATATATATATATATAAGAGATAATTGTAATTCTGTGCTCAACAACACTGAAATGACGAATGTGACGTAATATCGTCATTTCTGTGGGTGGAGAGAGAAAAGTTTGGAGTTTGACAGTCGAGGAGTTCAGTAGTATTAGCAATATTGACTGTGATTGTAAACCTACCCTAAAGTGTAGAATAAATTAATCATTCAGTACTGAATATGTATATTTATATAATAAAACAGTAGTGTACACTAGTGTTTATTATATCATCATCATCATCAACAGCCCCTAACAGTCCATTGCTGGACATAGGCTTCCCCTTAGAAAGGAGGTTTTGGCCTACTGTACCACGCTGGCCAGTTTTATTATATACATATTCAATAATGCATTAAATTCCTTACGAATTAAGATAAATTTGAAAACATAAGCATAAATGCCATCATAGCTTAGTTCATGTAAACGATAAAATAAAACCGATATACGTAAAATTTTAAGAATAGATTTTAGCAAAGCGTTTGACACCGTCACACAAGCTATGACTCCACTCAAGAAAGTCGTGTTCAACTATTTGTTGTATAACTGGTTCCTCTTGCTTTGTCTTGGTTTATGATATGGTCTGTATTTGAATCACCTTATCTTATGTAGATTCTTCTTATCTGTGGACAGAGTATTTATACTCTCAATGTTACTACATTGCCAGCTTCGTCTCGCAGTGTTATTCTTATACAAAGTTATTTAACTTTAGTTTTACTTTGTAGAAACTTAGTTTTAATTGAACTGATAATAACAACTTATTGATTGAGAAATAAATTATGTTTGGGCAGTAATAATATTAAAACTTATTCGTGTATGGATGTTGAAGAATAACAAAAGGGTTTTATATTGACAAGCCTTAATTAATTTGTACTTATATTCTTTTATTCAAAAATCACTGCCATGAAGACACGACAAAGCGCAAAGCATGACAGCTTAAAAGCTAGTAATTAATCAATAAGTACAATAGGTGACCGTTGCAACTTTCATGTTTGGCCACTATTTATCTAAGCTAAACATGAAAATCTGTAAGATAGTGTTGGTTGATCGTCAGCAATAACGTGAGAATTATATATAATCGATTCTACTCGATATTATTTGTACTGCAACACGTGTAAGTGCAAAATTTTTCTTCACCCGGTTGGCAGTTGGCTAAGTTGATTGATATATTAATTAGTTTCAATCTAACTATGAATTACACAATTCTTGAATGATCAAATGAAGACAAAGTTATATTCAAAGTTCGTAGGTGTTCATGACAACTAGACCGACTATCACTCTTTTGAGCAATAACCTTTGTTTTTTTATGTTAACCGTATTAATAAAACTTACTCTCTTCCACAAACAGTGATAAAATGATCCAGTTATGTCTATCCTACGACACGGTACATTTGATCACAGATAAAATCTGGACTATAAAAATAGCTAACTTTATTTGTCAACATAACCGATATATCTATTCAAACGATTCCGAATTTCAAATCGATACGAATCATTCGAATAATTGAATCGATAATCAGCTATTAAAATTCTTACGATAAAACCTCACATAGTGCATAATAACTTTACAACTAAGTTTACAGTCGATGATTATGCCATTGATACTGTGAATCTTCTGACACTCAAAATAAGGGATATATTTCTTTGGAGATTCGTGAAATCGGTTACTAAGAAAGATATGTTTTTGTAAGTCAAGTCTAAACGGATTATTAACATTTTAACTAAGCATTTTTAGTTAAATAAATATCATAGTTAATTATATTGGTGTCGTAAATCTTAAACTTGTTTGACAGACGAGGTCTCACTGTCAGCGGATAGATTACGCTAACTAATTTTACTTCTAATAATGCAAAAACGCTTTACATGATGTTTGATAAATTTATGAAATTTTGATTTTTACCCGAAATTGAATAAAAATATTTATTATGCACCATATTAATTTTAATCGGTAACTTAAAACGGCCTTGTTGCTCGAAGGCAATCTCTTACAGATAACCTTTTAACTTGAATTACTGTCGATTTTGAATTTGTATTTTTTGAGAAAAATAAGTTTATGCTAGAAATGTATATGTAATACATTTACTATTGTTACAAAATTTCTTCTGAGTAGATTCAGTTGTTATGGAGTGATCATTTAAAAGACATTCATTCATCCAAGTTTCTATTAAATTTAAAGTGCAAGAAAATAAATAATAAATATATAAATATTTCAGGCACACATCGTCATCTAGTCCCAAACTAAGCAGAACTTGAATTATAGGTAATAAACAACTGATATAAATACATAAATATATTTTTTTTTGTAAATACTCCGAAGAGTACGAGACCGAGACCTCTTGATCAGCAGCCGCATACGCTAACCACTACACCAACAAGGCAGTAAGTAAAAATATAATAATATGTTTTTGACTAAATTATTAATTATAATTGATTTGTTCCTCTGATATGAAACCTGGTGTATTTTTCCAATACCATTGTAATTTAACACAGAGTAATTATTACTTACATTAACTTAATTATCTTTCTATGTAAAACAGTATCGGCACCACCCTCGATCCATGTAATGAATGAATAGACATGACTGGCAAGCGTAATAGGCACTTCATTTACATCTAAAACCATTGGCAGGTCTAAATGTATTGAATTAAATTATTCAACTTCGATAGGTGGCAAATACTTAGTATTAATTATATATATACGATGAAGATACACTATCACTTACCTCATAACATAATATATATGAGTACTTAAACTTGCAGCGTTATTCCCATCAATGATACAGAATTATCTCAATATGCCGTCGTAGTGTGGATAACCACGTTGAATTTTCTATATTTACATTGAGTTTGGTGGCCACTATTCTTGGATTCTGCACACGCTTTTCACCAGATAGTGTATAGTCACTTTAGCAGGCTTTTAAAATATTCCATAAGAAATCATAATATGAAGTCAAAACATCATCATCATCAGCCTATCGCAGCCCACTGCTGGACATAGCCCTTTCCAATTGCACGCCACTTAGTTCGATCCCTGGCTACTCGCATCCAGCTTCTGCCAGTCGTCTTGCGCAAATCATCACTACACCTGACCTTTTTTTTTTTTTTTTTTTTTTTTTTTTTCGCGGGGAATGCTTTTCGCACCATACCCTCCGTGGGGAAGACGAAAGGCGTGTGTGGGACTCCCGGCGAACCGGTCTACCCACTAAACCCCGCGGCGGCCTACCTCGGCAGTCGGGAGGAGCTCCAGGAACGCATCAGCGACATCTGGAGTCCCCCCTGCCTAACCCCATGATTGGGATACATCTCGCGGTAATCAATAGGTTACCCTTGGGGCAGGACGATATCGCGCCTCTCGCCGCTTTACACAGTAAAAGGCGGGACACCGACCCACCTTAGACGACACCCCCGGCCGCACCGGGGTGTCACCTGTCACGGGTCGTTTGCAGCGGTCACATCTCCCCAACATGTGGCCGCAGCGACCCTTAGGCGACGATTAGGGAGCTAGCGACCTCTGCCGCGTCCCCTTCGCCGCCTCCTTCGAGCGGGATCGGCCCTTTCCCGATCCCGCTCTGCGGACTCCTTCTGGAGCATAACGTTCTCACAGAAGGAGACCGCGGCTTCCCATCCCTCGCCACTCGCCAGCATTGCCGCGATCAATGCTGGCGGTGACAGGTTTCCTCCGATCTGTCCGATCAGGACTCGACGCTCGGACTCCCAAGCAGGGCAGTCCTCCAGCGTGTGCTGGGCGGAGTCCCGGTCAGACCCGCAGTGGTGGCATTGTGCTGTAGCCTCCCGTCTTATTCGATTCAGATACTCACCGTGCCCGGTGAGTATCTGAGTCAATCGATAGGTGACACAGTCGGTCCTCTTTACCCAAGCTTCGAAGCTCGGCAGAACGGCTCCAACAGCGCGTTGGCTGGCACAGCCCTGTGCTTCGAGCCGTGCCCTCCAAGCCCGTAATGCTTGCGCGTGTGCGTTCCGCCGTAGTATTTCAGGCTCATGATCCGGCGCTGTCCCCTCGCCATCCCGACCGACAGAACGAATTTGGTCGTAGACCATCGTGTACATGTCGGCCAGAATGTCAAAGGGTGGAGATCGCGCCAGGATCGTCGCTGCCTCATACGAGATCGTACGGTAGCCTCGTACGATCCGAATGGCCATCAGCCACTGCAGACTCCTAAGTTGAGCCTTACAGCGGGAGGAACCCGCCAGGTCTTCAGACCAGACGGGCGCCCCATAGAGGACCATTGATCGCACGACGCCCATGTAGAGGCAGCGAACTTCTTCCCGTGGCCCCCCGAGATTGGGCAGCAGACGATGTAACGCCCCAGCTACCCCTCGCACTCGGGGGACTAATGACGAAATGCTCTTCGAAGCTCCACCGACTGTCCAGAATGAGGCCTAAGTACTTCATGTACTGACCCACCTGGACTACAGCGTTACCCACTTGGAGGCGTGAGCTGGGTGGTTCCTGTCGCCTCCGTAGGCTATGGAACCATATAGCCTCAGTTTTCTGGGGTGCTACCCTCAGTCCCAGCTCACAGATCTTATCCACAACACAAGCCACCCCCTGCTCAGCGAGCCGAAGCACTTCCTGGAAGCTTGACCCTCTGGCCAGTACTAGCGTGTCATCCGCATAGCAGACGACACTTACGCCAGAGGGCAGACCGGTACGAAGGACCGCATCGTATGCGAGGTTCCATAACAATGGGCCCAATACAGAGCCCTGAGGAACCCCGCAACACACTTCCCTTCGATTCTCCACTCCGTTCCGATCCACAAACTTCACCGTCCTGTCGCGCAGATAGGCCTCTATGATGGCCCGCAGGTAGGGCGGCACTTCGTGGTATTCAAGTGCCACCCTAATTGTCCGCCATGGGAGGGTACCAAAAGCGTTGACAATGTCAAGGCTAACTGCCAACGCCACCCCCCCTGATCGAACTGCCATCTCCGACAGGGAGCGGACACTGTAGAGCGCCCCCGTCGAAATCCGAACTGGCAGTCCGACAGATCAGGGCCCACTCGCGACAGGTGCCCGCTGATACGGTCAGAGATAACTCTCTCAAAGAGTTTCCCCGACTCGTTCAGAAGGCATATCGGTCGGAACGCGGAGGGAGAATCTGCAGTCCTTCCATCCTTTTTCAGGAGCACCAGTCTTGCTTCTTTCCAGTCGAGGGGGAAAATTCCGAGGCTGAGACAATCCGTGAAAATCTGCCTCAGTTTATTTCCCAACACCGACAGAGCTATCACCAGCGCCCGTCCTGGAACACCATCAGGTCCAGGTGCCGTGTTGCGGGAAGCCAGCCGTCGCACGGCTCGATCCAATTCTTCCTCCGTTACCTCACACTCGTTGGACCAGAGTTGCCGGTCCGATAGTGACGAAGGAATCGCGGGACTGTCCTGGACCCTTGGAAAGAGCGTGTCTAAGACTCTTCCCAGGAAATCAGGGTCCAGGGTTTCCGTCAGCGGAGGAACCCATGGTCTGAGCTTACCCAGTACCATTTTATATGGTCGCCCCCATGGGTCCCTATCCAGTCCCACGATGAGCTCTTTCCAGGATCGAGCCTTGGCCTCAGCGATTGCATCGCTAAGAGCCTTAACAGCAGCTCTATATTCCCGCCGTGCTCCGTCGATCTCCTCGACTGTGGCTCGCCGTCGTCTTCGGGCTCGAAGGTACGGGCGGCGCAATCTTACGACTGTCATTCTTAGCCGTGAGATCTCCTCGCTCCACCAGTATACCGAGCCCTTTCTGGCCGGCATGACTCGGGGCATAGAGGCATCACATATGGACGCCATAACGTTCCCAAACCAAGCCGCCAGTTCCTCTGGATCGGACGAAACCCTTTCCTCCGACCAATCCGCGACGTGGGATGCGGCCAAGACCATCTCTCTGTTGAGCTGCTTAAGAGACCATCGCCGCGGAGGTCCTCTATCCTGGTGTGGGCGGCCAGCGTGGTCAGGGTGGCTGAGAGACACATCGATTATTATGTGCCTGTGATCCGAGAGGGTAACCACTTCCTCCGCCACCCGCCACCCAGATACCATGCGCACTGCAGAGGGAGTCGCCCACGACAGGTCGACAACCGACTCTCCCTGCCATCGCACACAGGTACTTACTGAACCCCGATTTAGTAGACGGAGGTCCAGCCCAGCCGCCCACTCCAAGATAGCCTCTCCCCTCGCGTCGTCCCGGGTATCACCCCACTCCCTTGAGTGGGCGTTAAAGTCACCTAGGACGAATACCTGACGGGAAGCGTAGTCGCGAATGCAAATCTCTAACCCGTGCAGGTATGCCTCATATTCGGCTAGGCCACGATTGGGGGAAAAGTAGCAGCCTACCACCACCGTTGTTCCCCACTCCACTGCTACAAACCCTGCACCCTTTCTCAGTAGCGAGCAATGGAGACCTTCCCCACCTGGCCAATATATAGCCGCAGTGCCATCGGCCGCCCCGAACCAACGCGGATGGTCGGGGACGGAATAGGGCTCGGCTATGACGGCCAGAGCAACCGACTGCTCCACGAGCGTTTGGATTAACAAATCCTGCGCTGCGCGGCAGTGGTTAAGGTTACCCTGGAGGATATTCGTATGTGGTGGGAATTTTAGGCCTCCATTGCCTCTCCCATCGAGTTACTGCTCGATGCAGACTGCCCTGATTGATTAAAGGCGGGGCGAGACTGGGCCTCTCCCGACCTTCTCATTTTCGGTGGACAGCAGCTCTTGCTGCCCAGCCGATGGTTGGCAGGCCGGCCGTAATCACTGCATACCGGACACTTCGGCGCATCCGCTGCACAGTTTTGGGCTTTGTGGCCTAATTCGCCGCAGCGGAAGCAACGCCCGCTCCTGTCAGCATGACTTGCGCATTTCACTCTAACGTGCCCCCGTTCGAGGCACTGGAAGCACTGCAAGGGCCGGGGTGCCAACGCTTCAACACGGACGGAAGCCCAGCCCACCTCCACGCGTCGAGCAGCCGCAACATGGCGTACCGCCGTGAGTGGACCCCGAACCCAAACTGTAGCCAACCTGGTTGCAGTTTTACGGATCTCCCCAACCTTGATGTCTGACGGAGAACACTTTCCCGCTGCGGCTATTGCTTCCGCAATCTCAGCAGGCGTGATGGATTCGTCAAGATCCATCACCCTCAATTCGGCTGTCTTACACGGGCGCATGAATCTCGCATCCATGTCGCCCATAACTGTGCGCAAGCGGTCCACTAATGCGTCAGCTTTGGCAGCGCTATCAGGACCGGGAACCTCCAGTAATAGGCCCCCTGTGATTGACTTTCGCTGGCGGACCCCACTCGTAATCCCGAGTTCCGACAACCTAATACGGGCTTTAGCTGCCTGCATGACGTCCGCCAGTGAGGTAGTAGAACCCGGAGGCACTGCAACCAGGACAGCGGCATTTGTTGGAGGGCGCGGTAACTGCGGTCTCATCGTTTGTGAAGTGACCACAGCCCCCTGTCTTTCAGCAACAGTCCGGGATTTCCTCCTAACAACTTGAGCCCAGGTGCCTCCTTCTTGGCTTACCGATGCTACAGGCAGGGTCTCCAACCCAGTTGCTGGCTCAGTTACAGGGGCCAATTCAGGAGCCGGCCCTTTCGCCTTCTTCTTATTTTTTTTCTTCTTTTTCTTCTTCTTCTTTTTGGTAGAAGAAGCTGTAGCACTGGCAGTCGGCTGCTGCACCACCGGAGTCTGTCCCTTTCCTAGAGTAGGTCTGGCACCTCTTTCAGGGAAAAACCTATCGATGAGTCCGGACTGGAATCGAGCAAACTCACGGTTCATTATGACCTCGATTCGCTCCCAGTCCGGATGATCCTCCTTTGCAGGGCGGTCTATTGATGTAGACGCCGTTGGGCCGTTTGTAAGCCTCGGTCCCGATGACGATGTAGGCAGTGGGCCATCTCCTAGCACCTTTGCAACTGGTATTGCCGGATATGGCAACATCGCCTTCGCACGGGTAAGAGATTCGATCTCCCGTTGGAGTTCCTTAATTTTGCCATCCATTTCTTGTTCGCGCGACACTGCCTGGTTGCAGATCTCCTTAACGTCGTTTTGCAGAGACTGTAGAGCTCGGCGTATAGCGCTCATCATTTCAGCTTTGGTGCAACGCGGCCTGTCCAGCATTTCCTCCACGTCAGCCAGACTTCGCAGCATGTTGGCGCCAACCTCTGCTGAACTGCAGCTGTTGGACTTATCCTCCGTATGAGGTCGTTTTACCAAGCCAGTCCCATCCTCAGCATCAGGCTGCAAGTTCCCACGCTTTCGTGTCTGCCGGCGCGTTTCCTTCTCTGACCTTAGTGACACTGAGCTATCGCTATCTTCCCCCCGCAGCTCCACATCTAAGGGCAGTGGAGTGGAGGGCCTGGATTGCGATCGTTGCCGCAACCGCCGTTCCTCTTTCTCTGTCACCTTCTCTCTCAATCCTTTTTCAAAGCCAAGTTCATTTTTTGTAGTTCCGTCCGTAATTTTTTCAGTATTAGAATTCAAAGGCATAACTAATCCCACGAGTATGGGGGAAATGTAGTCCATCCGGGCGGTGCCCCCTGCACCCGGATAAGCCTATATACTATGGAGGTCGGCCGGTATCCACAGGATTTAACGACTTTGCTGTCGGGTGTTATAGACTGTCCTTGTCGTGGGCCGGCCAATTAAGGCAAGCCCTTCGGCCAACAGGTTCTCAGCGTATCCTCCTGGAGCCATCAGTCGGGTCGTTGTTGAGTCCCTGTTGGTTACGAAATGCAAGAGGGTGGCTAAACCTCTCTCATCGGCGGCAACTAAGTGCCTGTCAACCCCTGATTGAACAGTGGACTGACCCGCCGCAGGATTCCCTATGAATCCTATTCCCGATCTCTGTTTTCACTCATCCAGTCCTCTCTGATGAACAGAGAAGTACTGAGAGCAATCTCCCCCCCTTGTCGAGTTATTCGCCGACAGCCAATACACAACCCTTAAGGGAATTCATTGACTGCCGCCCAGGGTGCACCGGTCCCCTGTTTCCGTACCCATAGACACATTGGTCACAAAGCAACAATTGAAGACGCACGTGGAGGTTACTCGACCAGCACCCCCACTACACCTGACCTATGGACGTTGTGTGTCTATATTATGATTAGTTAAGTTAGTCAGGACCAATGCTTTTACATTGAACATGTATTCAGAGTGTATTGATTTGCAGTTAAGATGAAGAAGACCCTTGCAGTTACGTGACGTTGATCCGATTCCAGTTATAGCGGCATCAAACTTGTTTCGAGGCAAGCGTAGCAGTTGAGCTGCACTTTCCGATATTAAGTTTGTTTGGGATCCTTGATCTAGGAGACCCCGCAAAGTTATGTAGTTTCCGTCGGCAGATTGCACCTTGACCTGAACTGTAGTTAATAAGACTTCAGTGCTGTCAGCCGCCAAATGGTGAGCGCCGGGTTGAGTTGACGTTGAAGGACTTGGATTCGAATTCCGGTCATGATCCCTTTTAACATTTGGTTCATTGTAGAAAAGTTTATTAAAATGTAATAACGTATGATGTTTCAGATTACATTCGTGGCATGTTTTCCTCGAATTACAAACGGCACTGCCGTGGCTGTATAGACAATTTCTGCAAACCTTTAGTTTCGCAACTGTTTTATTTCGTTGCGCAATGTCCATTTCGAGGAACTTATCACATTGCATCAACACGTGCTCCTTTTGACAAAGAGGGCATTGCCCATAAGACGCATGGAAAATTTTAGAATAGTTATATTTTTTCGTGTCTTGTTGTTTATTAAAAAGATTATTGGGCTTATGGTTATTGTTCCAGTTTTTGTTGTTTGGCCTTTGATTTTTATTTTCAGTAGAGTCTTTAATGCAGCTTTTTGCAGTTTCGTAAGCGAGAAAACTGACTTCCAGGAAGCTAAGGAATTCTTCTAAGTTTGGCAATTCCCTGTTATTCTGCGTTTCCTTTGTATATTCGTTAAGAGTGGTCGAATCCAATTTTTGTGACATATTGTAAACAATTATTGGTCCCCAACTCGATACGTCAACTCCCATGTTGCTAAGGCCATTTAAGCACTCTTTTAGTACATCATGCATGCGTTTCAAGTTGTTGGCGTTAGGTTGTTGAATAGTAGGTAAATGCTGCATGGTACTCATAAACGATGTGAACTGAAGCCGACGGTTATTATATCGGTGTGATAATATCTGCCAGCAGGAGTCGTAGTTGTCCGCACTAATAGACAGATGTTGAACAAGACGTTCTGCTTCACCCTTTAATTTTGTTTTTAAATACTGCATTTTCTGCGCTTTAGAAATGCTCGGGTTATTGTGGATAGTTTCGAGAAAGATGTCCTTAAAAGTAATCCAGTGAATGTAGTTTCCAGAAAACTCTGGTACATCGATTTTCGGCGCGAAATGCTGGTAATGTATAGTAGACCAAATTTTGCTGTTTAACTCTCGTTTGACGTTATTGTACCTTTCTTCAATAGCTTCGTATTTTTCGTTGTAATCTGTGCTCAAGCTAGAAGCTTTAAGTTCGTCTTCTAGCTCCCAGTGTATTTTGTCGATCAATTCCCATTTACATTTCAAGGTGGTCAGATGTTCTTCGAACTCCCACTTCTCAGTGATGAAATTAACATTTACCTTTGACATAGCCTTGTTCAAAGCCTTAAAATTACGTTCTTGTTGAGTTATCAGCTTTTTTACGTCATCTTCCGTGTCCTCGTCCATAAGGCCAGTTAAATCAAACTCTAAAGGATGTTGCTGTTGTTTCCGTTGAAAGGACAATAAATCCAACATATTCTTCTTTGTTGAGTCGTACAAGTTTTTAGTTTTCTCGTAGACACAGTCGTTAAAATATCCGATTTTTTTGTTTTCAATATTTTGTTCCAGTATTTGATGTTGTTCATCAAAGTTCACCCATAGTTTCTCTAAGTTAGCCAAACGTTTCTCCAGGTAATCCACAGTTTTTCTGGTTGTGCTGTCCTTTTTATAGTTGGTGCACAAAGTTTTGATGTCTTCAAAGACGCCGACTTGTTTAGTAAGTTGCAGTTCCATGGTAAATAGTTACGTTTGTATAAAGATAAGTTAAGTAGTTTTTTGTTAGATGTATTAAAAGTATGTAGTAGTTAGTTACCTTAAGTTAGGTGAATTAGTTCCAAGATAGTTGTTTCCTGGATACCAAGAAGACTGTAGGTATAGTTCCGCAGACCCGCTAGTCTTCAGTTTCAAAGTTTCTCCGTTACTCGTCTTGTCATCGAGCTCCGTAGAAAACTAAAGTTTATGATGCTGAGTTTATCTGTGCCCTCGTGATGACACTCGACTCTCAATTTGCACTGGTGAGACCCGCTTGTGGGAGGCCAGCCAAACCGATTCGCTATCACACTTTAGAAGACACAGAGATCACTCAGCATCCGTCTCGAAGGACCATTTAATGTACAGTGTCGTGAACTGTACATTACTATTAGTTAGTTAGTTAAGTTGTGAGTGTGCTGGTGAGAAGAAACTCTTCACGTAATATTAAAAGGTTTATTGTTTATTCGTTACACCAATTAATATAGAGAGATTTTTACATGGTAGCGAACGTTACCGAGTTAAAGTGCACACTGAGTCGACAAAGATTATTACGGCGAAAAGGCAAGGAATCGACCGATTTGCGTAATCAGCGAAATAATGTTATAGTTGCCTAAGTGTACGTAAACCGTACAGACGTTCTACGCTACCTCAAAAGGTAGGTGTATTAATTAAATTGAGTAATAAATTACAAAATGTTGACTAAAAATTGTGAAAGAAAATTACATTTAAAACTTTAATACAAATAGCACAAATACAAATAGCATATACTCTTGATACAACTTTTGTTTAAGAACTAAATGCTTATAAATCATCGTTTGAAAATACAGCGAGTCTTTCGCTTGCGGTAGGACCCCGCCCAAAAACCTCTAAACCAAGACTACTCATGGACACACACTTTATTATTCTGATAAACTGCCGATGAGATCGCTGCGGTGTTTTATATCGTCTCTTTAAATGATAAGCAGAACGCCGACATATATATCAACTGTCGTAGTTTTAGATCACTCTGTGGTACTCACGAAGATAAAAATATCCGCCAATTAAAACTGTCAATGGCCTTTGCCGAACCTGTAGTTTATGTTGCGAAAGCGATAGAGGTAATAAGGCTGGTTTGCAAGTGAGAATATCTATGTAAAGTGTCAACCAACTTCATATAAAAAGAGCAGATTTTCAATTCGGTTTTATACATTTTTTTGTTTATTTATGAACTGATTTCGGTTCAAAAATACTGAACAAAAACATTTGTTCTGTTCTGTGTTTGAGTGTCAACAGAGTTACTTTTGAATTTATGATATCAGTATGGATATGGATATTATCATCATCACAACACCTCCGCCGCGACTCTCTTCTGTTCGCGATAATCTCAAAAACCACTGCAGCGATTTAAATGAAATTTTGTACCCAGGTAGTTTAAAGCCTGGGATAGGACATAGACGCGGGTGAAACCCTGGGCGAAAGCTAGTTGTTAAATAATTATATATATGTATATATTATATAATAATTGGTACATTATACAATACTCAAGCATATATGCGAACACCGCTTGTATTCTAACTCACTCAAATTATAAAGAAACTAAGTAATTACTACGAACTTATGCTTTCCAAAGAATTAAAGTTGCGTGTGTTGTAACAATTAAACAAACAAACATAACATTAGTATTTCAAGTGAAGGGGTTGGGGGTGTGTAATAACATGTACTTAAAGCGGACGACCATAAATTATTATTTTTACGTATGTAAATCGATGTTTGATAACGTATCGAGTTGTAATTATTTCTGAGTTATTTATCGATTAATGCAGACTTCGCTTACTAAATATTGTTTTCGGAATCGTGACCTAAAGGATTTGTTCTATTTACGAGATTTTTTTATATTACATAATTATAATGATTAAAATATAACCTTTTATTTTATAGTAAAATGTAACCATTACGCATAATAAATTCACTCCTACCAACCTAAAAATGAAAGCATTCGTTATGTCGTTTTTTTTTGTTTTTAAGCTATTATATAGCTTTTATCGCGGGCTTTGAGCGCGGCGACCGAATCAAGAAATTTCATAACAAAAAAACCTAACACCCTAAAAAAGGATAGAGATATGACTGTAACTGCAGTGCGACAAGGCACAGCAGTCTCACACTCACAAACGAAATACGACAGCAAGACTGCTTTCTATATTAGGATAGGTTTCTGTGTGAGGGTAGTACTGCCCTAGTCGAGCCGGATCAATTGTGCTGAACTCAGCGTGGCTCTACTACCTCTGTCGTATTTCGTTAAGGAGTGCGAGACCGGAGGCCCGGAAGCCCAATGATCCAAAAGCATCTGACTAGGATAGGTCACCATACTGCAATGAGGATGGTGACCCCTACTCCTGGATTCTACTCATGCTTTTTAACACATTGTCCGTGTGGTGACGGATTAAGAATAGAGAGTGTCACCACCCCTATTCATCCCGTGGGTTTCGTAAAAGGCGACTAAGGGATAAACTACGCAAGACAACATAAACAAGGAAAACTTGAAACCAACCCTATACCAACCCGTCTGGCCAGTGTGGTATAGTAGCCCAAAATCTCCATTTCAAGGAGAGGCTTATGTCCAGCAGTGGACTGTTAAAGGCTGTTGATGATGATGATTTCTAACACAAAGTAGATTTACTTTGGTAGTCATAAATCTTCATAAATATAAAAAAAGAAAAGGACAACATAACATAAAGATTTATACCATGTTTACTATTTCTTTTAATAGAATGCATGACTACTTTAAGGAATTTCTACTGCAAATTATTCGTATCAGAACTATTAGGTACTATGGTGCTTTATACTGCAAAAATTCTTGCAATTACGACATTATATGAATGTCGTGCATGTAAACCTTGAGCGTGCGGTTAATTCACTTAAGGGATGAATCAACCCCATGCTAAGTAAGTCCACAAATAATGGGAAGTCATTTTGCGAACTCTGCCAGTGAGTCAAGGAAATTTCCCTACCTCTACTTAATAATATAAATGTAATAGAGGTAACTATAGTTATAAATTAAATACGGTCGCAGGTATAGAACGCCCAATAATGTAAAAAAGTCTATATATATCGCAATCTAATTTGATCTTAACGCCATCTATTGAAGAGTCAATTAATTATTCGAATTAAGTCACTTGTACTATTTCACAATATTGCTTTTACTAAATCTGAAATGCTGTGCGGCGATTATAGCACAACAATTGTAGGATCATGTAATTTTTTATGCTGTGTCGCCGATCGAAGTTCTCCCGAGGGTCACCAGTTAACGGTATAAATAAATGATTGTTTCTTTAAACTAGGCCAAAATCTTTCTAAGGAGAGTCCAATGTTTTCAGCACTGAAGTATCCATACCTACTAATGTTCTCTCTCTCTCTCTCTGTCTTTTACTTCCAAACCGCAGCACCGATTACAATGAAATTAATTGCAAAGACATTGGCTACTCCTTGGAGTAGTTCTAGGGTTTTCCTGTTTCCTCGACGTAGTACCCGAGAAGGCTTGAGGTTTAGGACGGTTCGAGTCCGACATAGCCACCATCGTGTGGTATCCGGGGGGATTTCCGCACGGAATAAAAAAAAAGGTGATAACCAACAAATAAGTTGGGCAACGTTTCGGATAAATGCTGGCTTATTATAAATTAAAAGGAAAGATGATGCTGTCTTATTTAATTTTGATGCTTGTTCACGATACTCGTGACGTTTTGTGTGAGACTTGAACTGACAACGTATTGAAACGCGCCGGGCGCGCTTATAAAATCCCTATAAATAATATTCTGCTCAAACTATAAACGCGAGTGAGTGTTTCAAACCCCTAATAAGCTCGAAAACCCACCTCGCCGTGATAAATAAAAGACTGCAGTGCCAAGAACAATCTTCTCAGTGCAATACTACACGAGATCTTGACAACGAGCCCATCCTGCAACCAGCTCAAACCAATCACCTATCAGCTCCCAGCCCCTATCATCTAAACTCCCCTCACGCTGCTGTAGTGTCTGCGTCTGCGCAAGTCGTGGATGCTACAATGCTCAAAACGCTATAATAAATTATTTCTAAAACTGTATCTGGGATCTATATCGTCTGGTTTAATGTTATGAGCTTTATAATCACATATGGACCAATTTAAGAAACCAGTTTTTACAGTAATAAATTAGCCACACTAGTATACAAAATTAATTATATGTCGGCGCGATAAGTTAATTACAGTTTGTAATTACGTACTAAATAATTAATTCAGGATAATCAAATCAATTTTAAAAGTACTATAATCCCTTAGTACATTTTCTAACCTTTATTATCAATTCAATTGATTTTGTATTTTTATTAGGAGTTTTAAATGCTCAAATTAAGTGGTGAATTATGTGAAATGTTTTATTAACTTAATCACATTATAAATTCCTATTGTGATTTGTAAACATCAATCGGTGTGTTTTTATCTTACGGAAGTAACATTTGATTTAAAAGGAAATCTAAACTGAAATGGTGTCCATATTGCTGCTTTTGATAAAAACACATCCGATTTAAAATAATGTCAGCTAAACTTTAGTTTAATCTTTTAAAATTACTAATAAATTCAGTTAGTATTTGTTGATTTATAACGAATACATTCGTTACTTATTATATGGTCCACAATGTTAAATCATTATAAGTTAGTTCCGGTGGCGTGATCGGCCATATTGTTTTCTTAGTTTTGAATTGTCTTGGAAAGTAAAACTAGTGATTTGGATTCAGTCTGCCTTTGGAAATAATAGAGAGTGGAAGACTCAGAAAAATCCTGTGAGTAAATCGATTCTTATTAGTTGATTATTTAAGTGGTTGTAAAGCTAATATTAAGTGCATTGACTAAGTGTATAAATCATAACGTTTTCCTCTATTTTGGTGTTTTCATTATCCTGCAATGTCCGAGGAACAATAATGAGAGTGGTGACGTCAGCAATGCTGACGTCACTCTTTCTTAAAAACTTAGATGGCACGTCTGCTACGTTATCAGAAGTGGGATCATCTACCCACTTCTGCCGGACATTCTGCTACAAACAATGAAAATGTTTCTGTTTACGTTAGCGGCGTGTCCACTGAGTTCTTCTCGCGGATATTGCAGGTCATGAAAGGCATGACCGATCGTATGTTTAGACATTCTGAGAGAGTTAAAATTATTGACGTGTTTTTACCGTCGTACGATCCGGACGCCAGTATGCGTGAATTGTATCAACACGACAGATTATGATGTTAAGATGAAGGTTGGAAGTCTACTTAAAGGTCGTGCCAAGTTGTGGGTGGATAAATGGTTGATTTCCACATCCACCTGGCAGGGGTTGCGTGATTTATTAAATAAAACACCTAAACCCGAAAATAGGTACTCTCGAGACATTCTCCGATTCATAGAGAATACGTATGACAAGCCTAAAGATATTGCTCAGTTTCTGTCTCAGGCTTGGGTACTCTGGCGTCGCATCACAAAAGACAGATATCCGACGTGTACATTCTGCTCAAAAGTAGGCAAATATTTCAAGCGTGAACGTGAAATTATATCTAAATTAATTGTGCGGGTATAGTATAGTAAGTTTGCTTCTATACATATGAGAATTGGGAATGTTAAGATTAAAGCTGTTTGATAGCTGTGCAGAATGTTCGCTTATACGCGAGACTCTAACAGCTGAGTTACCTGGGATAAGAATGAATGAGGTTAGCTATTTAAAGGGTATTGGTAAGTTTACAATGTCCTCACTAACGAAAATAAAAACGGTATGTATTATCGACAATTTACAAGTAGTTTCAATTTCATGTAGTAGCTGATAATGAAATATATTCTGATGTCGTTATTCGTATAAATCCACTTGATAATACAAATAATGGTGTACCAGTCACGTCACAGAGTGTCAAACTGTTTCATCAACCGATAGTAAATGATCTAAGTGTTTTAACTTTGATAATTTAGATTGTAATCTATTGAAAATATTGCTTAACAAATTTGAACATGTCTTCATTAGCGGGTTCCCAAAAACTAGAGTTAATGACGGTGAATTAGAAATTTGACTAAAAGACCCTACTAAGCGAGTGGAATGTCGACCATACACTTTGAGTGCGGTTGAAAGGGAGAACTCCTTAAACACAAAATCATACGCGAAAGTAAATCTTCGTTTGCGAGTCTAATAATATTGGTCAGAAAGAAAATGGCGAGGACCGTAAGTGTGTTGACATCATAGAAATAAACAGAAATACCCTTAGGGACAATTACCCTTTAGCAATAATTTTAGACCAAATAGACCAACTGGTTGGTGGTAATTACTTCTCCACTTTTGATGGCAGCTGCATTGCGTCAGATTCCGTATAAATAATATTTGCAATGACATTTGGTCTAAGCAACGCCTGCTCGATTTATCAGCGTTGTATTAATAACGCGTCGATGCCATTATTGATTAAGCAGGTATGTCAGGTTTACGTAGATGACTAGGAAGTCAAGGAAAGGAAAGGATTCCAAATGTAAGAATTTCCAGGAATGTATCTCTAACATAGAGCAAATGTTTATTGCTTTGCAATGGTTTCTCAATTAATATCAAGGGGGTGTCACTCCGCAGTTTAGGTATAGTCGGCCGCCTGCCTGCCCGGAAGAGCATGCCGGTCGACTATACATAATCAGAACAGGTAAGTTACACGATAGAAAGAGACGCAACGGTAGGTAAATTTAATTGTAGTTGATTCGGCGCTGTGCGATCTGAATTGAACTTAATCTTTTGACGCCTAGGGTCCCGATTTCTTTAATTTAATTTTCGGAGTGAGTCTTCTGTATGAGTACTATTATGTATTCTGTGTTAATATTGAGAAAACTGCTTTCATTAAACGCTCCATTGAGTATTTGGGCAATAGAATAGCTGATTGGCAAGTTGGTCCAAGTCCAAGGAGAGTGTAGACTTCAACAATGGCACCGGTACCAACTACAGTTAAACAGGTCGGACAATTCAATAGTCTTGCTAGCTATTTCAGGCGTTTCATTCCCAATTTTTCCAGAGTTAAGATGCCTCTCTACGGCTTCAAAAAAAAAAAAAAAGAGACCAAATGAGACTGGAGCGGCAGACCCGATGAGGCTCGTAAGAAAATTATCCAATATATGTCTACTGCGCCTACCTTATCTTGATTTCAGGAAGATGTGCCAATTGAACTCTACACTGATGCCAGTAGCCTTGGGTACGGAGCTGTACTGGTCCAGAAATCCTTCCGTGGAGTCTAATTAATTCATACCACACATGGGTACATCATCCGGAATGGGAGAAAACCCTACAAAAACTGAAGCAATCTTCCTGGTTTGATAAGATACGCACCGGCGTGAGGAATTTTTTCGAAAACTGTACCGTACGTAGAACTTCAAAGGGGCCTTCGGTGCAACTCAGGTGCAACTACATCTTATTCGAAAACTCACTGCTCCATTTCAAGTAATACAAATGGACATCACTGGTAAATTGTGCACCAAAGACTCTCATGGATATGATGAGTGAATGAAAGGTTTGTGACCAGGTTCGTATGATATTCTTTCATTAGCGCCAGGAGTCAGCCGAGCAAATGGACAGGTGGAAAGTGTGATGGGTACGTTAAAAATGCTCTTACTATGATAAAAAACTATTACACCGAGAAATGGCAAGTCGCATTGTAGGTTGCCTTTAATTGTACAACACATCAAGTGACCAGTGTTGCACCCCTCACCCTCCTAACACGACAACAACATTGTTTTCCACCTGAGCTGCTGATATTGGTAAACATGGGCGATGAGTCAATGGATTTCATTTTACTAGAACAGCATGTACATCAAAGATACTCTTGCAGCACAATATAAAGAGCAGCGTTTTGATAAAAATAAGGCAAAACTAAAACCTTTCCAAAGGAGAGAATCCGTTCTCATAAAGAACAACCCAAATAGTCATACTTCTTTAGATTTGAAATACAGTGAACTATTTGAGATTTACAGAGTGCTGGGCAATAACCGCTACATGGTAAAAAGGGTGACAGGCCGAGGACGACCGCGTAAGGTGGCTCAAGATCAATTCGTAGAGCTCCTCAGCCAGGCAATCAGGCAACCGTGTCGGCGGAATCTGAAGAGGATGATGAACAACAACCTGGAACATCCCAGCGTATAACTCCAACACCGGAGCATCATTCATTACAAATCTGTCATGTGAATGTCTAATAAATTTGGTGAGTTCAATCCGTTACTAGAAAACCTGGTTTTCAACTAGAATTTGTGGGTGTGGTGAATTGAATACTTATAAAGATTATGAGACCTACTCAAAGACAAGCACTATTGCACTAGCATACCTATTGTGTTCGCAAAATATTGATAAGTTCCTTCACGTCTCATGCTTGCATTATTGCTGATATTTATAAAAATGTAGACCAGATGGCTATGTTAATAAGACCTTATACGAGAAGGTCTTTTAATATATTTTTTTTTTACATCCCGTGTGGACCACGATCATTAAAAATGATCCAGACCACACCATCGACCTAGACCCAATTCCTTTAGGGCCTCTGTGGACCACGGCGTTCAGGGCCGCCCAGACCGCAGCATCATCATTTTTGTTTTTGCTCCCGTGTGGACCACGATCATTAAAAATGATCCAGACCACACCATCGACCTAGACCCAATTCCTTTAGGGCCTCTGTGGACCACGGCGTTCAGGGCCGCCCAGACCACAGCATCATCATTTTTGTTTTTGCTCCCGTGTGGACCACGATCATTAAAAATGATCCAGACCACACCATCGACCTAGACCCAATTCCTTTAGGGCCTCTGTGGACCACGGCGTTCAGGGCCGCCCAGACCACAGCATCATCCTTTTCTATGATGACATAAATAATACAGGGTTACGTGGAGTAACTGTATTAAAAAAAAAAACAAAAAAAAAAAAGAAAAAGAAAAAAAAAAAAGAAAGAAAAAAAAAAAGAAAAAAAAAAAAAAAAAAAAAAAAAAACATAATTACATATGTAGTGGCATGATGCAGTTGCATTGCCACATAAACATATTTCATTCCAATATCTAATATTTACTAATGTTATGGACGTGTAATGGAACTAAATATAATGATTGCTCCATGCAGCTGATGACTTGAAGTTATTAAGCTGACCTACTTTTCAAAAAAAAAAAAAAAAAAAATAGCAAATAACATGGTTAAGTGAGTCTATGTATATGCGCCAGACTAGAAACTTAACATTTCACTCTTCAGAATGATTACCTCGGGCTGGTGCAGAGCGCGCACCACCTCGCAGAATGGCCGTGTCGGCGCGATAAGTTAATTACAGTTTGTAATTACGTACTAAATAATTAATTCAGGATAATCAAATCAATTTTAAAAGTACTATAATCCCTTAGTACATTTTCTAACCTTTATTATCAATTCAATTGATTTTGTATTTTTATTAGGAGTTTTAAATGCTCAAATTAAGTGGTGAATTATGTGAAATGTTTTATTAACTTAATCACATTATAAATTCCTATTGTGATTTGTAAACATCAATCGGTGTGTTTTTATCTTACGGAAGTAACATTTGATTTAAAAGGAAATCTAAACTGAAATGGTGTCCATATTGCTGCTTTTGATAAAAACACATCCGATTTAAAATAATGTCAGCTAAACTTTAGTTTAATCTTTTAAAATTACTAATAAATTCAGTTAGTATTTGTTGATTTATAACGAATACATTCGTTACTTATTATATGGTCCACAATGTTAAATCATTATAAGTTAGTTCCGGTGGCGTGATCGGCCATATTGTTTTCTTAGTTTTGAATTGTCTTGGAAAGTAAAACTAGTGATTTGGATTCAGTCTGCCTTTGGAAATAATAGAGAGTGGAAGACTCAGAAAAATCCTGTGAGTAAATCGATTCTTATTAGTTGATTATTTAAGTGGTTGTAAAGCTAATATTAAGTGCATTGACTAAGTGTATAAATCATAACGTTTTCCTCTATTTTGGTGTTTTCATTATCCTGCAATGTCCGAGGAACAATAATGAGAGTGGTGACGTCAGCAATGCTGACGTCACTCTTTCTTAAAAACTTAGATGGCACGTCTGCTACGTTATATATAAATAAAGTAATTTGTTAGAAATATGATATTGAGTTGGTGTGTTAAGAAAAATGTTGAAATGAATTTGTAACAATTTTGGAGAATGGTATGGATGTAAATATTAAATATGTTTATGTTAAAATTTATAGTAGAGATTATAGTCAAATCAAATCGTATCAAGTTTTATATTAGATAGTGATGATTGGACCTACCCGACAGTTACTAAGAATTAGTTACTGCAGAATAAATCCCTACTAATATTATAAATGCGAAAGTAACTCTGTCTGTCTGTCTGTTACGCTTTCACGCCTAAACCACTGAACCGATTTTGATGAAATTTGGTATGAAGATAGAACTGAACTTGGGAAAGGACATAGGCTACTTTTTACTGCGATAACCGATATACACGCGGGTGGAGCCGCGGGCGGAAGCTAGTAAGTAATAAATACAATAATAAATATTTCGGACATCTTATACACAACGTCATTAAGTCCGAAACTAAGCAGAGCTTGTATTATAGGTATTAAACAACTGATATAAATACCTACATAAAAATACTATTTTTTTCTAAATACATACATACATATTATACATAGAAAACACCCAGACTACGAAACAAATATTTGTGAATCACACAAATATTTGGTCTGACTCGGGAATCGAACCAGATATCTCTTGTTCAGCAGCCGCATACGCCAACCACTAGATCAACAAGGCAGTCAATAGAATTTACTGCAAATTAATCTATGTTTCTGTCTTGGCGAAAATCATCTTTATAGCCTTTATTATTCTTGAGAGAGAATATCAGTATAGAGTTTATATGCTAAATGAATAAAATTGAATGCCTTGTTGGAAATGGATTCGAATGTTGAACTAATCGTCAGTATATTTGAGAAAGCTGACTTCCCAATAACAATTACCATAGGTATAACCGGAATCAACGGCTTAACGTGATCTCCGGCGACAGCGTAAAACACCGCCAACTTTCATACTCCGAACTCCGGGCTGTTATTAAGAATTTATCATTAAAAAAACCGAATCACACTTTTGGCCCGACCCGGGAATCGAACCCGAGACGTTTTGATAGGCAGTCGCATACGCAATCAAGGCAGTCAAGAATGAACAGAACAAATCGTAGTTATGATTAATCTACCTGTATTCTACGAAGTAAGAGCTAGTATATATTCTGCACGCATTGTTTACACATTAAAATAATTCACACCACGAGGCATTCATTGAAATCATTGCATTTACATCAAATAATTACAATTTATACTTTAAACCCGCGTTGAGTCGACCGTGATAATTTTATTAACATCTCTGTAGATATATTATTATTTTAATAAATGGAATTAACTGTAGGATAAACTGCTTCGATGGTGTAGAGGTAAGCGTATTCGACTGCCGATGAAAAGGTTTCGGGTTCGAATGCCGGATAGGGGAAAAAAGCGTAGGAAATAAGAAATACTTAATAACAGTTTGGGATCTTAGCCACCGTGCCTTTGAGAGCATGTAAAGACGTCAGCCCTGCACCTCATCTCTCCCCGGTTGTGTCGAATTAGGAGACTGAGGGAACAAAGAGTGCACCTATGTTTGGGTAACACTATATTTGTCCTGCGTAGTTGGCTGGTCTCCGTTGAGACTAGTTGCTGTAGTCAACCGAATTTAACTGGCAACAGAATGTCTTAGAACTATACAGAAATAAATTTAAAATATCCTTGCTAATATTATTAACGCGGAAGTTTGTGAGTATGTATGTTTGTTGTTCTTTCACGCAAAAACTACTGAATGGATTTGGATGAAACTTCACAGTAATACAGCTTATATATCAGAATAACACATAGGCTACCTTTTACTGAAATAATCGAGACACACGCGGGAGGAGCCGTGGGCGAAAAATAGAAACAACGCAAAGAAAGAATGTAATATCAAATCAACAGTTTTTTACTAAGTGCATTTGAAAGTACATACTGTACCTACATGAATTTTTTTATTTTTAAATGTTGTCTGTGCGTCTGTCTGTCTGTTTGTTCCGGGTAATCTCTGGAACAACTGGACCGATTTTGATGGGACTTTCACTGGCGGAAAGCTATTTCTATTCAGACTAGCTTCCCTTAACCGCGATAACCGCGGGTAACACCGCGGTATTTCGCCTTATATTATACTAAATACTTTTAATAAGTAAATACAGAATCAAAATACAGACAATTTGAGTAGGCTACATGTTAATAGAGGACCTTTTACAAATTCTCAACACAAGTGAACGTCAGACAGTACAAGTGATAATTAAGTCATTGTACTCCTATGATTAACCGACTGTGGACACGCGAGGTTAGTTGTTTACACGCTCATTATTAACGTGTAATTTAAGGGTTGATTGTATCTGTTTTGTACGGTTCTGGGTTAGTTGATTGCTGGGTGGTTGAAAAATCTTACTTTATAAAGGTTAGAGTTCCGTAGAACTTGCAAACAGACTAAAAACCCAGTCAAATAGTATTTAAACCTCGGTGCAAAAAGGACGGGGTGTTTTAAGTTATATATGTCTGTCTTTCTGTGTGTGTAGTGTTATAATAAATAAATAAATATTTCGGTCATCTTACACACAACGTCATCTAATCCCAAACTAAGCAGAGCTTGTATTATGGGTACTAGACAACTGATATAAATACATAAACATACTTTTTTTTGTAAATAGATAAATATTATACGTAAAAAACACCCAGACTCCGAAACAAATGTTTGCGGATCACACAAACATATAGTTTGACCCAGGAATAGAACCTGGGACTTCTTGAATCAGCAGCCGCATTCGCTAACTACTAGACTCATAAGGCATAAGTTATATGTCTATCTCCGAGTCCAGTGACATGCGCCCTTTTTGTTTAATAGTCCCTATAAATCTCTGAAATTCAACATCACTCCACAACCTTCACAAGTCAAACTACAGAAAACATTACACTGTATTCAAGAATTCCCTTTAGTCCCATCCAGTGGCTGGTATACGTCGCATCCCAATGGCCCGTGCCTAACAGGCCGTGTCAGGTCAACTTTGGTACTGATCATGTCAACATTAGGTTTGGCTGTTGATTTATTAAAAAGTTTGATTGATTACAGAGTTATAACATCTTCTTCTTCTTCCTAGCCTTTATTCCCAAGATTATTTGGGGACCGCTACTAGTTCAACAGGCTTTACCTGAATATCAGTTTTTCCACGGAGCAACTGGCATTGGACCACCGCAACCCTGAAGGAGTAATGAAATTCGAAGGCTGAATTAGTTGTCAGTATGCTTGAGGTCACTGACTTCCCAATAACGATTGCCATAGATGTTCATGACAACTGCGACCGATGGCTTAACGTGCCTTCCGAAGCACCGCCGAGAATTACTTATTTCATATCACATCAATATCCTTTAATAGTTCAGTATTCGATGAAGGCCTCTCTTCAGAAAGGAAGTCTATAGTATAGTATATACATATTATATTTATATACTATACTATAGGACATAGTATTTGATTTTGGTTTGATTTTAATTATTTCCTAGCGGCCGACTTGGAACGCGTGGAGTTAGTTATTAGCATATAATTTTTAATTTGTCTCCGCTAAAATACTTTTTCTTGTTAGAATAAAACATCCGTCTTCATATAAGGAAGTGGTTGTTTTCAATAATTCTTATGCTTAAATACCATTTAAAATTCTTCTGCCATAATAAATTTAACTTCAATAACATTGGAATTTCATACAAACTACCATCCCCCGTTTCAACCATGGTTTTAAGCGGGTCTCCACACCATGCATGGAGCATACATTTTAAAATTTAGTTCAGAAACATAGGACTTTCATCAAAACTTCCAATCTCCGTTTTACTCCCTTAGAGATAGAAAATTCGTATAAAATTCGCTCTTAGCGTATATCTACACCTTATAAGGAACCTACCTGCCAAGCATCAAGTTTGAAGGTGTTATAGTTTCTGAGATTTCGTGAATAATCAGTGAATGGTATTTCGCTTTTATATATATAGACTTGCTGATTCTCGCGGTTCCGCTCGCGGTATGAAAAATAAATAGTAGCCGATCCTCAGACCTACTGAATATGCATAGAAAATTTCATAAAAATCCGTCCGTTTCGAAGGAGTATAGTAACTAACATTTTATATTAAAATTTAAAATTTATATTATTTATTTAAGATTTATTGATAAAAGTTTATTGGATACAAATAAAATATAAAATTTTGAACAGACATAGCTAGAAATTTAGGTATTTGGTATAACAATAGGCTGTTTTATCGCCCAGGGTGATCTTGTTCAGACAACCTTTGTCAGATATTGTATAATGTGTATGATATATAATTGTACATTGTATTGATGGATGTATTGATATATAAATATTTTATTTATATCACTGTAAAGCTTCAGTAGAATTCAGCAAAGAATATTCGGTATTTAGTGACGAGTAATCTTCATCATCATCATCAGCCTATCGCAGTCCAATACTGGACAGAGGCCTCTCCAATTGCACGCTACTCAGTTCGATCCTCGGCTACTCGAGTGACGAGTAATAAGGATAAGTATTTAAAACAGCTAAAACTAACGCATTTCTAAAGAATCTCGTAAAATGCTTAGATCCCCTTTTCAACTTGTCATTTCACTGTTTGAAAAAGTTTTTTTTTTATTTGATATCACTCAGTTCGATTTTGCGATGTCAAACCCTAGGTTTCAAATTATTTCGTAAAATACTAATTCATAATTAAGTTTTTGATAAATTCCAATTAATGAAAAACAGTTCCAACATTGAAAATACTCTGAATCCAAAGAGTTTATTAGACTTTCTCAATATAAATATTTGGAATTATAATTTCAAAGTCAACTTTTGAATTTAAGTCTAAATTAATTTCTGGAAACCAATTTCAAATGAGAATCAAGTTTATTATATTAGATTTTATAAATTAATATACTTATTGATGATAAAACTAGGACCAAACCTTCTTTCTAAGAAGGTTTTCTTCTCACCGTTTTCAACGTTAAACTGTTGACGCTGATGATGATGATGATTACGTTTAATTCATACGTGAAGAAACCCTCATAACTACATTTGAAGAAAATTATAAAATATGGAAGACGAAATGCCTAAAGCTAAAATAATTCCAAAAATAATAATAAATGCACTATGGTTGAAATCAGGGTCTCTAGATACGTTAAATACTTTTAATGATAATGGTAATAATATTTTATTTAAATATTAAAAAAAACTATGGTTTTCATAATTCAAGCATCGTAGATTAGCCTCGGGCCTTATTGTAAGTACGGTTTTCCGAAAGTTAAAATTATTTTGCAACGACTATTTTATACACAATCATTTATCATTAAGTTACAATTATTTGTATAAATTTTACAGAATTTTTAATTTTAATTTATTTTTCAAAAATTATTTTTATTGAAATAAAAATAATAACTAAAGAATTTTTTTTCATAAAATAATGTGATGGATGTTTCATTAAAAAATATTATAATTTTTTTAAATTTAACCCTTTAACTAATTAACCAACTGGATAAATGAAATACAGCTAACATTTCAACCCGTTAATGCTACGGAATGCTTAAACTACCGATACGTTAGTCTATACACATCAATTCTGAGGCATTAATTAAGCAAATACCTTACTAACTGACGACAAATTGATACCTAGTACCTCCCACGTGCAATAAAATACTTGTTTAAAAAAACAGTGTTCAAAATAATATTCTGATTTGTTTATTTTTGGCAAAGAGAGTTTTGAAAAAAAGAGCAGTCTGTAATTGATAAATTTTGAAGACATAAAATTTTTGAATATTTAAATTACTTAAGTTGCGACAAATCACCATATTACCACTATAAGTTATCTAAGTAAAAATACTTACAATTTATAATCAGCAGTGAATCCAAAAAAAAACAACTTTGAAAAAAACACAACACAGTTTAATTACAAAAGAAAACGGCACTTCACTATTATTTCTTCGAAAAAAAATCGCTCACCCACTTGTCACTTGCAACTGTCAAAACACTCGCGTTCGAATTTTGAAATATCGGGAGACGTGAAAACGATCGAGTGTGGGAACGCGCGGCCTCTCGCCTCTACCGACTGAGCCCGAATGCCTTTTGCGCATGGCCTACCGTCGTACTACGAAACAGCGTACGTCGCATTGCGTTATTATATTTAAAAGCACCCTTACTTCAACGTCCTCAATAGCCTGAAGAGTTCATACATTTTATTTCAGTCTTTAAATTATGGCTGACTCAATCTTCGGATGAAGTAATTGGTGTACATAATGGATTAAATGTAAACGGCGTCAGGGATTTTTTTCGGAATTGATGTTTTCATTCCTTTTTTAAATATGGTTATATTTTTAATTGCTGGATGATGGCCAATGATATGAACAGTCTTTTTAAGTAGTCTCTTGACTTCACATGGCTTTAAGTATTTTTTAAGCCTTTTTTTTCTAGGGATCTAGCAATATTTAAAAAGAAGTACTAAGTAAATGTAATCAAGAAAGTTTGTTATAAAAAATTGACAAAATGACAATTATTTAACCATCAGAAATATATTTTATTATATTTTTTTGGAATGTTTCATTTTATTTCATGCTATGAAATACTAAAAGGATTAAACCAATTTTACTAGTTTAATCATTGTATTTTATGATTTTGTGTATAATTAAATGTTTATTATACACGACCAAGTGGGAATATGTTATTATTTAATTATAAGAAAACTACACAATGAAACTGTAATTAACATCTTCTTCTTACTATTTTTATAGTTTTGCGACTTTTACAAATACAAATTATTTTTCAATGTACTATGAAACTTATATGCGATTAATTATTTAAATGGTTTAGATACGTTCCATTTTTCGACGTTTCGAACGGGTTATAAATAACGGTTCCTGTATAACCCTTTAAATAATTTTATCTCGAACTAGCTTTTGCCTGCAGCTTCGCCTGCTCTCTGATCTATACTAATATTATAAAGAAGTAAAGTTTGTGTGTTTGTTAAATTGTAAGGGGTAATCTCGAGATCTACTGAACCGATTTTAAAAATTCTTTCACCAATAGAAAGCCACATTATTGCTGAGTGTCATAGGTTATATAAAAAACCGAAAAATAAAAAGGCTTTTACGTGGTAATCCGTTTTGCAAAGTGAGTCGGAGAAAAAACGGTCGAATGAAAGCGTTTCTTGCGAACGCTGCCTTAATTATGAAAGATATATTTTTGAGTTCTAGAGAAAACATGTGAAGCTTGAAAATGCCTACAAAAAAGTCAACGACAGCATATGTCTAACTTTTATATTTTAAGTTATGCCCAACGAAGTGGGCACGGGTCAGCTAGTTTATTATATATGTAATTGATTACCTTTTGCACCCATTCAGGGGTGGAATTTACTAAAATCCTTTTTTAGTGCTCACCTTCGCTCCTCATGGAAAATACATGCCAAATTTCAACTTTCTGCATCCAGTAGTTTCAGCTGTGCGTTCTCTGTCAGTCAGTCAGTAACGGAACGATTTAATATTATACTAACTGATGCCCGCGGCTCCGCTCGCTTCCTAAAAAATAGATGTTGGCCGATCCTCAGACCTACCCGATGTGCACACAAAATTTCATAAGAATCGGTCAAGCCGTTTCCTAGGAGTATGGGAACGAACATTGTGACACGAGAATTTTATATATAAGATTGTTTGGAGTAAGGTTCCGCTGTATTATAAAAGCTTAAGTTTACGTCTTAGTTTTAAATGAAAATTCATTTAAAATTAATTGAAATCTAGGCTTTATAAATCAAAATTAGGTTACAACACTGTGTTATAGAAGACGTGTCTCTAGCTATGAAAGGTGCTTTATTTACAAAATACATGATTGTTTACTTCACTAACCTTTTCCAGCAGGTTCTCGTGTATTATTCCAACGTTGTCGGCTTTTTTCTGAACTAAATTGGATCATTCCCATTGTAGTTCAAATCTTATTTCTTTTCTATAATGAGACTATGACTGCCAATTCGATTCCTGGGTCAGACCAAATATTTGTGTGATTCGTAAATATTTGTTTCGGAGTTTGAGTGTTTTCTATGTATAATATGTGTGTATTTACGAAAAAAGTATGTTTATGTATTTATACCAGTTGTCTAGTATGTCATGAGCTACGGAACTCTAATTATATACTTAAGATATTCCCTTAACTTTGCCGTTTATCTCCTAATCGTTAAGTTCAAGTTAAAATTACAAGAACGTGTACGAAAGAGCTTTTAAACGAAATTAAAAGACTCGGTCGATTTTTCCTTTACGAACTAAATTTGATTAAGATATCAGAGTTTTTTCTGTTCCGGTTTTAAGTAGCGTTTTGAATTACTCTTTTGTACTGCTATGCGGAATTTATCTGGTGACGATCTAGGAATACGGCGTTCTACCACATTTATTCATGCCATGGGTGTGGGAGCTGGTGACTCTTCCCTTCTTTTAAAGGAGAAGTCCCTAATTAGGAATATAAACCATTTGTGAGTTTACAAACATACATGAAACGGACACAAAAAACACCCAAAATCAGAACAGCAATTTGTGGATCACACAAAGTGTTGTCCCATGTAGGATTTGAATCTCAGACAACTGGAGAAGTAGGAAACGGCGTAGCGACCGCTTAAACTACTAGGCCAACCGTTCAGTCAAAGTAAACTTAAAGGGATAACGCAAAGAAACATTAGTGTGAAGAGAAGGGAAAACTCATCTCTACATCGTGGTAAGCCAAATTCTTCTCTAGCCTAGCTGTAGCCTACCTAGCCTAGGTCTAGGAGACGCCTAAGATCAGTAATAGACTGTAAGGGCTGTTCATGTGATGACATACTAGTGCCTCTCATCTCGTCATTACTTACTCTCAGTGATTCTTATAATTACCTGAGGCAACTGGGCTAATTAAATCCTATTTTTATAATAGGTACATATTAAAACTTCACCATTCTTTGTCGAGTAAGAATACAATGCAAAGTAGAGGAGAGTTTATTCAATGTCATTAATCGTGACATAGCGATTTTGTTTCTAGCCAATTTGTTTTCAATTTCATTATATTGTAGAACACTTAATTTTAAGCATCGTTTATTTGCAAGCAGTTTTTGATTATTTGTAATATTTATTTGAAGTTTCTTGCCGGTTCTTCTTCATAAGAATCAAAGAATTCAGGGTATCCTAGTTTGGACTTCTGGCTCCCACATTAACTTGGACTTCAACTGCAAACATGTAAACAGTTTTATGTACTCACTTTTGAAAGGTAGTTTGTAACTTATTTTTTTTTTTTGGGAAATAAATTAAACTTTATTATTATTATGCTTCATGTACGCGAAATAACTACGCAAAAAAATGCGTATTTACGGGTCATCAACAGCCTTTAACAGTCCACTGCTAGACATAGGCCTCTCCTTAGAAAGGAGGTTTTGGCCTACTATACCACGCTGGCCAGACCGGTTGGTATAGGGTTGGTTTCAAGTTTTCCTTCTCTTTGCATTGATGTTGTCTTGCGTAGTTTATCCCTTAGTCGCCTTTTACGACACCCGCGGGATGAATAGGGGTGGTGACACGGTTGCATGATCTGCAAATATTTGTTTCTGAATTTGGGTGTTTTCTATATGGAATATGTATGTATTTGCAAAAAAATGCATTTATATCAGTTGTCTAGTACCCATAGTACAAGTTTTGTTTAGTTTGGGCCTAGATGTCGTTGTGTGTGAGATGTCCGAAACATTTATTTATTTTAACTGGTTGTCTCTAGAAACTCTAAACCCTCTAACCACACATAGTTTTATTTTATCTTTCTATAATTCTATCAAAAAATTCAATGACACAGCTCCAACGAAAACTGTTTTCTTCAAAAAGCGAGTATTGTTTGGTAATCTGCCAGACAATCCGAGTAAAGCAGCGTGAAGATGCAATAAAATGTCTAGACGTACAATAACTCAATATGCTTTGGCTGGCACATACAGAAAAGATATACAAAATAGCGCTGAGTCTTCATTTGTCTTCAAGATAACAAGAAATTATAGATATTTCTGTGTAAATTGTCTTTTTTTTATATTTAACGCCTGCCAAGGTGACTGTACTGTGCCTGATGGAAAGCATGAGTAGAATCCAAATTTGGAAGTTGCTGTGAAAGCAGGCCATATAACGGCCTAGTGAGATGCTTTTTCACGCCCCGCTTAAAGGACCCGGGATCATAGTGGGAAGGAAAGACATGAGCTGGCAGTGAGTTCCAGTCTTTTAAATGCTCGGCACAAGAAACAAAAAGATTGTAGTTGTGGTAAGTTAATTTATTACTTTTATATAATACTAAGTACTAAGTAGTACAGTCGTAATATTTAAGATGTATGAGTTTTATATATTTTATGCTATCTTCCGTGTGGTGATGGATTAAGAATACAAGTGTCACCAACCCTATTCATTCCAAGGATCAACATAAGCAGCTAACATCACTGTCAAGAGAAGGAAAACTAGAAACAAACCCTTTACCCACCCGTCTGGGGTGCGTGGTATAGTAGGCCAAAACTTTCTTTCAAAGGAGAGGCCTATGTCCAGCAGTGGACTGTTAAAGGCTGTTGATGATGTTGATGACTAGCTTGTGTCCGCGACTCCGCCCGAATGGTTTTCACAGTAAGTAATATAGCCTATGTCCTTCCTTAATAATCAAGGCCAAATGATGCGAAGCATCTTGCTAGGCCGCCATAGTGTGGGTCACCATACTGCATTGTTAGCATTCACAATGAGGATGGTGACTTCTACTCCTGGATTCTACTCATGCTTTCTATCAGGCAGGGTAGATTACTTTGGTAGACTTTAATATAAACAGAAAAGAAATCAAAGGATCTTTATTGTAAATGTTATCAAAATTGGTACAACGTTAGTTCATATTATTTATGTGCCTTGACTTCTATGTGTACATCTGTGGTGTTTAGTTGTGAATTTGTATACTTGTAATATCTATTGTATTCGTTAGTATAAAGTATAATATTTTATTTGTTTTACAGTTACTATATCTAATTCTCTTTCCTGTTTTTGCACCTACCGCATCATATTACATTACCCTAAGGTTGACTGGTAGAGAATGCCTCATGGCATTAAGTCAGTCTTTGTACGATATGTGCATTAAGTTTAAATAAATAAATAAATAACCGTCACAGCGTAAGAGATTAATCGAGTAATTAAATGATTTAAATTAAAAATGTAAAAAACATCCGACCGATTGGACTGATTTTCATCAAATATAGCTAAGAAAACTCCCGACTAATTCATCTTTCAAATAAAAAAAAACGAAATCAAAATCGGTTCATCCGTTCGAGAGCTACGATGCCACAGACAGAAACACACACAGACACGTCAAACTTGTATAACCCCGTCGTTTTGCGTCGAGGGTTAAAAATAAAAGTGTAACGAAAGTACTACGAGGACTTTTACATTTAATGTCAGTTTGAATGAACTTTGCTACGAGACATTTCGTAACATTGCCAGATTTTCCAATCGATTGCACAAGAACTATCATCTCTAAGGGCCACCGCAGACTATCTACTTTTAGCATCGGCGATCGGCGATTTGGCGACTGCATCGATGCTGCATCGCGTTTTAGCGACTTCCTGCGTTCGATCGCGGTATCGGAAACGCGCGTTTTAGCGACTGCTCAGATGCCAAATTGATGCTACCGGCATCCGAATGTGTGTGGAGAGTAGCGTTCAGCTGCTGTGTCGCGCTTCTAAAAAGCGACTCAATCTCCGCGTTTGGCGTTTTTAAGTGTGCGGTGTAGAGCGTTCGGTCGTCGGTGGCCCTAAGTACAAAAGGTGACTTTGTTGAGAACAGTCTATCCATAGTTACATACTTTTTGTTCCATTGTTTTATTCAGCTATTTAATTGCTACTTCAGTTCTATTGACCTAGATATTTGCTGCTAAGAATACCTCATCTTCGTCCTAGCCTTTTATTCCCAAGTTTGGGGTCGGCTACTAGTTCAACCGGTTTTACCTGAATTTACGTTTTCTGAGAACTGAAATTCGAAGATTGAACTAGTTGTCAATATATTTGAGGGCACTGACCTCCCAATAACGATTGCAATTGAAGTTCATGACAACCCGAACCGACGGCTTAACGTGGTCTCCGAGGCACGGGCGTAAATTTCCTGTAATAAAAACCCAACAACACTTTTATGGCCCGGTTGGATTGGAACCCGAGACCTCTTGATTAGCAGTCGCATACGCTAACCACTAGACCAAAGAGGCAGTCAAGAAGAATACTTCATGTTTAAGGTCATTATTTAAGCCTGTCAAAATGACGCTACTCGGCTTCATGGAAGACATGACTAAGATCCGGGTATAAGCATACAATCCTGCATGATGACCCACATCATGGCGGCTTAGTGAGAAGCTTCTGTATAATTGGGTCTTCGGTATTGCACTCACCACCGAAATACGACAGTTCGAATAATGTAATTTTAAGTTAGTCTGAAAATACTGATTACACTACCAGTGTAGTCAGTATTTTCACACACAAATCAAATCAAATCAAACCATACAACGGCACTTTTGAAACGTCAAGTAGTCAGTCAGTAGTTAGTCGTGAAGCTAATTGTATGTTCCAATTCGTAGATCCTATGGAGAGGAACAGACAAGAAACTCCATGGACACTCTTTTCCAACATTGTTTTTACAATTTTTGGTTACATTGTTTAAGGCATTTTATTAAATGTGAGGACAATGTAACGATGCTGATATTTACACAGGTCGTGTCCAAAAATAATTAAACAATAAATAGAAGTTGTGAGATGACCAGCCCCGACTGGCGGCGCTCGTATCACACACATACAAAACCCTTGAGGTCATCTGAATTTCTAGCAAAATTAATTCACTGTACCAGGTTTTGATAAGTCGTTTACCGTATAGGCTACTGGTAAGTAGTAGAGCCACGCTGATTTCAGCACGAATGGGTCGGCTCCACCGGGGCAGTACTACCCTCACATAAAAGATCAACCTAAACTGACAGAATGCGTGCATCTTTTGTTCGTGAGTTTGGGTCCAGACAGACTAAGCCGCCATGGTATGGGTCACCACACTACATTGAAAGTACTCATATAATGATGGTGACCCCTACTCCTGGATTCTACTCATGCTTTTCGTCAGTCAGAGTACACTCCCTTATCTAGCCTTAAATATATAAAAAATATTTATATATTTATTATATATTTATTTATACATTTAAGGCAAACTAAGTAGAACTTGTACTATGGATACTGGACAACTGTGGAGGGCACGCCGCAAAGAAAACCCTGGCGGGGTGACGGCCTGAGGGGGTTTCCACACGAAAAAAAAGGCACCCACAGGACAGGTTTGCTTAGTGTGGTTCCACTGGATATAACATATATGTACTTGCTTTTACTTGTAAATATTATTATTTTTTAAGCCAACCACGCAGTCAATTCTTCGTAAACAAACATGTTCCGCCTTCATTACCCCATAAAGATTTCCAGTGACGCTATTCACTAACAGAGTAACAAGTATTATTTAAAGAAATACAAAACTGCTGTTTAAAGTAAAGTTTCCCTGTTGTTGCCCGGAATGCTTTTCTAAGCTGTAGGACTTTTCCAGTTGTAAACTGTTCTTGTATCAGAGCCTACCTTAAATATTTATTTTATTCTGTTTGTAGTATTAGTTGTTATAGCGGCAACAGGCATACATCATCTGTGAAAATTTCAACTATCGAACTATCACGGTTCTTAAGATACGGCCTTTTTTTGTGTGGAAATCCCTACGGATACCACCAGTTGATGGCTATCATCATCACCAACAGCCTTTAACAGTCCACTGCTGGACATAGGCCTCTCCTTAGAAAGGAGGTTTTTGCCTCGCTGGCCAGACGGGTTGGTTTCAAGTTTTCCTTCTCTTTGCATTGATGTTGTCTTGAGTAGTTTATCCCTTAGTCGCCTTTTACGACACCCGCGGGATGGATTGGGAGTTGTGACACTCTGTATTTTTAATGCGTCACCACACGGACAGTTTGATGGCTATGTCGGACACTAACCAACTAACACGCACTCCGTCTCGGATACTATGAGCCGAGGATCAAGGTATACCCTCTAAAGGAAATCCCTGAAACCCCGACGTACCTTGGGGCACCTATAGCTTGTAGATTGCCCCTTTTTGTGTGGCAACCCCGATATTCACTTTGCTTTCTCCAAAAGGGGCACACAAGCTCCGGGCCTGCTTCTATGGGATACATCCTAGCATTTTACTTTTTAAGTACGTAACCATAAAAACATACACAGGTGAATCCATGTTTGAAACAGTAACTCTGTTCGATTGTAGGTAATGATTTTTTATAGTCCCTTATCAAATATTTCTTGAATATTGCTTGTCAAAAGTTCAAAGGAAAACATGTTTTTGACTACAAAAGTAACTACGCGGTGTTACCCGCGATTATGTAAAACGCGAATAACGCCGCTGAGCGAAACTAGTCTAAAAAAAATAGTATAAGTTATTCCTTCTGTCATCAGCTTTCTGCCAATGAGAGTCCCGTCAAAATCGGTCCAGCCGTTAAAGAGATTAGCCGGCACAAACAGATAGAGAAACATTTTAAAAATTGCATTTTTAGGGTTCCGTAGCCAAATGCCAAAAAACGGAACCCTTATAGATTCGTCAAGTCTGTCTGTCTGTCTGTCCGTCCGTATGTCACAGTCAATTATTTCCGAAACTATCAGAGCTATACTGTTGAAATTTGGTCAGTCGATGTACTCTGTGAACCGCATTAAGATTTTTACATAAAAATAGAAAAAAAACAATACATTTTGGGGGTCCCCATACTTGGAACTGAAGCTCAATTTTTTTTTTTTTCATCAAACCTATACGTGTGGGGTATCTATGGATAGGTCTTCAAAAATGATGTTGAGGTTTCTCATATCATTTTTTTCTAAACTGAATAGTTTGCGCGAGAGACACTTCCAAAGTGGAAAAATGTGTGTCCCCACCCCTCTAACTTCTAAAATAGGAGAGTGATAAAACTAAAAAAAATATATGTTGTACATTACCATGTAAACTACCAACGAAAATTAGTTTGAACGAGATCTAGTGAGTAGTTTTTTTTTAATACGTCATAAATGGTAACACGCAATATACCTTTCATCCAATCAATACACTAGTATAAAAACATCGATGAAAGTTACAACGAACTACAAGAACTTTTATATGATGTTACTTGCTGGTACGGAACCCTTCATGGGCGAGTCCGACTCGCACTTGGCCGCTTTTTATGTAAGTAATCTATACTTAATAATAAAAAGAAGTAAAGTTTGTGTGTTTGTTAAATTGTAAGGGGTAATCTCGGGATCTACTGAACCGATTTTAAAAATTCTTTCACCAATAGAAAGCCACATTATTGCTGAGTGTCATAGGTTATATAAAAAACCGAAAAATAAAAAGGCTTTTACGTGGTAGTCCGTTTTGCAAAGTGAATCGGAGAAAAAACGGTCGAATGAAAGCGTTTCTTACGAACGCTGCCTTAACTATGAAAGATATATTTTTGAGTTCTAGAGATAAGATGTGAAGCTTGAAAATGCCTACAAAAAAGCATTATATGTCTGACTTTTATATTTAAGTTATGCCCAACGAGGAAGGCACGGGTCAGCTAGTATAATATACTTTAATGAGCATTTGATAAAAAAGTGTTAGACAAAACTAGTTAATAATATAATATATGTTCTAGAAGTTTCGCATATATTTACTTTCATAGCTTCACAAGCGCTTTCAGTGAGCCACTGTAATACTCGTAAAGCATGTACGGAACACCTGATACCAATAATGTGCAGATTCCCAATGAAAGCTGTAAAATTTTCACCTACTTTGTGTTTAAATACAATATGCATGTATTAAATACCTTTCATGCACGTTTAAAATATGGTGTGTATATTATACACTAGCTAACTCCCGTTTTTGCTTAAAACCCCGTCAAAATCGATGCAGCCGTTCTTGAGATTAGCTGGAACAAACAAACAGACAGAGATAGACGAACGGACGTATAAATAACAGAAAAATAAAGGTTTGTCGATTCAAATGAATTTTTTGGAATAAGAGGTGTCAAACAGACATCTAACCTCGATTTGCATCGATTTGGCATCTGAGCAGTCGCTAAAACGCGCGTTTCCGATACCGCGATCGAACGCAGGAGGTCGATAAAACGCGACGCAACATCGATGCAGTCGCCAAATCGCCGATGCTAAAAGTAGCTAGTGTGCTGTGGCCCTAAAGGCACGTCTTGATTTAGCCAATTTATTTCCTCATATATGGCGCCATACGGCACGATTGCCCGAGGACTTCCATAAAGTGCCTGACACATGATGCGGGTTGCTTAAGAACGGGATATGTCCCTCTTTCAGAGAGTCCTTAGTTCAGCAGCTGGTGGTGAAAATCTGATGATGATAGCGCCTTATTGCAAAATCAGAGTGGAATTAATGTCCAAGTGGGTTACCACGCGTAAAAAACTTGTAAGGCAATAAAAAGAAAGAAAGAAAACACGTTTATTCTGACATATTATACCTGGCAAAGCAATACACGGTTTGATCAGATATAGAACAAGAGCAATTTAATGCCCTGTGCTATGCCAGAAAAGGCGCCTATCTCACCATATTGCTGTAGTCAGAGTGACTGCAGCGCTGGTATTACGAGCAATAGTCAGCATAATCATCATCTATCATCAATAACACATAATGTCCCACTGCTAGGCTCGAGTCTTCCTTCGGTAGAGAGGGTTATACGTCCCCAAGCTGGTCGAGTGCGGGATGGGGGCTTGCAATACAACTTGTTGTTGGCTTGTTTTTAAGTCGCCCGAAAGCTTCTAGCTAAGCGTCACGAGTGTTATCCTATGATAACAACCGGGACCGACAGCTTAACGTGACCTCTGAGTCACAAGAGACGCTCATGGTGTCATGCCACTAACGGTCACCAATAGTCAACGTTGCAGTCAAATAACACTTACTTTGATGTGAGTTACGTCGTGTTTTTGTCCTAAATTCCCTTCATCAACAACCCATAACGCCCCACTGCTGGGCTTGGGTCACCTCACAGGAGAGGATTAAGGCCTTACGTCCCCACGCTGGCCGAATGCGGGTTGGGGACTGGCAAGACATCGATGTGGCTAAGTAATCTTACTAATGAATGCTTTTGAGCCGCCTGAATGCTTCCAACTAAGCTTCACGATCGTTATCTAAACTCCCTACATAAACACAAAATTTTTCAAAACATATGACAATCGTATAAAAAATCCAAACTCAAAAACTCAGAAACGCCAAAATTCATTCATATTTGTGTGTATCCACATTACTCTGTACCCTTAGCAAAATTGTAAAGATTATAGTCCTTCAAGGAATTGGGGGTATGTCCGAGAAATATCATCTCAATTCTTATATATTAGGCTATTTGTATTCAACAATAATATCGGCTATCCTTCACGAGATGCCATTGCGATCAACAAAATTTCTCCGTGTGATTTTGTGTGGACTTTTCTTAGAAGTATACTATCAGATGTATTGGTAGGTGATATAGGCTTCTAGATAAGAAAGCTACGTTTGGTTAAGTAGATTTTTGGATAGGAACTCATAAATTTCTGTATTTAATTTAATATTAAAGCCTGTTACTGCTACGCTAAGCTACTGCTTTGTTGATCGTTGATCGTGAGACGGTTCTTCTTGCCGGAGCATATGTGTCTTCTCTATAAGCCCCATTTTCGCTCATGCGTGGACTACTGTTCTCATCTTTGCAATTGATCCGCGCAGTATTTGCTTGACGGTCTCGATAGGTTGAAGAGGCAAATAGTCCACATCATAGATAATCCCGAAGCCACCGGGTTCCTCGAGCGTTTGCAGTTGAGAAGAGATGTGCAGCTCTCTATCGGACATATAATCTACAGAACAACACGAGCTAGTATGGGCAGTCACCGCTTTAAAGTGTAAAAATATGCACCACAACTAAGCGGTTTGGATCTTCCTTCATGTGCCGAGAAGTTAAAAACGATAGTAGCTAGGAAAACAGATAGATCTTCCCGGATCGCCATACTGCTTGCATTCGCAATGAGCATGGCGATACACTTTGGGATTCTATTCATGCAGTCCATCAGGCGTAATAGTAGTAGTAATCACCTTAACAGGCGTTTTATAAAAAACAAATACCACCAGTTGGCGTTTGCGACGAAGTATTATTCAGTTTTATAATCAGAAAACAGTCCGAAGTTTGGAAATTGGGATCAAATACCCGTGCCTGGGAGAGCACGTAAAGACATCGGTACTGCTCCCGACCTCTCCCCAATTACAAAATTAGCCAATGGCAAATGCTACTCAAGAGGTGAAAAAAGAGCCCTTACTCTCCCCAGATCTACATAGAATTACTAACGTCGTTACGCTTATAATCATTAGTAACGTTTCATAGTCCACTGCTAGATATATACCTCTCGTTAGAAGCAATATTTTGGCTTTCTAAAAGAAAACCATAACTGCTTACAAAATTATTAGAAACTTGAATACAGTTAATCCTAGCAATAGATATATAAAAATATGTTCTCAATATTGAGTTCGCCAAAACGTTATCCTATAAATGAATCAAGTAGGTATAAAGAGCCATTGATCAAACGAAGAACGAACTTCAGAGATTCTTGAACCAATCTGGTACTAAACACTTGACAACTAAGCGTTCGGGGACTAAACAAAATAATCTTGGCGAAAGAAGTACATTTATCATAGTAATCCACTTACATGATACGATTTTTAGGCAGAAAAATGAGTAAAAACTAAAAATACTCTTTCGTTTTTTGTGTGCAAATCCCTACTTGTATATAAATGCCACAATAATTCTGTCTATCTTTTTGTTTGACTACTGAACCGGCTTAATTGAAAATTAGCACACAGATAATTTAAAGCCTGAGACCCTTACTAAATCAATATGTCTGTCCCCCTTTCAAGGTAAAACTACAGAACCTAAAAAAATGAAAATTGGTATACGGATAATCTAGAACCTAAGAAAAGATATAGGTTACTTTTTACCGCGATAACACGCGAGCGGAGCCGCAGACTAAAGCTAGTAATATTATAGATGTGAAAGTGAGTCTGACTGTCGCGTTTTCGTTTCAGAACTACGGAACAGATTTAAATTCAATTTTGTACACAGATAAACTACAGTCTGAGAAGTTCATTCTCAGGCTATATTAGGCTACATGGGCTACATTTTACCGTGATAACTGACATAAACGCTACATTTTACCGTGATAACTGACATAAACGCGGGTGGAGCTACATAAATGAGAAATAAAAAAACAAACTGGCGTGAAAAATTGATAACAACAATCTTTGAAGCGAGTGAAACATCGTGTTAAAAAGTTGAGCTTTATTGTTGCACAACTTTTTGAGTTGTTGAAGCAAACGCAAGTTGACTGCAAATTTTTATTTATATAGACATACCCAGAATTTGGTATTTTGGTATTTTTGAGATGACACTTTCATATCTTCATTTAAAGCACACACACAACAAATATTTCGCAAGGCTTGCCAGAAATATTTGTTATCAGTTTTTTCTTATCCATCAAAAGTCGTCCCGCCATCGTTTCGTAAGATCTAACGAGCTTTGCGTAGAAGGCACATTAATTATTTCCACTTAGAGCGTTGGCCAATGAAAGGGGTAACACAAAAGTGTACAAAAGATGAAATATCGTTTTCTAGTTCTTACATTTACTGAGACTTTGGTTTCTAACGCTTTTATGTTGTGGTAGGGACGGGTTTTTAAGAAAATTCACCCCTTGATATGACTTTTCAAATGAAATTTGGTGTTTTTTGGTGGTTGAATATCGTATAATTCCGTTATTATGTTGAATCCTTTTTGCATATAAATTTATGTATTTTAAAACGATTTTAGCACTACATGCAGTTTTGAAAAGATCATTTTTCCATATTTAGCTGTAGACGGCAGTCTTTGAAAGAAAAAATATTTTTAAAATTTCTGTATTAATTTTCTGAAACAATAATAATAATTAATTTATTCTCTCTTCACAAAGGTTTATTTACATCAAGAACTTAAAAGTAGTGTGGGAATTACAACAGTTATAAATGTATGATCCTTTGTCAGAGACTGGAGTCCATACTAGGGGTACCCTGTGTGACGGATTTCCAGGCCCTCATTTTGGACCGCCTTGAGTCGCCTGTTATAGTTTGAATATTGCTAACAGATCATTTCATCATCAACCTCCCAAAACTTGCAGTGGTGATAGCAAACATATCAAACATATCTTGATATAATAAAACAACAAAGAAATTATGTTCATGTTCCTATAAGTGTCTCGAAGAGCACGTAAAGCCGTCTGTCCGGTTGTCATGAACATCTATGGCAATCGTTATTGGGAAGTCAGTGCCCTTAAATATACTGACAACTATTTCAATCTTCAAATTTCAGTTCTCCCTTATGGTTGCGGAGGTCCGATGCCAGTCGCTCTGTGGAAAAACTGAAATGCTGGTAAAACTGGTTGAACTAGTAGCCGACTCCAAATCCACTTGGGAATAAAGGCTAGGAAGATGAGGTTCCTATAAGTGCCCAACTGTAAATAAATAATGTAAGTGAAGGTCTACGGATATAAATACATGTGGATGTCAGTGAAGTAAGTGCCAATAAGATGTGTGTAAGATAGAAGTAGGTTTATTTGTGGACGTAAATCAATTTTTCATTAGAATCATAGTCTAGCGTTTGAAGCCAAATTGACACCTCAATATCACATTTTTAGGGTTCCGAAGTTTATGACTCGGAACCCTTATAATTCGTCATGTCCGTCCGTCCGTCCTCGACTTACGTCCGTCCAAACGGTAAGTGCTAGAAAGATGAAACTTTGCAGGAATATGTGTTGTAATTACGTCGACAAAGTGCTACAATAAAATTATGAAAAATATTTTTATTTCCGGTACTTCCCCTACGTAAAGTGGGGATGTTTTTTTTTTTTTCGTGGCTACCCCATCGTGTGAGGTATCATTAGATAGGTCTTTTAAAAATAATAAAGGGTATCTAAGACGATTTTTTTATTTAGGTAAGAAATTTAGTTTGTGAGACCTTGTAGGGAAACTATAACGGATTAGGTGACTTTGTTAGTTCATGAGTTAAAGAGGCTTAACTTGTAAAATGCGCTTACTTACGTCATACAAAATTAACGCATTAATACGTAAACCTAACAATTATCTGTTGGATTTGATTTTAAATCCACGGATCATTGTGGGTGACTGAGGAACCGTTTCTTGTGCGTGACCTGACACGCACTTGACCGATTTTTTTTTTAGTTAGAGGATATATGGACATTATTTATTATGCTTTATTATAAAGAAAACCACCAAGGAAGCCAAAATGACGTCGGGTGAAACTGGCATTAAATTAATTGCATCAAGAAGAGAACATTATTTTTTAAAGAGAACTCCCGCATTCACTGCCTTGTGGGTCTAGTGGTTAGCGTATGCGGCTGTTGATCAAGTGATCTCGGGTTCGATTCCCGGGTCGGACCAAATGTTTGTTTCAGATCTGCAAATATTTGTTTCGGAGTCTGGATCTTTTCTATGTATGTATTTACAAAAAAGATAAGTATGTTTGTGTGCTTATATCAGTTGTTTAGTACCCATAATACACTCTCTGCTTAGTTTGGGACTAGATGATGTTGTGTCATTCGTCCAAAATATTTATTATTAGGAATATACATCCTGTGTCGCAGGATACTTTACAAACATACATGGGACAGACACAAAGAACACCCAGACCCAGAACAACCATTTATTAATCACACAAAGTGTTGTGCCATGTGAGATTTGAAAACACGACACTTGACGCCAATCGCGTAGCCAGAACGTAGTCACATTGTTATTTTGCTGAACTGGGCAAATTGAAAACTAAAATGGCAGACATTTAAAATAAATAGTATTTTCTATAGGTACTTTAACAAAATGGAGAGCTACTATTTTAAATGTCTATCACCTTTGGAAATTTGAATTAACAAACGAAATAAAAGCAGCCAGGGCACAATAAAGACTTGTCGTCGTAAATAACTGTCCCAATATTGAAAATATATTGTTTAATTTGAAGATACTCCGTCCAATTGGGCGCGAGATTAAATTTGATTTGCCCTTCTTGTAATGTCAGATGTAGGGCCACTAAAAAGACAGGTTTGAATGATGAATGAATGAATGATGCAGAATGATTGCCTCCGGTCGCACACTCACCAACAGCTAGAATGCTGTTATTATTAGGATCGTCTTTTGTGTGAGGGTAGTACTGCCCCGGTCAAACCGGCCAATTCGAGCTAAAATCAGCGTGGCTCTTCTATCTCTGACGGTATAAGAAGACAGAGTGTCATCACAGTTATTGGTCCCCTGGGTCTCGTAAAGCAACACAGGCCGCGGACCAGAGGGGAGTAGAATTTGCATATATTTCCTATACAATACAGTCTATCAGTTTTGTGAGAAGAAATATTTTTCAAATAAATATTTTCGACATCTTTTCACACAACGCCATCTAGCCCCAAACTAAGTCCATTCCCGGGTTGGATCAAATCTGTGTGTGATCCGTAAATATTTGTTTTGGAGTTTGGGTGTTTTCTATGTATAATATGTATATATTTACAAAAAAAGAGTATGTTTATTTATTTTTATCAGTTGTTTAGTACCCATAATGCCAGCTCTGCTTACTTTGGGACTACATGGCGTTGTGTGCAAACGATGTTCGAAATTTTTTTTTTTTTATAATTTATTTGTTTATACTGTCGAGCCAGGGTGGCATAGACAAAAACCTCCTCTTTATAAACTTATAATGGGCAAGTAAAATGCTTAAGGCTTTTGATGACTTTTTGTAACTTAACCCTCCCACTATCACCCACCATTTTTCAAACGAATCAAACCTTTGTGAAAATTGTGTGAAATAATAGTGGGAGAACGCACCAGAACGAAACGGTTCGGCTATTCATTCCTATATCGATTAGTCAACAAGAACTGGAACAAAGTGGAACTCACTACCAGCTCACGTGATTCCTTCACACTGTGAACCCGGGTCCAATCGTCTACTACTAAAGTATTGCATATAAGAAACACTAGCCACCTATTCGCTAATTTAATGGCCCAATCAAAGCATTCGAACAGGGGAATATTAAAACAATTTCCACAAAAGATAGAAACGTCACCGAACTTGTCTGCAGGAAACTCATTTTGTACTAAACCGAATGAAGTGTGCCTTTCATTCGAGTTTTATTGAAAAAAAAAACTCGCCTTGCAACTTTTCTAATCTGTCACGACGTTCGATGACGTCACAAAGTTCAATAAGGAGGTGGTAAAAAGTAATAGAGCAAGAGCCCAGAGCCGCCAGACCTACGTCATTAGTGCAAAGCTGAAATTTTCAGGATTATTAGTACAATGTCTTGTTAAGATGTATGTGTAACCATTAGCTTGAAAGCGGGGCCGTTTCTGAGATAGCGCGAAGTACAGATAGATAAAAATATTACTTACCTACGTTAAAGGTGCAAAGCTAGTATTTACATATTTTTTCAAGAATATTATTTAAAATTAAAATTCATTACTGCCAGACACTTTCCGTGGGCCATTACTTCTGCCAGACGTCTTAAAAGTTGTGAAAAAATTAGGTAAACTACGTTATAGTAGCAAACCTGAATTTTATACATATTATCTAAGGTACTATTTTAAGACCCTTTGTATGACCAATCCAAAAAGCGTGTAAAAACCATTTAATATTTTACAATTATATTCTTGAAATAATACCAAAGATGATATACCTCAGCTTCCTAATTACTACAAATATATGTCTGGGGGGGTGATAGGCCCTTCGGCCGCATACAAAGGGTCTTAAAATAGTACCTTAGATAATTGTATAAAATTTAGGTTTGCTACTATAACGTAGTTTACCTAATTTTTTCACAACTTTCAAGACGTCTGGCAGAAGTAATGGCCCACGGAAAGTGTCTGGCAGTAATGAATTTTAATTTTAAATAATATTCTTGAAAAAATATGTAAATACTAGCTTTGTACCTTTAACGTAGGTAAGTAAGATTTTTATCCATCTGTACTTCGCGCTATCTCAGAAACGGCCCCGCTTTCAAGCTAATGGGTACACATACATCTTAACAAGACATTGTACTAATAATCCTGAAAATTTCAGCTTTGCACTAATGACGTAGGTCTGGCGGCTCTGGGCTCTTGGTCCATAAGTTGTAGTGCGGTGTGTCGTATGACGTTAACGAGAATGTTGCAAATCTATAAATAAAAAATTGAATGTTTGTCTATATGTCCTTTATAGAATCGTAAGCTATGCATTTCATCATGTCATGATCTTCAGCAAAGTGTTGTGCATGAGCCCACAAAGGTTTCTGAGTTTTTTTTGTACACTTTCATCACACTTCCGTCACACTGCGTCATTACTTGAGTAACATTTTCTGTGAGAGATTACTTGTAAAGCGTCTTAGAAAGCTAGTACAAAATTAATGTTACCATTTTATATAATGACCGCGAGGACATGTCGATAAATTTATTATTGGATTTTTGAGCGATGAAATTACAAAAATTTTGTAGTAAGATAATTTACACTAGAAGATATAATCAGTTTCTTAAAAGTAAGCATCTTGCCAGTTACAGGTAGGCACAACTAGGTTATATAAAATCGCAATAAAAATTAAGAATAAACAAGAAACAGAAACAATATGTAAGTACCTACTTTAAATATTGTTATTAGGCTTAACAAAATACCATCAAGAAAACAAATCAAATCGGGTACAAACTTACATTTTTAAGCTATTGCATAGCTTTTACCGCGGCGACCAAAACAAGAAATTCCGTAACGACAAAACCTAACAACCCGTGTTAAAAAAGGATAGAGAATATGATTGTAACTGCAGTGCGACAAGGACAAATAACGGGCGCCTGGCGTTCGTCATAGATTAATCAAATAGAAGGGATATCGTAGGCACAATACATAGCGTCCTGTCTAAAAAAAATACTGCTTAAATTAAATAAAAAAATTGCTTATGTTGATAATCTATATCTAATACAGATCTCTCGATTCGAGGCACAAATGTAAAGTTAATATCGATTATTTTGGCATAAGGTTGAAAGGCCGCAAATAATCGGGCCATGAGGTAATGTGATTTTAGGTTCGAATGGCATTTAGGTCTACAAAATGTATAAAGCATGTCGGTTATCGCGATAAAAAGTAGCCTATATCCTTTCTCAGTCTCTAGACTATCTGTAATATTATTTAAATCGGTTCTGCAGTTTAAGCGTGGAAGCGTGACACACAGACCGACAGAGTTACTTTCTCCTTTTATAATATTAGGATGTGTATTATTATTTGTATAATTAGCTTACGCCCGCGGCTCCGCCCGCGTGTATCTCGATTATTGTATAGGCCGACCGTTTATCTGAGTCCTCGCCTGCGCGGTAACAGGGGCGCAGGGGTATGACGACAAAGGGGACTGAGACAGGTGCGGGCGGCGGGGACGCTTAGTGAGATACACACGAGATGTCCGCCCGCACCTGTCTCAGTCCCCTTTGTCGTCATACCCCCGCGCCCCTGTTACCGCAGGCGAGGACTCAGTTAGGCCTCTGCCTCGAATTTTGCGGGTAGCGGGGCGGCAGCGGCGGCGGCGCGGTCGCGGCGGGATCTCATGCGTAAAATCATATGGACCGGTTTTTTAAAACAGCGGCGCGGCAGCGGCGCGGGGGGCGGGCAACGAGCGGTGCACTTCAGTCAAGTGGTGACCGCTCGCGCTGCGCGTCTGCATTGTGGTATAGTGTAGTACAATTTTTTGTTGTGACATATCAAAATGTCATCGGACGTGCAAGAACAAATTATTTCGGCAATCTTTGAGAGGAGACCCATATAGAACAGCAGAGATATCAACCATAAAAATAGAAGAATAATTAACCAATTATGGGAAGAAATAAAAAACAAGAAATAAGAATATATTCAAAAGTTTCTACACTCATTCTAGTGTAGTCGTAGAATTTGTCGGGATTTTGTCTCTGTTCTTCATAGTTTCGATAAAATTCACCATTTATTTTCCTTGCCCTATAGTAAGGATCCACTTCTTCTTTTGCCCACAATAAATCAACCGTTAGGAATAAATTTGAATCAAAAAGTTGTTGTCGCCGTCTTTGAGACATTTTGTTCGCGAATAAAAATAAATATCTCGACAACACAACTACGAACACAACATTATGCCGCTATAGTATCGCGCGATCTGCCCGCTGGTTTGGAGAACAGGTTTGTGTTGACCGCCCCGATCCCGCGCCGCCGCCGCCGCCGCCCCGCTGCCCGCAAAATTCGAGGCAGAGGACTTAAACGGTCGGCCTATAGTTAAAAGTAGCCTAATTTGTTAGTCTGATATATAAGCTATATTACTGTAGAGTATCATTCAAATCCCTTCAGTAGTTCTTGCGTGTAAGAGCAACAATATACATACATACTCACAAACTTTCACGTTTATAATATTAGTAAGGATACTTAACATAATATCCCTTCATAATTATAACAAGATCAAAATCCAATAAAACTAAAAGTTTGTCATTGACCCAAAAAATTTCGTCGGTTAAGGGCAATACAAAGCAAAAGTAATTCGTTTATCCGAGGCCAGGCCATTTTTTGTAATCTGTACTTAAGGCCAGGATCTATGGGCCGTAAAACGTAACGGATAAAAAGACATAAAGTTGCTCCAACTAGGGTCCGAATTAGAAGTCGATCGGACCTGTCTTAAGAAATAACTTTTACTTGAATTTATTTAAAGGAATCTCATGAATTTGGTAGATAATGTACAAGTGGACATTGAAGGTATTTTTTGAATGGAATCACACTAACGGTAACCAATGCTTTTTGTCCTTTTTTTACCCTATTAAGGAAAGAAAGTTTTGGCAGTCGATGTATAAATAAATAAATAAATATTTCCGACATTTAGCATGCAACATCATCCAGTTCCAAACTAAGCAGAGGTTGTCTATTTGTACTAGAAAGACTGATGTAAATTCATATACTCGTATTATACTTTTTTTGTAAATATGTAGTTACTATACATACATATCATATATAGAATAGACCCAAACTCCGAAACACAGATCATACAAACATTTAATCATGATTTGTTTTGTTAGATGTCCAAAATATATATATTTACTAGCTGATGCCCGCGGCTCCGCTCGCGCCCTAGGAGTATGAAAAATAGGTGTTGGCCTATTCTCCGACCTACTGCATACGCATATAAAATTTCATAAAGATCAGTCAAGCCGTTTCGGAGGAGAATGGGAACGAACACTGTGACACGAGAATTTTATGCGCTATTCGTTATGTGTCTACGCTGTATTCGCCCAAATATTAGTTATGCGCGCAAACAACAAACATGCCATCCACACTTCGAACTGGTATGCCAAATAAGCATCAAATAAGGCAAATATGTGTGTTGTAGAGATGTGTCATTGTCATTTTTATGGTGAACGAAACGAATATACTCTCCAAACATCGCCGTATGCGCGCGAATAACCCGCATAATGAATAGCGCATAACGAAGCCTGCATAAGATTTCTAAATTTTTTTTTTTTTTTTTGACTGCATTGTTGGTCTAGTGGTCAGCGGCTGCTGATCAAGAGGTCTCCGGTCCACAAATATTTGTTTCGGAGTCTGGGTGTGTTCTATGTATAATATATATAATACGCTGGCCCCTTCCCATCTACATGGAACCAACAACAGAGCTGGTGCGGCTTGTGAAGCGGCTGAAAAAGCTAAAGCATGCAAATACAAGGGTCTAGGCTCCGAATATGATTTTGTCCCATTCGGTGTCGAGACCCTTGGTCCGTGGGGTCCCAGCGCTATAGCGCTTTTTAAAGAAATATCAAGAAGGTTAGTCGACGTCACAGGGGACCGAAGAGCTGGCAGCTACCTCGGACAAAGAATTAGTATAGCTATTCAAAGGGGGAACGCTGCCAGTATATTCGGAACCTTGCCTAAAGGGACTCCTTATAATAATATATTCTGGTTTTATTATAATTTTTAAGGTTTTTAGTTTTTAGGTTCATTGTTCATGTATATTTATCTTTATTGTTAAATTGTTTAAAATTAATATGTATGTATTTACAAAAACAAAGTATGTTTATGAATTTATATCAGTTGTTTAGTACCCATAATACAAGCTCTGCTTAGTTTGGGACTAGATGATGTGTGTGTAAAAGATGTCCGAAAATGTCCCAAATATTTAATTGATGTATAATATATTATAGATAAACCACTTTCAGACACAGAGGAAACGATCGTCTTCATCACACAATGATTTGTTCTGAATGGGAATCGAAGCCATGATCTCTTACCAGTTTGGATCACTAACACTAGTATAACGTGTCTCATAAACCTCACCGGAAAAAAGGACTTTAAATTAAGTAAAAATAAATCTTCTTCTTTTTCCTAACATTCGGTTGGCTAATCTTTATATATATAATTCTTCTGTGAGTGTGTATGTCACTGAACTTCTCTCAAACGACTGGACCGATTTTGATGAAATTTTTTGTGTGTGTTCAAGGGGATCTGGGAATGGTTTAGATTCGCAATTGGACCCGGTAGGTGGCGCTGCGATCAAGTTCTGGAATTTTAAAGTTGGGCGGTACGAAGTTCGCTGGGTCAACTAGTCTTTATATATAATACTTCTGTGAGTGTGTATGTCACTGAACTTCTCTCGAAGGACTGGACCGATTTTGATGAAATTTTTTGTGTGTGATCAAGGGGATCTGAGAATGGTTTAGATTCGCAATTGGACCCGGTAGGTGGCGCTGCGATCAAGTTCTGGAATTTTAAAGTTGGGCGGTACGAAGTTCGCTGGGTCAACTAGCGTTAATATAAATATAAACTTCCAAACATGATAACAACTTGGGAATCAACCTTTTTATCACATACTCATAGTTAAATAGCATTACTTTTAATTTATTATAAAATACAAAAGAAAATACTGGCTCAAAACTCATTTACTTTAACATTTCTTTTAAATTAAAAAATAACCAACAGACCCGACCAGTGAACGAATAGAAATTCAAAAAAAGAACATTAAAATAAAACCAACGGGTTCACGACCATAAAAGCTGATCAGCCATAAAACTGATCAGGATTTGTCCTAAATGAGATGATCCGAGCCATAAAGACGTGTCCCGGCCTTTAAAAGCATGAGTGACAATGATACCGAGCTTAATAATCAGGGTTCGTCTCAATTAAAGTGGATATTAGAGGCTTAATAACTTCATTCACTTCGTGTGACTTCGTTTTAATGACGAAAGTAAGTGGTTGTCATGAAAATTGTTTCTTAGTTCTACGCAGTTTAATTGGTCAGGTAATTATTTCGGCTGAGTTGAGATGACTGAGAATTGATGATTGACTGCACGGCAAACCTAGCGGTTTAAGTGGTCGTTTTCTACTGCACTAAGTGTTTAAGGTTCAAATCCCACATAAGACAACACTTTTTGTGATATACAAATTGTTGTTTTAAGTGTGGGTGTCCTTTGCGTCGTTTGTATAGTCCCACGTGCCCTAATGCGTGAGTTATCTTTAAAAAAAAAAAAGAAAAGTTTCAATTGTCCCTGCCTTCCTTCCTTGCTCCCTGCAATGTTTTTTGTCCAACGTAGGTTGCTCCCTTAGTCCAACTGCCTCGTTGGTCTAGTAGTTAGCGTATGCGAATGCTAATCAAGAGGTCTCGGATTCAAATCCCGAATCGGGCCAAAAAGTGTTTTTGGGATTTTCTTAGGAAATTCCTAATAGCTGCCCGGAGTTTGGAAGTTTGGCGGTGATTCACGCCCGTGCCTCAGAGAGCACGTAAAGCCATCGGTCCCGGTTGTCATGAACATCTATGGCAATAGTTATTGGGAAGTCAGTGCCCTCAAATATACTGACAACTAGTTCAATCTTCGAATTTCAGTTCTCCCTTAGGGTTGCGGAGGTCCGATGCCAGTCGCTCCGTGGAAAAACTGAAATTCAGGTAAAACCGGTTTAACTAGTAGCCGACCCCAAATAAACTTGGGAATAAAGGCTCGGAGGATGATGTAGGTTGCTCCCTTAGTCCCTCCCATGAGACACGTGTGTCGTGTGGTGTCGAATGAAGAATACAGAATGTCATGCAGGCACAGGCACCACACTTCGTTATACGCTATTCGTTATACGGGTTATTCGCGCGCATACGGCGAAGTGTGGAGAGTATATTCGCCAATTTTCGATTTATTCGTACGCATAGACACATAAGCCGAATAGCGAATACGCGTATCCGTCGACTTGTCGGTTTTTTGACACACTTCAAAGGACACGAATAAGGCGAATACACGCATCGACTGCCCACACTTCGAGTTCACACACGAGTAGTGAAGTGCCCGGTGCACTAACAACCACAGACTAAACAGTTTTTGAAATATATAAATCAATTAAACGATTAAAATAATCTATCATATGATCAAAATAATTAGACTTCATTTAAGTATTGTTTCTGTCAATTTAATGAAATAAAAAGGAAATTAGAATAATATGTTTCGTTCGTTCGTATTGTTTCGTTTTGTTCACCATAAAAACGACAATGACACATCTCTACAACGCACATATTTGCCTTATTTGGCATACCAGTTCGAAGTGTGGATGGCATGTTTGTTGTTTGCGCGCATAACAAATATTTGGGCGAATACGGCGTAGACACATAAAGAATAACGAAGTGAGGTGCCTGCATCACACTCTGTATTCTTCATTCGACACCACACAGATAGTACAGTCTTCTCGCAAGCTTGACTGCACGGTTGGCCTAGTGGCTGAAGTGTCGTGGGTTCAAATCCCACGTAGGATAACACTTTATGTGATTCACAATTTGTTGTTCTGATTCTGGGTGTTATCTAAGTACGTATTAGATACGTACGTAAGTATAAAAGTTATCTAAGTAAGCTATTAGATTTTTTGAGCTAGCTATTTAGTTTTTAGAGGGGGTGGGGGATGCAATATTTTGACAAAAAAATGGGCTTTAAAGGTGAAACTCGCGAACGGACACGTAAACCCAAAAGCCGTCTAACTTTTCAATATTCAAAAATACGTATAGGGGAGGTACACAAAAAAAATACTGATTTGTTGCAGTACTTCTACATGATAAAAACCGTTTGGAAGGTGAGTCGAGGACGGACGAACTGACGACTCTGTCGGATCCGAGTACTACGGAACCCTAAAAAAAAGATAAACAAATTAGGGATCTCAACGCTCTATTAAGTAATTACGTATTAAAAGGCAAAACATATTAAAAAAACAGACTTTTAGAACCGGTGTGAAAACATAGACAATTAAAAAGCTCTTGTGTCTATGGGTGCCAATAAAATGTAATAACGAAGTATCAGGATGTTTCACTATTTGTCCCGGGACGGTCCGTAGTCCCGCAACTGTCATTGAACTAGTCCTGCGGGCAGTAAACTTTATACCAGGGCATATTATGTGACTTCCCCGGTCATATACAGGTTGATTTAGTTTTAAATATATCTTCATTGGAATATTGTATTTCTAAATGACGGAATTTTACTTAATTTCGTATAAGAGAAGCAAGTAATTTAAATTAATAAATTGTGTTGTTTATTAAATAAGGATCAAAGGAAGTCTGAAATTAATACAGTAGGGAACACTTTGATTAATAAACTAAGTGTGATTTTGTTCAGATTTGATAGATAATAACTATATTTATTTAAATATAATTCTTGTACTAAGAAAACAGACTGTATTGCACGGGACTACATATTCATTTTTGTATTTAATAAACAAACGGACACAAAAATACGCATAGTTATGAAAACAATAGATCACATATAAGTATCACATAAATTGTCACACTTGGGGATCGAACCCATAGTCCTTTTTGTCCAATCAAATCTCCTTACTAATTTCATAATATGTAACAAATAACGTACAAAATATCCAAAGTTAACGTATTTTTAATTAAATAAAGTAACGAAGTAATAAAAACATCATGCTGTATATGAAGGACATGCGGACCGTAAAATAGTTCGGTAATGAAATTGGATCGACAGGTTTTTTAAATCCAAACCTGGACTGTGTCCATGGTAACGTATGGTCTAAGTTATAAGTTTATTATTCATTATAAATCCGTCACCACACGGATTCCATACAATAAATCTATCTATATAAATAAATATGAATGTTTGTCTGTATGTCCTTTATAGAATCGTAAACTATGCATTTGATGATGATCTTAAGCAAAGTGTTGTGCATGAGCCTACAAAGGTTTCTGAGTTTTTTTACAAGCTTTTTTCAATTTCTTTATGTCCTCGTGAGGAACAGAGGCGGGCGGCTAGTAAACTTATGAAATAAATAATCACTAGCATAATATTCTACGTATTCTACTATTATATGCTACATTTATTTCTACTTTTAATAAAGAATCACAATTTTACAGAAATACTTGACTACAGTGTAATTCTTAGGGTACGCGTTCATTGGCCCGCGCCGGACGCACCGCACGCACGCAAGCAACGGTATGAACGGATTTGCCTTGCTCATAAATACCGGCGTGCGATGTGGGCGGTGCGGGTAGTGCACGCGTACCTTTAATGTTCAAAAGAGCCAACCCCCGCATTAAGAATAGGTACATAATTACTGTCGCGAGGGACTTTACAAATGTACAGGAAACTAATACAAAGAATAATCCATACACAAAAGACCTAGGTTTTATTCGCAATAAAATTATTTAAAAAGGTTAAGATACCTTATAAATTTAACGCAAATAATTCGTGATGAATACAAGACGCTCATAGACAAGTGGTCTTAGGTGATTGGAACCAATCGCGTTTCGAAGTTCACGTTAAGCAGTTGGTCCCAGGTGTTATATTCAAGCTGAAGTGAAACTTAGTTGGAGGCCGTCGGGCGGTTTAAAAACATTCAACGACAACGCCCAGTGTGGGGACGTATGGCCTTAACCCTCTCCTGAGACAAGACCCGAACCCAGCAGTCAATGTACAACAAAATACATGAGTAGGTGTAAAAGTCGCGCAGTCTAAAAACAGTTACAGAACTACAGTTTGTAGTACATGCAAAGGGTTGTCCCTTGTGAGGTTGCCTATTTGATGTTAATACCGTATAAACTTTGATATGCATTTAGTAAAAACTGTTCATTTCATATTACATACAGACACTCCAATTTTATTTATTTGTTTATTAATATTTCGTTGTTAAACAATAAATATTCATTTCAGTAAACCATACAACTTAATCATTATCTTACCGCTTCCCCTCAAATCCGAAACAGTAAACAAAAACATAAACAATCCAACATTATGCTCCTTATCATAAAAATAAATCCGTCACATTTATTTGTTATTCTTCCGACAAACACCGTCTGAAGGAAAACGAAAGATGAAATAGGATTAACAAAAGAGCAAGATATTGCAAGCAATTATGTTGTGACAATATTTTACAGAAAAGAACAAAAGAAATATTGTGTCTTCGCTTCCAATCCCTGAGGGTGTTTAATATGAGACGAATTTATTCGCGCCAATGTTACGAGTAGCGTATTTATAGGGCACCTTTTATTTTTAGTATAGTGGTATAAATGTCTGCCTCGTTGGTCTAGTCACTAGCGGATAACGCATGCGACTGCTAATCAAGAGGTCTCGGGTTGAAATCCCGGATCGGGTCACACAGTGTTTTTGGGTTTTTTTTAGGAAATTCCTAAGAGCAGCCCAGAGCGTGGAAGTTTGGCGGTGATTCACGCCTGTGCCTCGGAGAGCACGTAAAGCCGTCGGTCCCGGTTGTCATGAACATATATGGCAGTGCATTCAAATAAATGTATGATTTAAAATTTAAAACTTAGCATTGAATTTGTTGTTTGTCGGATTACAAGGTACTCTTTTGTTAAAACTGCCGGACCAAAGCAGGTCTTAGGCTTGTTTGTAAAAATAGTAAATATTCTTTAGGTTATATAGTAAACTAGCTGACCCCGCGAACTTCGTACCGCCAATTCAACGTCACTCAATGGCTGTGAATGACATTGACATTCGTTACGCCCTTTTTTTTAAATATGCAAGATTAAATGTTTATTTTTCAATATTTCTGAGAGATTTTCTTAATATTTTTTTTCGTAAGAACCTTTTCCTAATAATAACAAATACAACAAAAAAAGAATTAGTGAAATCGGTCCAGCCATTCACGCGTGATGCCGTGACCAAGGAAAACGGGTTTCATTTTTATATATATAGATAAATTAAAGAAATAACAACTGAAATCGTCTGTCACTAAGAACTCACACATAACAATTAAAACCAAAAATTAAACCTTTACACATACATAAAATATTCTGTTATAAACGTGTAATGCATATGCCCATTTGAGCTTATGTCTTTACAGAGGAGAACACCTTCATATGGCTACTTCCTACAGTGCTCTACGACTGTTATTAATAACATTTTAATGTATGAAATTAAATTACACTTAAAATAGTTTTTAAAAATAATCAAAAATACACTTTTCTGATAATCGCTTTCATTCACATCTTGCACCATCGTCAAAACACAGAGTGAGCCGACATTTTAGTTAAATTTTAGTTAAGTTCTTAACTCAAATATTTACATTTAAATGTGTAGTCACACGGACATCTTAAAGTGTCATGGCGTTCCAACGAGCCATGTGAAAACTCTATAATATTTATGTAATAAAGAGGTTTATATGAACAGGATAACGGTAATTTAATTCTCAATGAGAAAGGTCAAATATTCGTAATGTTATTTATTAATTTTGAATCAAAAGATGTCGTTTTAAACTGCATGAATGAAGATGTTAACAGCGCGGTTGATTCGTAAAGTTGAGGAAGTTTGTGAAGCAAGGAGTTCGTAACAATTTGTTCTTGGAATTTTCTATGGTTAAAGGTATATATTAATATGTATCTAGCTAAGTGTGTAAGTGTGATGCGTAGAGAGCAGCAAAATGCAGTGAAGAAAGTTTTAAGTATAAAAGTTGACGGATATAGGAGTAGAGGGCGACCAAAGAAGAAATGGATGGACTGCGTGAAAGTAATGGCCAAAAAAGGAATAAACAGTGAACTGACGAGTAATAGAGGAGAATGGAAGAAGAAAATTCATTGCACCGACCCCAAATAAATTTGGGAATAGGGTAGGAAGATGATGATGATGATGATATCTAGCTTAATTCCCGTGATGCTACTCGCAGTAATGTAGTTAATGGCATGTAACTACGTGGAGCGAAGCTATTCTTAAAAAAATTAGATTAAAGTACTCCTTATGGCATCACCCATCTGTCAGTGAAAGTCCCGTCACAATTGATTCAGCCGTTCTAGAGATTAGCCGGAAGAAATAGACAGACAAGATGTATATACTTTCGTATTAATTTAGTATAAAGCTCTTAATTTAAAATTACATACAGACGTTTCAATTTGATTTCTTTGTATACATATAAAAAAGTTTGAACGTAGTGATGAATAAGTTTTACCATTTTTTCGTATAATTGTTTTATTGTTTTACCGATTTTATATGGAATTGACGTTGTTTGTGTAGTTTCTTGTTGTGTGTAAACCTTTTTCTGATTGTTAACATTTTTTCTTTCTCTTTCTAAAATAAATTAACAATAAATTTCACTTCACATACACAATTCCTGAATAACACAATGTGTTTTCCCGTGTTATTTGGATTTGAGTACCCACAACACTAAGCGCAATAGAGAGCGGCGTGACGACCGCTTAAACCACTTTTTTTTGTACATATGTAAACCCCTTCGAGCCGTCACTCCGCCGGGATAGTGTTTTTGCTGCGGGCCGGTGTGTCGGAATCGCACCGACTAAAACCACACAGTGTGCTCACTCTGCGCCTGAAGTTTGGGAGGAGTCCAGGGAACATTTTTCTCCGCCTGTATGCCTCGCCTGCCCGCACTGACGCGGGCACCCTCTCATCTTCGAATCTCAATTTGGGCGACGTCTGGCACACGCGGATGCCGCCCCCATTGAAGCGGATGAAGGGGAAATACATTTTTTTCACAAAAACATGAATATTATGCAGATCATAGAAACATTTGGTCCCACCCGGAAATCAAACCCGAAACCCCTTGATCAGCAGCCTATTCGCACTCGCTGACTTTTATTACTATGTTCTCTTCGTCATTATCCATTTTATAAGAACCCTTTTTACCAATACGGTTTCTAATAAATACCTGTTTGTTAACCGACATTTAACCTTTAGCCCTTTATCTCGTGGTCTGACCTGTCTGGCCCCACTTGTGGTTGAACCCAGACAAAGGCCCCTCAAACCTCCAACCCCTGTTTATCTTGAGTACATTTTCAATAGTTGCTACATTTTGAAATAGTTTAGATAAAGGACTTTACAATTTACTTTATTGTTTCTGTAATATATATTTATCAGGACGTGACATTGAGCATTTTCATCATCTTCATCATCAGCCCATCACGGTTCACTGCTGGATTTAGGGCTCTCCCATTGCACACCACTTTGATCGCTTTTCGGCTTCTCGCATTCAGCTCCTGCCAGCCATCCTGCAGTAATCGTCACTCATCCTCACCTGTTTATTGAGCATTTTATTTACAACAATTTGTTGTACAGATATTTTTAGATCCCGCACAACACAAGTTGGGTTTATCTTACAAGAAATTCTTACAAACAGCCCGGAGTATGGAAGTTTGGCGATTTTTCATCCCCGTACTTCAAGAGAGCCATAGTATTCCCAAGACTATTTGGGGTCGGCTACTAGTTCAACCGGTTTTACCTGAATTTCAGTTTTTCCACGGAGCGACTGGCATCGGACCTCCGCAACCCTAAAGGCGAACTGAAATTCGAAGATTGAACTAGTTGTCAGTATATTTGAGGGCACGTACTTACCAATAAAGATTACCATAGATGTTCATGAGTCTATAGACAGCAAATCTATACAAATTAATAGAATTGGAGTTCCTATATGTAATATCGAATGAACACTTTTTACTAAACGCATATCAAAGTATATACGGTATTAACAACAACAAAAAAGCGGCCAAGTACGAAACGGACTCGCCCATGAATGGTTCCGTATCAGCAAGTAACATCATATAAAAGTTCTTGTAGTTCGTTGTAACTTTCATCGATGTTTTTATACTAGTGTATTGATTGGATGAAAGGTAAATTGCGTGTTACGATTTATGACGTATTAAAAAAAACTACTCACTAGATCTCGTTCAAACCAATTTTCGTTGGTAGTTTGCATGGTATTGTACAACATATATTTTTTTTAGTTTTATCACTCTCTTGGTTTGGTTTGGTTTTTCTGGGCGGTTTCCGCACTTAGTCCTAGTTATTTGACCATTATCACTCTCTTATTTTAGAAGTTAGAGGGGGGATACACATTTTTCCACTTTGGAAGTGTCTCTCGCGCAAACTATTTAGTTTAGAAAAAAATGATATTAGAAACCTCTACATCATTTTTGAACACCTATCCATAGATACCACTCACGTATAGGTTTGATGAAAAAAAAATTTTTGAGTTTCAGTTCCAAGTATGGGGACCCCCAAAATGTATTGTTTTTTTTATATTTTTATGTAAAAATCTTAATGCGGTTCACAGAATACATCGACTGACCAAATTTCAACAGTATAGCTCTTATGGTTTCGGAAATAATTGGCTGTGACATACGGACGGACAGACAGACAGACTTGACGAATCTATAAGGGTTCCGTTTTTTGCCATTGGGCTACGGAACCCTAAAAAGCAATTATTAAAATTTTTGTCTGTCTGTTTGCTCCTGTTATTTTCTGGAACGGCTGAACCGACTTTGACGGGACTTTCACTGACAGAAAGTTGATGTCCTAAAGAGTAAGTTAGGTATTTTTTTCTAGACTAGCTTTGCTCTGCGGTGTTACTCGCGATTGAAATAAAAACTGCATTCAAATCGCGGTACTCAGGTACTTGACAATATTGACTGACTGCCATGTTGGTATAGTGGTTACCGTATGCGGCTGCTGATCAAGAGGTCTCGGGTTCGACTTCCGGGTCAGACCAAATATTTGTGTGATCCACAAATATTTGTTTCGGAGTCTGGGTGTTTTTCTATCTACAGGGTTAGTTTTTAATTACCAGAGAAAAGCTAGGGGCAGATACAGAACTTATATACTAACTTAGAACACCATAGAACAAATACCCAAAAAACAAAAATAACTGAGTTATTATGGTTTTTAAAATGTTAAAATACGCCCATAATTTATTGTCACCCAAATATTCTACACAAGCGTATTTTAATTATCAATGAATAATATTTTCTGTTTCAATGTGTACGACGCATCGCCCAATACTGTCAAATCAGTTCAAAGTTCAAAGCATGCCGCTATTAGGCGCACGCGTCGCATCGTAGGTATTAGGTCTAAGGTATTAGGTACACCGCTCGACATTGACACTTTCTTGTTACGTAATATCATGTCGTGAATCAATCATGCGTTGTGAACAAAAATTTGGTAGTTTTCGGGAAAATATTAACATGTTTTTTTTTTGTTTTAATATGTATATGTATAAATATGTTCAGTATCGAAAGCTGAATACCACATATTTTTTCTCTGGACATTAAAAATTAGTCGTGTATAATATGTATGTATTTACAAAAAAAAAGTATGTTTAGGTAAGTATTTATATCAGTTGTCTAGTACCCATAATACACACATACAATACAACACATAATACAAGCACTGCTTAGTTTGGGACTAGATGACGTTGTGTGTAAGATGTCCGATATATATTTATATTTAATATAATGACAGTAAAACATTAATATTTTGGTATTCCTATTTATTAAACAGAGACCAATTCAAATGCGTTTTGCATGCATTTGCATACCGAGCCCATTAACGCCGGCAATTTCATAATTTACCTAAAATCTGCCCATAACGAGTATTATTTTGATATCATTTACAATTTCTGCAGTTAAGGGACAAAGATACGGACCTATTGGTGTTGTGGTTAATGATAACAACTGCTATACATATCGTGAATTCGATTACCACCCATTACAAAAAATTGTGTGGTGACGGATTAAGAATACAGAGTGTCACCACCCCTATTCATCCCGCGGGTGTCGTAAAAGGCGACTAAGGGATAAACTACGCAAGACAACATCAATGCAAAGAGGAGGAAAACTTGATACCAACCCGTCTGGCCAGCGTGGTATAGTAGGCCAAAACCTGCTTTCTGAGGAGAGGCCTATGTCCAGCAGTGGACTGTTGAAGGCTTTGATGATGATATTTTTGCTCCAGTTTGTCTCTGGAACGGCTGAACCGATTTTGATGGGACTTTCACTGACAGAAAGTTGGTGGCCTGAAGAGTAACTTAGGTATTTTTTTTAGGCTAGCTGTGGTCTGCAGCGTTCCTCGCGATTAAATAATAACCGTATTCAATATCGCGGGACGCAGGTACTTGACAATATTGACTGATTACCTTGTTGGTCTAGTGGTTACCGTATGCGGCTGCTGATGCAAGAGGTCTCGGGTTTGATTCCCGGGTCAAACCAAGCGGCAAAAATAGTCTAAAAAAATCAGCTTAAGTTACTCCTTATGCCATCAGCTATCTGCCAGTGAAAGTCCCGTCAAAATCAGTCCCACCGTTCCAGAGATTAGCCAGAATAAACAGGTAGACAGACAGAAATACATTTTTTTCAAAAAATCTTCTTCTTCTTTCTTCTTTTAAGTAAGAAACTGTTCATTTGAATAACATACAAGCACTCTTATTTTATTTATTTGTATTTGTATAGTAAGTCCCACTATGCAACAAAAAACAACGTGTATAAGTCCCGGAAATCTAAAAATGAGTTTAGAAACTTGTAAAACATTTACAAAAGATTCTTATATCGTATGTCTTTTAAACATGTACATGTTTTTTTTTTAATTGTGTCATAAGTCATAACACTAACGTTAAACTATCTCCAAAAGGACCTCCTTTACTTTAGAGGTAATTAAGCTACGAGTGTCCTCTCTATATTTACTTTGTGATAACTCGGTTTATCTAACACCAGAATATACTTAATCCCCTCTGTTTATTTTTGTGACGTTAATGCACTGGTAGAAAAAAGTCGTGTGGCACTCGGGGACTGCCGTGGTAAAGCAATTGCATAGCATTTTTTATCAACTTATGCAATTTAATTATTTATTTATGTAGTATTTTCTTTTCTTTGATATCAATTCAAGTTTACAAAACAATATAAACTCGTCTTTTTACCAACATACATTCTAACACTATTATTGCCAAACAATATAATCATTCTATTAACCGAAAGACAATGACAACTAAACACAATATTAATAGAACATAATAGTAATATGAGCATATCTATGCAATGAAAAAACGGAATAAAAAAGAAGAAGAATCTAGAATTACTGTGTTGTCAAGACAACGGATAACAGCCGGTGGCGGTAGCACGCATGCGCACGGAGTCGCCACATCCTTGTCGCACTGCAGTTTTTTTAGGGTGTTAGGTTTTATCGTTACGGAATTTCTTGATTCGGTCGCCGCGCTCAAAGCCCGCGATAAAAGCTATACAATAGCTTAAAAAAATGATCATCCGCTATCTTTCGTAAGTAATATAATAATTTTAAGTACATGACAATACTATAACTTATAATTAGGTATATAATGTAACTGTCTCGTTGGTCTAGTGGATAGCGTATGCGACTGCTAATCAATAGGAGACCTCAAATCAAATTCCGGGTCGGGGCCTGAAAGTGTTTTTATGTGTGCCCGTGTCTCGGAGAGCAACTGAAGCCCGTTGGTCCCGGTTATCATGAGTATCTATGGCAATCGTCATTGGGAAGTCTGTGCTCTCACATTTACTAACAACTAGTTCAATCTTCGAATTTCAGTTCTCCCTTAGGGTTGCGGAGGTCCGATGCCAGTCGCTCCGTGGAAAAACTGAAATTCAGGTAAAACCGGTTGAACTAGTAGCCGACCCTTAAATTATATTGGGAATAAGGCGAATGAAGACGAAGAAAAATAATTAGTTATGTAATGTATTGTATACTAGGTATAGCCCGCTGTTCCGCCCGCATGTATGTTGGTTATCGAGTTAAAAAGTAGCCTGTCCTTTCCCAAGGTTTCATCATCATTCATCATTAATGATGTAACCAAGATATTGTAAAAAACATTTTGATTTAAAAGAGTGTCCATGGAGCTTCTTGCCAGTTCTTCTCCATAGAGATCTACGCTAGGGAATGGGCAACTACAGTACTTTCACAGTTTTTATGTCTTGTGACTGGGACTTTTCATTTTTGTTTCGACAATTCAAAAGTGCCTGTAACTGGCCTACTTGAAATAAATGCTTTGATTTTGATTTTGATCTATCTCTATTACAAAATTCATCAAAATCTGTTCATCGGTTTAGGCGTGAAAGCGTAAAAGACAGAGTTACTTTCGAATTTATAATATTAATAGGAATGTTTCTCTTTATATTCCGGAACAATCAATCGATAGTCAAACGAAGTCAGGGGCATAAGATAGTATTCTAAAAAAAATGACACAAATATAAAAAAAACGGGTTCGACATGATCCACGGATGATCAGATAAAAATGGTCCCACGCTAAAACGTTGTGGTCTTTATCAAAATACAACGTTGATTGAAAATTATATTTATAAGCGGATTAACTTGATCTCTTTCTGTGGACATTGGACTGGCTTAGTTATAAGGGTCATGTTGTTTTATGCGTGCACATGATATCGATTCCTATTCGAGAGAACATATTATAGGGCCGAAAAGGGCGTCAGAAAAAGGCCTCACAGTGTTCTTAGTTGTAGCTATCCTTCGTGAGCTGTGCAACGGCAAGAATTTTAAAATAAGCTTACACTTGTAATGTCCAATGTCGTATTATTTATATATCTTACATATTAACGCAAACTTATAAACGATTAACAAGATTGAAACGAGATAAGAGCCAATAGGTTAGCACATGTGCACCTCGTGCGGCAGTTGTCAATAGAATGACGACCGCCATTAATAGTGGCGCGACATTTACTACCCCCTCTATAAATACATTCAATATCGATTAAAGAATCGACTAAAACGAATACTTTGAGTTATGATGACAATAAATCACTATTAACAGTAATGTAATTTATTGTACATACAAGCCGTCATTCCTGCCTTTCTGTTCGATGTACCTCGGGCCACTTCCGCTTGTAGAGGGTCCTCTTCTATGTGACAGGGGCACGCTCGTTTCGTAGTACCCTGGCCTGCTTCTGCTAGGGTGAGAGATGGGCTCACCTGTCACCCTCAGGCTTGCGTTTATGAAGGACGAAGATCATTTGACGATGAATTAAACCTGTATCGGTACTGCTCCGCTGCCGCTCCATCTATTACAGTTATACCTGTCCCGCTAGCCAAGTTGCAAACAATTTACGTTTTCTATTCTCTATTCTCCTGTTTCTTTGACTAATCATTTTGTTTCATCACATGCTTGAGTGGCATTAGCCAATGATACAATAGAACGAATAGAATAAAAAACGAAAAAGTTTGCAACTTGGCTAGAGGGATTGTTCTCGATAAGTAGCATTGTTCGCGCAAAACAACATCAACCTTTAAACATATACTGCCTCTCTGGGACCAGGCACTCATTTCGTTATGTTCTTAACAAGGGCTTTTTGACAATTCACTTAGTCTATAAAAATAATTAAAAAACTAAACGACACACTCCAATTGTAAAATTACTTTTATACTGTACTACAGAAGTTATAACCATAGAATCTACTAATCCCTACTAATATTATAAATGCGAAAGTAACTCTGTCTGTCTGTCTGTTACGCTTTCACGCCTAAACCACTGAACCGATTTTGATGAAATTTGGTACGAAGATAGAACTGAACTTGGGCAAGGACATAGGCTACTTTTTACCGCGATAACCGACCTACACGCGGGCGGAGCCGCGGGCAAAAGCTAGTTTTATATACTCGAAAGTAACTCCGTCTGTCGCTTACGCTTTCACGGCCGAATCGCTGCATCTATTTCAATGACATTTAGAATGAAATTACTTCTATTGTTGAAGAATAACATAGGTTACTCTTCATCACAATAACCGATATATTCTCGGGTGGAGCTGCGAGTAAAAACTAGTTATTTAAATGTGTTTTTATGGTATAGGAAGGCAAACAGACGGGTCACCTTATCTTGCAACTCAAAAGACAAAAGTGTACTGCTGTCTTCTCAACATATTGTGGGTTCGATTCCCACAGAGAAATATATTTTATACAAGCTGAGTCCCGCGGTGTTCCAACGGTCATTGTTGTAAATCGCGAGTAAAAGTTGTCTGAAATAATCTACTTAGTTACTCCTTAGGTCATCAGCTTTCTACCAGTGAGAGTCTCGTAAAAATCGGTCCAGCCGTTTGAGACATTATTCAGAACAAACAGACAGATATGTTTTTTTTTAATAATTACTTTTTCGTTGTATTCAGAATTTAGGTATCTATCAACTGGTTATCATGTTCTCAACAACAATAACTCATATCGTCCCACTGCTGGGCTGGCGTCTCCTCTCAGGAGAGGGTTAAGGTCATACGTCTCCACCCTGGTCGAGTGCGGGTTGGGGACTGGCAAGACACGTTGTGGCTACGTAATCTTATCGTATGTTTTTAAGCCGCCCCGAAGACCTCCAACTAAGCTTCATAACTGTTATGATAACAACCGGGACCGACTGCTTAAGTTGACCTCCGAATCACGGAAACGCTCATAACACATCATGCCACAAACGGTCACCCATCTAGATCTGACCGCACCGTGATTGCTTACCCTCGGTGATTGTTTTCAATCACCTTGGCTATGTGCACTCATGCTCTCATTATCTACCTAGTCTAGGATAAGACGGCTATGTATGAGATGTTTTCTAATTAAATTACACTGTGTATTATGATTTCCCGTTCTCTATATCTAATACAAACAAAATACTATATCGCTAAGAGGATCCCTGACGCCTACTTAAAACCGCAGGATAATCCACACTGTTTTCGCTTTTTACATACGAAATTAATTCCCACGGTAGGTACAGACAACATCAAAAGTAACCGATACGAAATAACAGTTATTTAAAAATCACCGGTTTCGAATAACTGGTAAATTAAATGTCATATGTAATTTAAACTGATAATAGCTGTTACTGGATTTTATTGCCGTGCAGTTGGTAGCAATGGGATTTAATATGATACGGATAATTAAATGTAATGTTTAACAATTATCAGTTACCTCACTATGATATGGTTTAGTATATGGTTAAATTGGTCTAAAACGTTATATAGAGAGCGACCACATTAACTGATAGTTGACTAATTAACTGACTAATAATTGACTAATTAATTGATATTAACATGCATACGAATATCAAAGAGCGTACATTTAAAATGTAAAGGTTCGTCCATTAACTACGTGATGTTTTTTAGCAAATGTCATCTTCTCGCTGAGACGTGGTTAGGTTTAGGACAAGCCCCTCTCCCCCATTCACACAAAATCACATGTATTTGTAGTACCTACAAAGAATCTTCAAATTTAATCTGGGAACGGTGATAAATGATTTTTGGTCTAGAAATCGCGTTTGACAAGAAAAAATTACACGTGATATCTTATTACTACCCCCCCCCCCCCCCTCCCGTCCCCGTCCCGAAATATGTGATATTTCATGTGTTTTACCAACACCTCTCCCAGTCGTTCCCATTTATTTGTTTATATTCTACTGAAGTTTACGTTTATAGAATATAATTTGTCTAAGCGACTGAATATACTGTCAAAGATATAAAACGTAATCAAAATGGTGTCTACAATTATTCTACATGTGTGTCGAAAATAGTGTCGTCTCTATTATAAAAGTTTGAAGTGAATCCAAACCCGCATATTAAATTCGGTCCATGTAACATAAATAAACTTTCACACCGCATAGCTTAATTAACTAAATGAAGAACCTACGGGATTAAAATTCGACTGTGTGTTCCATTTTCAAAAACATGAGGGAAATCCCCAAAACAATAAGCCTCATTCTTACGAAACGTCAAAGATTTGCTTGCACACCATACATCAACTTGTCCGGGATTTAAGCGGCTAGCTTTAATTGTTTGGAACGAGGCAGCCCCGGATTAAACCGAAAAAAAAAACATTATACCGCGATCTTTCTCTCCAGTATTTACTTCGTTCAAAACTGTCTTTTTGAAATTTTAATTTTCGTTCTGAACCTGTTGTTGTTTTTTTATTAATTTTATAATTCGAACACCTACGCGCGATTAGTTGAAAAAATTGAGGAATTGACGTTGATCGCATTTTTTTATCTTGTTTTTTAAATGACATTTGAAGATTATTTGAATATAAGGCTTTCATCCGTATAATATGATTAAATATATATGGTATGATATTTTCAATCCATAGCAATTATGTTATTATGACAATGAAATATTAATCTTTAGTTTGAAGTATTGAATCGTATTGAATGTTAATTTACATACCTAATAGATTATGTTCTGATTATTTGAAATTTATAATTGGTAACGTTTAATCATTTTCAAGAATGCTTGATTATTTAAAAAGGTATTTATTTCACAAAATGAAAATAGAATTAATTCTAATTAGAATTAAGTGATTTAACTTTACATTTCTCTCAAGGTCTTTTTTTATGTTCTATTAGTTGTCTCAAAAGTCTCATCAAATCTCGTGTCTCATATATTATATCCTACTAATACTATAAACGCGAAAGTATGTGAGTATGTATGTATGTTTGTTGCTCTTTCACGCAAAACTACTGAACGGATTTGAATGAGATTATACAGTAATATAGCTTATATATCAGAATAACACATAGGCTACTTATTACTGCAATAATCGAGATACATGCGGGCGGAGCCACGGGTGAAAGCTGGTATATTCATATAAATATATTCAAGTTCAAAGGTCATGGGTTCAAATCCCATATGGGACCACAATTTGTGTGATTCATAAATTGTTGTTCCGAGTCTGGATGTTCTTTGTATCCGTTTAATCCATGTTCGTAAAGGCCTCCGAGACACAGGATTGATATTCTTAATGCGGTAGTTGTCTTTTCTAAATCAAATTAAAGTCATGCATCAAAATAATCACAAAAAAATGTATTTGTTATTTTTGACCTTGAACAACTTACCAGCTTGCAGCTTATATTTCTCATTCCGAGTTGAAACCTTAATATGACCGAACTACCACGACAAATTGTCTATGAGCTCCTCATCCATAAATTTCTACCTAAATCCGAGAAATTTGCTTCCCTTTACAATATTAATGCTACATTCAAACCTGGTTAGGTTACGGAGGATTCAATTAGCCTGTCTGGGGACCGTCAACCTGAACAGAACTTGTAGCATACATTGAATTATAGACCATTGCTAGTTCCTCCACCCAGGACAATTTGTATGATAGGTTCGATTATATCTAATAAGAATGTAGCAATAATATTGTGACTGAACGTGTCGTTAGTATTCTCGTTCATTCTATTCGTTCATACTTAATAAATATGGCAGTTACTATAGTTCTTGTTACTCGCGTATTGGTTCTCTTATAAAAGCAACTCAATAAATCATATTTTAATAAAGTTCTTAAAACAGTTTCTATTAAATATCGATGTAATTTATCGGTAAAAGATCCTACTAATATTATAAACGCGAAAGCTTGTGAGTATGTATTTAGGCACGTATGTATGTATGTTTGTTGCTCTTTCACGCAAAAACTACTGAATGGATTTTGATGAAACTTCACAATAATATAGCTTATATATAATAGTAACACATTAGATTATATTTACCGCAATAACCTACACGGGGGCGGAGCCGCGGGCAAAAGTTAGTATGAAATATATATTTCGGAATTCTGTCACACAACGCCAACTAGTTTCAAACTAAGCAGAGCTTGTAGTCTAAAAGCTAGATTGACTAATAAATTACTTAGACTTTTTTTGTATATACATACATATTATACATAGAAAACACTTCGGAGTTTCAATGTTATATAATATTTTAAGTCACACAAAGATATGGTGCGAACCAGGATTAATGAAAGCTAGTATACCTATGAGTATGTTTATAAAACAATATATTTACCGTTCTAAAACTCTCTGCCTACTGTTCTTTATATATAAAACTAGCTGATGCCCGCGGCTCCGCTCGCGTTTTAGAGGTATCAAAAATAGATGTTGGCCGATTCTCAGACCTACTGAATATGCATATAAAGTTTCATAAAGATCGGTCAAGCCGTTTCGTAGGAGTATGGCAACGAAAACTGTGACAGTAGAATTTTAAATATTAGATAGATTAGTAAGCTCTCATTTTAAACAAGCCTAAATCCTTTGAGGTACGTTCCTTTCTTTTACAACCAAACCCATAAATGACCCATAAACTTAGGAATGAACATTAACGACATTTTTGCCATTCATAAACTCATTAACATAACTTTATTACTTTTAAATGGATCAGTGAATATTTAGAACTATTAACTGTATAGTTTTGTCACTTCATACGAAGCTACTTCATCAAATATGCAAATACAATGTAGGGCTGTACTCGATGAATATTAAATTGTTTCGACATGCATTTTGAAGCACTCCTAGCCAAGAGAACCTAGGTGACTAGAAACAATCACTGAAGGTCAGCAACGATGATTTAAGTAAAACTGAAAACGATGAGCAGACCTGCCGTCCTGCGTGGATCTGAGTCTTGGCCAACAAAGAAAATGGATGAGAGACGCCTGCATGTGACTGAAATGCGAATGTTGAGATGCATGTGTGGTGTGACTAGAATGGACAAGGTGAAGAATAAGCTTATTAGAGGAAGCCTGAAAGTAACACCATGAAATGAAAAGTTTAGAAACAAGAGATTGTCCTGGTATGGAAGAGGATCTAAATGTAGTGAAGAAAGTTTTAAGCATGAAAGATGACGGATATAGGAGTAGAGAGCGACCAAAGAAAATATTGATGGACTGCATGAAAGAGGATATGGCCAGAAAAGGAATAAACAGTGAACTGACGAGTAATCCGTCGACCCCAAATAAATTTGGGAAGAGGGTAGGAATATGATATTTTTCATCATCAATCATCATCATCATCTACAGCCTTTAACAGTCCACTGCCGGACATAGGCCACCCCTTGAAAAGGAGGTATTGGCCTACTATACCACGCTGGCCAGACTTGTTGGTATAGGGTTGGTTTCAAGTTTTGCTTCTCTTTGCATTGATGTTGTCTTGCGTAGTTTATCCCTTAGTCGCCTTTTACGACACGTGGAATGAATAGGGGTGGTGACACTCTGTATTCTTAATTCGTCACCACACGGACTATGTCTTTCATCAATTTTTTTAAGTCAACTCCCGCTTTGGGACTTAATCCTGTGCCGCGGGGGACTTTAAAAACATACACACAACAGCTTATATATTGCATAAATCCATGTGGAATTTGAACCCACAATCATTTCAGTCTAGTCTAAAATATAAGCCTAAATGTATGTACATTACTTACGTCTTTATAAGTATAAGTGGCCAAGTTTGATGGAAAGGAGCCCGGTCTGACAACAATGCCTATTCAGGCCCTCAGCTGTGCCCATTTCCGTAATTTTTCTATTCATGCCTCCGGAAAACCGTTCTTGTAGGAAACCTTTTAAATTTGTAAGATATCCGCTAGACTTATAACATACGAGTATTATGTGAGATAAAGAATGAAATTTGTTTTGATCTTGAAATTGAATCCTACTAATAGGTATTATAAACGCGAAAGTTTGTGAGTATGTATGTGTGTATGTATGTTTGTTTTGTTGCTCTTTCACGCAAAAACTACTGAACGGATTTGGATGAAACCTTACAGTAATATAGCTTATATATCAGAATAACACATAGCTACTTTTTATTGCAATAATCGGGATATACGGGCGAAAGTTAGGTGATTATAAAAATACATAAATGGTAGATGTAAAAATGTATCACTGTTTATCTTCTGTAAAAACTTCACAGGTTGCTATGCTTAACTAACTTGCATAGCAACCATAATGATAGTTTGTAAATTGTTTATTTAAAAAAGAGTTCTGGATTATCACAAATATAGGCTACTTTTTATCACGAAAATACGCGGGTAACACCGCGGGGCGCAGCTAGTTAGAAATATTTTTATACTCGCTTTGGCCCGCGGCTCCGCCCGCGTGTATTTTGATTTCTCAAGCTTTATATTCTCTGAGTACCAAGCTTTATTTAAATCGGTTCAGTAGTTTCGACTTGAAAGCGCGACAAACAGAAAGACAGAGTGATTTTCGCATTTATAATATTAGTGAGGATTTTCCATGTGTGTTGTTCTTCTTGAGACTTTTATCAACGTTACTCATATTTAAAAAAAATATAATATAAAAAGCGTGTAATGCTTTTCAATACCCATACTATTGATAAGGGATAAGGGCAGGGTTTTTATCTATATTTGAGACTACCAAATGCAGGTGACGGTGGTGCTTAACGAAATATGACAGTATGAATTCTGTCATCTTAGGTTGGTCTTCTGTGTGAGGGTAGTATTGTCCTGGTCGTGCCGGCTCATTCGTGCTGAAATCAGCATGGCTCTACTACCTTGAAATATAAAGTTCTTTTGCCCATGTCTCCTCCCTGGGTATTTGGTTATCGTTAAACAGTGGCCTATGTTCTTACTAAGAATCTATGTCTCACCCTCGCTCTATTTAAATCGATGCCACGTTTTAGTAGTTTAAGTGTAACAGACAGAGAGACAAAGTTACTATTTAATTTAATATATTTGTATATATTTTACCATACAAGCCATCTTATTAACTTCTTCTTCCTAACTTTTATTCCCAAGATCTTTTGCGGTCAGCTACTAATTCAACGGTTTTTACCTGAATATCAGTTTTTAGACGGAGCGACTGGCATCGAACCTCCGCAATCCTGAGGGAGAATTAAAGATAAATTATTTGTCAGAATATTTGATGGCACTGACTTCTCAATAACGATTACCATAGATGTTCATGACAATCGGAACCGACGGCTCAACGTGCTCTCCGAGGCATGGTCGTGAATCACCGCCAAACCCAACCGCCACCGATTCGTATTAACTACAAAACAAAACCGATGAAAACTACCAAACATTTACAAAATAAATTCTTCCAAAAACATCGGCAAATTACTACACGTATTGGTAATAAATTTTAGTCAAGAATATCCCTTAAATCGTAGCACAACACGTGGTCCAGCTCCGCATCCTAAATATATAAATGCTAAATTCGGTGCAGGGATCGATCGTCGCGCCGTCACCCGTTTGTGGGCCTCGCTTACGTGGGACTCTACACCTGACGACCTATATTTTATTTATGAGAGTTCCCCGGTAGGGATGGGAATGTGTCGATAGATAATTTATTTTTTGTCGAAAATAAACATCTAAGTAATAACAATAAAGCGAAGAACATCGTGACGATCTGTGTTTGTCATTACGTAAGTATTTTTTTTAACAATTTTAAATTTCAGAAAGATTAAAACTCCTTGTGTTTATTTTATATACCAATTTCTGTAATTCAAGAATGACAAAAGCTTTAGAAGTGAAGTTTTAAGTACTACTTTTCAAATTTTTAACCATTTTGCTCGTCGTCAATTAAAATATCATCATCATCATCATCAACAGCCTTCAACAGTCCACTGCTGGACATAGGCCTCTCCTTAGAAAGGAGGTTTTGGCCTACTATACCACGCTGGCCAGACGGGTTGGTATAGGGCTGGTTTCAAGTTTTCCTTCTCTTTGCATTGATGTGGTTTTGAATAGTTTATCCCTTAGTCGCGTTTTATGACACCCGCGGGATGAATAGGGGTGGTGACACTCTGTATTCTTAATCCGTCACCACACGGACAAATTAAAATATATTTAAACCTTTAGTTTCGATGTTGTCGATTTTCGTGTTAAAGATTAGTTTATATCATTCCTCAAGAATCATAGTATTTCCATGATAAATTTCATTTAAATGATAGTTGATTGAGAAAAATGATTAAAAAATAATGCTAAGTTTCCATTTAGTTTTAGTTCAAATATATATAGGTATATCATAAAGTCTCGGGTTCTATTTACGGCTCGAACTGCTGGTGAGTTTTTTTAAAAGAAATTTTTAATAGCAGTCCAGAGTACTGAATTTTGGGGTGTTCCACGCCCGTGACTCAGAGATCGCAGACGTCAGTCACGGTTGTCATGAATATCTATGGTAGGTGCTATTGAGATTCAGTGCCCTCAAATATACTAAGAACTAAGTCAGACTTCGAATTCAGATTGCCCTCAGGGTTGTGGAGGTCCGTTGCAAGTCTCTCCGAGGAAAAATAGATAGTCAGGTAAAACCAGTTGAACTAAAACTAATGAAGGTCATATTTCATGATTTTGATCAATTACATTGCTTGTTGTTATATTACGATTCCGATTATTGTTTATCGATATTTCGATATCGATACCTTCAAATCCTACGGGTAAGCCCAATAAGACAATACGACGCACACTTAGCGCCGCACGGGTATCCGTTACCGGTGTGCTTTTAAAAAATATCCTTTTAACACGGAGACCCTTCCCAAAAGCAACTTAGAGAGCTCCACCGAATTAATTTGCGTTAGAAATATACTGGACTGTACTCTTTTCTTTTAAATTATGGCAATCTATGTCCTTTTTTGCCTTTGTCACTTTGCACGGCGTTTTTTTTTTAAATTTGTTTTTGGGTAAGGTATGCTGTGTTGTCGACCAGTACGAGTTACGTTTTTTTTAAATTTGCATTTGGCCGTTTGTTTAAACTAAGTCCAAGATACAAATAGAAAGGTCTTATGAATTTCACAGCTTAGTCGGTCTATGGCATTACAACTCTGTGGGGCGATTTGCATATATGTTTTTTTCTATAATATGTTTAACTCTGTTAGTCGTTATTTCACTCCTAGAGCAAAGGACATTTTTGTACATAAATTAATGTATTCAGTTTGTTTGTGTGCTCTTTAAAAACTCAAATATTAAACTTATTATTTTCAGTAGCAGAGTACTTACACATACTTAGTTACTTACAGAAACTTGCTCCTTATCATTTTATTCTACTCATGTGAATGTTGGTATCACATTGTTTAAGAGCATGATTTTACTTTTGTAAGTAAAGATTCTACGTGACTAATAAAGGCCATTCTTTTTTTTTTTTTTTTTTTTTTTTCTTTTCTTTCTTTTGATCTTATAATTAATATTTTACATTTAATCTTTCGTTACCAGTAATTTGGCCAATATTTGAGCACATATAGTTTTTACCTTTGTTGTAAGTAGATGCTCCTACTATGTTGTACCCACTGAGGCTGTTGTTTTTTTTTTTTTTAAATTAGCTTATGTTCTAATTTTTAATCACTATAATTTGCATCAGTCCTCTAACATGGTGTATAGTATATTAGTGGCAGCACCTTACCCCTATATCAGGTTTATAAACATTAAAACTATGTAAACATTGGCGATTTGAAAGGAGTGGCCGCGAGTTTTTATTGCCATGTTCTTTTCTCCGGCTCTACCTATTGTTTGCGAACATGGCATAAATGTACATGTAGAATCTTGACCTGTCACAAGAGATGTATTGCATCCTAAGTGAATAAAGAATTTGAATTTGAATTTGAAATATATTTTATAAGCATATAATTGAAGAAACTTACTTTTAACTTCAAACTAACCCAAAAAAGTAAATAAAGTAATCGAGAATATTTTACTTAATATTAGAGTATATTGTGTTTCCCATCACTATGATCACAGAATAGATTAGAACTGACAAAGAAAAATCTAAGAAAACAAATAAATAGCAACTCTCGGTATAACTCAATTAAGTGTTAATTGCTCTGAAGACAGAAAAGTTAATTCCAAAGATATTTCAGAAAAATTAGCTCGCGTTACCTATCACGTTAGAGGATCATTTATTTTTTCTAACTTTAGGTACTGAGACAGAAGAATATTGTTATTTGTGTGTATGGTCAGTCACACACATATACGCAAACTATATCATCTCTACTAAAATCATAAGTCTACTAAGGGGCTGTCCATTAACCACGTGAGGCTCGAGGGGGGGTTCACAAAAAATCACGAAATATCACAAAGGGGGAGGAGGGTGTAGTAATATATCACGTGTATTTATTTACAGCCGAAAAGCGGCGGTACTTGTTTTTTTTTTTCATTATTTTAATGTCAGTCAAATACAACCTGCAATCTTTCTGTCTACCTCTTAACGTAATTTTTGTAGTCTTTAATCTATATACACTCATTTGCAAAAAAAACGGGCGGTTTCAATTCTCTTCCTGGCTGAAAAAAAAAAATACCAAAAAGGTTTTAATCATTTGAACATGTTACTGGACAGTCATAAAAGTGCCAAAATGTTTATAAGAGTACCTTCCAAATTCACATTTTTGACTGAGCCTGGTTTTCAAAGAAAACGACTTTTAACTACGGTTCTTGCCGCGTCGTTCGTTTGGTTAGCACGTGCGTCTAGAATTCTAACAAACCTTTTGTGATTTTGCGACTATTGGGTCTTTTTTTTTGTTATTTTGTGCTGTCCTATTGGTTACGGTGTGTACTGTGTTGTTTGTAACTCATTATTACCGGTAAGTAGTTAAAATGAACGGTAATAAACCGCCCGATCCTCCCGATATACAATGCCCAGTAACCCCTCCTTTCTCCCCTACTCCTTCCCTACCCGAGCAACCCTCAACCCCTTCCAACCCCTTAGAACAGTTTGCAAATGTGATCTGCAACGCAGCGGTCCAAGATAAAAGCCCTCTCGCTACAAGCTCACGTAAACGACATGGGAACAATGAGGTAAGTGCCCTCCCTCCTAAACGTATCCTTAATGATACAAGAAGCCCGATTGGTCGTGACAAGTACACAACAAATGATAGTGGTCCGTATATTGTGCATGTTTCCCGCGTGGAGACCCAATTAGGTTCTGGCACAACTCTCCACCCTGTTTCTTTTGGTGTTTTCCTCTTCAAAAATAAAGTTAACAATGTTGTTAGAGATGGAGTCAAAAAAGTAGGTCGAAACAGGGTGTCGGTACAGTTTACATCCCCTCAGGATGCCAACGCATTTTTATTAAACCCCTTACTAAATACATATAATTACACTGCCATGATCCCCACCTTCAACATCACTAGAATGGGTGTAGTATCAGGCATCCCCATCGATATGTGCGATGAGGATGTCATCAAATTTGTGACGGTGCCTCAGGGTTGTGGGCCGATAATTAAAGTCAGACGCCTTAATAGGAAATCTTTTACTGAAGGTCTATTGGAGTGGAAACCTACAGAAACCTGTGTCCTCACTTTTGATGGCCAGGTTCTGCCCAAAAGAGTGTACTGCTGTTACACCTCACTTCCTGTTCAACAGTATATTTACCCAACCGTACAATGTAGAAAATGCTGCAGGTTTGGTCATGTGGAGTCCATCTGCAGGTCCAAACCAAGATGCAGCAAGTGTGGCCACGACCATCCTGGTAATGGTTGCGATGTGTCAGAGAGCGAGGCCTTTTGTGTGCTGTGCTCTGGTGCCCACTTTGCTTATAGCAAGGCTTGCCCAGAGTATGGTAGACAGAGGGCTATTAAAACCATGATGGCAGAAAAGAACATTTCCTACATGGAAGCAAGTAAGGTTGTTTCTTCCCCAACACGCCGATATGCTGACGTCGTGAAAGCTCCACAACTCACCCAATCCCCACAACTTTCTCAATCCACTCAGCCCATCCAGTCCCTCCAGCACACCCAGTCCTACAAAAAAACTGTGGCTCGCCAACCCAAACCTCGATCCCCACCCTCACACTCCTATGATAAAGTTGCTCACCAATCCATTACTCAATCTCCCCAACCTTCACAACCTAATGGTTGTGCCCTGAATAACCCACCTACTGAATTCTCAACTATTGATCTTCTAATACAACTCCTAACTACCCTACTATCCCCCAATTCATCTCTATCTCAGTCCATTATACCGTCCAACGTTGCTGTCTCACTAATTAACATTTTAACAAATTTCAAAAATGGCGTTCCACCAATTTCTACAATGGAATGTGAGGAGTGTGTTTCATAAGAAACACGACCTCATATTCCTGTTGAACAAATTTAAGCCTCTAGCTATTTCTCTTGCTGAGACCTGGCTTTTGCCAAGTCTCAACTTCCATGTCCCCCACTTCAATATACTTAGATGTGATAGGCCTGATGGCTATGGAGGTGCTGCCCTTCTTATCAATACTAAAATCCCCTTAGTCCCCGTATCCTTGCCCCCAGTCCCTGATGATATCAGCGTTGTTGCAGCTAAAATCTATAACATATCTGTGCTATCCATCTATATCGCCCACCCCCATCAAAGTTTCCTGCCTACATTGAGAGCCATTTTACAGGATTTACAGGGCCCAATATTGGTTATGGGAGACTTTAACTGCCATCACTATAGATGGGGATCCGCACATTGTGACTCGATCGGTTCTGGTTTAGTAGAGATCCTCGATGATCTGAGCCTCTGTATACTTAACAGTGGCTGCTCCACTCGTAGAGTTCTTCCTGGACAAAATAGAAGCTGTGTGGATTTGACTATTTGCTCACTGGATATCGCCGCAGCTGCTAGCTGGCAGTGCACCGATTTATCGCATGGTAGTGATCATTATCCAATTTTAGTATCCCTCCCAACGTCAACCCACTTGGTTAAATCTCCCCCCCCACTCTTAAAATATATCCTATCAGAAGCTAATTGGCAAAATTTCTCCCAAACCCTCGAAAACTCTGTAAATTCTCTCCCCAGACTAGACCTTAGACCCTTAACCCCTGATGATCGCTACCTAGTGATGGACTGTTGTGACGCTTTTGTAGAGGCGATCAGGTCAAGTGCAGACAGCTGCTTCAAAATTAAAAATTCAAGCAAGGGCAAAATTCCGTCACCTCCTTGGTGGGACAGCGAATGTACTAGGGCAGTCAAGCATAGGAAGGAAACCGAAAGGAGATACAACGCTGATATGACCATCCAAAATTTACTCGTCTACCAAAACGTTCTCGCCTCTACCAAAAGGCTCCTTCGACGCAAAAAGCGCGCCGGATGGGTTCAATTTTGTTCCTCCCTGTCTCCATCCACTCCATCCTCAATGGTATGGAAGAAAATAAATCAGTTCCGATCTGGTTGTTCGCCCTCTGTATCTTCCTCTATTTCCCCCAATACAGCTGAGCTTTTCCTGGACAAAATTGCCCCTCCTTATGTCCCTCAACTCAGTGAAGTGACCACACTAGACTTACCATCTCAGTCAGTGGATACCCATGACAACCCGTTCTCCTTAGAAGAACTGAACATGGTCCTGAACAATGTGCGAGATTCGGCTCCTGGCATAGATGGCATTCCATATTCCTTCATAGTGCAGGCCAAGCCTAGTACTAAAACTTATTTCTTAAACATTTTAAATTTCTGTTATTGTAATGGTTGGATCCCAGATACATGGAAGGTTCAGATTATTATCCCAATCCTAAAACCAGGAAAACACGCTGGTGATCCAAACAGTTTTAGACCAATCGCCCTCTCATCAGTCCTTATTAAATTATTAGAACATCTTATCAAAAATCATCTGGAATGGATTGTAGAATCAAGGGATTTGCTACCAAACTATCAGTTTGGCTTTCGCAAAGGGCTCAGTACAATGGACAGTGTTGCAGTTTTGATAACTGACATCCGTCTTTCTCTGTCACAAAATGCATCTGTTGTAACATCTTTTCTCGACATATCTGCTGCATATGACAATGTCTTACTACCTATTCTCAGGCACAAACTGCATCAGCTGAGAATACCGGTTAGAATGATCCACTGCATATGTGCAATGCTCATGTCCAGAACTCTAGTCCTCAGGACCTTAGGTGAAGAATTTGGGCAGAGAAAGACCTGGCGGGGCTTACCACAGGGCTCTGTACTGAGTCCATTGCTGTACAATCTGTACACTGCCGACATGGGTTCATGTCTAAACAATGATTGTAACATCCTCCAATATGCTGACGATCTGGCATTATATGTTTCAAATCACTCCATCCAAGATGCAGCCACATCACTCACTATTTCCCTTAATTCTCTGTGGCAGTGGCTTTCAGATCATGGCCTTAGTCTTTCTGCACAGAAAAGTGCTGTCGTTATTTTTACCAGAAAGAAGACACTGCCACAGATTGATGTCCACGTACAGCTGCAGGAAACAGCAACGCTTTTAATACTGTAGATTTTCACATTCTGCTTGGCATACTACGGTCTCTTAACATATCTCCAAGGACAATTGATTGGTTTCATAGTTACCTGTTTGGTCGCCGGCAACGTATTTGCATCGAAGACTCAATGTCCTCCTGGTGCGATATTTCTGCTGGTGTACCACAGGGTGGCGTTCTATCTCCGTTACTCTTCGCAGTTTTTATAAACTCTATCTCTACTCAATTAAATTCTCACTACCATCTTTATGCAGACGATCTACAAATATATACACAAGCCAAGCTTAACTTATTACCGGAAGCTTTCAATACAATTAATGCTGACCTGCGTCGCATTAGCGATTGGAGTCTTAACCACGGCCTCAAGGTTAATCCTGTAAAAACGCAGGTATGTATTATCGGCAGTCCCGGAATGATCTCAAGGGTTAACTGGACACAGCTGCCGCAAATACAGCTCAATGGCACTAACCTTGAGATTAGTACTAGCGTCAAAAACTTGGGTATTTACATCGATAGTACTCTTTCCTGGGGTTCACAAATGCAAGAAGTTAGTCGCAAGTTATTTGCTTCTGTCGGGTCTCTCCGAAGACTACGAAACTTTCTTCCGACTGCAACTAGGGCTGCACTTGCACAAGCACTTCTTCTCCCAGTTCTCGACTATGCCGATGTCAGCTATCTTGATCTCACTGAAGCACAACTAGATAAGCTTGAGCGACTTCAAAATCTCTGTATACGATTTGTATTTGGCCTACGAAAATATGATCACGTCTCTGAATTCCGTCGAATGCTCAAGTGGCTTCCAATTCGCTCTCGCCGGAATACTCATATTCTAACTCTTCTCTATAACATATTGTTTAATCCCAGAGCTCCTTTCTATCTCAAAGAACGTTTCAAGTTCCTCAATGACACACATGCAAAATGTCTGCGGTCATCCGAAAATCTGAGACTGGAGATGCCTCTGCATTCCACCAAATTTTATAATCATTCGTTTACTGTTGAAGCAATACGATTATGGAATGCACTGCCGACAAATATTAAGAAAGCGCAAACACTAACTAAATTTAAAAAAATGGTTCACGAATACTATGCATCATAACTTAGGTAATCACGATCAAGGATATGTAATTTATGGTTTTGTTTCTAGAATTTCATTTAATTAACTAGTTATATTTATGTATGTATGTATGTATGTATGTATGTATGTATATGTATATATGTGTATGTGTGTGTATGTATATATATATATATGTATGTTTAAGTATTGTGTGTGTATGTATGCATGTAGGTCTGTATAATGAGGGATATATATATATATTTTATTTACTACAGAACTCAATGCACAGTCGACTACCACCGTCTCTCCGATACATATTGATCCATCCTAAGGTTGCCTGGAAGAAATTGCCTATGGCAATAAGGCCGCCCTTTGTACACTACATATATATGTCATTTAATGTACTATAACTCTGTAACAAAGTGTGCAAATAAAGAGTTTCTATTCTATTCTATTCTATTCTACAGCATTAAACAGTCCACTGCTGGCCATAGGGCCTCTTCTTGAAAAGGAGGTATTAGCCTACTATACCACGCTGGCCAGACTTGTTGGTATAGGGTTGGTTTCAAGTTTTGCTTCTCTTTGCATTGATGTTGTCTTGCGTAGTTTATCCCTTAGTCGCCTTTTACGACACGTGGAATAAATAGGGGTGGTGACACTCTGTATTCTTAATTCGTCACCACACGGACTATGTCTTTCATCATTTTTTTTAAGTCAACTCCCGGTTTGGGACTTAATCCTGTGCCGCGGGGGACTTTAAAAACATACACACAACAGCTTATATATTTCATAAATCCATGTGGAATTTGAACCCACAATCCTTGCAGTCTAGTCTAAAATATAAGCTTAAATGTAGGTATAACTCGTGCGAGCTAAGATGGCACCTGGCTCAAAACAAAACATGATACCGTTACCCCGCGTGATACCCCTCTGTCGTCTTGCGAGTAGTGTTAGCATCACTATTACCATAGCACGAATCTTTCCATAATAATTTTAGTTTATTATGTATTACCTAATGTCATTTAAATCACTCCATGAATTTATTTTATTAATATATCATTAGATTCGTCTGGATAACACAATTGTTTTAAGAAAGGACACACGAAAAAAAACCGGAATGACGACTATGAGACGCAATAGTTTAAAATAAAGAATATCCATATACATATGATATTTAGAGACTACGATTAAAAGGCTTATAATGGCTATTGAAAATGGTATTTTATAACCATATTTCAGTTCCTAATTTTATTTAAAATTATATTAGGTATTTCCTAATATTATTTAAATCACTGCACGAAGAATGCATTCAGGTAAATAATGAATGAGGCTTGCTTTCTATTGGTATGCATATGTATTTTCTTAACTCAGGTAGTAAAGTACTACTTACGATAAAGTAGTATGTTATGAGAAACTACTTGAAGCAAAATAAATGTTGAAATTTAAAAATAATACATAAAAACTGGAATAAATAATATTTTTCTTACACTCAGTACTTTAAACGACTGACATTTGAGTCAGGTGCCATCTTAGGTCGCATGAGTTATACATTACTTACGTCTTTGTAAGTATAAGTGGCCAAGTTTGATGGAAAGGAGCCCGGTCTGACAACAATGCCTATTCAGGCCCTCAGCTGTGCCCATTTCCGTAATTTTTCTATTCATGCCTCCGGAAAACCGTTCTTGTAGGAAACCTTTTAAATTTGTAAGATATCCGCCAAGCTTATAACATACGAGTATTATGTGAGATAAAGAATGAAAGTTTTGATCTTGAAATTGAATCCTACTAATAGGTATTATAAACGCGAAAGTTTGTGAGTATGTATGTGTGTATGTATGTTTGTTGCTCTTTCACGCAAAAACTACTGAACGGATTTGGTTGAAACTGTACAGTAATATAGCTTACATATCAGAATAACACATATGCTAATTTTTAACTGCAATAATCGGGATACAAGGGCGAAAGTTAGGTGATTATAAAAATACATAAATGGTAGTTGTAAAAATGTATTACTGTTTATCTTCTATAAAAACTTCACAAGTTGCTATGCTTAACTAACTTGCATAGCAACCATAATGATAGTTTGTAAATTGTTTATTTAAAAAAGAGTTCTGGATTATCACAAATATAGGCTACTTTTTATCACGAAAATACGCGGGTAACACCGCGGGGCGCAGCCAGTTAGAAATATTTTTATACTCGCTTTGGCCCGCGGCTCCGCCCGCGTGTATTTTGATTTCTCAAGCTTTATATTCTCTGAGTACCAAGCTTTACATAAGTAAATCGGTTCTATAGTTTCGACTTGAAAACGCGACAAACAGAAAGACAGAGTGATTTTCGCATTTATAATATTAGTGAGGATTTTCTATGTCTTGTTCTTTTTGAGACTTTTATCAACGTTACTCATATTTAAAAAATAGATAATATAAAAAGCGTGGAATGCTTTTCATTACCCATACTATTGATAAGGGATAAGGGCAGAGTTTTAGGGTTCCGAAGTTTATGACTCGGAACCCTTATAGATTCGTCATGTCCGTCTGTCCGTCCGTCCGTCCTCGACTTACCGTCCAAACGGTAAGTGCTATAAAGATGAAACTTTGCATGAATATGCGTTGTAATTACGTCGACAAAGTGCTACTATAAAATTATGAAAAATATTTTTATTTGAGGTACCTCCCCTACACGTAAAGTTAGGATGTTTTTTTTTTCTCGCGGCTACCCCATCATGTGTAGTATCATTAGACAGATCTTTAAAAAACAATACAGAGTTTCCAAGACGATTTTTTGATTTAGGTATCCGTCTACGAGATATTCCACTTTAAAGGGCACTTTTTTGTAAAAACAGAGCGTCACCCCCTATAAAAGCTAAACGGATGGCTCAAAAAATCTATAAAAATTCGTGATGGTAGTCCATATAATGAACTTTGAAGGAAAACTATAACGGATTAGATGACTTTATTAGTTCAGGAGTTATGGAGGCTTAACTTGTAAAATGCGCTCACTTTGAAAACGGCATACAAAATTAACGCATTAATACGTAAACATAACAATTATCTTTTTAATACGAACCATTATGGGTGACTGAGGAACCCTTTCCTGTGCGTGGCCTGACACGTACTTGGACGATTTTTATCTTTATTTGAGACTACCAAATGCAGGTATCATCATCATTACTATGGTGATGGTGATGCTTAACGAAATAAAACAGCACGAATCCTGTCTATTTGGGTTGGTGTTCTGTGTGAGGGTAGTACTGTCCTGGTCGTGCCGGCCCATTCGTGCTGAAATCAGCATGGCTCTACTACCTTGAAATATAAAGTTCTTTTGCCCATGTCTCCTCCCTGTGTATTCGGTTATCGTTAAACAGTGGCCTATCTTCTTACTTAAGAATCTATGTCTCACCCTCGCTCTATTTATCAGTGCCACGTTTTAGCTCTTTAAGTGTAACAGTCAGAGAGACAAAGTTACTTTTGAATTTAATATATTTGTATGGATTTTACCATACAAGCCATCTTATTAACTTCTTCTTCCTAGCTTTTATTCCCAAGATCATTTGTGGTCGGCTACTAATTCAACCGTTTTTACCTGAATATCAGTTTTTTCACGGAGCGATTGGCATCGAACCTCCGCAATCCTGAAGGAGAATTGAAGTTGAATTAGTTTTCAGAATATTTGATGGCACTGGCCTCTCAATAACGATTACCATGATGTTCATAACAATCGGAACCGACGGCTCAACGTGCTCTCCGAGGCACGGACGTGATTCAGAGCCAAACCCAACCGCCACCTATTCGTATTAACTACAAAACGTTACCGATGAAAACTACCAAACATTTACAAAATAAATTCTTCCAAAAACATCGACAAATTACTACACGTATTTGTAATAAATTTTAGTCAAGAATATATCTTAAATCGTAGCACAACACGTGGTCCAGCTCCGCATCCTAAATATATAAATGCTAAATTCGGTGCAGGGATCGATCGTCGCGCCGTCACCCGTTTGTGGGCCTCGCTTACGTGGGACTCTACACCTGACGACCTATATTTTATTTATGAGAGTTCCCCGGTAGGGATGGGAATGTGTCGATAGATAATTTATTTTTTGTCGAAAATAAACATCTAAGTAATAACAATAAAGCGAAGAACATCGTGACGATCTGTGTTTGTCATTACGTAAGTATTTTTTTTAACAATTTTAAATTTCAGAAAGATTAAAACTCCTTGTGTTTATTTTATATACCAATTTCTGTAATTCAAGAATGACAAAAGCTTTAGAAGTGAAGTTTTAAGTACTACTTTTCAAATTTTTAACCATTTTGCTCGTCGTCAATTAAAATATCATCATCATCATCATCAACAGCCTTCAACAGTCCACTGCTGGACATAGGCCTCTCCTTAGAAAGGAGGTTTTGGCCTACTATACCACGCTGGCCAGACGGGTTGGTATAGGGCTGGTTTCAAGTTTTCCTTCTCTTTGCATTGATGTGGTTTTGAATAGTTTATCCCTTAGTCGCGTTTTATGACACCCGCGGGATGAATAGGGGTGGTGACACTCTGTATTCTTAATCCGTCACCACACGGACAAATTAAAATATATTTAAACCTTTAGTTTCGATGTTGTCGATTTTCGTGTTAAAGATTAGTTTATATCATTCCTCAAGAATCATAGTATTTCCATGATAAATTTCATTTAAATGATAGTTGATTGAGAAAAATGATTAAAAAATAATGCTAAGTTTCCATTTAGTTTTAGTTCAAATATATATAGGTATATCATAAAGTCTCGGGTTCTATTTACGGCTCGAACTGCTGGTGAGTTTTTTTAAAAGAAATTTTTAATAGCAGTCCAGAGTACTGAATTTTGGGGTGTTCCACGCCCGTGACTCAGAGATCGCAGACGTCAGTCACGGTTGTCATGAATATCTATGGTAGGTGCTATTGAGATTCAGTGCCCTCAAATATACTAAGAACTAAGTCAGACTTCGAATTCAGATTGCCCTCAGGGTTGTGGAGGTCCGTTGCAAGTCTCTCCGAGGAAAAATAGATAGTCAGGTAAAACCAGTTGAACTAAAACTAATGAAGGTCATATTTCATGATTTTGATCAATTACATTGCTTGTTGTTATATTACGATTCCGATTATTGTTTATCGATATTTCGATATCGATACCTTCAAATCCTACGGGTAAGCCCAATAAGACAATACGACGCACACTTAGCGCCGCACGGGTATCCGTTACCGGTGTGCTTTTAAAAAATATCCTTTTAACACGGAGACCCTTCCCAAAAGCAACTTAGAGAGCTCCACCGAATTAATTTGCGTTAGAAATATACTGGACTGTACTCTTTTCTTTTAAATTATGGCAATCTATGTCCTTTTTTGCCTTTGTCACTTTGCACGGCGTTTTTTTTTTAAATTTGTTTTTGGGTAAGGTATGCTGTGTTGTCGACCAGTACGAGTTACGTTTTTTTTAAATTTGCATTTGGCCGTTTGTTTAAACTAAGTCCAAGATACAAATAGAAAGGTCTTATGAATTTCACAGCTTAGTCGGTCTATGGCATTACAACTCTGTGGGGCGATTTGCATATATGTTTTTTTCTATAATATGTTTAACTCTGTTAGTCGTTATTTCACTCCTAGAGCAAAGGACATTTTTGTACATAAATTAATGTATTCAGTTTGTTTGTGTGCTCTTTAAAAACTCAAATATTAAACTTATTATTTTCAGTAGCAGAGTACTTACACATACTTAGTTACTTACAGAAACTTGCTCCTTATCATTTTATTCTACTCATGTGAATGTTGGTATCACATTGTTTAAGAGCATGATTTTACTTGTGTAAGTAAAGATTCTACGTGACTAATAAAGGCCATTCTTTTTTTTTTTTTTTTTTTTTTTTTCTTTTCTTTCTTTTGATCTTATAATTAATATTTTACATTTAATCTTTCGTTACCAGTAATTTGGCCAATATTTGAGCACATATAGTTTTTACCTTTGTTGTAAGTAGATGCTCCTACTATGTTGTACCCACTGAGGCTGTTGTTTTTTTTTTTTTTAAATTAGCTTATGTTCTAATTTTTAATCACTATAATTTGCATCAGTCCTCTAACATGGTGTATAGTATATTAGTGGCAGCACCTTACCCCCATATCAGGTTTATAAACATTAAAACTATGTAAACATTGGCGATTTGAAAGGAGTGGCCGCGAGTTTTTATTGCCATGTTCTTTTCTCCGGCTCTACCTATTGTTTGCGAACATGGCATAAATGTACATGTAGAATCTTGACCTGTCACAAGAGATGTATTGCATCCTAAGTGAATAAAGAATTTGAATTTGAATTTGAAATATATTTTATAAGCATATAATTGAAGAAACTTACTTTTAACTTCAAACTAACCCAAAAAAGTAAATAAAGTAATCGAGAATATTTTACTTAATATTAGAGTATATTGTGTTTCCCATCACTATGATCACAGAATAGATTAGAACTGACAAAGAAAAATCTAAGAAAACAAATAAATAGCAACTCTCGGTATAACTCAATTAAGTGTTAATTGCTCTGAAGACAGAAAAGTTAATTCCAAAGATATTTCAGAAAAATTAGCTCGCGTTACCTATCACGTTAGAGGATCATTTATTTTTTCTAACTTTAGGTACTGAGACAGAAGAATATTGTTATTTGTGTGTATGGTCAGTCACACACATATACGCAAACTATATCATCTCTACTAAAATCATAAGTCTACTAAGGGGCTGTCCATTAACCACGTGAGGCTCGAGGGGGGGTTCACAAAAAATCACGAAATATCACAAAGGGGGAGGAGGGTGTAGTAATATATCACGTGTATTTATTTACAGCCGAAAAGCGGCGGTACTTGTTTTTTTTTTTTCATTATTTTAATGTCAGTCAAATACAACCTGCAATCTTTCTGTCTACCTCTTAACGTAATTTTTGTAGTCTTTAATCTATATACACTCATTTGCAAAAAAAACGGGCGGTTTCAATTCTCTTCCTGGCTGAAAAAAAAAAAATACCAAAAAGGTTTTAATCATTTGAACATGTTACTGGACAGTCATAAAAGTGCCAAAATGTTTATAAGAGTACCTTCCAAATTCACATTTTTGACTGAGCCTGGTTTTCAAAGAAAACGACTTTTAACTACGGTTCTTGCCGCGTCGTTCGTTTGGTTAGCACGTGCGTCTAGAATTCTAACAAACCTTTTGTGATTTTGCGACTATTGGGTCTTTTTTTTTGTTATTTTGTGCTGTCCTATTGGTTACGGTGTGTACTGTGTTGTTTGTAACTCATTATTACCGGTAAGTAGTTAAAATGAACGGTAATAAACCGCCCGATCCTCCCGATATACAATGCCCAGTAACCCCTCCTTTCTCCCCTACTCCTTCCCTACCCGAGCAACCCTCAACCCCTTCCAACCCCTTAGAACAGTTTGCAAATGTGATCTGCAACGCAGCGGTCCAAGATAAAAGCCCTCTCGCTACAAGCTCACGTAAACGACATGGGAACAATGAGGTAAGTGCCCTCCCTCCTAAACGTATCCTTAATGATACAAGAAGCCCGATTGGTCGTGACAAGTACACAACAAATGATAGTGGTCCGTATATTGTGCATGTTTCCCGCGTGGAGACCCAATTAGGTTCTGGCACAACTCTCCACCCTGTTTCTTTTGGTGTTTTCCTCTTCAAAAATAAAGTTAACAATGTTGTTAGAGATGGAGTCAAAAAAGTAGGTCGAAACAGGGTGTCGGTACAGTTTACATCCCCTCAGGATGCCAACGCATTTTTATTAAACCCCTTACTAAATACATATAATTACACTGCCATGATCCCCACCTTCAACATCACTAGAATGGGTGTAGTATCAGGCATCCCCATCGATATGTGCGATGAGGATGTCATCAAATTTGTGACGGTGCCTCAGGGTTGTGGGCCGATAATTAAAGTCAGACGCCTTAATAGGAAATCTTTTACTGAAGGTCTATTGGAGTGGAAACCTACAGAAACCTGTGTCCTCACTTTTGATGGCCAGGTTCTGCCCAAAAGAGTGTACTGCTGTTACACCTCACTTCCTGTTCAACAGTATATTTACCCAACCGTACAATGTAGAAAATGCTGCAGGTTTGGTCATGTGGAGTCCATCTGCAGGTCCAAACCAAGATGCAGCAAGTGTGGCCACGACCATCCTGGTAATGGTTGCGATGTGTCAGAGAGCGAGGCCTTTTGTGTGCTGTGCTCTGGTGCCCACTTTGCTTATAGCAAGGCTTGCCCAGAGTATGGTAGACAGAGGGCTATTAAAACCATGATGGCAGAAAAGAACATTTCCTACATGGAAGCAAGTAAGGTTGTTTCTTCCCCAACACGCCGATATGCTGACGTCGTGAAAGCTCCACAACTCACCCAATCCCCACAACTTTCTCAATCCACTCAGCCCATCCAGTCCCTCCAGCACACCCAGTCCTACAAAAAAACTGTGGCTCGCCAACCCAAACCTCGATCCCCACCCTCACACTCCTATGATAAAGTTGCTCACCAATCCATTACTCAATCTCCCCAACCTTCACAACCTAATGGTTGTGCCCTGAATAACCCACCTACTGAATTCTCAACTATTGATCTTCTAATACAACTCCTAACTACCCTACTATCCCCCAATTCATCTCTATCTCAGTCCATTATACCGTCCAACGTTGCTGTCTCACTAATTAACATTTTAACAAATTTCAAAAATGGCGTTCCACCAATTTCTACAATGGAATGTGAGGAGTGTGTTTCATAAGAAACACGACCTCATATTCCTGTTGAACAAATTTAAGCCTCTAGCTATTTCTCTTGCTGAGACCTGGCTTTTGCCAAGTCTCAACTTCCATGTCCCCCACTTCAATATACTTAGATGTGATAGGCCTGATGGCTATGGAGGTGCTGCCCTTCTTATCAATACTAAAATCCCCTTAGTCCCCGTATCCTTGCCCCCAGTCCCTGATGATATCAGCGTTGTTGCAGCTAAAATCTATAACATATCTGTGCTATCCATCTATATCGCCCACCCCCATCAAAGTTTCCTGCCTACATTGAGAGCCATTTTACAGGATTTACAGGGCCCAATATTGGTTATGGGAGACTTTAACTGCCATCACTATAGATGGGGATCCGCACATTGTGACTCGATCGGTTCTGGTTTAGTAGAGATCCTCGATGATCTGAGCCTCTGTATACTTAACAGTGGCTGCTCCACTCGTAGAGTTCTTCCTGGACAAAATAGAAGCTGTGTGGATTTGACTATTTGCTCACTGGATATCGCCGCAGCTGCTAGCTGGCAGTGCACCGATTTATCGCATGGTAGTGATCATTATCCAATTTTAGTATCCCTCCCAACGTCAACCCACTTGGTTAAATCTCCCCCCCCACTCTTAAAATATATCCTATCAGAAGCTAATTGGCAAAATTTCTCCCAAACCCTCGAAAACTCTGTGAATTCTCTCCCCAGACTAGACCTTAGACCCTTAACCCCTGATGATCGCTACCTAGTGATGGACTGTTGTGACGCTTTTGTAGAGGCGATCAGGTCAAGTGCAGACAGCTGCTTCAAAATTAAAAATTCAAGCAAGGGCAAAATTCCGTCACCTCCTTGGTGGGACAGCGAATGTACTAGGGCAGTCAAGCATAGGAAGGAAACCGAAAGGAGATACAACGCTGATATGACCATCCAAAATTTACTCGTCTACCAAAACGTTCTCGCCTCTACCAAAAGGCTCCTTCGACGCAAAAAGCGCGCCGGATGGGTTCAATTTTGTTCCTCCCTGTCTCCATCCACTCCATCCTCAATGGTATGGAAGAAAATAAATCAGTTCCGATCTGGTTGTTCGCCCTCTGTATCTTCCTCTATTTCCCCCAATACAGCTGAGCTTTTCCTGGACAAAATTGCCCCTCCTTATGTCCCTCAACTCAGTGAAGTGACCACACTAGACTTACCATCTCAGTCAGTGGATACCCATGACAACCCGTTCTCCTTAGAAGAACTGAACATGGTCCTGAACAATGTGCGAGATTCGGCTCCTGGCATAGATGGCATTCCATATTCCTTCATAGTGCAGGCCAAGCCTAGTACTAAAACTTATTTCTTAAACATTTTAAATTTCTGTTATTGTAATGGTTGGATCCCAGATACATGGAAGGTTCAGATTATTATCCCAATCCTAAAACCAGGAAAACACGCTGGTGATCCAAACAGTTTTAGACCAATCGCCCTCTCATCAGTCCTTATTAAATTATTAGAACATCTTATCAAAAATCATCTGGAATGGATTGTAGAATCAAGGGATTTGCTACCAAACTATCAGTTTGGCTTTCGCAAAGGGCTCAGTACAATGGACAGTGTTGCAGTTTTGATAACTGACATCCGTCTTTCTCTGTCACAAAATGCATCTGTTGTAACATCTTTTCTCGACATATCTGCTGCATATGACAATGTCTTACTACCTATTCTCAGGCACAAACTGCATCAGCTGAGAATACCGGTTAGAATGATCCACTGCATATGTGCAATGCTCATGTCCAGAACTCTAGTCCTCAGGACCTTAGGTGAAGAATTTGGGCAGAGAAAGACCTGGCGGGGCTTACCACAGGGCTCTGTACTGAGTCCATTGCTGTACAATCTGTACACTGCCGATATGGGTTCATGTCTAAACAATGATTGTAACATCCTCCAATATGCTGACGATCTGGCATTATATGTTTCAAATCACTCCATCCAAGATGCAGCCACATCACTCACTATTTCCCTTAATTCTCTGTGGCAGTGGCTTTCAGATCATGGCCTTAGTCTTTCTGCACAGAAAAGTGCTGTCGTTATTTTTACCAGAAAGAAGACACTGCCACAGATTGATGTCCACGTACAGCTGCAGGAAATTCCTTTATTAAACAAATTTAAGTTTCTAGGAGTATATCTTGACCCTAAATTGTCTGGCGTTCACCACATTAACCATTTGGCTGCGAAATGTGAACGTGTTATCCCAATCTTAAAGGCCCTAGCTGGGGTCTGGTGGGGAGCCCACCCATACACCATGAAACTTGTATACAATGCCTTGGTACGCAGTTTATTGGACTATGGGCTATTCTTACTGATTCCATGCAACAAAAGCGCATTGGCAATTCTGGACAGAGTCCAATCTAGGTGCCTTCGCATTGTTACTGGTTGCATGAAGTCCTCCCCAATAAATGCCTTACAGGTGGAATGTGCAGACCCACCTTTATCGATAAGAAGACAATCTCTCGCTTCACGTTTTATAATAAAATCTGTTTGTAAATCTTCTCATCCTCTTCTCCCAAAAATTCTAGAATTAGACTCCATTTGTTCTACCTCAAATTATATGACTCATAAGGAAATTCCATTGATTCTACAATCGTTCCGCTACTACTCTCCCTTTTTTAACTCTGCCGTGTCATTTGACAAGCTGCCCCTGTTTTGTTTTGACTATAGTGTCCTTTGTTTTAAACCGAATGTTCTTCTTGATGTTGGAATCCCTAAGAAATCCGCCTCTTCTGTTCCCACCTTTAATACACATTTAGCTGAACACTGGGCTGGGTTTGAGAAGTTCTTTACTGATGCCTCCAAAATGAATAGTGACAGCTACACTGGAGCTGCAGTATACTTCCAAAACTCTAGAATTATCTTACAGTATAAGTGTCCAAGAGAGGCTTCCGTTTTTACAGGCGAGTGTGTTGCTATTTTAGAGGCATGCCTGTATATCGACTCTCACAACATCCAAAAGGCAGTCATATTCACTGACTCTCTCAGCTGCCTTAAAGCCCTGCTGCAAAATCCCTTTCGTGACAGACTTCACAGTCCTCTGATCCTGGAAATAAAAAAAAGTCTTTTGAATTGCTCCTTCAACTCGAAAATTGTTCAACTGGTATGGGTTCCCAGCCATAGTGGCATTATGGGCAATGAGTGTGCAGACTCACTGGCCAAAAGTGCTGCTATTTCTGCAATGTCGGACCAGAAACACCTTACACACCAGTATTACGACCTGTTAAGTCTGCCTCAGAGAGAATTGTTTACATCCTGGCAGGTAGAGTGGAACAACTCCTCACAGCATAAAGGGCGACACTACTATGCAATTCAACCTAGCATCACTCCAAAACCCTGGTTCTTTAAATTTAAGAAGGTAAGTAAATCTGTCATCTCCACCATTTGTAGACTCCGCATAGGTCACTGCAGCTCACCTGTGTTCTTAAACAAGATTCGGGTACGGGATAGTTCCTTATGCGAATGCGGCTTAGACGAAGGTAATCTTGATCACATTTTCTTCAGCTGTCCTAATAATATCCCATCTCTAGATCTTTATTCTCACCTTACCAAATTAAAAATTCCCATTCCTATTAATTTCACATCTCTCCTAACATTTTCATCCTCCCACCTTTTCCAAGCCTTGATGATGTTCATCCGCTGCAATGGCATCAAACTTTGACCTTCATTTCTAAGAATATTGAATGTTTTTGTGATTGTTTACATAATAGTTACCTATTTATTTAGTTAAGACATATTTTATTTATTTGTACTTGTCTGTTTGTTTCAGTGTTACTAACTACTAACCTCAACAAAAAGCCCCACACTCAGTCCACTACTAATGTTGTCAATTTACTTTTTTCTGAATTAAAACCCACGTATTTCCATCGCACTTGACATTGGCAGAATTGTCGACATCGGCACAGTTTGCCATTTATGAAGAAGAAGAAGAAGAAGACTTTTAACTACATTTTGTGGTGCGAATTCCATAAAGTTAATATCGACTTTAATTAACTTTCTGTCAATTTTTAATTAATTATCTGATGTCCTTGACATTTAAAAGTATTGTTATTGCTTTTAGCAATCTCGAAAATGGTAGATAAAGTGATAAAAGCGAGCAAAATTATTGCGCTGCTTGAAGAAGTTTGCAGCCAATGCTTCGTGGCTCAGAGGCTAAATGTGAGTCGGTCGACAGTTCAAAGGACCTGGCAGCGCTATCAAGAGACCGGTTCCGTCAAGAGAAGGCCTGGTTCTGGCAGAAAGACATGTACCGAACCACGGGATGATCGTTTTCTAGTTAGTCAAGCGTTGAGAAATCGCAAATCTTCTTATGTGGACCTCAAGAACAGACTCGAAGAAGTAAGAAATGTGCGAATTAGTCTATGGATGGTCAGGAGGAGGCTTCTCGCTGCTAATATACACAGTCATCACTCAGCACGCGGCCCTAAATCACTCCGTGGACATCGAGTTGCCAGGCTTAGCTTCGCTCGAAATTGTGTGTCATGGACTCATGAAGACTTTGATAGGGTGTTGTTCTCCGATGAAGCCAGGATATCTCTGCATGGTGAAGACCGACGTCGGCGAGTGCTACGTAGACGAGGAGAACGCTTTGCAGAGGCATGTTTTGAAGAAATTACACCTTATGGAGGGGGCTCTGTTATGTTTTGGGCAGGAATAAATTCTATGGATCGTACGGAGTTAGTCTTCATCGAACACGGTACACTGACTGGACCCCGATACATAACGAAAGTTCTAATTCCTTATGCACAACTCACTTTAACCGCTCTTGGCGAAAACTCAATTTTTATGGACGACAACGCTCGCGCCTTCCGGTCTGGCGATGTGGAAGCGTATATGCCAGAAGTCGGAATTCGTCGTTTGGACTGGCCAGCTAGAAGTTCGAACCTCAATCCCATAGAGCATGTCTGGGACGTTCTGAAGCGTCGAGTGAGATCAGTGCAGCTGGCTCCGCAGACCATCAGAGAGCTAAAGAATGTGATTACCGCGGAGTGGGAACGTATTCCCCAAGAAACCATAAACGATATACTCGCTAGCATGCCCAGACGAATGCAAGCCGTGATTTCAGCAAGAGGGGGTCACAATCAATACTAAAGTTTTATCTGCTTTTAATGTATTCAATAAAAACAAAGAAATTAACGCGTTTCATTTTTATTTAGCGAGCAGGTACAATAATAGTGTTTTGAGACTAAACATTATTTCTCAATAATTTAACCTAAATGTTATGATAAAACTGATGAAAAGTATTCCTTCCTAATTAGTTTATAAAATTCTGAGGATAACAATACCTAAAATTGTCAAACAAACCAATAGTAACTATAAAATAGTTCTTTGCTCAAGTGCCCGTTTTTTTTGCAAAAGAGTTTATATAAAAATGAAACCCGTTTTCCTTGGTCACGTCATCACGCGTGAACGGCTGAACCGATTTCGCTAATTCTTTTTTTATAACATTCCTTGAAGTACGAGGATGGTTCTTACGGAGAGAAAAATTTAAAAAGTTATCTGAAAAAGTCTTAAAACAACAATTTTCTATATTCCCATACAAAAGATTCGCAACAATACTGAAAAGTCAATTTGAACTTTAATACCATAACATAAAGTTTAAGTTTTATGGGAGGGGTTCCGAGAAGGCAAAAAACAATTGAGTGATGTTGAAGCGACTGTTAGGCGGTACGAAGTTCGCGGGGTCAGCTCGTTTTCTATAATAAAATTAGTTGATACTTATACCTGTATATAGACTGCCTCGTTGGTCTAGTGGTAAGCGTATGCGGCTGCTGATCATGAGGTCTCGGGTTCGATTCCCGGGTCGGACCAAATATTATTTGTGTGATTCACAAATATTTGTAACGGAGTCTGGGTGTTTTCTATGTATAATATGTATGTATTTACAAAAAAAAAAAAAAAAAGTATGTTTATGTATTTATATCAGTTGTCTAGTACCCATAACACAAGCTCTGCTTAGCTTGGGACTAGATGATGTTGTGTGTTAAATGTCCAAAAATATTTATTTATTTATTTTACCTGTATTTTATTAATATCTGCTGAAAACTGCATTAAAATCAGTTCAGTAATTTAAAAATCTAATCGAACAGACAGCAATAGTAGCAATCGTAGCAGAGCCATCTTTCGTAGTTCCCAACACATATGGGCCGGAGCAACTGGAGTCACCAAGACCTTACAGAACATCAGTGGTAAATAATTCTTTACTAGAATTACAAACAGCAGTCTCTGTACTAGTAGGATCTGTTGAGTATATGTGTAGGGTCTGTAAAGGGTCTATGTACGGCCTGTATGGGGGACAAACTAGCAGAAGCATTACCTATCAGCAATCGTATAGGTGATACGTAATGGTAAGTTAAAACCAACACTTACAACGCAAGAGTCATGTGGGAAGGAGTCCTGAGAAGACCTTGACAATCGGACTAGTCGGTTCATTGTGACAAGTTCTCATTTCCTAAAGGTTATGAAAGCTAACCTTATTAGGTAAGAGGTAGTAGAGCCACGCTGATTTCAGCACGAATGGGTCGCCTCGACCGAGGCAATACTGCCATCACACATACTACTAACCTAAAATAACAGCATTCTTGCTGTCGTATTTCGTTGGTGACCGGAGGCCCAATCATTTTGCATCATTCTCCCGGCCTCCGAAGGTCGGGAGAATGATGCAGAAACATCTGATCAGGCCGCCATGGTATGGGTCACCATGCTGCATTGCCTATACTCAGTGAGGATGATGATCTCTATTCTTGGATTTGGCTTCATGTTTTCCATCAAGCAAAGTAGAGTCACTTTGGTAGACTTAAATCTAATATATAAAATTCTCGTGTCACAGTTTTCGTTGCCATACTCCTCCGAAACGGCTTGACCGATCTTTATGAAACTTTATATGCATATTCAGTAGGCATGAGAATCGGCCAACATCTATTTTTGATACCTCTAAACGCGAGCGGAGCCGCGGGCATCAGCTTGTCTAATATATAAAATTCTCGTGTCACAGTTTTCGTTGCCATACTCCTCCGAAACGGCTTGACCGATTTTTATGAAACTTTATATGCATATTCAGTAGATCTGAGAATCGGCTAACATTTATTTTTCACACCCCTAGGACGCGAGCGGAGCCGCGGGCATCAGCTAGTATATATTTAAAAAAATATGTATTACAAAGCTGAATCCCTTAAGAAGGTACTGCACGAAATTGTGGAATTTGACGTATTTTCAAATCAGTAGTACTATGCGCTGCATTAATTAAATACATTAAAAGTATTTGCATAGTTTAGGTCGATCCTTGAACAAGATCTTAGGCATGTTAGAATTTGAAACAGATACATATGAAATTAAAAAACGATACATATATGTTGTGTGTCAGATGAAATATTAAAAACATTTTTCTTCGAAAAGATAGTAGATTTTACGTCTAGAACAATAATTTTCATATGACAATATTTGTATTTACATCGTGCAGGTTATCCGCGTTGTATAATTTAATTTAAAAGTATAAATCTAAAAACATTAAGACTTTTCAATTTTTAACACAAACGCCTGATGCACATTGCACATTGCGCTGAAAAAAACATTGCTATAATTAAATTACTAGGTCTAAAACTTCAAAGCAGAATGGATCTAATTACTAATGTTAATGAGATCGATTTTGTTTTGAAGTTTTTTTTAGACTTATGTCAGTATTGTATTGTGTATCATGTCTATATGTCATTGGTTATACTTACTGGCAAATAAGAAAATTGGAAAAAAAACAAATGTCGAGTCGAATCCTGTACAGAGTAGTGCGAACGTAGAGCAACAAATGTACGAAACACAATACAAACGTACAAACGCAAATAGGTAAATATCTCAAACAGGTATGTTTAATGTTACTGTTATAATTTTATTGTAAATTCAATGTTCCGTTCACAATTATTCGTCAGTTGCTAGATTTATTATAAACTTTACAATGTCTTCTCTGTCCTTTCTTAAATAACTACATTAATTTTATCGCAGGCTACCTTTGGCAAATCATCGGGTAATCAAGACGGTAGAAAACTTCAAAACGTAAATATTTACCTTTGATTATAAACATGTATTTAATCAAAGGTATCTACTCTTATCAAACTCACTTTATTATTATAGGCCTATATTTTTCAGGTTACATGTAATCTTATGGTCAAGAAAGAACTTATAGTAGAAAAAGAAAACACGAATGAAAGCAAAGCCACAATTCGGGTACCTGTTTGAACCAAGAACTTACTCACCACAACTCTCCATTTGGTTGCAACTTCAGTAATTTAAAAATTAATGGAGAATATAGAAATTGTTTTCATTCCTATATGTGTGATACAAAATTAAGATTGGAAAATTGTAGAAAACCTAGAAACAGCAAGGAACTTGCACTCAATCAAAATATCGTGAATAATTAAGTGTATAGGTATGGGATTCAGTGCCCTGGAGCAAGTCACAACTTCTCTTGATATACCCTGCATGTCAAAACATTTTTATGCCAAATGTCATGCTAAAGTATGTGAACTCTGGGAAGTGGCCAAAGAAAATAGCATAGAGGAAGCAACAAAATAAAAATTTGAACTGGCTGAAAAAAATGGTGACGTTAATGCAGATAGCGTACATACACGATGATAACAGTTGTATCTGATGCGTATTGGAGTAAGAGGTCATACAGAAAAAACTATACGACTTTGTCAGGAGCTACAGATATCATTGGCTACAAACTAAAAAAGTTCTATACATGACTGTAAAAATAAAAACTCTATGGTCTGCGGGCGAGCTCAGAAGCACAAACTTGAAGTACCTGAGCATGTATGATATAAAAATTACACTCTTTCATCTAGCGGTATGTAGTCAACTGCCATAGTAGAAGGCTTCAAAAGCAACTCAAGGTCTTATTTATTCTAAACTCATAGCTGATGGTGATTCCAGCACCAACAAAAATATTCTGGATACCAAACCGTATGCCGCACTTATTGTCGAAAAGATAGAGTGCTCTAACCACCTCCTCAGAAACTTTTGTACAAGACTAGATGAATTATCAAGAAAGACATGTTACCAATTAAAATGCCAAAAATACAGCTCCAAAACGTGCTACGCTTACGGCGATCCGTGAAAGGTGCCATAAATCACATTGATTCTCAAAATGAAAAATCTTTCGCTGAAAAAGTTATAGATTTAATACAAGGCCTTTTCAATGCATTTATTCACGTTTTCCGCGATCACAACTCGTGCAAGTCTTATTTTTGCAAGTACATCCTCATAAATGAAGGCCATCAAACTGATAAAAACGTATTTGGTGAAATAAAATCAGATCCGGTCTTTGCCACCATAATGTAAATACTTTGTCGATTGATTAAAAATGTCAAAAATTTAATGGCGAATAAACTATTCACTTAAACAATCATACTCAAGACGGTGTGCTGCATTTGTGGTTTCATTTAATCCTGAAATTCCACAAACATACATTAGCAACATTTTTTTTCTGAAAAGTCCCAATCGACAAATTAAAAGGTTAGAGTTGAGACGTAATACCAAACGAATAGCAAATTTAAAATGCAGACTTACAAAATCATTTTCAATCAACAGCAATACAGACATTGGTGATAAAGACTACGGTGAAACTTGCCCAAGGCCTGATTTTAGTAAAGCCGATTTCAACTTTGCTAACTCTACGCATATGGCAAAAATACTGTTACAGCTATCCAATGAGGATCGTCACGCACTTGAACGGCGCACTGTATTACAAGCTGATTCGATTGAATGGCTTCAGGAGCGGAAGCTTCGTCTCACTGCCTCTAATTTTGGAAAAAAAAAACATGTAAAAGGGGCTTTATAAGATGTGGACCCCTTGTCATAGCTATTCTCCCAGTGCTCGTACCACCTATGCATTCTACCTTCCGAATAACATCTGTACACTCTTATGAATACGCGGTAATCTGGATGACGCGCTGTAGGGTATCTTTCCTATATAGGAATGCATCAGCACTTGCGCTACTTCTACATTCACCATAAATAAAGTGCATGTTTGCATATTCTTGTGCCGTATATTGAATACGCGGCATATTGATACACGAAACCAGTCCAGATACAAGCCAAGTCGTCGTAAAATAACCAAACTAAAGTCCAAATCAGTGAGCAAAACGAAGATGATTTCATTGGACTCTTAGTTAAAACGATGACTTCTGGCTGTTTAGCCAGAAATCGTCGTTTTAACACTGATTGACAATCACAGAGAACTACACATGCGATACTGAACAAGTCAAGCGACACACCAAATACTTGCCATTGTTATGTGCCATGGCGCGAGAGAGATAAGGTACAATGTAATAATAATTATACACTTCTCTCGCTCGCTTACACTGTACTTTAGTACTGAATTTGAGCAAAACGAAGAGTCCAATGATTTCATTGGACTCTTAGTTAAAACGATGACTTCTGGCTGTTTAGCCAGAAATCGTCGTTTTAACACTGATTGACAATCACAGAGAACTGCACATGCGATACCGAACAAGTCAAGCGACACACCAAATACTTGCCATGGTTATGTGCCATGGCGCGAAAGTGATAAGTGATAAGGTACAATGTAATAATAATATACTCTTCTCTCGCTCGCTTACACTGTAATTTAGTACTGAATTTGAGCAAAACGATGAGTCCAATGATTTCATTGGACTCTTAGTTAAAACGATGACTTCTGGCTGTTTAGCCAGAAATCGTCGTTTTAACACTAATTGACAATCACAGAGAACTGCACATGCGATACCGAACAAGTCAAGCGACACACCAAATACTTGCCATTGTTATGTGCCATGGCTCGAGAGTGATAAGTGATAAGGTACAATGTAATAATAATATACTCTTCTCTCGCTCGCTTACACTGTACTTTAGGACTGAATTTATTCACCTATCTCTGTCTCGTAATTAACAAAAAATTACTTCGGCCACACTCAGGTAGTAAATAGTGAAATAACATTATCACACGACCTTTACTACGCTAAAAAGGAAGCTTTAATTTTCTCTCTATGGATAAAATTATGTATTATACTATTTTTTTTAAATATAGTTGCTGCTTAGTTTTTCATACACATTTTTTTCACAAAAATCTCAAATTTTGACATAATTTATTTTTGATCAAATTTCATGTGTTTTTTTTCCAAAAAAGTATAATAGGCACTCATACTATTTACTGCATTTCTAATAAGATTGTTTGTGAGGAATAAGATAACTTCAAAATTTGGGCAACAATTGGATTTTTTTTTTGGGTTTTTCTTTTGTACGCCGGATAGCTATACTACTAAGTGCTTTAGGATTACCCATTCTTTCTGGGACACCCTGTATAGATTATATATTTATATTGACAGGAGCTGGATGTGAGAAGTCCAAAATCGATCAGAGTGGTGTGCAATGGGAGAGGCCTATGTCCAGCAGTGGACTTCGATAGGCTGATTATGAAAATGATGATTTATAGATTCTAGAAATTATTACTTTTAAACAAAACTTTCATAAATAGCGACTGAATATTTAGGAGACATGTATTACTCTGTGTGGAGCCTACTCTGTACAATTATTTTACATATCTTAAATAAAATTTTTCACGTAGGAAGCGGCAACGGTGCTGCCTAGCGGCGCTGCCGCGCAACTCTGCTCGTAAATACCTAAACTCGACGTTTTTTGTTCGCGCAGCACACTCTTAAAGAGCATCGACACCTAACACCGTGATAATTGGCCCGTCGGAAATAACTAGACGCGTTGATGAAAAGCAGACTATCCGGAACCAATTAATATTGACACTCACTTGATATTTGTACCGTAAGGGTCAAGTCTCACTTGAGCGCAACGGAACGGAAGACAACTACATATTAACCAAAGAAATGATCTGCCAATATTTGTTTCGGAGTTTCGGTGTTCTGTGTTAAGTATGTATGTGTTTCCCAAAAAAAACGTATATATGTATTTATATCAGTTGACTAGTACCCATAGTACAAGCTCTGCTTAGTTTGGGACTAGATGATGTTATGTGTCATTCGTCCTAAATCTACACAAAATTATACAAAAAAAATAGTTTAAAAAAACTAAACAAACACACTTTTAAACTAAAAACTAGAAAATAATTTTAATGTAAAAAGCATGAGGCGAGCGACGTTATTGAAATATTTTCAGAAAGCACCCCACGCTTTGTTACATTAAAATTATTTTCTACGTTTTAGTTTAAAAGCGTGTTGTTTAGATTTTTGAGACATTAGAAAGACTAAAAGAGACATTTGTTTAATTTTTTTTTTTGTTTTTTTTTTTTTCAAATTAGTGTATTGTCATCGGTCCTCGATAAATCTATAAAGTTTGAAAGAAATCTGGCCGTTTGAGGTGGGTCAAAATCGCACCCAAAGGTGCCTGTTACAAACACAAACAAACATACAGGTGAAGCTAATAAAAAGCGTGTAAAAATGAGAATATGTACTGACCTAGTAAACACAGGCCACGGTTATCGCCATAAAAAGTAGAATATATAAAGGACATATATTATCACCTCAAGAATCAAAGTATCTCCAGGCTAAATTTAATTGAAATCGGTGCATCGTAAATGTAACAGACAGACCGACAAAACGATAGGCAGACAGACAAACATAGTTAATTTTGAATATATACTATTAGTATAGATGGATTCCTTAGTTCACCTTCAGACTTTAGGTGTAACGTCTAATATTAATATTGCAAAATAAAATTCATCCGATTTTTATTTATTATTTAGTGGGCCGGACATGTCTCCAGACGGACTGTTGGACGCTGGAGTCGAAAGATGCTATACTGAAGACCGCGATTAGGCAAACGTAGTGTAGGGCGCCCTGTGGCACGACGGGCCGACGATTTGAGGTGGGTGGCTGGCGGCGGATGGATGCGGACTGCCCAAGACCGGGATGGTTGGCGTACCTTGGGGGAAACCTTCATCCAGCAGTGGACGGCGATAGGTTGAAACTACACTACTAACTTTTGCCCACGACTCAGCCGTGTATGTTGATTATCACGTTAAATAGTAGTCAAAGGTCAAAGAAATGGTGGATGGAATGTGTGAAAGGAGGTTAGGAAGGGAGTTAACAGTGAAATGCCGAGTGATATATAGAGTAAAATGGAAGAATAAACTGCGCCGTACCCAAATAAAATTTGATTAAAGCCACGCAGATGATGATGATGATGATGTCCTTCCTCAAAAATCAATCTAACTGCATACCAAATTTAGCCGTATAGCCGTGTAAGCGTAACAGACAGATAAAGTTACTTTAGAATTCATAATATATTAATATCGAGTATAGATAAGTTTTCCGTCAAAATTCCACTTTAGTCGGTCTGTGCCCTATAGTAACACCTATTTAGCTAATCCAACTATATTTGAATTGGTAACCCTTTAAATGAACGATTCAAATATAACCGACTGAATTTTAGACTGCTGACAGTTCTTAATATGTTAATCTGATTGATTCATTTTATATTGTACTTCGTTACAAATGGTTTTGCTTGTAATAGATTGAAGTTGTTCTCATTAGTATTTAAATTAGATCATCGACTTTTTATACAACTACGTCGAAACCAAAAGGAAGGGTTTACAATGCGTTTCAAATTAGAATTGAATTTGAAATCCGCCATCTTGGTCTATAATTTCATTTAGTTTTATTAAAAAAAAACGATTATAGCGTCAAACTTTAAAAAAAAAAACAATAATAACAGAGATAAATTTTCTTCGCATAATTTTAACAAAAAGGAACCGACTTCAATGAAAAACTATTCTGAGTACCCAAATCGCGACATTGTGCCTATGATAATTATTTGAGGAGTTCCCTCGATTTCCTTGGGATCCCATCATCAGATCCCGATATGGGTAACGATGGGACCACCTGTAGGCTACGCCCATTCCAATGCAAATATATATAATTTTTGAAATCGGTTCATAAACGACGAAATTATCGCTGAACATACATAAAAAAAAAAGGTTCCGACGAATTGAGAACCTCCTCCTTTTTTTTTGAAGTTGGTTAAAAACAAACTGTCATTGTTGATAAATGCAGGGCAAGATGGCGGATTTATAATTCTATTCTTAATTAACACGCATTGTAAACGTGTGTTTATATATTTCAACAAAATGAATTGATCATAATGAATTGTGTCAATAGGCTCGTAATAATGGCCCGGGTGACATAGGCTATATATTAGGCTATTTATAACATTTCTTTGGTAATGAAGTTACCTTATGAAACCAGCGCTGCTTGAATCCGTGAAGCATTTTGCTGAGATGGTAACCCTTTCAAGACCAGAGCCGTCCATCCGTCCTTGTCTTACCGTCCAAACCGTTAGTGCTAGAGAGATGAAACTTTGCATGTATATGTGTTTCTATCTCGTCGAAAAACTGCTACAATAAAATAAAATAAAAATTGGGGTACCTCCCCTACACAACAGCGGTACTCCCCTGTTTGTACAAAAAAATGTCCTTGAACATTGTTTTGTGAAAAACAGGGCTTCTTCCTCCTCATATAGATAGTCATAATTTCGTCACTTGAGTTCAATGTACATAGCTAGTGGAACTAGCGTAAACTAGTAGCCGATCTCAAATACTCTTAGCAATAAAAAGAGCTAAGAAGATGTAACTTACACTACAATTTCTATCAACAAAGTATGTTCCAACTAAGTGTTATAAAAGCTAGAAGAAAAATCTTTTTGTACTCCAACGAAGCACGTACACACAGGTTTACTACCAATAATAAATAATAACCTTAATCATAGTTTTATTGCGTTCCATTGCTACTAAACTATGATCGCCACAAAAGTAACATAGTTGCAGACGTTTTATGTACGTGACGCATTGGAAATTCGTCATTTTTGTAATCGATTGTATTCATCCATCCAGCCATCTGTAGTAGATACTCTAGTATTGATTTATAGTGGAACTCTTGCAGTTGGACCGTAAAACGGTACTTAGGTACCCTTCGATTAATAAATGTAAACTGCCTCCTTGGTCTATCAGTTAGGGTAGGTATATAATTTTAAAAACTATATAGGAAAAGCGTCCGTGTGGTGACGGATTAAGAATACAGAGTGTCACCACCCCTATTCATCCCGCGGGTGTCGTAAAAGGCGACTAAGGGATAAACTACGCAAGACAACATCAATGCAAATAGAAGGAAAACTTGAAACCAACCCTTTTTTTTTTTTTTTTTTTTTTTTTATGTGTGGAAAATCATCATGGACCGTCACCCCACCGGGGGTTACGGCGGGGTGGTGTGTCGGACTTGAACCGACTAAAAACCACACAGTGTGCCCTCTCCGCGCTTCTCCGTTTAGGAGGAGGAGAAGTCCAGGGTGAGATCTCCTTCTGAACTTCTCCAGCGCCTGCCCGCTCCTGATGCTGGCACCGTCTCTGTACGACGACCCTCTCTTAGGCGGCGTCCGGCACACACCGACGCCGCCTCCTCGCGGCTGGCCACATAGGGCGGGTGGAGGGAAAACCCGTCCCGTCCACCCGCGGCCACACTCAAGGCGGCATGAGGCGCAGATGTTCGCGCCTCCGCCGCCCGAGTCGCCGGCGGCGAATCTGGTCCGATTGGATGTCGTCCTCCCGGGCCTTCTCCGCCGCCTCCTTCTGCGTGATTACGTCCTCGCAGAAGGTTGACTTGAAACCAACCCTATACCAACCCGTCTGGCCAGCGTGGTATAGTAGGCCAATACCTCCTTTCTAAGGAGAGGCCTATGTCCAGCAGTGGACTGTTAAAGGCTGTTGATGATGATGATGATGATATAGGAAAACAGTGTCCATGGAGTTTCTTGTCTGTTCTTCTCCATAGATCTACGAATTGGAACAGACAATTAGCTTTACGACTGCCTACTGACTGACTACTTGACGTTTCAAAAGTGCCGTTGTATTGGTGTATTTGAAATAAAATGGTTTGATTCCATTTGATATGCGACTGTTGGGGTCTTAACCTTCGTCCCTCGGAGTCAAAGAGCACGTTTAACCGTTGCTATGCTTACAACGCTTGCAAACTAAATTTATGAGGTAGATCCTACCAATGAAGTCTGGCTCAAACGCCCACAGTCTGACCCGATTCCTTTGTCAGAACTCCTTAGAAATAAACTTTTGTCAACGGCATATTGTTGTATTGAAATATGTAAGTTAAACCTTAACGGAGGTCAAACTGTTTCTATTTCTTAGCTCAAACTATTATTACAATAAGATGTAATATTATACGGAATATAATAGAAACTTTTTGAATGAGGTGAATTCCATTGAACTAGTGGTTGCCGAGTGGTCGAAATTCCACCATAATTAATATGAATTTTATGTGGCAACATTATTATGGTTCTGTTGTCAAAGACAATAACTTCTATTAGGTCTTTACCTATGAAATTACCGTTTTGTATGCAATAAGTAAAAGTACTTATTTTTTCAAATTTTTTATTTCTGTTATTCGATGTAATCACCCATGCAATCGACGCATCTTTGCCAACGCATTAGCAGTTTATTGATGCCCTTCTTGTAAAAATCAGCTGGACGGGAGGCAACAAACTCTTCAAAGGCATTTTGTACTGCCTTTCGGGAATTGATTTTTTTATCCACTAAAAAGTTGTCTTAAACTAAAAATTGTTACGTGCGACGAAAAATGGATTCTGTTCGACAATCGAAAGCGCTCAGCAAGTTGGTTAGACCCTGGTTCAGCACCAAAGCTATGCCCTAAACCAGAGACCTATTAAAATCACGGATTTCGCCAAGGCTACGCTGGAATGTTAATTTGACAAAATAGTACCTATGTGTGTGTGTCAAATATATGGTAGTGTGTGTGACGTTTTACTTACTGATTTAATGTATTTGTTAAGTATATTTTTAAAAAATGCTTCCTGCACTCCTTCTCTACATAAACTATAATATAAGTGGCCGAAATTTCATCTTATAAATCAGAATAACACAGGCTACTTTTTACTGCAATAATCGAGAAACACGCGGGCGGAGCCGCGGGCCAAAGCTAGTACTTAATATTTTTAAGTTTTTTTCCAATTATATTGAAAACCTGATCACCTGAGTGGTTCTCAAAACAAAACATGTTATAAAAATAAAATAAAAAAAAACCCGAAAAGCAATGAACTGAAAAGAGAAAACAAGTGGCACAATATATATATCAATATTAATTGACTAATGCATTGTTTTGTATGCCTGCTACACTTTATGGTGCCGCGTGTGGTGACATGGTAGACCTTTCTTCACCCGTAAGTAACAAAGTATTGTTTGTCCATGCCTGCCAAGTTATGTATAGTATGTTGTTAGCGGTATATCGGTGAAATTCCAGTACGAATACACCTCATCAACGCCGTTAGGCCAGGAATCGATCCACAAGTAACAAAGCATGTCAGTTTACATACCTTCATGTAATGTAATGTTCATGAACTTAACTAATATACATTTGCCATTTGAACGACCTGTTTGTACACATAAGGGGTCGTCAGTTCGATTCTCACTCGGTGCATTATATCAGCCCCACTAGCCAAGTTGCAAACGTTTTTCGTTTTCTATTCTATTTTTAACCGACTTTAAAAAAAAGGAGGAGGTTCTCAATTCGTCGGAATCTTTTCGGGATCTGATGATGGGATCCCAAGGAAATCGAGGGAACTCCTCAAATACCATAAGCACAATGTCGCGATTTGGGTACTCGGGATAGTTTTTCATTGAAGTCGGTTCCTTTTTGTTAAAATTATTTATTCTATATTTTGTCTCTTCTCTTGTTACATTAGCCAATGTCACCCAGCCACGTGAGCAAAGCAAACCCTTAACACAAGTTTAATCCTTCTTTGGGTACCAGAATTCAATTTGTTAAATTGCATTTTTAGGGTTCCGTAGCCAAATGGCAAAAAACCCAACCCTTATAGATTCGTCAAGTCTGTCTGTCTGTCTGTCTGTCTGTCCGTCCGTATGTCACAGCCTTTTGAAATTCGGTAAGTAGATGTAATCTTTGAACCGCATTAATATTTTCAAATAAAAATAGAAAAAAAACAATATATTTTGGGGGTCCCCATACTTGGAACTGAAACTCAAAAAAAAATTCATCGAACCCATACGTGTGGGGTATCTATAGATAGGTGTTCAAAAATGATGTTGAGGTTTCTAATATCATTTTTTCTAAACTGAACAGTTTGCGCGAGAGACACTTCCAAAGTGGAAAAATGTGTGTCCCTATAACTTCTAAAAAAGAGAGTGATAAAATTTAAAAAAATATATGTTGTGCATTACCATACAAACTACCAACTAAAATTGGTTTGAACGAGATCTAATAAGTAGTTTTTTTTAATACGTCATAAATCGTAAACAGCAATTTACCTTTCATTCAATCAATACACTATTAAAAAAACATCGATCAAAGTTACAACGAACTACAAGAACTTTTAAATGATGTTACTTGCTGATACGGAACCCTTCATGGGCGAGTACGACTCGTACTTGGCCGCTTTATAATAACTTGTGTCGTAAACCTGGATTCATGTTGTATTATGTTTTAGTCTTAAATAATAATTATTATTATTTATAAAATATTAGCCAATGAAACAAGAGAATTGAGAAATAGAATAGAGAATAGAAAACGAAAAACGTTTGCAATTTGGCTAGGGCCCCCTATCCAAATTGCAAACGTTTTAAACGTATAGTGATATTATAAAATGGTTACTAAATTCCCGTGCACCCTATTTTCTATCAGTGTCGCCCCTTATTCTCAAGGAAAACCAAACAATTTTCCCCACAACATGCACATAAACATTGTTTTTGTAATAGGAGTCTCCATTCCCGTTTCATATATCACACATCCGAAATAACAACATCAACTAAAATAGCAAAAATAGGTTAAGTTATGATCTAAGTTACCGTGTTCTTAAACTTTTCTGCGATAACCATCAACAGTATCCATCCATATATTGATAGTTTAACATAAATCCGTTCCAATCACTTAACTTGCTAGCGCCTGACCAATATCTGTGAGCAGTAAGTGGCGTGTAGTACGCATTCCTTTGATTCTTACATGTTGTAAATATCGCAGATTTACTGGATGTGACAATCTTTACGATTAAATAAAATGATGTGACGTTTGTGATTTTAAATTCATAAGAAAGTATATACGGTACCTACTTACTTTCATTTTTTTTCATAATAATAACTTTATTGTATAAAAAGTACAGACACAGGGTTTGATTCCTAGATACTAGGATTTCCTGTGCCACTAAAAAAAAAAATTGTCTGTTGTCGAAAATAAGTGAGCTCGGTCTTTTTGTGTTCTGTCTTCAAACACTTCGTGTGATCTACAATTGGTTGTTTTGAGTCTGGGCGTTGTTTGTATATATTTGTTAAGTTCCTTTGTTTAATTTTAATACTTTGTTATGAAGATGTCTTTAAAAAAACTGATGCCTACTACCCGTACGACTAAACACCTCACGCTTTAATAGAAACTCAATTTTTTCAAAATTAATAAAAATTAAGTTGCGGGCGGCGCGGCGGCTAGTTTAATGTATTTTTACGATATAAACTTAGTATGCAAATTGTACCGTCAGCATTACGTCACAGCGTAAGGGGCACAATTAAGTCCTAGGGGTATTGCACAACAAGACACATACATCGCAAATAATCACTACCAGCTCACGTGTTTCCTTCCCACTATGATCCCGGGTCCTTTAAGCGGGGCGTGAAGAAGCATCTCACTAAGCCGTCATAGTGTGGGCCGCCATACATTATTGTCTGCATTCGCAGCAAGTGTGGTGGCCCCCACTCTTGGATTCTGCTCATGATTTCCATCAGCCAGGATAGAGTTACTTTGGTAGGCGAAATATACAAAAAAGAAATCGAAATGAAAGATGAAAATGTTGTAAGGCATATCTGTTTGTTCCACATCTATGTTCCTATCCAGTAAGTTTGGCGATGTTCCTAGCTAGGGGTGGGGGTTGTTCGATAGACACCGCCACCGCGACGCCAAGCCCGCACTTGTTTGATAAATAAAACTTTTAATGATCAGTAAAATGGTTTTATACGTTTTGTCTGTATTGGAAGTTCGGAAATTATATCGAGAAGTCTTTTGCTTTAATTGTTTGCGAGGTGAATATATAAAAGTAGTAGTATTTACTCGCGGCTCCGCCTGCGTTTTTCAATGTAGCCTATGTCCTTCTCCATGGTCCAATCTATTTCTATACCGATTCAGTTAACTCTGTTCAAGAGTTTAACCGTGAAAGTGTAACAGAGAATCAGGCAGGGTCACATTAGAATTTATAATATTTAATTATTACTAGCTGACCCCGCGAACTTCGTACCGCCTAACAGACGATTCAACGTCACTCAATTGTTTTACCTTCTCGGAATCCCTCCAATAAAACTTGAACTTTATGTTATAATATTAAAGTTCAAATTGACTTTTAAGTATTATTACGAATCTTTTGAATGGAAATATAGAAAAGTCTTGTTTTTAGACTTTTTCAGTTTTTTTTTTAAATTTTTCTTTCCGTAAGAACCATCCTCGTACTTCAAGGTATATTATAAAAAAATAATTAGTGAAATCGGTCCAGCCATTCACGCGTGATGCCGTGACCAAGGAAAACGGGTTTCATTTTTATATATATAGATTAGTTATAATATAGGATTTATACTTACCAATTTGCAAGAATTAAACTTTTTTTTTTATTTGTCTGCTATTTTATTTTTCATGTAATAAGGCATGGGGGAAACAAGAAGACTGGTCATCCAATAGTCACCTTTATAATCACTAGAAAAAATGCCGATTGGCATTCTCAATCACTTTGTGTAAAGGTTAAAGGAATTGAATAACAATATCTAATCAGGGAAACTGACTTATAATTACTTAGAACAGTCTAAAGCTGTAAACACATTATCGTACACATGACAGCCGCGACTGATCTCATCAGTCGGTCTTGTGCCAGATTTCTGTCGGACGTCCGAACACTCAAGGTCAGTCAAAGGTCACGTCCACGACTTACGCAGTGTTTGTTCATACTCTAGATCACGACTATCAGCCGCGTCCGTCAGCCACGTCCGATAATGTGTCTCCAGCTTTAGTAATGAGTTGAAACTCACGGTTGGCCTAGAGGTTGGCCTCGCCGCTTTCGACTCAACTGGGTGCTGTAGGTTCAAACCAAATATGGGCAAACACTTCAAATTTTTGTCCGAGTCTGAATGTAATTTGTGTCCGTTTCATGTATGTTATAAGGACCCACGCAAACAACGCCTTCATCAAGAAAATACATCCTGTGAATTCCTATGACACGGCATTCCTAAAGCGGTAGTGGTACTTTGTTAAAAGATTATTTATTAAGTATTTTTCAGAAACTTATTCGAAGCATACTGAATACTAGTTACTTGTATACAAAATTAAATTTAGCAACTAATAGTTGCACTACGACATACAAAATAACTAAACTACTTTACTTATTTGGGCGTTTTTCAAAATTTTGCTCCGTTACGTACAGGATGTCCATTTATTTTCATAACAAAATTTTAAATAAACGATGAAATGTAGACATTTACAATGAACTAAGGTTTAAAAAAAATCATAATCAAACAATGTTAAATGAGTATAATTTCTATATAATGTATTATTATAGTGAGGGTTGCCAATACAGGGGTCTTGTACGTAACATTTTCATTCAAAGTAAATAATAACTCAATCTTATCAAAGTTAATCAGCTTTATTTATAATTAATTAACAACATAAAAATCTTCTAAAATTTAATACCACTTTGTGGTATCTTGCCTCTTAGTGCTGTTTAAAATATAAAATATGTCTTGTACGTAACTAAATGGCACTCTGGACTATCAAACTTTGTGATTAAATAACTATTCTGAAAGACTAACATTATAGGTAAGTTTTTTTAAATACAATAAATAACAAAAAGACATATAATATATATTAACAAAAACATAACTTCCAAAGGTTTTTTCATAAAAAAATAAAAACTATAACATCCAAAACAGGACAGTTACGTATGTAGACAACAGTCGTTACGTTTAGGAACTCTAAAGCTATGTTTACAACGAGCACAATTTCTAGTCATTTTAGAAACAATACAATATTATTCAACACTTCAAAAACGTCGTGATGTGACATATTATTTGAGTCACATCATTTACCGTACTTATTTCTATAAAATTAGTCAATATCACAGACTGTTTTGATTTGAGTAATTATCTAACTATTTAGTAAAAATATATTTTACAAAAAACTTAGGGGATTCAAGTCTTCTCACACGGTAGGGGGCCGCCTGCAAGCCACAGATGGCCCGAGGTGCGTCGGGGTTCCAGGGACTTCCTTTCGAGGGTATACCTGGTTCCTCGACTCATAGTACCCGAGACGGCGTGCGGTTTTAGTCGGTTCGAGTCCGACATAGTCACCAACTGGTGGCATCTGTGGGGATTTCCGCACGAAAAATGTTCTTCAGTCTTTCGACTTCTTTCTTTTTATATTTGTTGTATTTTTCTTCATTTTCTTTGTTTTTGTCCATATCGCCGTTGTTTTTGTCTCTCTCGGCACCAGTCAACGGCATAATTTACCTGAGTAGGAATAAATTAATTTGTAAGGAAGTGCCGAGGATGTGAGGAATGTTAGGGTTCACCCTCTTTATCGCTAGTCTAAATAGGATATTTATAACATATTAAGGAAACCTGCTCACCATGAGGTGACTAGATCCTATAAAGGTAATGAGTTTACCTCTCTGGGTGGATTATATTTTTAATTTATATAAAAATTGCATAAGACAGTATGAACGCATCTTTACGAGTCCAGTACGTAACGTTTTTAGTCCACATAATACATCACGTCACGTCCTGGACGTTACGTATAACGCGGACTTGTCATCACACGTTTTTTTGGTATAAAAAAAGTTGATTATAGTAGTTTACTAGTACACATTCATTATCTACAACATATTTACTTATAATTTAACACGAGTAGTATATAAAATTTGTGGGTCTTACCTTTCAAAATCAATGTTCGTACCGGACAAACAAAACAGACCCGTCACGCACGTCACGGACCGCAAGTGTTGACGATTGAATTTCTTCAGTTTTAATTCAAAGGAAAAGAACGAAGGAATGATAAAAACATCGTCAATATGGCTTTGCTTAAAAATAGTTAAGAGCCAAAGACAATATTATTGTTATTCTTTATAAAATCATACCGATACGTACAGGACTGTCCGCTGTGGCCAGTTTTTTAAATCCGATAATATCAGTATTTATATTAGAAAAATATACTACAACCTTATTATATTTTATTAAAAAACAAATTTAATGAGTTATTTCATTCGAGTAATACTAAAGATATCCAAATATAGCTTATATATTCTCCAAAATACGTAATCAAAATCCAGGATATGATGAAGGACACATAAAAAAGTAGGATAATATTTGGTATTTTATTAAATATTAAAATATGTTTTCCGTTTAAGTCTTATGTTTATCTTTTTTTTTACAGTAAGTTAAACATTTTACCCTAACGTAAAATAATTTGATACTCACTTCCTACATTTTTGCCTTTTAATCAATGGTCAAACTCGTAGGACACGGCAAAATAGCCCTGAGAAAAATTTTGAAAACCGCCCATTTACGTAAACAAACCTATTCAAACTTTGAAAACCAATTCGAAATTCGACTTCTGGAATCGACTAAAGCTCAACGATTTTAGTCGAATTCAAAATTAGAATTCAAACAAAATATCTGCGCAATTCACTTACACAATCGTTTGAAAATGAACTATTTAAAATATCCGATCTATGAAATAAATTCGTTATGAGAAAATAACTGAACGCAATGTGGAATTTACTCTATATCGGCAGTTTTATTGCATTTTATTTTGCGAAGCGAATGTGCTATAGCGTACGGTCAGTCTAAAACATTCGAGTGATTTTTAATAGGGTTTTCTTCGTATGACACTTATTACGAGTATTTATAATCTTATTTTAAATGTGATTCTCCCTATGCGTGTAAAATACACATATTTTGCTCATATAAATACTTGAAGGAGGATTAGAAATAAGTCTTAATTTAATATGTTGTTTTCCTTCTTTTTTTGGGTATTATTTTACATGATTCACGATAATTGCAATATTTACTTTACACGTACATAGTATTATTTAAGTATTGCCCGTTTTACAGCAATAGGCTTATTAAACAAGTAGAACTGAAAATATTATTAGCAAAATTTGAACGTTTAGTACGCCTCTTTCAAAGGTTAAATGGGACGTGAATTTCAGTATGTATGCGTGTAAAGATTATTTTCCTTCATGAATAATCCCACATAATACCTAACTGCACGTCTCTCATACTTGAAATAATTTAAACTAAAACTGGTATCATTTACATTCGTAACTGATTTTTCATAACCATCGATAATAGTAAAATAATCACAAACTTAATTCACCAGCAAAGAAAATACTATATAAATAACGGTGGATACTTAATATTATAAGATTTTATCAAACTTTACATCTAAGCTTTTACGCGCGGCGCCACCCTCGTGTACATCAGTTATCGCGACAAATAATAGCTATGTCCTTTTCCAAGGTTCGATCTTTGTTTATACCGAAATTCTTACAAATCGGTTCAACAGTTTAACCATAAAAAGACAGACAGATAAAAGGCGACAGATATAAACATAGCATTAAATTATTTTTTATTCAAAGTGGTATCACAGCCAATTGGATTTCTCGTTAAAATTATGATTTTCATAATAAAGACATGAATGTTTTTGTACAATTTTTTATTGATTTTTATAGAAAGTTAAGTATTCTAGTGATATTTGTAAAAATAAATTCATATAAAATTTATTTCATTTCATAATATTGTAACCAGCTTATAGAAGCTTACAAAGAAACTACTTGGTCCATAGCTATTATATTAAAGCTTATCTATACTATAATATTATAAAGCTGCAGAGTTTGTTTGTTTGTTTGAACGCGCTAATCTCTGGAACTACTGGTCCGATTTGAGTGATTCTTTCAGTGTTGGGTAGTCCAATTATCGAGGAAGGCTATAGGCTCTTTATTTTTTTTTTCAAAATTAGGGATCCGTAATAAAATTGCTATTTTGTAACACAACGTGTAAAATCGAAAACCTATTTTTTTTAAGGAAAAGAGAAAAACGCGGGTAAAACCGTGGGGCACGGCTAGTTAGTTATACAATTTCATTTACGATATAAGTATGCTATGAGAAACGTAATAAAATTTGACAAAAACGTTATTGTATAGGACACAATCACTTTTATGATAGCCAATAATAATATAAATTCAAACACCACTTAATCTTAACCCATTGAATAGAAAGTGTTAAATACCTATCGTAAATATACTGAATACAAGCACACCCAATTTTTATCAATCCACCAAGTGGTTTTCATGGTGGTCAGGAATAAAGCCCGCTAAGAAAGGTTATTTTAGAAGAATGGTAGTACTTTAGGGTGTACTAAAGAAAGAACATCGGTAACCATTAAAAATATTTAGAAGGCTATCGAAGACGGAACAGACAAGAGCCAAAGTCAGTTTTTTTATTATTATTAATATTTATAAAATTTTTGTTTACTATGATATGATGTGCAATCTAACTCTAAATATAAAGTAAATTAAACTTTACGAATATGTATATTTTTATTTTTCTCAGTCAAAATCAAAACTTCCAAAGTACTCTTGTCGAATTATTATACAATCCTATGAGCTATATAATAAACTACTTTTTCATTAGAAATCGCTTTAAATAGTATGATTCATCGACTAAATAAAACAGTATAATACAATCGATGAGCTAGAAATCCATTAAATTATTTAGCCATTAACAATGGGCATAACATCGGAACCAATTAATTATCACATGCTAATATAAAACTGACTGTAATGAGGACACGATTGACTTATATTGCTAACATAAAACACGAAGCCATTTACCACATTCAATTATAGTAATAATTAAATCTATGCTCCAAACAATCGACTAATTATTATAGCGGAATTCTAGCATAGAGTGTGTATTCGACTAAAAAGAAAAATTTTATAAAATGGTAGGGGATTAACGCGATTGGCATCAACCAACCATCGGTCGGGTCAACCGATTTCTATACTATCTATTTTTATATCAACCCGACCAAGGACAGGATGGTTTGGCGGTTGGTTCCGACCGTGTAGAAGGCCTTTTAATAACTGATTGGTTTATATCATTGATTATGACCGTAATTACGTATAGTAAGTGTATCCGTATTTTCAGATATTAGATTTAGGCTCACGGTGAAACTTCTACCATGACTAAAAGTTTTTACCTATTAATTTCGACTGCACGGTTGGCCTAGCGGCTTAAGAGGTCGCCACGCTGCTTCCTACTACGCCAAGTGTCGTGGGTTCAAATACCACCTAGGACAACACTTTGTATGATTCACAATTTGTTGTTCTGGGTGTTCTTTGTGTCCGTTTCATGTATGTTTGTAAAGTCCCCAGCGACACAGGAATTTAATTTCCTAATGCGGGAGTTGTCTTTAAAAAAAAAAACTCTTCAATTTCCAGAGACGGATCTGAAACTGATGGTTAACAATTCTGGCTGCTGAATCAAATGTCAATGGTAGTATATTACCGACTGCCTTGATAACAGGGCTATCTATGGCCGGACGCACGGCACGCAACGCATTGAACAGATTTGCCTTGCTCAGAAATGCCGGCGTACGGTGCGGGCGGCGCGGACGCAGCACTATGTGAAATCATACAAATCAAAATAAAATCCGTTGCGTGCGGTGCGTGCCGTGCGTCCGGCGCGGGCCAATGGACGCGCACCTTTAGACTGAACTAATTTTTCAAATCGGACCAGTACTTTCTGAGATTAGCACGTTCAATGAAACAAACAAATCAATTATATCAACAATCCATAATATCCCAATGCAGGGCTCGGGTCTCTTCGCAGTAGAAGGTTTCTACTTAATCGATATGACCAATTAACCAAATTAAAGTCATGAACTATTATCTGCTGTGAACTATGGTAGTTTGAGCGATTCACACACTGGCGACGCGAGCACGTGCGTAGGCGCGGGGCAGCAGATCCCGAATCTGCTAGCGGCACGCGCTCACGCGTCGTAGCGCGTTTTTGGTGTGTTGGACCTGGCGTGTTTTCTATACTAATCGATGTACTTGCATACAATATTAAAATCTGCCACTCCGCACTACGCGACGGAGCGCGGGGCAGTGTGTGAATCGCCTTAACTGCGAACAATTTCTAATATTCTTAGAGCTCTTCAAAAGAGAATGCAGAAACCTAAATAAGATTTGTAAACCATCAGTGACAAATAAACTAAATGTAACAAGTACGTACATAATGGCAACGGTTTTGACCCAATTACATTTAAATACAATTTGCCAAGTTAATAAGCTTGTGAAAGTTAGATTTATTGCCGTCCCACAGGACCCAATGTGTTCAAGAACTTTATCACACGGTGAATACATACAAATTTAATAGTAAATTTTACTAGTTATCGTACACTGGCTTTTGGCCGCTTCTCTGCCCACTTACATCTCGGTTAAAGCGACAAAAAGTAGTCTATGCCCTTTTCCAAGGTTACATCTTTAACTATACCAAGATTCAAAAAAATCGATTGAGTGGTTTGGCCGTTATTTTCGAACACTTAGAATGATTGAATTAACATCTAGCTTTTGCTATATATGAGTATAGAGTTTTAATTAAATTCGAGGATTCGTTATGTATATCTAAATTAGGATATAAAATATGTTTTTTCATCCAATTAACCTACTTATTTAAATGTATTTCTTTTAAAAGTATTTCATTATATTAACGCCATCTATTAGGTGCCTTTGGCAACTTTAACGGGCATTATGAAAGAATTAATGTATTTAAACTCCACTCACCTACTATTTCAACTACTATATATGTATAGTGTAAACTACATACTCCAATCATCTACTACTTATGTATAGTACTACATACTCTTCGCTGATACCTATGTTACAGGATTAAGCTGTATTCAATATTTACTCCATACTGATATAAAAATCTTACATAACTTGCAGTAGTAACATACCAGTTTTGTTTGTTTTTAAAACATTGTCATCCTCTTTTTACGTCCACCTCGTTCTTTGTCGCGAGTCGTATTTTTTTGACGTTAAATGCGATGCCAAAGTACCAATAAAATTTTCATAAACTTTTATTGGCCTATAAAAGCCATTGTTACACTGAGCGGAGTACGTTCTTGTACATAACTGATTATACTTCAGCCTTGAATAATATTATTAAAACCAGTACGTAATATTTAAAATAATACAAGAGTTCTAAAAAATAATGACACATTCGTATTCAGAGACCATTGTGTCTTCAAAAACTTTTATTTTGCTCTAAACTAAATAGACCTCAATCAACTTTAATAACTGTCTCCCATAAGACTATAATCTTATTTTTTTTAAATATTCAATATACTGTCATTTTATGTCCACAATGCAAGCTGCAAGCTGTCAAAATCTTTTATAAAAAAAAACTTTCTATGTATAATATTGTAAGTGTTCGATTTGAAATTGTACATTTTGTACACAGAAATTTCAAATCCAGAAATTTACTCAATAAACTGTCTTATTTTTATCATTTTATATTATAAGTAGGGCTCGGAATAGGTAGTTTAATTTTATGTACTTGCGATTTTGTGACATCAATAGTATGGATATGCCTGTGAAATCCCGGGGAACTTACTATTTTCAGAGATTGTAAAAACTATATGCCCTTGCCTCCAGAGCCAGTTATAACTCGATGGGGTACATGGCTAGAAGCTGCTTTTTACTATAAAAATATTTTAATGAAATATCACATATTCTTTCTTTATTTCATGATGAAGAAGTACAATCTATAAAGAAAGCGAAAGAAGTATTGCAAAATCCTAACCTTCGACGTGATCTAACCTTTATTGAAGATCATTTTGGAATAATCAGTATTGCAAATTTTATGTTATGGTTTATCCATGTTATGCTTACGTTGACTTTATTTCTGCAAGTACATAAAATTAAACTACCTATTCCGACCCCTAATTATAAGCTTAAAATACATTGATTGATATATAATTATCATTTGTGAGCTGTTTTTGATGCTGACTATCCTGATCTAGAATACTGATCGATATATATCAATTATGGAATTTCATTACATAAAGTGAATTTCTTTTCAGTTTTTGGTAACTAAATTTTTATAAATCCATATTTAATGACATAGTTTTAATTATTTTTTTTAGTTGTAAAATATTACTTTTTATAAACTTATCCTTGCTCTTATACCAGCCAATGTAATATTTTTAAATTTCCAAAAGATTTTTCTTTACTATTTCTAGTAAACATTGCTTTATTCTTATTTAATTAATGGTATTTATTTGTATTTTTTTAATATACAACAGAAGTCAGGACCAAAAAATTTAATTAAATTGTAAAATAATAAAATTGTGTTAAGTTTTTCAATCTTATGTCTTAATTTTGGGAACGCACCGAATAACGGCTGTGCCACTTCAATTTTATAATGTTGGCAGAACTGAGTTTTCAATTTTAAACGGCTTTCGATAGTGTAGTGTTTTATGGCGTTTGTCAAACTCATTAAAGTTTTTAAGTGGAGTTTTGAATACAATTATGTCAATTTTTAATGAGTTACTACCAAAAATCCGTGAGATATCTAATACAATTAGTAAAAACTTCGATGATGACCTTAAGGTAAATAATTACTTGGAATAGACCAGTGCCCGTTCCAGTCGGTGTCAGTTTTCGTAGTTAAACGAATAAATAAAGTGATTTAAGTTGTAAAATATATTGTTTAAGTGCTGAAGATGTTATTCAGTGGTAACAAGTGTGTGAAAGATATATAAATTGTTATTTACAGGCCGCGTTTGATTGTTTTGATAAATTCGAAGAGGAGTTTCAAAATGGACGAGGCAAGGCGCGGGAGAAAGGACAGAAAGATAAAAACCCTATGACGACCCTTCAAAGCATTAACGAGGACGATGGTAAGTCGAAACATGTTTGAGTTGCTTGTAAATATTGAATACTAGCTTTCGCCTGGTGGTCTGAATCTCTGTAAAAATAGCCTATGTCCTTTCTACGGCTCTGGACTATCTGTATAATAAATTTAATTTAAATCGTTTCAGTAGTATTGTTTTTAAAGCAAAACAGATAAACAGACAGATAATTACTTTCGCATTTATAATATTAGTAAGATTAAACTTCCACATAGAATATCTCACTATATTATTAATAATTCCACATACGCTTCACATATTCTCATTAAAAGTGGGTCTATACCAGCCTAAGTCAAGTTTAGTACTGGTAGTCACATCAATAATATATACTTCGTTCAATGTGAATCATTATAAATCTTAGCTTTTATCATTAGGTCTGCGCTTTTTTCCATCTGTATATCAGTTATTATGGTAAATACACAGGACAGACTTCATAGTATCCACTGTATTTTATAAATTCTGAGTGTGGGAGCATACTTAAATAGGCCAAGACCTTACAAAACAGAGGCATTGCTTTGCCGACACAGCAATTTGTATTACAACGATTCTATTTACATATACAAAACATTTCAACACATTTTACCACCAGAACGAGAGTCAGTTCAATTTTCTTAGAAGAAAATTGAATTATATCAGCTCTGAGTGTTGTTGAGAAGTTGGTGGTATTTCATACCCATAACTGGTTGTCGTTAACATCAGCAGGCAGGTTCACCTACTGCTTTCTTGGTATTGTGGTAAGCGTATGCCACTGCTTGTTTCCAGTGAGATTTTTTTGTTGGGCAGTTCAACAACAGCCACTATTGTTGGGTTTTTCTTACAATAGTAGATTGGATTTTTTTGGATTTGATTAATGGATCTTTTTTCATTGGCATATTATTTTTCAATTTAATTTTTGCTTCAGACTTCAGTTGTATATTAAATAACAAATGAATACAATTAATTCATGAAGAATAAAGAATACATTTAATAATTAATTTTCTACTTGCAATGGTAAAAAAAAATCTTTTGAAAATTTTCAGTGAAATTTTAGTCAATCAAACAAGAGGATAGAGAAATTTAATAGGCAATAAAATAGAAAACGAAAAACATTTGCAACTTAACTTACAGTAATCAAAAAATTGTAAAAACTATGTTGGAAAAGAGTGTCCATGGAGTTTCTTGTCTGTTCTTCTCCATAGGATCTAAGAATTGGAACAGACAATTAGCTTCACAACTGACTACTGACTGACTACTTGACGTTTCAAAAGTGCCCTTGTATTGGTTTATTTGAAATAAAAATAATTTGATTTGGTTAGCTAATTAGTCCTAATTGTCCGTGTGGTGACGGATTAAGAATACAAAGTTTCACCACCCCTATTCATTCTATGGGTGTCGTAAGAGGCGACTAAAGGAACAAAATAAGCAGCTATCATCACTGCCAAGAGAAGGAAAACTTGAAACAAACCCTTTACCAACCTGTCTGGCCAGCGTGGTATAGTAGGCCAAAACCTCCTTTCAAAGGAGAGGCCTATGTCCAGCAGTGGACTGTTAAAGGCTGTTGATGATGATGATGATGAGCTAATTAGCAATGGAATAGAATGCAGGTTTACTAACCTCTTTACTGAGAAGTATGACCAAAATTTATTTAATTATTAATTAATAATTTTTCTAGATGAAGCAATAAAAACATCTGACACAGACTCTACCAAAAGACAATCCAACAACAAATCAAATGATGACAGAAGCACATGTAGCTCAGCAGACAGCAAGACGGACAGACCACGACGAGCATCTAAGAAACGTAGTAAGAACGAAGTTGACGGTATGTCGAGTCCGGAGCAGGAAAAGAGACAGAAGAGATCCGCTTCTGTTAAAGCGCAAGGCAATATTAGTAAACAGGTAATGTTCATAATTAAAATACTGTCGGATTTAAGTTATCTTTATTATCTTTGATCTTTTTAAAAGACAACTACCGCACTAGGAATATAAATTCCTGCGTCGCGGGGGACTTAGAAACATACATGAAACAGACACAAAGAACACCCAGACTCAGAACAACAAATTATGAATCAAACAAAGTGTTGTCCTACGTGGGATTTGAACCCACGACACTTGGCGTAGTAGGAAGCGGCGTGGCAACCACTTGAGGCGATTCACACACTGCACCGCGCTCCGTCGCGTAGCGCGGAGTGGCAGATTTTAATATTATATGCAAGTACATCGATTAGTATAGAAAACACGCCAGGTCCAACACACTGAACACGCGCTACGACGCGTGAGCGCGTGCGGCTAGCAGATTCGGGATTGACTGCAATGGCTGCCCCGCGCCTACGCGCGTGTTCGCATTGACAGTGTCCGAATCGCCTAAGCCACTAGGCCAACGGTGCAGTCAAGTATAAAACAAATGTTTTAGAATAAAATATAAACAAATAAATTAAATTGGAGTGTATGTATGTAATATTAAATTTACAGTTTCTTCTCTAAATGCATATAGAAGTATTTTAAATTTTATGTCTGTCTGATTGTTCCGGCTAATCTCTCGAATGGATGGACTGATTTTGAGTAACTTAAGCCAATTTTTATAGACTAGCTTCATTCCGCGGTGTTACTGGCGATTTATAGAATAAAATAAATTGCTAGGTTTTGCCTGCGGCTCTGCCTGTGTTCATTATAGTTTGTGACGCTGATTGTTTCAACTCACATAACTCATTCTATTTGTCAACTAGCTGAGACCTGCGGTATTACCCCTGTTATTGTTGTAAATCGCGAGTTACTCCTTATATCATCCATTTTCTGCCAGTGGAAGTCCCGTCAAAATTGGTCCAGCCATTCCAGATATTACCCGGAACAAGCAGACAGACGGACAGACAAACAAAAATTTTAAAATTTCCTTTTTCATGTATTTACATTATACATATAATTTCATAAGCATTTCGTAAAAATCTGTTAATTTAATAATATTATTTATTTGTATAGATTATGTCAGCCACAACAAAAACAGCCAAATATGTAGTTTGATTGCAAACGTCTCTCCTATTGCCTGAATTTTTGTGATTTGCTGTCCTAAATAAATGAATAACTCATAACAGGTGAACGTTAACCTAAATCAAAAGCTACGTCGCGAGAGTCCTGGAAAGAAATCTAACTCGTCGCGACGCCGCAAAGAAGATGACAAGGAGAATGCTGAACCACTGCTCAATATTGAGAGTAAGTTATATTGTCCTACCAATATTATAAACGCGAAATTTTGTATGTATGTTTGTTGCTCTTTTACACAAAAATTATTAAAAGCAGCCCGGAGTTTGGAAGTTTGGCGGGTGATTTCACGCCCGTGCCGCGGAGAGAGGAGTAAAGCCGTTGGTCCCGCTTGACATGAACATCTATGGCAATCGTTAGTGAGAAGTCAATGCCCTAAACCTTGGAATTTCAGTTATCCCTCAGGGTTGCGGAGATTCGATTCCAGTCGCTCTGTGGAAAAACTGAAATAGGTTAAACCGGTTGAACTAGTAGCCGACCCCAAATAATATTGGGAATAAAGGCACGGATGTGCGTCACCATACTGCATTCACAATGAGTATGGTTATACCGTGACTGGCATCGGACCTCTGCAACCATAAGGGAGAACTGAAATTCGAAGATTGAACTAGTCAGTATATTTGAGGGCACTGACTTCCCAATAACGATTGCCATAGATGTTCATGACAACCGGGACCGACGGCTTTCCGTGATCTCCGAGGCACGGACGTGAATCACCATCTAACTTCCAATCTCGGGGCTACTATTAGGAATTTCCTAAGCAAAACCTAAAAACACTTTTTTGGCCCGACCCGAGACCTCTTGATTAGCAGTCGCATACGCTAACCACTAGACCAACGAGGCAGTTACATAATGGCAGCTTATTGAGGTACATCATTGGGCCTCTGATCTCTCATCAATGAAACATGACAGCAAGAATGTTGTCATGTTTCATTGCTGAGAGTGAGTCTATTAAGGTAACTACTGATCTCTTCAATAGCTTTACATTGCTAGGCATAGGCCGCTCTTTTGCAAGGAAACTAGTTTCTATACCATGCTGGCCAGACAGGTAGCTATATGGTTTCTTTCAAGTTTTCCTTCCTCTAGCAGTATGTTTCCTTCCCACTATGATCCCGGGTCCTTTAAGCGGGGCGTGAAAAAGCATCTCACTAAGCCGCCATAGTGTGGGCCGCCATACATTATTGTCTGCGTTCGTAGCAAGTGTGGTACCCCCCTCTTGGATTCTGCTCATGCTTTCCATCAGGCAGGGTAGAGTCACTTTGGATGGCTTAATATACAAAAAAAAAAGTTGTCTAGCGAGCGACCCTTAGTACTCTTATAACACCCATGGGATGACTAGAAGTAGTGACACTACGTCTTCTAAATTCGTCACTTATCATAATACTGGGCTGATGCTTTACTAAATTGTGTTTCCTTCTGCAGTTAAACAAGAGAAGATATCCCTACCGTCGGAGCCAGAATCAATGGACATGGAGTCTTTGCCAATCAATGTTGAAGTTAAACAGGAACCAAATAAGGATGATATGGCGATGCCACCGCCTGCCGCACCAGTTCCTAGTAAGTTAATTTCTTTACATATAATGTTAGAAGTTCTACTATGTACATTAATTAATAAATAATAAATATTTCGGACATCTTACACACAACGTCATATAGTCCTAAACTAAGCAGAGCTTGTATTATGGGTACTAAACAACTGATATATCACTAGTTTAAAGTGGACATTGTTGTTGCGTGCGGTTGGTGTTGTAATAATACGACAAAAGCCGCGGGGCATAGCTAGTAGTAGTAGTAGTTGTTGTTTCGAAGAATTTGCCGACTATTAAATTTCATTTTTAAGATATTTTTTCTTTTTAATAGAATCAAGAGCAAAGGCGGCTCCTAAAGAGAAAGTAGCAGATGAAAGCAGCGAGGAAGAGTCCACAAGCAGAAGAAGAACGACTAGAACTAGGAAACAAACGGACACAGCCCCTGGTATTTTATAGTTTTGTTTTATTTCATGAACCTACCATGTCCCAAAGAATTATATTTATTAATTATAATATTAAGAATACAAAGTGTCACCACCCCTATTCATTCCATGGGTGTCGTAAGAGGCGACTAAAGGAACAAAATAAGCAGCTAACATCACTGCCAAGAGAAGGAAAACTTGAAACAAACCCTTTACCAATCCATCTGGCCAGCGTGGTATAGTAGGCCAAAACCTCCTTTCAAAGGAGAGGCCTATGTCCAGCAGTGGACTGTTAAAGGCTGTTGATGATGATGATGATGATGAAGGCCAGGTCTTGTGTTATTTAACTGTTTTTAGTTGATTTTTTTTTTAAACACATTTTAGCCTATCTAAGTAACTCTACTCTGCCTGATGGAAAGCTTGAGCAGAATCCAAGAGTGGGGTCACCATCCTCATTGTGAGGGTAGGCCATCGCACTCAGCATGGTGACCCATACCATAGAGACCTGATCAAATGTTTCTGCATCATTGTCCTGGCCTCTCACACTCACCAAAAAAATATGACAGCAAGAGTGCTGTCATTTTGTCGGATGGTCTTCAATATGAGGGTAGTACTGGCCCAGTCGAGCCGGATCATTCGTGTGCTGAAATCAGCGTGGCTCTACTACCGATCTTTAGTTTATTTGTTTCTGTGTTATTGTATTGTTATTGTATTTGTGTCTTTGTTTTTTGTACTGTAATGATAATTGTTTGATTCTTCAATGATTGATTTGACTTATTTTAATTGTTGAGAAAATAAATTTACGTTGGAAACTTGCTTTTCTCCGCTCTCTTTGGATTTTATCAATAAGTAAGTGGATATGATCTATCTGTTAATTGAATTTCATTTAGATATGTTTAGCTAATCTAAACAGACTTCGAATCTGTACTTATTAGTATGCAAGTATTATAAATTGGAATATAAGTCTATCTGTTATCTAAGCTAGCTGTATATATATATATAATATATATTAATAATTATTAAATTAAAATATATATTATTAATAATATATTAAAACAATATAATATTGTAAGTAAAATGTTTGATTTCATCAGTTCCCGCACCCAGATCAACTCGTGCCAGTTCTCGGTCTACAAAGCAAGCTGAACCGGATGAACCAGCCCCACCACCGCCTGATGCTAGACCCAAGAGGACCAGGGCTAAGAAGGTACGATATTGTTCACAGACAACCAGATATTTTTGCTTTCTTTCTCTTACTTTTTTAATCCCGATATCTATACAAGTAAAGAATATTGAAGCGTCTGTATGTAACCTTAATAACAATTGTATGTCCGTCTGTTTGTTCCGAGTAATCTCTGGAACGGCTGGACCGGTTATGACGCGATTTTCACTGGCCGAAAGCTGACGACATCCGCAACGTTACTCGCATTAGAGCATTAACCGCGGGTAAAACCGCAGGACACAGCTACTCTGATATATATTTTAGAATAATGGCTTTGGTGATTCAGTGGTAGAGTATATGACTGCAGTTCTGAGGACTCCAATTTAATTCCTGGATTAGACCAAATATTATAATCTGCAAATATGATTTCTTATAGATGATTAGCATATATACAACATCCCAACATCAACCGTTGGTTGGTTGGTCGCTTGGTTGGAGGGACACGATACCCTCCTTCCACGCCCCTCCACAACCATCCTTCCTAAATTCTACTTATGCTTTTCATTTCTCGTGCAGACTCATCGGATATGTATCATTCCATTTCAAGTTTCTATTTAACATTTTAATTTACAGAAAGTGTCTGAAGTAGCACCTGAACCGGAAAAGGAAGCAGAACCAACACCATCGGAAAGTGTATTAGGTAAGCAACTATATCATAGTGTAAAAATATTATTTGTACTTAACTTGATCATACATATTTACAAAAAAAAGTATGTTTATATATTTATATCAGTTGTCTAGTACCCATAATATTAATTAACATTTGGCTATGGTCTGTGTATTCAGCAAATTTTACCCGGTACAGGGAGATTAGAAATAAAATAAAATAATAATTATTATTATATTGGACATATCTCATGAGATTGTCGAAATGTGGAATGTAGATTCGATGATTCGAGATGGATCAAGGGTCTGATGCAGAAGGCAGTCCTTCTTAACACATATAGTGAGGAGGTTCCTGTCTTTGGAGCCCTAACCACCAGTTTCTTGGTCCCTGTACCCGAAGTTGGTGGTCTACTATTTTTTATATTTTTAAATTTCCTTTTTTTAGATTTATATATTTAAAAATGTAATGAATATGTATATTAATTTAAATAAAGAGAATAATAATAAAACATAAACATACTTTTTTTGTAAATACATACATATTTATACCCAGAAAAACTCCCAAACTCCAAGACAAATATTTGTAGATCATACAAACATTTGATCCGACCCGGGAATCGAATACTAGACCTCTTGATCAGCAGCCGCATACACTAACCACTAGACCAACAAGGCAGTCATTTATCATATTATTATTGTACAATTATATTTTGTTTTAGCATCTCCGACTGAGAAACCAAGACCAAAGAGGACAAGAAGAGCTCAAAAAGCCACGTAAGTGTTTAACTAAGTTTTGCCTGCGACTCCGCCTGCGCGTATGTCAGTCACTATTTTAATATTTAGCTGTCATGTCTAAGATAAGATAGGATAAACTACGCAAGACAACATCAATGCAAAGAGAAGGATAACTTGAAACCAACCCTATACCAACCCGTCTGGCCAGCGTGGTATAGTAGGCCAATACCTAATTTCTAACGAGACGCCTATGTCCAGCAGTGGACTGTTAAAGGCTGTTGATGATGAAGATATTATAGTCATCACGCTAAGGTCAATAGGAGCCGAGCATGATGGAAAAGAGATACAGAATTGCGTGAGTCAGCTGGTTTATTATAATCTTATCTAATATATAAAATTCTCGTGTCACAGTTTTCGTTGCCATACTCCTCCGAAACGGCTTGACCGATCTTTATGAAACTTTATATGCATATTCAGTAGGTCTGAGAATCGGCCACCATCTATTTTTGATACCTCTAAAACGCGAGCGGAGCCGCGGGCATCAGCTAGTATATATATAAAATTCTCGTGTAGCGGTGTTTGTAGTTGAACTCCTCCGAAACGGCTCGACCGACTTTAATGAAATTTTGTTTGCATATTGAATAGGTCTGAGAATCGGATAACATCTATTTTTTATACCCCTAGGACGCGAGCGGAGCCGCGGGCACTGCTATGTTCTTCTATAAATTTAAACATTTAACATTTATTTTTAAAATATTTTTTTATTAAATACTGAGTCCCGCTGTTAATCGAATAACTCTGCTGAACGAAGCCAGTCTAACAAAACTTAGCCTAGACTTACTCTTTATGTCATTAGCTTTCTGACAGTGCAAGTCCCGTCTAAATCGGTCCAGCCATTCCAAAGATTACCCGGAACAAACAGACAGATAGACAAAAAATTAAAAAAATACTTTGTTATAAGTATACTTTCACACGCATTTGCATTGTAGTAAAAAAACTGACATTACATTACAGTCACTTCAATTTTATTTATATACTAGTTGACCCAGCGAACTTCGTACCGCCCAACTTTAAAATTCCAGAACTTGATCGCAGCGCCACCTACCGGGTCCAATTGCGAATCTAAACCATTCCCAGATCCCCTTGAACACACACAAAAAATTTCATCAAAATCGGTCCAGTCGTTTGAGAGAAGTTCAGTGACATACACACTCACACAAGAATTATATATATAAAGATATACAAAATACAATTTTTTTTTACCTACCTTCTTTTAGAGAAAAACCCGAAGAGAAAGCAGAACCAATCGTATCACCCAAAGAAGAATGTGTATCCAACAACCAAATATCATCACCTATCATATCACAACCGACAAAAGAAAACAAGAAGCAAGCAGATAAAAGCAAAGTGAACCTTATATCACAGACCATTAGGTCCAGTGTGGATGAAACTGATGCGTTAGATAAGACGAGGGTGTTGGCCAACGTTCAGGATATGGATAAGACTGTGGTTTTACCGAATGGAGTTTACAACCATGCACCGGTTACACCTACTAATGTTGTGAGTATACTATTTTGCTACTTAACCTACTAATATTATAAACGCGAAAGTTTGTGAGTATGTATCAATGTATGTATGTATGTTTGTTGCTCTTCCACGCTAAAACTACTACTGAACGGATTTGAATGAAACTTTACAGTAATATAGCTTATATATCAGAATAACACAGGCTACTTTTTACTGCAATAATCGAGATAAACGGGCGAAAGCTAGGTGATTATAAAAATACATAAATCGTAGATGTCAAAATGTATCACTGTTTATCTCCTGTCAAAACTTCACCGGTTGCTATGCATAACACACTTGCATAGCAACCATAATGATATGCGTGTAACACCGCAGTGCGCAGCTATAGGCCGACCGTTTAACTGAGTCCTCGCCTGCGCGATAACAGAAGCGCGGGGGTATGATGACACACCCCCGCGCCCCTGTTACCGCAGGCGAGGACTCAGTTAAACGGTTGGCCTATAGTGTAATATACTTACTAGCTTTCACCCGCGACTCCGCCTGCGTATGTTAGCTATCGCGGTATAAAGTAGCGTATGTCCTTTCTCCAGCTCTAGACTATCTGTGTATCGAATTTTATTTAAATTGGTTCAGTAATTTTGGCGTGAAAACGCGACAGACAGACAAAGTAGTAAAAAGAAATACATTATTTTTGCATAACATTAAAGGCTTAAACTGAGTCAACTAATCATGATAATGGGTGTTTTTCTATGTATAATATGTATGTATTTACAAAAAAAAAAGTATGTTTATGTATTTATATCAGTTGTTTAGTACCCATAACACAAGCTCTGCTTACTTTGGGACTAGATGATGTTGTGTGTAAGATGTCCAAAATATTTATTATTATTATTCTCTTTATTCAAGTTAAAAAACATACTAATTACATTTATTATTATTATTATTATCACAAAACTAAAACTATTTTTTTTTTCGGACATCTTAAACACAACGCCATCTAGTCCCAAACTAAGCAAAGTTTGTAAATTTTTTATAATATAAATTGTTTAATAAACAAAGCCGAAGTTAGCCGAATATCTCTTTCTAGACGTCAATGTGCATTATTTCTTGTCCAGCACTTCTTTCTCCTAGCCTTATTCCCAATATTGTTTGGGGTCGGCTACTAGTTTAACCGGTTTTACCTGAATATCAATTTTTCCACGGAGCGACTGGCATCAGACCTCCGCAACCCTAGGGGAAAACTAAAATTCGAAGGTTGAACTAGTTGTCAGTAAATTTGAGGGCTCTGACTTCCCAATAACAATAGCCATAGATGTTCATGACCACCGGGACGGACGTCTTTAAGTGCTTTCCGAGGCACGGGCGTGAATCACCGCCAAACTTCCAAACTCCGGGCTGCTATTAGGAATTGCCTAAGAAAACCCAAAAACACTTTTTGGTCCGACCTAGGGGTATGAACCCGAGACCTCTTGATTAGCAGTCGCATACGCTATCCACTAGATGACTAGACCACAGCGAGGCACTCAATGTATGTATTTACAAAAAATATTAGTCAATCTAACTTTCAAAGTACAACCTCTGCTTACTTTTAGTAACTAGTTTGTAGTAGTTAGCGCTAACTAATATGACTAATCATTAGTTAATGATGTTTCAGCGCAAAATGAACGAGACGGTGGTCATAGAAGCAGCCTCCAGAGAAACCATGGTACTGGATAAACCACAGAATGTTATAATGGATGCCACTGTTGTGTTGGATAAAGGTAATTTTTATTTCAATATATCTATACTAGCTTTCGCCCGTTGCTTCTCCCGCGTGTGTCTTGATTATTGCAGTAAAAAGTAGCTTATGTGTTATTCTGATACATACGTGCTATATTACTGTAAAGTTTCATTCAAATCCATTCAGCAGTTTTTGCGTGAAAGAGGAACAAACATACATACATACTCACAAACATGAAAACTGTAAACATGAACATCATCCCGGTTGTCATGAACATCTATGGCAATCGTTACTGGGAAGTCAGTGCCCTCAAATATACTGACAACTAGTTCAATCTTCGAATTTCAGTTCTCCCTTAGGGTTGCGGAGGTCCGATGCCAGTCGCTCCGTGGAAAAACTGAAATTCAGGTAAAACCGGTTGAACTAGTAACCGACCCCAAATAAACTTGGGAATAAAGGCTCGGAAGAAGATTACTGTAAAGTTTCATCCAAATCCGGTTAGTAGCTTTTGCGTGAAAGAGCAACAAACATACAAACTTTCGCGTTTATAGTATTAGTAAGTCAAAGAGGTTATAGAAAATTCCAACAAAAAATATAAAGAAAGACTCCAATGACATGGAAATAAACTAGCCGTAACGTTACTAGAGTCCTCACAGTCTAACTATAGACTGAAAAGAAAGCCGCTAGCGTCAATATAATAACTGACAAACAGAGAGACAGAAACATCATAGGATGTGAAGAATCTCCAACTTTTAGCAAAATATCTCAAATTTGATTAAAGTCAAAAGGGCTGATTGCAGATATATTATATATATAAAAAAATAGTATTAGTAAGGATGTACAAAAAATAGTCAAGAGCGAGGAGGACTCTCGCAGGAAGGGGGTCCGTACCATTATCTATACATCTTTCTGTTTTTAATATTTTTTGCTACAGCGACAACAAAAATACATTATCTGTGAAAATCACAAATGTCTAGATGATGATTGATGATGTGATGCATGAGATCCAGCCTCGTGGCAAACATATGAACGTACGGACGGACGATTCCCGTTTTTAGCCATCGGAACTATATACATTTTGTTTGTTTATGTGTTCCTCCCCACCTCTCTTTGACAAGAAAGAAGGGCTCAAATGAAAATATATAACAGCGCCATCTATACAAAATAATAATAAAGTTTTATTTTTCTCCCACAAAGTACATGTCACATAGTAAAGTTAAGCTTACAATAATTATAATAAAGTTTATTGTCACTTCACAAATATTTCATGTATGTACATACATTGTAAAATACTTTCTACATTGAATAATAATTTGCTACAATTATTGTAAATGCAGTTCTGATCTCCTAACTAGGTTACATTATAACCTGTATGAAGGAGTGTCAGTTCCTAACCCCTAATTAATTATAATAGGTTATAATTAAAATGTTTGTATTATACTGGCATTTTAAATGCTATATATTTAAAAAAAAATACAAAAACAAATCGAAAGAAGCAAAAGCATACTATGAACGTGTGTGTGTGTGTGTGTGTGTGTGTATATATGTTAATGTAGTGAGTACATATATGTATATTGATACCCTTCGCGTGCTTAACAGTCACAAAGAGTTTGGGATTCAGTATGACAGGAGTGTGTTTTGAGAATGAGAATAATTGGGTCTGGTGGTTGCGAGACTGTACTGATAGAGAAAGTAAGGAAGCTGGTTTTAGATGTTTAGTGATGCTTCTCAGTTAGCATACGGTGCATGTGTTTACATGAGGTCCATTAGCCACAATGGTGATGTCACTATTCGGTTGTTATGCGTAAAATCTAAAGTGGCTCCTTTATAACCCACTACTATCTGCCTTGAGTTGTCCGGAGCCCCTGGCTGCCAAACTTGTCAAGTCTGTAATAGATTCAATCAGGCAACGGCCGGGAAGGGTAGTCCATTGGTGTGACTCTAGCGTGGTACTGGGCTGAATACGCAGTGATTTATCGAGATTAAAAATATTCGCCGCGAATCGTGTCAGTGAGATAGTGGAACTTACCGATCCGTATGCGTGCCAATATGTTCCCACGGACTCAAATTAATATCCATGAAACTGTGGTGGATAGGCCCGGAATATTTAGTTAATAATAATGAATCCGAGTGGCCAATTCTAAACGAAAGCTACTCTCAGATTTTACCTGAGATAAAGTCAAATTCAGCTATAATAAATGATTCCATAATTAAGTTCGATAATTACTCATCTCTTTGTAGCAGCAGCAAAGGAAATAGGAAAATTTATCAAAGAAATGCAGCAACCTCTAATTGACTTTGCAAGTGAACTAGCTATAAACTTTAGGTTCATACGAGCTTACTCTCCTCATTTCGGTGGCATTTGGGAGGCCGGGGTTAAGTCGGCCAAGTATCATATAAAACGTGTCATTGGCAATAGCCACTTAACCTACGAAGAAACATCAACTTTATTCGCACAAGTGGAGGCGATTTTGAATAGTCGTCCTTGTGCCCTTTATCCTTTCTCTTTCCCCAGGACACTATCATCGGGAGGCCCTTGACTGTACTGCCGGGACCAATCTTTGCTAACAGCAGATACAATCGTCTCGATTGATATGAACATCTAGAAAGAATACGACAGCACTTTTGGCGAAGATGGAGTGGAGAGTATCTGTCCGAGTTACAGCAGCGAACCAAGTGGGATATGGTGCTCCTGGCCTATGATTATTCTTCGCCGCTGCAGTGGACACTGGGACGAGTTCTGCGCCTTATCTACGGACCGGACAGTATACCACGAATTGCGGATGTCAACACTATCAGAGGCTGTGTCCGCCGCTTCCGGCGATCACAATAAATGATTGTATAATCTATGGTCGTTAAACGTTAAATAGGAGTGTCATTCATTCGATTAATGTCATCTCATATAATTATTTTCACTAACTGTAACGATCAAAGCAATAAAACATTTGCAATTACGATTATTATAGATTTATTTGGTACTAGCTGACCCGGCGAACTTCGTACCGCCTTAGAATATCCTACTAATATTATAAACGCGAAAGTTTGTGAGTATCTATGTATGTATGTGTGTGTGTATGTTTGTTCCTCTTTCACGCTAAAACTACTGAACGGATTTGGATGAAACTTTAGAATAATATAGCTTATATATCAGAATAACACATAGGCTACCTTTTACTGCAATAATCGAGATACACGAGCGAAAGCTAAGTGATTATAAAAATACATAAATCGTAGATGTCAAAATGTATCACTGTTTATCTCCTGTCAAAACTTCACCGGTTGCCATGCATAACACACTTGCATAGCAACCATAATGATATACGCGGGTAACACTGCGGGGCGCAGCTAGTTAATTCATAATAGTATTGTGTTTAGATATTAACTGATATTGACAAATAGACAGCAGCGCCAACTAACACGCCCCGGTACCGCCAGAATTGCTTTGTTCCTGCATTTTAAATCTGTAATATCTTCAAAAGTATTAATTTAAATTACATACTGTAAAGGACCATATTAATCTATATTAAATACACAATTTATTTAAGGTACTTAATTGGATAAGGATTAATACTGTGTTGCCTATAATCGCTTCGTAAATAAACCATTATTTCTCGTAAAAATAAAAAATAAAAAAATGGTTATTGTGGGTTATCCCAAAGAGATATACCATCGCGGACTTTTTTGTAGACCTTTTTAAGATGTACAATACTGTAGTACATTATTTTGATCTATCTCGTAGGGTACAGCCAGCGTTTGCAATATAAGCGTAAGAAACATCACATTAGAAACCTCTGAAATTATTATCTACTATATTATGCATGTATTACACATAAAAACCTTCCTCTTGAATCACTCTACCTATTAAAGAAAATTTCACAAAAATCCGTTGCGTAGTTTTAAAGATTTAAGCATACAAAGGACAGAGAAAGCGACTTTGTTTTATACTATGTAGTGATCTGTATGTTATCTAAAGACATAACAACTACCCAACAATAACCATCAACCTCTAAAACACTAAATAATATTTTAGTAACACCGATAAATCTTAGTTATGAATTCTGACTCATGGATTGTTTCAGAGCCGAGACCAGAGAACGTAACAGACGACAACTCGTTGCTGACGGACGACAGCGACTCCCCGGAGTTGCACACACCTCCTGCCCAGGAACCACCTGTGATTCAACCCACGTAAGTTGCAAACCTACTTCTTTTTTTTTGTTCTTTTTTTAAAGACAACTCCCGTATTAGGAATACAAATTCCTGTGTGGCGGGGGATTTTACAAACAGATTAAACGGATACAAAGAACACCCAGACTCAGAATAACAATTTGTGAAACACACGAAGGTCTACCCCACGTAGGATTTGAACCCACTACACTTGGCGCAGTAGAAAGCGACCTGGCGACACTAGGAAAACCGTGCAGTCAAATATAACAGTTATAGTTTTATATCATTTTAAAGACACAAGAAATAATGTGTACTTATTATGGGAAGGTAAACCGCTTCGTTACGTAACGCGTTACGGCGTTAGTCTGTCTGGCATCCCTTTTTCTCACGCAAATGGCAACGGTAGGCAGGTTCCTCCTCTCTCACTCTAACCCACAGCGCTATCCGTATTTCAAACAGACGCTTCCCCCCTCCAGTTTTTTGTGTGCTATAGACATTTTCAGTACTAAATAGTTCAACTTAAATAAGTTGAAGGTATCACTACCTTGTTGGTCTAGTGGTTAGCGTAAGCGGCTGCTGATCAAGAAGTGTCGGGTTCGATTCCCGGGTCGAACCAAATATTTTTGTGATCCACAAATATTTGTTTCGGAGTCTGGGTGTTTTCTGTGTATAATATGTGTATAAGTAAGTACAAAAGAAATAGTATGTTTATGTATTTATATCAGTTGTTTAGAACTCGTAATACAAGCTCTGCTTAGTTTGGGACTAAATGACGTTGTGTGTAAGATGTCCGTAATCACTTGTAATAACTTCTGGCGTGCGTCCCGAGATGTACACGTTTTTTGGTTTTATAGACCACGGTAGATAGTTTTTGAAAACAAAACAAATTATAGTAGGATGAAACCCATTGGAAAAGGAGGAGAATATTATAAAAATGAAAGGAAAAATAATTTACAAGCGATCTGAGGTCGGGAAGGGGAAGGGAAGGGAGGTATTAAGGGTAAAAACGGTTTATCTCGAATTCCGGCAAAACTACAAGTCCTATGGAAAAAAGTTAAATGGCAAAGTTGTAGGTAATAAAAAGAATGATACGGGCGCCGCCAGTCGGGGCTGGTCATCTCACAACTTCTATTTATTGTTTAATTATTTTTGGACACTACCTGTGTAAATATCAGCATCGTTACATTGTCCTCACATTTAATAAAATGCCTTAAACAATGTAACCAAAAATTGTAAAAACAATGTTGGAAAAGAGTGTCCATGGAGTTTCTTGTCTGTTCTTCTCCATAGGATCTCCGAATTGGAACAGACAATTAGCTTCACGACTGACTACTCACTGACTACTTGACGTTTCAAAAGTGCCGTTGTATAGTTTATTTAAAATAAAATGGTTTGATTTGATCTTCAACTTTTGAATTAACACTTTTTTCACATAGTATCAAATTTTATGTTAAAAATTCAAAAAACCAAGTTTTTGGGTTTTTTATTTTTATCTTCTACAAATAAAATTATTTTTTCAAGAAATTTAGTGAAAACTTACCTTTTTATGTCCTGAATACACTGTAATTTATTTGATTTGAAATATCTATTTTTTCACCTCATTTTGACTTAATACCGAAAAAGTAACCTAATTTTCAATCGAAAATTCACCCGTCAAAATTTCAATTATTTTTAAAAAAATGGGGTTTTCTTTGTTTAATGAAATCTCTACTTTTCGATGGTGTAAAAAAAATATATATAATCGTAGTTAATCTTCTCAGAAAATGCAAAAAATTAAAAACTTGAAATAAGTAATAAATAGGCATATACGCATTTGATTCAAAGAAGATTCTACAACTTTCTCAAAATATTGTAGATGTTTTATTAAATATTAACTTTATTATTTATTTGTTTGTTAATTAGAGTAGTATACGTAACCTTACGTTTTTTGAGTAATTGAAGTGTAAATTTAATAAATAACGATTAAAAAAATTCGATATCGATTTTTCATTTTTTGCATTTTCTGAGAAGATTTACTATGGTAATACGTATATTTTTTTACATCATCGGAAAGTAGAGATTTAATCAAATAGAAAACACCCCAATTTTTTGAAAAAAGTTGATATTTTGACGGGTGAATATTCGATTGAAAATTAGGTTACTTTTTCGGTATTAAGTCAAAATGAGGTGAAAAAATAGATATTTCAAATCAAATAAATTACAGTGTATTCAGGACATAAAAAGGTAAGTTTTCACTAAATTTCTTGAAAAAATAATTTTATTTGTAAAAGATAAAACCAAAAACTTGATTTTTTGAATTTTTCACATAAAATTTGAGGTTAAGTGAAAAAAGTGTAAATGCAAAAGTTGTAGATCTTTTTATTACCTACAACTTTGCCATTTAACTTTTTTTCATAGGATTTGTAGTTTTGCCGGAAATCGAGATAAACCGTTTTTTACCCTTAAAACCTCCCCCCCCCCCCTACCCCTTCACTACCTCAGATCGCCCGTAAATTATTTTTCCTTCCATTTTTTTAATATTCACCTGCTTTTCCAATGGGTTTCATCCTACTATAATTTATGGTCACTTTTTATTATTTTAAGAGGCTTCTACCCTGGTCTATTAGAGGAGTCAGTGCGATAAGTTTGCTTTGTAGAGTCAGTTAATTATTAAGTCCCTGCTTTTTAGTAACCCTTCCTTTTACCCCCTCATCATTACTCCTGAAAATTATTAATATACTAAAATAATAATCTTTATTCTATTTCAGATCGGCCGTCAAAGAAAAAGTACAACAATTTGAAGAGCTGGCATCCAGAGTCACCAGGACTAAAACGAGAGCCATGGCTAAGAAGGTAATATTAAAATGTTCGGTACAAACATCTCTTCACTAATATATATTAACGAGGCAGCATGGACTAGGCCTTCCTTAGAAAGGTTGGTTTTGACTTACTAAAAACGCTCATTACCAAGTGCCATCAGGTGATTTGAAACAATCATCAAGGGTAAGCAACCATGTTGCTGTTATTAACTGGATGGGTGACCGTTTGTGGCATGTTATGTTAGGAGCGTTTACGTGAATTAGAGACTACATTAAGCAGTCAGCGTCGGTTGTTATCATAAGATAACAGTTGTGAAGTTTAGTTGGAGCCCTTCGGGCGGCCTAAAAACATTCAATGACAAGATTACATAGCTAACACTTTGTCTGTCTAGTCCCCAACCTGATCTTGGCCAGCGTGGGTACGTTTGGCCTTAACACTTTCCTGACAGGAGAACCGATTCCAGCAGTGGGACGTTCATCATCATCATCAATCATCAACAGCCTTTAACAGTCCACTGCTGGACATAGGTCTCTCCTTTGAAAGGAGGTTTTGGCCTACTATACCACGCTGGCCAGACGGGTTGGTAAAGGGTTTGTTTCAAGTTTTCCTTCTCTTGGCAGTGATATTAGCTGCTTATTTTGTTTCTTTAATCGCCTCTTACGACACCCATGGAATGAATAGGGGTGGTGACACTTTGTATTCTTAATCCGTCACCACACGGTACATTTACAAATGTGGGACGTTATGGGTTGTTGATTGATTGATTTAACTTGCTATACCACGCTGGCGTTTTCATTCTCTTTGCAGTGCTGATGTCTTGCATAGTGTGGTCCCACTCACTCGACATTATACATTCATGGGTTCGATTGATGATAATGACATACTTAGTATGCTGACTGCCTCGTTGGTCTAGTGGATAGCGTATGCGACTGCTAATCAAGAGGTCTCGGGTTAAAATCCCGGGTCGGGCCATAATGTGTTCTTAGGTTTTTCTTAGGAAATTCCTAATAGCAGCCCGGAGTTTGGAAGTTTGGCGGTGATTCATGCCCGTGCCTCGGAGAGCACGTAAAGCCGTCGGTCCCGTTTGTTATGAACATCTATGGCAATCGTTATTGCGAAGTCGGTCGGTGCCCTAAAAGTTACTGACAACTAGTTCAACTTTCAAAATTTAGTTCTCCCTTAGGGTCCGATGTCAGTCACTCCGTGGAAAAACTGATATTCAGGTAACTGATTGAACTAGTAGCCGACCCCAAATAATATTGGGAATAAGGCTAAGAAATAGAAGATGTATGTAGTGTGCTGGCCATTATTATCCATTTAGAACTATGAATGATGATAATTGCCTATATCTCTCAACAGAAAGGCTTATGTTCTAGAAGTACAGTAAAATCTGATCTTACCTTGAATATATGTTATTGTTCTGTACAGGAGGAGGACACAGAGACCCACACACCACCAGATAAAATCGTGAAGCAGGTGCTATCAGCTGAAACACTCACCAAGATGAACAATATGATATTTAATGGGAAGCAGGTAAGTTTTGTAAAAATATGCATTAAAACTAGCTGCGAGTAGCCGAGGATCGAATCAAGTGGAGAGGCCTATGTTCAGCAGTGGGCTGCGATAGGCTGATGATGATGATGCATTAAAGTATTTTTTACATCAAAATACAAATTTTATAAGTCTCTGCCCTTTTTTCACCCTGTATTACTTTTCCCGAAGGTCATAAAAATAATCAGGTTAACAACAGTCTTAATTAAATGTATCCCAGATATAACGAGGGCAAATAAATAAATTTAATCCTTACTATAATATAAATTAGACCAGTGCCGATAATGTTTGAAAACAAAATAAATTATAGTAGGATGAAACCCATTGTAAAAGGAGGAGAATATTACAAAAATTAAAGGAAAAATAAATGACGGGCGATCTGAGGTCGGGAAAGGGGTGAGGGGGGGGGGGGTTTAGGGAAAAAAATAATGGCTTACAAATCCTATGAAAAAAAAGTTAAATGGCCAAGTTGTAGGTAATTAAAAGATCTACAACTTTTGCATTCACACTTTTTTCACTTAACCTCAAATTTTATGTGAAAAATTCAAAAAAACAAGTTTTTGGTTTTTTATTTTTATCTTTTACTTTACTTTTATTTTTTGAAATTTAGTGAAAACTTACCTTTTTATGTCCTGAATACACTGTAATTTATTTGATTTGAAATATCTATTTTTTCACCTCATTTTGACACAATACCGAATAAGTAACCTAATTTTCAATCGAATGTTCGTTCACCCGTCAAAATATCAACTTTTTTAAAAAATTGGGGTGTTTTCTGTTTGATGAAATCTCTACTTTCCGATCGTGTAAAAAAATATGTATATGTATTACCATAGTAACTCTTCTCAGAAAATGCAAAAAATCGAATCCGATTTTTTTTAAATGTTTTCGAGTTATTTATTAAAATTTACACTTTAATCACTCGAAAAACGTAAGATTACATGTTACAATGATAAACAAAAATATTGCAAATTGAAATATACTACTATAATTAACAAACAAATAAATAATAAAGTTAATATTGAATAAAACATCTACAATATTTTAAGAAAGTTGCAGAATCTTCTTTAAATTATATGGGTATATGCCTATTTTTTACTATTTTAAGATAATTTAATACCTGAGTGACCTACACAAAATTTTTGGACATTAAAAGGTTTTTCATAGATTTTTGCCATAGATGCAGTGAATTCGAAAGGAAGGAAGCGTAACAGACAGCCAGAGTAACTCTTTAATTTAAGATTATCATTCATTGAATAATTATTTTTCTCAACATATATACTTCCTTCTTCCCTATTCCAGATATCAAGTTCAGCAACAAAGCCTCGGTCCAACATCCCAACCGCTAAACCAAGTACGGCGTCCGCTTCTAAACTGAGCGGCATCAACAAGGCGAGAGAGGAAGCCGAAGCCAGGAAGGAGAGAGAAGATGCAAGGAAGAAGAAGGAAGCATTGCTCGAGGCTAAACGGGAGATGCATAAGAAGTATGTTTAATCTTAATATATATAATTCTTCTGTGAGTGTGTATGTCACTGAACTTCTCTCAAACGACTGGACCGATTTTGATGAAATTTTTTGTGTGTGTTCAAGGGGATCTGGGAATGGTTTAGATTCGCAATTGGACCCGGTAGGTGGCGCTGCGATCAAGTTCTGGAATTTTAAAGTTGGGCGGTACGAAGTTCGCTGGGTCAACTAGTCTTTATATAAATAATTCTTGTGTGAGTGTGTATGTCACTGAACTTCTCTCAAACGACTGGACCGATTTTGATGAAATTTTTTGTGTGTGTTCAAGGGGATCTGGGAATGGTTTAGATTCGCAATTGGACCCGGTAGGTGGCGCTGCGATCAAGTTCTGGAATTTTAAAGTTGGGCGGTACGAAGTTCGCTGGGTCAACTAGTAGTTCTATATAAGATTATATTTATGGGATTAAAAATTGTTGTCTGCCTGATTTTTTCCGGTTAATCTCTGGAACGGCTAACTTATTTTGGCGGGACTTTCACTGGCTGATGCTGCTTATGATATAAGATGTAGCTAAGGCTTCTTTTTTTAACTATCTTCGCCTCGTGGCATTACCCGAGGACGTTATTATAATTGTATAAGAACAGCCATGGGTAACACAAAGTGGGCCAGTTAGTTTTTAATATTAGGCTTGAATCATATTCTCCATTCAAGAAATACAAAAACATACTTCAGCGCCATCTAACTAATACACCCGGAACTACGTAGAAACATGCTAATCCTGTATCGCGATATGAAAAGTTCACAAGTTAATTGACATCTTCCCAATGTAAACTGATAAGCAGCAAGCTACCAGACATGATCACCCTTAGTCGGTGAATCCTCCCTTTGGGTTGGAGGGACATGATACCCATGTCTCCATAGGATAAATTTCATTCCAATTCATAATTGTTGTAGAAAACGTGAAGAGAAGATGGCTGCAGCTGCTGCAGCAAGAGAAGCCGCGGAGAGAGAACGGAAGGCCAACATGGAGGCCGCTATCAGGGATCGCATGGAGAAACAGGCCCACGCAGACCAAGGGAAACTCGAGAGGCTCAAGGAGGCTGAGAGGGTATGTGTTTCTTATAGGGACTTTTGATGACTTCTAAGAGGTGTGACCGCCTATATACGAACATACAAATCTGCATATTCCAACAGAAATTTGGTAAAGATATTGTACTTGATGCATAAAAGTGAATCACAAAATTTTAATGTGTGCAGGGTAGAGGAAGACGTACAACATGTTCTGATAGTGTGTCAAGAACCGTAGAGCTAGCATAACTTAATGGAAGCGCTGGGCGTAAACCCATTTGATATAGGAATCTCCCAAGTGATTTTGTCGTCGCTTACATCTAATGAGGCAGAGATACTGTATCACATGGCTAAGCCAGTGACTCGTCTATAATCTATGTGTTACGATCCATTCCGCTATTGGACATGGCTTGTCCTTAGCAAAGAGGTTTTAACCTTACAATGGTGATCAGATGGATTAATATAAGGCTTGGTTCAAGTTTTTCTTCTCTCTACACAATTAATTTGAGAGCCTGCCAAAGTGACTTTTTTTTAAATAAATATTTCGGACATCTTAGACACAACGCCATCTAGTCCCAAACTATGCAGACTTTTATTGTGGGTAGACAACTGATATAAATACATAAACATACTTTATTTTTTGTAAATACATACATATTTTATACATAGAAAAAACCCAAACTCCGAAACAAATATTTGCGGATCACACAAACAATTGGTCCGACCCGGGAATTGAACGTGACACCTCTTAATCAGCAGCCGCATACGCTAACCACTAGACTTAGAAGGCAGTCTGCCTGATAGAAAGAATGAGTAGAATCCAAGAGGTCATCATACTCATTATGAGTGCAAACAATGCAACATGGTGACCCACACTATGCCAGCCTTTTGAGATACTTCGACAGCATTGGGCCTCTGGTCACACACTCACCAACGAGAGCAACTAGTATGAATGCTATCTTCTTTAGGCTGGTCTTCTGTGAGAGGGTAGTACCACCCCGATCAAGCTGTTCCAGCTGTACTGAAGTCAGCGTAAATTTTAAGCAGTAGTTGGTCCCTGGGTCAGCTTTACCATGTTTCAGTAACATATTGACATTATTATGTTGTAGAAAAAGCAAGAGTTAGCTCGCAAAGTGGCTGGAACCGAGGAACGACGTCGTGCTGAGGAGCAGGCAAGACAACAGCGACTCGCCGAAGAGCAGAGAAAAGCTGATGAAGCTAGGAAGAAACAATTGGAAGAGGCTGCAGCGTATGTATCTACACTTTTCTATACTTAATTATATAAACTAGATTATTTCTTAACTAGCTTTTGACCATGTCGTATAGCACTGTAATCATTTTTCGGGTTAAAACAAAAAAAAACAAAAATATGAGGATTTCCCTCTATTTCTCCAGGATCCTACCGTCAAAACTGGTTTCCTTTTCATGGGACCACATGAGAGGCACCAGCTTTCAAATGTAATAAAAAAATAATTTTCTAAATCGGTTTACCTAATCGAAAGTTTTGAGGTAACAAACAAAAAAGAATTATCATAATCGGTTTACGTAATCGAAGGTTCTGAGGTAACAAACATAAAAAAAAGAATTATCATAATCGGTTTACCTAATTGAAAGTTCTGAGGTAACAAATGTAAAAAAAGAATTATCTTAATCGGTTTACCTAATCGAAAGTTCTGTTAACATAATAAAAGAATTAACATAATCGGTTTACCGAATCGAAAGTTCTGGGTAACAAACATAAAAAAAAATACAGTCGAATTGAGAACCACCTACTTCTTTGAAGAATATACCATGATACTTATAAATAATTAGACTTTCTATTGGTAAAATAATTTTAAAAAACCGTTTAGTATTTTAGTGCTACTTTAATTATTTTCACTCCAATTCGTCCTTTTATCTTTTAAAATTTTTCTAAAGGAACTAATTATACCTTGCATGAGTTTCTTTACCAATTGACCTGATATAGTTTGTCCTGTATGGCCTTAACCCTCTCTTGAGAGGAGACCTGAGCCCAGCAGTGGGACGTTATGGGTTGTTGATGAAGTTTGTCCTGGATCTCTCGTTGTTTGACATAACCATAATGGCTGCTATGTCGCATATTTGTTTCATGGATATTTCATATGTTGCCATGTTTTATATATAATATCTACCATCGCCCATTTTTTAATAGGTTCTTTATTTTTTTCGTTAACAGCATGAAGAAAGAAGCAGCGATAATGGCAAAGGAAATTGAGAAGAGACAGAAGGAGTATATAGAGAAACAAAAGCTTAAACAGAGAATGGAAGATAAAAGTAAGTACTGTCTTGTATTTATTTTTTTTTGAAGTAGTTTATAAAATTGATAGAAAAAAAATGTGTTCCTGTAAAATTGAGAAAGTTTAGTTGTGACTTTGTTGGATCGTTGGTGCAAATTGATAAAGTCAGTAATTTGAATGAAACTTGTCGTGTTCTAGATCACACTCCACTGAAGGGCGTGGGTGGTGGTTGGCACGGGTCTGCTTTGGAACCAGCTTACATGGCGGACGGGTTCCAGTACCTCAACAGCGACGAAGACGAGGAGCCTGTCGAGAGGCCCATACCTGAATGGAGTACTTCCAAGGTATGCCATATTCACGTATTTTACATCGAGATACATTTGTAACAGAGTGTTACCTATAGTTTCTTGCCGGTTTTTGTCTATAGAAATACCATTTTGGAACCGCACAAGTAGTGTCATTATTGTAAAGTTTAAAAAGTTCGTGAAAAAGTCTACCTAAAAGCTTTTTAATATGATAAAAAAATAGTTCCTAAACAATTAAAAACAATGTTTAGCAATCCTTGTGAAATCCTCAGTCGAATATGAGTATGGCTACTATCTTTGACTACCTTTTTATCAAAAATGAACATGGCTTAAACATACATTGTACTGAATCCCGAGGCCTTGGTCGCATGATTTTAGAGACTTACCATAGAAATATCAATTGCAAGCTACTAATAAGTATTCTGTGAAAATACTTAGTACCCCTCTACTGCTTAACGTAACTAACGTAGCCGAGGATCAATATAATTGGCGTGCAATTGGAGAGGCCTAAGTCCAGCAGTGGACTGCGATAGGCTGATGATGATGACAGAACGTAACTGATTGAAAACTCCTAACATTTTTGATGAGATCAAGAGGGTCTTCGACATGGGAAAATGATCGTGCTTTGCGTGGAAATCTGTCCAATATTTATTGCTGGGAAGTTCAATTATACTCTAATCGGTGCGAAAACTTTAATATCGCGATGCAGAATTGTTAGTTACTCCGTAGTTCGGTGTCTCTTCAATAGATGGCTCAGTAACATGTTACCACTTCGCTGTACGTGAAAGTCGGTCACTTTATTTTTAACCATCTGATTTACAGGCTCGCAAAAAGCAACTGTTCATCCAATGCCAAGTATCGAGCGCGCACGTGGATAGATTCTTCAGCGTGAGAGTGCATACCCCGGACCTCCGCGACATCTTCCCCAACATCGACCGAGCTCGCCTCAAGCGCACCTCCTCCGCCGTGTGGCGCACTCCTCCCGCCAGACTCGCCGCCGTCACCGAGTGATCGCTTGTGTGGTACATGTTGTGTGTAAGTATCTGTACTGTACTGTACAACATCGACCGAGCTCGCCTCAAGCGCACCTCCTCCGCCGTGTGGCGCACTCCTCCCGCCAGACTCGCCGCCGTCACCGAGTGATCGCTTGTGTGGTACATGTTGTGTGTAAGTATCTGTACTGTACTGTACAACATCGACCGAGCGAGCTCGGGAGATGTAACCTTACAGACAAGATATTTATATAATTATTAACAGAGTATTTTTTTCTTTGTGACTTAAGTTGAAGAGGTCACAAGCCAGTAGCCCAACCATTACATTCTTATCTTAGGACAATCCAAGGGTGATAGTGCCCTTCTCTCTTGAATTATTATTATTAAGTATCTGTACTGTACTGTACAACTTCGACCGAGCTCGCCTCAAGCGCACCTCCTCCGCCGTGTGGCGCACTCCTCCCGCCAGACTCGCCGCCGTCACCGAGTGATCGCTTGTGTGGTACATGTTGTGTGTAAGTATCTGTACTGTACTGTACAACAGTACAACATCGACCGAGCTCGCCTCAAGCGCATCTCCTCCGCCGTGTGGCGCACTCCTCCCGCCAGACTCGCCGCCGTCACCGAGTGATCGCTTGTGTGGTACATGTTGTGTGTAAGTATTTGTAATGTACTGTACAACATCGACCGAGCGAGCTCGGGAGATGTAACCTTACAGACAAGATATTTATATAATTATTAACAGAGTATTTTTTTCTTTGTGAATTAAGTTGAATAGGTCACAAGCCATTAGCCCAACCACTACATTCTTATCTTAGGACAATCCAAGGGTGATAGTGCCCTTCTCTCTTGAATTATTATTATTACCTGTAGGCCATAGATCTACAATTATTATTATTTTGTTTCCAGGTAACAAAATGGCTGAATCATTAAGTCGCAGGCGGCACTTGTGTATATAGTGTATTTTATAACAATATGTTTAATCGAAAGCGGCTTGTTGCCGTTCAAGACGATGTGTTTTTCTATACAACTGCGTAGATAAAGCTATGTAAGATAATTGTCGTGTACTATTTATCAACCTTAGTGAGGCAAGCGACTCTGTATTGATATACAGAAGGACTCACAAACCTAGTTTACTATTTGTTTTTGTTTTTAGTACTATGACTCGCATACTAACATACAATATTTGAACTGAAGTCTCTGTGTCCGGCTTATACTGTGGTTTGAATAAAAAAAAAAATTCTAGTACAAGTATAACTTTTCTAAAATTAAATATTTTAAGTCATTGGAGCCATTATTATGAATCTATTGACACTTCATTTCAGTTCAGTCGTTTAGGCACTGTAGTGGAACATATAAACATACATAGTACTGCAAATTTTTGCATGAAATTGGAATTATTAAAATGTATGAACGGACAAATTTTATGATTTTTAAATAATATATGATTTATTTTCTCACCGAAACTGAAATACAATACTAATATGATTACATAATAATATTAAATTTGACAATCTCAATTATAATGGTGGATCGCTGGTGCCTGAGGTAGGTATGAAAACCTGTGGTACAGGATACAGTGTCCTCACTCAAACCACGACTTGTTATTTCAAGGTATAAATATAAGTAGGAAAAATGGTTACAATCGTTCTTATTTAAGGTAATACAATAATCAATACAAGAAATAAACAATAACAATTGGCCAAGTGCGTGTCAGGACACGCATAGAATAGGCTTCCAAAGTCATCAATAATGGAATGTGGATTTAAAATCGTATATAATAGATAATTGTTATGTTTACTTAGTAATGCTTGTAATTTTGCATGTTTTCCAAGTAAACTCATTTTACAAGTTACGCCTCTATAACTCCTGAACTTAAAATGTCACATGGACTACTATCATGATTTTTTCAGATTTTTGAGCTAACTGTTTAGCTTTTAGAGAGGGGGAATGCCCTGTTTTTACAAAAAAAAATGCCTTTTAAAGTAATATAACTCGCAAACGGATTAGTAAATCAAAAAATCGTCCCCGCGACCTCTTAATTTTTTATAAAGATCTATTTAATGATGCCCCACATGATGGCGTCAGTCAGGCGAAAAAAATAGACTATTTTATCTAGATAATCTATACATGTAATGAAACTGTAAGTGGTTTATGTCTGTACATTGAAGATATTGAAGAAAACTAATGAAGGAACGAAGTCTCTATTCAAGTAACACAACTTAGAATTTTTGTGTTTCGTCTGTATGTTTGTGTGCACTAATCTAAGAAGTGTCTTAACCGAATCGATGTGGTTTTCTCTTACTGTGGTCCATATATTTTTTAATCAGTTAAAACAGAGAAGTTGTATCAATTTCAAGAATCACCGCGGTAACCAACATGTATACGTGGGCGGAGGGTAGGCATAAATTTGTAATAATTTATGCCTACTCTCCGCCCGTTCTAATAATATTTCGGATATATCTGATAAACAACGCTATTTAATTCCGAACTAATAACTTGTACTATGGGTACTAGACATAAAGCAATACGGTACGTAATAATAATACACAAGAGTTCCCCTCTGAATAAGCCCAAATGGGCATATGCGTTACACTGTATGTGACACGAATGTGTTTGTGTGATAAATTTTGTTTTTTTTTGTATTTGTTATGTGTGTGTTGATTATTATTATATGTAACGCCGCGGAGCGAAGTTAGTGTCAGAATAATTTGCCTAAATTACTCCTTAGGGCGTCAGCTTTCTGCCAGAGAGAGTCCCCTTGAAATCGGTCCATCCGTTTCATCATCATCATCAACAGCCTTTAACAGTCCACTGCTGGACATAGGCCTCTCCTTAGAAAGGAGGTTTTGGCCTACTATACCAGCCGTTTCAGATTAGCTAAAATAAACAAAGGACTAAATTTTTAGCCGATAAGTACCGTAACTGATATGCATTTAGTAAAAAACTGTACAGACACTCCAATTTTATTTATTTGTATAGAAACATTACATTTGATGCAGAACAAATCATTGCACAATATTATTTATTGTGGCTCATAGCCGAGTGGCCTTAGGTGATTGGAAACAATCACCAAGGGTAAGCAACTACGGCGCGGTCGGACCTAGATGGGTGACCGTTTGTGGCATTATATGTTATGAGCGTTTCCGTGATTCGGAGGTCACGTTAAGCAGTCGGTCCCGGTTGTTATCATAAGATAGCAGTCGTGAAGCTTAGTTGGAGGCCTTCGGACGGTTTAAAAACATCCAACAGCAAGATTACGTAGCCACAACGTGTCTTGCCAGTCCCCAACCCGCACTCGGCCAGCGTGGGGACGTATGGCCTTAACCCTCTCTTGAGAGGAGACCTGAGCCCAGCAGTGGGACGTTATGGATTGTTGATATATATATACATATATATGATATATTTATTGCTAATTACAACTTATTTTTTATTTTTTGTTTGTCTCTGGTTTTGTTTTTGTATTCTTGTCAAAATTATTATGTTCATGAAGGTTTATTGCCCATTTAGGCCCATACAAGTTTGAAGAAGTAAATACCACCAGTAAGAATAGGAAATTGGATGAAAAGAAGTCGGTTAATGATTGATTTGTTCTATTGCTATATACTATCCGATATTGTGCTTACCTCACATAGAAATGAGGTTGATAATCCAACACGGCATAGTATAGATAAATAGTTATAATAATATATATGAAGTTTTTAATAGTTGTTATGCAGTTTTGTATGTGTTTTGATGTTTCAACAGCCTTAGCTATCCTGGATATAGGCGTTTAAATAAAACATTTGGTACAAAATTTTTAATTTTATCTGCTGATGAACTGAGATAGTATAATCATAATTGCATAAACCGCTGTTGTAATTAAATATTTTATTTAATATTAATTTAATATACTTCTACTCACTATGAATGTAGCTATGCTACACGGTCACTTGGCCGCTTTATACTACGTATAATTTTAACAAAAAGGAACCGACTTCAATGAAAAACTATTCCGAGTACCCAAAATCGCGACAATTGTGCCTATATTTGAAGAGTTCCCTCGATTTCCTTGGGATCCCATCATCAGATCTCGACATGGTGACGATGGGACCACCTGTGAGCTACGCCCATTCCAATGCAAAAAGAATTTTTGAAATCGGTTCATAAACGACGAAATTATCGCTGAACATACATAAAAAAAAAAAAAAAAAAAAAAAAAAAAGATTCCGACGAATTGAGAACCTCCTCCTTTTTTTTGAAGTCGGTTAAAAAGAGAGATATCGTCAATGAAGTTCTAATAGTGCTTTAGTCATTTTTTGATGGGTTTTAACATTTTGATGCCATTGGATGATGAAAGCACGTACGCTTTTTTTCGACCAATCAGAATGGAGCGAATAGCTCTGTGTATTTCCTCTTATTAACCGACTTCAAACAAAAGGAGGAGGTTCTCAATTCGTCGGAATCTTTTTTATTTTTTTTTATGTATGTTCAGCGATAATTTCGTCGTTTAGGAACCGATTTCAAAAATTCTTCTTGCATTGGAATGGGCGTAGCTTACAGGTGGTCCCATTGTCACCATATCGGGATCTGATGGGATCGCAAGGAAATCAGGGGAACTCCTCAAATATCATAGGCACATTGTCGCGATTTGGGTACTTGGAATAGTTTTTCTTTGAAGTCGGTTCGTTTTTGTTAAAATTATTTTCATATAAAACTTCTTTTATATTTTCATGATTTTAAATATGCTAACCTCAAATGTAGCCAAAATTTTACGCAGTAATTGCTCTCCTGTAAAATTGACAATTTTGTTATTGACTGTTAGACCTTCACTGACGATATGTTGGTCAAACATTTGCTCAACGATTCTGAGCCAAATGTTTGGTCAAAGGTTTAGTCATGTAAAATGGCCAAATGAGTAAGGTATAAAACTAGGAATTATACTATTATTATTATTGTGAGTGGTATTATTGTATCCATATATTATTATTATATACTACCAAACCGTATAATACCGAAGAAGTTCTGCTTCGCTGCCTTAATGGTCTCGTGGTACAGTATATGCATACCATTTAATTGTATTATTTTGAAAATTAATCTACCTACTATAAATGTTTAGTATAATCTGTATTTCCATACGGACAAACAGGCATACATTACAATACAAGGCTATTCTTCCTTAATACGAAACCTTAAAATGGTTGAGAGTCAGCAATACCACAGTCATCATGTTCCTAGCATTTTTATTATTCCCAAGACTATTTGAGGTCAGCTACTAGTTCAACCGGTTTTACCTGTAATCAATATTTCCACGGAGCGACTGGCATCGCACCTCCATCGGACTCTGCTACAAATGTTCATCTCAAGCGGGAAAGACGGCTTTACGTGCTCTTTGATCGCGTTCAATCATTCCAAATATTCTCAATTTAGGGGGCGGTCCCTTGGCAATCGCCACTCCTGTATATTTTCCGCAATCCGGTGGACCTCTTGATAGGCCACGACACCTACTTTCTCCTATACTTGTTGTTCATTCCAAATATCCATAAAAAATATTAAAGACTCGGTTTACGTAAGAAACGACGGCCGGCTAAAGCATCATTGTTTTTGGATACCCTTACCACATTGGGTTAGACTTCACGGTTGGCCTAGTGGCTTACTGCATGTTCTACGGCGCCAAGTGCCGTGGATTCAAATCCCAAATGGGACAACACTGAGCGATTCACAAATTGTCGTTCTGAGTCTAGGTGTATGTTGGCAAAGTCCCCTACGTACGACACAATTTGTATTCCTAATGCGGGAGTTGTCTTTTTATAGAAAGAAGATTGTGTAACAATATTCCAGGTAGAACTATGATACAAGAACTCTGTTAATAGCTTTTTTTTTAATAACTCATTTTTTCTTTCTAATATGTTGGGAGTTTTTCAGCTTTAGTACTAAGTAAGAATGAGCTTGAATAGAATTGAGCTACAGGCTATTCCCAGTTCGTTGCTCGATTGTCTTAGTATTTGCTATCACAATGTACAGTACTCCTCTATAACATTAATCATGTAAATAATTTCACTTAGTTTATACCAAAATATGTTTAATCATGTTTGTGACGCGTTCACCTGTTTTAGAATAATTTTTAAAGTTAAGACTGCTATGGATTTTGTTAAGATACAATAAAAAAATTACAGTGAGTACTTTGAGTGTTTTATTTGGGAACTTTGACGACTTATTAACCGATCAGCTGTCTTTTTTAATCATTTTACAGAAAAGAATACTTAAATTACGTTTTTAGGGTTCAATAGTTCATGACTCAGAACCCTGACAGATTCGACATGTCCGTCCGTCCGTTCTCAACTTACCGTCCAAACGGTTAGTGGTTAGCTAGAAAGATGAAACTGCATGTATATGTGTTTCTAACATGTCGAAATGCTAGAATAAAATCATGAAAACTTTTTTGGAGGTAGCTTCCCTCTACACGTAATGTGGGGATGAATTTATTTTCTCGTGTCTACCCCATAGTGTGGGGTATCGTTACACACACACACGTTATCACACTATGCGTTTAATTATGGTGGTAGTCCATGTGATGAACTAGGAAAACTAAAACGGCTTATATAGCTTTGTTAGTTCAGGAGCTATAGAGGTATATCTCGTGAAATATGCTTCCTTGGAAAATTTGTACAAAAATAACGAAATAAGTAAACATAACAATTATATGACTACGGAACCTTTTTATATCTACTTGCCCGATTTTTAAACATCTTTATAGTCAAGTTCCGGATATAATCACTTTCTTAACTTGAATGAAACGTCGAGAGGTCTCTAGTATTTGATAACACTTGATAGAATTTTAAATAAAACAAACAAATTCTAAAACTGTAACTTTATTGATTAAACACCATTCTTATTACCCCACACAATGAAGTTTCTTGCGCACCAAGTTTGGAATCGAACAAGGACTCTGTATCACAATGAAAGGTGTTGAAGCCAGTGTAGCGAGATTTGCGTGAGTTTCCACCGAAATACAGAACACTTGTTCAGGAATGTCAGCATCTTAAGTACTTACTATTTGCAGTAAACGTTTGAAACAGATATAATAAATACTACATCGACTTTTGGCGGAAGGGAAACGTCAATTTGACAGCTGTCACATCCGCCATTTTAGAATAATATATTTCGTTCGGATAGACACATATTTTTTTCTGAATAGGATATATGAATTGAAAAGGTTATATTGTTACAATAAAAAAAAAACATCTAAATGTTTTTTTAATCCAGGGCAGCGGCACCAGAGATAATTTCAATAAGTTCCCTGGTGATTACGGCTTGACGAGTCCTGTTGAATGTAAGAGTGAGTTTTTCAATCATCTCTCCAGCGTTCTTGGAGGCGTTGTCCATAGCCGTCATACGAGAAGATTGTTCGGAGCAGGCGCCTTCCTTCAAAGCGTAGAAGAGCATGGAGGAGAGGGAGAACTCCATGTAGGATTGGATCACGTCAGCGTCCAGAGAGTCGTACGTTGCCAGTTTTGGGGCAGACTGTAAAATTATAATAAATATTATTTATACTACATCTGATCGGAACAGTAGTCAATATTCCCTGAAAATGAAAAGAGAAAGTTAGTCTTTTCCTTGTCCTAAATAAGCGGGAGGAAAAATTGTATGGAAATCCATTTCTAACGTGTTTTAGCGGGAGAGAAAGTTGTATGAATTTTTCATTTCTCATTTGTTATCTTATCTATGGCGCGCGCCTGCCCAAGGAGTTTTCATATAACTTAAATATGGAATCTCCGTGCCACTGACATTCTTTTGTGAAGAATAAAAAAACAAAAGAAGCGCGAAATATTTATAAATATTATGTCAAATTCTAAGCTAAATTGTCTTACATGGTGTCTTACGTTTTGATTTAATTTTATAAATACTTTAAGTGTTCCTCACAGGTGTAGTATAAAACAGTGTGTAGCACTCGGGTGAAGGTCCCATTCCTACCTCGGGAGTATTGTGGCCCTAGGCTGCGCCTTCGGGCCACAAACTGCTCCCTCGCTAGTAATCGGTTCCTTTCCTCCCTCGGTGAACAATGTACTATTATTGTTCAGTCCGTGTTTTATTGTAGTGTATTTGTATTACAGTGTATTTCTGTTGTTTCTATAACAACATATACTAGACAATAAAATAAATATTTAAGGGGGCTCCCATACAACAAACGTGTTTTTTATTTGTTTGTTGTCGATATTGATAACGACAAATAAGACGCTTCAAATTTATAGATAATGGTGTGGAACCCTTCCTGTCCGACTCGTACTTGGCCGACATTAAACTGTTGTATGTACCCTACTTCCTCCATATATAGAATTGGTTAATATTTCCAATGAAAAGGGTAAAAAAGATGGTTTTACACTAAGCTTAAGGTCTAGATTAAAACAGATGTTTTGTCATCTTACCTCCACAACCTTTAGACTGAACAACGGCAAGTCTGACTGCTCATAGGAGACCACGGACCTGAACCTGTTGTACACGATCTTGCCAGAGCCAAACTCGTAGCCAGAGTTCAGAATAGCACCAGCGATCTGAGAGGCATCCAAGAAAGTCGGTGGGAGACGGCCGATCTGAAGTAAATTGGTTACTGTTAATTATTTCTAGTGGTGATGGTAATTAATACCACTATGGCGATTTTCACATGCGGCGCAAGCAACGAACTACTAATCCTGAATCGCGATATAGAAATTCTCGCGCCGATATCAGAAATACAATTGCCCAACATCAGCCATGGGTCGTGGCCCGTCAGGCATGATCACCTCGCCTGGTCGAAAGAGGAACACGACTCCTATCCCTTCACACCACAAACAAGCAGATAGACTACTTGAGTAAGTATGCGTGAGACTTGGTAAGTGGTTACCATCATACAAGGTCAAAAGCATCTCAAAAGTCACAAGCGTCACTGGGTTTGGAAGGAGGACGCACTTCTTTTGAAGGTTTTCAGGCTTCAAGCCTGTGGAACCACAGCGGAAATTATTTCCACTGATTGTGAACAAAATAATGAAGAAGATAGATATTTTTCAAAAAATTGCTAGTATTTTTGTATTCAGTTATCCAATTTCTGAGAAAACTTACAGGCTTCAATTAGATTAAATTTATTTATATTATGAATTATTGGTGCTGACAACTCAATACTCACTTCATTGGCAACACTGATGATATGCTTGCTGTACAGACGCTGCAAGATAGCACGAGACTTGTCACCCACACAGATCACTTTGATGTTTTCCGCTCCCGGCTCGTTCAGGCGGGTACGGATCACTTTGGAGACGCCGGTATGCACAGCGCCACAAAGACCTATTGTGAAAAATAAGTTTACTGTCCTTTAGTTCAGGATATTCTTTTATTGGCGATCTGCTTATCTGAAGTTATTAATTTATTTTATTTAATATAGTTGGAGGCCTTCGGGTTGCTTCAAAACATCCAACGGCAAGATTACGTATCCATAACTTGTCTTGCCAGTCCCCAACCCGCACTCGGCCAGCGTGGGGACGTATGGCCTTAACCCTCTCTTGAGAGGACACCGGAGCCCAGTAGTAGGATATTATGGGTTGTTGATGATGATGATGATAATAATGATTATTATAGAGCTGCAGATTTGTATGGTTGGTTTGGACAACCTAATCTGGAGGACTACTGGTCCAAATTAAATATTTACTTCAGTGTTTCATAGATCATTTATAGAGGAAGTATACAATATCACTCTACGACTAATAGGACCTGAGCAATAATGAAACTTTTTGCCAGAAGGAACATTTCTTACTTTAGATGAAGCTTGACATCTTAGTAGTTCACAATATTGATGTTGATTCGAGTTATATACTTTATAGTTAACATTAAAAAGAATAAAGGTACATTTTTGGTTGGCAGGAGTTAAATGCGAAAAGCTTTAGACCAATCAGAATGGCGTGTCATGGGAGATCTCTATGTTCAACAATGGACTGTAAGGTACTGCTTTTACAACTGCAGAGGAGAGAGAGAAGTGAGATTACATAAACATACCTCTGTCAGAGGTCATAGCAATATACAATTGCTTGGGTTCATCTTCCGGTGCAGTGACCTGAAAAATAATTGCATTCAGACATTAACATACCGGATTACATGAATGGATTACATACATAGATTAAGATTTGGGCATCTGCCATCCAACTAGACCCAAACTAAGAGCTTGTGCTATGACAACTGATACAAATGTATACTTTTTTTTGTAAATACATTTATATTATACATAGAAAACACCCAAACTCCAAATCAAATATTTGCAGATCATACAAATATTTGGTCCGCCCCGAGAACCGAACTCGCGACCTTCTTATCGACAGCCGCATACGCGGACCACTAGACCAAAAAGGCAGTCATATCTATCAGCAGAAGGTTTATTTGTATAAAATGTTTCTTTAACAACATGTATAGAGTATCCAGTTGATAATTTTTGCTGGTAATTCGTTTGGCCTAAATTTTGAAACAAGAAACAAATGTTGGGGATTGGCATTTTGAACAAGATCGAAAGAACTATTCTATCAAAATTAAGTCACCAAATTAAATGTGTACTATTATTATACATTCTAAAGTAACTCTGTTTGTTGCGTTTTTCAACTAAACCGTTGCACCAATTTCAATTAAATTTGACATGATCATCACAGATCACAACAACCATGTTCTACTTCTGTATAGTATACCAATCATTCTTTAATTTTAGAACTCATTCTAGAATATTTATTAGTGTGTTACATCCCTAACTATTGCAATTTGAGGGCCTAGTCCACATCAACTCCTTCTTTTATTCATTCATGAAAGGCTTACGTTTCTTCACGTTTATAATTTATTCATTTTTTATGTAATTCGACCTACCTCAGCTCTATCGTAGAACTGCACTGCGCCTTCGCCGTAAGGACGGGCTGCTCGCAAGTCGCGCTCAGCACGAGTATACCTGGGAGAAGGAAATACAAGCATTATACACAGTTGCTTTCCTCTGGGGTTAGTTTATATGCATTATTATGCATATTAGGAAGTTTGCATAGTAATGTGCATTTATATTTTTTTAGTATCACTCTCTTATTTTAGAAGTTACAGGGGGGGGGGGGGGACACATTTTACCACTTAGGAAGTGTCTCTTGCACAAACTGTTAAGTTTAGAAAAAAATGATATTAGAAACCTCAACATCATTTTTGAAGACCTTTTCATAGATACCCTACACAAATGGGTTTGATGTAAAAAAAATTTTTTGAGTTTCAGTTCCAAGTATGGGGAACCCCCAAAACTTTTTGTTTGTTTTTCAATTTTTGGGTGAAAATATTATGCTGTACACAGAATACATCTACTTACTAAGTTTTAACAGAACAGATCTTATAGTTTCAGAAAAAGTGGCTGTGATATGAGACAGACATGAAGAATCTATAAGGCCATTTGGCTATGGAACCCTAAAAAGTGGGTAAAAATGTAGTGGACTACTGAGGTAAGTAGAATTATCATATAGATAGGAAGGCAATTAAAACAAGTTAAAAGCCTGTACGCTGTGATATTAATAAATATTTCGGACATCTTACACACAACGCCATCTAGTTCCAAACTAAGCAGAGCTTGTATCATGGGTTCTAGGCAACTGATATAAATACATAAGTATACATTTTTTGTAAATACATACATATATTATTATACATAGAAAACACCTAAACTCAGAAGTAAATATTAGCGGATCACACAAACATTTGGACTGACCTAGGAATCAAACCTGAGAAATTCTTATTGGTTGTCCCCCTTGGTTTTCATTTTTCTTTTTCTTATGGTAACTAAGTCTTATTTGTACATATTACTTCAGATTAGATACATGCTATAAAACTTTAAGTTAAACATAGTACATATTGACTTGTTCACAACAGAAACAAATGATTATGCCTTAGATTCTAATTTTTTTTTTTTTATAGTAAGCCAAGATACTCACTTTGCAGCCGACACCATCTTCATGGATTGGGTAATTTTCTGAATGTTCTTTACAGACTTCAGACGCATGGAAATGGATTTCAAAGTAGCCATATTCCTATTCTGCTGGTGGTTGACTACAGCTACCACCTGGGTGCAAACACCCGGTGCCGCACGACCCAACATTTTTCTGGCTCTGTAATTTAAAAGACAGATATCAGATGATAAAAATGCAGGTTAAGTCCTTAGAACCAAGTTATGTAAGAGTGTTGCACTAGCCGACATTGAAGCACTAAATTTCTGATTACTGATACAATTGAATTGATAACGATAAACAAGTCGTAAGATTAACATTTAATATAAACTTGGAAGCAATTACTAACTTTTATAGGCGTTTTTTGGTCAAAGTCACCACCAGCCGACGGAAAATGTCGCTGGCTGAAACGTTTAGTATTGGATGACAGAAAAAAAAATGGTTGAACTTCCGAACGCATCGATAAGTAATAAGTTTGATCAAAAATAAATTTAAAATTATAAATAATAGCCACCTATAAATCAAATTAAATATTATGATAACTTCATCAAACATAATATGAATTTCATATTCTAAAATTATGTTTTATATTTAAAAAGAGTTGAAAGTACAGTAGCACAGTACTTCTTGTAGTTTATGGCACTTTTAAAAGTGATTTAAAACTCGCTGTACAATAATTTTTTACACATAACACATAACATTTTTTTAACACTCGGTTATTTCTAAATTTCAAAAATGCCCAAATTTAAGGAAAACAAAAACTAAACGCCTTGACAACAATGACAACTGACAGTCAGTTTGTATTACCCAACTAAATGAAGAATCTGTATCTTCAATAGCGATGCTAGAATAAAATCAACTTCTTAAAAGTACTGCCTAATTATTCATTCTTTTTTCATCGTTAGTACTTAGTTTTGTTTATTTTATTTTATCCTGCAGTTTGTATTAAACTTAAACGTAACAAAATGCCTGAACCTGATAAAACAACACCTGTAAAACCCGAAACTATGCCAGAACAGCCAACACGAGAAATAAGTCAAATAGACCATATAAATAAGAAATTATTAACTTCGCTGTTCAAGAGGATGGACGAAGGCGGTGACTCAACTTTATCAAATATGCTTGAAGATGATAATAAGACGGATGACAAAGAGTGGGAAGACTAAAATACTCTAAATTTAGTTCTTAAGTTGTAATTAAGCATTCCGATTTAATAAACAGTTAAAATCCAATTTGATTTGTTTCATTATAAACCTATTTAGGTGATTGATTGATTTATGAGTACTAATTTTGCATATGTACTATACTATACTATGCATAGGTACTAGTTACGTCAAATACTTGTTACTTTTCTACGTAAAATGAAGCAGACATTCCATTAATTCATTTTAGCAATTACAGTTTAAGAATATTCAATGTCATAGAGGATAAATAAGAAATAGGCCTTAATATTCTGTAGATAATGTTTACTAGTTTTTTCAATGGTATTAAGTAAGTCGACAGTGAGTAAAATTGTAATCCTTTTAGTTTAAATAAAGTGCTGTTCTGATTTAGAATTGAACATTTGCAGTAGTAAGCTTAGATTACCAAACAAAGGTTTTGTAATCTGCGTTAGTAATTAATAAGAGGATATGGTCCGAGAGCTAGTAGATGTTTAGAAGAAGTGTTTTAGGGATTTAGAATTTTGTCAAAGACTTATTACATAGTAGTTATTCTAATACAGAAGTGCAGATCTGGTTGGAGGGTAGAGGTCATTTAGCAAAGCATAGTATTTTTAGAAAATGTGGTTTTTCACAGTACTAAAATCATTATTTTTTTAAACTATCCATTGGTTGGTAGAAATTTAAAAATGGTATATATCTCAAAATTTTCAAATTACGGTATGGAACATACCTTTTTACCACAATGTCTGAAATACAAGCTGGTAAAATGCGGGCAAATGATTGTCTTTGATTCTGTTGTTCCTATTTTGATATGTGTAAGATGTCCGAATTGTTTATTTATTTTATCTATACACGTTAGGGTAAACCGGGGTGTGTATGTTGTACAACTGTTGTTTAGATTGGTTTTTATTAAACTTTATAAAGGTTCTTTACTTTCTTTAAGAGAGAAAAATGCAGTTTTGAGAACTTTATAACCAAGTTTGTTTTTTTTTTTTTGTTTTTTTAATAGACAACTCCCGCATTAGGAATATAAATTCATGTGTCTCGGGGGACTTTACAAACATACATGAAACTGACACAAAGAACACCCAGACTCAGAACAACAAATTGTGAATCACACAAAGTGTTATCCTACGTGGGATTTGAACCCACGACACTTGGCGCAGTAGGAAGCGGCGTGGCGACCGCTTAAGCCACTAGGCCAACCGTGCAGTCCACCAAAAAGGAAATTTCTATTAGTTATTTATTTTAGACTAAATTCGCTAGTCTACAATAATGATTGTAGATTAACATTAGCATGCACTAGGAATACATCTTATTATAATCAATCTTGTAACTGCGTGGCTGGTCTAGCGGTTAGCGTACGCGACCGCCGATCAAGTGGTCTCGGTTTTGATTCCTGGGTCGTGCCAAAAGTGTAGTTGAGTTTTTCCAACAAGAAATTCTTATTAACAGACTGGAGTGAAGACGTCTGGCGGTGTTTCACCCTCGTCTCCGGAAAGCACGCTAAACCGTTCGGTCTCGGTTATCATAAACATCTATGACAGTCGGTATTGGGAGTCATTACTCTTAAATGAAACAAATAGTTCAATCTTTGAATTACGTTCACCCTCAGGGTTGCGTAGGTCCAAAAAATTGATACTCAGGTAGTGATGGGTCGAGGGCGAAAACAAATACGGGCGGAAAGGCATAAACTGGGCAGATTGGGCATAAATAAGTTTACGCCCGAATAAATGCCCGAGCACTGGGCAGAAAAAACGAATACCTTTGTTTTGTGAAAAACAAATGTTTTCTTAATCAATTTTTTCTTAATTTAAATGAAAGTCAGTATGTTGTAAATTAAAACTTATAATCCATACTAATATTATAAATGCGAAAGTAACTCTGTCTGTCTGTCTGTCTGTTACGCTTTCACGCCTAAACCACTGAACCGATTTTGATGAAATTTGGTATGAAGATAGAACTGAACTTGGGAAAGGACATAGGCTACTTTTTACTGCAATAATCGAGATACAAAGGCCAAAGCTAGGTGATTATAAAAATACATTAATCTTAGGTATCAAAATCTATCACCGTTTATCTCCTGTCAAAACTTCACAGGTTGCTAGGCAAAACACAATTGCATGGCAACCATAAAGATAGTTTGACAATGACATATAGACCAGTAGTCTAGGGTAGATAATTTTTGAAAACAAATAAAATTATATTAGGATGAAACCTATTGGAAAAGGAGGAGAATATTATAAAAATGAAAGGAAAAATAATTTACGGGGGATCTGAGGTCGGGAAGGGGTAGGGGGGGAGGTTTTCGGGTCCTTTAAGCGGGGCGTGAAAAAGCATCTCACTAAGCCGCCATAGTGTGGGCCGCCATACATTAATGTCTGCATTCGCAGCAAGTGTAGTAGCCCCGACTCTTGGATTCTGCTAATGCTTTCCATCAGGCAGGGTAGAGTCACTTTGGATGGCTAATTATATAAAACAAAGGGTAAAGAACGGTTTATCTCGATTTCCGGCAAAACTACAAGTCCTATGGAAAAAAGTTAAATGGCAAAGTTGTAGGTAATCAAAAGATCTACAATTTTTAGGGTTCCGAAGTTTATGACCTCGAACCCTTATCGTCCGTCCGTCCGTCCTCCTTACCCTCCAATCGGTAAGTGCTAGAAAGATGAAACTTTGCATGAATATGTATTGTAATTACGTCGACAAAGCGTTACAATAAAATTATGAAAAATATTTTTATTTACGGTACCTCCCCTACACGTAAAGTGGAGATGTTTTTTTTCTCGCAGCTACCCCATCATCTGGGGTATCATTATATAGGTCTTTTAAAAACATTAAAAGGTTGTGAAGACGATTTTTTGATTTAGGAATCCGTTTGCGAGAAATTCCAGTTTAAAGGCCACTTTTTTGTAAAACCGGGCATCCTCCCCCCTCTAAAAGCTAAACGGCCGGCTCAAAAAATCTGGAAAAATTCGTGATAGTGGTCCATATAATAACTTTAAATGAAAACTATAACGAATTAGATGACTTTGTTAGTTCAGGAGTTATAGAGGCTTAACTTCTACAATGTGCTTACTTGGAAAAGTCATACAAAATTAACGCATTAATACGTAAACAGAACAATTATCCATTGGATACAATTTCTAATCCACGTACCATTATGGGTGACTGAGGAACCCTTTCCCGTGCGTGGCCTGACACGCACTTGGCCGATTTTTTATTTACACTTTTTTTCACATAACCTCAAATTATATGTGAAAAATTCAAAAAACTAAGTTTTTGGTTTTTTATTTTTATCTTTTACAAATAAAATTATTTTTAAACGAAATTTAGTGAAAACTTACCTTTTATGTCTCGAATACACTGTAATTTATTTGATTTGAAATATTTATTTTTTCACCCGATTTTGACTTAATACCGAAAATTCACCCGTTAAAATATCTACTTTTTTCAAAAAATTTGGGTGTTTTCTGTTTGATGAAATCTCTACTTTCCGATGATGTAATCCGTAGGGATTACATCATCGGAAAGTAGAGATTACATTTTTACTTTCGCATATTTTATAAATGCGAAAGTAACTCTGTCAGTCTGTCTGTCTGTTACGCTTTAGCGCCTAAACCACTGAACCGATTGAAAATAAAGGTAGAAAGAAGGGTTTGAAATAGGGGACGAAAGTTTGTGTCTAAGTTCCTTATTATCAAACATAAAATCATGTAAGATTGTTTAATCTACCCTTACCGTGTCGCGCGTTATATACGAATTCCACGCGGGCGAAGCCGCGGGTGGAAAGCTAGTTATTTATAAATTATACATTTTTGTAATTAAAATCACAAATAATCACAGTTCGTTTCATTATTTTTGTCGAAAATTCGTAAAAAATTAACAAATATAACTCTTGTAAATATGTATAATAATAATAACATTTTTAATTTTTTCATTCGATGTTATTTTTTATATTTTTAAATGTATTTTTTAGATTTATATATTTAAAAATGTACCTAATGAATAAGTATTTTGATTTTAATAAAGAGAACAATAATAATAATAAGTGGCAGCTTGGCAGTGTAGAATAAAACATATTACTGAGTCCAGGACACTCATCGCCAAATTAATTGCCTATGAATACGCGACCGAGAGTCATGCGCTTTATGAAACAGGCATTTTTGGAGGCTACCATCAGTCCTCAACAGTATACAGGCTGAATTTTTGAGACGGGACAATAAGGGCAGGTACCTTAACCGTTATAGTTACAGTAAAACGCTTTAAGAAAACTATCCATAATTTTTTAAGATATTCTGCACTGCATTTTCAGATTTTGAAAAAAATGTACAGCCAGCAAGAACATGGTTATTTTAAGCAAAAACTTTTTTTAATGCCAATCGATCCTGGTTCCTATAAGGATCAAAAGTCTCTATTGGACCGATTGAGATTTGAGTACTAGAAATGTCAGAAATCGCAAAAAAACTTTTCTCATACATTTGTACGGAAATAAATCATTTTAACATGTATTTTAGACACAGAAAACAGATAACTGCCATTTAGATAACTTACATTTAATTAATCTACGAAATAAATTGCTCAAAACGACCGCTGTTTTCACGAATACATAAGTTCATTCATTTTTGTACTGAGCTAGTAGCAGCTGATAATATACTTAAATAGATATCATTTAAAATCCTTGTTAATGCATCTTTCAGCTCCTGAATACTGTTGTATTTTTTTTGTAGTCTTCGTTTTTAGATAGCGCCACGGAAAAATATCGAGAGGCGTTAGAGCGGGGCTACGAGGTGGCCACTTGGTTGGACCATGTGTACCTATCCACTGTGACCCGAACTGCTTATTCAAACTGAAATACGCGGCTGTAGTGTGGCGGAACGCCATCTTGCTGAAAATAAACTTTTCGCAATTCTGACAAGAGACATTCATCCAACTGCTTTTGGAGATTCTCTAAAATGACGTCGTTATACACGGCAGAATTAAGAGTACCTTCATAAAACTCCACCATTACCACACGATACTAGTCGCAGTCGATACTTACTCGCGTACCAAACCAATGCAGATTCCGTGTTTCTATTATTTACAAAATACGCTTAATACAAAAGATGCATCAAAAACGATTTTAAATGATATCTACCTAAGAAAATTATCGGCTGCCACTAGCTCAGTACAAAAACCAGTGTACTTATGTATTCGTTAAAATGGCGGTTATTTTCACCAATTTATTTCGTAGATCATTTATATGAAAGTTATCTGTTGTCTGTGTCTAAAATACATATTAAAATGATTTATTTCCGTACAACAATATGGAAAAAGTTTTTTGCGATTTCTGACATTTCTAGTACTCAAACCTCAGTCGGTCTAGTAGAGACTTTTGATCCTTATAAAAAACAGGATCGATTGGCATCAAAAAAAGTTTTTGTTTAAAATGACCATTTTCTTGCTGGCTGTAAATTTTTTCCAAAATCTGTAAATGCAGTTCAGAATATCTTAAAAAAATATGGATAGTCTCCTAAAAGCGTTTTCTTGTAACTGTAACGGTTAAGGTACCTACCCTTACTGTCCCGTCTCAAAAATTCACCCTGTATGTCAAGTGTCAATAAAGAGAATAATAATAAATCTTTAATTTCATTATCATCGTCATTTAAGTCGATGTTAGACGTTACATCAAAAAATTCGGTTCGACTTGTTGATTGTGATGGTTGAGCATCATGAGACGTATTAATTTGACTCTTATCATCATCATCATCATCGAAAAAATCATCAAATTCTGAATCCGACTCGTTCAAGTTGAATAATGGTAGTTTGAGCAAGATCAAGTCTTAATTTACAACATTTTTTATTTGATGCCTACCAATGTGACTCCACTCTGCCTGATGGTAAGCATGAGACTCCATCGCAGGCAGTGTGGTGGCCACCACACTGCCTGCGATGGAGGAAGTATGGCGACGCTGACCCAAACTATAGCGGCTTTGTGAGATGCTTTTTCACACCCCTCTTAAAGGACTCGGGTTCATAATGGGAAGGAAACACGTGGGATGGTAGCGAGTTCCAGTTTTTAACCGCTCGGCACAGGTCTTTCCTAAACCAAGTTTTTTTCGGTATTAAGTCAAAATGAGGTGAAAAAATAAATATTTCAAATCAAATAAATTACGGTGTATTCAGGACATAGAAAGGTAAGTTTTCACAAAATTTCTTAAAAAAATAATTTTATTTGTAAGAGATAAAAAGAAAAAACCAAAAACTTGGTTTTTTGAATATTTAACATAAAATTTGAGGTTATGTGAAAAAAGTGCAAATACAAAAGTTGTAGATCTTTTTATTACCTACAACTTTGCCTTTAATTTTTTTTCATAGGATTTGTAGTTTTGCCGGAAATCGACATAAACCGTTTTTACCCTGAAAACCTCCCCCCTACCCCTTCCCGACCTTAGATCGCCCGTAAATTATTTTTCCTTCCATTTTTATAATATTCGTCTCCTTTTCCAATGGGTTTCATCACTTTCATCCTACTACAATTTATGTTCACTTTTAATTATTTTAAGACGCTTCTACCCTGGTCTATTATGTCAGTTTTACATGTAATAGGTATATACTTATACTATCGACTATTGTTATCGAAACAAAAATACTGTGTTTATGTCACAGATTACTAACTATAACATATAAAGAACTGCTATCATTATAATACTCAGTTTGGTTTTTTTTATACGCCCATGACCATAGATTTATAGAAAAAACTAAAATAGTAACATATTTATATCCAGGAATATATCATATTATCATTGTTAATTACTCTTTGCTGCATACACATATATTTACACACAATTTAAATTAATAAAATGTAAATTGAAGTTTTTGCCCAGGTAAAGGGCATTTATTCGGCATTTACGGGCATTTATCGGGCACTTATTCAATGTGCCCAATCCGCCCGGGCAGAAACCCATCTCTATACTCAGGTAAAACCAGTTGAATTAGTAGCCAATCCCAAACAACTTTGGGAATAGGCCAGGAAGATAACAGTTATATACCTATGATCAATTTTTAAATTTATCTTCAAATTGTAACAGATTAAATAATAAAAAAAAAATCTTTATTAGAACAAGGAAACAGTATACAAATTCACTCGTGTACGAAAATAACCACATTAGTTATTGATAGATTGTCCATTACAAGCAGTAAATCTACACTTTCAGATTAATTAATTGTTCACGACCAAAACAATTTATGTAACTTAGTACAAGTAAGTTTGTGTCATGTATAGATAGATGTCGTTGTACCATTTGTCTGCATCGCGCTAGTGTTCCCTTTCACGCAGTAGTTTATGTTACTTTGTGTTTTATAAATATAAGCTAATTAAGCTAGATCAGATTACAGTTGTGGTTTCATTTCTCGGACCCTTCTAGTGTAATAACTTGTTAATGGAAATGCTTCTGTATCATTGCTTTCGGCAACACACGGCTTACTTTACGGTAGCTTCACTCAGTTTATTTATTGTATAACAACGCCATCTATTATCTCAAGTAGCTGTAGTGTTGTTGTATTGGGGACTAACCACCAACTAAGTGTTACTATATGAGTAGTATAGATGTCGCAAGCAATTTTAAGAATTATCAAGAAAAACGCACGAAAATTTGAAAACTCGTGTTTTATCAATCTATCACTAATCTAGATCGATTTTTCACCCTCGAAACACCCTAAATACCAAATTCCACCGAAATCGTTAGAGCCGTTTCTGAGATCACTTAGATACCAGAATTGATCGTTTAAAGATTTTATTGTATTTCAATACGCGCTGTTCTAGACTGTAAACATCAATTAGGTACTATTAAATTTCGAAAAGATTATTTGAATCTTCATTGTTGTTAAATTCACAGCGAGTCCAAAAAAAGAACTTATTCAAAGAACATCAAAATTGGTGAACAGAATTTGGTAATAAAATATTTTAAGGGGTTTGAATTATTGGAGGCATACAAAAATGAAAAATTTGGAATCCGTCCCCGATAAAATTGGATTAATGCAAATGTTTGAAGTAAAATTAACGATAGAAACATCATATACTAGAAGTACAAAATGAATCCAGATAACGAAATTTTCAGACTGTAGAAATGAACCAAAAAAGATGAGGAACTAATTGAAACTCTTGCACATAACAGACAGAAAGAATTTCTAAACCAACCAAGCGTACAAAAGAGAATACAGACATATCAGACGGAGAGAGATGAAATTTGTGCATATTTTAATTATGCAACAATTGAAACAGTTTTGGCTGCATCAATACACACTACTTACAATAGTGCTGATGCTTATTCTGTGGTAAAGATCGATAATAAACTCCTTAAGGAGAACTGTTTAGAATCTTTACAACCAGCCACATGTAGTGAAATTTTAAAGGCAATAAATAGCTTAGATAGTAATACTAGTTCGTGCATTGACAATATAAATACGTTAAAAACACAATTATTTCTAAATTAACCCTATGTATTAATAAATGCTTTGAGCTAAGTCAATTTCCAGACAGTTTAAAGGTAGCCAAAGTAACACCGATTTATAAGGCAGGGTCGAGGGCAAATCCCAGCAACTATCGGCCTGTATCTGTGCTTCCTGTGATGTCGAAAGTATTTGAAAGGGTTATTTGTGATCGATTGGAAACCTATTTAGCTTCAATAAATTTTATATATTCTAAACATATATATGGCTTCAGACCGAAATCAAGTACACTTTCTACAACAGTAGATTTAACAACTAAAATAAAAAATAGTATGGATGAAAAAAAGGTAGGGTTAGGCATTTTCATCGATCTAAAGAAAGCATTCGATACGGTCAGTCATCAAATCCTTTTGGACAAGCTTAATTCTATTGGTATTTTAGGTAAGGCACGTCAAACTTTCCAATCATACCTCGCAGGTCGCTCTCAAATTGTAAAAATTGGAGAACACCAAAGCCCTCTATATTCTATTAGCTACGGAGTTCCCCAGGGTTTTAGGGCCTCTTTTATTTTTAATCTACTTAAACGATATAAGTAAACTTAATCTTAAAGGAGATCTTTCTCTCTATGCTGATGAAACTAGCCTGTTTTATTTTGGGAATAATATTGATCTAATTGCAGAAGACGCCCAAAGTGATCTAGACCTTATTAATGCCTGGTTCAGTTCAAATCTCTTGACTATCAACACCGACAAAACCCATTATGTAATATTTGCAAGAAGGTATGTCAAAAAAAAACACCAAAAAAACAGTAACTTGAATAATATTTTATTATGTACTACACACATGTATTCAATGAGGAATGTTCTTATTTACATAGCTTTGCAGTGATGTTCCACGTTATAATACAATGTTGCCTCAAACACTATGCAACATAATACTGGAGTTAAGCATTGTTTCAATAACAACGTTTCAAAAAACATCAAGCCAAGATTATTGCAACAATTTTTTTAGGTCATATAATTTTTTTCTCAATTCAAAATGGCCTCTTACTATAAATAACATAATTACATAAATTACACAAACATCTATATATCAACAATCTGTTTGCCATACGCAAAATATTTGATTTTAAATATGTCACAAAAAAAGGGAATTCTAAAATTGTTATATATACAAAAATAATTTGTTTATTTTTAAAGGCTGGGATGTCTATTTAAATTAAATAATTGTACGATGAAGTTCATTCTATTGCTTGTGACCAAATTAAATATGTTGGTCGTACAGGAGTAATTACCTGGTAACATTACCTGAAAATAAAAATAAGAATTTAGTTTGACAGACCTAGTCTATTAAATACTCAACTCATTTATTAGCATATTTAAATCTTAGGCAGGCATGTTTAGGGTTCATGTAAACGTAATGAAAGGTAAGTGAACTGTAATGCTGATCGTTTACTCGTTATCGTAGGTATAAGTGAAATAAAAAAGGGAAGTCGGTCCGTTTACGGCGAATCCCAAAAGCCCTCTTTCATTTTTTTTTTTTATATTTATGTCTAGCAAAGTGACTCTACTCTGCCTGATGGAAAACATGAGTAAAATCCAAGAGTAGGTCCCCATCGGCATTGTGAGGGTAATGCAGCATGGTGACCTATACCATAGCGACCTGTTCGGATGTTTTGCATCATTCTCCCGGTCTCTGGAAGCCGGGAGAATGATGCAGAATGATTGGGCCTCCGGTCTCACACTTACCAACTACGACAGCAAGAATGTTGTCATAATTAGGATGGTCTTCTATGCGAGGGTAGTACTGCCCCATTCGAGCCGCCCCATTCAACTAACTATTATACATATATTGATGCTAATTGATGAAAGTATTAAACATCTAAATTTTAACTTTACTTTTCAGAATTCGTCTTTTGTTAGTTTTATAACTCCCGCATTAGGAATATAAATACTGTCGCATGAAACGGACACAACGGACTCAGAGCAACAATTTATGGATCAAACAGTCTTGTCCTAGATGGGCTTTAGGCCCACAACAGTCAGCATAGTAAAAAGTAGTGTGGCAACTGTTTATTATTACAATTTAAAATTTGATTTAAGATTTTTCGCTTCTAAAATTGATTTATTTAACTGTGGCAACACTACATACGGCCAAAGAAACTAACGCCATCTAGTATGTTCAAATTGAACTATCTCCTTACCTAATTAATGGGAGTGCACGCAGCTAGTGTCACCTTAGTTCCCCTTCTCGATCATATCGATGTTGACCTTGTAGAATACGTACGGGTAGTAATCCGATGAACCGAAACCGAGGCCGGCCATCTCTGCGTTCTGTCAATTTGGAAATAGGAATATAGAGACCTTAGTTTTTTTCTATAATTTTTAAGGTAAGAAAGCGTTTTTTTTTTCATGGTGTATAAGAGTGAGTAAAGTGGGTAGTAGTGGAACAAAGTTATTTTGGGGTTAGTACGTAGTATGACGGTAGTAGTTAATAGTATGGTGATATTAGGTTTGTGTAGTGGTATTAGTGGGAGTATTGGTTGTATGTCGGTAATAGTGGGTAGTTTGTCGGTAGTAGTGGGTAGTTTATCGGTAGTAGTGGGTAGTTTGTCGGTAGTAGTGGGTAGTTTGTCGGTAGTAGTGGGAGTTTGTCGGTAGTAGTGGGTAGTTTGGCGGTAGTAGTGGGTGGTTTGTCGGTAGTAGTGGGTAGTTTGTCAATAGTAGTGGGTAGTTTGTCCGTAGTAGTGGGTAGTTTGTCAATAGTAGTGGGTAGTTTGTCGGTAGTAGTGGGTAGTTTATCGGTAGTAGTGGGTAGTTTGTCGGTAGTAGTGGGTAGTTTGTCGGTAGTAGTGGGAGTTTGTCGGTAGTAGTGGGTAGTTTGGCGGTAGTAGTGGGTGGTTTGTCGGTAGTAGTGGGTAGTTTGTCAATAGTAGTGGGTAGTTTGTCCGTAGTAGTGGGTAGTTTGTCGGTAGTAGTGGGTAGTTTGTCAATAGTAGTGGGTAGTTTGTCGGTAGTAGTGGGTAGTTTGTCGGTAGTAGCGGGTAGTAGTGGGTAGTTTGTCGGTAGTAGTGGGTAGTTTGTCAATAGTAGTGGGTAGTTTGTCGGTAGTAGTAGGACTAGTGGGTAGTTTGTCGGTAGTAGTGGGTAGTATGTCAGTAATACTGGGTAGTATGGAGGTAGTAGTGTGTAGTGTGGTGGTGGTGTTGTGTACGCACGTCCTGCGCGGCGGAGCCGTGGTGGTGCGCGGAGTGGTCGAGGTGCGCGTAGAGCCCCTGCAGCACGTCACGCAGCCGCTTGCCGCCCTTGCGCGCCGGTACCATCACTACTGCCTGGAAGTTCACCGGGAGCCCGTATCTGCAAAATACCAATACTCATAAACTACTGCCTCGATCTCGATTCGTTAACGGCGACCACGTGAACTGAACTTTTGACCAGACTCTCAAAACCTTCAACATATAACAATCCTCATCCACCTATCGCAGTCCATACTGGACATAGACCTCTTTAATTGCACGTCATTTCTCGCATCCAGCTTCTAACAAATAACAAATAAATTTTGTAATAAATTCTAGACAAGTCTTGGGACTAATTCCATAATGTTTGCATACCTTAGGACGGACTCTACGAAGACACGGAGAGCCTTAACATGGATCCAGGCGCAGAAGCACTCCGAGAAGTTCACCTTCAACCATCGCACCAGAGGACCCTGAGGATACAAAGTTGGATTAGTTCTGCGAAGATGGCGCTAGTTGAAGGTTAGATAGAATTGGAGCTAGTTACAATTCAGGCTAGTTGATGTTCGTTTTTAGATGAAGGTAGTTGTAGTTTCGATATAGTTGGTGCTAGTTTAAATTCGGAACTACCCCTCTATCCAAGTTGCAAAAGTTTTTCGTTTTCTATTCTATGCCCGTATCGTATTTCTTTATTCTCTTGTTTCATTGGCTGATATTTTGGTTTTGATCACGTGACTGAGTTTCACAGCCAATGAAACAAGAGAATAGAGAAATAGAATAGAGAATGAAAACGTTTGCAACTAGGCTAGGGGGGTAGATATTAACGGCGATGTTATAGTTCGGATATAGATGTCGCTAGTTGTAATCAAAGGTCAGTATACTTACGAACTGCTTCTTCTTGTCAGTGACAAGTTTGGTGATCTCGTTCTTGCCGGCGGCGAGGTCGGCCTCGTTGTAAGAGAACTCACGAACAACGAACTTACGTTCACGGGCATGGTGTTTGAACTCCTCAGCCACCTAGAATAGAACGATGGAACATGTTTAGGAGTAGTTTTTGAAAGCAGATGAGTTACTTAATGGTAGATGACTGTAACTGATGCCCATCATCAACAGCCTTTAATCGAGAAGCCCAAAATCGATCAAAGTGGTGTGCAATGGGAGCCTATGTCCAGCAGTGGACTGCGTTGGCTTGCTGATGATAATGAGATGATGTTAGACATAGACAGGAGGTTACACAAGTTCCAACCCTCTACTATCTGCTTGCGAAGACTGCTTGATTTCTTTGGTCACATCACCAGGAAGAAAGTGTACAATAAATAAATACATAACTAAATAAATAAGACCAAGAAGCCATAGTCCAATTAGGTGGACTGACCAGATCCGAAAAGTCTTGGAAACCAATTTGCATGATGTTCTTTTTTAGTCTAACAGCCTAACAGCAACAAGCAACTGTCTGGCGGAAGAACATCCCACAACTAAGAAATATTCAGGACCCTCAGTAATGAGGAACACGATGGGTTGGTTTAAGGTTTGTTGCAAGATGTAGGGTTCCAGGTGGCGTAATAGCATGTTTCCTGGACCCCTCCTATTTCAGGCGCAGAGTGGGCACACCGTGTGGTTTTTAACCTACTTCAAAAAAAAAGGAGAAGATTCTCAATTCGTCGTCTCAAATCTTTTTTTATTTTATTTTTTTATGTATGTTCAGCGATCATTTCGTCGTTTAAGAACAGATTTCAAAAAATCCTTTTGCATTGAAATGGGCGTAGCTTACAGGTGGTCCCTACGTCACCATATCGGGATCTGATAATGGGATCCCAAGTAAATCAAGGGAACTCCTCAAATATCATTGGCACAATTTATTGTCGTGATTAAGGTACTGGGAATTTTATAGTAGGTTCGATTCCGACACAGCCTGGGAGGGGTTCCAAACGCAAAATAAGATTTTCTTTTCTATGCAGTGTCTCTCAAATTGTTGTCTGGGGTAGTTTGCTCCCTCAGTCAGCTCTCAGTCTCTTACCACATTGAAAGGATGAATAATTAGGGCTTTTGATATTCTATTCTTGATCAATCTCCTATCTCTGTTCTACTAACCTTCTTGAAGAGAGTGACTGTGAACAGTCCGTAGTCGTTGTCTTGGTAAATGAGCTGCGTGGAGCGAGGTACGATCATGTCGGTAATCTTCTCATAGTTAGCGTTCCAGTCGTTGAACATTGACCTGTAATAAGACAGAGTTAGAAAGAGATAGAGAATGATCTTACTAACTGTAACGTGGCTACACGTTCCCCGCTACCAGGCGAGCGTCTCCCCGCTACTCTACATACCCTAACCCCCGCAACCCTAACGTGCGTGTAACGTTGTCACTTGTATTTGTAAAGTACTCGCATTCTGACAGTAGGATGTTCCCTATGGACCACATAAAATGAACTATATTTATTTTTATTGTAAGTTGCCAAAATGACTCAACCCGGCCTTTTTATATTTACAACCAAAGAAATGTAAAAATCAGCCTGAAAGTCAAATTAACAGACAAATGGTTCCATACCATTATCATAAAATCTCTTTAGCTGTATAAGTTTCCTCCCTTAAATATTTAATTTTATTGTTTTTTTTTTTTGCTATAGCAGTAATTGAAATACTTGATCTGTGAGAATTTGTACTGTCTAGCTTAGTCATGAGATACAGATTGGTCACAGATAGATGGACAGCACCCCTAATAGGATACTATTTTGCCCTTTGAGTAGGGTACCCTAAAAATGTTAATTTTTTCTCTTTCTCAGTAGATATTATAGTAATATAACATTTAAAATGTGAAGTTAGGTTGAAAAATAATTACTTTTGTCTTTCATCAGTTTTTTTAAGCCATCTTCCACATTAGGAATACACATCCTGGGTCGCGGGGGACTTTACAAATATACATGAAACGGACACAAAGAACACACAGACTGAAAGCATCAATTTATAGATCACCCAAAATGTTGTCCCACGTGGGATTTGAACACTTAAACCTCTAGAACAATTTATTGTGTGTTCTATGCAGCCACAGCATGGTGCGGGAGGGTAGATAACAATTGTTCACTCACTTGGGCACGATAACAAGGAGTGTAGTGAGGTATTCACTGTCCAGGATGAAGTGCTCCTTCTTCACCAAATCCGCCAGGTTGCGGGTCAATAAACTGCCGCTGTAATTAATAGGAGAATATATTATCTACACAAATAAATAAAATTGGAGTGTCTGTGTGTAATATCAAATGAAAAGTTTTTTTACTTAATGCATGTCAAGGTATGTAAAGGCTACTAACCTTTATCAGGACTTTATCAAAAGGTAAGGTATTTCTACCATGAATATTTTTTAGACTAGTTTCGCTCTTCGGCGTTACTCACGATTTACAACAATAACCGCGGCGCGACTCAGCTCGTATATATATATATATATATCGATATATACAGGGTGTAAAAAGACACATACCAAAAACTTCGAGGTTGCATTCAGACCATGATACTGAATAGGTTTAGCGAAAAAAAAACCCAAAATATATGTTTACTTATCTAAGTTTTTTTTTGTTTTTTTCTGGTCACATACACATAGTACAACATAACAGGACCCTAACAACCTAATTATCACATTTAGAAAACCAAAAAACAAATAAAATCAATATAACTGCAATGTATGTTACAATAAAATCAGCTGGCCAGAGTACACATGCGTCCGAGCGCGGTTTAATGACCGCTTCGCTCGTCCCAGTAACTACCTACCTAAAATTGTTTGTTGAAAAAACCTAATATTGTTTTCGTGTATGTGTGTTTTCGCTATTCACGCTACAGCGGCATGTTTGATGCGTCGGCTCAAAACAAAGACTCGTGGTCTATGAGTTTTGCCGCCAATAATAAATAAATAAATAAATATTTTGGACATCTTACACACAACATCATCTAGTCCCAAAGTAAGCAGAACTTGTGTTGAGGATACTAAACAACTGATATAAATACATAAACATACTTTGTTTTTTGTAAATACATACATATTATACATAGAAAAACACCCAGACTCCGAAACAAATATTTGACGATCACACAAATATTTGGTTTGACCAGGGAATCGAACCCGAGACCTCTCGATAAGCAGCCGCATACGCTAACCACTAGACCAACAAGGCAGGCAATACAAATGAATTACTTTGAAACTTTCGTCATTTAAATATTTACCTAACCTACCTAATGTCAGAGAATTCGCGTCATAGCGGTGTGCGGCGCAACGGCGGCGCCTTTGAGTTTTGCCGAAAGGTACCTATTTAACTACTGGCTATTTAAATATTTCAAAGAATTTAAATTTCTCTAATATTATAAATAGCGGCACCGAATAGACCAGTCGGTCTTCAATGTTCCTACTGGACACTCGCGTGGTGCATTGTAATTTTTGCGCTTTGTTTTTAGTAGGTATAAGTAAATTAAGTAGTTATTTCGTTTTTATCCTCTTTTTATCTAATTTTAGTGTTAAGGTATTTTAAAAATAGGTGCTTTTATTATAACAAAGAAAGTGGTTATTTATAATGTTTAGTGCGAGGGAATACGGACAAATGATTAGTGCTATAGTGTATAGCTATAGTGAACACGAACTACGGCGAAGTTAATTAGAGGTCAAGGAACCCCTATATCGAATAAAACGGTGAATAAGGTTAGAAGAAAAAAATTCACAAAGTCCAGGCAGTAGGCACTACTTCTGGCAGACAGGATGAGCTGTGCTATGACCGAAGACAATTATGTAAGTAAAATACAGTCACTAAGTAGGTATTTGCGTTAGTTTACCGACGACGCCGTAGGTAGTTAAATTAAATAGTTATGGAAGGCATTGACCTAGCTACTGTGTGCGCAATACATTGGTGGCTTCTGAAATGAACAAAAATCTTGTCACATTGTTTTTTCCGGATACAATTGTTTTTAAGGACAACTGTTTGTTTTTTTTAATAAGTTTTGGGGTGCTGATGCTGCATCTTTCGTTTTCGGAAGTTGTCTGGTTACACCCTGTATATATATATATATATATATATATATATATATATATATATATATATATATATATATATATATATATATATATATATATATATATATATATATATATATATATATATATAAACGAGCATATATTGGACTCGCCCCTCGCTGTGACTACCTTTAGTATATAGCAAATCCTCTTTGACCTCTAATATTCATGTAATTTTAGAAGTACCTTAAAACTTTTTTAGCCGCGTTGGGTACTTTTTGGTGGGGGAAAATCTTATGGGTTCGCGTCACCGACATGCTAATAGAAGCATATCTGTAGCTATACATACATATACAGGGTGAATTTTTGAGAGGTGAGTACCTTAACCGTTATAGTTACAGGAAAACGTTTTTAGGAGACTCCATATTTTTTTAAGATTTCTGAACTGCATTTACAGATTTTGGAAAAAATGTACATCCAGCAAGAAAATGGTAATTTTAACAAAAACCTTTTTCTTTTCTTTTGATGCCAATCGATCCTGTTTCTTATAAGGATCAAAAGTCTCTACTGTACCGACTGAGGTTTGAGTACTAGATGTGTCAGAAATCGCAAAATATAGTGCGTGTGAAATATAGTTTTTTTACTTCTCTATAACTGCCTTTTTTTGAGCCTTCAAAGTGGCTCTACACTGCCTGGTCAAAAGCGTGAGTAAGACCTCTACTTACGAACCAGGCACTAATTAACACTAACTTTCTAACCCATGGTGTGTAGGGAAAGGATTCAGGAGAGGTGATCGTGCCTAAAGGGCCACCTCCTAACAGTTGATGTTGGGCAGTTATGTGTATGGTAACTTCTATATCGCGTTACAGGATTGGTAGTTACTACGTAGTTCGGTGTCTCCTCAACAGACGGCGCTATCGAATGTTTAAAGAGATTGCTACGGACGCCATGTTGTAATCCATTGGGTGTACAAAAAATTGAAGCCTACCAAAGTGACTCTAATCTGTCTGATGGAAAGCATAAGTACAATCCAGGAGTAGGGGTCACCATCCGCATTGTGAGGGCAAGCAATTTTTGAAAAATTCAACATGTTGATACATAAATGCCATGGTACATAAATATATGGTATGCCATGGCGGCCTGGTTTGATGTTTCTGTATCATTCTACCGGCCTCTAGAAGCCGGGAGAATGTTGCAGAATGATTTATTATTACTTAAACTTACGTTTGTTTCTTCTCCAAGTTCTGTAGATTGCCCTTGAGTGAATTGTAGGCACCAGATTTCACTTTCAGATCCGCGTCGATCTGCCCCACCTGTCATCATCAATATATTTTTTTAAATGGTAGAAAAATTACAAAAATAACTGCGAATGTAAATTTATTTGTGAAATTTTATGCTCTAGGTTAATGACTTAGTTCATCATCAAAATAGTGATAGGGTCTGAAAGGGTATACGGAGGCGTGATATCATCATATCATCCCTGTTACCTTTTGTCAAATTAATTTCTGTAGGTTAGAAATACTAAATACTATTATGTATAAATAAAGCACATTTTGTTTGATAATAATAGTTATCACAGCTATACATAATCCTCTGGAGCTTTTGAGAATGAATAGTGTATTATTAAAAAAAATCGTTATACTCTGAAAGCTTGACTTATAGAATATTTAAAAATAAAAAACTTAAATCTGCTTCTGTTTCCTGAGTACGAGTTCTTATTTAAAAAAAAAATTAAACTGAATTATTATCTATTTTTGAAGTACATTTTGGCATGTTTTTTTTATTGTTTTCTGTTATTATTTTTTGCAGTTTACCTGTTTACTAATGATATCGGCGATGTTACGCAGACTTTGCTTGATGGGGTATTTCGCCATGTCCCATTGGAAACGAGTTATGTAAGATGGCAGATCGCCTGTAACACAACACATGTATGTTAGAAATATTAAAAAAAATCAACAACACTATCATTTTTTTTTTCTTTTTTTTTATGTGTGAGATGTAATTATTTCCAATTAAAATAATTATTTCAAATTTTACAAAAAAAGTTATTTTTTATTAAAATTGTGTTTAAATTTTTTACATTAATTGTTATAATAGGGAGCACAATTTTTAATATGATGATGATGACCTTAAATATTAAGATAACATTTAACAATTACTTTTTACACTAACAACTTTAAAAGTGCTTAACAAAAAAACGAAAAAAAATCAAAATATAAGCATTGATTTTTTAATTTTAAAAAATCAGAATATTCTAGCATATGTGCTCATTTTTAACGGAGAGTAAGAAACATTCATAGCATGGGTTCATTGGGTCGCATGCACCTAAATCATACATGACAGCATGCTACAGATTACCCGTATTTGAAAATAGATCACAAATAATATAATTTATATAATCATTCTCATTAAAAAGTTAAAAAAAACGAGCGTCAATTTAATTTGTAACTATTGAAACTCATCCGAAGTTTAAAGTTCATATTACCAAGCCGAGCATGTTCCGTGACATAGTATCCAAAAGAAAATAGACTTTAAACACTGTGTACAATGACTTAATATCGTTTGAAGATTATAAATTCCGATCCGATACGAATCGTTCGCTGGAAATGATTCTAAATGGGATTGGAGCGCGCGCTTATTGACCAAACAATTCCCAAGCTTCCTGTTACAGAACTTTCGTATCTTTTTTTACTAAATTATAGAAAAACGAGCGGACAAAATAAATTATAATATTTTCAAATACGAGTTTAAACTACATTATTATTAACATTTAACTTCTAAAATAAATACACATGCACATATAAATTATATAGGAATATGATACTTTTAATAAATATTATTTTTATATTTCAATTCTGTTTTATAAATAATACACATCAAACTATATGACTGGTACAAAACTAGGTACACAAATAATAGTACAACACTTTTCTATATTACGATTACATATTTCGAAAATAAAAAATTAATCAATGTTGATATTTTGAGAAACTGCTTATTCTTGCACAGTGTGCAATTGGGCTGCAATTACTTTGATTTGACTTGTTTTATAGAATTGATTGATAAAATCACTAGCTGTCGCCCGCGGTTCATCTCGCGGTAACAGCGGAAAAAAGTAGCCTATATTCTTTCTCAGGCTCTAGACTGAGTACCAGATTTCATTAAAATTATTAAATTAACAGATTGCAGTAATTTTGACGTAAAAGCGCGACAGACGAGTTATTTTAGTAAGGATGAAGTTATTGAACAAGTAAATATATTCACAAAAAGATTAGCGACTTTTTTAATTTATATATTTTTTTTTATTATTCTTTTAGTGAAGGTAAATTTTACAGGCGCGTTACATTAGTTATAGAATCGAAGAAGATAAAAGAGTTTTGATCGGTTACACATACATGCTTATTACACGTGAGTATTTTGTACTCTTTATATTAATGCCAATTACATCATAATAATATGATATACATAAAAAAATTCAGCTGTGTGCAAATATACGTAACTTTCAGCTACATAATATTAAACCCCCTCACCCACCCACCTCCTGTCCTTTCAAGGCCACGGTAGACAATACAAAACGGTGTCCCATTTCACGTTTATACGATAACATGCCAAGGTCGCACTGATTTGTAATAAATTTCTACTAATAGCACACATAATAGCTTTTATAAATGACTTTTATCATGTTCTCAGATAAAAGCTCAGAACGTAGTGTACGATTATTGTAGATCAACCTTTTACGAAGATATAAATACATAGTAACAAAAAAAGCAAAATAAAAAAATACAACATCAATATTAAACTAAACATCTAAACAAAAAAAACTTAAATAGCTATAAATCACATTCACCTGTGTATAAAGCGTTCTACTCGGGTGATTTGCGAAATTTCCCATTGTGCAATAGTGAATTTCGCAAATTGCCTGGTTATTGTGTAAACTACACATTTGACATGAAAATTTTAAACCGCTTACACTTGCGTTGCAGTGTGTGACGTACATATTGTGTGAATCCATACTTAGCCACATATTCGTAGCGTCACCCTAAACTTTATTTGGAAATGTATTAATTCGTTAGATACAAAGGACAAAATAATTTACAAAGAAAATTCAGGATGGCGCTCGCATATACATAAAACGGCCAGCGCCATCTGCTGTTTTTGAATTTAAAACAAAGGAGTTTTCAAAACTGTTAAAGACAATGTAGGAAATAGAGTATGAGAAAAACATAACAATCACTGCCATCACACCTAAGGGTTCGCATTGCAGTTAGCGCTGTACGTGAACGAAGCTATATTGTAAAAGTTCGCTTCGTAGGGGTTCAAGGGCCTACAGGGAGAAAAGTTTGAATAGAACTTGACTCCTCGACTCAAGATATTAAACAGAAATAGTACCGAAGCTTCAAGTTCCGTCCAAATCTAGGAGTTACTGGTTAGGCGAGGGGTTAGGACTCCTAAACCTTGAGTTAGAACGTGATGATGGCGTTCCTCTTCCTCGTCATCGTCCCACCGCGGGGAGCTGCGCCCGCTTGACGGTTGCGACGCCTCGTATTCAGAGTGGTCTCGGTGCTCGCAAGGCCAACAGCCGTGGTGTTCAGAGAAGGCCGAGTCACACACCGGGGATGTAGGCGTGGGTGGCGGCTCGCCTCCACCCGGGTCCGCGTATGATTCAATGCCTAAAGTCGCCACAGTCGGATCTCGTCAAAGCCATTCAAGAAATTCCCCTTACGTCTAACCTCGACGAATACAGTTGTGCATGTATAATTGTTTCGTTTCTAAATATCGTAAATGTTTTATATTCATGGTGTCTGTCTGATTCTCTCCAATTCTATGGCGATTGTGAGGTTTATTTCAATGTTTTATGTCCTTGCCTATAAAATTATCTGAATTGACCAACAAAATGTTGTATAAACGCCTCGGTAAAAGTGGGATAAAATAATATAGGATTGAAAAGGTACGGGATGGGAGCAAAAGAATATATTTATATAAGAAATAATATAAATAAACTAAATAATAATAGTAAATTAAGAAGCGCAAAGCATAGAGATTTTTAAAGCTTGAATTAGCTAAGCTATGAATGTCTTGTGAGGCAGTGATTGCTAGTATCTATGGTATGAAGACGTTGTATTAAATATTGGGAAATCATTAAATATTACAACAAATTTGTGCGACATAATTACAACATACTAACAATTCATTTCTGTATTACGCATTATAAGGCTTCATATGTGAAGGTATGCAATGGATATGACGTTACATTAAGTCATGCTAAGTTTCCTCTAAATCTTTTTCCTTTCCTATATGTAAGGAAGTATTCTGTTTTAAATTATTAATTTATATTTTTTTTTGAGAATCGAAGGTAATCCTATTAACTCAAACTAGAAGAAAAACACTGTCATACACTGACCTTATAAGGTATTTAGTGTATGCATTCTAATTTCTTTGGTCCTTAACCTTTTAAAATATTCTGAATACCTAATATATAATTTTCATAACTTGTGACAAAAAGGGCGTTTTAGCAATTCAACAAAAAGGATGATCCTCCAGCGAAGGCAAAGTAGCCTAACAGACCGTGATCCAACACAAAACATATTTGAGACCTTTATTTCGGTGCGATAATTTTCATTGCGCGATGTAGGATTCATAAGTTACTATGCAATTCGGCATGTCTTCGTTAGATGGCGTTAGATGTTTCCCGTTCATTTTATGTGGTAGTCGCCTTAAATTGAACGCTAACTAAATACTGTCCTTATGTAAGTTTCATATCCATTACATATCATCTTAACAAATCTTATTTCGTAACATATTATCGATTTCAAGTCACAGTTTCGTCGTCGTCGTTGAGATAAAGTCATTTTATCTAGATCCTTGAAAACGACACTGAAATAGTGATGTAACACTCGATTCATAAATTTCCGACAATAGATGGCTGAAACGTTATTAGAAATTTTAAATATTTTATATTTTGACTTAGAAATTATCACAATTAATTATGTCAATGGTCACGCGGACAAAAAAAAATCTAATTGTTGATTTTCATACATTGCAACTATCTTTCAAAGTAACAACTACTTTTTAAGTATATTCATTCAATAAAAAAGAAAGTGATTGACGTCATTGGTTAGTCTAATCAGTAAAAAAAAATGATTGACGTTATTGGTTAATCTACTCATTAAAAAATTTATTGACATTATTGGTTAATCTACTCAGTAAAAAAAATGATTGACGTTATTGGTTATTCTACTCAGTAAAAATTTTTATTGACATTATTGGTTAATCTACTCAGTAAAAAAAATGATTGACGCTATTGGTTGATCTACTCAGTAAAAAATTTATTGACATTATTGGTTAATCTACTCGGTAAAAAAAAATGATTGACGCTATTGGTTAATCTACTCTGTAAATAATTTATTGACATTATTGGTTTATCTACTCAGTAAAAAAAATGATTGACGCTATTGGTTAATCTACTCAGCAAAAAACAATATTGACATTTTTAGTTAATCTACTCAGTAAAAAAAACCCCTTCATATTCATATTTAAAATTAGTTTCAGCCATTTACCATCGAGATATACAAAAAACATAACATACTCCACATTCAATTAACACCTTATTACACAAGTCAATATACCAGCAAATCTATCTATACACCTGTTAAATTCATAAATATACATAGAAAAACGTACAGAAAAAATATTTATAAGGTTTAAATTATCAATTAATAATTTCAACATATATAATTTATTTTTAAAGCTTATACACCATAAAAAAAGCATTTTATACAAACATATACATATATATAACGTGACACATAATTATATTTATGTTATATCTCAAGATAATAAGTCCACGGGTTTATATAAAATACATATATACATAAATCTATAGTATATTCGAAGCTCTAACATGACATTGTAGTTACTTATGCATTCTAAATATTCAGTACAGTAATTTAAAGTATAGCAACACTATTATTCGAAAATATATTTTTTAGATTTTTTAATTATTCAATTTATTTAATTACCATACCAAATATAACAATGTATCAAATAGTAAAATAAGCCATATTTACAAACACTACTGAAAATTTACTCACTTCCGCATACTTTTTTCCATTTCTCAGACACTGAAATGCAATCCGAAAACACTAACATTCTCAATCTAAAAGTTCTTTTTTAAATTAAAAACACTATTGTGATTTAAAATAAAACAAAAAATATTCAAAAAAGCATTTCGAAATTACTATTATATTATAAAAATATGTATATAAATATAATATGTGCATATATACCAATTAGGCTGTCTTTAGAATACAATAAATAAATATATATATAATATATATATTTCAATCAATCAAATATGCCAGATCCATAACAATATTCTAATGTATAAATTTGATATTTGATTTGAAAGTATCAAAATTAACATTACCTTCTTCTGAACTCGGCCAATTTTCCTAGGGTTCATTTTGAGCTCAATGTATAATCTTCCCGCAACGCGAAATTTAAGCGAATTATAAAATGTCTTAGATTGATTATTTAACCAATTAATTATGCAAAATAAATACTTTTTATATTTTGTATATTCCATAGAGTAACATCACACAGGTGCATAGTGCAGTGAGGTTCTAAATAAATAAAAGTAAACGAACCTTCAAACTAAATTAACACTGTCCACTAAACATTCTTAGCTTTATAATTTACGATAACTATCGATCGACGAAACTTGTTCTTTATAATTGTAATTTTCAAAAAAGGAACAGCATTATTTTAATATGGCAAGCTTCGTCGATTTATACATTATGTATGTACACATTAGTGCAAAAATATTAGGAGCTTAGTGTGTTATTTGAGAGGTCGAGATGAGATGTGTTATGTGTGATAAATATGTATAAAAACAATATGAACATTCTTGAGTTTAATTGCGAATTTATAACTGCAAATTAATAAATATTATAAAAGAAATATACTGACTGACTTGTTTAATGTAGGCTGTCAGAAATTTATGACATGCAAATAAAAAAAAATAGGTAAACATAAATGAATAAAGTAATTATTTATAAAATAGAAACTATAAAAGATAAATTCAACCATTGAAATTCAGCGACACATGCTAATAATCTTTCGCACTACTTTGTGCTTTTAACTTATTTCTCTACACCAGTTCATTCTTTCTCTATTTTATAAAATTAGTTATCATGCCAGTAACATTAGACCCAATTCCTCAGAAGACTTCTCTAAATTTCCCAAACATGCCATAAATTGATTTTATATTCTATTTTTATATTTTTTTTAAGTCATGCAAGGTATTCATATTTTGTTGTTAACTTTCTTTTATATTATATCTGTTTTTTCAAATAATTATTTAAATTTTAAATTTCGAAAAGACTGAATGGCACCAAACAAGAAAAGTATTTTTAAATTATAAGAAAAATGTTTAGTGCCAAGAGAAAGCAATAAAAACTACTTACTGTTGTTCGCCATTAAGTTCTCATGAAGTTTGTCGCGTTGGTCTTCCAGTACCTTTAAAATAATTTTAACATTTAAAAAATATAAATCATGACTTTATGTATACATATTTGTTGTCTGTACAATTTTAAGTGACCTTGGGTTGAAAATATTTTGAAAAATTGTGTATTTTAATCATAATCCAAATTTTTGAAAAATTCAATGTATTTTGTTTAATTAAATTATTGTATTTTTAAAATATTAAAAATCTATGAGTATAAATTTACAACTTATTTCCTTTTAAAATCAGGAAGTCAGTATTTTTACACGGTTAGTTTTTACTTTTCATAGAACCTAGAGAGCTTCACATTTGGCAACTATCTAGGTTGTCAAAACTCATATGTTATCCACAAAAAAAAAAAAATTATTAACTCACCTCGCCGAGGTACTGAGCGACCTTCCTAGTAACACTTTCAACGAACGTGTCGAGCTTACCAAGATCATCAGACAGCCCCACCAACTGATCCAGTGTACCCACCTTAAAAAATTTAAGTAATTTTCATTATTTATACCAATATATGGATGAGAGATGCTATCGATCAAAGTGGTGTGAAAAAAGAGAGGCCTATGGTAAGCAGTGGAATGCAATTGGCTGATTATTATACCAAAATTAGCATTTAAATATATCTGTCTAATTAACTTTATGTACCCGGTAATAATATGTTCGTGTGGTGATGGATTAAGAATACCCAGTGTCACCACCCCTATTCATTCCGTGGGTGTCTAAAGGAGGCGACTAAAGGAACAAAATAAGCAGCTAAGATCACTGCCAAGAGAAGGAGAACTTGAAACAAACCCTTTACCAACCCCACAGGCCAGCGTGGTAAAGTAGGCCAAAACCTCCTTTCAAAGGAGAGTTCTATGTCCAGCAGTGGACTGTTAAAGGCTGTTGATGATGATGATGACCCGGTATTACATCTGACTATTTTAGTCTTCAAATAAACTAGTATCGGACTCCAGTTAACTACTATCTTGCTTGGTAAATTAAATAAAGAAAACTTTCATGTTCTATGAGATATAATTATGTGTATGGCAAACAACTGGATCACCAGTATCACTATAAGTTTTTTTTTTTATTGAGCTTGAATGAAGGAATTGAACACTTCTATAACTACCAAGCAATTTACCTAGTTATAGCAGGGGTCAATGAGGTTTCAATATTATGTCACTTTGTAAAGGTAAAATTTACAAAAATGCCATTTCAGTAGAAAAGTCAATCAGTTCATCAATGGATGACACTGTAACATTCTATGACAAGAAATTTGACTCTGTAATAAAACCTCACAGACAGACAGACAGTTAAATTATTGTTTAAATAAACTAAAAAACCACGCTTTTATAGCGAATCGAACTAAAAAGTCGAAAATAAATTTTAATTTCAGAGTTTATATTACAGTAATTCTATAGAAACTAGGGTATCGCTATCAAATTAGGGTTCCAGTCCCGTGGAAATTGGTCCAGCTGTGACAGAGATTACCAGGAACAAACAGACAGACAGACAAAAATTGGAAAAAATGCATATTAATGCATTTGTACTTTGTATACATACATATGCATTTAGTAAAAAGCGGTTATTTTAATCTTAGTAAAAGACTAAATTTTTTTTTTTTTTGTATAAATAGATACCAAAATTGATCAAGACTAGGGGCCTAATAATGCAGAAGCATGTCAGGTCCGTGTGGTGACGGAATAAGAATACAAAGTGTCACCACCCCTATTCATTCCATGGGTGTCGTAAGAGGCAACTAAAGGAACAAAATAAGCAGCTAGCATCACTGCCAAGAGAAGGAAAACTTGAAACAAACCCTTTACCAACCCATCTGGCCAGTGTGGTATAGTAGGCAAAAATCTCCTTTCAAAGGAGAGGCCTATGTCCAACAGTGGACTGCTAAAGGCTGTTGATGATGATGTGAATAGGCCACCATAGTGCAGGTCAGCATGCTATATTGTCTTCATTCCCAATGAGTACTTTGGGATTCTACTCATGCTTTCCATCAAGCAAAATAGATTTAATTTTGAAATCTCCTAATAAAAAAAGGAGTGTAGTGAGAGAGTCCTATGTCCAACAGTGAACTGCAATAGGCTGTTGATAAATACTAGTTATTCCTTTGGTTTTGGTTATATAGATCACAAAGTTGAAATAGAGTATTGTTTTTAAGACATCCCTATAAATTTTCATATTAGGTAACGTCACTACATCATAAGTTGAGACTAAAAACTATATAAAAAAAAATTTTGATAAAATTATCTGTTCTATTGTAGATTAATATTTAAAATATAATTGTTTAATTAAAACATGATAAATAGGTGTTAAATTGTCATTCTAATACGAACTCATATTTCTTATTGGTTTTCTGAACAAGTAGGTTTAAATTATCATTTTATTAAGTTAGCCCTTATTTAATAACTAAAACTTAATAAGTTTTTAAAATTGTTGATTAACTAAGCTACTTATGTTGAAATTTATAGTTTCATAGTGACTTTTTAATAATAGAAATGTATAGTTCTGCATGAATGATTCTACTTTATATAATATGGAATATGGAAGATTGTAATGCATACCTTTAGGTCAGGGATAGGGAATTTATAGTTGGCACTAAGGTTGCCTGACTTGGTGGCATTGTTTAGGGTGTCCCAGGTCTGCTGGCACGTCTTGTCGCCGGGGGCGCTAATCACCCAGTATTCGGACATTATCACCACTGTAATAACACAAAGATATTAAAAAATCAATCTCAATTAACCATTCTTAATACAAGTAAAAGATAAAAACATACGTTATACGAAATGTTACATATTTACTAAAAAAAATAGTCTAGTTGTCTCAAAAATCGATTTTAGAATGTTAACTTTGGTGTGAATCCCACGGATGCGAACAACTATCTGGTGTTTTCAGTAAGAGCTGCGTCGTAACGGGACTCCGCAACAGATCAATAAATAGCCCGATTCATCGGCGCCCGCTCGGAGGTCAGACATCCTGGCGCCGGACACAACTAGCCCAAAAAGTTCACCCCAAACCACCCTTGCACTTCGTCACTACCAACTTTGACGTCTTTCAGTCCCGCGCAAAAGCACTAAACCGCTTTATTCTTCACGATACACGCTTCAATATAGCACAACACTCACCTGAAACTTAAAAATTAATGCTGTTTAACACTAAATATTTAAAACAGCAAATAATTTGGCGAAATCACAAGACAATTCGGGGCTAGCCCTTCAACGCCATGAAAATTCACGTGACGCGGTGCTGCCACCTACAACGACTGATATTGGACAGCTGATTTACGTCAATTGTCTATGTGCGATAATTTTTCAGAAAGTTGTTTGGTTCAATAAAATGTATTTGTAATATTTTTAGTCTTAATATTGAAGCATGTAGGAAATAAGATAGTGTAAATCACAACTGATAAAGTTTTATAAACTGGTAAATTTATAAAAAATATGTTTCTTTTTGGGCTGACAGTAATCTCTGACAGTTAATTTATTTAAAAAAAGGCGTATTTGTCTCTGCTAAGCACATCTTGCTAATCGTACGTTCCGTTTCAATATTACATGTGTGGTATATGAAATCCTTACTATGTTTATGTTCATTGCGTGGAAATAAATTATTCCATCGAGTTGGGTAGATTAATCGAATAAGTAGAGTAAATTCAGTGCCTTGTTGGCTTAGTGGTTAGCATGTGCGGCAGCTGATCAAGAGGACTCGAGTTCGATTCCCGGGTAGGACCAAATGGTTGTATGATCTGCAAATATTTATTTCGGTGTTTATTTGAGTATTTCCTATTATAATATAATTAATATATAAATGTATAGTATGTAAATATATGCATGTACAAAAAAAAGTATACATGTTTTTATTAACTTGTCGGTTGTCTAGTATCCGTAGTACAAGCATTGCTTAATTTGGGACTAGATGATGTGGTGTGTTAGATGTCCAAAATATTTATTTATTATTATTCATAAGTATCATAAGTGACACCTAATTGATGTTTTCTAGTTTCTAAATTATGCCTTAAGATCAGTCCCACAGAACGATACAGTATTGTTCAAATATGTGTTAAAAATTGTACAAAAATATACATAGCTTTAGTAAGACATTATATTAATTGGTATTCGTCGTGAGGTCAAAATTTCACACTTTAAATACCAATACAAATATCAAAATTGAACACTACCACCTCCTTTCATTTTGCTAGCAGACAGGTTTACTTTAATTTTACCACTGGTCATTTAGTTATTCTTACACTGGCTTATAATATATTTGAATAACAATGAAAACGAAATTTATTATTTTCAGTTATTTACAAATGAGGAAGCGGCTCTTGATAGGGAGAGCTGGAAAGAACTGAACATGAACAGAACAGAACTGCATCGACAAGAGCATAGCTCTTAATTCAATGAATGAACAATCACAATAATTAAATGTTTTTATTTTTCGGTTTAATGTTGTAACTTGTAAGCTATCATTCGTTCACGTTTTATTTCCTAGATATTATTAGTTATCTGTTGTATCAATGTACATTTCATTTCATTATAATCTATGGTTGTATCTTACATACTCTTGGTTGTATCATGTATCGTATTTAAAATTTTAAACCTTTCTGTCAAATTGGAAACATTACGAAATCAAAACAAAAAAATGCGATTATATGGCTTTCTTGCGAAGAAAGTCGGTGACTTGACTATAAAGTATTCTAATTTCCCCGAGTCTTATGTTAAAAGAAGTTATGAACAGGTTGGTATCCTAAAAAACCTTTTAAAACAATTTAAATGCAGTTATGAAAACATAACCTACAATTTTTTTTCGTATTATTCTTATAGGTATATTGGAAGAATCCTTCGCAATATCCACAATATACAAAAGCTCAAATAGCTCGTAAAAACTATCGTTTTACAACTAACAGGCCATGGACGAGTCAGTTTCGAATGCAAAACGAGCGCAACTCTCACAGGAAGAAAGTGTTTTTGGAACCTGTCGGAGAATGGCCTATTTTCAAGTATGTGAACACAACTTTTCATTACTTTTTGAACCATTTTTTTAAAGACAACTCCCGCATTAGAAATATAAATCCTGTGTCGCAGGGCGACTACAAACATACATCCCGACTTAAAACAACATTTTGTGGATCACTCAAACTATCTCACATGGGATTTGAACCCACGTTACTTGGCGAAGTAGAAAGTGATGTTAAACAACTAGGCCGACAGTGCAGTCATATCTATTACAATATATTATGTACTATACAACTACCTAAAAAACTGAGAGTTATAGTTAATCTTTTAAACTAACTTATTTTATTATTGAAACTCACTAGCAAACTTTTGCTTAACAATAAATTATGTCATCATCAACAGTCCACTGCTGGACTTAAGCCTCTCTTTAAAAAACACCACCACATTTTTTAAATGAGTTGGTACAGTGGTCATTTCAACTTATGAAATTATGTAAAACGCTTGAAAATATTTGATTGGAAAAAAGTATTTAAACAGTTTATAGAAAACCACTTTGAGAGAGAGAACTTCAGCAGATGATGGTGATAAGTTAAATTGATAGAAAACCAGTGCTAAGTATCTCTTTTGTTGTATTTCACTAACTAATTAAAATTATTAAAGGTCTGACCTCTGCTCTAGTTTAAGACATAGCATCTGGTGACCCCGTCCTTATGCCTCTACTATAAAATAAAAATAAATCCTTCTGTCATCAGCTATTTGCCAGTGAAAGTCCAGTCAAAATCCATCAACAAACAGACAGACAAACAAATTAAAAAATAAAAAGGGTTTTAAACGTACATACCATACATACTAGATGCATTTCGTAAAAAAAATACTGTTCATTTTCAAAATCAAAATCAAAGCATTTATTTCAAGTAGGACAGTTACAGGCACTTTTGAATTATCTAAACAATAATTAAATGTAGCTACAGTCCCAGTCACAAGACATAAAAACTGAAAGTACTGTAGTTGCCCATTCCCTAGCATAGATCTCTATGGAGAAGAACGGGCAAGAAACTCCATGGACACTCTTTTAAATCAAAATGTTTTTTACAATATCTTGGTTACATCATTAATGTTGAGATGGTACATTATGTGAGAACGATGTAGCAAGATGTGCACGTTAAAAGTCTCCATAGTACAACAAAAATACAATTCAAAAATGAAATAATTAATTCAAATAAGCCGTGGCAACTAAGAGATGACCAGTCACAACTGACAGCGCCCGTTCACGAACATGACGCATGGATCAGCACCATTCAACTCAACCATTTTGAAGGGAATTAAATGACCTCGTGCATCTGCTGAGGAAACTATATGAAGAGGGTACAGCTTCAGTGCGGACAGATGATCTACTGTCAGATGGTTTCCATCCGAGTGCGGGTGTGCGACAGGGATGCATAATGTCACCTTTGCTATTTAATGTCTACACCGAGCTTGTAATGCGAATCACTCTCGAAGACTGGACCGATGGAGTTGTTGTTGGTGGATATAAAATTGCAAACTTGCGTTACGCAGATGACACCACCTTGTTTGCAAGTAATGCTGGTCTGATGAAAGAATTACTTCTTAAAATGGAACGCGTAAGCCTAACGTTTGGACTAAAAATAAATCGGACAAAGACCAAGATTATGATCGTGGACCGCGTCAACGACAATTCGCCGGAAGTGACACAGATTGCGAACTGCGACGTGGTTCAGACCTACGTGTACCTTGGGGCCTTGATCTCAAACAACGGCGGCTGCGTAGACGAAGTAAAGCGACGTATGGCCATAACCAGAACCGCGATGGAAAAGCTACGAAAAGTGTGGAGAAATCGCCACATTACCAAAGCCACCAAAATCAGGCTTGTGCGGACATTGGTATTTCCCATTTTTCTTTACGCGGCGGAGACGTGGACCGTAAGAGAATCCGAAAAACGGAATATAGATGCTCTGGAGATGTGGTGCTATAGAAAGATGCTCGGGATATCATGGACGGAATTCCGCACCAACGTGTCCATACTCCGGGAGCTCGGCATCACGCAGCGTCTATCAGCCGTAGTAAAATCGCGCATTCTGCATTTCTTTGGGCATGTCTCCAGACGGGATGGCGACTCCATAGAGCGGCTGGTAGTGCAGGGAAAGGTGGAAGGAGCCAGATCGCGCGGCAGGGCACCTATGCGCTGGACTGACCAAGTGAAGTCCGCAGTGGGTAACCGTGTGTCTGACTGCGCGAGGCAAGCTGCCAATCGACAGCGATGGCGTGAAATCGTCCGGAGAGCTGTGTCCGCCTCTGCCACCGACGTGGATACCTCAATGTGACCACGACCGCTCTGCCAAGAGCGAAACGATTGAGAAGAAGAGAAATGACCCGACACACGCGCCACCATCAGCGTGACATTTGAGTGAGCATGACCCCTTCTTGAATATGCGTATGTCATCTGGGACCCGTATTTTAAAAAAGACATTTTATTACTGGAGGCAGTGCAGAGAAGGGCAACTAAGATGGTCCACACGATTCGCAATAAACCCTATGAGGAAAGACTCAAATATCTAGGACTAACCACACTAGAAGAACGTCGACAGAGGGGTAGTCTAATAGAGACATATAAAATACTCAAAGAGCACTATGACGTACCCAGTTTACAGGAACTCTACATATTGGACGACAACATGCACTTGCGAGGACATCCTCTGAGACTATGGCGAAATTCATCTAAGAAAAACCCTAAGAGTCATTTCTTACCTAACCGAGTTGTGACAGCCTGGAACAGGCTTCCAAAGAGCGTGGTTATGGCTCCCACACTAAACTGCTTTAAGAACAGGCTCGACAAACATATCTCCAAGCTAATTTGAAACACACGCATCAGCTCTTTAGCTGCTAGTGTGTCATACTAAATAATAATAAATAATAATAATAATGACATACTCTCAACTGCCAGGGCAGATTCAAGTCAAGAAACAACGTAGGTTTCCAGTGAATGATATCTTGAATAGCTTCCTAGTACATAGTACTCACAAAATATGGGCTATGCGATTATATAATACTAAAGAGATTGAATCTATACAATGCAAAGAAAGTTGTACAATCTTCAGCAGCTCCAACAATACCATTTAATGCTATCAATTTATGCGCCCCTGTCCTTGTGAAGCAGGACCAGCATTGAGCCAAGCATTTTTAAAATTTAGCCAAGCATTTAATATTACAAACAGATACTTATACCCACTCATAGCCGAGTGGCCTCAGGTGATTGGAAACAATCACCGAGGGTAAGCAACTGCGGCGCGGTCAGACCTAGATGGGTGACAGTATGTGGCATGATATGTTATGAGCGTTTCCGTCATTCGGAGATCACATAAAGCAGTCGGTCCCGGTTGTTGTCATCAAAGGTAGCAGTCGTGAAGCTTAGTTGGAGGCCTTCGGGCGGCTTAAAAACATCCAACGGCAAGATTACGTACCCACAACGTGTCTTGCCTGTCCCCAACCCGCACTCGGTGTCTTGCCAGTCCCCAACCCGCACTCGACCAGCGTGGGGCGGGGACGTATGGCCTTAACCCTCTCTTGAGAGGAGACCTGTGCACAGCAGTGGCATGTTATGGGTTGTTGATAATGACTTCTATTTAATTTATTTGTAGGAGTGCTGATAAAGGGAGTGGCGGCGGGGGGGGGGGGGGTTGTTTTTCGATAGGAGTTAGAAAGGTTATTTTGTTGATTTTTGTCTAAATTTAGGAAGAGATTAGTAATTTAAGTGTTTAGCATGAATAAAATAAAGCGTAGTTAAGTAATAACATGAATGTCTCACAAGTTAAACCATCATTTTGAAAATAAATTTCGTTACCGCGGGAAAACTGTGAAACGTTTGACTTGTATAATGGCCGCAAAAGCGCCAATGCTTTACATGTTTGCTGATACAATATGAAATGTGTGATAAAACTATGCCTCTCCAATGCTGTAATTGAGAAAGAAAATAGTCACTGAAATGGACATCAACGCTGATTAGTGTTGGCTAGTGAACTCGGTGATGTGAAAATTAAGCGTGATTCTTCATCCCGCCCGCCGCCTCTAGAACAGTTATTAAAAGACAAAAACACTTACAAACTTATATATTATAAATATATAAAAAATACTATCAAACCAATTTAAAAATGAAGCAAAGTGAAAGTGCTATGTTTGTTTAAATAAAATAAGACTTGACTTAAAAGTCTTAGTTACCAGGTCATTAAATTCCAAAAAAAAAAAAAAAAAATTGTATAGATATAGACTAGCTGAGTCCATCGGTGTTTAAATCACAAGGAACACTGCAAAAGCCTTATGTCATCAGTTATCTTCTAGTGAAAGTTCTGTTAAATCAGTCACGCCCTAGTCCAGTTGCAAACATTTTTCCTTTTCTTTCTTTCTTCTATTCTATTGTTTCATTGGCTAATGTGACTCAGTCACGTCATCATCATCAACAGCCTTTATCAGTCCACTGCTGGACATGGGCCTCTCCTTGAAAAAGAGGTATTGGCCTACTATACCAAGCTTGCCAGATGGGTTGGTATAGGGTTGGTATCAAGTTTTCCTTCTCTTGATTGCATTGATGTTGTCTTGCGTAGTTTATCTCTTAGTCGCCTTTTACGACACCCGTGGGATGAATAGGGTTGGTGACACTCTGTATTCTTAATCAGTCACGTCATCTAAACAAAATATTAGGAAATTAAACAAGAGAATAGAAAACGTAAAACGTTTTGCAATTTGGCTAGAAGAGCAGCTGTTTCAGAGATTATTATTTTTCTTCTATATGCTGTAGTTCAAGTAATGAAGAAATCCATCCAATTCCTCCTATTAACACCAATGTGTTAGGCATATTAAAACGGTTTGACGGGTCTATTTTTCCTGATAAGTTGAACTCTGGAGCCTTTAAGAGTAGAGTGAACAGGTTTCTTTTTGATGGGCGTGTACCATTTTCGTCTTCATCTACACTTTCCATCAGGTGGGATGGAAGACAAACGCCTATTCCATTACAACATTAAAAAAAAAACAAACTAGACAGTAACAAGACTATTAGTTCGGAGCTTATATAATATTTCCGTTTATGTTTTCAGAGGTGACAGAGTTGAAATAATGGTGGGCAAAGATAAAGGCAAGCAGGGAATCGTGTCCCAAGTCATACAGGAACGGAACTGGGTCATTGTTGAAGGTCTCAACACGCATCTTAGAACTGTAAGTACATGGTATACAGATAAGATATAGAAAAGTAGAACTTAGAGTCAAGGTAGTGAGGTTATTGAAATGGGGTTTTTCCCTTCCTGGTTATCATTACTGATATTCTTATCCTTCGTTGATTGGAAACAATAGCCGAACGTAAACAACGATGGCGCGGTCAGTACCTATATGGGTGACTGTTTGTGGTATATTGTGTTATGAGGGCTTCCATGATTCAGAAGTCACGTTAAGCAGTCGATCCCAGTTGATAAAGAACAGTTGTGAAACTTTGTTGGCTTAAAAACATCCAAAGCCATGATTACATAGCCACAACATGTCTTGGCAATACACAACCCGCATTCGGCCAGAGTGGGGATGTATAGCCCTCAACTAAGAGAACACCCAAGCCCAGCAGGGAGACATTATGGGTCGTTGATGATTGATGAAAAACAATAAAAAAGTAGAACTGAGAGTCAAGGTAGTGAGGATTTTGGAATGGAATTTTGTCCCTGCCAGCCATAGTTACTGCTGTTCTAAAATGCGGAGGATCCTCCCTTTGTGATAGAGGAACACGACACCCGTTCTTCCACAAACCGGATCATGACATCTCATCATGAGCCTAGAAGCTGTTGTCAGAATAGAATACTAACTTTCTTCTAACTTTCTCTCTTCATTCGCATTCTCTCTCAGGCAGACAGATAGACATAGTTCTTTCGCATTTATAATTAACGATATAATGATTAACTTTCCAGGTGGCCAAGAATGAGAAGAAGAAATTCCCTGGTATAACAATCCAATCCGAAGCACCGTTATTGGTTACAACAGATGTGAAGCTTGTGGACCCGGAGACATTGAAGCCTACTGAATTCGAATGGAGATATACAGAGGAAGGCGATAAGGTATATAATTATTATGTATCTTACGAACAGACAGACAGACAAAAAAAAATTAAATGGATTTTATTTTGTAGGTAATGTATATACTTTAAATTGACATGATGATGAATTTGATACATACTTTAATTTGATGTATATACGTCAATTTTATTTAGTATTAGTGGTGGTACCCCTACCTGGGTCGCGCAGTAGTAATGTATTGCTGATGTTCTTGAGGTCTCGGGTTCCATTCCCGGGTCGGACAAAATGTTTGTGTGATCTGCAAATATTTGTTTCGGAATTTGGGTGTTTTCTATGTATGTTTATATAATTATATCAGATGTCTAGTACCCATAGTACAAGCTTTGCTTAGTTTGGGACTAGATGATGTTGTGTGTCAGATGTCCAAAATATACATATATTTACTTAATATGTTTATGGTTCCAGGTTCGCGTGTCTATGGCGAGCAGCAGAATCATACCAATACCAAAGACGGCTGAAGAAACAATGGACTTCAAAAGCAAAGAGGTCTATATTGAAAATGTAGATAAAGACACCATCGCTGATGCTGTTACAAAGGTTATTATAATAATAATAAAATAACATTGTCCCGAAGTGTTATCCGCGGTTAGTAAATCGCGAGTTTCACCATGGAGCGATAGGAGTGACTTAGGAATTTTCTGGAAAATGCCTAAGTTCATTAGCATTCTGTCAGTCAAAGTCCCATCAAAATCCGTCCAGCCGGAACAAACAAATAGACAAAAAAAAAAGATTTTTGGAGTGAGCATAAAGTACGAAATAAAAGTATACATAGGGTAAACTGTATAATGATTGTCTCCTTAAGGCTATCTAGCCAAGATTTGTTTTTAAAAATTAAACTAGATGTCAGATTCTAATTTAATCTTCATAAAACGTTTTAATAATTTATTAATTTAGAAATAAAAACACATTCATTTAGATAAACACAGTTTAATAAATAAAAATTAATGAAATTTAAAAATGTTCCGAAAAGTACAGTAATTGGCATCAAAAGTACAGTTATTATCACATAGCAATCAGTCATTGGCTTATAATGGATATAATGTAAAAAAATACACTCAAAACGATAATTTAACTCATAACAAAACATATTAACACTATTCACAACATCAAATTCATGATAAACTCGAAATAAAAGATAATATAATATAATCTTACCTTATGCCTTCTTGGATCATATTAAAAAGCGGTGGTGACAATCACCGGTGCGAGTAGCCCGCGTTATGATTTCTTTTTACGTGCTGCCAGGATACATTTTAAAAAGATTCAGTTGAACTCCCATAATGTCGACGTGGTAGAATTTGAAAAACAGATTTCCATGTATTTTTTGTTAGAATAATTCTTAATATTTGTATTTAAAATGCAAAGTGCCAATGACTGATGAGATGCCAACAATAGCATAGTTTACCCTATATATACTTTTATTTCGTTGCGGGCTGAAAGAGGAACTAGTAACAAGATTTAAAAAGGGCATGCTTGGATAGAGTGGTTATTTTGAGAAGATCGATGATAGAAGACTCGCGAAAGGACTTTATAGAGCGAATTTTTGTGAAAATGTCTGAAGAGGTCATCCACATCCATTGATAATGTTGTGGAAAAGGGCCGTCTAAAAACCACCAGGAATCCACGAATATGCGCCAGCGATTGATGAATGTGGACAAAGAGGGTGTTTAAGTATAAAATAGATTAATCTTTATTGTATACCAGTTAATTCAATTTACATTTAGGAGTCCATCTAAAGTATGACCATGTACAAATGGTGGTTTTATCGCTAAACAGCAATTTCTCCCAGTTTTTTTTTCCACGCGGGGTATGCTTTTCGCACCATACTCTCTGTGGGGAAACCGAAGAGCGTGTGTAGAACTCCCGATTTCGGTCTACCCACTAAACCCAACGGCTGCCTACCTCGGCAGTCAGGAGGAGCTCCAGGAGCTTCTGGAGTCCCCCATGCCCGTACCCCATAACTAAGGTACACCTAAGGGTGTCCAAGAATTTCTGCCAGTCCTATCCATATCCTATCTTAAGTATCAGCTGAGCACTATAAACTAAATTTTTGTTGTACCTTTATAACATAACTTATTTGTACCAAATAAGGTACGTTTTGTTGCAATAAGAATATTATTTTTACACGCTTTATATTAGTTTCACCTGTATGTTTGTTTGTTAGTAACTGACTCCTTTGGGTGCGATTTTGACCCACTTTAAACTGCCAGATTTCGTTCAAACTTTCTAGATTTATCGAGGACCACTAGATCTAGACGTATGAAAAAATTAATTAAAAAGACTATAACAAACAAGCTTTTAATGTAACAAAGCGATGGGTGCTTTCTGAAAATATTTCAATAACGTCGCCCCACGCTTTGTTACATTAAAATTATTTTCTACTTTTTAGTTTAAAAGAGTGTTTGATTAGTTTTTTTAAACTATTCTTTTTTATTATTAAAAAAATTAAGTGTAGATCAATTGTCTCTGCCCACCTCTCTAAGAAATAGGCGTGACTCTATGATGACAAAGAACATGATTATATGTTTAGAATCTACCATTTCTTAGTATTTATTCAATGATAAAAATTACCAAATATTATTTTCCTTGTTCCAGGTAACATTCGCGCCAAAACTCCGAACTTTCGAGATGGATATTATGGAAGAAATGGGCATCAAAGAGGACCGGGTTCCCGCCAAATCTTACTGGTATTAGACTAATGTACTTGATTTGTGGTGTTGTATAATATTTAAATATAGTATTGTTATGATCAGCTGGTTTTTAATTTATAATAATAATAATAACCTATATTTTTCCAAAACAGGTTTGACCCCTAGATCTCACACTAGGACTCCTTGTGTCCTGAGATCTAGTCTCTTTCAATCCGATTGGCGATACATCAAAATAATGACAAATTTACTATGTAACACAATAAAGAAAAAGATAGCAAAAGAAATGAAAAATAAGTAAATAAAATAATATCAGGTGAACAAAAAAAAATTTTTAAGCATTTTTGAGGTCACCTATACCTATCACTTTTATTTCTTTTACTTAAAAACATAAAAGGTAATATAGCTAATTGTTTATTACTATCTTGTCTAGCACATAGCTTATTTATCACTACTACCTAATTTTCATAAAAAAAATATGCAGAAGCTGATGTTGTTGACTTATTTTTGACGATCCGAGCCCAACAGTAGGACATTTTTTTTTTATATTTAAGCGTGCCAAAGTGACTCTACTCTGCCTGATGGAAAGCATGAGTATAATCCAGGAGTAGGGGTCACCATGCTTATTGTGAGGGTAGGCAATGTAGCATGTAGATTATTCTACATCATTCTCCCGGCCTTCGGAACGCGGGAGAATGATGCAACAATATGGGTTGTTGATTTTAGATTTTTATTATATTCGAAAAAAGAAAAGTTTGTATGAAAGCGTGAGGTGCACAGTTTAGTCGTACGGAATATAGAACCTTCTGAAAAGTTAACATTTCGTTAAAAACTATTAATTTTGAAAGTACGAACATAGATAGATAACCCTTTATTTGCACACCATATTACAGAGTTACATGAAAGAACATAATGATCAAATATCTAGTCTACAAAGAGCGGCCTTATTGCCAAAAGCAATCTCTTCCAGGCAACCTTAACGACATACATTTTAATTACAAAAGATGCGCCTATAGTGAAAAAAATATTAATGAAAATAAAATGAACTGGCATGAACTCTGTTCACAAGTTCCTTATTAAAAATAAAGATTAAAAAAAATAAAAAATAAAATTCATTGCCTCGGTGGCACAGTGGTGGAGTATGGCGTCTGCTGTGTTTAAGGTCTCTGGTTCAAATCCTGGGTCGGACGAAATGTTAGCATGATCTAAAGCTCTTTGTTTCGGAGTGTGTGTGTTTTCTATGTTTAATATGTATGTATTTACAAAAATAATGAAAGAATATATAATTTTCACACACCTGTGTATTTCTGTAATATAACAAGTAATTTTAACACGATAAAAGCCAACGTCCATACCATGTTGAATACACCGGTTTTCGTCCGATCACCGAAGTTAAGCAACATCGGGCGTGGTTAGTACTTGGATGGGTGACCGCCTGGGAATACCACGTGATGTTGGCTTTTTGCAATTTTTGACTGCAGGTACAGTTAGCGATTTAATTTTAGTGCATTTGTATTACAAACTTATTTTGTAACATTTTATGAACTTGAACAACATCATCAATCAGTTACCTATGTCACAAGCAGCTAAAATGCATATTTTATTTAAAGATGGTTGAACTGTGAGAAGATACCCAGCAGGCAAACTACTAAATTTTTATAGACAAAACTTAGAGTAACAGATGGAAAGTGTAGCCACAATACTTCCTACTTTATTACACGTTCTTAGATAAGCCACATATCATAAGATACAGTCATCGTTTCCATAATTGCTCGAAAAAGCACTTACGGTTATGACAAGAGAAACAAATTAATTCATTATTTGACAGTAAAAAAAATATCTCAGTTTCTTAATAAATCAATCTATAGAGAAACCGAGTAAAGTTACTAATACGATTATTTATTTTCGAGAAAAAAATCATCAACAGTGACTAAAATCACCGAAATCGACCTTTTCTGTTTGGAATCAATCTAGTATTATGTTGCTTTATTTGAAATAAATATTTTATTAGTTGCAAGAAAAAAGTACAAAAAAGAGATTAAGCATTTAAGGTTTCTATTAATTCTCACCAGAAAGTCATAATTTAATCTTAAACATCATTAATTTTTAGCGGCAAAAGTTCCATACATTTTAGTATGGAGAAATAATTTGCAATAAAACAGAGTTCACGCGATTCAAAAATTCAGTGTTCTCCGAATATTCAAGGCGAGCGCACGCTCGTTTTTAGCTCCACACGCACTGTCACGCACACAGAGATTTGATTGTTTACATACGACGACGTGACTGTGTGTAACTTTTGATAATATTTGGTAGGTCTGAGAATAGACACACCAATCTTTATATTTTAAATTATTATTAACCAACTTCAAAAAAGGAGTATTATTTGTGTTTTTTTTATTGTACATTCATTGATTACTCTGTCAATTGTGAACCGATTATTAAAATTCATTTTATATGACTGCCTCGGTGGCGCTGTGGTAGCATATGCGATTGAGGCCTCGGGTTCCATTCACGGGTCGGACCAAATGTTTATGAGATCCACAAAATTTTTTTTTTTAGGTGTTGGCTGTTTTCAGTGTTAGTTCATAGGGAAACCCTAAAATTTTATAAGCACGTTATAAATAGTTATTATATATTTTTTTATTTTGTAATGCTATTCCAGACGCAATATCTGAGCTGGTAGCCATCATTTCGTAATGATGAGGGCAGTAGTAGCGCATGCGACTACTTTGCTTGAGTAAGGATTCAGGTTCGATTCCCGTGTAGGACCAAATATTTGTGTGATCCGCAAATATTTATTTCGGGGTCTGGGTGTATTCTATAGGTAAGCAACAAAAAAAGTATGTTTATGTATTTATATCAGTTGTCGAATCAATAATATAAGCTCTGCTTAGTTTGGGACTGGATGATGTCGTGTGTAAGATGTTCGAAATAGTTGTTTATTTATTATTGTAATATATCATACTGCCTTGTTGGTCTTGTGGTCAGCGTATGCAACTGCTAACCAAGAGGTCTAGGGTTCGATTCCCGGGTCGGACCAAATTTTTGTATGATCTGCAAATATTTGTTTCGGAGTTTGGGTGTTTTCTATGTATAATATGTATGTATTTATAACAAAAAAGTATGTTTATGTATTATAAACTGCGAAATAAATATTTGCGGATCACACGAATATTTGGTAGATGATATTCTGTGTCATTCGTCTGAAATATTTATTTATTGTTATTTATTATAAACTAGCTTTCTGCCCGCGGCTTCGCCCGCGTGGAATTCGTTGATATCACACGACATGGTAAGGGTAGATTAAACAATCTTACCTGATTTTATGTTTGATAATAAGGAACTTCGACACAAACTTTCGTCCCCTATTTCAAACCCTTCTACCTTTATTTTCGCGATAAAAAGTACCCTATGTCCTTTCCCAAGTTCAGTTCTATCTTCGTACCAAATTTCATCAAAATCGGTTCAGTGGTTTAGGCGTGAAAGCGTAACAGACAGACAGACAGAGTTACTTTCGTATATGTGTGTTACCTTTAGTCGTATCTTTCAAGATGTTCAGCTGATGATGGAAAGTAATACTACTCAATGGTTTGGTCTTGGATGATTAGTATTTCACTTTTATACGTATGTATAAACCGCTTGTCGTATTTATGTTTTACTAGCTTTAGCCCATGGCTCCGCCCGCGAGTGTGTCGATTTTCGTGGTAAAAAGTAGCCATGTCCTTTCTCGGGGTCCCATATATCTCTATACTGAAATTGATCAAAATCAGTTCAGCGTTTTACGCGTGAAAAGGTAACAGACAAACAGACAGACAGAGTTACTTTCACATTTATTTTAGTAACATTATTGCGTAAATAAGCCGTTTGCATTAAATATATTAAAAAAAAAACACAGTCCTCTGCCTCTTCAACCTGTCTATTAAACTCAAAACATAACGTAACTTAAAAACTACTGCACCAATTTTCATGATGTTTGCAGCAATGGATAGATTGGTTTTAAAGGAGGGTATAATTTGTCAAATTTTAAATGTTTTTTAAATGCCTATAAGACCACGTATCGTTAATCACACATTATTGACATAATAAAATCTTACACTGAGAGTCACTAGTGTAAGATTACGGCCAATTACGGGTGCGACCTGGATGAACGCTCTGACGTATTATAAAATATTTATTTAAATAATATTGTGTAATAAACAATTTTATTCTACATATTTCATGTAGAATAAAATTGTTTTAAATGTCTACAGTATTTATTATGATAAGGATTAATATTACATTGTTCCAAATTACTTTGAAATTATTATTCACAAATAAAATAATAAAGAAATATTAAAAAAGTATAATTAAAAAAGTATTACTGTAGGTTATTCCTAATTTATGTAACTCGTAAACTTTTGTCAATATTGGCTTTATTTATGTGTTCCTTTAAAATAATAAAATAACATTAATAAATCTTCTTTAAAAGGTAACCTTAATTATGATGAAAACCGTATTTAAATACCTTGCGTATTTAAAACGATCTGAGTTGACAGACAATGCACGCGAGCAAATTTATTTTATACTGTGTAAAATTATTTTATAATCTTTGACCATTCGATTGGTATACAGAAAGTATTATGACTTTCTGTACTGAATGAATCCTACGGGCTTTACGTTATGGCAAGATACATTGCGTGCGTTGTAAGACATTAAAATACGTTCTACAAAGGCGAACAGTTGATGGATATTTAACATAAGCAAAAAACCGAAAGTCGGTGATTGCTTGCTACGGTATGTATGCGACAGTGCGCGATGCGTCTGTGTGCATGTAAAATATGTATGTGGGTGTTCAATCACAAATTCTCACGCTTGGTGTCGCGGGCCTTAAGTAAAGTAATTATAGGCACGCACCATTTTAGTATATAAGCGCTATTGTTAATTCAATTAAATATACTATACTACAATATACGATCTGATACTACCAGAGACTATCACACCACCTTGAGTCTCATTTATACTCCTTGCCACAACATAGGCAAAGAAAGCAATGGACTTATTTGTAATAAAAGGGCTGTTTGTTTTTGTTTAATTGGAATAGTATGGTAATCTAGTACATCACAGTTTTGTATGAAAATTTTTGTTTAAGTAAATACACAGTGTTTAAAACAGTGCTTATTTAAAGGTGAAAGCCAGATAGATATTAGTAATTTTCCCCTTTATGTGTTGACCGTACAAATTCTCGGAATCAATTTCAGTTCTCAATCTATGAGATTCTAAACTTAAATATATACAGTATATTGTTATTATTTAACTTATTTTTAACCGCGGCTCCACATTCGCGCCGCGAAGCTCCGTGAACAGGCGTGAACGTGAATGTGGATGGTTTTCGCGTTGTTCACGCGCCTTCACGCTTGTTCCCCGATGAGAGTCGGTATTTTGTCCCGCGACAAAGGGTTCGCGCCCCGTTCGCGCGGTGTTCACGCGTATCTATCCACATTCACGGCCCAAAGAATAAAAAAAGCGGCCAATTGCGAGTCGGACTCGCCCATGAAGGGTTCCGTAGCATCATATAAAAGTTTTTGTAGGTCGTTGTAACTTTCATAAATGTTTTAATAATAGTGTTTTGATTGAAAGAAATGTAAATTGCGGTTTATGATTTATGACGTTTTTAAAAAAACTACTTACTAGATCTCGTTCAAACCAATTTTCGTTGGAAGTTTGCATGGTAATGTACATCATATATTTTTTTTAGTTTTATCACTCTCTTATTTTAGGAGTTACAGGGGGGGGGGGGGGCAACATTTTACCACTTTGGAAGTGTCTCTCGCGTAAACTATTCATTTTAGAAAAAAATGATATTAGAAACCTCAATATCATTTTTGAAGACCTATCCATAGATACCCCACACGTATGGCTTGGATGAAAAAAAAATTTTTGAGTTTCAGTTTCAGTATGGGGACCCCCAAAATTTTTTGTTTTTTTTATATTTTTGAGTAAAAATATTATAGCGGTTTACAGAATACATCTACTGCCCAAGTTTCAACAGTATAGCTCTTATAGTTATGGAAAAAAGTGGCTGTGACATACGGACGGACGGACAGACAGACAGACATGACGAATCTATAAGGGTTCCGTTTTTTGCCATTTGGCAACGGAACCCTAAAAAGACTCTTTGCTGTCCGTTATCGTTTATATCGTAAAAGGGTTTGTTATTTTGCGTATATGATTGTAGTATTTCGTGTTCTTGTTTTGGACGTATGCATAGTGACATGTTGGCACAGCAAATAAAGTTATTGCAGCAGCAGCTTCTACGTCCATTTCGCGGCGGGTTTCACGAACGACTGTGAACATCCCGTGAATGTGGAGGTCACAACTTGCGCCGCGAATTCACGGCGAGAATTCGCGGCGTGAATTCTCGGCACTAATGTGGAGCCGCCATAAAAGGTAACAAGCATCAAAATTCCCTGGCATCATCGCTTACTCGTAGCGTTCATAAAAGACTGGCAGCATTGCCACGTTGAATGGTATTGCTAATTCTCTGTGCTAGAAAAAGGCTGGCTCATGGGCTCAAAAATATAATTACTTGTTATTTGTTGGTAGTTACGCCGTTTGAGGTTTTCCACTGATGCATCAGCAGCGCCGGAATAACCAGCTGTACCTGAAAGATGTGATGGCGCGAGGGTGTCAACGCATGTTGCGTCCCACACCAAAAAACTTACCGCTCTTTCATGTTAGTTTTTTTTTTTTTTTTTTATTCTTAGTATTTTTTATTAAATTTCTGTTCCTAAAAGCGGAATTGGTAGTGAGTTATATAAAATAAATGTTAGGAATTTGACTCATAATTTGAGACATGTAATAGCCAACGTCCATACCATGTTGAATACACCGGTTCTCGTCCGATCACCGAAGTTAAGCAACATCGGGCGTGGTTAGTACTTGGATGGGTGACCGCCTGGGAATACCACGTGATGTTGGCTTTTTGCTGTTTTTTCTGCATTTTTAAGTTAATTATAAAAATAAATTAAAAATAAGTTAAAATTAAACAATACCTTAAATTTGTAAGTGTAGAAACTCTTATGGATTGAAAACTGTGGCCGCAAATTTGTACAGTCAACAAATAAAAGGGAAAACAAATATTTTCTGTCTGTCTTTCTCCTGCAATACTGACTGTTTTAAATACTGTGTATGCACTAATACGCAATTTTGCATTCAAAACTCTAATTTGCATTGATTTAAAAATAACTATGACAATTAGAACACCCATTTTATAACAATTATCCAGCTCTTTGCTTTCCATCAGTAATTTGTGCTTTTTATCTTAATTTTTTTAACAGTTCGAGAGGCTCTTACATGGTTCAATCAATCACCTTAAAATGGAAATTAAAATATGTACTTTGATTGCTATGACGTAAGTCCTTAACCTTTTGTTGCGGTGAGTGTGTGTTTGATTTTATTTATAACTAGCTGACCCGGCGAACTTCGTACCGCTTTGAATATTAATTCTTATTAAAGTATTGTGTTTAGTTATTAACTGATAGTGACAAATCGACAGCTGCGTTAACTAACGGGCCCCGGCCGGCGGTAACGCCACAATCGCTTTGTTCCTGCATTTTAAATCTGTAATATCTTCACAAGTATTAATTTAAATTGCATACTGTAAAAGACCATATTAAATACACAATGTATTTAAGGTACTTAAATGGATAAGGATTAATACTGTATTGCTTAAAATCGCTTCGTAAATAAGTCATTATTTCTCGTAAAAAGAAAAAATAAAAATGGTTAATGTGGGTTATCCCAAAGAGATAGACATATGCCATCGCGGACAATACTGTAGTACATTATTTTGATCTATCTCGTAGGGTACAGCCAGCGTTTGCAATTAAGCGTAAAAAAATGGGTTTATTTACGACATCACATTAGAAACCTCTAAAATTATCAATGTTTCTCGACTATAATATTATGCATGTGTTATACATAAAAACCTTTCTCTTGAATCACTCTATCTATTAAAGAAAATGTCATCAAAATCCGTTGCGTAGTAAAAGATTTAAGCATACATAGGGACAGAGAAAGCGACTTTGTTTTATACTATGTAGTGATGACTATATTAGTAAAGTGAATAATCGGTTTCAATAATAGACGTTCAACTTCATAACATGTTAAAATAAAGTTTTCAACACAAATGCACTTAAATTAAATAGGTGACTATAACTATTTATTATAAACAAAAATGAAGAAAAAAGCTAGAAGTCAATCAACATCACGTTATGTTCAAGTTCATAAAATGTTCAAAAATAGTTTTGATAATAATGAAGTAACATTAAAATGCTGAATGTTCTAGGAAAAGGTACGTTTAATTTTGTAGTAAACGGTCTGTGTATTTGCTGTTTCAAGTTCTTAAAATGATCCAAAAAAGATTAAAATACAAATGCACTAAATTTTATTTCTGACTGTACTTTAAAGTTAAGTACTGAAGACAAAAATGAAGAAAAACAGCAAAAAGCCAACATCACGTGGTATTCCCAGGCGGTCACCCATCCAAGTACTAACCACGCCCGATGTTGCTTAACTTCGGTGATCGGACGAGAACCGGTGTATTCAACATGGTATGGACGTTGGCGATTACAAAGATCAAATTATGAGTCACATTCATGACATTTATTTTATTTAAAACTTACTGCTGATGTTGCAAGGGGAACAAATGATTGTAACCTAGTGTTGTTTCTTAAAAATAAGTTAAAATTAAACACTACCGTATATTTGTAAGTATAGAAACTCTTATGGATTGAAAATATTTGTCTCAATCAGTCTGCATATAGAAAAAGCTTATTTTATTCAACATGGTATGGACGTTGGCATTTAGAATATTTAAATTATGAATGACATTCATGAAATTTATTTTAGGTAAAACTCACTACCGATGTTACAAGGGGAATAGAAGTTGAATAAAAATACTAAGGGATTGATGATAATAATAAAAAAAATATTTAAATACAATAATAGACCATAAATATCTGAGAACTCCTTGTCCTAATTTGTGCGGTCAACATAAAAAGGGGAATTTATAGGTAATATCTAATATCAGTATGCTGGGCCATAAGTGTTGTTAGTTGTTAGGCTTTTCTTCAAGAAACAAATAATTCTTAATAAATGATAAATGATATTTATTTCTGTAAGTAAATCTTTTGAGACATTTTTACAAGTTGGACTTATAGCTAGAAGGCGCCGGCATTTCCTACGACTCACTCTGGGAAGAAACGCCGAAACAAACCACAGAGGTGTCTTTTTTTTTTTTTTTTAAGTCCGTGTACAACATTAAAGAGAACTATGTGAGTGCAGTATAGGGTCTGGGTTGGCCTTTTGAAGAAAGGACCATAGTTTTGAGTCGACCTGTCCATACAGACGGCACACGGGCCCCAGCCATCGTGTAGCCTAACCAATGTAGTCAGGATAATAACAGATCAGCCTCCCTAGCCAAGCTGCAAACGTTTTTCGTTGTCTATTCTATTTCTCGATTCTCTTGTTTCTATCATGTGACTGAGTGACATTAGCCAATGAAACAAGAGAATAGAATGAAAAACGAAAAAAGACTGCCTCGTTGGTCTAGTGGTTGGCGTATGCGACTGCTGATCAAGAGGTCTCGGGTTCGATTCCCGGGTCGGACCAAATGTTTGTGTGATCGGCAAATATTTGTTTCGGAGTTTGGGTGTTTTATATGTATGTATTTACAAAAAAAAAGTATGTTTATGTATTTATATCAGTTGTCTAGTTACCCATAATACAAGTTCTGCTTAGTTTGGGGACTAGATGGCGTTGTGTGTAAAAATGACCGAAATATTTATTATTATTATTATTGAAGGGTTGAGTATGAAAGTTTGACGATGTTTCACCCTCGTGCCTTGAAAGCCAACGATCCCGGTCTAAATAGCCTAGAGGTTAGTGCCCTCAAATCTACTCTACTTAGTTCGACCTTCGAATTCAGCTCACTCTCAGGGTTACGCTGGTTCGATACCAGTTGCTCCGTTGAAATACTCAGGTAAAACCGGTTGAACTAATACCTCGCTGACTTTAAATCATAGAAGGATATTTTCTAAGAGTTTTAGTAGGTTATATATCATATGTATGTTCCTAAGTGTTTTTAGGTAAGGCAAAGAAATCAGCGTGGGCCTACCCCACTCTGATTTCAGCACGAAACGACCGGGGCATTAAGGGGCCGTTCATTATTCGTCATCTTTTCTTTTTGGAATTTTTATCCTCCCTCCCCTCCCCCTTTGTGATACATGATGAGGTTTAAGACTACCCCCCGCCCCCCTCCTATACCACGTGTATTTATTACGTTCAGAGGTAGAGTAGAAAGGTTGCAGGTTGACTGACATAAAAATAATGAAAGATGTGCGAACATTTGCAGAAAAAATAAATACACAAGTGATATTTCGTGATTTTTGTAAACCCCTCCCCCCCTTTCGAGCCTCACGTTATTAATGGACAACCCCCTAATACCCTCACACAGAAGACTAACTTAAAATGACAGCATTTGTGCTGTCGTCTTTCGTTGGTGAGTGTAAGACCGGAGGCCCAATCATTCTGCATCATTCTCATCTCAGAATTATGCAGAACCATCTCACTAAGCCGCCATGGTGTGGGTCACTATGCTGCATTGTATGCACTCTTAATGAGGATGGTGGCCCCCACTTCTCGATTCTACTCATGCTTTCCATCAGGCAGTAGAGTCACTTCGGTAGGTCAGTCGCGGGTGTCAGGCTACGCATAGAATTGGGTTCTGTAGTCACCCATAATGGCATGTGAATTTAAAATCATGTCTAGTCAATGATATTATAATATCATTGTGTCTAGTAGAAAATTGGTTGTTTACTTATTATTTCGTCATTTTAGGGTTCCGAGTCATGAACTACGGAACCCTAAAAAGAGGACTATAGCGATATATATTTCCCGAGTTAAGTATAAAAGTAGCTATATATGTGTATAATTTTTTTTTGTTAAAATCCTCGATAACCTTGTAAGGTCGTAATAAAAATTCCGTTATTGTAACACCTTTCTTGTGATAAACGATTGATTGTTGTATATTTGATAAATCCTTGACATTGAAAGGTTAGATAAACAAAGTTGCATATCAATTCATTTGTTGCTAACTGCTAATATGTATTAAGTCAAACATTTAGAATATTCATTTTTTCTTGAATAGAGGGATTTATTCGCTATCAGCCGAGTCCCGCGGTGTTTGTTGAAAAATCGCGAGTAACGCCGCGGAGCAGAGCTAGTCTAAAAACAAATAGCCTAAGTTAAAATCGGTCCAAATGTTACAGAGATTACCCGGAACAAGCAGTCAGACAGACAGAAAAAAGGCCTTTTTTTGTAAGTATCTATGTATTTTTATACGCATTTAGAAAAAAAACTGATTGATTTACAAACAGACATTCTAAGCTTATTTATTTGTTTGAATAAAAAATATTGAAAAAATCGCTCATAACCGAGTGGTCCTTCTGGTTTTTTTTTTGGAAATTGGAACCAATCACCAAATAGGGTTCCGTAGTTACCCATAACGGTTGATAGATTTAAAATCGAGTCCAATAGATAATTGTTATGTTTATTTATTATTATTTTATTTAGGGAGGTATATATAAAATATTTTTCATAATTTTGATGAACTACGGAATCCTACCAATAATATCATAATCTGGTTGACAACCCTATTTATAGAGGTCTGGCCCACTAATATTTACGGAAGACAACAGTAGATAATGATATAAACGGACGTACATGATCTGTTTGACGTAATATTTGCGAGATTTACATAAACATAAATATTTTGATACATAAATTATCATGTAATCATCGTAATAATTATGTATCTGGAATAAAACATTATTGTGGGCGTTTAGCGTCATCCTACTTCGCGCACACAACATAAATACTACAAATAATAAAGGATAGACCAAAAAATCGTTTAACTTTGAATCGGTAGCTGCGACGAGCAGCGACGGCGGGGTGCGGCGGAGGGGCCACGAAGCGCAAAAGCAGCCAATCAGCCAATGGGAACTCAGCTCTATGGCGTAATTTACTGACAAGCAATGTGTTTATCACATCTTCTCTACTGAGTACAAATTGCAATGACCCGGTTCACACGAAAGCATGCATACATCTCACATAAACTTTTCTATAGAACCTATCTATTGCTAAAAACTGCATTAAAATCCGTTAAGTAGTTTAAATGCCCTGAGCAAACAGACGCTTCACTTTATAGGTAAGTAAATTTTAACTGAAGCGAACTCATTTTAAACTATGTAAGTATGTATATACTCGTATGTTAGTACAACCTTTTCTGTGTCGGCCATTGATTCTCTGTCCTTTAGACATGGTCTAATCTAGGGTTGCCATCCCCAAATTAAAAAAACTAGGATTTGAAGTTGAAAAATCAGGACAATTCACTTTAAAAACAGGAATATAGGTGAAATTTAACTTCAATAATTCATCATCTTCGTCTTCCTAGCCTTTATTCCCTAGTTTATTTGGGATCGGCTACTAGTTCAACCGGTTTTACCTGAATTTCAGTTTTTCCACGGCTCGGCAAAGCGATAACTTGCGACTGCGAGCCGTGAGGTCGTAACGTAACAATAAAATTTTAAAAGGGGAGCGCGAATTATTTTAAATTTAAAAACCCAGGACGCTCCTTAAAAACTATTCAGGACATCCCAGGACACTTAAAAAACTAGGACATGTCCTGAAAAAACAGGAGGGTTGGCAACTCTAGCTTAAATCTCTAGGCCAACTGAGCAGGAAGGTTGAACGTGCTAAATAAATTACGTGAATACTAGTTCGAATTGAAGAATTCTTTTTGATTTAGACACCTACTATACCACCCTATTGAATCAAACTTGCTAGTTTGACTCCTGTAATGAAAAGTGTATATAGTTTTAGAAACAAACTCCAGAAATAGTAAACTGTTTTTCTACCGAGACTATTTTCCAAAATCTGACCCTTTTTCTTTCGACGATGACTTTTTTTTCCGTGCGGAAATTCCCCCGGATTGGCCCGGATGCCACCATTTAAGGACTATGTCGGACTCGAACCGACTAAAACCGCACGCCATCTCAGGTACTATAAGCCGAGGAACCAGGTGTACCCTCGAAAGGAAGTCCCTGGAACCTCGACGTAAAAATCTGTCCCCTTCAGTCAAGATTCAAGTGTTTCACAATGTTTTCATGTTGAATCTCTTTCTTCAATCTCTAACGCTTCTATACTCTTATCTATGTATCATCATCATCATCAATATCAAATAAATAGTTTTTACTAAATGCATATGAAAGTATTTACAGTACTTACCTACATCAAAATGCATTAAGTGTAGTTTTCAGTCGGTTCCAGTAAACATTTTGACAATGACACTGATGTTGCCTCACGAAAAAAGTAGTTAAAACTAGTTAGTTGGTATAGTAGTAAACTAGCTGACCCGGCGAACATCGTACCGCCTTAGAATGTTAATTCTTAATAAAGTATTGTGTTTAGATATTATTGGATAGTGACAAATCGACAGCATCGCCAACTAACACGCCCTGGCCGGTACCGCCAGAATTGCTTTGTTCCTGCATTTTAAATCTGTAATATCTTCAAAAGTATTAATTTAAATTACATACTGTAAAGGGCCATCTATATTAAATACACAATGTATTTAAGGTACCTCATTGGATAAGGATTAATACTGTGTTGCCTATAATCGCTTCGTAAATAAACCATTATTTCTCGTAAAAAGAAAAAAAAAAAATGGTTATTGATGGTATATGTCTATCTCTTAGGGATAGACATATATCATCGCTGACTTTTTTGTAGACCTTTTTAAGATGTACAATACTGTAGTACATTATTTTGATCTATCTCGTAGGGTACAGCCAGCGTTTGCAATTTAAGCGTAAAAAACATCACATTAGAAACCTCTAAAATTATTATCTACTATATCAAGCATGTATTATGCATAAAAACCTTCCTCTTGATTCACTATACCTATTAAAGAAAATTTCATAAAAATCCGTTGCGTAGTTTTAAAGATTTATGCATACAAAGGGACAGAGAAAGCCACTTTCTTTTATACTATGTAGTGATTAAAAGTTACGTTGTCTTTTAGTCTTGTTGCCAAGTGCAAATAATTAAATTTTCTTGTTGCTCGTTATTGGCATGGTATTTGTATGACGTAATCGTAATAATTTATCTTTTAAATCCGACCTATTCCAATAAACAAGAGATCACGCAGAAACCACATGACATAATAATTTTTTATTGCATTAATCTTCATGCACTATATTAATGCAATTGAATTTAGACTTTATTTCAAATAGGTTATATAATGCTTTTAGTTTAATATATTCAGCACAGTTGTTTTTTAAAGGATTTTGTTTTTTGTGACCATAAATATAAAGTTGCTTTTTATGTGCACCTATAAAGTTATTAGTTTTATCAAAAGTTGCACTTATTGATGTTAATATTATTTGATTATGCACTAATTACGTTTATTGATTTATTGCAGTGGAAAATGTAGAACTATTGACATAAATATTTATAGGTAGTAGAGCCACGCTGTTTTCAGCACGAATGGCCCGGCTCGACCGGGGCCAAGACTACAGAAGACCATCCTAAAATTACACCACTTGTGATGTCGTCTTGAGTGTGAGACCGGAGGCCCAATCATTCTGCATTATTCTCCCGACCCTGATGCCATGCAGAAATTTCTCACTCACACAATGTGGATGGCGACCCCAACTTCTGGATTCTACTCATGCTTTCCATCAGGCAGAGTAGAGACACTTTGGTAGGCTTAAATGTTAATGAAATTTTTTTTTGTTGAATTTCTTTATTTTTTTCGAGCATCTCACACAGCGCCATTTATCTCCAAAACGGATGTGTACTATCAAAACTATTATACTTTTTTTTTAAAATACATAAATTTTATACACCAGATCGCGTATATTATGTGAGGGAGGAACAATATAAGAGAGACTCGACGATAGAACTCTGGGTCCCTGCTCTGGTAGGTCGCGGATCAAGATAAATTTCAAGTCCTCCCTGCATCAACACCGTAGGTACCCCGATGGCAATTTAGGCCACTATCCAATTCCCACATACTGACGTCTAGCTGGAAAGATTAAATAGTAAGTACTTCCTCAGTGAACTTATAATTAGATTTACTTAATATATGACTAATAAATAAACCAATCAATTATTTAGATTAACACTTTGTTACTGCATGACAGACGCATGCACAGATAAAAAAGATAAATTATATTATCTATATACAGCTGGTATTAGATAAATCAAGTTTTTTATACGACAGTTTAAAATAGAAGGATTAACCACTTATGTTATCAGCTTTTTATGAGACTGCGTCTGTCTATGCTTCGAAGTGAGAGTAGGTGGGATTGAATGAATGAATGAATGAGAAACTTCTTTAAGGCCCACAATATTTATCATAGAGCGCCAAGCGGCGTAGTAAAATTTTCGAGGGACACGGTAGTGCAACTGCCTATTCGAGCAAAAAGATGATCTGCATCGAATTTGTGAGCCATAACGGGCTAGGTACTTAGGTTAGGTAGGTAGAATAGAGGCGTCAGCGATTGGTGAACGAAAAACCTTTTCCACTTGGGTAAGGTGGCAGATGAGCGTTAGAGAGTAGGTGCACGCATTATTACGTGCTGTAAACATCTTCCGAGCCTTTATTCCCAAGTTTATTTGGGGTCGGCTACTAGTTCAACTGGTTTTACCTGAATTTCAGTTTTTCCACGGAGCGACTGGCATCGGACCTCCGCCACCCTAAGGGAGAACTGAAATTCGAAGATTGAACTAGTTGTCAGTATATTTGAGGGCACTGACTTCCCAATAACGATTGCCATAGATGTTCATGACAACCGGGACCGACGGCTTTACGTGCTCTCCGAGGCACGGGCGTGAATCACCGCCAAACTTCGAAACTCCGGGCTGCTATTAGGAATTTCCTAAGAAAAACCCAAGAACACATTTTGGCCCGACCCGGGATTTTAACCCGAAACCTCTTGTTAAGCAGTCGCATACGCTAACCACTAGACCAACGAGGCAGTTAAAGTATTACGTGCTGTAAACAATAGTACAATATCAGAAATAGTACGTCTATCCGTTAAAGGAAGAATCTGGCGCCCTAGACAAGTTGCGAAACGTTTTTCGTTTTCTATTCTGTATTCTATTGTTTCATTGGCTAATGTCACTCAGTCACGTGATCAAAACAAAATATTAGCCAGTGAAACAAGAGAATAGAGAAATAGAATAGAAAACGATAAACGTTTGCAACTTGGCTAGGTGCCTGTTACTTTTAACATCTTGTCACATATCCATGAGGTAACTTTAAACATATGTTGCCTGCCTTGTTGGTCTAGTGGGTTGCTGATCAAGAGGTCTCGGGTTCTATTCCCGGGTCAAACCAAATATTTGTGTGATCCACAAATATTTGTTTCGGAGTCTGGGTGTTGTCTATGTATAATATGTATGTGTTTCCAAAAAAAATATGTTTATGTATTTATATCAGTTGTTTAGTACCCATAATACAAGCTCTGCTTAGTTTGGGACTAGATGATGTTGTGTGTCCGAAAATGTCCGAAAAAAATATTTATATCTGTTTGTTCGTGTTCAAAGTCAGGTAGATTAAAGTCCACTACGGGTAAGTAAGTAGTGTCGATCAAGTATTCTTAACACATTGTGAAATAATATTTATTTAATACTTGATATGTGTTAATACTCACGTAGGCACTGTCATATTAATTGTTATGTTTAAGTAAAGTATCAATAACAATTCAATTTTATTTCTTTATTACTTCTATCCCAATCATAAAAGGGTACGAAATTTCATTTATCTATTCTTGTTATTCCTAGCCTTTATTTCCAATTTTATTTGGGGTCGGCTACTAGTTCAACCGGTTTTACCTGAATATGAGTTTTTACACGGAGTGACTGGCATAGGACCTACGCAACCCTGAAGGAGAACTGAAATTCGATGGTGGAACTAGTTTTCAGTATATTTGAGGGCACTGACTTCTCAATAACGATTGCCATAGATGTTCATGACAACCGGGACCGACGGCTTAACGTGCTCTCCGAAGCATGGGCGTGAATCATCGCCAAACTTCCGTATTTGTTATTAAGAATTTCCTGTCACAAAAACCCGACAACACTTTTGGCCCGACTTGGGATTTGAACCCGAGACCTCTTGAACCGCAGTCGCATACGCTAACTACTGGACTAGGCAGTCTTCATCTATCTTGTCATATCTGTAAAAGGAAATTTTGATTTTGAATATCTTTTGGTAACTGTTGAATATAATCGTCCAGGGTGGGGACATTTGGCTTCAATCCTCTTCTGAGGGAGGAGATCTAAGCCCAGCTGTGGGACATGATGGGTAGTTGATTAACTGTTCAAATGTTGGTGGTAATAATTAGCCGTCGACTGAAGGCCGTTCGATTCAGATCCAAAGACAAATTAATTTGTTAGTACGATTATTTCTTCTTTGTTTAGTCTAGAGGAAATATTTGGAGAAATAAATATTTAAATATTTTGGAAATCACACAACGCCATCTAGTCTCAAACTAAGCAGAGCTTGTATTAAGGGTACTAAACAACTGATAAAAATACAAAAACATATTTTTTTTTTGTAAAACATACAAAACACCCAATCGCAGAAACATATTTGCGGATCACACAAACGCGAATCGAACCCGAAACCTCTTGATCGGCAGCCGCATATGCTAACCACTACACAAGGCATTCAAGAAGAAAGATCGATGCTTTCCATGACCTTCACTGATATAAAGAATGATATTAAACTCAGATAAACTTATATCTGTGTCAAGATAGTATTTGGTCTGGTCCGTGACGTCAGCTATCACGCTATCACGCGGTCAAGCAATTCGTATGAGTGATACAACCGTGAAAATGTATAATATTACATTATCACCAAACTAATTGTGTAATGTTTAATTAATCAATCAGGTAAAATAAGCGTGCAGAAAATTACATTTATAATTATACCTAAGTGTATTTATTGTGTCATACTAGTTTTGGTTTTGTGTTTTTGGGATTTTCTTAGGAAATTCCTAATAGCTGCCCGGAGTTTGGAAGTTTGGCGGTGATTCACGCCCGTGCCTCGGAGAGCACGTAAAGCCGTCGGTCCCGGTTGTCATGAACATCTATGGCAATCGTTATTGGGAAGTCAGTGCCCTCAAATATACTGACAACTAGTTCAATCTTCGAATTTCAGTTCTCCCTTAGGGTTGCGGAGGTCCTATGCCAGTCGCTCCGTGGAAAAACTGATATTCAGGTAAAACCGGTTGAACTAGTAGCCGACCCCAAATATACTTGGGAATAATGGCTAGGAGGATGACTAGTTTCTCTTCCCGGCGTTACTCGCGATGTACAACAACAACGGCTGGACACCACGGGACTCAGATAATCTATACAATCTATAAAAATGAATGAAATTTGAGTGGATGTTTGTTTGTAATATTAAAATAACAGTTTTTTACTAAATGCATATGTATGTAAGTATTTATACACGGTACATCATCATCTTCCTAGCCTTTATTCCCAAGTTTAATTGGGGTCGGCTACTAGTTCAACTGGTTTTACCTGAATTTCAGTTTTTCCACGGAGCGACTGGCATCGAACCTCCACAACCCTAAGGGAGAACTGAAATTCGAAGATTGAACTAGTTGTCAGTATATTTGAGGGAACTGACTTCCCAATAACGATTGCCATGGATGTTCATGACAACCGGGACCGACGGCTTTACGTGCTCTCCGAGGCACCGCCAAACTTCCAATCTCCGCTGCTATGTATACACGGTGTTTTTGTCTGTCTGTTCCGGGTTATCTCTGGAACTACTGGACCGATTTCTACGGGACTTACACTAGCAGATAGCTAATTATATAATACTAGTTGACCCAGCGAACTTCGTACCGCCCAACTTTAAAATTCTAGAACTTGATCGCAGAGCCACCTACCGGGTCCAATTGCGAATCTAAACCATTCCCAGATCCCCTTGAACACACACAAACAATTTCATCAAAATCGGTCCAGTCGTTTGAGAGAAGTTCAGTGACATACACACTCACACAAGAATTATATATACATATAAAGATATATTTTGGACATCTGACACACAACATCACCTAGTCCCAAGCTAAGCAGAGCTTGTGTTATGGGTACTAGACAACTGATATAAATACATAAACATACTTTTTTTTATTTGTAAATACATAGGTACATATTATACATAGAAAACACCCAGACTCCGAAACAAACATTTGTGCATATAATATTTGGTCCGACCCGGGAATGGAACCCGAGACCTCTTGATCAGCAGCCGCATACGCTAAGCACGAGACAAACGAGGCAGTCAAGAAGTAACTTAAACTACTTTTTTAGACTAGCTACGCCCCGCGGTGTTGCCCGCGACTAAAACAAGAAACGCGTCGCTCAGCTAATACACAATAAATGCACGCTTATTATAATAGTCATAATAGGCTATAATAGCCTAAGTTACTCCTTAGATCATTAACTTTCAGCCAAAGAAAGTCCCGTTAAAAATTGGCCAGCTGTTCCAGAGATTAGCCCAAACAGACAGACGGACAAATTTTTTGAAAATTGCCTATTTGATGTTAGTACATATGCATTTAGTAAAAACAGTTAATTTGATTTTACATACAGACACTACAATTTTATTTATTTGTATAGATTAGATCGCAAAACGAATGGTTTTTGACCGTTATGTACATATGTCCTTTTATTTCATCAGCATCATCATTATCAGCCTATCGCAGTCCACTGCTGGACATAGGCCTCTCCCATTGCACACCACTCTGATCGATTTTGGGCTTCTTGCATCCTTTTATTTCATTAAATATTTTTTTCGGACATCTGACACACAACATCATCTAATCCCTAGCTAAGCAGAGCTTGTATTATGGGTACTAGACAACTTATATAAATACATAAACATACTTTTGTTTGTAAATATAAACATACTAGCTTTCACCCGCGGCTCCGCCGGCGTGTATGTCGGTTATCACGGTAAAAAGTATCCTATGTCCTTTCCCAAGTTCAGTTCTATTTTCATAAAATTAAAAACATACATAAATTTAATCAAAATCGGTTAAATGGTTTAGGCGTGAAAGCTTAACAGACAGACAGACAGAGTTACTTTCGCATTAATAATATTAGTAGCGATGTATACATAGTAAACACCCAGACTCCGAAAAAAATATTTGTGAATCCCACAAATAATATTTTGTCCGACCCGGGAATCGAACCCGAGACTTCTTGATCAGCAGCCGCATCATTGTCTTTTTGTAACTTGAAATTTAATGACTAGTCATAGTGAGTCAACCTTAAAAGATAGACATAATCTCTCGAACTTTAATAAATTTAACTTTTCAAGAGTTCTTTCATACTGTTGCTGCGTGCGCAAGCACTGTAGAAGCTCTCAAAAGAAATAAATACACCGTTTTAAGGGTTCTGAAGTTCATGACTCGGATTCCATAGATTCGTCATGTCCGTCCGCCAGTCCTCGACTTACCGTCCAAACGGTAAGTGCTGGAAAGATGAAACTTTGCATGAATATGTGTTGTAATTACGTCGACAAATTGCTGCAATAAAATTATGGAAAATATTTTTATTAGGGGTACCTCCCCTACATGGGTATGCTTGTATGGCTTTATGGGTAGTAGAGCCACGCTGATTTCAGCACGAATGGGCCGGCTCGACCCGGCCAGTACTACCCTCACACAGAAGACCATCCTAATAATGACATCATTCTTGCTGTCTTATTTCGTTGGTGAGTGTGAGACCGGAGGCCCAATCATTCTGCATCATTCTCCCGCCCTTCGAGGGCCGGGAGAATGATGCAGAATAATCTAATCAGGCTGCCATCGTAGGGATCACCATGCTACATTGCCTACCCTCACAATAAGCATGGTGACCCCTACTCCTGGATTCTACTCATGCTTTCCATCAGGCAGAGTAGAGTCACTTTGGCAGGCTTAAATATAAAAAAAAAAAAAAAATTTTTTTCCTCGCGGCCAGTCATCGTGTGTATGACTTTGTTATTTCAGGACTGGAGAGAGAGTCTTTAACTTGTAAAAAGCGCCTTCTAGGAAAACGTCATACAAAATTAACGTATTAATCAGTAAACATAACAATGATTTATTGGATACGAATTTAAATCCAGGTACCATTATGGGTGACTGAGGAACCTTTTCCTGTGCGTGGCCTGACACGCACGACCGAAATTTAAAGATTTTTCGTTGATACTTCGCTCCTAACTGTTTTTTTTTTATCGTAGAACGTAATACGAAGATACGTAGAATGTAAGAAATAAAAACGTTGTAGCGAGAACAAGAGCTAGCTTTAACCTTTGAAGACCTTAGAATCAATTCACAAAAGCTAATTAAGAAGCGAATTAACAGGAATAAGCTAAAACACAGTATTTCAAAGCAGTAGATACCAGTTGTACAAAAAAATCAAATTGATGTGTCTTGTCAGTTTGTAATTTGAAATTTAAATTAACAACTTTTTACTAGGGAGATCGTTTTTTGTTTTTTCAGAAGACGGTCCCCATTTCATCTCATCCACATTTTTTTATCTTTAAATTCATTACAACGAAGACTTGAAAACTAGAATTGAAGACGTAAATTACTTGAGCTAAAAAGAAATAGCTGATATTCGGCTGGTTGCCATTTCACCAAGAGAAGAAGAACTCTGTATATGTACAAACAAAAATAAAAATTTCCATTTTTGATCTGTCTGTCATATCTATTTGTTTCAGTTAATCTGTGGAACCGCTGGACCGTTTTTGTGTGTGAGTTACTCCATAAACTATCAGCTATCTTTCAGTAAAATTCTTGTCAAAACCGTTACAGACATTAGCTGAAACAAGCAAACAGATAGAAGAAGAATATTTGATGCATGGTCCGTGTGGTGACGGATTAAGGTCCGTGTGGTGACGGATTAAGGTCCGTGTGGTGACGGATTAAGAATACAAAGTGTCACCACTCCTATTCATTCCATGGGTGACGTAAGAGGCGACTAAAGGAACAAAATAAGCAGCTAACATCACTGCCAAGAGAAGGAAAACTTGAAACAAACCCTTTACCAACCCGTCTGGCCAGCGTGGTATAGTAGGCCAAAACCTCCTTTCTAAGGAGAGGCCTATGTCCAGCAGTGGAATGTTAAAGGCTGTTGATGATGATGATTGATTATACATACATTTAGAGAAAATCTGTTATTACGAAATTATAAACAAACACATAAATTTTATTCATTAGTATAGATTAAAAACAATCCGCTTGTTAGGAATGTATCATGTTTCGCAAGCGGGGGCGAAAATACATGAAACAGAGTGGCTGTGACATACGGACAGACAGACATGACGAATCTATAAGGGTTCCGATTTTGCCATTTGGCTACGGAACCCTAATGACACAAAGAACTCCTAATTTTACTGCACAGTTGGCCTAGTGGTTTAAGCGGTCGCCACGCCGCTTCCTACTGCGCCAGGTGTCTTGGGTTCAAATCCCATGTGGGACAACACTGTGTGATTCACAAATTGTTATTCTGAGTCTGTGTGTTCTTTGTGTCCGTTACATATGTTTGTAAAGCCCCCGTGATACAGGAATCTATATTCCAAACGCGGGAGTAGTCATTTAAAAAAAACTTTTTTTTTACATTAAACCAGAGATTAAACGTTGTTCCTTGTGGGAATCGAATAGACTACACTACGAGTGCAAAATAAAGCGATAATAAAACCGTTTAAATAATCAAAATAATACCTAACATTACCTTAGAAACAAAAGATTTCGCTCTTATCGCGAAAGTAAAGTATGTAATTTTGCACTCTTCCACCTCCGTACTAAGCAACGAAAACGAAAAGTAAACAATGTTAGTACAGCGATTGCGTAGTACCGGCCACAATCAGTAAACATTTTCCATCCCTCGGAACATTCACGGAGTTGTATTCTCGCGTTGTTCGCCTTGCAAAGAGGTTGAGTTTAAATTGAATTACTAATCTGTGCATGTGTTTATAAAATTAGAATCATGAAGTATTTTGGGCTAGTGATCTGTTTGTGGTCTGTGAGTTTTTTGGAGGCAAGTCAGGTGAGTTCCAGTTTTGAAATCCATTGTTTTTTTTAAGTCTATTAAGTATCTGACCAACATAAACTTATCAATGAATCTATAAAAATAAATAAATTTAAAGTGTGTTTCTTATATAAAAAACATAAATCTAAATGCACATGAAAGTTACGATATTTACATAAAAAAAATATTAAAAAAAAATCTACACGGTAAGGCTAATCTCTGGAAAGGCGGGACGGATTTTGAAGGGATTTTCACTGCTGGATAGCTAAAGTCGCTTAAGCTATTTTTTTTGGACTTGCTTTGTTATTCGGCATAACTCGCCATTTACAAAAATAACCGCATTAAAGAAATAAAATAGTCTATCGGAGCTAGTGTTAGCTCAAAATAGAAAGAAAAAAAAAATACAAATAGGTAGGTAGTATTTGTTTATATTTATTTTAAATATGAAACGAGGGTACAGAAACATTTTTTTAAGGTGACGTTATTATGGTTATAATGGTGTGATGTATTTTTTATGGAATGTTTTAAAAAAAACATATTCAAGTTTAACATTAGTTCTATTATACTATTTCTTGATAATGTGATAAACAATGCATTTACATCAGCTTTCTTATCACTAGTTTTCTTTTATTTTTGTAGGTAAGTAGTAAAAAAATTATATTTTTATAGGTATTCTCATTAATCACCAATTAAATAAATTTTTAAAAGTAAAAAAAAAAAGAAAAAACATTATTTGCCTATCCTTTTCCAAAATTTATTTGTTATCGGCGCAAGATTTTTAAGAGTTGCTGTTTCTTTGAAATTCTACTACTACTATAAATGTCTATTGTTCTCTATTAAAAAAAAAAACATTAAAAAGACAAAAAACACATTTTGAATTATACATAAACAATTTACACAAAGTAATACCTTAACATGCATTCAATGAATGATATGCATCATCATCACGCATCGTATGCATGTTATTGTCACATCTCTTTCTAAAACACGTGAAATATGCATTGTTGTTGTTTTGTCTCACTCTTGCGCATTATATCTTCACACGTTCCGAATTTTCAAACGAGTGCATGGACCGAAGTCACGTTCGTCCCTTCAAAGGATCAATGAAACATACATGAACTCAATTACTCTATTTCTTTATGGTATGCATAGGACATAGATCCGATATTACAACTATGTAGGCAGTTTATATTGTTTCCATATTTAAATTCACTCGATTGGTTTTTATTTATAAAATGTGTTATGGTTTTTTCGTTTTTTTAATTTAATGCGAGTAATTCCAAAGTGATTTTGTTTTTTTTTAAATCCAACTGTAGAAGGATAACGCTTTTTTGCTGCCAAATCTTAAAAATAAAGCGGTCAAACAAAGAAAATATTTATAATGGATAGGTACATTTGATACCAGCGTTCATTGCTCATGCCCATACTATTTTTATTAAACGAGACCCCTTGACTACTACGGTTGCCTTCGACTTTGCTTGACTAAATAATGCTATCCTTCTGATATTATCAATATTACTTACTAGCTGGTGGCCGCGGCTGCGCTCGCGTCCTAGGGGCATGAAAAATAGATAGTAGCCGATTCTCAGACCTACTGAATATACGTCTACAATTTCATAAAAATCGGTCAAGCCGTTTCGGAGGAGTATGGTAACTAACATTGTAACAACACGAGAATTTTATATTTAAGGTCCCTGGTCTATAGTACCCGACCATTTTGTTTGCAAAGTTTTACCAATTGCTATTCAGTAGTTATTTCCATAAAGGGTATCAAACAAACCTTCACACTTATGACTGCCTCGGCCGCGCAGTGGTGTGTGCTTTAGATCTCGGGTTCGATTACCGGGTCGGAAAAAAGTGTGTGTGATTTGCAAATATTTGTTTTGGAGTTTGGGTGTCTTCTATGTATGTATGTATTTACAAAAAAGTGCTAAGTGTAATTATATCAGTTGTGTAGTACCCATAGTACAAGCTCTGCTTAGCCTGGCACTAGATGGCGTTGTGTGTCAGATGTCTGAAATATTTATTTATTTATTCATAGTAATAATATTGGTTTTAATCGCATTTCAGGGACCGAATTTTACCATTGCCGATTACTTTACCTTTTCATAAGAATTTTTAAGGTTCAAGGATCGAACTTACTACCCAACATAATCGAACTACTGTACCACTAAGACAAAAAAGCCAACAAACTTTTATATATATATATATATATATATATATATATATATATATATATATATATATATATATGACTCATTGTAAATTCAGCTGATGAGACGAATATTTGCATTGGCAATAAAAGTACATTGTTCGTATTTTTACTGTTTATTTTTTTCATAATATGTTGTGTTCTTTGTTTTAGATGTACAGGGCGGGAGTGTTGCACCTTGATAAAGAGATGTCTATGAACGAGTACGTTCCCTTTGTCTATGAGGCTGGAAAAAAGGTGAGTTTTACGCTTTATTAAGTCACAGATAAAAAAAAAAAATAGTAGTCATTACAGCAATGACTACTATGCTAGGTGACAATCATAAGTCGATATTAGAAGCGCTCATAGCCGAGTGGCCTTAGTTGATTGGAAACAATCACCAAGGATAAGCAACGACGGCGCGGTCGGACCCAGATGGGTGACCGTTTGTGGCATTATATGTAATGAGCGTTTCTGTGATTCGGAGGTCACGTTAAGCAGTCGGTCCCGGTTGTTATCATAAGATAGCAGTCGTGAAGCTTAGTTGGAGGCCTTCGGGCGGCTTAAAAACATCCAACAGCAAGATTACGTAGCCACAACGTGTCTTGCCTGTCCCCCAACCCGCACTCGGCCAGCGTGGGGACGTATGTCCTTAACCCTCTCTTGAGAGGAGACCCTGAGCCCAGCAGTGGGACGTTATGGGTTGTTGATGAATCATAAGTCGAATACCTCGGTGGCGCAGTGATAGTGTAGGCGACTGCTGTATTTGTATTACTGTCTTTACCATATGGGGGCACCACCATCGTCAGGGGGGCAACCCCAACGAACAGACAATTTATTTTTCTTCACATATAGTCTCGAAAAATATTGTATAAATATATAAAAAAGTTACAGTTCAAATCAAAATTAAAATACATATTTTTAATAGATCCACAATAACTCTTGTGTGGCCAGGGCCTCCCGCATAGTTGAAGATGGCGCTTTGTGTTTGAGGTCTCTCGCTCGAAACCCGGATCGGACCAAATGAAAACTTGTAACAAACTCAACCAGTAGCCACATCCCAATAACAGCTTTTAACAATCCATTGCTGGTCAATGACAATATCCTTAGAAATGAAGTTATAACCTACTATAATAATAATTATTGGTAAACTTATAGAGCACTTGTAGTTTGTTTTGAATTAATTGTCATTATCATTATACACAATTATGCTTATTGTAACAATTTTGTTTATTTGCTAATAGTGTATAAATTAATTTATAATATATAAATGGTCCGACTACCAACTAGGCAGAGCATGTAATACCTATTGTACTCATACAAATTGTAGAAGAAAATAAAATTCAAGTCTTTGATTATTTAAACGTAATTTTTATAAAAGTACTAGCTTTCGCCCGCGGCTCCGCCCGCGTATATGTCGGTTATCGCGGTAAAAAGTATCCTATGTCCTTTCCCAAGTTCAGTTCTATCTTCATATCAAATTTCATCAAAATCGGTTCAGTGGTTTAAGCGTGAAAGCGTAACAGACAGACAGACAGAGTTACTTTCGCATTTATAATATTAGTAGGGAAGTAGGGATATTTTAAAATACCAACATAGTAAATGTAAGTAATCTGTCAACTAGGGAAACCATTCGTCGGGGTTTGTCCGGATTTGTCCTAGTTTAGAGACTGTCACCATTGCCTACTCTCACAATGAGGATGGTGACCCCTACTCGTGGTTTCTACCCATGCTTTCCATCAATCAGAGTGGAGTCACTTTGGTAGGCCTAATAAAAAATAACTATCCGGGCGGGGTTTTATTTGTAATCCGGGTCAAACCCGGACTACAACTGAAACTTTCTGGTTTTTGGTCGGTCGACTCTTATTTTCGAAAAGAGTACAATCTATGTTTAAGAAATATACTATGTGGGAAGTATACGAGAAAATTAATAAAAAAGACTTGTCCGTGTTTTGAACTCAGAATCCGAAGAATTTGCACTTTTTGTCCTCGTTTTCCAATTTTAAAGAAGGTAGCTCTGTCAGCTGCAATGTTGAATGATAAGTTTTCTTTTTTGAAACAATACGTAACGTCATACTCTCGGTTAATGTTAGATAAAACTACTAGTTATGTCAGATGAGGATTGTTTATAAATAGCGGGAAATGTAAAACAAAGTTCCAAGTTATTTCCACGTGTTCACGGCAACCATTGTATATGAATTGTTGATAGTTTTATTAATATAAACATATAAAATCATTGATGCTGCTTAGTAACTGTCGTCATCACAGACGACGTTAGATGTCAGAATAGTTTTCTGTGGTCGTCATACAACGCGCAGTCACCGAGGACCAATTTGCTGGAGACTGCTGTCAACCGATTTGATCTGTTTTTTTCATTTTGCATGTATTTTTTTTTGTGCTTATAACATTAGTTTAAAAAAGAAAACTTAATACTCTATCCTTTTTGAACGGATTGGGTAAATTCTGTTTAATTTGGTTAGGAAGTTTAATTTCTTGAAATTAAACTCACTCACGTAATTACACTATTTCATACACTCAAAAACTTATACCTGCCCGATTTCGCCTTATGGCATTATTAAAGGTTATTTTAATTAATACACATCTAAAATTATACAAATAAGAAGTATACTTCCTTCTTGATAACAGAAGATCAGCTCAAATGCCAGTATTCACGCTGGCGTGTTTCGTTGGTTAATATTTTTAAGTTGCTTTTTTGTAAGTACCGTATATATTTTTATAAACATTTAGTAAAAAAATTGTTTATAAACAAACACCTCAATTTTATTTATTTCTATAGATATAGATAAAACATAACAGTAACAAAAGGCATGTCTCAAAACCGTAATTTCATCGTATGCGACTACACCTCTACTCTACGTGACTCACAAAACGTATTCTCACAGTGTAACATGTTACGTCACAATGCACACGATTAGTCCTGTGTTTTCCTACTACTATTTGAAAACAAAAATAATACACAGTCATATATGCATACATACAAAGTACAAACACACTTACACCTGTACCACGGAGAAAGTACAGCCCTAGCCTAGTTGCAAAAGTATTTTGTTTTCTATTTTCTCTTCTCTTTCTTTAATATCCTGTTTCACTGGCCAATGTCACTCAGTCACGTGATCAAAACAAAATATTAGCCAATGAAACAAGACAATAGAGAAATAGAATTGAGAAGAGAATAGAAAACGAAAAACGTTTGCAACATGGCTAAGAGGGCAGGTATAATTAACGCTCATCATCAATAGCTTAAGGCTAAGAACTCTTGATATGGTTTTGAATAGTTCACGTAGACCTTTCCTTAGGTACAAAGGAGGTTTTGACCTATACAAGGCTGGCCAGGCGGATTGATATAGGGTTTGTTTTAAGTTTTCCTTCCCTTTGCAGTTTTCTTTGTCTTGCATAGTTTGTTCCCTTGGCTGGCTCTTACGATTCTCATGGTATGTTTAGAGGTGGCTCTTCGAGTTAATAATCCGTTATTCAAACTATCCAATTTATAGCTAACAATTTGCCAACTATAGTTACATTCACATTACACACGGCAAGCTTATTGCTTTTTGCGAAGAATTTTGGGTATTTAGAAGTGGGGAAATTGGCAATAATTATGTTTATTGTATGCGTAACGTAAGCAAGATGAAAGATAATAGAAGCATTTGCTAAACAATGACAAAATGGATGGCGTAGTGTTTAAAGTGGTCGCCACGCCGCTTTCTAACGCGCTAAAGTGCTTTGGGTTCAAACCATACATACGGGAAAACACTTTATGTGATTCACAAATTGTTATTCTGAGTCTTTGTATCCATTTCTTGTATATTTGTAAAGTCCCCCGCTAAACAGGAATGTATTCCTAATGCTGGAGTTGCCCTTTTTCAATAAAAATAGATGAATTTTCTAAACTCAAAAGGGGAGCACTATACAATATACACATAACGGCAGTACATACTCACCTCGAACCAGCAATCGCCGGGAAGCCTTAACCATGTCTACCATAAATAAAATCAAATATAAAGTGTAAAATAATATTATGCAAGTACTTTGTTGTATTTTCATAATATAAGCACATAACTTGTTAAAACCTAAACCATGGTGAAATTAGAATATACAATATTTTAACTCTGTTTATTCAAGACACATTTAGGCGGGAAATAATATTCTTTATTTGAAAAACATTTCTTTTTAAATTACACATTCTATATTTTTTTTTATTACTAGTTTTCTTTGTTATTGTATTGCCTACTATTATGTATTGCTATGCACATTTTCAGATTTACTATAATGCGTAATTTCTTTCGCAATGTCAACTAATCAAATGGAATTACACCTACTTACAAAGTTTTTTTGCAATACAATTATTATGATATTAAACACATAATGATACAATAACAAAGCTTGCAAGTTTCTTACAAAGTCATGTTACAATCACGTATCGATCAGCTGACAGGTTATTCACCTCTGTGTGCATTGCTCAAATATTTACGCTCTATGTAGGGTTGCCATTCGTCCGGATTTTCCCGGATTTGTCCTAATTTAGAGAGCGTCCGGACGGGGTTTCATTTGTCTCAAACAACCCACATGTCCTACCGCTGACCTCGGGTCTCCTCTCATAAGAGGGTTAAGGCCCACGCTTGTCGAGTGCGTGTTGGGAGCTGGCAAGACTCTTTGTGGCTACGTAAACTTGCCGTTGGATGTTTTTAAGCCTCGTACTAAGCCTCACGAGTGCTATCTTATGATAACAACCGGGACCGATTGCTTAACGTGACTTCCGAATCACGAAAACGCTTATAACATATTATGCCACAAACGGTCACCCATTTAGGTCTGGCCGCGCCATCATTGCTTATCCTCAGTGATTGTATTCAATAACTTATGGCCACTCGGCTGAGCGTGTCTGTTTCATTTGTAATCTAGGCTAAACCAGGACCACAAATTATGTGTTTTGGGTTTTATTCGGTCGGTTAAAAATTTATGTAGTCATTTGTAACTCTTAAGATCCCCAAAAGGGTACAATTTATGTTTTGAGAAATATACAATGTGATACTCAACATCTTAAAAAAAATTGTAATACTTATTATTAAATCAAGAAATAAAAAAAATAAAAAATCCAAATGGCAAATTTAACACACTGAATAGTATAGCTACTTACATCATAAAAAATGTTTGAACATAAATAAGTAATTTAGGGAAATGTCTAAATTGAAAAAAAAACCGATAAACGTGTCCGGGCTTAGAAGTCTAAAATCCGGGGAATTTGTACTTTTTGTCCTGGGTTTCAAATTCTAGATGGCAACCCTAGCTTTGTTTATTTCTATCGTCAATTGATACTTCAAATGAATGTTTTTAATATGTGTTTATTAGTTTTACTTGTAAACAAATCTACGAATATTATTCCAACCTACTTCTTATTGTCGTTGGAAATTAAACTTTATATGTATGTGTAGTTTGGTTGAAAATACTTTGGCTTCTTGAAGTTGACCTGATGATGGAGGCAAGATAAAAGAAACTCTTCACGTCTTTTCGCTTTGCGACATGCCTCAACCGTCTGAAAGGCTGACGGCCGACGCGAGTGGTTGGTTGGTCGGCGGTTGGTTCCGACCGTGTAGAAGGCCTTTTAGGATGAACCAAAATTATTCGGAGAGACAGTAGTAGTTGTCTGTGTAATTGAGTTTAACCGCGGGCAACACCGCGAGACCCAACTACTGATATTTATAAATTAAAGTTTTCTTATCACATATTGTTATATAACTGTGATATTTATAACATCGTAAACATTAGCAAAATAATTAATGATGTAAAATGGTCTCAGTATTTTCGAATGTAAATATTATTATACTGTTGATAATGATTAAAGTTCAAATGTTAATGTAACATTCTATTTATAACAGTAACTAAATGAAAAACCTTTTTTAATTCCCAACGCAAAATAAGTTTGACGTGTCTCTGTGGTGTCTGTCTGTGGCATCGTGGCTCCCAAAACGTTTGCCCGATTTTCGTTCAGTTTTTTTTTGTGTCATAGATAATTTTATCCCAAGTGCGCTTGGCTATGTTTCGTGAAAATCTGTTCAGCCATTTGAAGATCATCAGCTCTTTTCTCAAGAGGGGATCTAACTACCTTCCATATATCCCATCGATTCGAAACTTGAAATCGTATTAGTTCAATGATATTAAAAGAATTGTTTTCGACCCTTCAAATGTAAAACTAAAAGTTTCCTTCAAAACCAATTCTGTTTTAAAACTAAGGCACTCAAATGTTTAACTTTTTGTTCTTTTTGTTTCAGAATGTGGACATCTTGGTTTTGCCGTCGTTTACCATGGCAGAAAATTATGATGAGGTGAGCTTAGCTTTGATTGCATAATCACTAAACATTCACCATATATTATAGAATAAAGTCTGTCTGTGCGCGATAAATTAAAAAAAACACGGCACCGATTTCAATGATATTTTGCACCCAGAGGAAAACGTACTTTAGACTTCCGTCAACGACTCGGACGACTCCGTCCGCGTGTATGTCAGTTATTGCGGTAAAGAGCCTATATCTTTCCCTGTAAACGTCACGTGAATGTGGAGGTCACAACTTGAGCCGCGTATTCACGGCGAGAATTCGCGTCGTGAATTCTCAGCACTAATGTGGAGCCGCCATAAGAATTAAAGTAGCTCCATGGGGAATTTCATTGAAATTTGTGCAGCAGTTTAACCGATATGGAGTAAGAGACACATAGATAGTTAATTTCGAATTTATTACGATATACGAGGATCCGAAGAGGAATATTGGTTTAAGGATGGATTGGATAGTATAGATAATTTTGTTGCCTTGTATGTCATATAGAAGTCGCCACAAATGTTAAGGATTTATGAAAAGCGTTAATAACAAAACTTATAACATTTGACTGCCTCGTTTGTCCAGTGGTTAGCGTATGCGACTGCTGATCAAAAGGTCTCGGGTTCGATTCCCGGGTCGGACCAAATGTATGTGTGATCCGCAAATATTTGTTTTGGAGTTCGGGTGTTTTCTATGTATTATATGTATGTATATACAATAAAAAATATGTTTATGTATTTATATCAGTTGTCTAGTTACCCATAATACAAGGTTTGCTTAGTTTGGGGACTATATGGCGTTGTGTGTAAAATGTCCGAAATATTATTAATATTATATAACAATAATTTCATTTGAACTCTTTGTTACAGGCAACCAAATTTCTCTCGAAAGCAGCTAAAGAAGCAGGCGTGTATGTTGTAGCACAATTATTTGAAAAAGCTCGTTGTCAAAACAAGGTTGAAGTGTTCAAAAGCAATCTAGTGTTCGACAGAGAAGGGTCTATCGTTTCTGTGTAAGTAATTCTATACTTTACTTTTATTCGGAGTTAAATATTTTGTAATGTACTTTTGAAGCAATATTTAATTGATTATAGTAAATTAAACACATGTTGCTGATAGTTTTTGGTTTAAATTGATTTAATTAGTTTGCTATGGTCCCACGATAGTACCTTGCAGCACTCCAAATCAAAACTGTTTTGATTTCTCAATTATTCTTCTTAAATTATTGGTCTGTTGATAGATTTTATGTAAAATGTTTTACTAATGATATTGTTTCTTTACAGTTACAGAAAACCTGTTTCAAATCTTGCCAACTGCGATTCAGCATCCTCAGACTTGATCTCATTCACCACAGATTTTGGAGTCACCTTTGGTTTAGCGATGAACGAAAATTTTGTACTCCAGAAAGTGGATTATTTTAAGGGGTTGAAGAATATCTTGACGGCTGGATCGGTCAATGAGACATCCTTTTTGAGTAGTAAGTTTAATCAGAAATATATTTATGCATATGAGATAGAAAGAAAACAGGAAAACTAGCGACTAACGGTAACAATATTCGTGATATTGGTATTACACAAGTCTTTACAAGTTTACTTTACTTTAGACAAAACTACAGAAAGTAGATATTTTTTGTACTGGTCACCATACAGCATAGTTACCCACACTATGGCGACCTATTGAGATGATTGTGCATAATTGGCCATCAAATTTAACTTCTTAGATTACAATGGGATATTTAAAAAAATATCTTTACTTACAGGTCCACAGTTCCTTTCATCTTGGAGTAACGTGAATCACGTCAACTTGATCTCCAGTAATGGAATTTTCTTCGGCAAAAGCGACTTCAACATCGATTCTTGCAGCCTAATGATAGCAGATCTCGATGGGGATGTTGAATTCAGTAAGTTTAAATTTAACTGTCGTAAATTTAAAGTCGTAACTGCCTAAGATAACCTGATCTTGATCAGGTTATCTTAGACAGTTACGATTGAATTAAATTTCGGTCTCGGTTTCAATTACCGGGTCGGACTCCACAAATACATATTTGTTTCGAAGTCTGGGTGTTTTCTATGTATAATATGTATGTGTTTGCAATAAAAAGTATGTTTAATTATTTATATCAGTTGTTAAGCACCCATATTACTAGCTCTGATGATACCTAGTGAGCCACAGCCCATTAGTTCATGTTAAGAAAATGTATATCACCGTGAAAACTTTCATTGCGCAATTCAGTATTAGCAGTTGCTCTGTAGTTGTGGCGTGTTTCCATTAGATGGCTCTGAAGTATTGTTGTGTTCAAATACCTATGATGATGAATTATGATGATGCTTATAACTCGTGCGACCTAAGATGGCACCTGACTCAAATGTCAGTCGTTTAAAGTACTGAGTGCAAGAAAAATATAATTTATTCTAGTTTTTTTAAATTTCAACATTTATTTTGCTTCAATTAGTTTCTCTTAACATACTACTTTATCTTCAGTGGTACTTTACTACCTAAGTTAAGAAAATACATATGCATACCAATAGGAAGCAGGCCTCATTCATTATTTACCCGAATGCATTCTTCGTGCAGTGATTTAAATAATATTAGGTAATACCTAATATCATTTTAAATTATTATACATACATACATATATAATTATATATTAGGAACTGAAATATGGTTATAAAATACAATTTAAAATCGTCATGATAAGCCTTTTAATCGTAGTCTCTGAAAATCATATGTATTTGGATTTTCTTTATTTTAAACTATTGCGTCTCATAGTCGTCATGCTGGTTTTTTTCGTGTGACCTTTCTTAAAACAATTGGGTTAGCCAGACGAATCTAATGATATATTAATAAAATAAATTCGTGGAGTGATTTATATGACATTAGGTAATACCTAATAAACTAAAATTATTATTGAAAGATTCTTGCAACGGTAATAGTGTTGCTAACGCTACTCGCAGGACGAAAGAGGGGTATCACGCGGGGGAACGGTGTCATGTTTCGTTTTGAGCCAGGTGCCATCTTAGCTCGCACGAGTTATATATTGACAATATCATTTATTTTTTCAGAAGAGACAGTAATCGCAAACATTCCTTCAACTAATTTCAAACAGGAAGATCTAAGCCAGTACGTAATTAAACCTATGGATCTCGAAGCCAGTGCCCAAGGATACAAAGAAACCGTGTGTCACAAGAACTTTTGCTGTGAATTTTACGTTAAAACTACTGCTGCAGGTAAATTTATAGTTGGCATTAAATTCATATCTAAACACTGCATTCTGATCTTCTGGTCAATATTTTGTTCTGTTTGTATCAATGCATGGTTGACTTTTACAAGTTTTAACTTCTAGACTTATTGACTGATCTTCTTTTTCCTTTATTTTTGTAGGTTCTAAATCGAATGCGTCATACGGCTTTGCGGCCTTCCAAGGTGTCTTCCCTTTCAAAGATCAAAACTCCATTGGAATCCAAAATTGTGCCGTGTTTGCTTGCAGTGGACTGTACAAAACAAGTTGTGAATTGGGGTTAGTATTGTATTTTCCTTTTTGTACTCTCATTGCATTGCCAGCTCACGCGTTTCCTTCTCACTATGATACCTGACCCCTTAGCCAAATTACAAACCTTTTCCTTTATCTATTCTATTTCTCTATTCTCGTATTTCATTGGATAATATTTTGTATTGATCACGTGACCGAGTGTCAATAGCCAATGATATAAAACAGAGAATAGTATAGAAAAAAAATGTGAGCCGTCACGGGACGCCTGGCAGATGTGAAACATCGCCATTATTTTGTAAAAGTAATATGCAGAAAAGAACATATTGTAATAGGAACTAAATATGTCATAATGATAAAATAAAATATTACTAATTATTAAAATAGTACGGTGTGGCGTATAATTATAATTATAATAATTATAATTAAATAATTATAATTATAATTTACGCCACACCGTACACACTACTGCATATAGACTGTATATATATACCATCGTATAGCGTGCCGTGGCGACGCGTCGCCAGGCGTCGCCAGGCCAGAAATCTATTTTACGTACGCCTATAGATGTTTCACATCAAAACGAAAAACGCTTGCAACTTGGCTAGTGAAAAGCATCTCACTATGTAGAAAGTGGGTGGCTATACTGGCTGTATTGGTTGCGAATGTGGTGAGACCTTTGGATTGTGCTCATGCTTTCCATCAGGCAGAGTAAAGTCACCTTGGCAAGCGTAGTATAAGAATTTTATAGCTAGGTTTTATTACATTTTTATTGTTATCAAGAAAGAAGTAGTTCAATTACTACTCGTAAACTTGTAAGGTAACAATGTACTTATAAACACGTCGTCGATTTGTTGCTAACCACTTTTATGTTTGTAGTAGAAACAGTATTTTAGTGTTCCGTAGTTCAAGACTCGGATCCTTACAGATTCGTAATTTCCATCCGTCCATACGGTTAGTGCTAGAAAGATGAAACTTTCCATGGATACCTACGAGTACCTCAAAAAAATATTGGGGTACCTCCCCTACACGTAAAGTGGAGATGATTTTTTATATCTATGACTACCAAAGTGACTCCACTCTGCCTGATGATGACTGATGACTATTTCTTTAGATTTTGGAGTATCATTTTTATGTTCAACTCAAAGATACGTGGTAAATTTGAACCTCACAAGGAACACATAAAAATCTATAAGCAACCTTCCTTCCTTCCTTGCATCAAATGACTACACTATCAAACAATAAATTAAAAGAGTGTAAACTAATTACGACACTGCTATAAACAACACCAGTTAATTGCCTTACTATTTCCTATGTTTAATTACTACCGTTATCTGCTAATAAAGAGGTTAAATTCGGTTCTAAAACTTTGCATCCTGTAAAAATAGGATACATAATGTTTTTTATCTTTTCTTTCAGAACGAATAAAAGCCTCAATATCATGTTCGAAAAAATCTCAGTTGCTGCCAACTTCACGGAACCAAACGCTCAGTATCCAATCCTCCAAGCTACTTCAGAGTTACCAATAGAAAAAATCAAATTCAAAACAGGAGCGAACGGAATTTCTACACAGGTAACATTAGAAGTAGTTGACAGCCAAAACGTGTTGCAATGTGGCTTAATTGGCCGAGATTATTCGAAGGATTTAGAAACCTTTACTGTAGAGAAAAGTAATTCAGAGAGTACATATAATATTTATGATTATATCTTCAATGAGGACGTTCAAGAATTCTTCGATTACGTTTGGATTCGATTAAGAATATTACTGATAGTAATATCTATTTACGTGTTGGAAATAATATAAATGCAAAGAAACTTTTACCTTACTTTAATATAAAGGTATTGGTAAAAAGCTCAAAAGACATTTGTCTTTAAATGTACATTTTAATTAGAAACAGTAATTTTCTAAAGAAAATTCAAATGATTTTCAACATTTTTTGGTGTGCTATTTCAATGTAAGTTAGGTCCAAATGAATTTAGGTTTTATGTTTGAGTAATAAGACTGTGTATTAATTAATATTTGCTGATTGTACCTAAAACTATCAATTATAACTATAACATAGGTAGAGTATTTTATATTTAAGGCAAATATCCTTTTTTTTACAATACTAGCAACATTAGTGGTGTACTACACGTTATTTCGTACGTGTAAATGCGTTTCTTGAGAGTTTTACCGATTTGTAACTAACAATTATTATTTACCTAAGCGTTTACCAAGTGTGTAACTAGAAATATATTCAAATTAACTATTTTTGGTGTTAATGTGACTATTTACTAATAGTCATGTTATGGAAGAAATAATTGACAATCTAACCTACATAAACATTATTATTTGAATTAAATTGTTTATTGAATTTTACAAATGTGTGTTTGACATTCGGAATATAAATTAAAACATGTCCCCGATGGAGAACACGAATCTATTTAATCTAAATTTTCAATCAATATCATATCTATCGATATCATTATCGATATCAGCACAACAGTAATTTATGTAAATAAATTTTGTATTCTTAATTTAGTAGTCGATATGTAGGCAATAAAAGAGAAGATTGCTATTTCACCATTTTATGTGTAGACATAAATAATACTATAGATTTTGTAGTTATTATTACATTTTTAACATCAAGGTTATGTAAACATATGTTTAAAAAAAAAAACAATCTAATGTAGTTTTGTACATTTGAATAAAAAAAGCTAATAAAATGTTATTAAAATTTTAGTTTTCCATTTTTTGTACAATAAGAATGTTGCCAGTGATCATAATTTTATATTACGATGTAACTAATTAGAAAACGGTTGTGTTTTAAAATCTACAACCACATGAGTCATATAAAAGCAAATGTAGCAATCTCCATTCATTACAATTGTGGACAAATTAAATGAAACACATGTTTGTATCAATACCTTTATGTTTTTGAATAAATTATATTATAAAATTTATAAAACACTAAAAACACTATTAAACATTTGTGGTATTTTTTATAAAACACTTTTAGAATTTCACGTAGACAGTGGCGATGTAAATAGGTCGGTTTGAAAAAAAAGTGGATATTGCTATGTTTGAGCTATATGACACACATTTTGTAATCTGAAAGCTTAAGAAAAAAATATTGAAGAGGGTTTTAATACTAACTGTAATGTAATGTTAATAATATAAATATTTTTAGATTTTATAATAACGGATGTACAAGTTGATAGCTATAATAATAATAATAATAATAATAATAATCTTTATTTGCATAAAATGTGGTTTTTACAATAGGTGGTTTTAATGTTTAAAGTGCGAGACACATTTCGCCATATAGATAGCATGCAAATATTTAAAAAGTAATAATTGTGTAAAAGGAATCTACTTAAAATATACCTACTTAGGTATTACACTTCGATAACTAGATTAGAACTCACTTACATACTTAACTTATAATTTTAAAATTTATTAATCATTAAATTTGTTGTCGTTATATAATTCTAACATCAAGAAAAGGACTAAGGAAAACAAAAGGTAAATAAATGTTACAAACAGATATGGATATATCTATACAATTCTATTCTATTCTAGACTCTAAGAATTCTTTAATGGTGTAGAAACATTTTTCAGTTAGCCATTTTTTTAGGCGTGCATTAAACAATTTTAATGGCAGTTCTCTTAGCTTTTGGGGCAGTTTGTTATAAACCTTAACACACATGAACATGCTATTTTTGTGATAAAGGGCAGTCCTGCATTTTGGCACAACTATCTTTGTCGGATCTCTTTGACTGAAGAGACTGCTTTCGCAGATTTTTTTAAATATCTGTGGATGTTTCCTGACAAACAGTCCAATTTCTAGAATATAAAGAGAGCTTACAGTAAGTATTTTGGTTTTTTTAAATAGCGGCTTGCAGGAGTCTAAAGGTTCAGAATTGCAAATAGCTCGTAAACATTTTTTTTGGCACAGAAATACTTCATGAATTAAACTTGAATTGCCCCACAATAGTAAACCATATCGTAGTAGCGATGCAACATAACCATGATAAGCTGTAATTGCTGTACTTTCTGTAGCAGTTGTTCTTAGTTGTTTTAAAGCGTAAACAAATTTATTAATTTTTGTGATTTTGCTATTATAATTAATGGCTTTAATGCTTTGGTAACAGTTCACAGTTTCAGTTTTGTTTTTGATTATGTTCCAAGATGCCTTACATTTATTTTTAGCTTTTATTAGAAATAGATGATTAATTCTCTTTTTTGATGCATTGACGCACTTTTTGAGTATTTTGTCGTATTTTTTATAGTGTATTACGTTTGTTTTACATTTTGTGACGTAACAATTTTGCTTTAGTTTTCGTTTTGTAATGCATGAATATCTTATTCCTTTTGTAATCCACTTCGGAGTTGATAAGTTAGCATTAATTTTTACTTTAACTGTGGGGAAGCAGAGATGATAAAACATGCAGAATGTGTCGTAAAAATAATTAAAAGAGTTGTTAGTGTCGTTTTCATTGTATACGTCTGACCAACTGAGACATGATAAGCATTCACGGAATTTAAGAATATTGTCTTCATCGTAGCACTTTTTTAGAATGTACCAATGGTTAAGGCGATTTAAATTATTTGACGTGTTAAAACTCAGTGTTTGACAAGTATTGTGGTCTGATAGATAAAGGTAGTGAATTTGACTGGAAGCATTTTTAATATTACTGTAAATATGGTCAAGGCATGAATTTTGCCTTGTGGGGGAGTTTATGTAAGACGTGAGATTATAGTTAAATAGAATATTATTTAATTCAGTTGTATATTTATTTGTTTTTAAGGTGTCAATATTCATGTCCCCGGTGATTATAATCTTTTTGTTTTTATTTTTGTATGTTAATTTGTATAATAATAGGTTTAAGTTTTCAAGAAAGGTTGTTGCGTTTATGTTAGGTATTCTATAAAGACAAATAATAATACAGCTTAACATAGGAATTTCTATACCACAACATTCAAATGTTTTTTCGGTGGCTATATCTTTACAAATAATTAAAGATTTCATATCTAATGTCTTATGCAGTAATATACAGACACCTCCACGCTTAGTATTTTTTCTGGAAAAATTACAGGCTAATTTATAATTTTTTAGATAGATGTTCTGTTCGTCTCCTTGTTTCACAAAGGTTTCTGACATACAAATAACATCAATGGGTGATTTTTTATTTAATTCATCTAGACTTATTTCCAATTGACTGAGTTTGTTTAATATTCCTGCTATATTTTGATGAAGAACAGTAATTGTGGTTTTGTTTCTTTTATTCACGAAAAAATGTTTCTTTTTGAATTCCTTTGTTGTTAATTTGATTATTTGTTAGGTCCATTTTTGAAAAATAGTAGGGTATAGTGCCTTTTTTGTGTGTTGTGTTTAGGTTTGTTTTTGGTTTAGACTGTCTGCGCTGTTCTGTTTTTGGGAAATAATAAGGTATAGTGCCCTTTTTGTTCGTTGTGTCTACAGTTGTTTGCAAAGTGAACTGTTTAGTGTTAGTAGTGGTTACTGTTAGTGACTTTTTTACATCAATATGCGGAAAGTAATATGATTTAGTGTCCGCCGTTAAATTGTCTTTATACAAGTATCGAGAGCTGTAATCATTACAGTCAATGTAAAAATTAATTTTGTTGCAAGTAGTATGTAGGTATGATCTTTGATATTTTGCGTTGTAATATTTTAATTTGATGTTATCTATATGTATACAATTTGACAAGTATTTACAGTAGTTTTTAATTCTATTGTTTAAAGTTTTTTCATTGAGGGACGTATTTTTTATTACACTTAACATTATAATATTTATGTTTTTGAATTGTTTTAGAGCCGTGATTAAGTCAATGGATAACTTGGTAGGATCACGATCACTTTCGCCGACACAAACAATCAAATAATCACTGCCGCAATCTGCTATGTCATTACAGCATTTTAGAATTTCTTCTGTTGACGCATTAGGCTTTAACATTGATGATATTTTATATTTGTGTTGATTTAATTTCAATCTCTGCCTGGTGGAAATTAGTGTGGAAGCAAGATTTATGCATTGTTTCCCTCCAATAATGTGTATTTTACGTTTGTAAAGGGTCTCGCTTATGTCCTCTTTCACGTCCGTTATTCTGTTTTTCATATTTTTTTTGTAACTTTTTTGTTTAGCGTCATCAGGCGCTTGACTTTTGCCACTTGTATGAGAATGTTTTTTACTTATAAATTTTTCATCTTGTTGTGATAATGTCTGTCATTTGATATCATATTTTATCTACAACTTACACTTTAAACCTACCTACTCTAGAAATGTCAGTTTATCGGTTAGCCATGCCACTAAATACGAGGGATTTTTTAGCGGGAAAGCTTACCAGTTGTTTTTCAAATTCTATCCTCTTTGATTTTGGGGTTATAAAATGAAGTAGTTTGGTAAATTTCTCTACATCTTATTGTATCGAATATGGGATGATGCTTAAACTTTTCTGAGTTTTCTGAGCCAGTGAATTCATCAGGATATTATGGTGGAATAGATGTAAAGATACTATAGTTATTTTCATGTATTCGTTTAGGAACAGTCGCTCGCGACTGCTGTGATATTAGCTATACGCATGAAGAAAATACATGATATTTTGAGAGAATTTGTTGGTTTTATTTTGACCCATTTACGTTAAACCTTACCGAACACTCAACGACATGGTGATATTGGAATGGAATTGATTATAACATAAAGGTATACTTTATTTTTTGTTAACGGGGTCGAAAAATTCTTTCGGATCTCCGGAGCCAGGAGTACCTATGCGGTGTTTCCACTAAAACAACCCGATGGCCGCTCAGTGTGCTTATACCTATGTCTAGTACTTAATTAAATTAGTTACTATTATAAAATACTCTTAAGAGATCAAATTTTTTGTCAGAAAGGAAGAGAATTTTGTTTTGCCTCTAAATGAGAAAGCGTGATTACAGCTCCATACTAATATAACTACAAATTGTAAAATAAAGTCCTCCACCTCCTATACTCAGATAGTCTAAACTAAGGCCTGAGAAAGGATATAGGCTACTCTTTACTGCGATTACCGCAACACACGCGGGCGGAGCCGCGGGCAATACCTAGTAACTTACTCCTTACAAATAGGACTATCAACTGTAGATTTTTTCAAGTGTGTCAAGTCATCAGGTGGCGAGTGATCCTTCATTAGCAACAAGGAACCAATCCACACACATGTCAGAATGAAAATACAAACCTTATCTATTAGGAGACAAGGTTAATTATGTCGATGTGGCACATACAATATCAAATACCTTTATTCAACAAATAAAACATATAAATTGCTTTGTTAAATTTAAAATAACTATATTTAAAGATATCATCTTAAAAAGTACGAACAATCTCCAGTGACCATATTCTAGGAGGGTTAGTGACGGTTAGTTCCTCTTCCCTTGAAGTTTTTGTACTTCTCTAAGTACCTCAAATGATCTTCATCATCATCATACAGGGTCGTCTCTATCCAACGCATGTACGCTTCCACCTGAAATTAAAATAACAATTTATCATCAACACCCAGACTAAGATTCGAGAAGCCCAAAATCGATCAGAGTGATGTGCGATTGGAGAGGCCTTTGTCTAGCAGTGGACTGCGATAGGCTGATGATGATGATGACCCAGACCAAGAACAAGAATTTGTGAATCACGCTAAGCTAAGACTTGCATTGAAGACATTGCTACAAACATACATATTAAGTAGTAGTTACCATACACATCACATAGCGAATGCAGTATGAGGACTACCTCTATGGAGACCCATTGAAATCTTCTTCTAAAAGGACTTGTTCTACATTTACGCCTATACAATTAGTCATAGCAAGTAGATTTAGTACAGAACACATAATATCCAAGTGGCCTTGTGATTGAAACAATCACCAAAGGGAAGTAATGGATTTAGTAATGGATTTAGGTAAGTTTCCGGGATTCGGAGTTCACGTTAATCATTCGGTCCCGGTAGTTATCATAAAATAATAGTCTTGAAGCTTAGTTGGAGGCCTTCGGGCTTAAAAACATCCAACTGCAAGTACGTAACCACAACGGGTCTTGCTAGTCCCCCTCCCCAAACGTTTGGTCTTAACCCGAGCCCAGCAGGACAACTACAAAATAATCACAATAATTTCCGTATTCCGTATAATCTTTTAATACTCCACAGCTTAGATTTTAGAGCTAGAGATTTTGACCAAGTATATGACGCTTAAGGATGCAAGGTTTTAAAATAAATATCGATATTTATCGAATTATGTTTATATCGATTTATCGGTCTAGTAGGCCGATGTATCCATATCACTAAGAGTTACCGAAGTATTACTAAAATACCCATTAAATGTGGGGGACGTTGGTAAAACGGCCAAGAATAGTAAATTATTTATCAATGTCAATACAGTAAAGTAAATGTTTCAAAAAAAAGTTATTGAATTAAAAGCCAAAAAAAAATTATGATTTTAGTCAAAAATGAAGAAAAACAGCAAAAAGCCAAACATCACGTGGTATTCCCAGGCGGTCACCCATCCAAGTACTAACCACGCCCGATGTTGCATAACTTCGGTGATCGGACGAGAACCGGTGTATTCAACGTGGTATGGACGTTGGCAACTATAAGGATAAAATATTGAATAACATTCGTGACGTAAATTTCACGTAAAACTCATTAATATTTCAGAGAAAGTAATAGAGTAATGTAAGAAATTACTGGTAAATCGCAAAATAAACGTTAATTTGCATTTGCACCGTCATCTTTTACCACTCCACAGGTGGACATAAGCCTCTTCAACTAAAGGAGGTTTTCACCAACTATGTCACGCTTAGGGATGTAAGGTTAAAAAATAAATATCGATATTTATCGAATTATGTTGATATCAAGTTTCCCTTCTCTATTTCAAGTTTTCCTTCTCTTTGCATTGATGTTGTCATAAGTAGTTTACTCCCTTAAGGGATGAATAGGGGTGGTGACACTCTGTATTATAATTATATATTCACATAGTTATAGTATTTAAAGATAATTTTCAATTAAATTTAACCTAAGGCCGTCATATTAAGTGTTGAGTTTTAAAACGTGGTCGAATAGTTGTCTTTTCGGGCTACTTCGTTCATAGGTAGGAAGGTATACCTTGTTTCAATTTAGTCATAGTAATAAATATCTCCGTGTGGTGACGGATTAAGAATACAAGTGGCACCACCCCTATTCATTCCATGGGTGTCGTAAGAGGCGACTAAAGGAACAAAATATGCAGCTAACATCACTGCCAAGAGAAGGAAAACTTGAAACAAACCCTTTGCCAACCCGTCTGTCCAGCGTGGTATAGTAGGCCAAAACCTCTTTTCAAAGGAGAGGCCTATGTCCAGCAGTGGACTGGTAAAGGCCGTTAATGATTGATGATGATGATGAATAAATATCTTACCTTGGTATAAACATCAGGTTTACCCTTGGCACAGGGTAAACCCCAGGACACGATGCCAATTAGACGTCCTTCTCTTACCAAAGGTCCGCCAGAATCTCCCTGCATGATTAAAAAAAAATACAATATAACAAAAAACATTTCAATGAATACTTTTTGGTATATTGAACTGTTCTTTGGTCTAGCGATAAGCGTATGCGACTTCCGATCTAGAGGTCTCGTGTTCAAATACCGGGATGGGCCAAAAGTGTTATTGCTTGCCTTTACTGGAGTTATACCGCGGCTGCATAACAACTGCTAGCTGCCCGTCAGCTCAGATACAGATGGAATGCTCGAAATAAATCTTAAATTTTCAGTCCCTTCATCCCACCATTATTGCCCAAACACGTGTTCAAGTCAAGTCAAGTCTTGCTGCATTTTACAGTAAATTATACATATATGTACAATAAATTAAATAGCAGGAATAAAAACCGGATTACTTAAAACAAATAGTAGCCGAAATTAAATAAAATAATCTTGGAAATTAACGCTAGAAAGATATGTACGTTTTATGATAATAATTTAAATACCTACATCACTATTCCAGTTTTATTAATCAATTAAGTATTTAAAGCTGTTGATAATGAAATCCTAATAAACCTTCATAACAATGAAAACATTACTACCTCGGCCTTGGTTGCGCAGTGGTTACATATGCGACTGATGTGCTTCAGGTATCGGGTTCGATTCCCGGCTCGGACCTAATGTTTGTGTGAACCACAAATATTTGTTTCGGAGTTTGGGTGTTTTAAATGTATATTAAGTATGTATTTACAAAAAAGTTGTCTAGTACCCATAATAAAACTCTGCTTAGCTTGGGACTAGATGGCGTTGTTTGTAAAATGTCCGAAATTTATTTATAGTAAAAAAAAACTCACAAAACAAGCTCCTTCCCCCGTCTTGGTCCACGCGCAGAGATTAGTGTCGAATACTGCGTCGGTATCCTTATGAGCTTCCTGGCACTCCTCCAAGGAAACCGACTTGAGGTTCAGTTGCATCAAATCGTTCGGTGTATGACCTGGATACTGCCGAGGTAAATCATTTATAGATTACTATCTTCAGCCCGCGACTCTGTTCGCGTCATCATCATCATCATCATCATCAGCCTATCGCAGTCCACTGCTGGACATCGGCCTCTCCCATTGCACAGCACTGTGATCGATTTTGGGCTTCTCGCATCCAGCTCCTGCCAGCCATCTTACGCAGGTCGTCACTCCACCTCGCCTGTGGGCGTCCTACACTACGTTTACCGAGACGCGGTGTCCACTCAAGAACTCTGCCCCAACGGCCATCAGTTCTGCGGCTAATATGGCCAGCCCACTGCCACTTCAGCTTGCTGATCCGGTGGGCTTATTCGCGTATGTCGGTGAAAAGAAGCCTATATCCTTTCTCTGTGTCTAGACTATGTGTATATCAACTCTTTACTAGGAGCCCCCTAATGTATGTAGCCCCTAACCTAAGTGTCCCCTAAAGAACGAACGAAAAAAACGAACATATCACATTGATATATATAAAAACCCTGTTTTTTAATATACATCAATGATATATCACTAAGAGTTACAGAAGTATTACCCCTTACATGTAGAGGACATTGGTATAACGGCCAAGAATAGTAAATTATCAATGTCAATACAGTAAGTAAATGTTGCAAAAAAAACTTATAGAAATAAAAGCCAAAAAAATAAAATTACTGACTGTAGTCAAAAATGAAGAAAAACAGCAAAAAGCCAACATCACGTGGTATTCCCAGGCGGTCACCCATCCAAGTACTAACCACGCCCGATGTTGCTTAACTTCGGTGATCGGACGAGAACCGGTGTATTCAACATGGTATGGACGTTGGCGATTACAAGAATAAAATACTGAATAACATTCATAACATGAATTTTACGTAAAACTCATTTATATTTCAGCGAAAGTGATAGAGTAATGTAAGAAATTACTGGTAAATCGCAAAATAAACGATAAGAAAAAATCGTATAAGAATTTTATTTTGTTCCGTAGTTTGCCAAGTAGTTCAGTTTGTAATCGCTAGATGGCGCTGTAATAAAGTTTTGTTATTTTATTATATTAAAAACTTACGGAAGTCGCCCCCCAACCAGTTAACTTCACAGCCTCTCCCTTCATAACAGGCTCATCGTTTAACTCTACAGCATCAACACTAGAGCTGAACTCCATCTCCTCTTGAGTAAACAGTAATGCAATATCGTTCTCTAGTGTATAATAGTCGTACTCTTTGTGTGAAACCATTTTACGAATAATGTAAGCTTTCCCTCCTGAACGCAGTTGGTTTGTGCCCACTACAGCTTGGAAGAAGCTTGGTTGCATTCTAAAATGAGTACAATAAGACATAAATTTGTTATACTAGCTGAGTCACATTGTGTTACCTGCGGTGATTGTTGTTAATAGCAACCAACGCCGTGGAGCAAAGCTAGTCTAACCAAAATAAGATTAAGTTACTCTTTGTGTCAGTTGCTATCTGTGAAAGTACCTTCAAAATCGGTCCAACCGTTCCTCAGATTATCCGGAACAAATAAATAAAAAAAAAATGTGAGCCGTCACGGGACGCCTGGCAGATGTGAAACATCGCCATTAATTTGTAAAAGTAATATGCAGAAAAGAACATATTGTAATAGGAACTAAATATGTCATAATGATAAAATAAAATATTACTAATTATTAAAATAGTAGTCTATATGCAGTAGTGTGTACACACTACACACCGTACACACTACTGCATATAGACTGTATATATATACCATCGTATAGCGTGCCGTGGCGACGCGTCGCCAGTCGCCAGGCCAGAAATCTATTTTACGTGCGCCTATAGATGTTTCACATCAAAAAAAATTGCTTTTTTGGTGTGTCGTATATAATTTCATATGCATTTAGTAACAAGATAATCCTTTGAAATTACAAACATACGCTATAATTTTATTTAATTGTACAGACGTGACAATTACATAACGCCTGTCTTAAATCGCTTAGCTAACAGTTGAAGAAATGTATTTTGCATGGATTTTTATTAAACTAAAAATATAACAAAACATCAGTTATTCAGTAATGTGTTCATAGGTGTACCCAGGTTCTGGACAAGGGGGGAGGGGGGCGATAAACAAGTTTTTTATAAGAACCTTGTCAAATAATATAAACATAAATAGAAATAGGTATCTATTTCTTCGCCGATACCGATGCCTTCTGAGAAGATGATAATGATTACCAAAAAAGTAATTTCTTAAACATCGAAACACTTGATATTGATGGGATTATCTTGTTTGAATTTTTGAGTAATTTTTATGACGCAGAACTGATTCCCTAAAACATATTATATATTTTATTGTCCATTGCAGTTTCAGATCTCTGAAACGTAACTAAATCGTTTACCCCTAATCTGTGGCAAGTAGGTTCCTAGATTTTATCAACGTCCCTATTACTTATTAGGGACGTTGATAAAATCTAGGGGGGGGGGTCTGATTCAGGGTTCCAGGGATTTCCTACTTAGGCTGTACCTGGTTCCCCCCTGGTTTATAACAGCCGATACGGCGTGCGGTTTTTGGTCGGTTCGAGTCTGACACCACCTTTTGCTTAGAAAAAAAAAAAAATTGATCCAAACTTGAGCTATATATTCTTAACGGAATTAAAGGTGAAAAGTAGTCCATAGCAGTGTGATGATCAGAGGGCCTAGTGTTGTTTTATTTCAAACCAACTAGTTGGTTCGACAGTCACGAAATGTCATCGACCGAGTGTTCTAGGTGCCCTAGACTTACCGTTCAAACCGTTAGTGCTAAAAAGATGAAACGTTTCATAGAGATCTGTTTTTACTACAACGACAAAGTGCTAAAATAAAATCATTAAACATATTTTTATACGAGGTACTTCGCCTACACGTGAAGTGGGGTGTTTTTTTTTCTCGCGTCTACCTCATCGTGTCATCATTAGATACTTTTTTTTTGAATTGAGAAGCTGTTAAGATGACTTTTTAATTATGGAATTCATTGGCGAGTTATTCAATTTAAAAGGCGTTTACGTTTTGGTCAAAACGGCGTCACCTCCTCCCTCTAAAATCTAAATGACTGGTCCAAAAAATCTAGCAAAATGCATGATTGTAGTAGTGTACAAAAATAACGAAATTATGAGTAAACATAACAATAACAAGTACACAATCTTAAATCCACGTGCCATTATATGGTACTACGTTACCCTATTATATGCGTGGCCTGACACGCACTTGGCCGGTGCCTACGAAAATATTACCAAGGGTTACCTAACTTTCTCTAAGTGGCCACTTTAATTTGGGGGACGTTGGTGGAAAAAGCCATGACTCTCTTACCTCTCCAAACAGTGTGCAGCTGTCAGTATAACCCTCGGAGTGATGACAGACGCCCCACAGAAATGCCAAACCCCGTACATTCTCAAGGAGACCTGATAGGGGATGGAGCCATTGGGTGCTTTGGTCCCGCCCACGATACGTTCCCAGTCGTCTAGCATCTCAGGAGCGGGAGATGAGAGCTCTGATGATACTGGGGACAATATTTGGAAGAGTTTTTATAACATAATTCAACTTATTCGGTAGGAAGGAAGTTAGAAACTCCTTTGAGAAATAATTTACTTTATTTTTAAAATACTTCAAAAAGGAGGCTATTTTTAACGTAAGCTATCTAACACTGGAAGTCGTTTCAAAATGGGTCCACCGTTCCAGAAATTAACCACGTTAAAGAAACATTTTCATCATCCAACTGCAGTCTCAGCTGGGCATAGGCCTCTCCAATTGCACGACACTTAGTTTAATCGACATTTTGACATTCATGAATGAACTGAATGAAACTGGGTTGGGATAACTCGAATGAAAGGGGGGTGTCACTCCGCAGTTTAGGTATAGTTTAGAACAGACATCGTCAGAACAGACAAGAGTTACACGATAGAAAGAGACGCAATTGTAGGTAAATATAATCGTAGTGATTCGGCGCCGTGCGATCTGAATTGAACTTAAACTTTTGACACCGAGGGTATCTATAACTTTAATTTACTTTTCGGAGTGAGTCTTCTGTACTGGTACTATTATGTATTCTGTGATGAAACTAACAAAGTATGCCGACTCGGGGTTTATTACTTTTTCATAATTTCTAGATAAACTTCCTAGCACGCACGCGTCCTACCAATCGTCCTTTCGCCATGCGTCTCCCGTCTCTCTTTCTCTCTGTCCTTTCATTTACTCCTTGCTCATTCATTTCACTATTATTTTACATATCATTCCTTTCACTCCTTATGTATTCCTTTCTATGCAAAATTTATATTCCGTTTTACTCTCGCATCCTACTTATATAAATTTAAAAATTTGTTTTTTGATAGAGGTAAGTACCGTTTTACTTTCTTGATCTAGAAGCCGCCATAGTGTGGGCCACCATCCTGCATTGTGTGCAATTGAATTCTGCTCATGCTTTCCATCAGGCAGAGTAGAGTCACTTCGGCAGGTTCGTACAAAATAAAATTTAAATATTTTTTATTCTAATCGTTTCACTTAGAAAAAACACACATTGAACACCTCCTTTCTTCATAGTCGGATAAATAACAATGAAAATTGACTGCCTTGTTGTTGTTGGTCTAGTGGTTAGCGTATGCGGCTGCTGATCAAGAGATCTCGGGTTCGATTCCCGGGTCAGACCAAATATTTGTGTGATCCACAAATATTTCTTTCGGAGTCTGGGTGTTTTTCTGTGTATAATAAGTATGTATTTACAAAAAAAATGTATGTTTATATCAGTTGTTTAGTACCCATCATAACACAAGCTCTGCTTAGGGCTTTCACACACTGGCCACGCGCTCACGCGCGTGGTCGCGTGGCAGCAGATCACGCGCGCGGCGACGGTGGAGCAGATCTGCCCGTTCGAGCAGATTCTACCGCGCCTACGCGCCTGCCGGCTTTGTCGCCAAATTGCTGGGCGTTGTTCAATTTCGAATATAAATGTATCCGTGTCCAGATCCATCGTGAACAAGTCCTTATAGCACGAAAACAGGCGCGATACTTCGTTCAATTTCGTATATAAATGTGTTTACTGCTGCGGCCCGCCACGCCTAAGCGCGCGGGGGCAGAATCTGCCCGCGGCACGCGCTCACGCGACTGGGCGCGTGGCCAGTGTGTGAAGTCCCTTAGGCGCCTGTTTTCGTGCTATAAGGACTTATTCACGATGGATCTGGACACGGATACATTTATATTCGAAATTGAACAACGCCCAGCAATTTGGCGACAAAGCCGGCAGGCGCGTAGGCGCGGTAGAATCTGCTCGAACGGGCAGATCTGCTCCACCGTCGCCGCGCGCGTGATCTGCTGCCACGCGACAACGCGCGTGAGCGCGTGGCCAGTGTGTGAAAGCCCTGTTTGGGACTAGTTGTGTGTAGGATGTCTTAAGCAGGCACCACACTTCGTTATTCGCTATTCGTTGTGTCTACGCCGTATTCGTCCGAATATTTGTTATGCGCGCAAACAACAAACACGCCACCACACTTCGTACTGGTATATCAAATAAGGCAAATATGTGTGTTGTAGAGATGTGTCATTGTCATTTTTATGGTGAACAAAACGAAACCATACGAACGAACGAAACATATTCTTTTAATTTTCTTTTTATTTTATTATATTTACAGAAACATTACTTAAATGAAGTCTAATTATTATGATCATATAATAAACTAATTTAATCGTTTAATCGATTTATTCTATTTCAAAAACTGTTTTATAGTCTATGGTTGTTAGTTAAGCACAGGGCATTGTCATTTTTAACGGTCAATGAACGAAATAACATATTATTTTAATTTCCTTTTTATATTATTAAATTGACAGAAACAATACTTAAATGAAGTCTAATTATTTTGATCATATGATAGGTTATTTTAATCGTTTAATTGATTTATCTATTTCAAAAACTGTTTATAGTCTATGGTTGTTAGTTATGCACAGGGCACTTCACTACCCGTCCGAAGTGTGGGCAGTCGATGCGTGTATTCGCCTTATTCGTGTCCTTTTAAGTGTGTCAAAAAACCGACAAGTCAACGTATATGCGCATTCGCTATTCGATGCGTACGAATAAAGCGAATATTGGCGAATATACGCGCAAAAATCCACACTTCGCCGTATGCGCGCGAATAACCCGCATAACGAATAGCGAATAGCGAAGTGTGGTGCCTGCTTAAAAATATTTATTAAATATTTATTATTTATTGCAAGTAATATTACTTAAGCATAAATTAGTTGTCATTTTATAATTGCGAAGTAATAAATTGATTGATTGTGTAATAGTATGAACAAAATAGTGCAGAATATTATGATAAACTGTTCTGAAAAAAATAATAATTTACAAAACTAATAATTTTATAATTTTTATGTTTAAGGATAAGAGGAAAACAAAAGTGTGTTTATCTGCATTTATGAAAGCAAATAAATTTTATTTTTCAGTATAATATTCTTACCAAACAAGTTTAGTAAAAAACTATATTTTTTACATCAATTAAATCATTTTCACATTACAAAAAGTTTGTCAGAAGTGGGATTCGAACCCACGCCCACAGAAGTGGACTGCGACCTGAACGCAGCGCCTTAGACCGCTCGGCCATCCTGACGTGGCATTTATAGTTGAAATTACGTAACAGTTGGCACAAGCGATCCATTAAATAAAAATAGATTTGACGTCACAGGTTGTCTTGATATCTATATGTACACAGATAAAAGTTTAAAGAATTTTAAACCTTATCATTTTCAAGTTAGAGATTACTTCTACTCTTAATAGGTACTATTAATTTTATGCCGACCGAGTATCGGTAAAGTATTTAAAACTCCTTTCAAAGGAGAGGCCTATGTCCAGCAGTGGACTGTTAAAGGCTGTTGATGATGATGATGATTTACTGATTACTAAATCTAGTTCTTTTTAACCGACTTCAAAAAAAGGAGGAGGATCTCAATTATTCGGAATCACTTTTTTTTTATGTTTTAAGGAAGAGGAGCTGAGCAAGATAGCTGACTTCATGGCAAGTGCCTACCGCCGCCTATGTATTTTTTTTAGATTTAAACCTGCCAAAATAGTAACTTTGCACCATAGGTCACCGTCGTCATTGTGGATGCAGACTATGCAGCATGACGACGCCCTATTAAGATACTTCTGCATTCTTCCTCTTTTGCATTCTTCTTCTACTGCATTCTTCTTCTTCTGCATTATTCTTCTTCTGCATTCTTCTTCTTCTGCATTCTTCTTCTTCTGCATTCTTCTTCTTCTGCATTCTTCTTCTATCTCTGGTCTCTCACTCACTAACGAAACAAGACAGCACGAAGTCTTCTGTTAAAGGGTAGTACTTTTTAGTAGTAGAGCCACGCTGATTTCAGCACGAATGGGCCGGCTCGACCCGGCCAGTACTACCCTCACACAGATGACCATCCTAATAATGACAGCATTATTGCTGTCGTATTTCGTTGGTGAGTGTGAGACCGGAGGCCCAATCATTCTGCATCATTCTCCCGCCCTTCGAAGGCCGGGAGAATGATGCAGAATAATCAAACCAGGCTGCCATGGTAGGGGTCACCATGCTACATTGTCTACCCTCACAATAAGCATGGTGACCCCTACTCCTGGATTCTACTCATGCTTTCCATCAGGCAGAGTAGAGTCACTTTGGCAGGCTTAAATATAAAAAAAACTGCTCTTGTCAAGTCGGTCCTACCGTGCTGAAATCAGCGTGGCTCTACTACCTTGTTACTACACCACCAATCGACACATAGCAATACTGACCACCCCTTTTTAGGGTTCCGTAGCCAAATGGCAAAAAAAGGAACCCTTATAAATTCGTCATGTCTGTCTGTTTGTCCGTTCGTATGTCACAGCCACTTTTTTTCGATACTATAAGAACTATACTATTGAAACTTGTTAAGTAGATGTAAGTATTCTGTGAACCGCATTAAGATTTTCACATAATAATAGAAAAGAAACAATAAATGTTGGGCATTCCCCATACTTGGAACAGAAACTTCTAAATTTTTTTTCCATCAAACCCATACCCTAGCTATGGATAGGTCTTAAAAAATTATCCGACTCGCATTTGGCCGCTTTTTTTAAGAAGAAAACCAGTACCTACATTTAAATATCTTACTGTTGATAGCTCTTCCCCTCTTCAGAACCGTATTTGTATATCCAGTTAGACCATTTACAGTTAACTGAACTGATTGTACAGGCACAGTGTAATTGAATTCCGGATTACTTTTAATTAAATTGACTTTCACTGGTTTTCTAACTTCTTTGAATATTGATTTTTGAATATCATTTAATGATGTTCCATCTGGAACAATAAGTAATATGTATACTTATTGTTTAAAATACTAAATATAAAGAAGTTGCATTAAAAAGTGAAGTTTATTAATTCATAAAAATAATAATTGTCTCTGGTTTCTGCACTGAGTTTTCTGTGTCGTGAGTTACAGTCCTATTATTAGGGTACTGTAGCCGAAATAGTAAAAACAATATAATTGTAACAAGTGTAGTACCAGTAAAGTTAATTAAAAAAATGTTTAAAAAAATTATGACGTCATAAAATAAAATATTGAATAAATAGACAATGGATACCTTTTTTATTGAAAAACAATATAAAAATATGTGAAGTTAGAAAAATGATACACAAATCGATTAATAAATCTTTTTCTTTTTTAGCTCAACAAACAAAGTACGCGCGAAATTGACATGACAGTTAAGTTTTTTAAACCCGCGCAACAATGTCGCTTTATAGAGCCTTGTTAATTCACATCACGTTTTTTAAAAGGTAATTCACAATGTCTATGATGCAGGATATGAGTGAAATTTGTCTATAGTTTATGGCAGGTATGTGCAATGTATCAACTTATTGTGATGGATGGTATGATACCACGCTTATATTCGAAGAAGGGATCGGCAGCTTTGTATTTGAAATACATTCTTGTGTGGTTGCTGTTTATGGTTTAATATTAATAGATATAGTGGTAATAATATTCATCGTTTGCTTTCATTATTAACTTAGATACGTTTTGAATTACAAGATGACACATTTAAAAACTGATTTTAAATTATGGGGATGTTTAATTGTTCATTTTCAACGGCATCTAGTCCCAAACTAAGCAGAGATTGTATTATGGGTACTAGACAACAATAAATAATACATATTTTTTTTTTGTTAATACATGCTTAGCATACATAGAAACCACCCAAACTCCGAAACAAATATTTAAATACTATGCTATAGTCGTCACAAAATAAGAAGCCCGGTTTGACATTTGTCATCGTGGCGTAACTAATACGATTAATTCGTGTTTTTGAGTGCAATTTTTCAATATCAAGTTAAACTTGATGCTTATTCAAGATATGCATTGGGTAACATAGTAATTAAATAGGATTAGGAATTTGATTTTTCAATTTCTTACATGCGGCATGTCAAATGACAAATGTCAAAACGGGCTTCTTATTTTGTGACGGCTACTTTTTATTGCGCTAACCATCATCACGCAGGCGGATTCGTGATCAAAAGCCAGTCTAATATATTTACTCACCATTTAAAGGTACACAATCACCAATTGCAAACAGAAATAAAAAAATTAACACTGCCATTTTGAACTACTATGCACTACTGATAAAAAAAAGTAGATTTCTTTGAAATATATTTGAAATATTTTACATGGTGTGACGCAATTTGTACTTGGTTTTGTACTAAATTCTTATGGTGATACCCCTATGGGAGGTGTATTATGTTTGGATTACGCAGATTTTATCATTGAAGTACTATGTTATAAATGCAAGCCAGGTAGTTCCTTTTAAAAAGGATAATTATTACTTGACAACTTAGTAATGCTATTTTATTTTCATTTACAGACATATTAATATTACGGACATCTGACACACAACATCATCTAGTCCCAAACTAAGCATAGCTTGTACTAGACAATTGATATAAATACATTTATACTTTTTTTTTTGTAAATACATACATATTATACACAGAAAACACTCAAACTCCGAAACAAATATTTGCAAGTCATACAAACATTTGGTCCCATCCGGGAATCGAACTACTTGATCAGCAGCCGCATACGCCAACTACTAGGCAACTGGGCAGTATTTATACAAATTTAGTGTCCTTATAAACCTAGTTAAATGTTCAGTTGACCCGACCCGACTACACAAGAAGGAGTGTTCAACGTGTTTTTCCAGTACCTAAACCGCACTCGGCCACTGTGGGAATGTGTGGCCTTAACCCTTGCCTGAGAGGAGACCGGAGCCCAATAGTGGGACGTTAGGGTTATCCCCAACCCCCACTCGTCAGCGTGGCGTCGTATCGCCTTAACCCTCTTGTAGTGTATGCGATTATTCGATTAACTCGAAGAGCATACATACGCTGTCTCGTGTGCCACGGCTAGCAACACTGCCGGAATACTGTCACTGTCTATACGCGCATGGCGCGGGTGGGTGTAGTGGAGAGCAGAGTAAAATACGTGGTGTCGTGCGCATTGTCGAGCCAGTGTTTAGTTATTGCAGGTTGAAAGGAACTAAACAAACACTATAAGTGGCGACGAGGTAAAAAAGGTACCTAAGATTTGTCAATAAACCTTTAGCACAGTCGTTTGATTACAAACCAAGGCTATACCTTCATTTTGAAATCAAAAGCATTTTCCGTATTATTGCTTCACCCTGGAAATAATAAAACATAAACACTAATATTACAACACATTTGATCGTTCCTAACTTTAAATTCGATACAACGCCATGTACCAGGTAACTGATAAGCTTTTTATACAAATCCGCTTATTTTCACCCGGCCTATAAACTAAACAGAGTAAAAACTTGGGACTACAGGAGCAATATGTTGTCAATATTACACTTCCAGCTAAAATAAGGAAATAATAGAAATCTGTTAAATAAGACTGAAGAAAGACAAAACTGTCAATTATCCTTCTCAGTGAGGTTTTGAGGGACATGTTTTATCTACAATGATTTATACATACCCTAATATTCAAAGAGAAAGCGCTATAAATTAGAATAGTTCATTGACAAAGTGATACTATTTAAATAGAATAGAAAATATATTATTTTATTTTACAAGTTACATATATTATATGTCTTAACTACCTGCTACATGGCGGTATTCATGTCTTATTCTTCTATTAACCTTGTGGACACATGTTTTATGGGGAAATGTTGTGTATGGCATTTGCACTGACATTTACCTCAGTGTGTAAAGAGGAAGAAATTTAAAAATAATTTTTAAACATATCTCACTGTATCGAGTATAAAAGAAAGAAAAGGTGGATAATGGCACCTAGAAGGGATTTCTTTGATAATATATATCAGTTCAAAGATAGTTTGAGGATAGAACTTTTGCAACAAACCACAACTTATAGTATTACTAATGTAAAATAATGTGGTGGACAGGCATCATCTTGCTGTTAGTAAATTGCACTGTATACCTTATGTTCATTTAAATTTCTATAATAGAAATAGAAAAATATTTTAACAGTATAAACAAATGATATTGTTAGACTGTGTTATTGAATGAAGATTACTTAGTGATAGTTGCTTTCCTTTAAAGGTATACAATATGTGTAAGCAAATTCACATATTGACGGACAGACATTATTATTTGTTTTCAAAGTGCCTCTCTAGATAGTATTATTCTTGTACATATGCCATTTAGAATAAATAACTTGAAGTTCCATATATTATATACAATAAATAACATGATAATAATAAGATAAAGTTATAATGTTCTAAGGTTGGTAAGTAGATGCTAATATAATAATAATAACAGAATATATAGATATATATATATATATATAAATATAATGCATACAAACCGTGGAGTTGCATTAGGCTAAACAAATGGTTATGTTCAAGAAAAGTAAACTAATCTCGCATTGTCTTAGATATTTGCGATTGGGAGGGTAGATGTGAATTGAAGATTAATGTTATGTTTCTTTAAGTGAATCCTTTACAGATATTTATGTACATTGACAACAAGTCATGGACATATGTAAACCAGAGATTTGTAACACAGAAGTGATTGATTTAAAAGATGTATAATCTTTCAAAATGCGAAATCACTCTTTAAGTCTTTGGATTTGAAAATACATCTTTAACTCACTACATTAAGATTGATTTTAGTCACATGAAATGATTAAAACTAACAGATTAGATGTGTAGATGTAGTATGAGACAATAGATACAGGATATTGTGAAATGAAATAGATTACATGCGCACGCTAAGAAATACAATGATGATACACAGTAAATTAAACTCTCAAGTGTTATTGTAAAGCTTAAAATATTTGCGAGTAAATATGAAATTTGGCTATAGAAAGTATTTTTAAAATATAAATTTCTTTGCATTTGACATTATGTATTTTGACGCAATATACAATAATAATAATTTGTGGCTGAAGCTCATGTCTGTAATTTTGTTTATAATTGTAAACTTAAATTAAAAATAGTTAAAAACAAAACAATTTGCGTGCAGTTAAGTTCGAATAGTTTTATGGCGTTTGTAAACAATTACATTTAAAGCGTTTATAATGTATTGAGGGAATGAAAGAATCAATACCTACATGGATTAATAGACATTTGCATCATATCATGGTCAACTGAACGAATCATGTCATAGAAAGGAAAATAATGAAAACATTTATTCTAATGACATTGCAACACATTCAATTAATATTTAAAGAAATGGCATTAAATAGTAAAAGGTATATTAAGCACATTTAAATACATGGTACCTGAGAGGATCAGGATAATCGGTTTAACTGTTGGTCCACCCGTTCGGTGTGATATTCTACACTGAGAACGGTGAACAAATTAACGAAAATCATTTTCATTGATTTGTTGTTGGAAATGTGTGACAACCTTCATTAAATTGATAACAGTCGGACATTTCAAATGAATGTCTCCATTAAATTGGAATTGGTTGACAACCTCCATTAAATTGGGAAATGTATTATGGTTCAAATGAGCACCTCCATTAGATTGGAAAATGGTTGACAACCTTCATTAAATTGATAACAGTCGGACATTTCAAATGAATGTCTCCATTAAATTGGAATTGGTTGACAACCTCCATTAAATTGGGAAATGTATTATGGTTCAAATGAGCACCTCCATTAGATTGGAAAATGGTTGACAACCTTCATTAAATTGATAACAGTCGGACATTTCAAATGAATGTCTCCATTAAATTGGAATTGGTTGACAACCTCCATTAAATTGGGAAATGTATTATGGTTCAAATGAGCACCTCCATTAGATTGGAAAATGGTTGACAACTTTCATTAAATTGATAACAGTCGGACATTTCAAATGAATGTCTCCATTAAATTGGAATTGGTTGACAACCTCCATTAAATTGGGAAATGTATTATGGTTCAAATGAGCACCTCCATTAGATTGGAAAATGGTTGACAACCTTCATTAAATTGATAACAGTCGGACATTTCAAATGAATGTCTCCATTAAATTGGAACTGGTTGACACCTCTCATTAAATTGAGAACAGTCCACGCTGTGAAAGCATTGGATGACGCCTGTTTAAACATAATGAGCGGTGACACCTATATCATCCTAATAACAGGTGACGCCTATATCATCTTAATAACAGGTGACGCCTGTTGCGTAAGTTCTAATGTAAAGTGGTACATAACTCAAACTGTGAGGTTACCAGATGATGTCTGGTAGTCCGGATGCAGGTAACACCGTAAGAACTTAGTAACGTAAAGTACAGGTGATGTCAATAAGTACATGAGGTAAAGCGACGTAGTTTTATGTATGTAAAATGAAATGATGTATGATAAATGAAAACTTTACACGGATAGCGCCCGTAGTAAAAAGTTGTGTATCGATTTATTTAGAGAATTATAACCGTTTCTAGTGTGTGGGATTATCCCATTTGCGAAGGAGTGCTTGATGATTCAGGAGCACTTCTATAATGATCAGTATAGGGTTCGATATGTCGATATATCAATGCAGCAATATGCGGTCACGATGCCTGGCTCGGAAATAATACCAGTGACATTGGCGAGTTTTCATAGAGTCTGAGAGGAGGCAGATTGTGGTTATTGAGTTATGTGTAAGTTTGCCATTGAAGACTGTCTGTATAGGTACAAGAAGTGTACATATGTTGTTGGTTCAGTCATCTATTAGACGTCTGGCGTACAGCACTATTTGTTAAAAAAGGTTTGAATACCTTTTAAGAGGAATATAAATTGTCATGGTGGTTTCTAAATTTTGTCAAAATTGTTGGAATTTACAGGATAAGAATCTTGGTTACATGTTGTCTATGGTTTATATCTTATTTTGTTTTGGAAGTTAAATTACGTACAATAAACTTATTCACTACGTACGACGTGTCTCACTCAAACGTTCGCTGCATTGGGCGTGACCCATCCCAGAACCGGCAGTGATAGTGTTTTATTCTCATATTATATTGTATATGAATAAGGTTTATTACTAAGACTATATAAAACTAAAATATTATTATTCTAAATTGTAAGAGTGAAATCAAAATATTACACCACTCTTTTGAAGTTGATCTGAGCTTCGTGTTTCAGTCACCTTACCGTAAAGTATCTAACTTTACAGCACAGCACACTAAATAAAATAAAAAAGGTTTAAATTTGTTAAAATATTGTAACTTGTATCTGACACTCTCTTTTGGCGTGGAGATGCTTATACTTAGGAGGAAAGGTATGGGCTGCTCTCCACGGTGGTGATCAAGGTACGCGTGGAGAGATCAATCTGGTTTTGATGCTTAATAGAGTGCTACTGCTGATTACTAGTAAATAGGGTTTTGGCGGTTTCCGCAGTCTCCTTCGATTCGTCATTGTCAGCCGAGGCTTTAGGCGGTCGTTGGTTTCATTTATCAAGTTCAAGTTTCGGAAGCGGAGGCGAGGAAACCTGTACAGGTTTCCTCGGCGTGTGTTCGGTTGCAGCATTCGCGCTCCGTAAACGTCCTGATAATACGCTCAGCTTGTGCCAGGGTGCTCGAATAAGTTGGTACTCGAATTTCATAGTTACTAGCATTTTCTACGTACCTCTAATGGCGAGAACGACTCGAAAAGGCAACAGTTATTAACTGACCCATAGACAGATGACTGATTTTGGGAAATAATTCTTAGTGGTGTATTATATGCAGTTTCTTGCGCACCGGATTTAAGTTATTTCGAAATTCGTGATATGCTTCATAAGTCTGTTTCTAGCCACTGCCCTTCCGGGGGATGGGCTATGTGTGTACACTAGTGAGTATTTATTAAGAGGGCTTTGCGCCTGCTTTCCGAAATGGGAGTTAGTGTCGTCTTTGGGTGAAGCGTTTAAACTATTTGAGTACTTTGAAACCCTTTGGTACTTGGTATGCAGTTGATGGATTTCTTGGGAATTTTAGAGTTACTTTCATTAAGTTGGCGGTTTGCTTCTAATAACTTGGAAAGTGACTTCCACGCTTCGCAGCTTCGGTGCACTTGCAATTCGCTTAATATCAACAATCGGTGCTTCATCATCATCATCATCATCAACAGCCTTTAACAGTCCACTGCTGGAGATAGGCCTCTCCTTAGAAAGGAGTGGTTCGGTGCTTGAATAGGCTGATTATTGTGGATTCGTACTGGTAGGAAAAAAACTAGATGAATACTTCTTACCAAAGCGGTGGAAGCCGAAAAGTGACGAAACGAGTCGATAAATATATATATGGTATATGCAAAAAAAAAAAAAAAAAAAAAGAGAGTGTGGAATGCTATAGAGGAAAAACACACAGTAGATGATTAACGTAGCAGCATCATCTTTAGTCGATTTTTGTTTCATTCATAGTTGTAAGATTGTTCATGCCGTCAACCTAATAACATTTTGTTAAGTTTACCGTTTATTGTAATGAAAAGAAAAAATATACAAAAAGGAAGGGATGTAGTGTATGCGATTATTCGATTAACTCGAAGAGCATACATACGCTGTCTCGTGTGCCACGGCTAGCAACACTGCCGGAATACTGTCACTGTCTATACGCGCATGGCGCGGGTGGGTGTAGTGGAGAGCAGAGTAAAATACGTGGTGTCGTGCGCATTGTCGAGCCAGTGTTTAGTTATTGCAGGTTGAAAGGAACTAAACAAACACTATACCTCTCTTGGGAGAAGACCGGAGCCCATCAGTGGGACATTAACCGATATTATGGATTGTTGAAGAAGCCTCCCGACAACTAATTCCCTGTTTTATACATGTTTATCTCTACTAACTTTTAAACTTTCGCGTTTAATGATAATTAATATTATTTTTACGGGAATTAACGCGATCATCGAAAAAGTGCGGGTAGATGAAGAAGCTTCTACTTCACGAATTCGACGACGGAGGGCGTGCGCCGATGAACCAGTTAGCCTGTGACCACGGCCGGTGTAACCTGGTCGAAACGTCAGGCAAATCAGAGGTATGTAATACCCTAAATAAGTGATCGCGTTAATTCCCGTAAAAATAATATTAATGTTTATCTCTTTCTTATATCTCTAAACGGGACAATAGAGTTCATTCATGGATGAGCTGGTTCTTAGACGTTATTAAGAGCTTGTGTTTTTAATGCAAACGTGGCTTATTCGCGATAAAATTAAAAAGGTTACGATACCTTCTACTTTCTGACGTTTCAAGCGGGTAATACTGCTGGTGGTCACGGGTAGACTTCGTGATGTGCAAGTTGTATCAAATGTAAAAAGCATGAATATGTGTAGAAGTCGCGAAAGTCTAAAAACAGTTATTCAGTTTTATATTTGTGCATTATCCTACAACTCGCTATTAAGATTCGTCAGTTGCACTATACAGGATGAGGGCAATTTGTCACGGCGCAAGTATCGCTTATTGTAAGCGCGTGCGCAGTTCACCTAATGAAAGGTTACAGTGGAATATTAATTGAGACGCTGGGATGCAAGAAAATATGTTGACGTATTTTTTTTTTTTTTGGAATTAAGCCATACCAAGATGACTCTATTCTGCATAGTAGAATCCAGAAGTAGGGGTCACTATCCTCATTGTGAGTACAGAAAATGCAGCATGGTGACCTACACTGTAGCGGCCTAATAAAGTGCTTCTGCATCATTAGGGTAGTACTGCCAATGTGCCAAGAAGACCAATCTATAATGACAGCATTTGTGGTGTCGTATTTCGTTGGTGAGTGTGAGACCGGAGGTCCAATCATTCTGCATCATTGACTTCCGGAGAATAATGCAGATACATTTTACTAGGTAGTAGTATTTTTATAAATGGCTTTATTATTGTATAACTGCGAATATTTTGAATAGTACATGTGAGCACTTTGTAGTCATTAGTGGCATAAGTTTATTTGTTGCCTGGCGGTTTTGAGTATGTCATGCTCGCTCAAAAGTCCTGCTGGCGGTGGCGTGTATAGCGGGTCGTTCGGCTCCCTACGATATGGTTCAACTGGACGATGGCTGGTGCATGGGTCATGCTCGTGATACGGGCGCCGCCAGTCGGGGCTGGTCATCCCACAACTGCTATATTATATATTATTACATTAATTATTTTTGGACACTACCAGTATTTACGCTGGTAGTGTACAAATTATCAGCATTTTCTACATTGTCCTCACATTTAATAAAATGCCTAAAACAATGTAACCAAAAATTGTAAAAACAATGGTGGAAAAGAGTGTCCATGGAGTTTCTTGTCTGTTCTTCTCCATAGGATCTACGAATTGGAACAGACAAATAGCTTCACGACTGACTACTGACTGACTACTTGACGTTTCAAAAGTGCCGTTATATTGGTGTATTTGAAACGAAAATGGTTTGATTTGATTTGATTTGATTAGGCTACCATGGCATGGGTCACAATGCAGCACTGTCTGCACTCACAACAAGAGTGGTGACCCCTACTTCTGTATTCTGCTTATGCTTTCCATCAGGCAGAGTAGAGTCACTTTGGTAGGCTTAAAAAGAGGATTTTTCCGATACTCTTTGTTTTTTTTTTAATTTCATATGCCTTATCCAAATGTGTATCAACACTAGTTCCTTGGTACGATAACAGATGGCGCCAGTTCACCATTCACGTCGAATATCAATACACTGTCATTATCGCATACCGACATGGACTCAGTAAACAAAATAACACATTACAATGCTCATAATAATAATATGTAAGGTGCTTGTGTGTGATTTAATTCTAACTGATATTATAAATGTGAGTTTCTTGGTTAGTTTGTGACGAGTTAATTCAGCTCCCCTAGCGAAGTTGCAGACGATTTTCGTTTTCTATTGTATTCTCCATTCTTCTGCTTCGTTAGTGATTAGCGTATGCGACTACTAATCAAGAGGTCTCGGGTTCAAAGCCCGGGTCCAGCCAAAAAAAGTGTTTTTGGGTTTTTCTTAGTAAATTCCTAATAGCAGCCAGGAGTTTGGAAGTTTGGCGGTGATTCACGCCCGTGGATCGGAGTGCACGTAAAGCCGTCGGTCCCGAATGTCATGAATATCTATGGCAATCGTTAATGGGAAGTCAGTGCCCTCAAATTTACTGACAACTAGTTCAACCTACGAATTTTAGTTCTCCCTTAGGGTTGCGGAGGTCCGATGCCAGTCGTTCCGTGGAAAAACTGATATTTAGGTCAAACCGGTAGAACTAGTAGCCGACCCCAAATAATATTGGGAATAAGGCTAGGAAGAAGAAGAAGATTCTATTTTTCATTCAATTTCTCTATTTTCTTGTTTTATGGGATGATATTTTGTTTTGATCACGTGACTGAGCGAGAGAGAATAGAGAATAGAATAGAAAATGAAAAACGTTTGAAGACTTGGCTAAATGGCAGAACAGGTTATGAAATCTAATATTATGAATTCGAAATTAACTCTGTCTGTCTGTCTGTTATCGCAAATGTTCATATTTTGATTTTGAAATTAGTATCAAATCAAATCAAATCAAATCAAATCATTTATTGCTTACTAAGTGTACAATTTGTTGTTACAGTATTGACATAAGTACTTATAACTTAGTGCTTTTTTCAAGCATTGCAATATTAACAAAATAATCAGAGCATGTCATAGTAGGTTAAATGTAAATTTGCAAGTCCAACGCCTCTTCACTCATATGTCATATCTCTAAATAATTGTGTCTGTTAGGTATTCCTCAACTGTGTAATAGCATTTATTTATTAAAAACTTTTTCAGTTGTTTCGTAAAAACGTTCAGTGATTCCAAGTTTTTTATAGTTTTTGGCAATTTGTTAAATATTTTTATTGCCATATAATATGGACTTTCATAGAGCATTTTTATTCTAGACGGTGGCAGGTATAGTTTATTTCTATTTCTGGTGGGTATGTCGTGGATATCTTTTTTATATCTAATATCTCTCGGATAATCTCTCACTGAACAGTTCTGGTGGAACAACTCTTTCAGGTCTTTGAGGTACTAACACAAATTCATAATTTTAATTAAGTTTTTCGATCATTAGGATTGTATTTCATTACTCTGATATCAATAACACTTTGCCCAATATCTCGTCCAGGGCGGATCGTATCAGTGCTGAGTTGCCCTGCATAGTTAGATCCGTTACTTATTGCCTTTAAACTATGTTTATGTATTTATATCAATCGTTTGGGACTAGAGGGCGTGGTGTGTAAGATGTTCGAAATATTTATATATTAATAATTTATTATTGGTTCTTACGACACCAACGGGAGGCATACAGGTAATAAATTTAACACGTAATCTCAGACACACAAACCTCAGTAACTTTGGATTTGAGTAACATATACACCATCGTCGTTGATTCCAATAAAAAAAGTGTACTTGGCCTTCAGATAGTTTTATTTGTTATTTAGGCCTACCAAAGTGACTCTACTCTTCCTGATGGAAAGCATGAGTAGAATCTAGAAGAATGGGGTCACCTTCCTCATTGTGAACGCAGACAATTCACCATGGTATAGCATCCTAGTGAGATGCTACTGGGCCTTCGGTCTTACAATCACAAAAAAATACGCAGGCACAAATTCTGTCATTTGTTGGTTGGTCTTCTGTGTGAGGGTAGTACCGACCCGCTCGAGCTCGAGTCTACTACCTACTACTACCTTTAAAGTAGTAACTTCTAGTATACATTATTATGGAATATTGATTGGTGTATACGTAAGCTGAAACGCTCATTACCAAGTAGCTATATTTAATTGGAAACAATCACCGAGGGTAAGCAACGAAGGCGCGGTCAGTACCTAGATGGGTGACCGTATGTGGCATAATATGTTATGAGCGTTTCCGTGATTCGGAGGTCACGTTAAGCAGTGGGTTCCGGTTGTTGTCATAAGATAGCAGTCGTGAAGCTTAGTTGGAGGCCTTCGGTCGGCTTAAAAACATCCAACGATAAGATTACGTAGCCACAACGTGTCTTGCCAGTCCCCAACCCGCACTCGGCCAGCGTGGGGACGTATGGCCTTAACTCTTTCTTTTTTTTTTCTCTTTTTTTATAAACAACTCCCGCATTAGGAATATAAATTCCTGTGTTGCGGGGGGCTTTACAAACATACATGAAACGGACACAAATAACACCCAGACTCAGAACAACAAATTGTGAATCACACAAAGTGTTATCCTACGTGGGATTTGAACCCACGACACTTGGCGCAGTAGGAAGCGGTGTGGCGACCGCTTAAGCCACTAGGCCAACCGTGCAGTCTCTCTTGAGAGAAGATCCGAGCCCAACAGTGGGACGTTATATTGATGATGAGCATTGATGATGATATACGCAAACAGTATCAGGCAAAACTAACTGTAACAGTTTTTAAAATGATAAATAATTCAACCGGATATATTTGCATACAGATGCTATCAAGGTTGGCTGGTCAAGGCGATGGACCGGTTATAAGATGGGGGCTTTCAATGACACTGTTGTTTATTAAATTTATGATTTAAAGTGACTCATATTACGCCAGGTCAGGTAGGGGCGTGGTATGTGGAAAATATATGAATAAATTATATTATGACTAGCTTTCGCCCGCGTCTCCGCCCGCGTGTAACTTGATTATTGCAGTAAAAATTAGCCTGTGCGTTATGCTGATATATAAGCTATATTACTGTAAAGTTTCATCCAAATCCGTTCAGTAGTTTTTGCGTGAAAGAGCAACAAGCATACATACATATTCATAAACTTTCGCGTTTATAATATTAGTAGGAAGAAGAAACTACATTTTCTTTTGCTTCATTTTTTTTCTCCTCGTACCAAAACTATCCATGAAACTCGTTTATTTTCAGAACAATTTTTCTCCATCCTAAGGGCATATTCACGTAGAAAGCTGGCTACCGGCGCCTGGATTATAGAAGTTTGGTGGTGTTTCACGCCCGTTGTTAAGCCATCAGGTGCCATGAACATCTATGGCAATCGTTATTGGGAAGTCAGTGCCCTCAAATATATTGGCAACTAGTTCAACATCTGAATTCCAGTTTTGCCTCAGGGTTGCGGAGGTCCGATGCCCGATCGCTCCGTGTAAAAACTGATATTCAGGTAAAACCGGTTGAACTAGTAGCCGACCCAAAATAATACTCTACAGATATTTATAACTAAAAAGACACAAGATATCCGTGTATTGGTGGATTGGAGATACAGAATGTCAGCACCCCTATTTATTTTGTGTGTATCTAAGGAAAGGAATAAATTACCTAGAATAACATTACATAGAAGGAAAAAATAAATAAACTGCAAGCGACATTTAACAGTAAACAACCAAATTCTTTAAACACATTAAATAAACATATATTATCAACAATAAACAATCGCATGGACATGTTGTTTCATAAGATTGTAGTATTGATTTATAAACTGTATTGTGTACACATTAAGTTGTAGTTAAATGGTTAGAAAATAATGTGCAAAAATGTTTTGGTACTATTTGTGTTTATTAATTGTTGTAAGTACGTAGTTGTTTAATAGTTGATAGTAATTTGCTTCTATGATAGCTAAATTATTTAAACATATTTAAATCAAATCAAATCAAACCATTTTTATTTCAAATACATCAATACAACGGCACTTTTGAAACGTCAAGTAGTCAGTCAGTAGTCAGTCGTGAAGCTAATCGTCTGTTCCAATTCGTAGATCCTATGGAGAAGAACAGACAAGAAACTCCATGGACACTCTTTTCCAACATAGTTTTGACAATTTTAGGTTACATTGATTTGCCCTCAAGGTTGAGGAGGTCCTCGGACAGTCGCTAGGTTGAACTTTCGAAAGAGCTGGGTCGACCGGGGCGGTACTACTCACACAGATGTCCAGCAATGGACTGTTTAAGGCTGTTGCCGATATGTGTATGTACTTATCTAAGTGAGTATATATTAGGTACTACGCTTAATTACTAGCGTTACTCAAAGGACACCAGTTCCTAGTTGTAATAATAATAAAATCGCTTACTCCTCTACTCGCTTACATCATGGAGAGTGTTCTGAAGAGTTGTAGCAACTGGTCCCCCCTTCCCCTTTCCTATACAGAACAACACGTGCTGGTCTCGGAAGCCACCGCTTCAGAGTGGTTGACATACGCTCTCGAACTAAACGGTTCGGCTCTTCCTTTCTGTGCCGAGCAGTTAAAACCTAGAACTCTCTACCAACGCATGTGTTTCCTCCCTTCTATTACCCCGGGTTCTTCAAGCGTGGCGTTAAAAATCATCTTACTAGGCCGCCATAGTGTGGGTCACCGTGCTGCACTGTCCGTTGTGGCAGTGAGGATAGTAGCCTCCATTTCTTGATTCTGTTCATGATTTCCATCAGGCAGGGCAGAGTCATTTTGGTAGCTAATTTAAAAAAAAATATGTATAGGTTCTTTGTATTATTACTGACCAGGTATTTCATTTGTAGTGAGACAAAAGATTACTCAGGATCTCTTGCAGGTCAAAAGTAGTCTTTAAAGTTCTTTCATATTCTTGCTAATATTTCTAGGTTCAGTGACGATAAAATGTCAGTTCTACGCATGCCACGATGATCCTGGGTTTGATCCTGAAGATGGCATGCTTAACCAGTTGCGGTTTACATGGCTGGGTGCTTTACAGTATATACATGGTATGTAATATGTTTTATCTACAATTTTACTAATACGTGTGTGATTTGGGATCGTGATCTTGAGCCTTGAACTCCACTGCGGGACATAACCCCTCGAAAAGAGATTTTAGCCCTCTATAAATACCATACTGCTGGTCAGACTGTTTGTATAGAATTTGTTTTAAGTTTTCCTTCTATTTGTAGTGCCCTGTTGCCCTGTTGGTCTAGTGGTTAGCGTATGCGCCTGCTGATAAAGAGGTCTCGGGTTCGATTCCCGGGTCGGACCTATGTTCCGCCTTATTTGGTGTCCTCCTTGAACTTTGCTGGAATAATAATGAATATTTTTTTGGACATCTTACACACAACGTCATCTAGTACCAAACTAAGCAGAGCTTGTATTATGAGTACTAGACAACTGATATAAATACATAAACATACTTTTTTTTTGTAAATACATACATATATATAGAAAACACCCAGACTCCGAGACAAATATTTGTGGATCACACAAATATTTGATCCGACCCAGGAATCGAATCCGAGACCTCTTGATCAGCAGCCGCATACGCTAACCACTAGACCAACCGGCAGTCAAAAGTAATTAACTTACTTTGTTTCAGTCAAAACTGGTAATCCACATTACTACAGAGTTCCTCGCGTTATTCTCATCAGTCGCCAGTTCGTCCTCTGCACTGCAAACGACGCAGCCAAAGTACCTGACGGCTATGCACTGTTAGTTGAAGCACCTTTGCTTATTCTTATTATTAAGGTCCGTGTGGTGACGGATTAAGAATACAGAGTGTCACCAGCCCTATTCATTCCATGGGTGTCGTAAGAGGCGACTAAGGGAACAAAATAAGCAGCTAACATCACTGCCAAGAGAAGGAAAACTTGAAACCAACCCTATACCAACCCGTCTGGCCAGCGTGGTATAGTAGGCTAAAACCTCCTTTCCAAGGAGAGGCCTATGTCCAACAGTGGACTATCACAGGCTGTTGATGATGATGATTGATGAGCCTCCGCAGTGTTACCCTCAGTTGTCTTTGTAAAGATACCGCAGGGCGAAGGTAGTTCAAAAAAGCAGCTTTATTTACTCCTTATAATCATCAGTGTGCTCATAAGCACACATAGCCGAGGGTAAGCAACGAAGGCGCGGTCAGACCTAGATGGGTGACCGTTTGTGGCATGATATGTTATGAGCTTTTTCGTGATTCGGAGGTCACGTCAAGCAGTAGGTTCCGGTTGTTATCATAAGATAGTAGTCGTGAAGCTTAGTTGGAGGCATAAAATCCACCAACGGCAAGATTACGGGAGCCCGCACTCGGCCAGCGTGAAGACGAATGGCTTTAACCCTCTCCTGAGAAGAGTCCCGAGCCCACGTTATGCGTTATTGTTGATAATCATCAGCTGTTATAAACCGTAGTTCACATCGCCAATTTGTAATTTTAAGTTCCATTGCTGCTAAACTAAGAATTAGATGTATTTCAGAGGTAACGTAGCCTTCGGTGATTACGAGCGAGATGAAATTGAATGCGGACTAACTGTGGATGAGATCTCAGCGGGGATTGATTGCGATCCGGCGATATTGTTGGTGCCCATAGCTGATGTGTTGCTGCACCCGGAGTACAAACATTTCCACGTCAACCATAGCGTGGCGCTGCTTAAGTTGGTGACTACTGTCAGGTCTAGTAAGTATTGGTGTGGAGCCTAATCACCACACATATAAACATGTTTTTCCTGTAAACGGAACTTATTCGCGATAAAATTAAAAAGGTATACGAAACGTTTCGAACGGGTTGTACCGCTAGTGGTCACGGGTAGACTGATGTGAGTTTGGCGCTGCCTTCGTGATGTGAAGTTGTATCTACCTGCACTTGATCGCGTTGATTGAAAATGACTTGAAATGTCGCGATGTCGGTGCCCACACTTATAACATCAACTCAATTAACAGGATTATTTTGCCACGTAAACACGATATCTTACATGCTTTGTCACGTACATCCCAACTGCCAGTAAGTAAAGGAAAGTTAAAATAAAAGTAAAGTTGAATTTTACAGGTAATGGTAATCGCACACTTATCAGAGGCGAACGCGTCGCATGAGCCGAACGAAACGAATTTTTGAATTCTTTATATGAAATCTCATGAAACCTCGCACACTTGCCCGCGTCGAATCGTCCGCATCTGGAAGAACCCCAGAAATCGTAGACGAATTCGGATGACGTCACATAATTCGCCTCGGTCGATGCGCCCGCATTCTATCAGTTGAGTATTGTCATACTCAACTGATAGAGTACTATTTCTTGAAATGATTACTTCGACGCGGTCGATGCTTTCGGCGCGGTCGATTCTTCCGCTGCGGATAAGTGTGCGAGGCCTCCTTGACTTCGGTTCGTTCGGCGCGTTCGGCGCGGATAAGTGTGCGATCACCATAAACAGGAAAGTGTATTTTATATAACTGGGTAGATTTTAATATCTGTTCAGGTAGCCGAAAAAAATAATAATTTTAATATTTTGTTTGCCCGTTGAACCGAATGTGCATGGACATCGTCTCTGACGTGTGTAAATATGCAGGCATACTTCAGCGTGTATACATTTAAACTTTATTAGCGCATGCTCTTCCTTTGAACAGCAATAAAAAAAATATAAACCTAAAAGTAGCAAACGGGAAGATGATGGGATGATTAGTTTAGTGACAAGCGATTCTAACTGTTAAAGTAGAGGTTTTATTTCAAATACATAATTCTGTGATTTACCCTCTATGTTATAAAGGTATTTTAACATTTCAGGATATATGTTACCGTTATGTTTACCGTTCAAGAACTATTTGAAAGATGAGGCAACACAGAGTTTGTATAGAATTCTTCATGTTGATTTCACATCGGGTAAGTTGTTTTATTTTTTAAATAGCAATAAATTAGCATGAACGGGCGAATTCGCACTCGGCCAGCGGAGGACAGGCCAGGAGATCAGAGCCCAGCAGTGATACTACCCTCTCACAAAAGATCAACCTATAAATGACAGCATTCATGTTGTCGTATCTGGTTGGTGAGTGCGAGATTTGAAGACCCAATAACATATAAGCATCTCAGTAGGCTGCCGTAGTCACCAGTCTGCAATCATTTTTAGGGTTCCGTTGCCAAATGGCAAAAAACGGAACCTTTATAGATTCGTCATGTCGGTCTGTATGTCCGTCCGTATGTCACAGCCACTTTTTTCCGTAACCATAAGAGCTAGACTGTTGAAACTTGGTCAGTAGATGTATTCTGTGAACCGCATTAATATTTTTACACAAACATAGAAAAAAAAAAACAATAAATTTTGGGGGTCCCCATACTTAGAACTGAAACTCAAAAAAAAAATTTTCATCAAAACAATACGTGTAGGGTATCTATAGATAGGTCTTCAAAAATGATGTTGAGGTTTCAAATATCATTATCTTCTAAACTGAATAGTTTGCGCGAGAAACACTTCCAAAGTGGTAAAATGTGTGTCTCCCCCCCTGTAACTTCTAAAATAAGAGAATGATAAATCTAAAAAAAATATATGATGTACATTACCATGCAAACTTCCAACGAAAATTAGTTTGAACGAGATCTAGTAAGTAGTTTTTTTTTTAATACGTCATAAATCATAAACCGCTATTTACATTTCTTTCAATCAAAACACTATTATTAAAACATCGATAAAAGTTACAACGAACTATAAAAACTTTTATATGATGTTACTTGCTGCTACGGAACCCTTCATGGGCGAGTCCGACTCGCACTTGGCCGTTTTTTTTATTTCTGCTGTGAGCACGATCGTGTTGCCTTTTATAGGGTGTCATTTGAAAATCAACGGTGCGCAGACACCGCGCTGCAGATCATAGTGATGTACACCTCTAATGTGGACCATGAATAAATAATTTTCTTTCTTTCTTTCTTTTACTATTCTTAGATTCTGATGATGCTTCCAATCAGACAGAGTATGTCTAGTTACTTTGTCAGGTTCTTAAAAAAAATTCAACAAAGTTCTAATTGCAACCAGGCAAACAACTAAAATTATTTAGTAGTTTCCACCATTTTACAATTAAATCATGATTATTCTTCCGTTTTTAGATGTGCCTAGAGATTTTGCTGAGGAAGAGAAAGAGGTATTTACAGTCAAAGTATTTAACACTGAACTCTGTAGCAAGCACGGATATGCTGAGGCTTTGATGGACCTTGTTGGAGAAGTATGTTATTATTAACTTTCACTAAACATTTATTAAACTTAGTAAACTTATAATACTACTAGCTGACCCTGCGAACTTCGTACCGCCTTAGAATATTAATTCCTAATAAAGTACTGTGTTTAGTTATTAACTGATAGTGACAAATCGACAGCAGCGCCAACTAACACGCCCCGGCCAGTACCGCCACAATCGCTTTGTTCCTACATTTTAAATCTGTAATATCTTCAAAAGTATTAATTTAAATTACATACAGTATAGGGCCATATTAATCTATATTAAATACACAATGTATTCAAGGTTCTTAATTGGGTAAGGATTAATACTGTATTGATTAAAATCGCTTCGTAAATAAGCCATTATTACTCGTAAAAAATAAAAATAAAAACATGGTTATTGTGGGTTATCCATAAGAGATAGACATATACCATCGCAGACTTTTTTGTAGACCTTTTTAAGATGTATAATACTGTAGTACACTATTTTGATCTATCTCGTAGGGTACAGCCAGTGTTTGCAATGTAAGCGTAAAAAATGGGTTTATTTATGACATCACATTAGAAACCTTTAAAATTATTATCTACTATATTATGCATGCAAAACCTTCCTCTTGAATCATTCTTCTTCTTCCTAGCCTTATTCCCAAGTTTATTCTATCTAGTAAAAAAAATGGCATCAAAATCCGTTGCGTAGTTTTAAAGATTTAAGCATGCATAGGGACAGAGAAAGCGACTTTGTTTTATACTATGTAGTGATGTAGTGATAGTGAAGCGAGTCCGTTATCCGCGGTAATTGTGATAAATATCGAATAACGCCATGAAGGGGATCTAGTAAAAGAAATAGATTAGGTTACTTCTTATGTCATTAGCTATCTGGCAGGGAAAGACCCGACAACGCTTTGGGGTGCCTCAAGGCAGTGTACTGGGGCCGCTGTTATTTCTTCTGTACATAAATGATCTCCCTGACAAATGATAAATGATAAATGATAAATGATATTTATTTCTGTAAGTAAATCTTTTCAGACATTTTTACAAGTCGGACTTATAGCTAGAAGGCGCCGGCATTTCCTACGACTCACTCTGGGAAGAAACGCCGAAACAAACCACAGAGGTGTCTTTTTTTTCTTTTTTTTTTTAAGTCCGTGTACAATATTAAAGAGAACTATGTGAGTGCAGTATAGGGTCTGGGTTGGCCTTTTGAAGAAAGAACCATAGTTTTGAGTCGACCTGTCCATACAGACGGCACACGGGCCCCAGCCATCGTGTAGCCTAACCGATGTAGTCAGGATCCACAACCCGGAACACGACACTGCCGCCAGCAGGACACTAGATTAGGCCGTGGAAACACTCAAAACCACCAGAAAATTACTAAAATATAAACTAACATTACAAGCCTACACTATACTCACATTTACAAACTTACACAAAAAAAAAACAAAAAATAAAATAAAAAATACTATACAATTCAATTTCAACGAAAAAGTAAACACATTAGAATAAATGAAATACAAATTAAAACAAAAATTAAATGTTCATCACTTGTGGGAGCGAGCAGCATCACTCCCAAGCAAATTTATCATTTAAAAAATCAGTAACTGTGTAGTAAGCTTTATCACACAGTTTCTGTTTAACCAAGGACTTAAATTTGTTAATACTTAATTCATGAAATTTGCTTGGAATCTTATTGTAGAATCTCACACCCTGACATCGAAAAGACTTGCTTACTTTTTGTAGTCTAGTCGTTGGCAACACGAGTTTATCTTTATTTCTAGTGTTTATATTATGAATGTCGCTAAACTTTGTGAATGAATGTATATTTTTCTTAACATACACTAGATTTTCATATACATATTGACATGCGACTGTCATAATACCAATTTCTTTAAACTTATCCCTCAGTGACTGCCTATAACTGAGATTATAAATTGCGCGAATAGCTCTCTTCTGCAACACAAAGATACTTTGAATGTCAGCAGCATTTCCCCACAACAAAATACCGTATGACATTACACTATGAAAATAGCTAAAATACACCAGTCTTGCGGTGTCTACATCAGTTAATTGGCGAATTTTATAAACCGCGTATGCTGCAGAACTGAGTCTATTCGACAAGCCATCAATGTGTGGGCCCCACTGCAATTTAGAATCTAGAGTTATACCCAAAAACTTAGTGGTGTCCACAAGATCCAACTCCTTTCCATTTATCAGAACATTAGTTTTTACCTGCTTAACATTAGGTGTAAAAAATCTAATACATTTAGTTTTTTTCTCGTTTAATAGCAAGTTATTAACGTTGAACCAGTTCACGACCTTGGAGAGAGTGTTATTCACATCGTCAGTAACTAATTGCTGTCGTTTTAGTCTAAATAAAAGTGAGGTGTCATCCGCAAATAGCACTATCTCCTGATTATCTTTTATCAGATTAGGTAGGTCATTTATATAAACGAGAAACAAAAATGGGCCGAGAATTGAGCCCTGCGGAACCCCCATAGTGACCAGAGACCCGAGGGACCTCTGTCCATTAACTTCCACTCTTTGGGTCCTATTACCCAAATAAGAGATAAGAAGATCCAAAGCAGTATTCCTTATTCCATAGTGATGCAATTTCCTGATCAATGTTTCATGAGAAACGCAATCGAATGCCTTGGATAAGTCACAAAAAACACCCAGCGCATCCTGTTTATCCTCCCAGGCACTAAATATATTTTCCAATAGTTCAACACCAGCGTCACTTGTCGAGCGTCCTCTTCTGAAGCCAAACTGTTTCTTGTGTAGAATTTTGTTTGCGCTAAAGTGAGTTTGTAACTGATCCAGTATAATTTTTTCAAAAATTTTACTGAAAGTAGGTAACACCGAAATGGGTCTATAATTTGTAGGATCGGACGTGCTACCCGCCTTGAACAAAGGAATGATCTTACTGTGTTTCATTAAGTCAGGAAATACACCACACTCAATGCACTTATTGAAAATTAAGGCCAAATCTGATGCAACTACGTTAATAATTGATTTGGTTATTTGTACAGAATTACCCCAAAGGTCAGAGGTTCTCTTTACACTAAGAGCACTGAACGTTTTAACAATATCTCTATCGGTGATACAACTAAATCTAAACTCAGTATTACAAATGTTAATATTTTCTTTCAATAATGATTCTGCAATAGTGGGGGACGAATTCAATGACTCTGTGGTCGAAACTGGAATGTCTGTGAAAAATTTTTCAAAAGCTGTGGCAACGTCTAAATCGGAATTTATTTCTTTATTATCAATTAAAAGACTGTAATTATTACCTTTGTTCTTTACTTTTCCAGTTTCGGCATTAATTATTTCCCATGTCATTCTAATTTTATTTGAACTATTACTAATTTTAGATTTTAAGTAATTAACCTTTGCGAGATGACATATTTTTTTAAATAAATTGGAATATTGTTTAACATATTCTCGAAATTCTACACTAGTGTTATAATTTCGTTCTTCATAAAGCTCATAAAGCCGTGTTCTACTTTTAAATATTCCAACCGTGGCCCATTCACTGAAGGTTGTAGTACCCCTAAACTTTTTCCATTATAACATTAAAAGATGAGTGAGGCATACAGTAATTGCTGAATGAATGTCCCAAGTGTGTATTTAACATTAAGGGACCCATGCCCTTTCCAATTTCATCACTAAACATTGCTATGTTATAATTTTTGTATAATTTGTTTGTTTTTATAAGGGAATCCTTGTTGTCAGATACAAAAGTTGTGTTAGGTGGTGGTGTCAGCGAGGAAGGAGCTAGCGCTGTCCTGGGGCTGTCTAGAGAATACATTGTCTCATTACAATTACAGGCATTAACCAACCTGCCAATAGCCAGCACCTGCTCCTTGCTCTGCTTTTGAGATATTTCATACTTATAACTAATGTTACAAAGTTTTTCTTCAAGACGGTCTATCTCATTTTGTAATTCTCTTGTATCTTTTATATATTGACTCGACATGTTGTCTAGTTCTGTGGAGTACATAGTCACCTGATCAATTAAATTAATTCTCTGCCTATTTAGTGACATACTATTAATAAAAAATTTATGTTTGTGAATCATTTTTTTTGTTTTGGTAATAATCTTTTTAATTTTAATGTACTTTTTCAATTTTCTCAAGCTGCATTTAACAATTCTGTTAGGTTTATAAGAACAAGTAGTTGTATCATCGTCAGCTGTGAGATCTATTACCATAGCTGGATGGAGACTATCAACTAAAGCCTGATCCAACCCCGGGGCAACCAACTCCTCGAACAAACTTTGGTTAGAAGTTACTAGGCTGTTGTGGTTATGAGTGTCGATTCTTGATATTTTTTCCTCTGCTTTTTGTAGTTGGTATTCCAGCTTCCTAATCCTTTTCAGTGCCTGCTCATACTCATCCCTACACATGTCAAAGCTGTCCACAAGGAGTTGGAGCTTGTTCCGGGCATTAACAGAAGTTGTATAATCGCCATGCAACAGAGACATTTCTTTTTTAAGTTTCTCATTCTCGTTTAGTATTTCAAGGAGTTCCCTTTCATTGTCATCCCTTTCCCCAATGAGTTGATCACACCTCTCCTTAGTTACCTTCAGTTCGCTCAAAGTCAGTTGAAGCTTGGACTCCAATTGACGAGCCAAGGTATTACGTGTCTGAACCATGATGTACCTACTGCTTTATGAAAGGCAAACTATTAATAAATTATCACCAAGGAGAGTTGATATCACACAGTGGAGGGTAAGTTGTGTAGTCTGTATGAGTCTGTATGAGCGTATTAAGAATTAAGTAACTATACTTTCACCTAAAGCGTATTGATGAAAATAATAAATAAATCAAATAGTGATACCTGTAAAGCGATGACAATAAATCCCAAGCACAATTTTCAACACTTTTTTATGTTATTCGTAACTTGCCGGTAACCTAACCGTCACTTACAAACGTATGTTTATTGACTAAAATAATAATTATAAACCATTCTTAAAGAATTTAAGCAAGTAGAATTTATTTGTTTAGTGAGAAATTGGTATTTAAATGATATTTTAATATAATTTAAAGAAAAAAAATAGACGGGAGCAATTCAGAACAGCTGTTTACCGCGGGGTTGCCACAAGAAAAGTCAGATGACATTACAAACCACAAAACAGTTTTATTTGCTGATGACATTTCTATAATCTTGACATGTAATAATTTGACTAATCTTAATGATCAAGTAAATGAGACGATCCATAGGGTGACAAAATGGTTAGAAAATAATAATCTAAATGTTAATTTAAGCAAAACTAGTTATATACGATTTCAAAACATACGGTCTCCAAATATGAGCTTATAACACATTACAACAATTAAGGGGATCGTTTCCATAATTGCTCTAAAAAGCACTTACGGTTATGACAAGAGAAACAAATTAATTCATTATTTGACAGTTAAAAAAATATCTCAGTTCCTTAATAAAGCAATCTATAGAGAAACCGAGTAAAATTATTAATACGATTATTTATTTTCGAGAAAAAAATCATCAACAGTGACCAAAATCACCGAAATCGACCTTTTCTGATTGGAATGTATCTAGTATTATGTTGCTTTATTTGAAATAAATATTACATTAGTTGCAAGAAAAAAGTACAAAAAAGAGATTAACCATTTAAGGTTTCTATTAATTCTCACCAGAAAGTCATAATTTAAACTTAAACATCATTAATTTTTAGCGGCAAAAGTTCCATACATTTTAGTATGGAGAAATAATTTGCAATAAAACAGAGTTCACGCGATCCAAAAATTCAGTGTTCTCCGAATATTCAAGGCGAGCGCACGCTCGTTTTTAGCTCAACACGCACTGTCACGCACACAGAGATTTGATTGTTTACATACGACGACGTGACTGTGTGTAACTTTTGATAATATTTGGTAGGTCTGAGAATAGACACACCAATCTTTATATTTTATATTATTATTAACCAACTTCAAAAAAGGAGTATTATTTATGTTTAACTAAATGATTTTTTTTTATTGTACATTCATTGATTACTCTGTCAATTGTGGACCGATTTTTAAAATTCATTTTAAATGACTGCCTCGGTGGCGCTGTGGTAGCGTATGCGATTGCTGCGCTTGAGGTCTCGGGTTCGATTCACGGGTCGGACCAAATGTTTATGAGAACCACATTTTTTTTTTTTTTAGGTGTTGGGTGTTTTCAATGTTAGTTTATAGGGAAACCCTAAAATTGTATAAGCACGTTATAATACGCCCCTATAAATAGTTATTATATTTTTTTTATTTTGTAATGCTATTCCAGACGCAATATCTGGTAGCCATCATTTCATGATGATGAGCTGATGGTGGAAGATATAACTTTTTAACGGTTAGGAGTTTTAAAATTATTATTGACTTTTATTACTTTATGACTTTTATTATTTATTGACTGCCTAGGTGGCAGTGGTAGCGCATGCGACTACTTTGCTTGAGTGAGGTTTCGGGTTCGATTCCCGTGTAGGACCAAATATTTGTGTGATCCGCAAATATTTATTTCGGGTTCTGGGTGTATTCTATAGGTAAGCAACAAAAAAAGTATGTTTATGTATTTATATCAGTTGTCTAGAATCAATAATATAAGCTCTGCTTAGTTTGGGACTGGATTATGTCGTGTGTAAGATGTTGGAAATAGTTGTTTATTTATTATTGTAATATATCATACTGCCTTGTTGGTCTTGTGGTCAGCGTATGCAACTGCTAACCAAGAGGTCTAGGGTTCGATTCCCGGGTCGGACCAAATTTTTGTATGATCTGCAAATATTTGTTTCGGAGTTTGGGTGTTTTCTATGTATAATATGTATGTATTTATAAAAAAAAAGTATGTTTATGTATTATTAACTGCGAAATAAATATTTGCGGATCACACGAATATTTGGTAGATGATATTCTGTGTCATTCATCTGAAATATTTATTTATTGTTATTTATTATAAACTAGCTTTCCGCCCGCGACTTCGCCCGCGTGCAATTCGTTTATATCGCGCGACACGGTAAGGGGCCATCCATAAATTACGTCACACCTTATGGGGGAGGGAGGGGGTCGATGAAGTGTGACATTGTGTGACAAGGGGGTGGGAGGGGTCCTAAATAATGTGACGTCACATTTCAAAATCTATTAGGCGCCCTTTGATTGCGCCTAGCGGACCTAGCGGTGATTTGTTTCTTTGTTTCTATTTCATTTGACCACTGTCTTTCGCGGATGAAACAACGTTGTTCTTAGTTATACTATTTTGTGATTAAATCACCTTTTTCTTCTGTCGAATAGTCCATCCAAAGGTTGCCTGGAAGAGGTTGCTTTTGGCATTAAGGCCGCCAATTATACATATCTTACAGAAACTTTCAACTGCAAAAACTGTATTTGGTGTACAATAAAGTATATTCTAATCTAATTTAGTCGAACAAATAATTAAATATTTGTGACAAATTTGAAATTTATTTGAAGAAGATAGGGCCAATACATTTACTTTTCTAGAGTATATTATATCTATTTACACTTTTTTACGCGGGGAGTGCTTTTCGCAACATACCTTTCTAGGGGACAACGAAGGGTGTGTATGAGACTCCCAGGCAACCTATACCGACTAATCTCTGTGTCACGTTGAGAACTGGATATTAATAACAATAAAACTTGGATTAGTTTTTTTATTTTGTTAATTTCGTTAATTAATATAATCGTTTTCAGTGTTCCGTAGTTCTCGACTCGGAACCCTTATACATTCGTCAAATCCTTCCGTTCATCCTAGACCTACCGCCCAAACGGTTGGTGCTATAATAAACATATGAAAATTATCCCCTAAAATTATACATCCCCTATTCGTAAAGTGATGATGTTTTCTTATTCTCGAGGCTACGAATCATGTGGTATCATTGGATAGGTCTTTTAAAAACATTGCGAGGTTGTTTAAACGATTTTTCTACTTAGTTATCCGTTTGCGAGTTATTCAACTTTCAAACGCATTTTTTTGTTAAAATAGGGCATCCCCCCCTCTAAAAGCTAAACAGATGGCTTGAAAAATCTGAAAAAATTTATGATAGTAGTCCATATATTAAGCTTAAAGGAAAACTATTGCGGTTTTGATATATTTTTTTCAGGAGTTGTTCAGGTCTAACTTGTAAAATGCACTGTCTTGGAAATAGTTGGAAAACTTCGTACAAAAATAAAGAAATAATAAGTAAACATAACAATTATCTATTGGACTCGATTTTAAATATACCTTTCATTATTGGTGACCACAGAACCCAATTCTATGCGCAACCTGACACTCACTTTAAAACATTTTTGATTTGTGATTTTCTCTAATTTATATAATTAATCAATTTTTGTTTTATAAATTATTTGATTTGATGTTAATTTTATTAAAAAATAATTTAAATGGAAATAAAACTGATTTCGGAACCTGTTTTCATTCAATGATTTCTAAATGTAAATTTGCAAATTATGTGACGTCACACTAGGGAGGGGGGGAGTCTCACAAATGTGACCAACTGTGACAAGGGGGGGGGGGAGGGGCAAAAAAATCATGAAATTCGTGTGACGTAATTTATGGATGACCCCTAAGGGTAGATTAAACAATCTTACCTGATTTTATGTTTGATAATAAGGAACTTCGACACAAACTTTCGTCCCCTATTTCAAACCCTTCTACCTTTATTTTCGCGATAAAAAGTAGCCTATGTCCTTTCCCAAGTTCAGTTCTATCTTCATACCAAATTTCATCAAAATCGGTTCAGTGGTTTAGGCGTGAAAGCGTAACAGCCAGACAGACAGAGTTACTTTCGCATTTATAATATTAATATTAGGATATGTGTGTTACCTTTAGTCGTATCTTTCAAGATGTTCAGCTGATGATGGAAAGTAATACTACTCAATGGTTTGGTGTTAGAGGATTATTATTTCACTTTTATTACGTATGTATAAACCGCTAGTCGTATTTATGTTTTACTAGCTTTTGCCCGTGGCTCCGCCCGCGAGTGTGTCGATTTTCGCGGTAAAAAGTAGCCATGTCCTTTCTCGAGGTTCCATATATCTCTATACTAAAATTGATCAAAATCGGTTCAGCGGTTTAGGCGTGAAAAGGTAACAGACAGACAGACAGACAGATAGAGTTACTTTGCATTAAATATATTTAAAAAGAAACACAGTCCTCTGCCTCTTCAACCTGTCTATTAAACTCAAAACATAACGTATCTTAAAAACTACTGCACCGATTTTCACGATGTTTGCAGCAATGGATAGATTGGTTTTAAAGGAAGGTATAATTTGTCAAATTTTAAATGTTTTTTAAATACTTATAAGACCGCGTATCGTTAAACACACATTATTGACATAATAAAATCTTACACTGAGTCACTAGTGTAAGATTACGGCCAATTACGGTGCGACCTGGATGAACGCTCTGACGTATTATAAAATATTTATTTAAATAATATTGTGTAATAAACAATTTTATTCTACATGAAATGCTTAAAATGTCTACAGTATTTATTAAGATAAGGATTATTATTACATTGTTCCAAATTACTTTGAAATTATAATTCACAAATAAATTAATAAAGAAATATTAAAAAAGTATAATTAAAAAAGTATTACTGTAGGTTATTCCTAATTTATGTAACTCGTAAAATTTTGTCAACATTGGCTTTATTTATGTGTTCCTTTAAAATAATAAAATAACATTAATAAATCTTCCTTAAAAGGTAACCTTAATTATGATGAAAACCGTATTTAAATACCTTGCGTATTTAAAAGGATCTGAGTTGACAGACAATGCACGCGAGCGAATTTATTTTATACTGTGTAAAACTATTTTATAATCTTTGACCATTCGATTGGTATACAGAAAGTATTATGACTTTCTGTACTGAATGAATCCTACGGGCTTTACGTTATGGCAAGATACATTGCGTGCGTTGTAAGACATTAAAATACGTTCTACAAAGGCGAACAGTTGATGGATATTTAACATAAGCAAAAAACCGAAAGTCGGTGATTACTTGCTACGGCATGTATGCGACAGTGCGCGATGCGTCTGTGTGCATGTAAAATATATATGTGGGTGTTCAATCACAAATTCTCACGCTCGGTGTTGCGGGCCTTAAAGAACAGGACCACGTAAATTTTTTAGGAATCACACTTGATAAATATGTAAACTGGAAAGCACATATTGATGATGCATGTAGCAAAATGAATAGATTTGTTTATGTCCTGAGTAATCTTAGGTAAACCTCAACACAAGAGACCACTATTCTAGCATATCATGGCTACGTAAGCTCTGTGTTGAGATATGGTTTGATACTATGGAGGAATTCCTCGGAAGCAAACAGATGCTTCATCACACAGAAACGATGTGTCAGAGCCATAGTCGGAATCGCACCAGATCAAACATGCAAACCGCATTTCAAAAGCTTGGGCATACTAACTCTGTATTGTATGTATATTGGAGATATCGATTTTTGTAAAAACATACCCAAATTTGTTCACCAAAGCGAAAGATAAATTTCCAAGAAACACTAGAAACCCAAATCGACTAGTTTTGGAATGTACTCCAAACACAGCTTTATATAAAAATAATTGTTACTCAATGTGTATAATAGTGTATAATAAACTTCCTGAATACTTCAAGGAATTACCGTTGTGTCGTTTTAAGAATCGTCTCAAAACATGGCTCTTGGAAAAATCATATTATTCTCTGAAAGAATTCCTAAATTCAAAATGAAATTGTAATAGTTTAATGACTTAATATTAGTTTTAAATTGACTTTAATTGTTAAATGATGACGATTCGATTTTCGATAATGACGATACATATTTTTTAACTTAACGTTTTACTTTTGACCAAGACATTTTATTTTTTGATTTGATTTTTTTTAAAGATTGATGATATGAATCGAAATTAATATTTAATCCAATTATAATTTAAAATTAATTAACAATTATGTAATAAATAATCAAATTTCCAAAGGCCATCCAACATTTTCACATGCCATCTGTGGCTAAATAGACGAACTATTATTTAAATATTGTAAAAACACCTTTGTACTCTATTTAATGTGAAATAAAATCATTTCATCATTTCAACAAAATCAGTCCACGCGTTCAAGAGATTAGCTCAAACAGACAGACAGGAAAATTAGTTTTTTTGATGTTAGCACCGTATACGAGTATATCTTCATATGCATTAAATATGTAGCCATTCAAACAGACATTTCAATTATATTTATTTATATGGGTGTATAGATTAAATGTAAATGTATATAGATTTCTTTATCTACTTACTCAGCGCCCTAACTCCTCACAAGTCATTTCTACAAGAGTCCTCTGTTCGTCGGGTTGTGGGTTCCGTTCCGGAGCGCCGACTGTCATCCACGAGCACACGGGTCATTGGTCTATCGTGGCAATGTCAGCAGGTATAACAACTATCTACTTACTATCATGAACTGCTCCTCATAATCCATTGCTGGATATACTTTGATTTGGGACAACACTTTGTGTGATTCACAAATTGTTCTTCTGAGTCTGGGTGTTCTTTGTGTCCGTTTCACTCATGTTTTTAAATTCTCCCGTGACACAAGATTTAAATTTCTAATGCGGGAGTTGTCTTTTGAAACATATGGTACCAAAATTGGCGCTCCTTGTGGACGGCGATAAGTTGATACTAAAAATATCTGTGTGTTTCTGTGTCTTTCACTTAATATAGTTACAGTAAATACACTCATTTGTCCCAGGAACCACTCAGTGTCCAGATCCTCTGAGGTCCCACAGTCGCCACAACCCTCCGCACCATATCGCCCTGTACGACTACGTGAATTGGATCACAGCTGCAATCGCTGGCAAAGTCGTCTCAGCCTTCGCACAGGATGATCCTTTTGGTAAAGTAAATCATCCTAATATTATAAGCACGAAAGTTTGTATGTGTGTATGTATGTTTGTTGCTTTTTCACGCAAAAACTACTGAACGGATTTGGATAAAACTTTACAGTAATATAAGTTTATATATCAGAATAACACGAAGGCTACTTTTTACTGCAATAATCGAGATATACGTAGGCGAAAGCTAGGTGACTATAAAAATACATAAATCGTAGATGTCAAAATGTATCACTGTTTATCTCCTGTCAAAACTTCACAGGTTGCTAGGCATAACACACTTGCATAGCAACCATAATGATAGTTTGTAAATGGTTAATTTAAAAATGAGTTCTGGATAATCACATATGTAGCCTACTTTTTATCGCGAAAATACGCACCTAACACCGCGGGGCGCAGCTTGTTTATTATAATACATATACTAGTTGACCCAGCGAACTTCGTACCACCCAACTTTAAAATTCCAGAACTTGATCGCAGCGCCACCTACCGGGTCCAATTGCGAATCTAAACCATTCCCAGATCCCCTTGAACACACACAAAAAATTTCATCAAAATCGGTCCAGTCGTTTGAGAGAAGTTCAGTGACATACACACTCACAGAAGAATTATATATATAAAGATGTAGTTTTTTTTTGAAGGTCACCTATTAGGTAGTACATTTCACAGAAGATTAACTTAAAATGATAGCATTCGTGCAGTTGTGTTTCGTTGGTGTCAGACCTCACCGGGGTCCAAAAAAAATTGAAAAACGCAATTTCGAGTGTGGGAGGCCACGACACTCTTTAGAATCAATGAGCCAACGAAGTAAGCAACTGATCTTCTTGTTCAGGATTCATAATGCCACGTACGTCACGCTTGGTGGAGCGTGGACAGAACAAGTGGGTGGGCCACTGGTGGATGGGTGGCCTCAGATGTTACGACAGAGGGGATGCCGCTGATGACCTCTACAAGTTCTACCACGAAATCTTCTCGGTGAAGCCTACTACATCTTTCCGTATGACGTATTATTTGGAGGTATGAGGTTCTTTTACATTTGAAACAGAATAAAACAAGTGTCATAGTAGAGGGTATCAGAGAATAAAAGTGAGAAGGATTTTCTGTGGAATAATAATTGTTAATCTACATGTTCTTTGTAGTATACGAGAGGATTATAGCCTCCTAGCGTTTTTTAAAGACCACACTCGTAAGAAAGGGCTTAACAGGCTTTTCTGTTAAGTATTTCTGTAAAAAAATAAATTTAATGAAGTAATTCTGCCTGTCTATTATGTTTTCACGGCTAAGCCGCTTCGCCGATTTCAATTAAATTTTCCCTGGAAATACTTTGATTCTTGAAGAAATACATAGGCTACACTTTATTGTATGTAAATGTATATACTGTTACACAGATCAATGCTCCTCAGACCACTGCGATAGCGTGCGTTAAAATCGGAATGCCCTATGCCGCCCGCGGCGATCCGAAAATATGGGACCTGAATAGTCCATCTGCGAAGGTAAGACATGTGGTGACGTTATTTTAAATCATCGTTTTATGTTATAATGGTCTACTTGGACAAGAGATTTTGCCAAACTATACCATGCCGGCCAAATGAATTGGTACTATCAATCAAAACATAAAGGCGCAGTTCTTATGGCCGCTCTGAAAACACACTTTCTGCTACCGAAATTGCCGCGTGGCAGCGTGGCAGTCGCGCTGCGACATCTGTCTCTCTCTTACGCATTGCAAAGCGAACCAAGACCGCGCCAGCGCCGCCAACTACGAACTAAACTGGGGGCAAACCCCACTCAAAATCAACACACACAACCCTTAAGAACTACGCTTCTATGTAGCTGTTTTATTTGTAAAGAGTTTGTTTCAAGTACAGTTTTCCGTGTGGTGACGGATTAAGAATACAAAGTGTCATGTCATTCCATGGGTATAAGAGGCGTAAGAGGTGAAAGAGACGACTAAAGGAACAAAATAAGCAGCTAACATCACTGCCAAGAGAAGGAAAACTTGAAACAAACCCTTTACCAACCTTTACAAGTGTGGTATAGTAGGCCAAAACCTCATTTCTAAGGAGAGGCCTATGACAGCAGTGGACTGTTTAAGGCTGTTGATGATGATGATGATGTTATAAATAATTTGCTCCCTGTAGCATCCCTTACGAGATTCTTGAGATGAATAGGAGTGAGTAACTCTGATATTCTTAGTCTATCAGCACACAGAGATAGAAAGAGTTACAGTTTGTTTTCATGATATATTTTCAAGAATTCCAATTAGTCTCGACAATCGAGAGCGTAGACAATTAATTGCATAATGAATTATAAATAATACACTTTGTTAGCATTAAATATCAATTGGTTCCAGCTCCGAATCCCGCTTATACACTTCACGCAAGCCTACAAATTCCATGTCGAGGCATGGGGTTATAACGCCTCCATGATCGATGATGATGAAGACAAATAATAAGTTGTAAAAATATCATAAAAACCACTCTATTCAAAAAGAATAAAGTCCAAATTCAAAAAGTTCTGTTTATAATTTCGATGTTTCCAGCGCCATCTATTGAAATCCGTCCGAAGAAGTAGGATAACATTTTCAATTCTAAATCACGCAATAGAAGTTGTCATATTAATCATTATTATTACTGCCTCAAAATAATAGTTAGCTCAGTACTATAAGATGATGGAAAACTAGAACCCATGCTGTTAATAAATCATCACCGCAAAGAATTTAATACTTTCTGTGTCATAATTTAAGTTAGCTGTCTCGGTGGCTCAGTAGTAGCGTATGCGGCTGTTGTGCTTGAGGTCTCGAGTTCGATACGGTCGGGTCGGACCAAATCTTTCTGTGATCCGCAAATATTTGTTTCGGAGTTTGAGTGTTTTCTATGTATAATATGTGTGTATTAACACAAAAAGGATGTTTATGTATTTTTATTAGTTGTCTAAACAAGCTCTGCTTAGTTTGGGACTAGATGACGTTGTGTGTCAGATGTCCGAAATATCTATCTTTCCTTTTTATGGTGTAGAGTAGAGGCAACTGATCAAAAGGGTCACCACACCGATAAGAAACTGCTCTCGATCTCCTACATTTCCCAGTGCCCTTGTTCATATTTGTGTGTAAATGGGGAACTATTATCTTGTAATTAAAAAAAAAATTGTGTAGGTTTTAACTTAAATATCATCAACCTTAAACTTGACCTCGAATTATTTGACTTTTGAAAATCGAAATTCTTTTTAAAATAACAATTTTTTTGTCAAAACAATTCAATATGACATGTCAATCTCTATGTCTATATTATCTCTTATCAATGTACCACGGTTATGCTCACGCTGTCCGAGTGCGGGTTGGAGATTGGCAAGACAAGTTGTGGCTACGTGATGAGCGTCACGACTATCATGATTTATAAAACTTTATTAAACTACTAACACCCTATGATAACAACCGGGACCGACTGCTTAACGTTACCTCCGAACCACGGAAACGATCGTAACATATTATGCCCCAAACGGTCACCCATCCAGGTACTGACCGCGCCGAAGTTGCTTACCCTCAGTGATTGACAGTTGTTGACTGACTGTTGAAGATTTTTTTATTCTGTACTAAAAAATATAAGATAAAATAAGTTACAAAATTAAGTTTTTTATTTATTCCCTACTCCTAATTTTCTTAAGGTAATAGCATTTGTTATATTATATCTAAAGGTCATCGGGTTCTCTGCTATAGCCTAATATATATCTGAACTAGCAATTCCAGCCCCATCTGCTCCATCTATTTCCCGTAGCGTGAAGTTATACAGCAAAAACAAAATTGTTTACCATAAAAAGCTTATTGTGAGGCAACCCTAACCGATAAAGATATACTGACGGGGAATTGTTTTAGAATTTTTAAAGAGGAACAATTCTTTCATACATTTCTTTTGTATAACTTCAACCGTTTACGTAGGAATCGCAATAAATTTTAGCACGTTTTTGCAACAAATTGATACTTCGCTCATTTAGGTGGTAGCGTCATTATTACTGAGCCATCTAACACTGTTTTTAGGGTTCCGTAGCCAAATGGCAAAAAACGGAACCCTTATAGACTCGTTATATCTGTCTGTCTGTCTGTCCGTCTGTATGTCACAGCCACTTTTTTCCGAAACCATAAGAACTAAACTTTTGAAATTTGGTGAGTAGATGTAATCTGTGAACAGCATTAAGATTTTCACTTAAAAATAGAAAAAAAAAACAATACAATTTGGGGGTCCCCATACTTGGAACTAAAACTCAAACATATTTATTTCATCAAACCCATATGTGTCTCTATCCATCTATAGATAGGTGTTCAAAAATTATGTGGAGGTTTCTAGTTTCATTTTGTTCCTAACTGAATAGTTTGCGCTTAACATTCGTATAGATAAGTATCCTTTACTAGTTTTTGCCTGTGGCTTCGCGTGTATTTCGATTCGTCGTAAATAGTAGCCTATTCCAAAGAATCGCCACTATAACCAACATAAACACGAGTGGAGCCGTGAGCAAGTTATTTATATGTATAAACCTGTCATGTCTTAATATCGACTTGCGATAACCATCTTGCTAGCTAAATATGTCTATAGTATCCATTTTGTGGTAATATAGACATTACAAAGTACCCACAAAGTAGGCGCACAGAATTATAAACAGAATGTCAACTACGAAATGCATTTGTAATATTGTATTGTATTTATTGCTCGCTCACGATCGTAACATGGTTTGAGGGAACTATTCACTGTGTATTCGAATAATTTCTACATAAATTGTATTGCTACAAATTATCTGTTTTATTTGAGTTGTTTTTACTTGTATTTATTGGTACAGTGTAATAGTGACTGCATAGTACCTACTGCTCTTGATATTTTTCCCTTTTATTATTAGCTTTTGCCCACGGCTCCACTCGCATGTGTAACGGTTAATTCGGTAAAAACAACTTATGTCTTTTCTCAAGCTCTAGATTATCTATGTACCAAATCCATTTAAATTGGTTCAGTAGTTTTGGCGTAGAAGCGAGACAGACAGAAAGATAAAGTTACTTTTGCATTTTAATATAAAAAATATTAAATATAAATGAAATGAGGAATAAGAATTAGAGACATCTATATTTAGGAATGTATTGTGATATGTTGAGCTCAGTATCTAAAGCTTAAGAATTATTTTGACGTGACAACGTCTTTTAATTCGATGGAGCCGGCTGCACGCATGAAAAAACATGACTCATGCGGCGTTACCTCGCTCTTAGCCGTTCGGAAGTGCAAGCGAGAGCGCGGAACGAACGACAAAGAGGCACAATCTTATGATGTCGTCACGTTTAACTATCGTCAGCAAACCGACTTTACAGACAACCGATTTTTTGATCGGTACAAAACAAGTTCATAAATATTAATATCTACTTAATATGGATTTCTTATGATAAGCTACACCAGTTTTCAGGCTTATTATTAGAAAAAAAAATATTGTACACCAATCACAATATTAAAGTAGTAACGATGTCACTACTGCCAGTTTCAACGGAGACAAGCCAACTACGTAGGAGTTGGTATAGTGCACAAGTGTGTGTGCAAATACAGATGCACTCTCTGTTCCTCTCATAATCAAATCTGTACCTTAGAGGTATACAACATTAAGAGGCTAAAGACAAATTTTATCATCATCATCATCATCAACAGCATTTAACAGTCCACTGCTGGACATAGGCCCTCCCTTTAAAAGGAAGTTTTGCCCTACTATACCACGCTGGCCAGACGGGTTGGTAAAGGGTTTGTTTCAAGTTTTCCTTCTCTTGGCAGTGATGTTAGCTGCTTATTTTGTACCTTTAGTCGCCTCTTACGACACCCATGGAATGAATAGGGGTGGTGACTCTTTGTATTCTTAATCCGTCACCACACGGACAAAATTTTATAAGAGAGGCAAATATGCGCGTACTGAAATTTTGAATGTAATTTTGAGAATTCTATAATAAAGGTATAGTAATTAACTTAGCTGTATTTCGTATAATAAACAGAGGGAAGTATCATGAATTACATATAATTACGATAAATCTGTCTGTTATTTAAATAATATACCCTGTTAATATTTTTGCAATTAATGTTATATACCAATGTATATCTCTTTTCATAGGCGAAGTAGGACTTAATACTTTATACCATTATGTACAACTGATTCACAACACTGATTCTTGTGATTTCAATGGTATAATAAACGTAATTTCGACAAAATATGGAGTTACTATTGTCTACCTTTGAGGTACAGCAATGGGACGGCTATCCGACACGATCGGGGAAACATTACATAAAGCTTAACCTTAAATTGGTTGGTTTTCTTTGATATTACAGTTTGTTATATTACAGTCGCAGTCGTATGCGTATTCTATCAGCCGATCTACCTTTCATAGTACAAGCTCTGTTTAGTTTGAAGCTAGATGACGTTGTGTGTCAGATGTCCGAAATATTTATTTTTATTTTATTACATTATATATATACATTAATAAAATTACTTAGTTAGCTTTCTGTCGTTACACTGTAATGTGACAATACTGGGTATTATTTATGACAACTGCTATTAAAACCAGGGGCGTGTCTGCTAAATCGTTTCGCTAAGAGGGTGAATGAAGAAATAAATCATCTACAATCGAATATTGACCATGTTTTAAGTATCATAGAGTATGTTTTACATTGTAATTGTAAATGAAGATGCAATAACCAATGTTTGATAAGCGGTATGCAATCGTACAAACGAACTCAAATACAGATAATAAATGACTGTGAAGTACAGACTGCAGAAAATTTATAATTATTTAAATTTATATTTCCATATTTTTTATAATTTATCTGTTCAATGATTTTTTTTTTGGTTTTGGTGTGGTTGATTAAACAATTATTATAATTACGTGAGCGAATTCCTACAAAAAAACTCATGTCCGTCTTATCATATTAGAAACGCATTATGTTATGAAGTAATTGACTGCACGGGTAGCCTAGTGGTAGTAAAAGTGATCACCATGCTGCTTTCTACTGCGCCAAGTGTTGTGTTGTTCTGAGTCTAGGCGATCTTTGTGTCCGTTTCAAGTACATACGTTCGTAAAGTCCTCGCAAAAAGGGATGTGTTGGTTGTAACAAAAACCCAAGCCGCGATAAATAACTAAATGGACCATTGAGTGTTGAGTGAAAGAAACTGATAAAGATTTCTGTAAAACAAACTTTATTTTGTCGTGCTTACAATAAACCGAACTGTTGAACAGCACAGACGAAGACGTGTTTCATTATTCTCTGCGCCAATAATCCCAACAGGATGTTTATTTCTAATGCGGGAGTTGTCTTTTTTATATTTTACTTAAATGAAGAATAATAATAAATTAATATGTCTGAGACGGTCGTGTGTCAGGACACACGAACGTTTGATCCACGATATGAGGTAAGTGGCAACCAGACTACCGATAAACATACGTATATGTACTTACATATTTATAAGTACATACATGTTTTAGAAACATTATACTGAATTATACACCGACATAGAACAAATGATTGTTCTGTTAGCACAAAGATTTGTCCTGAGTGGGAATCAAAATAACGACCTCGGGTTTAACAGTCAAGATTAATAACCTCTAGAGTAGATCAGGTCTTATTTTAGTTTTATTTTTAAAATAAACACTCGCTACAAAGAATAGAAAGACATTTCCTGTGAAATGTATGGATAGTGGATAGGTTTGAAATTTGAAACTAATTAGAAGCGACTTTCTACTAAAATAAGGACGATATAGGCGTTCTTCTTCGTAGTTTTTATTATTCCCAAGGCTATTTGACGTCGGCTATTAGTTCAACCGGTTTTATCTGAATGTCAGTTTTTACACGGAGCGACTGAAATCGGACCTCCGCAACTCTGAAATTCACAGATTGGACTAGTTGTCAGTATATTTGAGGGCACTGACTCATCAATTATGATTGCCATAGATGATCATGACAACTGGATCGCACAGGTTAACGCAGTTATTAGAAAATTGTCGTCTGAGTCTGCAGATTAAACATCCTCATTGATATGAGGTCTGTCTGTGTACGATCTGTTCCACCTTCACAGTGGTTAGAAAAACGTCGTCTTCTGCAGAATGTACTTCATCAGAGATACTGTTTACGTCCAGAACCTTCTCACCGATATCCTCACCAGTATTTGATTCATCTATCACTTCACACTTGAGAACCTCCACACCGATAAGCAATACTATACGCACGAAACATCTTATTATTTTTCACTGACAGACAGAGTTGCTTTCCCATTTATAATATTATTAAGGATTGACTGCCTTGTTGGTCTAGTGGTTAGCGTATGCGGCTGCTGATCAAGAGGTCTCGGGTTCGATTACCGGGTTGGACCCAATTTATTCGTGTGATCCATAAATATTTGTTTCGGAGTCTGGGTGTTTTCTATGTATATTATGTATGTATTTACAAAAAAAAGTATGTTTATGTATTTATATCAGTTGCTTAGTTTGGGACTAGATGATGTTGTGTGTAAAGATGACCGAAATATTTTTTTATTTGTATTATCAGTAACATGCTATCTGTACCCACCGTCATCAGCGAGCAGGCGCTAACTAAAGATGGCGTTTTTAAATTACGATACCTTTTATTTGCGCATGCGCATGATTTATTTGAAGTTGCAGAAATGCAAGTGTTTGTTTTTAACTTAAAATTAACTGACACATAGATGGACATGGTTTTATATAGATTTAAATTGTACTATAAATATTCTTTAAGTTAATATTGTTAATTTCGTTAGAATAAGTATGTCGGCGTATCGATTATTTTAGCTGGCAACACTGTTATGTGTCTGAAGGTAAGACACTGACACAACACCGGGCACTGGCGCGTGCGACCGGTGACCGCAGGGATGGGAATCATTGACACTTTAAAATAATAATTACGCGATTGAATGATTGATTTTAGTCGATTACGTTCATGTCATAAGTCATAGACAAGGATCACAGGTGACAATGATTTTATCCCATCCCTAGATTATTGTTCGTTCATTCGTTCGTGAGTTCTTTGAAAATGGAACGTGGTTGACGAGCATGGTTATCGCGGATCATCTCGTGTGAGCACCACGTGTTCGGTGGAGTGTCTTATTTAAAATTATTAATCATGGGCTGCTATTCAATGTCCTAACTGTATTTCGTGATCGAGTGCTTCCATAAAGTGAATGTACGAGAACATTCTCCTCACCCGCTAAACTCACGTCTACCCTCAATTAGAAATATGAGGCCTACCAACGTTCCTAGTGGATTCAAGATTTAACAAGTATATTGAATTGCAAAAAATGTGAAATCCGTGAAATTGTTCGTGCTGGGATCAAGAAGGCGGATTGTCACCACCCCTATTCATCCCGTGGGTGTTGTAACAGTCGATTAAGGGAGAAAATTACGGAGAAAGATGGGACTGCAAAGAAAACGAAAACTTGAAACTTAATCTATACCTATAATAAAATGCCTTAAACAATGTAACCAAAAATTGTAAAAACAATGTTGGAAAAGAGTGTCCATGGAGTTTCTTGTCTGTTCTTCTCCATAGGATCTACGAATTGGAACAGACAGTTAGCTTCATGACTGACTACTGACTGACTACTTGACCTTTCAAAAGTGCCGTTGTATGGTTTATTTGAAATAAAATGGTTTGATTTGATTTGATTTGATTTACCAACCCGTCTGGTCAGCGTGGTAAAGAAGAGCAATGAGGATGCCAAAGTGATTCTGCCTGATGGTAAGCATGAGCATGGGTCACCATCCTCAATGTGAGTGTACACAATGCAGCATGTTGACAGACACTATGATGACCTAGTGCGATGCTTTTGATTCATTGGTCTTGCACTCACTAACGAAATACAACGGGACGAATGCTATCATTTTTTGGTTGGTCATCTATTGATTCTATTGCTTCGATCTGGCTGGCTCATACGTGCTGAAATCAGCGTGGCTGTACTACCTTGATATTTCTATAAGGAGATGCCAGTGTTACACATAGGACGCTATAAAACCCAAAGAACACCCAGACTCGGAACAACAAATTGTGAATCACACAAAGTGTTGTCCTATGTGGAATTTGAACCCACGACACTTGGCGCAGTAGGAAGCACTAGGCCAACCGTGCAGTCAAGAATACATGCAATGTCGATTCCCCAGTCCGGTTTCTGACTGGTTTTATGTAAATCCTCAGTTATTCTTTAAGATAGAAATCACCGAATTCTTTTTACACCAAGGCCTCAGAACCCCAAGAGACGCGTTCTATAATTACACTAGCATTCGCCCGGGGATCCGCCTGAGTCAATATAGGTTATCGCGGTGAAAAGTAGCCTATGTCCTTTCTCAGGCTTTAGACTATCTGGGTACTAAATTTTATTTAAATTGGTTCGGTGGTTTTTGAGTTTATCGCGAACAGACAGACAGACGCAAAAGAAGATTTTATAATATGTAGTGATGATTGTACAAATAAACACGTATTAGTTTCCGTCTGTAGGTTCGCCTTTCGTAGAATTATTGATTGCTTCCGTTGGTGTCATAAAAACCGATTTCCTAGTCGTCTTCTTTCTTAATAGAAGGTATTAAAAAAGTGGTTTGGTTTGGCAGTGTATTATGAAAGGCTATTGTTGATGATGATTTGAGTAGAATTAACCCTTACTTTGCACATTGTGAGCATAAGTATTGCACGTCACGTCAGTTATTCGATGTTTTATAGGCCTTGCCATCTTTTTAAATGGTTTAGACAACGCCTCTTTGACACTTCTTGGTGTGATTGTAAAGCCCAATACGGGAGCGACTACAGCGGCCGCACGTTTGAATAGAGGACCGTCTGAGGTTCGAGCAAGTGAGACCCTCCCGAATGTGGCCAGAGTGGTCGTCGAACAGAGACGGTGCCCGCATCAGGAGCGGGCAGGCACTGGGAGGAGTCCAAAAGGAGATCTGACCCTGGACTTTTCCTCCTCCTAAACAGAGAAGCGTGGAGAGGACACACTGGGTGGTTTATAATCGGTTCAATTCCGACACACCACCCCGCCGTAACCCCCGGTGGGGTGACGGTCCATGATGATTTTCCACACATTAAAAAAAAAAGGGAGACCCTCTCGCCTTCCCCCTGTCTCTTCTAACACTTGTCCGCCAGAGTCCGGCACCAACTCTTGTATGCACGAGTAAACTCTTATTCACCTCTCAAGTTGGTAATCGCTAACCCGTTTTCAACCCGGGGCCTCAGAACCCAAACAGACGCTTTTTATAATTACATTATACAAATAAAAGCGAGCTGGTACCTATCTGTACGTTCGCACTTCGTAAGATTAATAATGATACATGATGCTGTGAGCAATCTTGATTATTTTTGTGTATATTGGCACCTGATACATATTATCGGTTGTTTGCAGTTGAAGGGTATATATTTTTAGATGGTTAATCTAATCTAAGAATTTAAGAACTGTTTTACGGTTGGTCTAGTGGTTTAAGCGGTCGCCACGCCGCTTTATATTGCGGATTGCCGACAAGTGTTGTAGGTTCAAGTCCATGAAGGTAGTAGGTTATGGTGGCGGTGTACATACGGCCTAAGTCGACTCTTAACATACGCACGTTACATTACGTGTTATCTGAGGCATAGGGCTAAAGACCCTAACTTACAAGCTGTGAACTTTACCATTGTAAGGATAAGATTTGTAGAGAGTAACATCTTACAGTTCCGTATTGTCCAAGTTTTTGTCTTACACTTGAAAACAAGAACACTAATTAAGAAATCGGTAACCAAAGAAAGTGGAGCCTTGTCACAATCACTGTCAACCCAAATCCTTTCACAAATCAGCTTGTGAACAAAAACATACATTCTCACATAAAAAGCACGTATTTTCACTAAAAACAAAACATTCTCTCTCTCTCACACACACACACACGCCGGCTAATTTTACTGGAACAAAAACATTGTATTGTGTTACACATGTAAGGCGAGGTCTCGTAGACGCATTTCTCGCTAAGCTCAGATTCGCTTCAATGGTATTTTTAATAAAGAAATTACAGGCATTTTTGATCTAGAGATTCTTCTTCTTCCTAGCCAGGTTTATTTGAAGTCGGTAACTAGTTCAACCGGTTTTACCTAATTTTAGTTTTACCACCGAGCGACTGACATCGGACCTCCGCAACCTTAAGGAAGAACTGAAATTCGAAGATAGAACTAGTTATCAGTATTTTTGAGGGTAGTAATTTCCCAATAACGATTGCCATAGATGTTCATGACAACCGGGACCGACAGCTTAATGTGCTCTCCGAGGAACGGGCGTGAATCACCGTCAAACTTCCAGACTCTGGGCTGTTATTAAAAATTTCCTGTGAGAAGAACAAAACAACACTTTCTTGGCTTGATGGCAGTCCAATACGCTGCCACTAGACCAACGAGACAGTCAGATATAGTTGGTATAGAGATTAATGAACCTAAATTAAGACAAACAATTAGGCACCCATCAGGTACTGACCCTTGGTGTTTGATACCAATTACCTCGGGCAATTTGGTCAAGAGCGCTTCCATGTAATTATGTTAATAAATAAATATTTCGGACGTCTTACACACAACGCCATCCAAGTTCAAACTAAGCGAAGCTTGTATTGTGGGTACAACAATGTAGTAATAGTTTTAAAAACTTAACAAGCACGCTTTTAAACACAAAAGTAGAAAATAATTAAAATGTAACAAAGCGTGGGGTGCTTTCTGAAAATATTTCAATAACGTCGCCCCACGCTTTGTTGTGTTTTTTTTCTAGACTAAAAAAGACTAATTTCTTTAATCATTTTTTTATAGTTTATTTTTTAGTTTTTTTTTCAAATTGGTGTCATCGGTCCTAGATAAAGTTACAAAGTTTGAAAGAAATCTGGCCGTTTAAAATCGCACCCAAAGGAGTCGGTTATAAACATACATACAAGTGAAGCTAATATTAAGCGTGTAAAAATCATAAACATACTGATATAAATGTACAAACATGTTTTTTTTTGTAAATACATAGAAAATACCCAAACTCCGAAACAAATATTTGCGAATCCCCCAAACGTTTTGTTCGACCCGGGAATCGAACCCGATACCTCAAGCACAGTAGTCGCATACGCTCCCACTGCGCCACCAATGCAGTCAAATATATCCTACTAATATTTGTGAGTTAGTTTGTGAGTATGTATGTTTGTTGCTCTTTCACGCAAAAACTACACAATGGATTTGGATGAAACTTCATAATAATATAGCTTACATATCGGAATAACACATAGGCTACTATTTACCGCCATGATGGACCAACACACGGGCGGAGCCGCGGGCAAAAGCTAGTAATCTATAGAATCGTTCTTAGTTTCTTTCCCTCGCTCATCTTACAGTGAGACCCCGCCCGTCGTTTAGTGAAAACAGGGCAATTTGTACGCCAGTAACATGCAGTATCTTATTCCTTTTGATATTCGATATTATATGATAATTGGTCGTTGCCTGTCAATTATGTATTTATGTACGACTAGCTGCGCCCTGCGATGTTACTTGCAGTTGTACTGACGATACTAGAGTCCCTATCGATGTAAAAAGTACCCTATCTGCTGTTTAATACATCTCCATGCAATTTTGAGTCATTAATAACCCATAACGTCCCACTGCTGGGCTCGAGACTTCTTTTAGGAGAGGTTTAAGGTCATACGTTCCCACGCTGGCCGAGTGCGGGTTGGAGAGCTGCAAGACACGTTGTGGCTACGTAATCTTACCGTAAGATGGTTATAAGCAACCTCACTAAACTTCACGACTGTTAATATGCTTAACGTGACATATCATGCCACAAACGGTCACCCATCTATGTACTGACCGCGCAGTCATTGCTTACCCTCAGTGATTGTTTCCAGTCACCTAAGGTCACTTGGCTATGAGTGCGTTTTTGAGTAAAAGAATAACAAACATACATACAAACCTTCGAGTTTATAATATTAGAAAGAATGTTTATATTTTTGTAATTGGAGATTTTGTATGTTTGGTAATTAAACACTTCTTATGTTGGCTTTATATTTCTGTTGCCATTGCTTCACGTACGTTTTTGAATTCTATTTTCAAATGGCATTTATGGTCCATGGTTTACATTTAGAAAGAGTTAGTATATTAATGAATGATATGTATCAAAAGAGGTATAAGTAGGTAGTTGTTGTTTTCAGACTTTCGCGATATTTACACGTCATGTTTTTTGGTTGTAAACGCGTAGACTACCGAGAGGTATCTTCTTCTTCTTCCTAGCCTTATTCCCAATATTATTTGGGGTCGGCTACTAGTTCAACCGGTTATACCTGAATATCAGTATTTCCACGGAGCGACTGGCATTGGACCTCCGCAACTCGAAGGGAGAACTGAAATTCGATGGTTGAACTGATTTTGACTACCGAGCGGTATAACCCGTTCCAAACATCGGAAAGTAGAAGGTGTCGTAACCTTTTTAATTAACGAAATGAAATAAATATATTGATTTGCAATAATGTGGTTGTTACAGTAGGTGTTTTATAATATTTAAAGAGCGAGACACATTTCCCTATATTCAGATAGCATGCCAATATATTCAAGGTGAAATATAATTTGTAAAGCTTTGGTTTCCTATAGCCGTCATATAGCGTCCGTAGGTGTCACTAGAACGTTGTCTATGTAATGTGTGGAAAGTTCTACGGCCATTTTAACACACTGCCAGTATTTTTTTTTAAACAAACATCAAACGAAAAGTATCCAGGAGAGAAAATGGACCTCGATTTAGCTTTAGTTTCGTGGTTAAGTACGAAATCTATTAAAATTTCGTCGTCCTCGCTGCTCCAAGAGTTGGAACTCATTTTGTACGTCGTTCAAGAAAAGCTTCACCGCTATCAATAAAACGTTTACGAAACCATCTGACACCGACAAGACGGCCGTCATGCAAATGGCAGCACCGCTTTTTGACATTACGGTGTCAGTTACGGCTCTCTAGGAAACCGCGCCATTTTGTTTACATAGACAACGTTCTAGTGACGTCATTCACAGTTGTATTACGGCCGCTATATGACGGCACCGCTATCCTAGGAAACCTAAGCATGTAATCTATATACTTAGATATTATACTTAGCTCATTTGATTTTTTATATATATTTAAGCCTACCAAAGTGACTACTCTGCCTGAAGGAAAGCATGAGCAGAATCCAGGAGTAGAGACCACCACCGCATTGTGAGGGTAAGCAATGCAGCATGGTGACCTACACCCTGGTCGGATGTTTTTGCATCATTCTCCCGACCAACCAACGAAATACGACATCAAGAATGCTGTCATTATTAGGATGGTCTTCTGTGTGAGGGTAGTACTGACCCGGTCGATCCGGCACATTCGTGCTAAAATCAGCGTGGCTCTATTACCTATGATAAGTCCTACCTTCTCGGATAAGTCCCGTTAACGACAAAAAACATGAGGTCTAGTTGGTACAGTCTTTCCTGATTGCTAGTTCAGGACAAATAATTGTATGGATAAGTACGATCATTATGTATTGTATGTATGTACTAGCTGAGTGTTATGCGCGGTTATTGTTTTTTTTTTTAAAAGCCTAAGTTGTTCCTTTTGTACTCCACTGAAAATCCTGATAAAAGCTGTTCAGCCTTTCCAGAGATTATCCGAAACAAAAACATAAATAGACAAAAAAGCGGCCAAGTGCGAGTCGGACTCGCCCATGAAGGGTTCCGCACCAGCAAGTAACATCATATAAAAGTTCTTGTAGTTCGTTGTAACTTTCATCGATGTTTTTGTACTAGTGTATTGATTGGATGAAAGGTATATTGCGTGTTACGATTTATGACGTATTAAAAAAAAACTACTCACTAGATCTCGTTCAAACCAATTTTCGTTGGTAGTTTACATGGTAATGTACAACATATATTTTTTTTAGTTTTATCACTCTCTTATTTTAGAAGTTAGAGGGGGGGGGGGACACATTTTTCCACTTTGGAAGTGTCTCCCGCGCAAACTATTCAGTTTAGAAAAAAATGATATTAGAAACCTTAACATTATTTTTGAAGACCTACCCATAGATACCCCCACACGTATAGGTTTGATGAAAAAAAAATTTTTGAGTTTCAGTTCCAAGTATGAGGACCCCCAAAATGTATTGTTTTTTTTCTATTTTTATGTAAAAATCTTAATGCGGTTCACAGAATACATCGACTGACCAAATTTCAACAGTATAGCTCTTATAGTTTCGGAAATAATTGTCTGTGACATACGGACGGACAGACAGACAGACAGACAGACTTGACGAATCTATAAGGGTTCCGTTTTTTGCCATTTGGCTACGGAACCCTAAAAATGATAAAAATTGATTTTATTGATTGTTCATTTGATATTACAAACAGATACTTCCATTTTATTTATTTATATACATTACACACAAATCGCACTACGGAAATAAATATTTGTAAAACGAACCTACGAACTGTTAGTACGACTAATCACTACACCATCAGTCAAATTATATTCATTGTAATACTCTTCAATGTATGACAGATTGTGAAAGGGCGCGTGCCTGCCAGGTGCATGGACCCCGGGGCTAATCCCTATTGCATTTTCGAGGGTTCCGTATCAAATGAGCTACCCCTATAGCTGAGAATGACGCTATTTTTAAGCAAGTCTCGAACAACGAGCGTATTTGTAACAATGTTTGTTGATGTAGAGTGTCTTTTGCGGAATATTGAATTTCTATTTTGACTTCCTTTTAGGGTTCCGTAGTCAATGACTCGCATGTTCGTACATCCGCCAGTCCACGATTTACCGCACAAACGATTAGTGCTAGAAAGACGAAACTTTGCATGAATATGTGTTTTTGTTATATCGACAGTGCTAAAATAAAAATTTGGTTTTTTTTTTATTTGGGGTAGGTACCTTTTCTACACGTAAAGTGGGGATGATGTTTTCTTTTGTGCATATTCCACATCATGTAGAGTATCATAAATCTTTTTCTTGTTATATCACGTCGGGGTCACCACTGTGGAGTAACGTGTGTCGTATTACTCCAACACAAAGGGAGGAACCTCCGACCAGGCGATGGTTGTTGTTGGAACGTTGTTATTATCCTAATCGGTGCGAGAATCTCTTTATCGCGATTCAGGATGAATACTTACTTTGTAACTCAGTGATTCAGCGTTTCTTCGGTAGATGGTGCTGTTGTATGATTTTCGCTTGCGCTGTATGTGGAAGTCGTCACAGCTTTTTTCGTTCAATTAAAATGGGAATTTTAATGTTAGGTTAGGATTTTTTAAGTAATTCGTTCATTATTTATCACATATTTTGCTACATATGTTTATAGTCGTTAAAGTTATCAACACTTTCATATTGACTGGTTGACCTTTAGGTATAACTTTCTCTCATTAAAATTACGGCTGACATCTTATATTCCGTTGATTGTATTCAAACTGACACCGACTTGTTATTCGATATGTCTTATTAAGGTATGTACTTTAATAATAATATCAACTTTACACACGGTAGTCAGAGGGCCAGAGTCAGAAGTGTCAGAGTGTGAGTTAATTTGCTTCTTTCCGTCATCGTCCCACGCTACCAGCATTTCCATCCCCATCACTTAGATGGTTGATAGTCCACAACAGTACGTTTTTCCCGAAATTTCCTGCCTCGCACATCTAAATTGTGGAATGAACTGTCGCCTGCGGTGTTTCCGGACCGATACGACCCACAAACCTTCAATAAAAGTGCGTACTCCCTTCCTAAAAGCCGGCAACGCACCTGTGACTCCTCTGGTGATTCGGGTGTCCATGGGCGGCGGCAATCACCTACCATCAAGTGATCCGTCGGCACGTTTGCCCCCTATAATATAAAACAAAACTATCTGAACCTAGCACTGTTACCTGCGTTTGTTGTTATCCCTATACCGAAATAAGCATAAGTAAGGCCACGAGTCGAATCTAGTCTAAATTATTTATTTATTTAGAATTTTAAAAACTGCAGGCGCACTTAATGCCGCAGGCATTTTCTTCCAGTCAACCTTTAGCTGATGCAGAGCTGTGTGTATCTTGTTTCATTGGCTAATGTCGCTCAGTCACGTGATCAAAACATAATATTAGCCAATGGAACAAGAGAATGGAGAAATAGAATGGAATATAGAATAGAAAACGATAAACGTTTGCAAAATGGCTATAGTAGTTTTTTTTTTTTTTATTGTTGTAATGGAATCTATACTAATATTATAAAGAAGTAAAGTTTGTGTGTTTGTTAAATTGTAAGGGGTAATCTCGGGATCTACTGAACCGATTTTAAAAATTCTTTCACCAATAGAAAGCCACATTATTGCTGAGTGTCATAGGTTATATAAAAAACTGAAAAATAAAAAGGCTTTTACGTGGTAGTCCGTTTTGCAAAGTGAATCGGTCGAATGAAAGCGTTTCTTACGAACGCTGCCTTATCTATGAAAGATATATTTTTTAGTTCTAGAGAAAAGATGTGGAGCTTGAAAATGCCTACAAAAAACTCAACGATAGCATATGTCTAACTTTTTTATTTAAGTTTTGCCCAACGAAGTGGGCACGCGTCAGCTAGTAGGTTATAAAGAAGCAATACTTCTTTGATGTCAGTACCGTTTATACTTTCCTATGCATTTAGTAGTGTGGTGACGGTGTAAGAATACAGAGTGTCACCACCCCTATTCATCCCGCGGGTGTCGTAAAAGGCGTCTAAGGGATAAACTACGCAAGACAACATTGATGCAAAGAGAAGGAAAACTTTAAACCAACCCTAAAAAAAAAAAAAAAAAAAAATTATGTGTGGAAAATCATCATGGACCGTCACCCCACCGGGGGTTACGGCGGGGTGGTGTGTCGGACTTGAACCGACTAAAAACCACACAGTGTGCCCTCTCCGCGCTTCTCCGTGTAGGAGGAGGAGAAGTCCAGGGTGGGATCTCCTTCTGAACTTCTCCAGCGCCTGCCCGCTCCTGATGCGGGCACCGTCTCTGTACGACGACCCTCTCTTAGGCGGCGTCCGGCACACACCGACGCCGCCCCCTCGCGGCTGGCCACATAATGCGGGTGAAGGGAAAACCCGTCCCGTCCACCCGCGGCCACCTCAAGGCGGCATGAGGCGCAGATGTTCGCGCCTCCGCCGCCCAAGTCGCCGGCGGCGAATCTGGTCCGATTGGATGTCGTCCTCCCGGGCCTTCTCCGCCGCCTCCTTCTGCGTGATTACGTCCTCGCAGAAGGTTGCGACCGCGGTAAATGAGCTCTCGCTGCCGACCATGGAACGAACGACGGCCGGCAGACTTTAAACCAACCCTATACCAACCCGTCTGGCCAGCGTGGTATAGTAGGCCAATACATCCTTTTCAAGGAGAGGGCTATGTCCAGCAGTGGACTGTTAAAGGCTGTTGATGATTGATGATAGTAAAAGAAATGTTCATTTGAAACAAACACTCCAATTTTATTTATAACTGTTCTCCCACTTCATCATCGATAAACATTAGGGTAGGTCAACACAAAAGATTTTTAAACTAACATTTAATTCCACCCCTTGCGGTCCCTTGCGAGGGGTGAACTAATTGTTGTGTTGTTATATTTTGTTCGCATTTTCATAATTATTATTAACTTTATAAAGATTAAATTTGTATACCAAAAGCGCAACACATCTGTGCCACTTGACGCTGATTAGTTAGGGTTTCATGATTATTTGGTGTTAACGGAACCCTATTACTTAGTTGTTCGTTTGTCAGTTAGCTATATATCTCACGTATCTACTGCTAAAAGAAAGTTAAAAAAATTTGAGCAGACATTTTGAGCAGTATTAATTAGAAATTATAGCATGGAATTGTATGGAATGGAATGAAATTGTATGGAATGTAATGTAATTGTATGGAAGGTAATGTAATTGTATGGAATGTAATGTAACTGTATGGAATGGAACGGAATTGTATGAAATGGAATGGAATTGTATGGAATGAGATGGCATGAAATGGAATAGAATGAAACGAAATGGAATGGAATTATATGAATTGGAATGGTATTTAATTCCACAAACAATTACTTAGTTTGTCTGTTAGCTGTATCTCATGTACTGCTGTAGATAAGACGTAGAGCAGAGACATTTTGAGCAGTATGTAGAATAGAATACACATACTTTATTGTACACCAGCAAAGCCTTCATAGCCAAGTGCCCTAAGTTGATTGGAACCAATCACCGAGGTTAAGCAACGACGACGAGGTCAAAACTTAGATGGGTGACCGTATTTGGCATGATATGTTATGAGCGTTGCCGTGATACGGAGATCGCGTTAAGCAATCGGTCCCAGTTGTTATCATATTACGATAATTGGAGGCCTTCGGGCCGCTTAAAAACATCCAACGGTAAGATTTACGTAGCCACAACGATGTCTTGCCAGTCCTCAACCCGCACTCGGCCGGCGTGGGGACGTATGGTCATAACCCTCTCTGGAGAGAAGACTCGAGCCCGGCAGTGGGACGTTATGGGTTGTTGATTGATTGATTGAGACGGTTTAAGTATAGTTGGCTAAAACGGTAACCGCGAGCAACACCGCGGGGCTCAACTAGTAATTAAATTCATTTCTAAACATTACTACTGTCAATCCTTATTTCAGTCCCCATAGTCCCAAATTCTTAATTCAATCATACTTGGACCAGATACTCCCCTCCCGTCCTCAACTCCGGAGGTCCGGAGGCACCCCTCACCATATTTAGGTTGACGTAATTGATGATTGATGATGCTGTGTTACATGATCATTTATTTCTATATTTAGAACTTTCACCTGATTCTGTCACGAAGTTTAACCAACTTTAGAAAGAAAGGTAATTGAGTTTGTCTTTTTTAACTCGACTATTTTGCGCTGATAACCGAGTGGCCTTAGGTGATAGGAAACAATTACCGAGGGTAAGCAATCCCGGCGCGGTCAGACCTTCTTGATTCGGAGGTCACGTTAAGCAGTCGGTACCGGTTGTTATCATAGGGTAGAAGTCGTGAAGTTAGTTGGAGGCCTTCGGGCGATTTAGAAACATCCAACAGCAAGATGACGTAGCCACAACGTGTCTTGCCAGTCCCCAACCCGCACTCGGCCAGCGTGGGGACGTATGGACTTAACCCTCTTATGAGAGAAGACCCGAGACCAGCAGTGGGACGTTATGGGTTGTTGATGAATCCGACTACGGCAGAGCTAAAAGAGGGTTATGATTTTGACTGGCTATGTATGTATGTTCATCTGTTCCCTCATAGCTCCTCAACTACTTAACAGAACTGGTCAATGTTATTTGGCAAGTTAGAGATTATTCCTATTTTTTTTGTTTTTTTTTTTAATAATAATAATTTTGGACATCTTACTCACACTATCATCTAGTCCCAAGCTAAGCAGAGCTTGTATTATGGATACTAGACAACTGATATAAATACATAAACATACTTTTTATGTAAATACATACTTATTTTACTTAAAAAACACGGAAACTCCGAAACAAATATTTGAGGATCACACGAACATTTGGTCCGACCCGGGAATCGAACCCGAGACCTCAAGCAGTCGCATACGCTACCACTGCGCCATCGAGGCAGTCTTATATTAAATGTTCTCACGCCGATTAGCACATTCAACTTTCCGAATAGTCGATAGTGCATCAGGGTTCGACCCCACAGCTTCTTATCTCAAGTCCGACGTCCTATCTATTGCGGTACCGTCGATTTTTTTGCGTTCCACTAGTTATGTGACTTGCATTTCATCAGAAACGGTCTCGTTTAACAAATTTACGACAAGTCTTATCTAAACCAATAATTTGACGGCCGCGTTGGCTTATTTGTACGTTGTTATCTCAAAAAACCGCCAGTCCTATTCCAGAAAAAACTCTTCTTAAAATGTTCTAAATAGATACATACATTCGAAATTAATTTCGTCTGTGTGTTACGCTTTTATAGCTAAACCGCTAAAATGGTGCCTATTTCAATGAAATTTGGTCCCCGTCTCGGATTCGGTACCTGGGTCTCTTTATTTGCTGTCGCATACACTAACCGTTAGACCAACGAGGCTATTTGCCTTTCCTAGCGTCTAATATTTATAATCGCATACATAATACATGTATATACGTACAATATTATACGTACTACCGAATGTCAACTAATTGTATTCCAACAGATTAGTGCATCGTCGCAGCGCACTCTTCCGCTGTAACTTGACCCATATACAGCGACCTCGGACATAAACACTGTGACACACACGAGATATTGTGTCCGACGATAAATCGCAACAAAATAAAATTAATATATTTAAATCCTCGATGGGTGAAACTTTAGAAGTAAGGGTCATTTAAACAATAATCAATGTTTGATAGCTGACGTGAAAAGGTGTAAAAATTTGGTATTTAAAAGAAAATTTCCGTATTAGAATTTACATACTATGTCGCGGGAGACTTTACAAAGATACATGACGGACAAAAATAATACTCAGGCTCAGAATAACAATTTGTTAATCACACAAAATGTTGTCCCATTTGAGGTTTGAACACACACTACTCAGCGCAGTAGAAAACGGCTAGTCGGCTGTTTAAACCACTTGGCCAAATGTGCAGTTACAATTCCCTAATGCGAATGGTTAAATCAGCTGTTGTGGCTTTGTGTAATAACGGCATACTATTTGTGTGTTAAGCATAATAGTGGTGTACAACATATGGTGTATGTCGGAAATTGCGGTAATCATTTTTAGGGTTCCGTAGCCAAATGGCAAGAAACGGCACCCTTATGGATTCGTCAAGTCTGTCTGTACGTCCGTATGTCACAGTCAAATTTTTTCCGAAACTATAAGAACTATACTGTTGAAACTTGGTAAGTAGATGTATTCTGTGAACCGCATTAAGATTTTCACACAAAAATAAAAAAAAAAAACAATTAATTTTCTGGGTTCCCATACATGAAAATAAAACTCGATTTTTTTTCCATACATCATACGTGTGGGGAATCTATGGATAGTGGATTCCAAAGTAGTAAAGTGTGCGTCCCCCCAGTAACTTCTAAATTATGAGAGTGATAACACTAAAAAAATATGTTACATTACCGTGCAAACTTTCAGCGAAAATTGTTTTGAACGAGATCTAGTGAGTAGTTTTTTTAATACGTCCTAAATCGTAAACCGCACTTTACCCTTTCATTCAATCATTACACTATTATTAAAACATCGATCAAAGTTACAACGAACTACAAGAACTTTTATATGATGTTACTTGCTTCTACGGAACCCTTCATGTGCGAGTCCAACTCGCACTTGGCTGCTTTTTACTGGGATTAATATAATATAGCCTATGACACTCAAATATAATGTGGCTTTCTATGGATAAAAGAAGTTTCAAAATCGGTTCAGTAGATCTAGAGATTACTCCCTACAACGTCAAAACCTCATCTCTTTATAGTTATAGTTTAATGTATTAGCTCTAGCCCGAGGTTCTGCCCGCGTGTATCATGGTAAAAAGGAGCCTATGTCTCTCTCAGGCTCAATCCTATCAGTAGTTTTGTTGTGACAGACAGACGGAGTTACTGTCGCATTTTTAATATTAGTAAGGATAAATGACTCTTCATTGTTAACACAGGATTGAACCGGAATAGGATGGTGTATTTATAATAGAACAATACATATGTAATTCTTCCGTGTGAGTCACAGAATCCTGGATGATACGCAGTAATTATAAACTATAACATTGTTATATCATGACTAATCTATTGTAATAATGGGGTAAACATTTAGAGTGTTCGGATCTCTTGGTTTGTCAGTGATATTGACTGCTAAACTAGCTAGTTCTAGGTTCGATTTTATCCATGACAAGTATTGTATGATGAGCACTGTCATTTTATCTGTCTCTGACCAGTTTCCCACACGTGTTTAACGGCTTTTGTAATGAGTAGCGTATGTTCTTCCTCACGAATTGAAGGAGCATAATTTCAATCAAATCAAATGAAATCATTTATTCTGCAATTAGGTTACATGAACACTTTTGCAAGTTAAACTTTTTTTTTTGAGCAGATGAGTTCGGCCTTTCCTAACTGGACTAGCCCTGAGAAGAAAGGACGAAACAAACTCACAGTTTCTTTTCTCAATCATATAGGTGTAGTGGTTTAGGGCCACCGCAGACTAGCTACTTTTAGCATCGGCGATCGGCGATTTGGCGACTGCATCGATGCTGCATCGCGTTTTAGCGACTTCCTGCGTTCGATCGCGGTATCGGAAACGCGCGTTTTAGCGACTGCTCAGATGCCAAGTCGCTGCTACCGGCATCCAAAATAGTGCGGAGAGTAGCGTTCAGCTGCTGTGTCGCGCTTCTAAAAAGCGGCTCGATCGCCGCGTTTAGCGTTTTTAAGTGTGCGGTGTGGAGCGTTCGGTCGCCGTATTTAGCTTCTAAAAAGCGACTAGTTGCCGATCGCCGATGCTAAAAGTAACTAGTCTGCGGTGGCCCTTAGCCAAAAAGTGTAACACACAGACAGACAAAGTATCTTTGAAATTTATAATATTAGTTTTGACATTCATTTAGAAATATAGGTCTGGCTGACGGCAGGAAAATGTTTAAAATAAAACTAACCACCACAAATCTCATCAGCTCGACCAGGGCAGTACTACCCTCGCACAGAAGACCAACCCAAAGTGACATCATTTGAGCTGTCGTATTTCGTTGGTGAGTGTGAGACCGGAGTCCCAATGATGGAGAAACACCTCAATAGGTCATCATATTTGGGGGTCAGCATATTTCATTGTCTGCATTCACAATGAGTTCGATGACCACTACTCTTGGATTCTACTCATGCTTTCCATCAGGCAGAGTAGAGTCATTTTGACATGTTTTTTTTTTCTTTCTGATTCTTTAGCGGCATCTCAAGGTAAGTAAATGACGTGTCTGCTTACCTCATAATACACTTAGATAACCGTAATGGATAAGAGACGGACATGTTAAAAGGTCCTTAACTGTGTACATAATTATTATGATGTCTGTTTGTCTGTCTGTCCTAATAGTTAATCTAATCGCTATAGTTCATTCTGGCGCCAAAGCTTTTATCAGTTTTGAGTTTGTTTTAACTTGGGTTTGGGAGTCAGGTATTAAATTTTCTTTATATTAATCTTCAACACGGTACAAAAAAATAATGCAGTAATGCAATGATAGTGTATGCGAATGTGGGGGGGTCTTGGGTTAAAATGGGTCGGGTCAAATATTTGTATGATCTACAGTTACTTGTTTCGGAGTTTGGGTGTTTTCTGTGTATGTATTTAAAAAAAATCGGGCAAGTGCGTGTCAGGCCACGCATGGAATAGGGTTCCGTAGTCATATACAATGCCATCTGATGTCCTATAGATAATTGTTATGTTAACTTATTATTTTGTAATCTTTTTGTAATAAGTTTTCCAAGTAAGCGTATTTCACAAGTTTGGCCTCTATGTCTCCTGAACAGAGCTATCTAAGCCGTCATAGTTTTTTTTAAAGTTCGTTACATGGACTACTAGTACAATTTTTTTTAGATTTTTCGAGCTGTTTAAATTTTAGAGGGGGGAGGGACGCCCTGTTTTGCAAAAAATGTCCTTAAAAGTTCAATAACTCGCAAAGGGATGCCTAAATAAAAAAAATATGGATGTGGACGGACGGACGGAAGGATATGATGAATCTATAAATGAGTCATGAACTACGGAACCATAAAAAGTATGGTATTCTTTTAGTCAATCTTGCTTTGATAGTAGCAGTTCTCATAGTACTTTGCCTGCTGGAAGCATGATTAGATGATAGGATTAGAGGGTAACCATCCTCATAGTAAATGCAGGCAACGCAGCACTATGCTGTTCCACAATATGGTGGTCTAGGGGGATGCTACTGCATGATTAGGCGCATATAATGAGAGGCCTGTTGGTCTGTTGGTAAGTGATCAAAATCACTATTGAGCTAGAGGTCGTGGGTTATATTCCCATCAAGGGCAAATCATTGTGTAATTATTTAGGTTGAATTTATTAACCGACTTCAAAAAAAAGGAGGAGGTTCTCAATTCGTCGGAATCTTTTTTTTTATGTGTGTTTAGCGATAATTTCGTCGTTTATGAACCGATTTCAAAAATTATTCCCAAGGAAATTGAGGGAACTCCTCAAATATCATAGGCAAAATTGTCGCGATTTGGGCACTCGGGATAGTTTTTCTTTGAAGTCGGTTCCTATTTGTTAAAATTATCTATAATATGTATGTATACAGAAATATACAAATGTGTTAAGGCTCTGCCTAGTTTGATATCCAAGACGACCATGCGTGTGTTGAATAAAAAAGAAAAACAAAAAAATAATATCTTTAGATATATCCTCAGACATCACTGCCGTGTATACCAACCAACCTATTGCTGAAAATCGCAGTAGCCAAATTTCAACTGTCGCTCCCATTTCGAGAGGAAGTGGGGGAAAGTGGGCCGCGAATTTGTTGTCATTCACTGTCCCACCGGTGGGCCACTTCACACCAATCTGGACCATAAGCGTTATTAAACAAGGGTGGGTTTGTATTACGCTGGGAATATCCTCAATTATATCTAGCCTGCAATGGATCAACTTGTTTAGTTTTGTAAGAAAAAGTTCTGATGTTGATTTGTTTTATGCATCAATGAACTCTATATTTTCATATATATTTTTTTATAAATAGGATTTTTTTTTATATGTAAAAACTGTTGGAATAGAGTTTCTTGTCTGTTCTTCTCCATAGGATCTACTAATTGGAACAGACAATTAGCTTCACGACTGACTACTGACTGACTACTTGACGTTTCAAAAGTGCCGTTGTATTGGTGTATTTGAAATAAAAATGGTTTGATTTGATTTGAATTGATTTCGGACATCTTACATACAGAGCTATCTAGTCCCAAACTAAGCAGAGCTTGTGCTATGGGCACTAGACAACTGATAATATGAATTTATTTTTGTAATTACACACATTTAATACAAAGAAAACACCCAAACTCTGAAACAAATATTTTAGATCATACAAACATTTAGTCCGATCCGGAATTGAAACCGAGACCTCAAGCACAGCAGCCCCATACGGTACCATTGCACCACCAAGGCAGTCAATAAATATTACGGGTTGATCTAACATGTGTTGCCATGTTTATATTTCAAGATATTTTTTGTATACTTAATATAAACACACTTTATTTTTTGTATTTTTTTTAAGCCTGAACGATTAGTATGAAATTCGGAAATGATCAGGGTTTCACCATACACAGCTGAACTAAGGCCTCCCCTAAGTAGAACCAACTATTCCAGTCTTGGGAAGTCTTCATCCATTCGCTGCCACCCACATTCCTCAAGCTATACCCAAAAAAAAACTCAAAAACTGGTAACAATAATTAATAGTTTTTGTTTTACACATTTCCATATCTATGTGTAACATATTTTCTTCTCATGACAAGCCAAAAAAACCCTTTAATTACCCATAAACAAAAGACCAAAATTTTGTTTAGCTTTTTGTTTTTTTTCTTCACGGAAGTCTTTACTGGCAACATTTGACCTCTCCCGCTGTCACGGTGTTGTTTCAAGAAATTCACTAAACATAGAATAGAAAAAAAACTTTCGAATGTAAACAAAGCCAAGTTATCACAGCAGGGGAGCGATTTGTCAGGCAAAGGGCCTTATACAAACAGACAGGGTGTTCGGTGCAAGGGATGAGGGATAGCGAAATAATATTTTATTTTTATGGATGTTCTGTGTTCATATGCCGATTTATAAGGCTTCGGTTCCGTTCGCGTGTATGGGGATTATCGCGATAAAGAGTGGCCTATGTCGTTACTCAAAAACTGAAGAAGTTCCATACCGAACGTCTTTGAAATCGGTGCAACGTTTTAATCATGAAAGCATAACAGACAGACGGAATACTAACTTAGAAATCTTAAAAAAAGAATTTTATGACAAGTAGACTAGAAAGAATAATTTCACATATTTATAGTTAAAGTTAAAATTAAATAAAAATAAATATATTATATATGAATATTATACACTTTTATATAAAAATTGTAAATATGTGGCGACTTCCACATTCAGCGCAAGCAAAAACATACAACAGCGCCATCTACCGAAGGAACATTGAACTACGGAGAAAACACGTAACGATCTATACGGAGTAACTACTAATCCTGCATCGCGAAAGTAATATTCTCGCGCAGATTAGCATATATACAACATCCCAACATCAACTGTTGGGCAGTGGCCCACCAGGCATGATCACCTCGCCTGGTTGGAGGATCCTCCCTTTGTGATGGAGGAACACGACACCCGTTCCTCTACAGTGGTGACCCCGACGTGATTGGAAGCAGCCTTCAAGAAAGCAGATCAGCAGCGCCATCTTGTTCACTCCCACAGCTACGTCTCAGCCAGCCAGCAACCTCGGCCTCAACAGGGACACCACACGCAGGACGCGAACGCTCCAGCCTGGTAGCCCCTACGGCCTCAACAGCGTCTAGGCACAGCACTCTGCACCTACGGTCCACGTAAGAAGAGCATCTCTCTCCCGTCTACGCAGCAGCCAGCCACTACGCAGCAACCGCCCCGACTCACTGGGGACTTCACCGCAGCACCGCGCACCGCAAGCGATTCCGACTCACTGGGATCAGCGGACTTCAGCCCCGACTCACTGGGACTAGCGGCATACAGTTGCGACTCACTGGAACTAGCGGCACTCAGTTCCGACTCACTGGAACTGCTCACTCCTGGCACTGGCAAGCTCCACAACAGAGCACAGACAGCTGTCTCATTATATCGACCTCCGGTCTTGGAGGGGAGTGATGTGGCGACTTCCACATTCAGCGCAAGCAAAAACATACAACAGCGCCATCTACCGAAGGAACATTGAACTACGGAGAAAACACGTAACGATCTATACGGAGTAACTACTAATCCTGCATCGCGAAAGTAATATTCTCGCGCAGATTAGCATATATACAACATCCCAACATCAACTGTTGGGCAGTGGCCCACCAGGCATGATCACCTCGCCTGGTTGGAGGATCCCTTTGTGATGGAGGAACACGACACCCGTTCCTCCACACATATTTTCTTTACTTTTGTATTTACTTGTATTAGAGAATAGATTAAAATGAAAATCAAAGCAATTAAAATTTGTAATTTATACTACACCTGATCGGAACAGTATTCATTATTGCCTGAAAATGAAAAGAGAAAGTTAGTCTTTTCCTAGACCTAAATAAGTGGCAGGAAAAAATGTATGAAAATCCATTTCTAACGTGTTTTATCGGGAGAGAAAGTTGTATGAATTTTCATTTATCATGTGTTATCTGATCTATGGCGCGCGCCTGCCCAAAGAGTTTTCATATAATTTGAATATGGAATCTCCGTGCCACTGACATCCTTTTGTAAAGAATAAAAAAAAAAACAAAAGAAGCGCGAAATATTTATAAATATTATGTCAAATTCTAAGCTAAATTGTGTCTTACATGGTGTCTTACGTTTTGATTTTATTTTATAAATACTTTAAATGTTCCTCACAGGTGTAGTATAAAGCACTGTGTAGCACTCGGGTGAAAGTCCCATTCTTACCTCGGGAGTATTGTGGCCCTAGGCTGCGCCTTCTAGCCACAAACTGCTCCCTCGCTAGTAATCGGTTCCTTTCCTCCCTCGGTGAACAATGTTTACAAATTGTTTACAAATGACGGGCTAAATGTTTCGGCTTACGGAAAACGGATACCGCAACTTCCGGAAGAATTTATTATTTACGCAACTAAAATTAGCTGGAAGAGACTTGGGCCGTGTACCCATAGGTATATTCTTTAATGGTCAAATGACGTCATACCACAATTAGCGAGTGGTATAAATATCTCGAGGCGTTCAGAAATCGCTTGTCTCTTGTAACTTATACCATGATTAGCGTTCATTTCTGTTTCTTCTGAAAGCTTTCACTGTCCAAATATGGTTTCAGGTTAATTTTGACATACTCTCTAGTTGTTGGTAGGTTGACAGAAGTACCTTTTAAATGGCGTACTGTGTGTTTGTTCATTTAGTTTGTGTACTTAGTAGTTAGAGTGTATTGTTTAAAAATATTTAAAGTATCAAGATGTCATGACGAAAAGTTTCTTGGGTAAAATGTAACTTCGATTGGATCACAAATATATAAGGAAGATTTTTAATTATTTTTTTTAAAATAAGCACCTAACATCACTGCCAAGAGAAGGAAAATTTGAAACAAACCCTTTACCAACCCGTCTGGCCAGCGTGGTATAGTAGGCCCAAACCTCCTTTCAAAGGAGAGGCCTATGTCTAGCAGTGGACTGTTAAAGGTTGATGAACTATTGATGATGATGATGATGACTGCATAAAATATAGACTCTTTAGAAAAGAAGTATTACCTTCCTAGATGTACCACGTTGACCAGATGGAATGGTATAGCATTTGTTTCAAGTATTCTTACTCTTCCCATTACAGCACAATAAATTTTTATATTTGACTAGCTAAGTCTCGCAGTTTTACCCGCGGGGTAAAACTATTCGAAAAAAGAAACAAAAAATAACCTAAGTTACTTCTTATGTCATCAGTCATCCTGTCAAGATCAAACTAGCTGTTCTAGAGGTCAGTCGGAACAAACAGACAAAAATTTTAAAAGTTGCATACTTATTTGATGGAAGTGCCATTATATTATATATATGCATTTTTATATTGCAAACACACTTAAATTTTATTTACAAAAAAAATAAATTTAAAAAACTAAACAAACACGCTTTTAAAGTAAAAAGAGAAAAATAATTTTAATGTAAAAAGCGTGGGGCGACGTTACTGAAATATTTTCAGAAAGCACCCAACGCTTTGTTACATTAAAATTATTTTCTACTTTTTAGTTTAAAAGCGTGTTTGAATAAAAAAGAGTAATTTGTTTAAACTTTTTCTTTTGTTTTTATTTTCAAATTAGTGTATTGTCATCGGTCCTCGATAAATCTACAAAGTTTTAACGCAATCTGGCCGTTTAAAATTGGTCAAAATCGCACCCAAAGGAGTCGGTTACAAACATACAAACAAACAAACATACAGGTGAAGCTAATAAAAAGCGTGTAAAAATAGGCGACCTCGACTGTAATTTAGTTCGCATCTGCCAGTTCATAGTTATATTCTTATCCATAACATTTTATTATTCCAACTTCTATTTAGTTTCGCAGACTGTTTAAGCAGGTTATTAGTTTCACGAAATCTTAACATACTACAGCAAAATAAACATAGGTAATTACACCGACCATGACGCAATACGTTTGTAAATAGTATTAACATGTTAACAGGAAGATTCAAATATAAATTATAAACAATGAATATTTGGATATTTACGTATAATAATATCGTATCGGTTACATACATACGTCAGATCAAAGAGTAACATAGGACCACGGACTGGAGGACAGTGGCCATAACGTGTTTTTCCGGGTCTTTCCGACTTGTTATATGTGTGTTGTCTCATCAAGAACGAGGTGATCTGGCACAAAATCAAAGTCATCGACATATCCCACAGTATTAGCAAGCCGAAGTGGCTATGGTCCGGTATTATATATCACTACGAACTAACACATAACAATTGAAACAAAACCAAATCGAAATTTCACGAACAGAAACTCATTTTACGCATAACAGAGCCCATTTGGGCTTATGCTTTGATAGAGGTGAACACCTGCCTGCGTATGGCTACTCTCTACCGTGTTGCTGTCCACCCACGCTGATATCCCTGAAAGAGGAAGTTATTATTAGCTTCCACGTCACAGATGTCTAAAAATAGGCAGAGCCCGTACTATGGTAGTCAGCCTGATAAACATACCTCCTTACATATTACTAAATAGCCAGTAGTCACCAAGTGGTCAAAATTCGACCATAATTTATTCAAATTATAATTGGCAACATTATTGTTCTATTGTCAAAGACTATAACTTCTAAAATCACGGATTCCGCAAAGGCTACGCTACAATGTTAATTAGACAAAAGAGTATTTATGCGTCTGTGTTAAATACATAGTATGACGTTTTACTAATAGATTTTTTAATGCATATTTAAAAAGAAAGCTTCTTGCACTCCTCCTCCACATAAACCATAACCTCCTCCGCAATTTTCGTAAAAAGGGGTACAAAGTTTTTGCTTCATATACTTATATATATAGATATAGTATACTACCTTTTAACATCGGCTCTGCCCACGTGTATACTGGTTTCTATATAAAATTGGACATACTAATGCAATGTTTTGTAAGCTTATTAAATACTTTATGGTGCTGCAGGCCGTAGTTACATGACAGAACAACACGGTACTGGCCCGTGTCTTACCAAAGTGGCTCTAGTCTGCCTGATGGTAAGCTTGAGTAAAATCTAGGAGTAGGGGTCACCATCCGCATTGTTGGTACATACAATACAATATGGTGACCCACACTATTTCAGCTGTTCGACAAAACTAATACTGTCATTTTATGTTCGTCGTTATTGCGTTTTCTCGTGTGTTAATTTTCGAAGTACGTAGTTTCTGCTTTCTGCCAACGTAATAATCTTTAAATAATCTAAATTTAACTTTCGCATCTGTCTAACTTTGCTTAGAAACTATGGGAATTCTCTTCACACATCTAGACAAAAAAATATAATTGTAGTCTCTGTATGTAATATCAAATGAACTTTTTACTATATGCACATCAAAGTATGTATGCTGCTTACCCTTATTGATCATAGAAATTCTTCAATTATTCAAAGCTTCAATTATTTGGGTATGTCATCCTCCTAGCCTTTATTCCCAAGTTTATTTGGGGTCGACTACTAAATCAACCGGTTTTACCTTTATATCAGTTTTTCCACAGAGCGACTTGCATCGGACCTCCGCAACCCTAAGGGAGAACTGAAATTCGTAGATTGAACTAGTTGCCAGTATATTTGAGGGCACTGATTTCCCAATAACGATTGCCATAGATGTTCATGACAACCGGGACCGAAGGCTTTACGTGCTCAATCACCGCCAAACTTCCAAACTCCATGCAGCTATTAGGAATTTCCTAAGAAAATCCCAAAAACACTTTTTGGCCCGACAAGAGAATTGAACCCGAGACCATTTGATTAGCAGTCGCATATACTAACCACTAGACCAACGACATCAAAGTATGTACGGTAACAACATCAAAATAACAGTTTTAAAATTTTTGTCTTTCTGTTTGTCAGTTTAACCACTAATCTCTGGAACAACTATACTGATTTTGACGGAACTTTTACTAGCAGAAAGCTGAAGACTGACTGACTGAGTATTTAGCATAATTTTTGTTAGAGTACCTTCGCTCGACTGCTTCCTCGTGATTTATAACAATAACCGCAACGGGTAACACCGCGGCACTCTGCTAGTTAATATTAAAATAGATTAAAAATGACCTTCAATAAAAAAAACTGTATTACATAATGCCACATAGCAACATCGCCACAGCTGTAGACAATCCGACTCCGCCATTTTGAATTTCACAAGAATGGCAGACAATCGGACGCCAGTCCCATGTGTTGCGCTAAGTGCGTTTGAAATGTTAGAAGATATCATCATATGACAGCTAACTTTTGTAATACTTATACTAATTACTTAATTAACAATAATTACTATTATTATGTTACTATTATTATATTGTAGCCGTAAAGGTAATTAGCTAAGAGATGTATTGTTGCAGGCCGTTTGATAAGATGTCTTTGCCAAAGCTTGAGTTTGATCAAAGAGTAAAATGGTCGCCATTCTCATTGCGAATACAAAACAATGCAGTATGGTTACTCACGCTATTAGGGTGGCACCAACGAAACACGACTGCATCTATGCGGTCATTTTAGGTTAATTTTGGGAGAGGATTGTACCACTCGGGTCAATCCACAACATAAGTGCTGAAATCAGCGTGGCTCTACTACTCTACTGCTTTGTGTGTGAATAGCCCTATGTAATATATTCTTGTTTTTTCGCGGTATTGAGGGCAAATAAGTTATACCTGCAAGTTTCAAATGCGTACTATACCTTTGAGTGTCCTCCTCAGGTACAGGAGTGTTGGGGGTGTGTACCCTCATCACTTGGTGAATGCTGGTGAAGAATAATTTAGAACCCCTCCTTTGAGGAAGTGGTATTTGTTTGAGGTAACCCCTTCAGCTACCCTTTGTAATAATTATGCTACCCTTACGCCACCGAGGCAGTTAAAGCCGTTCGTCCGGATTTACCCGGATTTGTTCTAGTTTATGTCAAGTCCATCAAATGACCCATCTATTTTATTTAGTCAGGAAAATGAACTTTGTGCATAACAACAGGAAGAACGATTTTTGGTTTTCAACGATAAAATTAATGATTTATTATAAACATGTTTCTGTTTAAAACGGTCATGATTAAGTATGTTATTGTTTGGTAAACATTCTATATCCAAGTGAAATATTTGTAAAAAATATTTATCAGTTTGTGGACGGATTAAAACAATGCTCCAAATTTTTTGTCTGTTGGAATGCGCGGGAAAACTAAAAATGGAAATTTAATTTTAAATGTGATTTTTTTATTTCCTTGTCGTTAAAATATAAATAATACCCTGGTAGTATACATATTTTGATAGATTTTGGGTGGTGTGCAATGGGAGAGGCCTATGTGCAGCCGTGGACTGAGATGGGCTGATGATGATTAAAAATATTTTAACGACGAGAAGATACATGGCCGCATCTTTATGTGTCAAAACTAAAATCGGAAGATGTCCGACAACACGTTCTTGAGACAAGAGGAGGTAGAAAAGTTAATTAACCTTATTCATAAACAAGATTAAAATAAAAAGAACATGGCAACAAAAAAAAAGTTTTTCCTTATTTTTTAACAAAGTTGGCAATCTCGTAGCCAGTTCTCTATGAACGAAAATGTATCCTGGAGTTGCCTGGTCATAAGCTCACAATAAAAAATGTCTAGACTTAGCGATAAAACATGTAAAACAAACTTGGTTACGGAGATTGAAAATTAAATTGAAGTTATAAATTCAAATCATCTTCTGCCTTTTTTTTTGACTGACTGGCATTTGACTGCCTCGTTGGTATAGTGGTTAGCGTATGCGGCTGCTGATCAAGAGGTCTCTGGTTCGATTCCCGGGTCGGACCAATATTATTTGTATGATTCACAAATATTTGTTTTGGAGTCTGGGTGTTTTCTATGTATAATATGTATGTATTTACAAAAAAAAAAGTATGTTTATGTATATCTATCAGTTGTCTAGTACCCATAACACAAGCTCTACTTAGCTTGGGACTAGATGATGTTGTGTGTCAGATGTCCAAAATATTTATTATTATTATTTATATTATTACTAATTATTAGCTATTATGAGTAGCTAACGTAACGAGTATATTTCTAGCCGATACTCAATCAACTAGGCTGTACGCTTGTCTACCGTGACCTTTTAACTTGATCTATCCACAAAAAAAACTAATGTCACTGTCAAACACCTCATCAACTTTTTGACAGACATTTTGTCGTTCGGAAATTTAAACTAGAGTAGACAAAAATATTATTGACCTAAATACGAATGCCGAGGATTATGAGACAAATATTTGTACTACTGAATATCTGTTTGTACATGTGTTTGTCCGTTATCTTGTATAAGTATCATGAATACGTATATCTATAAAACCTTCATGAGTTGTCGTTTGCTTAATAACAGGTCATTAATAAAACGCCGGCGTAAGGTAATCCTAACTTCCTTACTATTGTATTATAAATGCTAAAGTAACTCTGTCTGTTTGTCTATCTGTCCGGTTTTCACCCCAAAACTACTGTACTGAAATTAGCCACACCCATAAACTATTTCTATCTCTGAGTGCGGCGACCGAATCAAGAAATTCCGTAACAAAAAAACCTAACACCCTAAAAAAGGATAGAGAATATGATTGTAACTGCAGTGCGATAAGGATGTGGCGACTCCGTGCGCATGCGTGCTGCCGCCACCGGCTGTTATCCGTTGCCTTGACAACACAGTCATTCTAGATTCTTCGTTTTTTTATTCCATAGATATGCTCATCAATCATCAACAGCCTTTAACAGTCCACTGCTGGACATAGGCCTCTCCTTAGAAAGGAGGTTTTGGCCTACTATACCACGCTGGCCAGACGGGTTGGTATTGGGTTTGGTTCAAGTTTTCCTTCTCTTTGCATCGATGTTGTCTTGCGTAGTTTATCCCTTATTCGCCTTTTACGACACCCGCGGGATGAATAGGGGTGGTGACACTCTGTATTCTTAATCCGTCACCCAGATATGCTCATATTACTATTATGTTCTCTGTTTAGTTGTCATTGTCTTTCGGTAAATATAATGATTATATTGTGTGGCAATAATAGTGTTAAAATGTATGTTGGTAAAAAGACAGTGTATATTGTTTTGTAAACTTGAATTAATATAAAAAAAATACTACACAAATAAATAATTAAATTATACATCCTTTGTTGCGGGGGACTTTACAAACATATATGAAACGGACACAAAGAACACTCAGACTTAGAACAATAATGTTGTTGATTACACAAAGCGTCCATCGAAAACCGTGCAGTCATTATCTTAACCAAACTATTCATAAATCTAATATATAAAATTCTCGTGTCACAGTTTTCGTTGCCATACTCCTCCGAAACGGCTTGACCGATTCTTATCAAATTTTGTGTACATATCGGGTAGGTCTGAGAATCGGCCAACATCTATTTTTCATACCCCTCGGACGCGAGCGGAGCCGCGGGCATCAGCTAGTATACTTATATATTTCTAAATACAAGCATATTATATGTAAGTATCTAAATAAATTCACCGAGGCAGAACAAATGATTCAACTCCTCACAAAAGTCTTTGTCCTGGAATCAAACTCACGACCTTTGGCATAGAAGCTCAGGTCACTAACCACTAGACAGAACAGCAAGCTTATTTTCTAGAACACTAAAAATAGTACCATACACTGATCTAAGTTTAAAACCAGGCTAGCTGAGTCCCGCGGTGTGGCTTGCGGTAATTGTTGTACATCGAAAGTATCGCAGAGAAGCTCGTTTAAAAATTGCCTAAGTTACTCCTTATGTTATGAGCTATCTGCCAGTGTAAGTCCCGTCAAAATCGGTCTAACCGTTCCAGAGATAGCAGTTTCATCAACAACAGCCTTTAACAGTCCACTGCTCCTTTGAAAGGACGTTTAGGCCTACTATACCACGCTGGCCAGACGGGTTGGTAAAGGTTTTGTTTCAAGTTTTCCTTCTCTTGGCAGTGATGTTAGCTGCTTATTTTGTTCCTTTAGTCGTCTCTTACGACACCCATGGAATGAATAGGGGTGGTGACACTTTGTATTCTTAATCCGTCACTTAAAATCACTTTATTGATAGTAAAAAGCAGTTAATTTGAAGTTACAAACAGACACTTTTTCTTTTATTTGTATAGATAATAAACAATAGTTATTACGTTTCGTTATTAACGTAACGGTATTTATAGCGTTATGGATTGCTGTTAGGGCCACAGCACACTGGCTACTTTTAGCATCACCTCAAATGCTGCATCGCGTTTTAGCGACTTCCTGCGTTCGATCGCGGTATCGGAAACGCGCGTTTTAGCGACTGCTCAGATGCCAAATCGATGCTACCGGCATTCGAATGTGTGCGGAGAGTAGCGTTCAGCTGCTGTGTCGCGCTTCTAAAAAGCGACTCAATCTCCGCGTTTGGCGTTTTTAAGTGTGCGGTGTAGAGCGTTCGGTCGCCGTATTTAGCTTCTAAAAAGCGACTAGTTGCCGATCGCCGATGCCTAAAGTAGCTAGTGTGCTGTGGCCCTTACTTGTAACAATATTTATCACGTTATCGCGACTACGTGATTTAACGAATGCTCTCTTAAACACGTGATAACCAATATGTGTACGTGACTTTGGTCCAGTCGTCATTAAGAGGAAATAGATGAGTGGCAGACGAGCTTTGAGAGGAGGATGACGAATGGTACAAAATGGTAAATAGGTATATAACATATATTTGTGATTGATTTTCTCAGAATTACTATTTTTGAAGGTCGTTTCCGAAAAAGGAATGGAAACCTGCGTTGACAAATTTTAAAGTTAAATCCCGACTAATATTATAAAATGCGAAAGTTGACGTTTGACTGCCTTGTTGGTCTAGTGGTTAGCGTATGCGGCTGCTGATCAAGAGGTCTCGGGTTCGATTCCTGGGTCAGACCAAATATTTGTGTGATACACAAATATTTGTTTCGGAGTCTGGGTGTTCTTCTGTGTATATAATATGGATGTATTTACAAAAAAAAAGTATGTTGACGTATTTATATCAGTTGTTTTTTTACCCTTATCACAAGCTCTGCTTACTTTGGGACTAGATGAAGTTGTGTGTAAGAAGTCCAAAAGTAACTCTGTCAGTCTGTCTGTCTGTTACGCTTTCACGCCTAAACCACTGAACCGATTTTGATGAAATTTGGTATGAAGATAGAACTGAACTTGGGAAAGGACATAGGCTACTTTTTACCGCGATAACCGACATACACGCGGGCGGAGCCGCGGGCGAAAACTAGTAATAGATAATTATTTCGGACACGCACAACGCCATCTAGTCCCACACTAAGCAGAGCTTGTATTATGGGTACTATAAACAACTGATATAAATACTTAAACATACTTTTTTTTGAAAATACATGATGACTCCCAAGCCGATTTCGGCTACGGTGACTGATTATCTTTGTGCATTAAGTTTCGGGCATTCATATACATAGAAAACACCTGAACTCCGAAACATTTATGGATCACACATATAATTTGTCCAACCCGGGAATCGAACCCGAGACCTCTTGATTAGCAGTCGCATACGCCAATCACTACACCAAGAAGGCAGTCAAGTTAATCTAAATATCTAAACAAATAAAAGAATAATCTTAGACTTTACAGGGTTGCCAATGACAGGGTGTATTCTAGTCCACACTTTCTATGTTGTTGTATGTTTTGTGTGTGTGAATAAAACGTTTTGTTTCTTTCAAATAAATGAAATTGATTTGTCAGTTTGTAGTATCAAATGAAGTGTTACCCGCCTTATTGTTGTAAAAGTACATCAACTGCCGAGGCCAACACCAGCATTAAAATTGGTAAAAGCGCAAAAACATGTTTAGTGTGATGATAATCTTCAAAATACTCATAATTTATTCAAATGCAGCTACTCAAACAATCATTCCATAGATGTAGGTTATCTCTAAGCAGATCATCAACATCATTATCATCAGCCTATCGTAGTCCACTACTTTTTAATTATTTTTTTTCTTCTTATTTTCTAAAGACAACGGGGGACTTTACAAACATACATGAAACGGACACAAAGAACACCCAGACTTAAAACAACAATTTGTGAATCACATAAAGCGTTATCCCACGTGGGATTTGAAGTCACGACTCTTGGCGCAGTAGGAAGCAGCGTGGCGACCGCTTAAACCACTAGGCCAACCTTGCAGTCTACTTCACATAGGCCTCTCCTTTAACACGTAATTCTGATCAATTTTGAGCCTCTTACATCCACCTAATAGGTAGTAGGCCCCCACGATTATGGCGGTACTACCTTCGAATAGAAGACCAAAGTAATAATGACAGCATTCATTATTTGTTTAAGTATTTTGATGATGAGTGCGAGACCGAAGGGCCAATGATGTAGAACATCTCACTAGGTCACCAGAGTTTTAAGCACTAACAGCATTGTGTGCCCTCACAATGAAGATGGTGACTACCATAATACTTTCCGTCAGGCAGAGTGGAGTCATTTTAGGAAGGTCATAAAAAAGGATGCTAGCCACCTGGCCTGTGGGCGTCCAGATGTTTGTGTTCAATTAAGTAGTATATGAGAACGCACAAATATTTTAGCGACCAGCTTTGACAATAATATCTTATTGTAGATCGCGCCACAGCACTTCCTTTTTTAGAGTTCCGTAGTTTATGACTCGGAACCCTTACAGTTTCGTTTTGTCGACTTACCGTCTAAACGGTTAGTGCTAGAAAGATATAACTTAGCTAAAATATTTATGTTTATAGTCACAAAAAAAATCTTTTATTGACCCCTGCTTATAGAGTAGGAATATTTTTTTTTCGCGCGTCTTACTTATTGTGTGTAGTATTATTTCTATGCGTGGCTAACACGCACTTGGCCGATTTTTTAGGGTTCCGTAGCCAAATGGCACAAAACGGAACCCTTACAGATTCGTCAAGTCTGTATGTCTGTCTGTCCGTCCGTATGTCACAGCCAATTATTTCCGAAACTATAAGAGCTATACTGTTGAAATTTGGTCAGTCGATGTATTCTGTGAACCCCATTAAGATTTTTACATAAAAATAGAAAAAAAGCAATACATTTTGGGGGTCCCCATACTTGGAACTGAAACCCAAAAATTTTTTTTTCATCAAACCTATACGTGTGTGGTATCATCTATGGACAGGTGTTCAAAAATGATGTTGAGGTTTCTAATGTCATTTTTTTCTAAACCGAATAGTTTGCGCGAGAGACACTTCCAAAGTGGAAAAATGTGTCCCCCTCCCCCCCCCCCTCTAACTTCTAAAATAAGAGTGTGATAAAACAAAAAAAAATATATGTTGTACATTACCATGCCAACTACCAACGAAAATTGGTTTGAACGAGATCTAGTGAGTAGTTTTTTTTTAATACGTCATAAATCGTAACATGCAATTTACCTTTCATCCAATCAATACACTAGTATAAAAACATCGATGAAAGTTACAACGAACTACAAGAACTTTTATATGATGCTACTTGCTGATACGGAACCCTTCATGGGCGAGTCCGACTCGCACTTGGCCGCTTTTTTTTTAGAGTTCGTAGTTTACGTCTCGGAACCCTTATCGTTTCGTTTTGTCGACTTACCGTCTAAACGGTTAGTGCTAGAAAGATATAACTTAGCTAAAATATTTATTTTTATTATGTCGTCGTGGTGTTATGATAAAATCACAAAAAAAATGTTTTTATGGACCTCCCCTGCATGTAAAGTAGGAATATTTTTTTTTCGCGCGTCTTCCTCATTGTGTGGGGTATTATTTCTATGCGTGGCTAACACGCACTTGGCCGATTTTTTAGGGTTCCGTAGCCAAATGGCAAAAACGGAACCCTTATAGATTCGACAAGTCTGTCTGTCTGTCTGTCCGTCCGTATGTCACAGCCACTTTTTTCCGAAACTATAAGAGCTATAGTGTTGAAATTTGGTCAGTCGATGTATTCTGTGAACCGCATTAAGATTTTCACATAAAAATAGAAAAAAAAACATTACATTTTGGGGGTCCCCATACTGGGAACTGAAACTCAAAATTTTTTTTTGCATCAAACACATACGTGTCATCTATGGATAGGTGTTAAAAAATGATATTGAGGTATCTGATGTAATTTTATTTAAACTAAATAGTTTGCGCGAGAGACACTTCCAAAGTGGAAAAATGTGTGTGTCCCCCCCTGTAACTTCTAAAATAAGAGAGTGATAAAACTAAAAAAAATATATGATGTACATTACCATGCAAACCTCCGCCGAAAATTGGTTTGAACGAGATCTAATAAGTAGTTTTTTTGTAATACGTCATAAATCGTAAACCGCAATTCACCTTTCATTCAATCAATACACTACTATCAAAACATCGATCAAAGTTACAACGAACTACAAGAACTTTTATATGATGTTACTTACTGATACGGAACCCTTCATAGGCGAGTCCGACTCGCACTTGGCCACTTTTTTTTATAATTGTAACCATAGACAAAATAATACATAGATAACTACCGACGCAAGTGTAGTGACTATTTGTCAGAAGTTCATTGACTTAATGACATATTCACAGATGGTACAAATTTAATTAAATACATACAATTTTTATATAAATTAATATGTATTTGTAACTAGACGGATACTATTTCCATTCTGAAGGCTACTATTTTTTAAAGAGACAAGTTTTGATAGGATGCCGAGGGGACTCTGACGAATGGACATAAGGACACATTTAGGTGAACAGAATTGTTCAGGTTTAAAATTTTCCTTTTGCAAACGGAAAGAAAATTTGAGCTTGAGTGCTTTCTCTTTTTACAAGACAACTCCCGCATTAGGAATATAAATTCCTGTGTCGCGCGGGACTTTACAAACATACATTAAACGGACACAAAGAACACCCAGACTCAGAACAACAAATTGTGAATCACTTAAAGTGTTGTCCTACGTAGGATTTGAACCCACGACACTTGGCGGAGTAGGAAACGGCGTGGCAACCGCTTAAGCCACTAGGCCAACCGTGCAGTCATCAGTGAAGTGCTTTTATCCTGCATTATTGTTTTTATATTTAAAAGTAGTACAGCCAGGCTGATTTCAGCAGGAATGGGCCGGCTCGACCGGGCCAGTACTACCCTCACACAGAAGACCATCCTTATTCGCATTCTTTCTCTCGTATTTTGTTGGTAAGTACGAAGACGGGCGGCCTAATTATGCATGATGTAGAGATATCAGGCCGGCATGGGTCACATTGCTGTTTAGTTTACGCTCACAACGAGGATGGTGATCCCTACTCCTGGATTATTACTCTTACTTTCCATTAGGCAGAGAAGAGTCACAAAATTAGTCTACCAAAATGACTCTATTCTACCTGATGGAAAGCTTGAGTAGTAACCAAGAGTAGTGGTCACCATCTTCATTGTGACTATAGACAAAGCAGCATGTGACTGGTGACCTACACTATGACGGTCTAGTGAGATGCTTCTCCACCATTGAGCCTCTGGTTGGTGAGTACCAACGGAATACGACAACACGAATGCTGTTACTTTATTGATTGATCTTAAGTAGGGGGTAAGTGCCGTACCGGTCGAGTCGGACCTTTACATTTTAGCTAAGGAGTTTTATATTTATAACTAGTTGTGCCCGCGGCTCCGCCCGCGTATGTGACGGTTATCGAGGTAAAAAGTAGCCGATGTCCTTTCTCAAAATGTAGACTATCTGTATACAAAATTTCATTAAATCGGTGCAGTGGTAAACATACTCGTACAGACAGACAGAGGCGGCGGAGGACTTCATTTTATAATAATACTAGCTGCGCCCCGCGGTGCTACCCGCGTATCATTATGGTTGCTAAGCAAGTGTATTATGCCTAGCAACCTGTGAAGTTTTGACAGGAGATAAACAGTGATACATTTTGACATCTACGATTTATTATATTTTTATATAACCTAGCTTTCGCCCGTTTATCTCGATTATTGCAGTAAAAAAATGTGTTATTCTGATAAATAAGCTATATTACTGTAAAGTTTCATCCAAATCCTTTCAGTAGTTTTTGCGTGAAAGAGCAACAAACATACACACATACTCACAAACTTTCACGTTTATAATATTAGTAGGATGTAGTGATTCATTTGTGGTAAAACTATCACGCAAAAATGAAAATGTTGGATACCCAATAAATTCACTTGTTCAAAGTGACTTCGTTGTTAGATTGCTCACTTAGACGACTCTTACGACACCCACAGGATGAATGAGGGTGTCGACACTCTGTATTCTTAATCCGTCATCACACTTATTATTACTATTTCAACTATTGTGAAATACTCTTCATGTGGTAAAAATATTAGGCAGCTGGTTTCCAGAATACTTCTCAGCATTTGTTCTCAAATGTTATTGACGTCATTGGTCAAGAGTGGTGGCAAATGTGACGTCATAACCATGGGTTTTTTGATGTACATACTTGGCTTGATACCGGCTCTACACTCGCGCGTGACGTCGCGCCATGAATTCACGCCGCGAATAAACGCCGTGATCCGCGCAAGAACTGCGTCCCTCCACACTCGCAAAGCTTCACAGTCTTGTTCGACTATGATGGACGACGACGTGATTTCTGCTGCTACTGTGTCACTGCTTGCAATTGCGTATTATAATTACCTTTGTGTAGTTAAGAAGCACACAAAAAAGAGATGGAGAAGAAGACGTTGGTGGATGACACGAATCCATCGCAATAGCAATAGAAACAGGTAATTTTTTCATTTTGAAGCACGTTTTATTTTTTTCTGTATATTCTTAATGTAAATACTTTACCTACCTACTTTATTTTTTCAGTGCAACAATGGATGAACAGTTGAGTGAATTAGTTGCTGAACCATCAGGAGAATTTCATAAGTTTACGAGAATGTCTCAGTCGGATTTTGATAACTTATTAGGCAAAGTTTTACCAATGATGTCCAAACAAGACACTCAATTAAGACCATCGATCCCAGCTTAAATACGCCTTGCCATTACATTGCGATATTTGGCTACTGGAGATAGTTTCGAAAGACTCCATTATTTATTTAAAATCTCACCTCAACTAATATCGAAGATTATTCCAGAAGTATGTCATGCTTTGAATGAAGCCCTAAAGGATGAAATCAAGGAAGTTAAAAACAATTTATTAATAAAATTTATTATAGTATTCATTAATTAAACGTTAAAAATCAGAAGTAAGTATTTGTACTATTTATTAATCAGTCTTTTAAAAATACATATATTAATTAAAAAAAATCAAGTCTCATTGAACGCGGTGTCAAACTTATTTTCATCATCATTTTTGTATTCTTGAGTAGCCGTTCGAATGCATTCATTTGATGTTAGGATGATCTGTGAAGCAGCACGAGGTGGGTTTTGTTCGGGAATATGAATTTCTGGAGGTGACAAGTAGTGGTGAATTGATGGTTCGGAGTAACTGCTGTGGGAAGTATGTGCTCTATGGAAGTATGATGTAGATGGTTCAGAATTCGCTCTGGTTTGTGACAAGTGGTGGTGCATTGATGGAACGGAGTAACTGCTGTGTGAAGTATGTGCGCTCTGGTATGTGGGCGAAGGAGTTGGAGATGCAAGAGAATATGGTGAAAATGATGCTGAAGTACGTTGCTCATATTTAGATCAATTACCAACGCACGCACAACCACTCCATACGATGTCTCGTACGCTACTGCAAAAAACTGCGAGTGTGGATGCGTTCACGTTCGCGTGCCGCGAACCCTTTGTCGCGGGCCAAAAAACCGACACCGATCGGGGAACGGTGCGAAGCGCGAACGAGAAGTGTGAACAACATCCACACTCGTGATTCGCAGTTGTCGCGGGCTTTCGCGGCCGTTCGCGCCGCGAGTGTAGAGCGGGCATGAGATAATATTTGCCATGTGAACTATTTTTTTCCATATTTAGGCCTATCAAAGTGACTGTTCTCTACCTGGACTCTACTCTGAATCCAGGAGTAGGGGTCACCATCCTTATTGTGAGTGTAGATATTGCAGCATGGTAACTCATACTTATCATCATCATAAGCCTATCGCAGTCCACTGCTGGACATAGGCCTCTCCCATTGCATGCCACTCTGATCTATTTTGGGCTTCTCGCATCCAGCTCCTGCCATCCATCTTACGCAGGTTGTCACTCCACCTGGCCTGTGGACGTAATACCTACGTTTACCGCTACGCGGTCTCCACTCCAGAACTCATACTCTGGCGGTCTAAAAAGAATTGGCCTAAGTTACTACTTATGTCATCAGCTTATCGTAACATCAAAATAGGTTCAGCCGTTTCATAGCTTACCAGAAACAAAAAGACAGAAGTAAAAAAAATGGATTTTTGGTGTAAGTACCTTATTACCATATACTTTCATGATATGCGTTCAGTAAAACACTGTTAATTTGATATTACATACAGAGACTTCAATTTTATTTATTTTTATCTATACCTAGATATTAGTAGAACGAGTAGTATTATATTTGTAGACAAATAAGGAAAAGGCCCACTTATTGGTAAGTGACATCCGTAATACACCTGCAACTCATAGAAACACTATCGCTTTACCGGCCTTTGAGTGTCTTCGCCAAAATTAGCTTTTGAGGGCGCGGTTATGAATTTCCTCCTCCGCATATCTGCCGAAGTATGATTTTCCTGCACTAAAAGTTATTGTTGATTTTGTTTGTAATTATACTACAATAGTTTTTGCGTGGGAAATACCGGTTTTCGCCGTAAAGAGAAATCTATGTCCTGCCTCAAGAATACAAGTATCTTTGAACCAAATTTCATTGTAATAGGTACACTGGTTTAGATGTGGAAACGTAACAGACACACAGACAGAATTACTTTCGAATTTATAATTTGCTTTTGTTTTTAACGAATGGGCCGGTTCGTCTAAGGTAGTACTACCGTCTCAAAGAAGACCATCCTAATAATGACAGCACTATTGCAGTCGTATTTCGTTGGTGAGTGTGAGACAGGAGGCCCAATCATTCTGCATCATTTTTCCGGCTTCATGCTTCATCAATGAAAACAAAAAACACCCTAACTCCGAAAGATTGGCAATTCACACAAACATTTGGTACAATCGCTCGAATCGAAATCGAGACCCCAGCAGAACTGTAGAATAGAATAATAATTTTCAAGTACAAAGTTCGAACAAAAAACAACAGAACACATTTTGTCAATTATATGATTATTTGTCAAATTCGTACCACAATATGTGAGAGGCCATCTCTCAGCGGGAGGTTGTCTCAGCTACTAAATGAACTAGGAGGCAATTAGTATCATTTAAAAACTTCTTTATTTCTCTTCTCACATTTATCATCAACAGCCTTAAACAGTCCACTGCTGGACATAAGCCTCTCCTTAGAAAGGAGGTTTTAGCCTACTATACCACGCTGGCCAGACGGGTTGGTATACCTAGGGTTGGTTTCAAGTTTCCTTCTCTTTGCATTGATGTTGTCTTGCGTAGTTTATCCCTTAGTCGCCTTTTACGACACCCGCGGGATGAATAGGGGTGGTGACACTCTTCTTCTTAATCGTCTGGCCAGCGTGGTATAATATGCCAAAACCTCCTTGTAAAGAAGAGGCCTATGTCCAGCAGTAGACTGTTAAAAGCCTTCGATGATGATGATGATTTATTTTTTATGTATCAAATGTATGTATTTGCAAAAATACTTGATATATATTTATATTAATTGTCTATTACCCATAGTACAAGCTGTTCTTAGTTTGTGACTAGATTACTTTGTGTGTCAGATGTCCGAAATATTTATTTATTAATTAAAAGCTCAGCGTAATGAATTACATCATCCAAACCTAAAAACGACTCATTCAAAGTCTTACGTTTCAAACAAACGAAACATTGGGTTTTACCCAATTTCTGAGAAAGGTTTGGACACATGCAACGCACATACATACCGATATGTTTGTGTTATGAAATACAAGGAAACGGTCATATCCGATGAACTATGAATCGCAATTAGAAATTCCGAAAAATAAATTAGTTGTAGTTCAATATCTTGTCGTACGTTTAATGATTAATGATTCACGAAATGAGGTTATAACCGTTATGAATAGGGTATCATTGTATGATATAATACATATATTAAATAACTAGTTTTCGCCCGTGGCTTCGCATCCATATATGTAGGTTGTCTGTCCTTTGTCAAGTTCTAAACTATCTGTGTACCAATTTTTAGTTAAATCGGTTTAGTAGGTTTGACATGAAAGCCGGACAGACAGACAGAGTTATTTTCGCATTTATAATACTAGTAAGGATTTATACTACTACTAACTATTGCCCTCGACACCGCCCGCATGGAAGTTAGTTATCTTGGTAAAGATTAGCCTATTTACTTTCTTAAGGATCAAAATATTACCATGTCAAATTTTATAGAAATCGGTTCAGCGTTTTAGCCGTGAGCGTAACAGACAAACCACTAGTTTAACGATAGTATAAACGCAAATATATTTTTGCAATACTCCTGAAGGAAATGTGTATTAAATTTGATAACTAGAACATAATACCTAGAGATTGAAAAAATATATGTACTTCTCCAAGGATTTGAATGGTATTTGAAAAAGAATAGCAAGGGAGGGTAAGATTAAAGGGATGGTTTATTTTGTAGATAGACTCAGGTACGGTTGTATGCTTGCATCTTTCCCTTCGATTAGGTTTTAGTCTTTATTCTAGAATTTTAGTCTACCCCTTCGTGGGTAAAAGACACACATTTGTATTAACATACACCTGTGTTACACACATACGTTAGATAGTGAACAAATTTACTTAATATTATATCTAAACTTAAAATCAGCTCAATCTCACAAACCGCAACGAAAACAGCAATTTAAAAACACCTTTCTCAAGTAACAAAACAGTTTTTAAATTAAAGAGTTATTTTGCAAAAACGTGGCTCTCCGGTGGTCTCGATTAACATAAAAGTTAAGTCAATTTGGTGGGTTAAACACCGTGTAATAATGCTATCATTATGTGAGACTGAGGCGTCAAGAAAGCTGTCTGTCCGTCCATCGGTATGCACAAAGTGTGTGGTCTTAATATCACAATTTGGAGGTGGAAAAATAAAGTGATTCCGTAGAATTAATTTCTCTAAATTTCATTCTAATTCAGATTTGTACTGTTCCGTTCTTTTCTTTGCTATCCCCCTAGCCATGTTGCAAATGTTTTACGTTTTTTATTCCATTCTCTATCCTGTTTCTCTATTTTTATTGTCCGTGTGGTGACGGATTAAGAATACAAAATGTCACCATCCCTATTCATTCCATGGGTGTCGTAAGAGGCGACTAAAGGAACAAAATAAGCAGCTAACATCACTGCCAAGAGAAGGAAAACTTGAAACAAACACTTTACCTACCCGTCTGGCCAGCGTGGTATAGAAGGCCAAAACCTCCTTTCTAAGGAGAGGGCTATGTACAGCAGTGGACTGTTAAAGGCTGTTGATGATGATTGATGATGATGATGATTTTTTTAATTTCATTGGCTAATATTTTGTTTTTATCACGTAACTGAGTGTCATTAACCAATTAAACAAGAGAATATTTTCGTAAAATCCGTTCTTGGCGGATGGCTACACCCTATAAAGAACCTACCTGACAAATGTCAAATTTGTAGATGTTATACTTTCTGAGATTTCGTGGATCGTTTTTTTGGAAGACAGTCCCCATTTCATCTCACCCACATTTTTACCCGACTTCAAAAAAAGGAGGAGGTTCTCAATTCGTCGAAATCTTTTTTTTTATGTCAGCGATAATTTCGTCGTTTATGAATCGATTTCAAAAATTCTTTTTGCATTAGAATGGGCGTAGCTTACAGGTCGTCCTATCATCACCATATCGGGATCTGATGATGGGATCCGAAGGAAATCGAGGGAACTCCTCAAATATCATAGGCACAATTGTCGCGATTTCGGTACTCGGAATTATATTTTCTTTGAAGTCGGTTCCTTTTTGTTAAAATTATTTATCATTAAATTCATTACGATGAAGACTTGAAGACTAGAAGACCTTATCATTAAAGACTTGAACAACTTGTCATTAGCAGAAATAGCTGATATTCGGCTGGTTGCTATTTCACCAAGAGAAGATGAAGAAGAAGAGATTTCGTGATTAATCAATGAGTGGACATAGTCTTTCTGTGAGGGAAATGTTGTTGATAGAAAATTGAGTGATTCGACAAAGATTTATGTTATAGCAATGGGTATTCGAAATAAAATTTATCCGGTACTATATCAATGTAACTATTTCTATAAATTTGTATTAGGAGCGGAATCTAAATGAGATAGCTGTGCGGGAGGCTGTTATTTATAGTTCTCTTTTTTCATGTTCACATATATATTTTCGTAATGTATATTCAATTATGTAACATATCATAATCCTTACTAATATTATAAACGTGAAAGTTTGTGAGTATGTATGTATGTTTGTTGCTCTTTCACGGAGAAAGTACTTAACGGATTTGGATGAAACTTTACAGTAATATAGCTTCATCATCAACAGCCTTTAACAGTCCACTCCTGAACATAGGCCTCTCCTTTGAAAGGAGGTCTTGGCCTACTATACCACGCTGGCCAGACGGGTTGGTAAAGGGTTTGTTTCAAGTTTTCCTTCTCTTGGCAGTGATGTTAGCTGCTTATTTTGTTCCTTTAGTCGCCTCTTACGACACCCATGGAATGAATAGGGGTGGTGACACTTTGTATTCTTAATCCGTCACCACACGGTAATATAGCTTATGAATCAGAATAACACATAGGCACATAGGTACGCGTACCTTACTATATCTTGTTTTAAATTAATATTAAATTATTTTGTAGGTAGTAGACTCACTCTGATTTCAGCACGAATGTCCCGGCTCGACCAGGGCAATACTACCCACACAGAAGACCATCCTAATAATGACAGCATTCTTGCTGTCGTTTTACGTTGGTGAGTGTGAGACCGGAGGCCCAATCATTCTGGATCATGCTCCCGGTCTCCGGAGGCCGGGAGAATGTTACAGAATTATCTGATCAGGCCGCCATATTATGGCTCACCATGCTACGTTTGCCTACCCTCACAATGAGGATGGTGACCCCTTCTCCTGGATTATATTTATGGTTTCCATCAAGCAGAGTAAAGTCTCTTTGGTAGATTTAAATATAAAATTTAAAAAAAACCTTCCTAAGGTACCATTAATTTATTATGTAAGACGATTTTTACTGGTTTTTAACCGCTTCCCCCCATAAATCGTCACAGAACCATTTCTCTAAGGTACCCTAATATTTCACCATATTATAATATATGTAAAACTGTTGTACTTTCTCATGTACTCATATGTACAACTTTATTATTCAAAAGATTATATCTGGAATATATGAATCAGCAACGGTTCGTTAATTTTCAATTGTTATTACTTTTCACCAAACATTACTTGTATGCTTTTATATTTAAGAAATTTCTTTAGACTTTGAACTTGAGACACACAACAATATCTAGTAAACCCTCCTAATCCCAAACAGAGCAGAGCATTTATTAAGTGTACTAGACAACTGATTTGTTAAAACATATATAATTTTTACATAGAAAACACCCAAACTCCGAAACAAATATTTGTGAATTACACAAGTATTTTTTGGTCCGACCTGGGAATTGAACCCGAGAACTTAAGCACAGGAGTCGTATACGTTACCACTGCGTTACCGAACCACTTATATATAAAGTTGGCAAACAAGTACTTATACAAACAAAAACGACTGTAAAAATTTACTCTATACGAGTAACAGCATGTACATCATCATCAACAGCCTTTAACAGTCCACTGCTGGACATAGGCCTCTCCTTAGAAAGGAGATTTTGGCCTACTATACCACGCTGGCCCAACGGGTTGGTAAAGGGTTTGTTTCGAGTTTTCCTTCTCTTGGCAGTGATGTTAGCTGCTTATTTTGTTCCTTTACTCGCTTCTTACGACACCCATGAAATGAATGGGGGTGGTGACACTTTGTATTCTTAATCCGTCACCACACATATGGTCTCAATAAGTTTATAGCACCAGCACTTACCCAGAACATGAGTGTACTACGATGGGTATTCCCCGCTATCAGTTTTCATGATATATCATTTTATGACTTTCAAGAATATGAACAATTGTGTACACAATTTGTGTGTATGTATGTCTGTTTACACATTTACGTAGCTATATTCTCACTTACAAAAAAAAACATACTATAACGTAGTTTACCTAACCTTTTCACAACTTTCAAGACGTCTGGCAGAAGTAATAGCCCACGGAAAGTGTCTGGCAATAATGAATTTTAATTTTAAATAATATTCTTTTTTTTTTAATATTAGCTTTTCTACTTTAATCTACCTGTACTTTGCGCTACCTGAGAAACGGCCCCGCTTTCAAGCTAATGGGTACACATACATCTTAACAAGATATTATATTAATAATCCTGAAAATTTCAGCTTTGCAGAAATGACGTAGGTCTGGGTGCTCTGGGCTCTTGGACCATGAGAGTATAACTTCAGCGTAGTTCATTATTGAAATTATTTTCAAAACAATTAAAGATTTATTATAATTACTTGAACAGTAATAATAAAATAAAAAAAAATCAGACATTTATTATTGCACTAAATTTGTACATGGGTAGACTTAATGCCCAGGGCATTCTCTTCCAGTCAACCTTCGGGTGGTGCAGAAAACTTATGTCTCATCTTAAACACAACGCCATCTAGTCTCTAACTAAGCAGAGCTTGTGTTATTGATACTAGACAAATGATATAAATACATAAACGTACTTTTATTTTGTAAATACATACATAGATACACATACATACATACATTTTCACCAATCTAAGTGCATTTGTTAAATTTTGTATACTTTTCCTAAAGTTGCTTTTTGTTTTGTATGTTTTTTTTATATTATTTATATTATCAAACTTGTAACACTGTGTTGTAATGGATCGCTATACGTGTTGGGCAAACTGTAAGTGCAGTGAGCAGTTGAATTAATAAATAAATAAATAGAAAACATCCAAACAAATATTTGGGTGGTCCGCGAATTGAACTGGAGACCTCAAGGCAGGGACACCGAGGCAGTCTTCTCTCATTATGTGTTTTCCATTAAGATCTCTGGCCATTGTATAGCCACTTTTAAACAGTTCCACTGGAAATATCCATACTGAAAAACCCATGCAAATAAATACATACTTTAGGCGCTGGACAAACAAGCTTTAATGGAATATTTGAACAACGCTTTAACAGAGAACCTGGATTTCCCGGCGATGGTTAATTTACATGTCAGGACACTGGTTTCTTTATGTTATAGGAGAACAATGGTCACGTCGAGATGATGAAGGATAAAATACTAACGAAGTGCGCTTTTTAACGCTTGCTAATAATCCATAAGTGGGGGCCGAATTCTATCTATCTATATATATAAAAAGCGGCCAAGTGCGAGTCGGACTCGCCCATGAAGGGTTCTGTATCAGCAAGTAACATCATATAAAAGTTCTTGTAGTACGTTGTAACTTTGATCGATGTTTTTATAAAAGTGTATTGATTGAATGAAAGGTAAATTGTATGTAGTAGAGCCAAGCTGATTTCAGCACGAATGGGCCGGCTCGACCCGGCCAGTACTGCCCTCACACAGAAGACCATCCTAATAATGACAGCATTCTTGCTGTTGTATTTAGTTGGTGAGTGTGAGACCGGAGGCCCAATCATTCTGCATCATTCTCCCGCCCTTCGAAGGCCAAGAGAATGATGCAGAATAATCAAACCAGGCTGCCATGGTAAGGGTCACCATGCTACATTGTCTACCCTCACAATAAGCATGGTGACCCCTACTCCTGGATTCTACTCATGCTCTCCATCAGGCAGAGTAGAGTCACTTTGGCAGGCTTAAATATAAAAAAAAAAAAAAACATTGCGGCTTACGATTTATGACGTATTACAAAAAAAACTATTTACTGGATCTCGTTCAAACCAATTGTCGTTGGTAGTTTGCATGGTAATGTACAACATATATCTTTTTAGTCTTATCACTCTCTCAATTAAGATGTTACAGGGGGGGGACACACATTTTTCCACTTTGGAAGTGTCTCTCGCGCAAACTATTCAGTTTAGAAAAAAATGATGTTAAAAACCTCAACATCATTTTTGAACACCTATCCATAGATACCCCACACGTATGGGTTTGATGAAAAAAAAATTGAGTTTCAGTTCCAAGTATGGGGACCCCTTTAATGTATTGTTTTTTTCTATTTTTATGTGAAAATCTTAATGCGATTCACAGATTACATCTACTTACCAAGTTTAAAAAAAAAAAAAAAAAAAAAAAAAAAACCAAATGCATAAGATTTGCTTTACCGAATGTTAAGAGTAGTGATTGTGATATAATATTGAATAAAGAGAAACTTGAATTCGTAGATAAAACTGTTTTCTTGGGGATTACGCTTGATGCAGGGCTACAATGGGGTTCTCATTTAACATCTCTTGCGGGGCGGCTAAGTTCAGCAGCATATGCTATTAGAAAAATCCGTCAATTTACTGATGCAGATACCGCTAGACTGGTCTATTTCAGCTACTTTCATAGTATAATGTCTTACGGCATCTTGTTATGGGGACGGGCTGCAGATATTGAGTCTATATTTATTCTGCAAAAAAGAGCCATCAGAGCCATATATAATCTTCGTAGGCGCGATTCTCTAAGGGAACTGTTTAAGAATATTGGCATCATGACGGTACATAGTCAATACATCTACGAAAACATAATGTACGTCAGGAAAAATCTTCATCTTTTTGGCAAAAGAGGTGACAAACATAATTACAGTACTAGAAATAGGGACCAACTAGTTCAGCCAGGCTTTAGACTCGCTAAAGTAGACTCTTCTTTTATGGGGTACTGTTTGAGATGCTATAATAAAATTCCACAAAGTATTCTTGAACTGAATGAGACAAAATTTAAAACATGCATTAAACGCACACTATGTAAGCAAGCATATTACAAGTTGAGCGATTATATCGCTGATAAAAATGCTTGGCTCAATGCTGGTCCTGCTTCACAAGGACAGGGGCGCATAAATTGATAGCATTAAATGGTATTGTTGGAGCTGCTGAAGATTGTACAACTTTCTTTGCATTGTATAGATTCAATCTCTTTAGTATTATATAATCGCATGGCCCATATTGTGTGAGTACTATGTACTAGGAAGCTATTCAAGCTATCATTCACTGAAAACCTACGTCTTTTCTTGACTTGAATCTGCCCTGGCGGTTGAGAGTATGTCATGCTCACTCAAATGTCACGCTGATGGTGGCGCGTGTGTCGGATCATTTAATTCCCTTCAAAATGGTTGAGTTGAATGGTGCGGATCCATGCGTCATGTTCGTGAACGGGCGCTGTCAGTTGTGACTGGTCATCTCTTAGTTGCCACGGCTTATTTGAATTAATTATTTTAATTTTCAATTGTATTTTTGTTGTACTATGGACACTTTTAACGTGCACGTCTTGCTACATCGTTCTCACATAATGTACCATCTCAACATGAATGATGTAACCAAGATTTTGTAAAAAACATTTTGATTTAAAAGAGTGTCCATGGAGTTTCTTGCCCGTTCTTCTCCATAGAGATCTACGCTAGGGAATGGGCAACTACAGTACTTTCACAGTTTTTATGTCTTGTGACTGGGACTGTAGCTACATTTTTGTTTCGACAATTCAAAAGTGCCTGTAACTGGCCTACTTGAAATAAATGCTTTGATTGATTGATTGATTTCAAAAGGTATAGTTCTTATGATTTCGGAAAAAAGTGGCTGTGACATACGGACGGACAGACAGACAGACATGACGAATCTATAAGGGTTCCGTTTTTTGCCATTTGGTTACGGAACCCTAAAAATGAATTGCTGTTCGTTAGTCTCGCTAAAAATCGAGAACGGCTGGACCGATTTGGCTAGTTTTGGCCTTGAATTATTTGTGGAAGTCCAGAGAAGGTTTAGAAGGTGAATATATATAAAATGAATTGCAATTTTTAATGAATTATGAATTCCTTTTATTTGTTTTAAGTTTTTTTTATACAAAAGTTTAGGTCTTCTATTTATCGATTGAGGCAGAACGAAGTCTGCCGGGGCCGCTAGTCGAAATATAAATAAAAAGATTTTGAAGTAACATAAATGGCAAAAACATACAACAGATTTGAGACCCTCATTCTTTAAAATTTTTTGCCTACCTTAATTTTAATTAAACAATTATGTTGTTTACCTATAATCGTTGGAAATATTAACGTTACCGATTATCCTGAACAAACAAACCCTATCTTAATAATTATTTCATTAGAAAACAATGGTGATGACGTTATTACCATAATCCTAAGAGCATTAGACGGTATAAAGATATTTTTGCTAATCACTCATTTGATAATTTATCAACAAACACATTTGAATAATTGTTATTAGCTTTCGCGACTATTACACAGAGCGTTTCTTGTGTTAGGTGATATATTCGCGATTGAATCCTATCCTACTAATATTATAAACGCGAAAGTTTGTGAGTATGTATGTGTGTATGTATGTTTGTTCCTCTTTCCAAAAACTACTGAACGGATTTGGATTAAACTTTACAGTAATATAGCTTATATATCAGAATAACAGATTGGCTACTTTTTACTGATATAATCGAGATACACGGGCGAAAACTAGGTGATTATAAAATTACACAAATCGTAGATGTTAAAATGTATCACTGTTTATCTCTTGTCAAAACTTAACAGGTTGCTATGCATAACACACTTGCATAGCAACCATAATGATATACGCGGGTAACACCGCGGGGCGTAGCTAGTTATCTATAATTTTACGCTTGACCACGAATGGTACAACCCTTTGGAAACGTCGTAATAAATTTATCGCGAATAAGGCTCGCTATACAATAAAAACATTAGAATAAATTTTGAACTATTTGTCAAGTGAGCCTTTTGGAGCAGGTTAAGCCGTCTCTCTTAGTTGCTATGCAAAGATCTTTACAGGAGTTCCAACACTAAAAACCAACAACAGGCAGTCGGTACAGGTAGTCATATTATTTCACATCATCAAAAGTATTTAATATTCCACTTCTGGACATGAGCCTGTGGAGCAACTGGTGTCCTGAACCTTCAACACAATGGGAGAATCCACCGACCAGGCGAAGGATCAAAAATTAATGTTTGAAAGTTGTATGTCTGCTAATTGGCGCGTGAACTTCTATATCGCGATGCAGAATGAATAGTTGCTTCGTGTAGTTACTTACTGCGTACTTTGGTGTATCCTCGATAGATGGAACTATAGTGTGTTTTTTGTTGACCTATCCTTAGAAAGGAGGTTTTGGCCTAAGTTTTTCTTGACTTTCCGGGCTCTAACGACACCCATGGGAAGAATAGGGTGGTGACACTCTATCTTCTTAATTCGTCACCACACGGATACCACAGGTACAGCTAGCTATTTAAATAAATAAATTGTTGTCGTAATACCCAATTCTCTTTATAATTATTTTGTTTCTAGGCGATGATGGGGAGGAATTGGGAAGGGGTTATTTAAGATAATATGAGATTAATTGTTTTTTTCTTCTAAGTAATGCAATATTCCATCGTCAGTTCATCGTCCTTCTCATTACCTATAGGTAATTAAAATAAATGATGTTTTGTCATTGTCAACAAGAGCTGATGAAAGCGGCCATTAGAGTTGAAAAGATGAATAAGAGTTAAGGAGATTCCCGCGGCTATTCGAGGAAACAATTAAGAGTAATAGTTATGTACACTATAACGTCAGATATTTAGATAACAACTCATTTAAAATATGTACTTACTGTATAGGAAACCTCAGTTTTTAAAAGATAATATTCCTGCAGATTATGCCTAACTTGGTTTAGCTTACTAACAAGATATTTAGAGGAAATCGTTTTTTTGTTTTTTTAGAAGACGGTCCCCATTTCATCTCATCCACATATTTTTATTATTATATTCATTACAACGACAACCTGTAGACTAGAAGACTTGACAATTGAAGACGTTAATTACTTGACATTGGCAGAAATAGCTGATATTATTCGGCTCCCATCACATCAAAAGAAGAAGTAGAAGATATTTCTAATAGCAGAACAGAGGACAATAGCTCCACGTACCTCGGGAAATTTTAGTAGTCAGTCCGTCAGTTCATAACCATATATGGCAATCGTTATTGGGAAGCAGTGTCCTCATATATGCTGACAACTGACAAGGCTTGCCCGCACCCTCATCAGGTTGAACAGAGACAAACTCCGCAAGATCATAGGAACCCTAACCGGACATTGTCTCCTAAACAAACACCTACACACCATAGGAGTAACAGACAGCCCCCTATGCAGAGGATGCATGGAGACAGAAGAAACGCCACAACACGTCATCATGGAATGCAGCAGTGTGGCCGAACAGCGGGCACAAATTCTACAGTCACCGGCAACGTATCGGGAGGCCTGCAGTAATCCCCGGAGGCTGCATTCCTTCTGGACCAACCTAGGCTGGCTGGAGTGAATGGGAAATAACTTTTCACGCACAATGGTCCAATAACTAGGACTAAGTGCGGAAACCGCCCAGAAAAACCAAACCAAACCAATATGCTGACAACTTGTTCTACCTTCGGATATAGGGTTACGGAGGTCTAATGCCAGTAGCTCCGTGGAAAAACTGATATTCAGGTAAAATCGATTGCCTTCTTGGTCTAGTGGTTAGCGTATGCGGCTGCTGATCAATAGATCTCGGGGTCGATTTCCGGGTCGGACCAAATGTTTGTGTGATCCACAAATGTTTGTTTCGGAGTCTGGGTGTTTTCTATGTATAGTAAGTATGTATTCACAATAAAAATGGTATGTTTATGTATTTATATCAGTTGTCTAGAACCCATAATACAAGCTCTGCTTAGTTTAGAACTAGATGGCGTTTTGTGTAAGATGTCCGGAATATTTATTTATTTATAATTGGTTGAACTAGTAGCCGACCCCGAATAATCTTTAAAGCAATGAAGACTAGGAAAATAATTGACTTAGTGGTTAATGATCCTGATTCCTATTCCTAAGTCACTGCACCGGTCGCCAGTTTGATTCCCATCTAAAACAAATAACTGTGTGATGAGCATTGTCATTGGTTCTTTAACCAAGTGTATTTATAAAATAGGTATGTTTATGGTTTAGGTATGAGGTCTAGTGTAAGTTTGTGACATTAATTTGATCGCCACGGTATAATTCTGTTGTCACAAACACACATACAGAAAAATTCCATATATTTTAAGACTATTATAAACTAACTTACAAAATTTGTTTACATTAGTTATTATTTAATGGCAAGTAATCATAAAAGCGTGTTGAAAATCACGTACTTTTTGTTATAACCGCAACAAACAAACAACATTAGTTAAATCTATCGGGGAAAGATGAGAAAGCAATTAGAGCAGTGATAATTGATACTTCAAACGTTAATAGGTGTTGGTAATCGCTTACTAGCACCAATTTGGTTGGCTGTTAGTTTGTGTACCTACTCTGTAAAAACTTTAAAAGTTCTGCACCTATAGAGCCATAATTTAAACCGACTTCAAATAATTGTATTCTGAGTACCCAAATCGCGAAAATTGTGCCTATGATATTTGAGGAGTTCCCTCAATTTCCTTGGGATCCCATCACCAGATCCCGATATGGAGACGATGGGACCACCTGTGAGCTATGCCAAATCCAAAGCAAAAATAATTTTTGAAATCGGTTCAGAAACGAAGAAATTATCGCTGAATATACATAAAAAAAAGATTCCGACCAATTGAGAACCTCCTACTTTTTTGAAGTCGGTTAAAAATTTTAAGCGGTTTGTGTTCATTGTACAAACCGCTTCAAATATTGTTTTTACATATACTTCGCATCAGTTGTGTTACTCACATTTTATCAATACAACTACAATGGCTAAATACGGGTAGACCGTACTACTATTATAAATTCGAATTTAACTGTCTGTCTGTTTGTATACCTGCATCGATTGTAATGCATAAAAATACTTAAAAAATACATGAGGTTAATTCTTACCACAACAACTGAGAAACACGCGAGAGGAGCCGTGGGTAAAAGCTAGTAAAAGTAACATTGTCTACCTATCTGTTTGTTACTCTTTTAAGCTTAAACCACTGGTTCCAATAAATTTTGGCTTGATGGTATATCTTGATTCTTGAGGAAGAATACAGGTTACTTTTACCGGGATAAGCAACTATACATAAGCGGAGCCACGGGCTAAAGCTAGTAGTATATAAAATACTGAAATATATATTTTCTTACTTAATTTCATTAAAGTCATTATTACCACTGGCGCCAAAAACGTTGTTCTCAGACCTTGGCTATGGTAACACCTGCAAGCATAAAACTTAAGTAATTAATTGTACTTGTACTAATTAGTAACTTAAAAAAATAAACTAGCTAAGTTAGTAGGTAGTTGAAATTTTAATATAGTTTAGTATGAGTTTTACGGATGCGGAACTGTTCAGGAGCCCGTCGGAAAGTCGTAAGTAGTCGTTCTTGCCCTTTATTATATAATTATTCCCAATATTTATTTATTTATTTTAAACTTATTGCACATAGTGTACAAAGGCAAACTTAATGTCATAAGGCATTCTCTTCCAGTCAACCTTCAGGCGATGATGCGGTAGGTGCTGAGGAAAAACCATTAGCTACGTAAAAAAGAAGATTTACCTACTTAAACATATTTTTTTAATACACATACACGTACGAAATATTCCTAAATACACATACATATACACTACTACTCTATACAATACATATACACACACATTAGTTTCTTTACGATATTATTTAGGGTCGCCTACTAGTATTTTTTTAGGTATACTGAAGCCTACCAAAGTGACTCTACTCTGCCTGATGGAAAGCATGAGTAGAACCCAGGAGTATAGGCCACAATCCTCATTGTGAGTGTATAGCATATGATGCAGCATGGTGACTCACACCATGGTGGCTTAGTGAGGTGTTTCTGCATCATTCTCCGGGGCTCTAGAGGTCGGGAGAATGATGTGGAATGATTGGGCCTCCGGTCTCACACTCACCTACGAAAGACTCGGTCGAGACGGCCCATAAACTTATTGGACTCCGTTTTCAGGTATTCTGACACATTTCTCTGACATTCCTTCAATGAGTCAGATCACATGTCACGGGACGCTTCTAAGTCCCTAGAAAGAGTATTCGGGTTTTCCTACATTTTTAAAAGTACCGATTGTACTAACTGATTGGCTTAATGGATGAGAATTAACTTTGGAGTGCGGGCTTAAGGAATGAGTCAGATATTTTAAATGGAATGGTGTTGAGTTTAAAAATGTAACAATAGGCTTTATTCATACTTTGTTCAAAAATTTAGTGACCAGAAAGTTAGTGACTCCAATAAAGTATCTGCTAAGGTATATGTTAAGTGGCTCGAAGGACCAAGGAGTTATATTTATTGGTCCTTTGAGTTATCATAAATTAACATGTTATATATAATTTATGAATATACATAAACAGAGTTCAATGTTTTATAAAGACAGTTAAGTAAATAACAGAGCTTATAAACTAAAAGTCACTCACTAAACCGTAATTTAAAAAAAGTCGTGTGGCACTCAGGGACTGCCGCGGTAAAGCTATTGCATAGCATTTTTTATAGCAATTATAATTATTTATTTATATTTTTCATTTATGCAGTATTTTTTTTTCTTTGATAATAATTCAAGTTTATTCACAATAATTTAATATACACTGTCTTTTTATCAACATACATTCTAACAATTTAACTTATTTTTTTACAATAGGATTAAAGAAAAGCAAGGAATAATAATCTAGAATGACCGTGTTGTCAAGGCAACGGATAACGGCCGATGGCTGCAGCACGTATGCGCTACTCTGCCTATAGAGCACAGAGCCGCCACATCCTTGTCGCACTGCAGTTACAATCATATTCTCCATCCTTTTCTAGGGTGTTAGGTTTTTTCGTTACGGAATTTCTTGATTCGGTCGCCGCGTTCAAAGCCATAAAAGCTATACAATAGCTTAAAAATCTTTCTAGAAACTTAAAAATGTACAATTCGTTCACAACGACATTGATCTAAGATTTCGGAGGTCATGTGAATTTGATAATTATCATAATTTCGTTAGTCTGTTTGTTAATTACATGATTGTTTGGTACATGTAAATGGTGTTGTTAGTAAGACTATTGCGCAAAACGACCTTTGCGGGTTAAGTTTTTTATCACATTATCAGCATTTATGAGCCTTTATAAAACACCTACTGGATATAGGCCTCTACTTAAAAATCGGCTAAGTGCGTGTCAGACCACGCACAGTGCACTTTAAAGTGTAATTTCTCGCAAACGAATACCTAAATAAAAAAAACCTTCTTAGAAACCCTTTATTGTTTTTAAAAGACCTATCTAATGATACCCCAAATAATAATATTTTTCATAATTTTATTATAGCACTTTGTCGACGTAACTACAACACATATTCAAGCAAAGTTTCATCTTTCTAGCACTTACCGTTTGGACTTCAGAACCCTAAAAAGGAGGTTTGGGCCTACTATACCACGCTGGCCAAACACGTTGGTATATGTATGAGTATAAGGTATGTGTTAAGATGGCCTTCTCTTTGCAGGACTCTTAACTTGAGTAGTGTACTGTCTCAATCGACTTTTAAAGCTGCCACGGGATGAATAAATAAACGTACAACGCTATCTAGTCCGAAACTACTAGAAATATACACCAGAACGAAACGGTTCGGCTCTTCCTTCCTATGCCGAACAGTAAAAAACTGGAACTCACTACCAGCTCCTGTGTTTCCTTCCCACTATCATAGTCTTCTTAACGGGACGTGAAAATGCATCTCACTAAGCCGCCATAGTCTGGGCAGCCATACTTTATTGTTTGCGTTCGCAGCAAGCGTGATGGCCCCCACTCTTGGATTCTGCTCATGATTTCCATAAGGCATGGTATAGTACATGGTACATGCATAGAAAACACTCAAACTCCGAAAGAAATATTTGCAACAAATATTTGGTCCGACCCTTATCGATCCCGAGACCTCAAGTAGCAGTCACATCCACCATTGCGCCATCGAGGCAGTCAGAATGGACTTGGTGAAAGTGTTCCTAATTTGTCACTTCACAGTTTTTTTACCTTCCACCTGAATTTGTCTCCTATATAATCAAAAAGCAATGTCGCCATCACAAAACAGAGAATTGTGTACTGTAGTCACTATATAATAGGTTTGATTTTCCAAACACTGCTAAAATTTCATGCAATTTTGGGGACAGTTCGGTAAGTTATAGGTATTCCCAAAAGTTCTTAGAAAGTAAATATTATTAAGTTTACAAGGTTATCCGACCACAACGAGTTTAGCAGATATTGGTGTAATAAACGATAATTAACGTTAAATGAATCATAACGCAATTTATCGTTAAATTATGTTAAGTGGTATTACCCTGAGTGAATAAGAATATTTATAACGGGTTTTCAAGATATCTATCTAAGGGCCACCGCAGACTAGCTACTTTTAGCATCGGCGATCGGCGATTTGGCGACTGCATCGATGCTGCATCGCGTTTTAGCGACATCCTGCGTTCGATCCCGGTATTGGAAACACGCGTTTTAGCGACTGCTCAGATGCCAAATCGATGCTACCGGCATCCGAATGTATGCGGAGAGTAGCGTTCAGCTGTTGTGTCGCGCTTCTAAAAAGCGACTCAATCTCCGCGTTTGGCGTTTTTAAGTGTGCGGTGTGGAGCGTTCGGTCGCCGTATTTAGCTTCTAAAAAGCGACTAGTTGCCGATCGACGATGCTAAAAGTAGCTAGTCTGCGGTGGCCCTAAATGAATACAATTATTGATGTCTGTTTGTAATAGCAAATGAACGGTTTTTACTAAATGCATATAAAAGCATAAATAATACAAACGTCAAAAAAGTAGCCTTTTATATTTTTGTCTGTCTGTTTGTTTGTTCCGGGTAATCTCTGGAACGGCTGGACCGTTTTTGACGGACCCTTACTGGCAGGAGGCTGCTGACGTAAGGAGTAACTTAGTATATTTTTTTATACTAGCTTCGCTCCGCGGTATTACTCGCGGCTTACAACAATAAATGCGGGTAACACCGCGGGAACCAGCTAGTCTATACTTATAATAAAAAGCTGAAGAGTTTTTTTGTTTGTTTATTTGTACGTGTTTATCTCAGGAAGCACCGGACCGGACCGAAGGAAGACGATAGGATATAATTATATATCATCACATTTTTCATTCATGACTGCCTCGTGGGTCTAGTGGTTAGCTATGCGACTGCTGATCAAGAGGTCTCGGGTTCGATTCCCGGGTCGGACCAAATGTTTTTGTGATCCGCAAATATTTGTTTTGGAGTTTGGTTTGGGACTAGGTGATGTTGTGTGTCAGATGTCCGAAACATTTATTTAAATATTTTATTTGTTTTGGGAAATGAAAAACATTATCTTAAATAATTATTATCTTTGAGTACTCTTTGTTTTGTGTTTTTTTAGGATGTGGGGGCAAACAAGTAGATAAAATTATTTATCATCTCAAAGTTGTGAGTGTGATAACAGGTGATAAGATCGACACTGTAGTGATATCATCAATTTTTATAATACTTATATTAGATATGGTAAAAAAAACTCGATTGAACTTAAAATATTCTTGTCTGACTTTTTTTTTATTAATTAGCTTGTAATTAGTGCCCTCGACTGACAACGAGTTCGACCTTTTTTTTCGCGGTGAATGCTTTTCGCACCCTTCTTGGGGGACAGGGAAGTGTGTGTGTGGGACTCCCGGGCAACCGGTCTACCCACCAGGATTGCAACAGCGGCTTCTGGTGTCTCCCCTGCCGTACCCCACAACTGAGGTACATCCCGGGGTAACTAGTTCAACCTATGAATTTCAGTTCTCCCTTAGGGTTGCGGAGGTCCGATGCCAGTCGCTCCGTGGAAAAAGTGATATTCAGGTAAAACCGGTTGAACTAGTAGCCGACCTTAAATAATATTGGGAATAAGGCTAGGAATAAGAAGAAATAATTAGCTTGTCATGTCTGTCGTTACAAATTATAATTCTTTAGAAAAAGATAAATTCTTATACTCAATATTAGCGTATTTATGAGTCAATGAATCAGCATGCCAAATTTTATTAAAATTGTTGCAGTGACAGGCAGCCAGACAGACAAAATTATAGTGTAGAAGTATGGCTTATAAAACCAATAAGTTGCAAATAATTTTAGTATACATATAAAATTAATGAAATAAAAAGATAAAAAATATAACAAAAAAAGAACAAAAAGCAAAATGTGCGTCGGCCGGGAATCGAACCCGGATCAACTGCTTGGAAGGCAACTATGCTGACCATTACACCACCGACGCATCTGTTTCGTTCAGCGAAAATAAACGATAGCTTGTAGCGCTGGTTATCGAACAATAACTGTATCTTAGAATGACGTCATCGCAGCATTGACTTCAATTTCTTTGAAGCAATCTTGTACGTAGAATTAAAACGTTAGCAATAATCAACGCTTTGATATATCTTAATGTTTTTTAACAATTTTATAGCAGACCAGCTGATTCCCGCGGTGCTACCAGTGGTTATTGTTGTAAATCGTGAGTAACACCGCGGAGTGAAGTTAGTCTAAAAAGGGGTTCCGTAGTTTAACCTATGTTATAATAAAAGTGTATTGATTGAATGAAAGGGAAATTGCTGTTTACGATTTATGACGTATTAAACATCAATGCAAAGAGAAGGAAAACTTGAAACCAACCCTATACCACCCCGTCTGGCCAGCGTGGTATAGTAGGCCAAAACCTCCTTTCTAAGGAGAGGCCTATGTCCAGCAGTGGACTATTCAAGGCTGTTGATGATGATGATGATGAAAGAAAATCTACTTTCTAGATCTCGTTCAAACCAATTTTCGGCGGAGGTTTGCATGGTAATGTACATCATATATTTTTTTTAGTTTTATCACTCTCTTATTTTAGAAGTTACAGGGACACACACACACACATATTTCCACTTTGGAAGTGTCTCTCGTGCAAAATATTCAGTTTAGAAGAAAAAAATATTAGAAAAAAACCTCAATATCATTTTTGAAGACTTATCCATAAATTTCCCACACGTAGGGTTTGATGAAAAAAAAAATCAAGTTTTAGTTCCATGTAAGGGGTCCGTGTGGTGACAGATTAAGAATACAAAGTGTCACCACCCCTATTAATTCCATGGGTGTCGTAAGAGGCGACTAAAGGAACAAAATAAGCAGCTAGCATCACTGCCAAGAGAAGGAAAACTTGAAACAAACCCTTTACCAACCCGTCTGGCCAGCGTGGTATAGTAGGCCAAAACTTCCTTTCAAAGGAGAGGCCTATGTCCAGCAGTGGACTGTTAAAGGCTGTTGATGATGATGATGATGATGTATGGGGACCCCCAAAATTTATTGTTTTTTTTTCTATTTTTGTGTGAAAATCTTAATGCGGTTCACAGAATACATCTACTGACCAAGTTTCAACAGTATAGCTCTTATGGTTACACAAAAAAACTGGCTGTGACATACGGACGGACAGACAGACAGACATGACGAATCTATAAGGGTTCCGTTTTTGCCATTTGGCTACGGAACCCTAAAAATCACTTAAGTTACTTCTTACGTCATCAGATATGTATATGCAAGTGGTGGTACTGACCACCCTCACGCAGAAGACCATTCTAGAAATGACCGCATTCGTGTTGACGTATTTCGTTCCTGGGAGTGAGACCGGTGGACCAATCATACAGAAGCATTTTAATAGACCGCCATTGTTTGGCACACCAGGCATTTTTTTTTTACCAACACCTATAATGCTCATAATCCTTTCATACCAGTTCTCGCTTTTGCTGCTTCTCGTACTTTCATGCTTCATACTATATCTTTCTGACATTCTACCTTTCACACTATTCAGGTGGGATTCCTGCTACTCTAATTTATCTTAATTTCTATTTATCATTTTTAGGGTTCCGTAGCCAAATGGAAAAAAACGGAACCCTTATAGATTCGTCAAGTCTGTCTGTCTGTCTGTCTGTCTGTCTGTCCGTCCGTATGTCACAGCCAATTATTTCCGAAACTATAAGAGCTATACTTTTGAAATTTGGTCAGTCGATGTATTCTGTGAACCGCATTAAGATTTTTACATAAAAATAGAAAAAAAACAATACATTATGGGATCCCCATACTTGGAACTGAAACTCAAAATTTTTTTTTTCATCAAAACTATACGTGTGGGGTATCTATGGATAGGTGTTCAAAAATGATGTTGAGGTTTCTAATATCATTTTTTTTTTAACTGAATAGTTTGCGCAAGAGACACTTCCAAAGTGGAAAAATGTTGGTGGGGGCCCTCTAACTTCTAAATTAAGAGAGTGATAAAACTAAAAAAAAAATATATGTTGTACATTACCATGCAAACTACCAACGAAAATTATTTTAAACGATATCTAGTGAGTAGTTTTTTTTTAATACGTCATAAATCGTAACACGCGATTTAGCTTTTATTCAATCAATACACTAGTATAAAAACATCGATGAAAGTTACAACGAACTACAAGAACTTTTATATGATGTTACTTGCTGATACGGAACCCTTCATGGGCGAGTCCGACTCGCACTTGGCCGCTTTTTTCAGGGGTAATGAGTTAACACAACGTTTGTTTTTTATTTATCTAAATCTTACATGTTTTGCTTCTCTATACATTTTCATCATCATCATCAACAGCCTTTAACAATCCACTGCTTAAAATAGGCCTCTCCTTCGAAAGGAGGTTTTGGCCTACTAAACCACGCTGGCCAGACGGATTGGTAAAGGGTTAGTTTCAAGTTTTTCTTCTCTTAGCAGTGGTGTTGGCTGCTTATTTTGTTCCTTTAGTCGCCTCTTACGACACCCATGGAATGAATAGGGGTGGTGACACTTTGTATTCTTAATCCGTCACCACGCGGACATTACATTACTTTTACATACATTTTACTTACAGCTAAATTAAGACAATGAATAGGGGTGGTGACACTTTGTATTCTTAATCCGTCACCACGCGGACATTACATTTACATTTACATACATTTTACTTACAGCTAAATTAAGACTAACAAATTATATCTATACATATTTACATATATTCCTGTATTGTACCTACAGCTTACTGTCTATTTCTATACTAATTACGTTATGATTTACATCAATTAATTTACTTTATACCATATTATATTGTCTGCGTTCATAATGAGGGTCCCTACATCTGGATTCTACGTATACTTTCCATCAGGCAGGGTAGAGTCAATTTCATAAACCTAAAATAACAATTTTCGTTTCCGATATTAGGGAATCGAAAAATTGATTGTTTTATAAAAAAAATCTTATTATTATTTCAAAGGGAATGTAATTTAAATTTCACAAGACAGGTGGGTAGAAAACCAGACGTAAAAAGACATCACAAACGAAATTCAACTGTACACTTTCCACACAAAGTTCAAATTCAAAAGATTTTATTAAATGAAAAGAAACGAAACGAATATGTTCTTTAATGGTAGAGCGTTAAGGCAGGTTTTTCAATGAACGTGTAACCCTAACCCTAAGATGTTAAATATTTCTTTAAGAACTCGTGGTTCCGTAACACTGACTTTTGTGGGAATGTAGGGTTCTTTGCGGAAGCAAAGCATTATCTTTAATACAGGGTTGAAGATATTTTTTTGTCGCCGTGTGACGTTATATGTTTATCCTAATATTTGCCATCTTTTTTCTTGCAGAAACAACTTGTAAAATTATAAATCTGTTTACTATACAATTCCGGGAGCACGGGAGTACTCCCGCCAAATCCAGCAAAAAAGCGGCACGGCCGTACCACCCTTTTCTAGAAGGAATTCTATCCATTTTTGACTGAGTTTTTGTTTTTAACCGACTTCAAAAAAAGGAGGAGGTTATCAATTCGTCGGAATCTTTTTTTTTTTTTTATGTATGTTCAGCGATAATTCCGTCGTTTATGAACCGATTTCAAAAAATATTTTTGCATTGGAATGGGCGTAGCTTACAGGTGGTCCCATCGTCACCATATCCGGATCTGATCATGGGATCCCAAGGAAATCGAGGGAACTCCTCAAATATCATAGGCACAATGTCGCGATTTGGGTACTCAGAATAGTTTTTCATTGAAGTCGGTTCCTTTTTGTTAAAATTATTTTGTTTGTTTTTTATAAAAGATAACTACGGTACGGTACTAACGGTACTAGCATAAATAAAACAATTTTAGAAATGTTTTTCTGTCTGTCTGCTTGTTCCGGCTAATCTCCGGAACGGATGACCAATCTGTCAACCTAAAATTATGGCTCGCCAATGATATTATAAAAAAATTATGAAATAAAATAATCTATATAATATCATTGTGGCTCGCACATTTATGTTGAAATCAAAACGCTTTAGCTCTTCTTTCCTATGCCGAGCAGTCAGAGACTGGAACTCACTACCAGCTCACGTGTTTCCTTCCCACTATGATCCCGGGTCTTTTAAGCGGGGCGTTAAAAAAGCATCTGTATTCGCAGCAAGTGTTGTAGCCCCCACTCTTGGATTCTGCTCGTGCTTTCCATCAGGCAGGGTAGAGTCACTTTGGATCATCATCATCAACAGCCTTTAACAGTCCACTGCTGGGCATAGGCCTCTCCTTTGAACGGAGGTTTAGGCCTACTATACCACGCTGGCCAGACGGGTTGGTAAAGGGTTTGTTTCAAGTTTTCCTTCTCTTGGCAGTGATGTTAGCTGCTTATTTTGTTCCTTTAGTCGCCTCTTACGACATCCTTGGAATGAATAGGGGTGGTGACACTTTGTATTCTTAATCCGTCACCACACGGACTTTGGAGGGCTTAATATAAAAAAAAATGCCTTGCCTATCTACAATTTGTATTAATTCAATGAATTATGTAGGTATAGAGAATTTCAGCGTTAACCAGTGTTCGGCGTTAATAGCAGGCAACACCGCGGGGCTCAGCTAGATATAAATAAATAGTAAAAAAACTTATTTAGTATTGTAGTATTGATTACTCCGTAGATAATGCAGTACAAATGTAAGTAATATACAGTCGTAAAGTGCTGTTATACAAATCTCATATTACGCCATATTTCAAATAGTTTATAACGTCTATCTGCCAGTAAAAGTCCCGTCGAAATAGGACCAGCTATTCCAGAGAGTTGCCAGAACAAGCATACAGATAGTTAAACATTATAAAATTGCTTTTATCTTGTTTAGTACCTTATATACTTTTATTTGACTGCCTCGCAGTGGGAGCACATGCGACTGGAGTGCTTGAGGTCTCGGGTTCGATTTCGGAGTCGAACCAAATGTTTGTGTGATCCACAAATATTTGTTTCGGGGTGTTTTCTATGTATAATATGCATGTATTTACAAAAATATATTTTTATGTATTACTAATGCAAGCTAAGCTTAATTTGGGACTAGATGATTTTGTGTGTGAACATCCGAAATATTTATTATTATGGCCAGTCTGGCCAGCGTGGTATAGTAGGCCAAAACCTCCTTTCAAAGGAGAGGCCTATGTCCAGCAGTGGACTGTTAAAGGCTGTTGATGATGATGATGAATAGTGCATTTAGTTAAAAACTTTCAGATATTACAAACAGACAACAACGGGTTAAACCGCGGGGTTTAGTTAGTTATAAATAGTATTGATTACAATGTAGATAATGCAGTAAAAATGTAAGTAATATACAATCGTAAAATGCTGTTATACAATTCTCATATTACGCCATATTTCAAATACTTTATGTCGTCGCTTCCTCCTTTTCATCGAAGTAACGGGTTTAGACATCTGGTTTTAACAAATAAAAGGAATTTTTAGAAAGTTAGTTACATTGCTTGGTAAACGTGAGGTCGAGGGTTCGAGTCCTATTCAGGACGAATAAGGAAGAACAATGTTTATTAGTCACACAGAATAAAAATAAAACAAGACATTATAGGTACAATATCCAAACAAAAAAGAGAAAACAGGAATAACAAAAAAAAAATTCAGAAAAAAGTTAAAAGGTTGTGTGAAAAGGCATATCATTCAGCATATCTATATTAATATTATAAACAGTTTGTTTGTCTGGTTGAGCTAATGTCAGGAAGTATGCCTTGGTGTCGCAGTGGCAACGTATGCGCCTGCTGACCTTGAGGTCTCTTTTTCGATTTCGATTTCGATCCGACTAAAGGTCATAGCACACTGTAACGGCACAGCTGCGGCACGGCTCTGTATTGAATTTTGGCTACCGCTAGCAGCCCGCGAGGTGCAAGCTCGCCGTACGCACGCCAACCGCGAGTTGCAAGCTCTTTATACTGATGTTATGAAACATATTATACGACATACGATTTAAGGGTCAAATCCAAATGACAAGCTAATCGCTGAGTTGGAGCGGTGCCGTTGCCGTGCTTGTATAGTGTGCGTTGACCTTAATTCACCTTTCAAACAAAAAAATCTAAATCGATTTATCTTTTCGAGAGCTAAGATGCCACAGACAGACACACACACAGACCCCGTCGTTTTTGCGTCGGGGGTTAAAAAATACTCTAAATCTAAACTGCCTTCAGCCTATCCAACATGAAAGGCGAACGATCACCCGCATACAAGATAATCGCGAAGTCCAGGGGAGGGTCTAAATTTTATCTCAACCCTGTCAACTATCAAAGCTGCCGTACTTTGAGACACGCTAGATAAGTCGGGAATGTTAAAAGGTCCCGAGGGATAAACTTACTTCAAACTAAGTGATAATGGAGCGGCTTAAAGTATAATATTTAAGTTATTTTTATGTGATAACATATTTTTTATTTATTGATACATATTTACTTGACTGCCTAATTGGTCTAGTGGTTGGCGTATGCGGCTGATGATCAAGAGGTCTCGGGTTCGATTCCCGGGTAGGACCAAATATTTGTGTGATCCACAAATATTTGTTTCGGAGTCTGGGTGTTTTTCTAGGTATAATACGTATGTATTTACAAAACAAAAAAAGTATTTTTATGTATTTATATCAGTTGTTTAGTACCCTTAACACAAGCTCTGCTTAATTTGGGACTAGATGATGTTGTGTGTGAGATGGCCGAAATATTTATTATTTATTATGCGTAACAAAGTGACTCCACTCTGCCTGATGGAAAGCATAAGTAAAATCCAGGAGTAGAGGTCACCATCCGCACTGTGAAGATAAGCAATGCAGCGTGCTGACCCATACCATGGCGGTCTGGTCGGATGTTTCTACATCATTCTCCCGGCCTCAGAAGCCGGGTGAATGAAATGCAGAATGATTGGGGCTCCGGTCTCACACTCACCAACGAAATACGACATCAAGAGTGCTGTCATTATTAGGACGGTCTTCTGTGTGAGGGTAGTACTGACCCGGTCGAGCCCCTCCCGGATGGATGACTTTAAAGTGTATTTTAAAATGTTATTTTGCTAAAAGAAGGTTGTGAGGTGAGTACTATATAAATAAATGAATATTTCGGACATCTTACACACAACGCCATCTAATCTCAAACTAAGCATAACTTGTGTTATGGGTACTAGACAGCTGATATAAATACAAAAACATCTTTTTTTTGTAAATGCATAGGAACATAATCATGCATAGAAAACACAGATACCGAATACCGATCCAAAAATGCGTTTGGGTTAACATCCTTATGGACTGGAGTCAGTGTCTCCATATACACGGTAATTACCGTAGATGCACCGTAATCTGGTCTCTATCTACCGTCAAGGTAATAGTGTATTACCGTGTCAAATATCACCGTATTACCATTAGAAATAACATTGTTGTAAATATTTTATCATTTACTGTGTAGGGCAAATCACAGTCTATCAATTTAACAAATTTTGTAATGGCAACACTGCAAAATCCTAAGGGGAATCCCCAATATCTAGAAGTTTATCTCTACTACACAATGTATTCTCGTCCTTATTTCTATATAAGAAAGAAAGACATTTGCGAGCGCATTTTCAGCCAAGTCAATGAAATCAAAACGAAAAAAAGAAACCAACTTCGAACAAAAAAAATAAAAGGGAAACATTTCACCCAGCAATCAAATAAGAAATGCAGAAACTGTGTGGATTTCAGGCCAACTAACGACATGTTGTCAAAAATGAATAAATCCATTTAAGAAAGAGACCCTGTCGTGCTAGGAGAGTCTGATTCAGAAACTAACCTCTAACCTAACAAAATATTCAGACTTGATTAGTTCATAATATTGTTTTTTCCTTTTAAAAATTACACGGTAATTTACACGGTACACTTTTTGCACATTCACCGTATTTTTTTCAAGAAACACCGTATTTTTACCCTGGCAACACGGTAACTCTTGATTTACATATGGAGACACTGACTGGAGTTAAAAGGTACCTACCTGTTACGGCTTTAAGCTTCCGAGCACTGATGACTCAAGAGAAATAAAACAACCGTTTTAATGCGAATTGTAATATATTTGTTCGGAAGGTCATACACTATCGGAGAGTCTTAACACCGCGACTCACCAGAAAGGCACACCGCCATCTATCGAGCGTGTCCTCAACTCAAATACACAATCGATTGAACACCTACCATTTATGTAAGTAGTGAATTTCAAGTAGAGCCTCGCTCAATTCAATAACAGCTCGCAGGCCCGACCGGGCTGGTACTATACTCTCAGAGGAACTGTGCTTGAGGTATGGGGTTGGATTCCCGGGTCGGACCTAATTTCTATGTTATCCACAAATATTTGCTTCGTAGTTTGGGTGTTTTCTATGTATAATATGTATGTATTTACTAAAAAAAATATGTTTACTTATTTATTTCAGTTGTCTTAATACCTATGATACAAGCTCTGCTTAGTTTGGGACTAGATGGCGTTGTGTGTCAGATGTCCTAAATATATAAAAAAGCGGCCAAGTGCGAGTCGGACTCGCCCATGAAGGGTTCCGTATCAGCAAGTAACATCATATAAAAGTTCTTGTAGTTCGTTGTAACTTTCATCGATGTTTTTATACTAGTGTATTGATTGAATGAAAGGTAAATTGCGATTTACGATTTATGACGTATTAAAAAAAAACTACTCACTAGATCTCGTTCAAACCAATTTTCGTTGGTAGTTTTCATAGTAATATACAACATATATTTTTTTTAGTTTTATCACTCTCTTATTTTAGAAGTTAGAGGGGGGGGACACACATTTTTCCACTTTGGAAGTGTCTCTCGCGCAAACTATTCAATTTAGAAAAAAATGATATTAGAAACCTCAACATCATTTTTGAACACCTATCCATAGATACCCCACATGTATAGGTTTGATGAAAAAAAAATTTTTGAGTTTCAGTTTCAAGTATGGGGACCCCCAAAATTTATTGTTTTTTTTCTATTTTCATGTAAAAATCTTAATGCGGTTCACAGAATACATCGACTGACCAAATTTCAACAGTATAGCTCTTATAGTTTCGGAAATAATTGGCTGTGACATACGGACGGACAGACAGACAGACAGACAGACAGACAGACAGACTTGACGAATCTATAAGGGTTCCGTTTTTTGCCATTTGGCTACGGAACCCTAAAAAGACACCTAAAATGACAGAATTCATGTTGTCCTGTTATGTTGGTGAGTGTGAGACCCAGGCCTTATAATGCAGAAGCATCTCACTAAGCCACCATAGTGTGGTAACTCACAATGAGGACCTTTAAACTCTTGGATTCCACTCATGCTTTCCATCAGGCAGAGTAAAGTCACTTTGGAAGATAAAAATTAAATTATCAACAAACTGCACGGTTGGCCTAGTGGCTTAAGCGGTCGCCACGCCGCTTCCTACTATGCCAAGTGTCGTGGGTTCAAATCCCACGTAGGACAACACTTTGTGTGATTCGCAATTTGTTGTTCTGAGTCTGGGTGTCCTTTGTGTCCGTTTCATGTATGTTTGTAAAGTCCCCCGCGACACAGGAATTTATATTCCTAATGCGGGAGTTGTCTTTTAAAAAAAAAAAAAAACTGCTGGGTTCGGCTTTTTTTAATATTTAAGACACTTACACACAACGTCATCTAGTCCCTAAACTAAGCAGAGCTTGTATTAAGGGTACTAAACAACTGATATAAATACATAAACATACTTTTTTTTTGTAAATATACTTATACATATTATACATAGAAAACACCCAGACTCCGAAACAAATATTTGTGTATCACACAAATATTTAGTCCACCCGGGAATCGAACCCGAGACCTCTTGATCAGCAGCCGCATACGCTAACCACTAGACCAACAAGCCAGTCATAAAATAAAATATAAACTCCTAATAAACTTTGCCGAAGGGTAGAAAAATAAGTCCCATGGCTAAAGAAGCTATAAAACTAAGTGACGCAAATATTGTTTTTTTTTCGACTTTATGAGTCGGAGTCAACAAAAAGGTATTTTTTTACCTTACCTCAATTAGCAACATGTGTTCAAATTGCCAGTTAGTAACCTATTATGTCATTTTGAATCCTAATTTGGAAAGGTGAGGAAGGGTCGCATAAAATAAAAAACATATTTTGCAAAATTTTATATATAAAGCAGGCACCACACTTCGCTATGCGCTATTCGTTATGCGTGTGTGGAGAGTATATTCGTTTCGTTCACCATAAAAATAACAATGACACATCTCTACAACACACATATTTGCCTTATTTGATGCTTATTTGGCATACCAGTTCGAAGTGTGGATGGCGTGTTTGTTGTTTGCGCGCTTAACTAATATTTGGGCGAATATGGCGTAGACACATAACGAATAGCGCATAACGAAGTGTGGTGCCTGCATAATATTCCTTGCCAATAAATGGTGTACAATGGCAACTTTTATTAACATCAAAGAAGCTTTTACCGGTTATGATGCAATAAAACACTGCATTTTTGTTAGTCCCACGTTTTTTGGTACTTTAGTGTTGCACTAATAAAGAAAGTTTTGGGTAATTAATGTTTTAGCCGCTTCTCTATTTACAGGAGGGACAAACATCAGCGAGCGATCCTCACATTTAATAAAACGCTTTAAACAATGTAACCAAAAATTGTAAAAACAATGTTGGAAAAGAGTGTCCATAGAGTTTCTTGTCTGCTCTTCTCCATAGGATCTAGGTATTGGAACAGACAATAAATTAGCTTCACGACTGACTACTTGACGTTTCAAAAGTGCCGTTGTATTGGTGTATTTGAAATAAAAATGGTTTGATTTGATTTGATTTGATTCGAGGTGGCTTATTTTGTATTGCTACCATAATCTTTGATCTTCCCAAGACTCCAAGATGTCTGTACAGAAAGTTCACAGTTTATCATTATTAGATAGAGATATAGTTGATTTACAAAAGTAATTTTCTAGTCTGTTTGTCCTGTTGTATATTATCTATACTAATATATTTATTTAATATTTTTTATGAATATGCATCAGAAACAATTTGTATATCTATGGTAATACTAGATTTTGCCCGCGTGTAGGTCCGTCATGGCGGTAAATAGTAGCCTATGTATTAGTCCGATATGTTAGCCATATTATTGTGAAGTTTCATCAAAATCCATTCAGTAGTCAAAGAATAACAAACTTACACACATACTTTATAATATTGGTAGGAGTTTAAAGCTGAAAAGTTTGTTTGTTTGCTTGTTTAAATGCGCTAATCTCTGAAACTACTGGTCCTATTTGAATAATTCTTTAACTGTTAGATAGCTCATTTATCATGGATTGCTATAGGCTATATGTCATCACACTCGGCGACAGCATGTGATATGTATAACTTATATATAAAATTCTCGTGTCACAGTTTTCGTTGCCATACTCCTCCGAAACGGCTGGACCGATCTTTATGAAACTTTATATGCATATTCAGTAGGTCTGAGAATCGGCCAACATCTGTTTTTCATACCCATAGGACGCGAGCGGAGCCGCGGGCATCAGCTAGTTACGTATATATTTGTCTTTTAGGTTTGTTTACACTAACCTTTTCTATGAAAAATAAATATAACATCACCCTACGGGCAATAGAAGACAGGCGGGGCTGCGTGTGTAATCTAGTTTAGATATTATAACAAAAAGATTGCGAATCCAATGGAGCGCGGTAACATAAACGCGCGTAAATCTGAGGTGCACGGCTAGTTGACGTCCATTGTCGGCATTCATGTTCATTCAGGGTTGTCCCAAATGAGTTATTCTTGAAAGCGTTTATTGATTTGAATTTTTGGACATATTTATAAAATGTTTAACTTATACAGATAAGTTTGTTTAGTTGAATGAGTTAAACTCAGGAAGTAGGTATTGATCTGATTTGAAAAAATCTTTCTGTATACACGATATTCTGTGTACACGGTTGGCCTCATGGTTTAAACAGTTTGGCGCAGGTTCTTTCCGGGCATGGTTGCTTCGGAAAGTACCTGCACTCGGTCGCCAGGAAGGAATTGAGTCCCACCTGCTACCACTGCGACTGCAGTGAGGATTCGGCTCATCACACGCTGGCGGTCTGCCCCGCATGGGAGACGCAGCGCCGGGTCCTCACTGCAGTCATCGGAGGGGATCTCTCACTGCCGGCCGTCGTTCGTTCCATGGTCGGCAGCGAGAGCTCATTTACCGCGGTCGCAACCTTCTGCGGAACGTAATCACGCAGAAGGAGGCGGCGGAGAAGGCCCGGGAGGACGACATCCAATCGAACCAGATTCGCCGCCGGCGACTCGGGCGAACTTACTTTCCGAAGCAACCGTGCCCGGAAAGCACCTGCGTCAGCCGGAAGGAAAGGGTCCCGTGCTGCCGCCCTGCCCACTCGGCGATGACCGGCTGGAGAGCCTCCACGGTGGCGAAGCCAGCGCGTGGAGTCTCCAGCCGGAAAGACCATCTAGCCAAGGTGGCTCGACGAGCGGCTTCGCGCCACTCGCGCACGTCCTCGGGCGGAGGGCGGATGCCCCTCTCCGCCCGGAATTCAGCCACTCGTCGATAAACTTCGGCGAGCACTTCCGCCTCCAAATCCCACGGGGGTGTTCCGGCCAAGGCACAGGCCGCTTCGGTCGACACCGTGCGGTATCCGCGTATGGCTCTGACCGCCAATATCCTCTGGGGGCGCCAGAGGCGCGCCCTATTCTGGGCGGACAGAGCCGCCGCCCACACCGGTGCACCGTACAGTGCCATCGACCGGACCACCCCCGTGTACAGCCGCCTAGTGGGAACACTGGCCCCGCCCAAATTGGGCAAAAGTCGCCCTAGGGCGGAGGCAGTGTCCACCAACTTTGGGGCTAGCTGTTTGAAGTGCTCGTCGAAGAGCCACCTTCCGTCTAGGACCAGACCCAGGTACCTCATCTGGGCCCGGACCGGTACGAGAACCGAGTTGACCTCAATCGAGGCGCCGGCGGGTGGACCACGACGGGGCCCGTGAAAGAGTAGGGCCTCCGTCTTATCCAGGGCCACCCGCAGACCCAGCGCCTCGATGCGCCCGACCACCATGGACATTCCAGTGGTGGCCAGGCGCGCCGCCTCCTGGAAGTTAGCCCCCCGGGCCGTGACTAAGGTGTCATCCGCGTAGCAGATTACACCCAGCCCGGGGGGGAGACGCCCTCTTAGGGCCCACTCGTATCCCATGTTCCACAGGAGTGGTCCTAAGACAGACCCCTGTGGAACACCGCACGACATGGCCCTGCGTCTCAAGACGCCATCTCGGTCCTCGTACATGACGGTTCGCTCCTCAAGATAGTCTGCCACCAGCCGCCTCAGGTACTCTGGCACCCCGTGGTAGCGGAGTGCTTCCCCGATGCAGCCGAATGGCAGACTATTGAAGGCGTTGGCGATGTCTAAGGACACCGCCAACACCACTCCGCCGCCTCTCACGGCCTCCTCGGTCACGGCCCTAAGGCGCATTACAGCATCGATCGTCGAACGCCCCTCTCGGAAACCGAATTGGGCGTCCGACAGATCGGGGCCAACCTCGCAGAGGTGCCGGACGATGCGGGCAGAGAGTATCTCCTCAAAGAGTTTACCCGCCTCGTCCAGCAACACGATAGGCCTATAGGCCGTGACCGAATCGGCAGGCCGTCCCGGCTTCCTCAGCAGGACCAGCTTCCCGCATTTCCAGCGCTCAGGGAAGCGTCCGGACGCCAGGCTAGCGTCCAACACCTCCCTGAGGCGGTCCGACATGTGATCGAGGGCTCGGGCCATCACTCGGGCTGGAACCCCGTCCGGCCCGGGGGCGGTGTTCTTGGATCGAATCCGTAGAACAGCCGCCTCTACCTCCGAATCCCTGACGGGCGGAACTTCACCGACACACCACCCCGCCGTAACCCCCGGTGGGGTGACGGTCCATGATGATTTTTCACACATTAAAAGAAAAAAGTGGTTTAAACAGCTTAGACAACACTGTGTGTGATTTACAAATTGTTGTTCTGAGTCTGGTTGTTCTTTGTGTCCGTTTCGTGTATGTTTGTAAAGTTCACCGCGACACAGGATTGCAATTCTAATGTCGGAGTTGTCTTTTTGAAAAAAAAGAAAAATAAAAACATTGCGACCAGTTATCGAGGAAGGATATGTATCGATACACTACTAACAAAGGTAGCAAAGTATCAGTAAAAAATTGTTGCAAAAAATTGCAGTAAAAAAATAGGGTTCCCACAAGTCTATTACTTCGCATCTTAATTTAGAATCAACCCAAAACATATTTTATCTTTTGTATTACTTTAAACAGGTATAACCTTACGTACATAGGGTAGTAGAGCCAATTGACTGATTTCAATATAAATGGTTAGACTCTACCTGAGCGGTACTACCGTCGCTAGAAGAACTACTTAAAAATGACAGCATTCGCGCTGTTCTATTTCATTTGTGAGTGCGAGACCGGAGGCCCATTGATGCAGAAGCATCTCTTGCAGAAACAGCCATGGTGTCCGCGTTCACAACAAGAATGGTGACCACGACTCTTAGATTCTATTCTTTTATTCCATCAGACAGAGTAGAATAACTTAAACAGGTTCATATAAAAAAAAGTGCAACCCTGTTCGAGAAACACTACGTGCGGGATAACTGACAACCCTATGGAAGCGTACCTTGAACTATAAAAGTGTTCCATTAGCGGCTTACAAGAAATTAAATGTATTGCTAACTTGAATGGCGGTTTTCAATTATATGCCAGCCATTTTGTGTTGTTCACGTTTTCAATGATTATTTACTGGCCAATACCTTTCTATATACAAACTAGCTAATGCCCGTAGCTCCGCTCGTGTCTGTTTCGTGCTTTACTACTTAGGGGTATACAAATAGTTTACGTTCTATTCTCAGATTTACTGAAAATCTAACCCTTGTTTTAGTAACAGAAGTTCCCAGATCCCTCTTATTAGTGGCACATCGTGTGGTTTTAGTCAGCAGTAAAGCTACATTGATTTTAGCACGAATTTCGGACGTTTTATACAACGCCATCTAGTCCTAAACTTAGCAGAGCTTGTACTATGGGTACTAGACAACTGATATAAATATATAAACATACCTTTTTTGTAAATATATACATACTAGCTGCGCCCCGTGGTGTTACCCGCGTATTTTCGTGATAAAAAGTAGCCTACATATGTGATTATCCTGAACTCATTTTTAAATTTGCCATGTACAACCTATCATTATGGTTGCTATGCAAGTGTGTTATGCATAGCAATCTGTGAAGTTTTGACAAGAGTTAAACAGTGATACATTTTGACATCTACGATTTATGTATTTTTATAATCACCTAGTTTTCGCCCGTGTATCTCGATTATTGCAGCAAAAGTAAGTGGCCTATGTGTTATTCTGATATATAAGCTATATTACTGGAAAGTTTCATCCAAATCCGTGCAGTAATTTTTGCGTGGAAGAGCAACAAACCTTCATACACACATACATACTCACAAACTTTCGCGTTTATAATATTAGTAGGATAGTAGGATACCTACTAGGTTATATATAGAAAACACCCAAACTCCGAAACAAATATTTGCGGATCACACAAACATTTGGTCCGACCCCGAGACCTCAAGCAAAGCAGTCGTTTACGCTATCACTACGCCACTGGGGCAGTCATAAATAAACGAATGTACTGATACTTCTCAGCCTCAATACATCATCATCCAGAAAAGCAGCGAAGTATTTCGTCTCAGCAAACAATGTCAACAGCCAATCTCGTCCGGAACACTTGAGGCACTTGTACGGAGCCATTAGCCCAACAGTGGAGGAACTCCGAGCCGTCGTACTTTTATTAGCACTTTCACACAACAGGTCAAGTACATCAAATTTTCCTTTTAAATCAATTGTTGAGTGACGTACTTATTTAGTATATTATAAGTTCAAAATATTTATTGGTAGTTTATGCCTGACCTCCTTTCAGTTTGAATCTATGCTTGCTAAAATAATTAAGATAAAAAGTGAGTTTGTTTGTTCGCTTATCTCTATAACTACTGGTCCGAATTGAACGATTCTTTCAGTGTTAGATAGCCCGTTTATCCAGGAAGGCTAGGGCTATACGCCGTAGTATCAATGAAAAAAGGATTACAAAACGGGGGAAAATTATTCTCCCACGCTATGTAAGAGGTTAAAATTTTGCAAAAATAATATATGTATGAAAGTTTTCAGGAAAAGTCCACGACAAGAACAGATTGGAATAGAATATACTTTATTGTACAACAAATACTATACAGTTGAAAGTTTCTGTAAGATTTGTACAATGGGCGGCCATATACACATGTGTATCTTTCAAGATTGGTTCACAATAAATTATTGTTGACTAATTTATATTTCTTTGACTGCCTTGTTGGTCTAGTAGTTAGCGTATGCGGCTGCTGATCAAAAGGTCTCGGGTTCAATTTCTGCGTCGGACCAAATATTTGTGTGATGTACAAATAATTGATTCGGAGTCTGGGTGTTTTCTATGTAAAATGTAGATGTATTTAGAAAAAAAAACAGTACGTTTATGTATTTATATCAGTTGTTTTAGTACCCATAATACAAGCTCTGCTTAGTATGGGACTAGATGACGTTGTGTTCAAGATGTACGAAATATTACGAACCGCCTCCCTACTTCATAGACTGCGCAACAGATAACGTATTCTGTGATAGATGGGATTTCCCAATGTTTGGACGCTAGATACGTTTACAGGTTTAATTTAAACAGATTTGCATCTGCTTTGTATCATCATTGTCCGCGTGGTGACGGATTAAGAATACAAAGTGTCACCACCCCTATTCATTCCATGGGCCTATGTCCAGCAGTGGACTGTTAAAGACTGTTGATAATGATGATGATGATTGTATCATCACGCTAAGGGCAATAGAAGACGCAGACAGGGCTGAGTGTGTCAGCTAGTAATGAATATTTCGGTCGGTCCCGGTTGTCATGAGCATTTATTGCAATCATTATCGGGAAATCAGTGCCCTCAAAAATACTGACAATTAATTCAATTCGTAATAAATTAATAAATTAATTCAATTAATACATTCGAATTCAATTCGTTCTCAGGGTTGCGGAGATCCGATGCCAGTAGCTCCGTGTAAAAACTGATATTCAGGTAAAACCAATTGAACTAGTAGTCGTCCGAAATTAATCTTGGGAATAATAATAATCTTGGTAATTTTCAGCACGAATGGGCAGTAATACCCCCCCCCCCCCCCACACACACACAGAAGACCATCCTAATAATGACAACACTCTTGCGGATTGAGGATCAATCATCCTGCGTCATTCTCCCGGCTTCCAAAGACCGGGAGAATGACCGATCAGGCCGCCATGGTATGGGTCACCATGCTGCTTGAAAGATGGTGATAAAGCAACTAGTTGTAACTAATAAGCAATAATAATTCATAATTATATTTGTGATATTTGAAACACGGGTATTCGGTTGACAGTTTATTGATGACTGAAGAAAGACTTTACAGATCAGTGCGGCCGGGCCGCGGCGCTCACGCAAACATAACTATACATAGGTACATGTACTTATTGACTACGTACATCACATATCTCCACCCTTAATCAATAATACCGACACAACTTTAACCTCCGGTTTTCGATACAAAGTAGACAGAGTTGACAAAATATAATTCAAACAAAATTTATTGTTATAAAGTACGAGTATCATTAACGATTTAAACACCTTAGGTATTTGACATTAAAAAGGACCTAATCTGTGTTTAACAACGGTGACAGTGAGTAGTGGCTTATTTATTTATTTATATATATATATATACACATATATTTTTACTATTATTATTTTTACACTCATAACTTAAAACTTGTAACGGGGTGGATTGTTTATCCGACATTGGCGCACCGGGCGAGACTGGGGCGGTTCAGTAGGGGGCGAGGATGTAGCTGGTGGTATGTCTTGTATATTTGCTTCTATGCAATCTTGGAATTGGTCGACCCACTCATCGTCCGGGACTGCGGGTGACTTGCGGTACGGGCTAAGAGACCTCTGCTCTCGTGTTGCGTTTTCGGTGTTTGGACTTTGTTGAGTTGAAGGGCTAGGACAGATTAGTGAACTACGTACCCGTTGCTTAAGTTGATCAATATGCTTGTGAGACTCTCTACCTAATTCATCGATGACCCTGTAATCCGCAATCCCTATCTTCTCTGTAATTTTTCCTGACATCCATTTATCTCGCCCACAATACTGGCGTAGCCAAACCTCCTCTCCCGGGGAAAGGGTGCGGGTTCCTTTAGCCCCACTCTCCCGCTGATGCAGTTGAGCTTTGGCAACTTTAGCATTCCTATCAGGCCTTAATGCGTCAAGCTTAGTACGTAACCTACGCCCAAACATAAGTAAAGCAGGTGTTTCCCCTGTTGTGCAATGCTCAGCGTTCCTATAATGCAATAAAAAAGTATTCAATGATTTATTTATATCTAAGTTTTCTCCAATTGCTTTTTTTATAGATCTTTTAATAGTTCGAACAGCATTTTCAGCAGCACCATTGGAGGCTGGGTGGTATGGTGCTGAAAACAGATGTTCCACTCCCATTGTTTTCAAAAATTGTGAAAATTCACTACTAGTAAAAGGTGGGCCATTATCGGATACTAATTGCTTAGGCAAACCAAAACGGGAAAAAAGTTCGCTCAGGAACCCAATGGTGTGGCTAGCCGCAGTACTAGGAACCTGAGTCACCTCTAGCCATTTCGTTTTCGCATCAACCAAAACAAAAAATATTTTTCCAGCTATTGGACCTAAGAAATCTACATGTACCCGGGACCATGGTTTGTCAGGCCAGGGCCACGGGCATGGTGCGTGTCGTGGGGGTGAGTCCCCCTCCGCTGCACACACCTTGCAACTGTGACACACATTTTCGATTTCTTCATCCATTCCAGGCCACCAGACATAACTCCTAGCAAATGATTTTGTTTTAATTATCCCCATATGACCTTCGTGTAACTCTGATAGTACCTTCGACCTACACTTCTGTGGCACTACTACCCTATGGCCCCACAATATACAACCTAATTCTTCATATAATTCCTGTTTGCGATTAAAAAAAGGCTGAAGAGCTTTAATTTCATTCTCAGTAGGCCACTCATTTCGAATGTAACCAAGTATGCGACCCAATAATGGATCACGACTAGTCTGCTTTTTAACCTCATAATAATCTAATAACATTGCGTTATGTGCGAAATGTAAATATGTTTGTTCGGGCATAGTATCTTGTCGAGGTGTAGGAATCGCCGGTAACCGAGACAAACCGTCGGCTCCGTTTTGTTTTGAAGTGACGTATTGAATGTTATAGGTATAAGCGGATAGTTTGATCGCCCATCTTTGTAATCTACTAGCCGCCATTGAAGGTATACCTTGTTTGGGCCCAAAAATTGCTACCAGTGGCTTATGATCGGTACGTAAAGTAAAGTGCCTGCCATATAAAAATTGATGTAGTTTTTCTAAACAAAAAACTATAGCTAGTGCTTCCCTTTCGATCTGGGAGTAATGTTTTTCTGCAGCAGTAAGTGCGCGCGAAACATACACAACCGGTCGCTCGCACTCACGAGGGCCGCCACTCGCATTGTCTCGCTTGCACTCCCACATCTGACTAAGCACACCACCTATACCCCGTGCGCTCGCGTCGCAAGTCAAAAACAAAGGTTTGTTTGGATCATAATGAACTAAAACATCGGCGCTAACTAACATACATTTTATTTTCCTAAAGGCCTGTTCACACTCCTGACTCCAATTCCAGCTTGTGCCTTTTTTTAATAAATTAAATAATGGAGCCAGGATTGAGCTTAAATTTTGTACAAACTTGGCATAAAAATTAATTGTACCCAAAAATGCTCGTAAATCTGTAATATTGCATGGTCGAGGTATATTAAGTATACCCTCGATTTTTTCTGGATCCGCTTTTACCCCCTCATCTGAAATAATATACCCTAAATACTTAACTTCATTGGTTAAAAAGGTACACTTATTCATTTTTATTTTCATTCCATTATCATGGAGTCGCTTTAGAACTTTTTCTAATGTTTGTAAATGATTGAACATATTAGAATCTCCTAAAATAATATCGTCTAAAAACACCTCAACATTCGGTATATCATTAAAAAGATTTGACATAATGCGTTGGAAAATACCTGGACTTGAAGATAAGCCAAAAACTAATCTTTTATATTTAAATAACCCTTTGTGGGTGTTAATTACTGTTAAGTTTTCAGGGTCCTCTAATTCTATCTGATTATAAGCCTGGGTTAGATCTATTTTTGAAAATATTTTGCAACCATTTAACTTGACCAACAGGTCATCGATTCGTGGTAATGGATATCGATCAACTTTAAGCACCGGATTCAAGGTAACCTTGTAGTCCGCACAGATACGGAGTCCACCATCAGCCTTACGTACGGGCACCAAGGGTGTGGCCCAGTCCGCGCAGTCCACGGGCTCGATGACGCCGTCCCGCAGCATGCCGTCCAGCTCGGCCTCCAGCTGGTCGCGCAGCGCGTATGGCACGGGCCGGGCGCGGCAAAACACCGGCACTGCTCCCTCGCGCACCTGTAGCCGAGCCTTGCTTCCTCTGAACCGTCCCAGTCCTCCCGAGAACACCTCCTTATATCTGTCGAGTAAATGTGACAATGAGTTATTACAACTTTCAGAGACATTGTGCAGCAAAGGTATCTGAATTCCTAGTTCGGAAATCCATTGTCTCCCTAGTAAAGAAGTGGTTCCACCCTGTATTACAAACAGTTCCAACTTTTTTGTTTGACCCCCATACTTTATTATTGGATAAATGACCCCCAAAGGCCTGACTTTACTTCCATCATAAAATTTAAATATTAAATTACTCTTTTCTAATGGCTTATTATGAAAATATTTATCATACGTTACTTTACTGATACATGACACTAATGACCCCGTATCGATCTCCATAGGTATCTCAACCCCTTCTATTGAAACTAATAAGCTTACCGCTTTATAACTATTCAGACTAAGTTTATGTAAATCTTCTTCCACCTGCCAGTCCTCTTCCTCCGAAAAGGATCTCGACTCAGCGTCCACTCCGGACACAGGTGACGTCATAACCTGCGCTGAACTCTCCGATGCTTGAACATGAGCCACCATCTTATTTCCAGTCGTCCCCGGCCCTTGTTTCCCACTAGGTCGGGTGGGACACACTCGCCGTAGGTGTCCCCTCTGCTTACACCTTCCACAAATAAAACTGTTATAACGACAACCCTCGCTACGATGGTCTTGTGCTCCGCACGCGTAACATTTGTTTTTCCAGTCATCTTGCCTTGTATTCCGCCCGTGCCAAGTGTACGCCGGGCCGCCACCGCCCGCGCCTTGGTGCCGTGGGGTGGCGGGGTCACGCGCCCGCCGCGTGGTGACCGCGTGCAGCGCCGAGCCCTCGCCCTCAGGCGCCCGCTCCACCACTGCTGCATCGCGTTCCGCCGCTTCCATTGAACACGAAATTTTAACCGCGTTTGCGTATGTTAGGTTCTCCTCCGCAAACAACCGCTGTCGGATGGCCTCACTCTTTAATCCGCATACTAATTGGTCCCGTAGATTTTCTTCTAACCCCGCATTAAATTCGCAAAATCTCGACAATCGCTTCAATTCGGAAATATATTGTGATATTGTTTCACCGCCCGATTGCCTTCTTTGGCGAAATTGATAGCGCTCCGTCATAAAAGATGGTGTTGGTTGAAGATGTTCCGTCATTATCTTCACGACGGTCTTATAATCCTTTGCACTAGGTTTTGCCGGGCTTGTTAAATTACTTAAAAGTTCATAAGCCTCGTCTCCCATCGCGGCAATTAAAGTAGGTAGCCATAGTTCCTCTTTTACCCCGTTAACTTTAAAATACATTTCCGCACGCTCCACGTACCATGTCCAATTACCCGTTCTCACATTGAACTCGGATATTTTTCCCATCGACATTTCTTCGAATTAGAATTAAAACAACTTGCCGGCTGCAGCTCACAAACAAAACGAAACGTAACGTGACGCGTAAACAAAATCCTCGTCGCCAGTGTGATATTTGAAACACGGGTATTCGGTTGACAGTTTATTGATGACTGAAGAAAGACTTTACAGATCAGTGCGGCCGGGCCGCGGCGCTCACGCAAACATAACTATACATAGGTACATGTACTTATTGACTACGTACATCACAATATTATAATGATATTAAAATTCACCGTGAAATTGACACATTCAAGAAATTGAAAAAGAAACTGCATTATAACACCGGAACTAAGGAAATTCCTAATTACAATTTGTATTTAAATTCCGCAATTTAGAGAAAACTGTTTAGAGAAATCAATATGTAGGAGAGTACACAGTAATTGCTGTTTGACAAAATTCTCGTTACACCCAGCTGTTATGTTCCGTATAATAAGACACTTAATCTTGTAGTTCAGCTATTTTATTGTTCAAAAACTTATACAACTTTTACAACATTACAACTACTTCCGAGCCACGCGCTTGAGCTGTCATCAGATAGCTAGTGGGGTTACCCACAGATAATCCACAGATAATCAATACACAACATTCCTCCCCTTTTACAGAATGTCACCTTAATTAGTTTTAACAAAGTTTTAATCATAACTGAATTTTTTACTTAACATTTGTTTTCTTTACTCTTATAAATTCAACCTATCCGGTGCTTTCCTTAATCTTCTTGACCTTCGCAATTGAGTTTCTTCTTCCCTCTCCTGTCTATCCTCCTCCCCCCTTATTTCTCTATCATTTTCCTCAATTTCTACAGGGTTTCCATTATTACTTACATCATCAATAATAGGGTTTCTATAATACCAGTCGTTAGTTCTAATCTGTACGCCTCCCAACCCTTGTTCTCCAAGTTTATTTTCAATAGCACACTTCCTTAATGAACTACCATGATAATATTTTTCAATACCGTTTACTCTAACTAAATATCTAACAGGGGACAAACATTTTGATATAACACCTTTTACCCATAGTTTTCTATTAAAACACTTACACCAGACCATTTCACCAACTTGATATAAATTGTTGGCAGGATTACATTCAACATTAACATTTTTAGGTGGTTTCATTAGATCAAATGGTAATCTTGGATTAGTCTTAAATATATTTTCATTGGGTGCCTTTCCAGTACAATTTGGAGTGTTTCTATACATAAACAAGAATTTTTGTAAACTCACTTCTTTAGACAATTTAACTGACTGCTTTTCTAACCTAGACAACCCATTTTTTACTGTTTGTACCATCCTTTCTGCTACTCCATTTGACTGTGGATGGTAAGGGGGACTTTTTAGAACTCTAATGCCATTACTTTTTAAAAACTGTGTAAATTCTTGGGACGCAAACGGTGGTCCATTATCACTAACCAATTCAGTAGGCAATCCAATAAGGGCGAAAGTTTTGCATAATTTTTTATTAGTGACACCCTTTCACTGTCATCTACAGCCTGAACTAGCCCTGTAACCTTATTAACCCCACAATTTTTTATAAAGCTTTTTCTCCAGTTAGGATAGATCTCTGCTAACCAATCCCTCCCTAGAAGTGGTGCAAAATACTTTTCACTGTTAATAACAATCAACTCTAAACACTTTTGTTCATTATTAGCACACATTTGAATAAATATCTTTCCACATACCGGTAAAATATCTCCAGATACAGTTTTCAACCTTGCAGAACACTCCACTAATTGACATGACTTGAAATACTCATACTTCCTAAAATCTTTTTCATGAATAACTGTCTTACATGCCCCTGTATCAATTTGCATTTTCACCACCTCTGGCACAGAATTCTGTCCGCCTAGTCACAGTTCTATGCAAGCAGGATCCTCTTCTATCTTCATGATGCTTCCCAATATGATTTCCTCCGTCTCCTCTCCACCTTCGTGCAACTGTTCCATATTATTAACTCTTGCTTTAGTATGTGCAGTAAAGTTTCTAGCAGGCTTACGTGATGTACCATTGTTTAACCAGCATTTGACCGCGATATGACCAACTTTCTTGCAAATGAAGCAAGTAAATGATTTTTTGAAACATGAATCCGATTTATGTGGTCCCCCACAACGCGTACATTCCTGTCTGACAACTCGGCCCACAGTGAATTCTGAATTAGGTTGCATGTTGTGTACACCTTGTTCTGCATTCTGATATGTACTTGCTATTTGTATAGCCTTCTCAAAGGTTAAGGTTTCATTTTCTACTAGTAACTGTTTAATAATATGTTCATTTTTGATGCCACATACAAACTTGTCTCTTAGTGCTTGATTTAGAAAATCGCCAAAATTACAATTGCTCGCTTTGACTTTCAACTCCAATACATAATCATTAAGCGATTGTGAATCTTTCTGTACACATTTATGAAACAGAAATCGCTCTGCAATGGCAGATTTGCTGGTAACATAATGACCTTTTAAAATTCGTACCAATTTTTCGTACTCAGTTTCAGCTGGTTTCCTCGGTGCACTTAAGTTTTTTAGGGTATCGTAAGCTTCTGAGCCGATCAGGGTTAAAAAGAGTGGCACCTTTTTGTCTGCCTTTACATCATTGACTATAAAGAATTGTTCCATACGCTCCATGTACGTCTCAAAGTCGGTCTCAGACCTATAGGGTTCTATAGAGCCGATCATCTTTTTGGCTTGTAGGTTCGTCACTTTTACTCGTCGCCAATGTTATGTTCCGTATAATAAGACACTTAATCTTGTAGTTCAGCTATTTTATTGTTCAAAAACTTATACAACTTTTACAACATTACAACTACTTCCGAGCCACGCGCTTGAGCTGTCATCAGATAGCTAGTGGGGTTACCCACAGATAATCCACAGATAATCAATACACAACACCAGCAAAGAAAGTGAGTGTGGTAAGAATAGAAAAAAGGCGGTAGGCGTTGTAACAAAAATTGCAAGATGTCTAAAGAATACAAAGTTAGCAGATAGTATATCTAGTCATCATTTATTCAATCAACAATCCATAACGTCCCACTGCTGGGCAAGAGAGGGTTAAGGCCATACGTACCCATGGTGGCTGAGTGCGGGTTGGGGATTAGCAAGACACATTGTGGCTACCTAATCTTGCTGTTGAATGTTTTAAACCGCCCAAAAGGCCTCAAACTTCACGACTGTTATCTTATAATAACAACCGGGACCGACTGCTTTACAGAAACGCTCATAACATATCATGCCACAAACGGTCACCCATCTAGGTCTGACCGCGCCTTCGTTGCTTACCCTTGCTGATAGTTTCCAATCACTTAATGCTACTTGCTTATAAGCGCTTTCAACTAACACTCGCTTAAATCAATCAAGTTTTCTTTTTTATGGGTTCCTAAAAGAATAACTGGTAAATACATATGCGTAATAGCAACTGCTTGCTACGTTTTTCGGGGATTCCCCAGAATTAGTGCAGACGGTGGAGCCTTCGCTATATTAACTCATTTGGTGAAAACTTGAAAAGTGACATAAATAATAATAATTAAATAATCATAATAAATAAATTATGATTATAATATATAAATGATTATAATAAATAAATATTTAAATAAATTCGGATACCTGACACACAACATCATCTAGTCCCAAACTAAGCAGAGCTCGTATTATGGGTACTAAACAACTGATATGTTTACTACACTAGGATGTAGTAAATACTACATACTTTATTTGTAAATAAATACTATCATACATAAAAAACACCCCAATTCTAAAACAAATTTAGATTTCAAACATTTGGTCCGATCCGGGAATCTATTCCGAGACCTCTTGATCAGCAGCATGCGCTAACCATTAGACCAACAAGGCAGTGAAAAAAATGTATTGCTTCGGGCGGCTTAAAAACATCCAACTTAATAGATTGTTAAGGACGGCTGATAAATTAATGACTCAATAAAAAATCTGTTCTATCAAATTATTGTATAGATAACTTTCTAAGTTCAATACACTTAATGGTACTTTCAAAGTTTTCACAAATCATTATGGTAACCATCACCATATTCGTAAACATTTGCAAGGTAACGAATGTATTTTTAGGGTTCCGTGGTTCATGACTCAGAACCCTTATAGATTCGTCATGTCCGTCCGTCCGTCCGTCCACAACTTACAGCCCAAACCGTTGGTGCTAGAAAGATAAAACTTTGCATGAATATGTTTTGTGATTACTTCGACAAAGTGTTACAATAAAATTATGAAAAATGTTTTTAGTTGGGGTACCTCCCCTACATGTAATGTGGGAATGTTTTTGTTTTCTTGCGTCTACCCCATCGTGTGGGGTATCGTTAGATAGGCCTTTTAAAATCATTGCGAGATTGCGAAAACCATTTTTCGATTTAGGTATCCGTTTGCGAGTTATTCAACTTTTTGCAAACAGTTGAATAACTCGCAAACTCCCCCTTTTATCCAAACAGCTATTTCAAAAAATCTGAAAAAAATCGTGATATATTGAACTTTAAAGGAAAACTATAGCGGTTATATAACTTTTTTTCAGGAGTTACAGGGGCCTAAACTGTATAATAAAAATAATTTTAACAAAAAGGAACCGACTTCAATGAAAAACTATTCCGAGTACCCAAATCGCGAGAATGTGCTTATGATATTTGAGGTGTTCCCTCGATTTTCTTGGGATCCCATCATCCTATCTCGATATGGTGACGATGGGACCACCTGATAGATACGCCCATTCCAATGCAAAAAGAATTATTAAAATCCGTTTATAAACGACGAAATTATCGCTGAACATACATACAAAAAAATATAAAAAGATTCCGACGAATTGAGAACCTCCTCCTTTTTTTTGAAGTCCGTTAAAAATGCACTCACTTGGACAACTTCGTACAAAAATAGAGAAATTATTAGTAAACATTACCATTATCTAATGAATACGATTTTAAATTCTCCTACAATTACGGGGAACTACGGAACCCTATTCTATGTGAGGCCTGATTTTACCATTGAAATGAGGAGTTACCATAGAAGATGGCACCATAATATGGACCGGTTGCTATTGAACTGGTTTCTCTTATAGAAATCTTCTTTACAATTTAATTGGTTTGTTCCTGTTGTCTGTTTAATAATATTAATCAATGAGGTTTTAAATAAGCAAAAAGGTTAGCGTAAATACATAGTTTTATAAGAAACTAGCTGACCCGGCGAACTTCGTACCGCCTTAGAATATTAATTATTAATAAAGTATTGTGTTTAGTTATTAACTGATAGTGACAAATCGACAGCAGGGTCGGGCCCGTTAGGCGTTAAATCTGTAATATCTTCAAAAGTATTAATTTAAATTACATACTGTATGGACCATATTAATCTATATTAAATACACAATGTATTTAAGGTACTTAATTGGATAAGGATTAATACTGTATTGCTTAAAATCGCTTCATAAATAAGTCATTATTTCTCGTAAAAAAAAAATGGTTATTGTGGGTTATCCCTAAGAGATAGACATATACCATAGTGGACTTTTTTGTAGACCTTTTTAAGATGTACAATACTGTAGTACATTATTTTGATCTATCTCGTAGGGTACAGCCAGCGTTTGCAATGTAAGCGTAAAAAAATGGGTTTATTTACGACTTTATTTATTTTACATAGTTTATTTACTTTAAAATGATTATCTACTATATTATGCATGTATTATACATAAAAACCTTCCTCTTGAATCAATCTATCTATTAAAGAAAATGGCATCAAAATCTGTTGCGTAGTTTTAAAGATTTAAGCATACAAAGGGACAGAGAAAGCGACTTTGTTTTATACTATGTAGTGATATTGATTAATTTAAACTAGCTGAAAATCGGGGTGTTCTTAGACGCGATTATTGTTATAATAGTACAGTGAGTAACGCCGCGGATAGAAGCTAGCTACCAAAAGTTACATCAGCTATCTACTAGTGAAAGTTCCGTCAAAATCGGTAAAACCATTTCGGAGATTATCCAACCATTTCTAGAGAAATCTAAGCACTTATAGGTGTCTCCTAAAGGTTGGTAAAAACCATGGCCCTTTAAATTTAGAAGACATTAGTCCTAACAGCCATAAAAGTTTAAAAAACAAAATAATATTTGTTTGTTCTAAAATTTTAAAAAGCGAAGTTCAAATTGAAATAAAGAACAGCTAAAGGATACAACTTAACAGGTTCTCTGACATTGCCGACTTCCGAATTGTTTCCGCCACCTATGCACCTTAGACAATATTCTAAAACATTTGAAATTCAACTTTAAATGTACTTAATATATAGTTCAGTTTCGCATGTCCTTCTGAAGTAAGATCATTACAGTGCATCATACCACGTGTAAAGGTTAAATGTATAGCAAATATGAACTCTAGGTCACAGTCGTAAGACATTTTATCGTTCGAGTTTATTGCAACGGCGCCAAAGTTGAGTCATTTGTGATTTCCGATTCTGTGATTTCTGAAATAACTGTTATGTTACGAATTAATGTTATTGTGTGTCTATCTCTTTCTTACAGGGATTATGTGACAAGGATGGATGTAGTATTGCATACTTTTATAAGTGTCTTGTGAATTCCCACTGTTATGAGTTTAAACTTTCTTCTTGTATATACGATCATCATCATCGTCACCATCCCAACGTTGTTACCGGTTGCTTTCAAAGCCTGCACTTTGCAGCGCGGGGTCCGCTTTCCACCTCTTCCTCCTCCACTTTGCCCGGTCTTCGGCATCCCTGGTAGCAAGGCCATTAACACGCATGTCATTACGACGTCAAAGCAACACTTCTTGGGTTACCCTTTTACCTTTTTTTACCGTATATTCCCCCCACTTTATATAAAGTATGTAGGATACCAAGGATACCAACATAAAATAATCTATCTGTCTGTTTGTTTGTGCCGGGTAATCTCTTGAACGATTGGACCGGTTTGAGGGAACTTTTACTAGCAGAAAGCTAATGTTTTTTTGTTTAAAAATCCCTACTTCCCTACTATATTATAAATGCGAAAGTAACTCTGTCTGTCTGTCTGTTACGTAGTCATGCCTAAACCGCGGAACCGATTTTGATGAATTTTGGTATAGAGATATATGGGACCTCGGGAAAGGACATAGGCTACTTTTACCGCGAAAATCGACAAACTCGCGGGCAAAAGCTAGTAATATCATATTCTTATGTTATTTCAATTCAATGCCAGAAACTCAGAATGACTAACTGTATCTTATCGTATCTTAGTTATAGACTACCTGGACAAGTTGATCCGAAGGCCCAAGGTGAGGAGGCTGATGTCCAGCGTCTTTCAGGTGAGATGATGACGATGATGATATACTAGCTAACAAATGAAGGTCTACCAGCATATCTAGTGGAACGAGGTTCCGTACAAAAAGACAAAAAAAAATTGGTCACCCATCTAATTTACGACCGTGGCAATTGTTGCTTAACCTCATTTTTTATTATTTGATATTAGAGCGGCAATAGAAATACATTATCTGTGAAAATTTTAACAAACCAGCTATCACGGTTCATGAGATACAGCCTAGTGATAGACGGACGGACAGTGGAGTCTTAGAAATAAAATAAATATTTCGGACATCTGACACACAACGCCATCTAGTCCCAAACTTAGTAGAGCTTATCTTGTATTATGGATACTAGACAACTGATATAAATATATAAACATATTTTTTTTTGTAAATACATACATATTATAGATAGAAAACACCCAAACTCCCTAATAGTCTCCATTTTACCCCTTGGACACGGAACCCTAAAAATCACCAACCACCTGCGCCTTTTTAGGGTTCCGGTGCCAAATGGCAAAAAACGGAACCCTTATAGATTCGTCAAGTCTGTCTGTCTGTCTGTCTGTCTGTCTGTCTGTCTATCTGTCCGTCCGTATGTCACAGCCAATTATTTCCGAAACTATAAGAGCTATACTGTTGAAATTTTGTCAGTAGATGTATTCTGTGAACCGCATTAAGATTTTTACATAAAAATAGAAAAAAAAACCATACATTTTGGGGATCCCCATACATGGAACTGAAACTCAAAAATTTTTTTTTCATCAAACCTATCCGTGTGGGGTATCTATGGATAGGTGTTCAAAAATTATGTTGAGGTTTCTAAAGTCATTTTTTTCTAAACTGAATAGTTTGCGCGAGAGACACTTCCAAAGTGGAAAAATGTGTGTCCCCTCTAACTTCTAAAATAAGAGAGTGATAAAACTAAAAAAAATATATGTTGTACATTACCATGTAAACTACCAACGAAAATTGGTTTGAACGAGATCTAGTAAGTAGTTTTTTTTTAATATGTCATAAAGCGTAAACAGCAATTTACCTTTCATTTAATCAACGAACTACAAGAACTTTTATATAATGTTACTTGTTGATACGGAACCCTTCATGGGCGAGTCCGACTCGCACTTGGCCGATTTTTCAATAATGCTCGACTCCTTTCGGTCTAAGCGAAATGTTAACTATTCTATTTTAGGCATGATATATGATGTACATTTTGGAAAATAGAATTTAAAAATTAGTTAGATAATTAGGATTACATCTTTGGCAACAACGAAAGAGAATTATGAGTATTTATTACTAGCTTTCTGCCGCGACTTCGCTCTGCGTAGCTCTGTATAAAATATTATAAAAATCTTCCACACACAGGATAAAATCTTGAAAACAACATAAAACCAGAAAATAAACATACTTGTACACAATTGTTATTGATTCATTTTGTAAATATAGATTAGGCCATCTTTTGTGGTTTATTGAATATTGGAATTCTATACGCCTACTTGTGTGACATCAAATTATTCAATTTTGCAATATTTTTATTTGTTTTTTTTTTCTAAATTTGACTCCAATCTGCCTGATGGCAAGTATGAGTAAAATCTAGGAGCGGGATGGTGACCATACCATGGCGGCCTTGGGGAGAGGGAGAATGATGCAGAATGATTTTGTCACACACTCGCTAACGAAATATTACAGCAAGAATGCTGTCATTATTAGAATGGTCTTTTGTGTGAGGGTAGTACTGCTCAGGTCCAACCGGCCTATTTGTGCTGAAATCAGCGAGGCTCTACTACCTAGTACCTTTACCAATTAATCTTATATATACTTTATAGGGCAATTGGAGTATTTTTATGATTCCAAGAAACTCTGCATGTGTATCGCTTACGAAATGTCATGTGAATGGAACGCGCAGCTTTCTTTAAAAACCAGATTTCATGTAAATTAATTGGTTTAAATTAAATTGAACACAATTTAGTTATGGTTACGAATATGTCAGTTTGTGCGCTTTAGGTCGTTATAGAAAAGTACATATATGTCTTTTCAAAATACTTCTAATTTTCAGACCTAGATTCCGGAACTGTAGACAGAAATCAATAAATGTGGCCTTTTAGAAATTAATATTTCTTGATTATCTGTAATATATATATATAACTGCCTCGTTGGTCTAGTGGATAGCGTATGCGACTGCTAATCAAGAGGTCTCGGGTTGAAATCCCGGGTCGGGCCAAAGTGTTCTTGGGATTTTAGGAAATTCCTAATAGCAGCCCGGAGTTTAGAAGTTTGGCGGTGATTCACGCCCGTGCCTCGGAGAGCCGGTAAAGCCGTCGGTCCCGGTTGTCATGAATATCTATGACAATCGTTATTGGGAAATCAGTGCCCTCAAATTTACTGACAACTAGTTCAACCTAAGAATTTCAGTTCTCCCTCAGGGTTGCAGAGGTCCGATGCCAGTCGCTCCGTCGAAAAACTGATATTCAGGTAAAACCGGTTGTACAAGTAGCCGACCCTAAATAATATTGGGAATAAAGGCTATGAAGAAGATTGTCTGTAATATAAACTATGGAGAGAAAAAACTCAAATCACACTCAAGGCAACAAAGCCTATAAATCAACCAATAAGAGGGATCCTCTATGCTTAAAAAAATGACTACAGGTCCAGACAGGGATAACCCTGTTCGGACTTGTAATCACTCTCAAATATTGGACCATTGGTTTGACGCTACTGTCAAACGAAACGCCGGCTATACAAAAAAAGTCAAACACCTTAAAAATTCGCAAAAAAAAAACAAATTAGAAAGAAGCCATCCCTATCTTAAACTTTTTTCGCAAATTGTAGCTTTTTTTTCTTTTACTTCAATGCCATCTGTAACAATTTCATTGAGAATTATAATTAAAATAAGATCTATCTGTAAGTAGGTCAATGGCGTCAGATTTATAAGTGGCAACAGGAAAACTCAAGTACATCGAACTGATGTATTGAAATATTTTTGTTCCTACAACTATTGTCACGTGTCATATACCTAAACTTAAAACACATACCAAATTTGACCATAATTAGACCATCATAAAGTTGAAAATCAATTGAAATTATGAATTTAGAAATAGTCCTCTTTAAATTTTCATTTGGATACATGCCATCCTAGATCCAAACAGTAACAACTTTAAATTTATATTGTAGACAAAATATTCTATGAAACATTATTATATACAAGTAGTATTGACGTACAACAATAGTTAAAATCATAGTGATTCACACTGTCATATGAAACTAAAAGGAGCCAAGGACTCTAAGCAATACAAACATTAATTAAGGTTATGATATAAACGAAATGAATGCTAACAGAAAGCTCTATGCGATGCGTATAGTTTATTTTTTCATTCATACAATATGACAAATACATTCGTCCGACTTACTAACACAGATAAGAAAGAAGAAAAATCCCAAAAGTAAACCTTACACCTAACAGATAAAGTCGGGTATTCAACGCAAGCTTTTGATAATCTTGCGCATGGGGTTATAGTAAACACGAACGCTCGAACGCCGGCGCAGCGTCAGTCAGTCACTCGTTGATCGGTGTTGTGAGCGGGCATTTTGTTAGAACGCACGCGCAAGTCAATTCGCGGCAGCGAACGAAATACGAATTTCGAAAAATAATCCTAGTGTCCCCCAAGGTATTACATTAGGGCCTGTGTTTAAAAATAAATCATCAACGAAAATTTTTGATAATAAAGTGATTTTAGTGCAAGTGTTTCGTGGTCCATTGTACAGATGCTGATATGCATGGTAAGTTTGATTTGGAAATTCTTACACACGATGTGTTTCAATGAGTCCCATTGTTTAGACACGGTCTTTTTTTATTCTTGTTTGTATCAACACTTTCATCCGTGTTGTTTATTTTCTAGTTTATCAGAGTTCTAATTAAAGTGCTCTGTAGTAAAATGGATGTCGTAAAAGTTTTTTTAATGTTTTAGCTTGGAATGTACATTTTATCGTTAGAAGTTCAGTTAAAGGCAAGGTTACTTTATGTAGTAGTAATGTTTATAGTGAGAACGTTGTAGGCTGTTCCGATAGCTATGTTTATAATATCGCTGACTTGGATTCTTCAGTTGATCAAGAAATTGAACGACGATTTCTTTTATTGATATGTTCATTCATACTGGCTACGAATTGGATTGGATACAATCTCATCAAGGAGTATTAAAATATGTAGGAAGTATTAGTATTTGTGTTAAGTATTTGATACTGTAATAATCGAGACTGGAGAGAGTTGATATTTGTTTTTATTTGATGTGAAACTAAATTTCTAAATAATTAATTTTAGTTGTTAAATTTTTAATCTGTATAAAAAAGTCCGCTCTTGGAACAGGCAAAGAAACACATTTGATCCGTCAAATGTGTTTCTTTGCCTGTCTTTATTGGTATGTTAATATTTACTAATGTCGTGGTTTTCTATAAATGACAGGAATCGATCGACCTACATAGTTTATACGAGAAAATCTCTGTATATTCTTATAGATAATGTTTTATTTTGAATACATTTGAAACACGACTTTTTATCGTTGCTAAATCTTTGTAATTTGCGATTTCTGTTGAGAGAAATCGAATTTATGAAATATTCGATGTTTAAAGTTTGCATTGGTAAGCTATCTATATTTATGCAAATACATAAAATTAAGTATCTGTTTGCAATTTCAAATTAACAGTTATTTACTAAATGCATGTGAAAATATGTACACATTTATTTATTTATAATGGACCTCCGACAAGGAATACACCTTATACCTACGCTAGTTTTAGAAATAACAAACTGTTTTAATGCTTGTGCTTCCTCAATTATGGGAGATCATAACATGGGCATAACAAAATAAAAATAGTTACAATTAATAGTGTTCACAATAGTTTATGTAGAAAAGTTAAAAATAGGAAAGAAATTAATAAATACATCAAACTTATTCTTTCCTATCTGTTTGTCCTGGCTAATCTCGGGTACAACTGAACCGATCTTTATATACTTTATGCACATCATCAATGACAAAGAGAGATATAGTGCCAAAACATGCTCAATGCGATGCGATTATGAGAAAACTTTTACTAAAAGAAGACAGCCAGGAGGTAATCTGTGCAGATAACTCATGATTTATATGGTAACACCGCGATCATCCCACCCTCTCCCATCCTCTACAGAACAACACGATCTGGCCAGGGTCACCCAAGTCACCCCTTCAGAGTGGAAGACATACGGTCCAGAACTAAGCGGTTCGGGTCTTCCTTCTTGTGCCGAGCAGTTAAACACTGGAACTCACTACCAGCTCATGTTTTTCCTTCATACTATGATCCCGGGTCCTTTAAACTTGCTCCTACCCCCACTTGTGGATTTTATTCATGCTTTCCATCAGGCATAGTAAAGTCACCTTGGCAGGTGTTATATAGAAAAAAAAGAAAAAAAAAGTAAAACCGCGGGGCTCAGCTAGTGCCAAATAAACGTAACTTTTCTCTATAATAGGTACATTGAGATAACACTTACAGAACCTGTTACTGATAACAAATTTTCCTTATTACATTTAGTCAGAAAATGTTTTCCTTTACAACATAATAGTTACGTAAAATTTCTTCTATTGACTGCCTCTATCACGCAATGGTTGCGTATGCGACGTGCTTGAGTTTTCAGGTTCGATTCCCGGGTCGGACTAAAAAGTTGTATGACCTGCAAATATTTGTTTCGGAGTTTTGGTAAATAAAAAAAATAAAATATTTCGGAAATCTTACACAACGCCATCTAGTCCCAAACTAAGCAGAGCTTGTATTATGGGTACGAGACAACTGATATATTTTTTTTTTTTAGATATAAATACATAAACATACTTTTTTTTTGTAAATAAATACATATTATACATAGACAACACCCAAACTCCGAAACAAATTTTTGCGGATCACACAAATTATTTGGTCCGACCCGGGAATGGAACCCGAGACCTCTTGATCAGCAGGCGCATACGCCAACCACTAGACCAACAAGGCAGTCAAAGGGTGTTTTCTATGTACATATAATGTGTATGTATTTACAAAAAGAAGGTATATAGCATTCGCGCTGTCGAGTTTCGTTAGTGAATGCGAGAATGGAGGTCTGCACAACAGAAAGGATGCACAAGCAACTCAATAGACCGTCTTAGTGTGGGTCACCAGTCACCATACTGTATTGTCTTCATTCTCAATGAGTTTGGTGACCCCTCTTAGATTCTATTCATGCTTTCCATCAGGCGAAGTAGAGTCACTTTGGCAATCTCCTTATAGAACTGCCAAGAGAAGGAAAACTTGAAACAAACCCTTTACCAACCCATCTGGCCAGCGTGGTATAGTAGGCCAAAACCTCCTTTCAAAGGAGAGGCCTATGTCCAGCAGTGGACTGTTAAAGGCTGTTGATGATGAAGAAAGAACTAAAAACATCCTGTATGTATTTATATCAGTTGTCTAGTATCCATAGTACAAGCTCTGCTTAGTTTGGGACTAGATAAAATTATGTATGAATGTCCTAAATATTATTTTTACATTTCTCAAACTACGTATTTGTCATGAATTTGATAAATCGTTTCCAAATACATTTGTTTACAATCATTATTCTAATATTGTTTGTTTAATATTTACGACAGGATTAAAACTCTAATTTTACACGAAAACAATTTCATTATCATTAGCGTTAGCATAGCTATCATTATTCCAAGATATTTATCATTATTTGTAGCAAGTCATTAATTGTAGCATATATGCTGTTACGATATCTAGGTCGTCTACAAGTATTTGTATTCCCACACTGATTGTCTGAGTAATTCTAATAGACTTGCTTGCATCATATCAATTGATGAATATTCGTATTTGAGATGCAATTTATTTTATGGTACTACATATTGAAGCGCTCATAGCCGAGTGGCCTTAGGTGATTGGAAACAATCACCAAGGGTAAGCAACGACGGCGCGGTCAGACCTAGATGGGTGACCGTTTGTGGCATTATATGTAATGAGCGTTTCCGTGATTCGTAGGTCACGTTAAGCAGTCGGTCCCGGTTGTTATCATAAGATAGCAGTCGTGAAGCTTAGTTGGAGGCCTTCGGGCGGCTTAAAAACATCCAACGGCAAGATTACGTAGCCACAACGTGTCTTGCCAGTCCCCAACCCGCACTCGGCCAGCGTGGGGACGTATGGCCTTAACCCTCTCTTGAGAGGAGACCTGAGCCCAGCAGTGGGACGTTATAGGTTGTTGATGTATGATGTGTACATATTGATAACTAGCGGAGACACGCGGTATTACTTTACTTACTTATTTTAGTTTCTCCAGCTTTCTACCAGTGACAGACATTTTAAAAACGGTCTAGCCGTTCCAGACATTACCTGGAACAGACACACAGACAAACATTTTAAAAATTGTAGTTTAATGTAGGTACCTACTGTATATACTCGTTGGTCTAGTGGTTAGCGTATGCGACTGCTAATCAAGAGGTCTCGGGTTCAAATCCCCGGTCGGGCATAAAAGTGTTTTTGGGTTTTTCTTAGGAAATTCCTAATAGCAGCCCGGAGTTTGGAAGTTTGGCGGTGATTCACGCCCGTGCCTCGGACAGCACGTAAAGCCGTCGGTCCCGGTTGTCATGAACATCAATGGCAATCGTTATTGGGAAGTCAGTGCCCTCAAATATACTGACAACTAGTTCAATCTTCGAATTTCAGTTCTCCCTTAGGGTTGCGGAGGTCCGATGCCAGTCGCTCCGTGGAAAAACTGAAATTCAGGTAAAACCGGTTGAACTAGTAGCCGACCCCAAATAAACTTGGGAATAAAGGCTAGGAAGATGACCTACCGTATATACTTTCATATGCATTTAGTAAAATAAAACTGTTCATTTAATATTACATACAGACACTCCAATTTTATTTATTTATATAGATTTTTATTGATATACATACTCAAGTAATTTTTTTTAATTGCATTTTATGGCTATGTTTTCTTTTGCTATTTCACACCAACTCTTTAGATACTTCATATGGATGTATAGGATTAAATCATAGTTTACTGTGATTTACTATCAATCAACAATCCATAATGTCCCACTAGTGGGCTCGGGTCTCGTCTCAAGAGAGGGTTAAGGACATACGTCCCCACGCATGCCGAGTGCGGGTTGAGGACTGGCAAGACACGTTGTGGCTACCACACCATCTGGCCTGTGCACGTCTTACCCTAAGTTTGTCGAGACGCGGTTTAACTCAATCCTTATTAGTTCCTCGGCATATATGGCCAGCCCACAACCACTTCAACTTGCTAATCCTGTGGGATATGTCGATGACTTTGGTTCTCTGCCGGATAACCTCGTTCCTGATACGATTCATGAGAGAAACTCCGAGCATGCAGCAGGCCTCATAGCAAGCTAAGTGACTTGTACAAAATATGTCCTACTAATATTATAAACGCGAATGTTTGTGAGTATGTGTGTATGTATGTTTCTTCCTCTTTTACGCAAAAACAACTGAACGGATTTGGATGAAACTTTACAGTAATATAGCTTATATATCAGAATAACACATAGGCTACTTTCTACTGCAATCAATAATCAAGATACACGGGCGAAAACTCGGTGATTATAAAAATACATAAATCGTCGATCTCAAAATGTATCACTGTTTATCTCCTGTCACAATTTCACAGGTTGTTATGCTTAACAAACTTGCATAGCAACCATAATGATATACGCGGGTAACAACGCGGGGCGCAGCTAGTTATACGATAATTTTACATAACTAAAGAAAACGATTTCAAGAAGAAACTATTCCGAGGAGCTACCCAAATCGCGACAAATGTATCCATGTATTTGAGGTGTTCCCAAAATTTCTCCACGATCCTAGCATCAGATCCTGGTTTCCTGGATCACGGGATTATTAATTATTTTTAATTTGAAAGCTGTGAAAAACTTTCAAATAAAAAAAGGTTATTAAAATTGGTTCACCCAATCGAAAGTTCTGATGTAAAAAACAAAAAAAAAAAGTCGAATTGAGAACCTCCTCCTTTTTTGAAGTAGGTTAAAAAATTAAGATGACCTCACAAATTTGATGAAATTGTTTTTAAAAAAAGAATTCACCCGTTAACACCAAAACGTCAAGAAGTATTGTGTCATACAAATTATCACCAATATCAATCACGATTATTTTAATATCAATCACTAAAATTTAATTATAATTATAGATTATAAAAGCTTTTATAATCTAAATCTTTTCATAAATCATAATATATCAATTTTAAATCACTATTAATAACACTAATTCATGTTGAATGGTATTCAACATAAATTAGTGCAACTTTCTTCACATAAATTTCTTTTTATTTATTACTCGCCAAGCCCCCCGGTGTTACCCGCGAGTAAGTAAGAAGTCTAAACTTATCCTTAAATCATCTGCTATCTTTCAGTGAAAGTTCCCTCTAAAATTGATTGATAAATAAGAAGAAGAGAAGTCAGTGCCCTCAAATATACTGCCAGTTAGTTCAATCTTCGAATTTCAGTTCTCCCTAGGGTTGCGGAGGTCCAATGCCAGTCGCTCCGTGGAAAAACTGAAATACAGGTAAAGCCGGTGGAACTAGTAGCCGAACCCAAATAAACTTGGGAATAATTGCTAGGAGGATGAAATAGAGAGTTTTATTCGGCATAGCTGTTCTGGAGATTGACTGAGACAAACAGTTTTTTTCGTTAAGTTTTTTATGTAAGTACCATACGAGTATATGCTTTATTATGCATTTAATGAAAAGCGTTTAACATACACAACAATTTTATTTAAAAAAATGTATAGAATATAATATGGATATTTAGACCACCTTGTTCCAGTCGATGTTATTCTCCATGATTCAGTCTATCTCTATACCGAAATCTATTAAATTTTTTTTCAGCGGTATAGCCATGAAAACGTAATAGACAGACAGAGTTACTTTCGACATTATAATATACTATTAGTATGGATTACAGATCAGTTTGAATACGAAGTTAATGACTTTGGCTTAGAGAAAACTAATTCTATTGTTTCAAATGAAATATTCTTAAATAATAATAAGGTTTGAAAATTCTATTATGTTTAGAAAGTTTGGTTAAAAAGGGCTTAGACATTATTAGGTTTAGTTGGCACAGTTTAGGAGATGAGAAAATCAGATAAGATGTTTTGAGGCCATGGAAAGGGTCTAAAAGGTATCTTGTTACTCTCGAGGTGTTACCTGTGAATATTATTGTATATCGCAAGTAACGCCGTGGAGCGAAGCTAGTAAAAAAAAATCGGCTAAGTGCGTGTCAGGCCACGCACAGGAAAGGGTTCCTCAGTCACCCATAATGGTACGTGGATTTAAAATCGTATCCAATAGATAATTGTTATGTTTACGTATTAATGCGTTAATTTTGTATGACGTTTTCCAAGTGAGCGCCTTTTACAAGTTAAGCCTCTATAACTCCTGCACTAATAAGGTCATATAATCCGTTATAGTTTTCTTTCAAACTTCATAATATGGACCACTATCACGAATTTTTCTAGATTTTTTGAGCCAGCCGTTTAGCATTTAGTGGGGGGGGGCCTGTTTCTACAAAAAAGTGCCCTTTAAAGCGGATTTCTTGCAAACGCATACGTCTTCAAAACCCTTTTTTGTTATTAAAAGACCTGTCTAATGATACCCCACACGATGGGGTAGCCGCGAGAAAAAAATATCATCCCCACATTACGCGTTGGGGAGGTACCCTAAATTTTTTTTTTTTCATAATTTTATTGTAGCATTTTGCCGACGTAATTACAACACATATTCAAGCAAAGTTTCATCTTTCTAGCACTTACCGTTTGGACGGTAAGTCAAGGCCGGACATGACGACGAAGGGTTTTGAGTCACAAACTTCAGAACCCTAAAAACGTTTCATTTGATGTTACATACAGACACTAGAATGTTATTTATTTGTATCTAATAATTCGTGGTTTATCATGCGTTTAGTTAGTAGTTAAATTACACCACTTTCTATTTGAGATATATCAAACAAGTTTTTTTTTTTTAAATTCTGTTTGAAGCTATAGGTAATTTAGAGTTATAAAATACATAATTTATTACAGTAGCTGACTACCGTGGTTATTGTAGTCAATAGTGACTTCGTGAGTAACGCTGCGAAACGAAGCTAGTTCTACAGGATAGCCCAAGATACTCCTTACGTCATCAGCAATCTAACCGTGAAAGTGTCGTCAAAATCGGTCCAGCCGTTCCTGATATTATCAGGAACAAACAGACAGACACAGTTAGACAGACAAATAAACCAAAAAATTTTGCTTTTTTAATGTAAGTACCGTATATAGACTCCCTTGTCGGTCTAGCGGTTAGCGTATGCGGCTGCTAATCAAGAGGTCTCGGGATCGATTCCCGGTCATTCCAAATATTTGTGTGATCCATAAATATTTGTTTCAGAGTCTGCGTGTTTTCTATGTATAATATGTATGTATTTAAAAAAAAAATGTTTATGTAGTTATAACAGTTGTCTAGTATTCGTAGCACAAGCTTTGCTTAGTTTTGGACTAGATGATGTTGTGTGTAATTCGTCCGTCCGTAAGTATTGTATATACTTTCATATGAATTTTGTTAAAAAAACCGGTTCATTTGATGTTACATACAGACAGACACTCCAATATCATTTCTTTGGAAAAATAACAAGGACCATAATTACGTATTTGGCTTTAATTAATAAGGGTTCTCTCTGTATAAATATAATGATATAATATACAATAGAAGGAAAACATTACCCGGGAAGTCCGACTATCTATAAATATGTATGTCATAACATATGTAGGCATATAACATATTTATAATCAGATCTTAGCATCATCTACTTCCTAGCCTTATTCCCAATATTATTTGGGGTCGGCTACTAGTTCAACCGGTTATACCTGAATATCAGTTTTTCCACGGAGTGACTATAATCGAACCTCCGCAACCTTAAGGGAGAGCTGAAATTCGAAGGTAGAACTAGTTGTCAGTAAATTTGCGGGCTCTTAATTAACGGGATAATAATTTGTGTGATTATCAAATTGTTAATCTGAGTCTGGGTGTTCGCGACACAGGAATATATTCCTAATGCGAGAGTTGTCTTTTTAAAAAGATAATAAAATCTCTTTGTATTTGTTAGTGAAGAGTCATCGGCTAGCTGTAAGCTTCTGACAGTGTTGTTATTGCGACATGCACTCGGAAAGAAAGGGCTTGCAATAAAAAGACAAACCTATCTATTTACATACTACTGTTGATATTTGCGGAGAGATAAAGAGATACGTAAGGCTCAGTTGTTAACCCTCAGTCGAGTTGCGTAAATCATTAGCATAAGTATTGCTTAACTTGGAACCGTTTGGCCTGGATTTGTATCTATGTGGACCAGCCCCTCTAGCCAACTTGCAAACGATTATCCTTTTATATTCTATTCTCTATTATATAACTGTATTCTCTTGTTTCATTCGTTCAATCTTAATTGGTCACTCAGACACGTGATCAATGAAACAAACAAATCAAATGAAACAAAACTTCGAGTAATATCGGAATAGAGAGTGCATCTGTCGCCACTTTTCGCTCGAGCCGGGTATCGAATACGAGACCTCTCGATCTGAAGTCGAAAACAATATAACAATAAACAATATCTTAAAATATTAAAACTCCATAAATATTCAATTTAGAGTAAAAAATCAATGACAACTCTTCAATAAATTAGATCATTTGAAATTTGTGTAATTTATCAATATTTTCAAACAGTCGTACATACGTTATAATATGTTTTGTAAACTGCGCACACGCAGCATTTCCTTCACAGTTGAATGTCAACATACCGGAGTACACAATGTACATACTTTAGTTTCAATGCCAATTATATTATGAAACCGATAAATGATTATGCCACAAATTTTCCCGATTACGGCGGAAAACCAAAACCTGGCAACATTGGCTTTCATTTTAACCTATTTGAGGATATACGGGTTACATTTTGACAAATATCTATAAATAATAAATAAACATTTCGGACATTTACACACAACGCAGAGCTTGTATTATGGGTACTAAATATTTGCGGATTACACAAACATTTGGTCCGACCCGGGAATCGACCTTGAGACCTCTTGATCAGCAGTCGCATACGCTAACCACTAGACCAACGAGGCAGTCTTTGATAGATTTATCTGAATCCAGCATAGAGCAACACATGCTGGTGAACAGGAGGGGATTTTTAGACATATCGTCTTTTTCCGATACAGAACAGTCTGACATTTTTCGCAAGTGAAATCTGCACACATACACAGTTTAGATTCACATACAATCACAATCACCTGTCACTACAAACACACGTAACAATCAAAACAAAACATTAATAATTTCACACACACATAACCACATTTTGTGTTATAACCGTGTAATGCGTAAGCCCATTTGGGCTTATAATTTGGCACACATGGGTATGGTAGGTATACATGTGGCCTAATTGATATCCTAACCGCAACATTCTTGAAGAGCTGATAATTAATTTATCTTATTGCTATAAAAATGACATCGGAATGGATCAAATAATAGATAGATAGAAAATTCTTTATTTACACACACACAGAGTTACTTACATGAAAGAACATACGAGTAATATGTCAGATATGTAGTCTACAAAGGGCGGCCTTATTGCCAAAAGCAATCCCCTCTAGACAACCTAATTCAGTTTTTTTATACATTTTAACCGACGAAAGTGTCTCTGCCTGATAAGCATGTGTCGAATCCAGGAGTAAGGGTCTCCATCCTCATTGTGAGTGCAAACAATGCAGAATGGTGACCCACATCTTAGCGGCCTTGTGAGATTATTTTTTTCTTTTTTAAAAAGACAATTCCCGCATTAAGAATATAAATTCTGTGTTGCGGGGGACTTCATACATGAAACGGACACTCTACCTACACCATTCTCCCGATAAAAGAAGAAATTGGGCCTCCGTTCTCACCAACGAAATACGAAGACACGAATATTGTCATTTTTCGGTTGGTCTTCTGTTCGAGCCGGTCCATTCGTGCTGAAATCAGCGTGGCGCTACTACCTTTTCTTCTTTGCAACTGTGATTTGAATTCTTATTATCATTTCTCAGCAGTAAATAAATATCATCATCATCATCAACAGCCTATAACAGTCCACTGCTGGATATAGGCCTCTCTTTTGAAAGGGGGTTTTGGCCTACTATACCAGGCTGGCCAGAGGGGTTGGTAAAGGGTTTGTTTCAAGTTTTCCTTCTCTTGGCAGTGATGTTAGCTGCTTATTTTGTTCCTTCAGTCGCCTCTTACGACACCCATGGAATAAATAGGGATGGTGACACTTTGTATTCTTAATCCGTCACCGCACGGACAAATAAATATAGTGTACATTAAATTAGTTTTGCTATAATTAATTTATTGATGACGCAACTGTGTCTGTGTTACTAGGTTACTAGTGACTAATTAATTATTAGCTAAATAAATGATATATTATTATATCACTTCTAACTTTATTGTTTTGTTCCACTGATATTCCAATAAGAATAACATTAATATACATATAAACAGTTATCCAATCCGATTGTTGCAAATGATGATGTAAGTTTGTCTGTTTGTGGTTTGGATTCGAAGTATGTCGATTATAGCGGTAAATAATTATTATGTAATTATTTTTTAACTGCCTTGTTAGTCTAGTGGTTGGCGTTTGCGGCTGCTGATCAAGACGTTTTCGGGGTTCGATTCCCGGGTCGGACCAAAAATATTTATGTGATCCACAAATATTTGTTTCGGAGTCTGGGTGTTTTCTATGTATTATATGTAGGTATGTATGGACATTACATACAACGTTATCTAGTCCCAAACTAAGCAGAGCTTGTACTATGGGCACTAGACAACTGATATAAAACATATTAAATTAATATTTATTTATATACATATTTATTTTAGTAAATATATGCATATTGCACATAGAATATATATATATATATCTAAATACAGGTCATGCTAAATGTTTTACACCTTTGCTTATCTCTTATCGAACCCTGAACCTCTGGATTTACAGTTATTGCTACTAATCCTACTACTAATGATTGAGTAGTAAACCAGTGCCTTAATAATAAAAATGGCTGCCTTCAAATATAACCGTAGTTAAGTAACTAACTGTTATTCGATACGACCCTTAACTTCGCTATAATTGGTAACCCCGAATAAACATGAAGATCGCTATACAGTCAATACGCCTATCAGAATATACCCGTAGATACAAACGTAAATCTTTATAATTAAGATGCAGATATTAGAGATAGGAATATTGATAGCCGAGAGCTTACACTGGCATGTTATAAGTTGAGTTTAACCTCGGTACCGGGACCTTAGAACCTCTGGCCGTTAGAATTAATTATCGATTATTGGTTTAGCGCTAAATATATGTAATGTAAGGAAACTTGCATTTCAGAGATATTTTCCAATGCTGTAGCTAGTTTATAGGTTTACGATGCATTAGGTATGATGTATTCCTAATTGATAATAATTAAATAAATATTTTTTCGACCATGTAACACACAACGCCATCTATATTCAAACTAAGCCTATCTTGTACTATTAAAGCTTTCTAGCTTTATCTAGATTGACGGTTTAGACGTGAAAACGTAACACACAGACAGAGTTACTTTCACTTTTATAATATTACTAGCTTTCGCCCGCGGCTCTGCACTCGTCCATTTCAGCTAACGTGGTAAAAAAATTGTTTTTTTTTTCTTTTTCATAAAAAATATCCTATGTTACTTTTAATACCTCCAAGAATATGTGTACCAAGTTTCATGATAATTGTTTGAGTACTTTTTGCGTGAAAGCGTAACAAACAAACTTACATTATCATTTATGACAGTAGTAGGACTAGCTGACCCGGCGAACTTTGAACCTCCCAATTTGACAAAAAAAAATATATTTAAAAAGTATCATATATGTTACTTCTAATACCTCCAAGAATATGTGTCCAAAGTTTCATGATGATCATTTGAGTAGTTTTCGCGTGAAAGCGTAACAAACAAACTTACATTCACATTTATAATATTAGTAGAAATAATACTAGTATGGTTATATTTATGTAAAATAGGAGCGAATCCACTAGAAACAGTTAGTTTAAGATCAATACTATTTCAATTCTAGTTTATAGGGATAAAGGGTGTATTATCTCGATAATGTATCGCTATCTTGTAGATGTCAAGCCGCGCCTGCGCAGTTCTAGGTGGTCTAATCAGCTCTAATCTTGTTCCGCAGAATACTTGACTATATCACTGACAATATTTGGTATAACTTATCGTGGGGTATTTAGAAATATACTAGTTTATGCTTGGGTAATTCCTTTGAATTACGCATGGTACTATTACCTAGAGTATGTTTGTTTTACTGCCTAGGTGGCTCAGTGCTTGAAGTCTCGGGTTTGACTCCCAGGTCGTACTAATTCTTTGTGTAATCTGCAAATATTTGTTTCGGTATTTGAGTGTTTTATAATTATAATATGTATAGGTATATATTTACAAAAAAACGTATGTTTATGTATTTTTATCAGTTGTCTGGTACCCATTATACAAGCTCTTCTTAATTTGGGCCTGAATGGCGTTGTGTGTAGGATTTTCAAAAAAACTACAAACTTTTTTTTGTAATTTACATGGAAAACACCCACACATGGTCCAAACCCGTAATCGAAACCGAAACCTCTTTTTTAGAAGCCGCATACGCTAACCACTAGACCAACAAGGCATTCAGTTTATATCTGAAGTATATAAGCATTTATGCGTATGAGAAATCCTTAAAAAATATTTTGATATCACTCCAAGATATAACCGTCCGCTTACATCATCAATCATTACTATCACGTGTTATTGTATGTTAATGATTAACTCGATCATCAATCATCTTTACTAATGATGCTTTTTGTTCAACTTATTGAATTTTCATCATCGTCAGCAAAATTTTGATTGTCTTTCTACTTGTGAAATAGATTATGACGTATGCCGATGATTATGAACATCATTGATGTTCATTTCGCCATGATCACCTCGCCTGGTCTTCTTCTTCCTAGCCGACCCCAAATATATTTGGGGTCGGCTACTAGTTCAACCGGTTTTACCTGAATATCAGTTTTTCCACGGAGCGACTGGCATCTGACCTCCGCAATCTAAGGGAGAAATGAAATTCGAAGGTTGACTAGTTGCCATTAAAATTGAGGGCATTGACTTCCCAATAACGATTGGTATAGATGTTCATGACAACCGGGGACCGACTGCTTTACGTGCTCTCCGAGGATGGGCGTGAATTATCGCCAAACTTCCAAACTTCGGGCTGCTAATAGGAATTTCCTAATTAAAGCTAGTAAAACAACGCTGATTTTAGCGCGAACGTACCGGCTCAACCAGGGTGGTACTACGCTAAAGACCAACCTATAACGACAGGTCCAAGGCTGAAGGCCCAAAGATGCAGAAACATCGCACTTGGCCGCCAGAGTGGTCTTTAGTAGTGTTAATATAAAAAAAAAATACAGATTAGAATGTCGAGTTTCTAATCCCAGCGGCTTAGACTCGTCATTGATGAATCAGTCAGTGAAGGCAAGTTATTTAATATGTATTATCCTTATTTAAGTGTTTATTTTTAAAATGCAAATATGATGACGTGTTATTTTGAGGTTGCCTATCTATGAAACTGTCATGCCTGACTGACTGCGGCTACTGATCAAGAGTTCTCGGGTTCGATTCCCGGATCGGACCAAATATTATTTGTGTGATTCACAAATATTTGTTTCGGAGTCTGGGTGTTTTCTATGTATAATAATATATGTGTATGTATTTACAAAAAAAAGTATGTTTATGTATTTATATCAGTTGTCTAATACCCATAACACAAGCTCTGCTTATTTTGGGACTAGATGATGTTGTGTGTCAGATGTCCAAAATATTTATTACTAGCTTTCGCTTGCGGCTCCGCCCGCGTGTATGTTGGTTATCGCGGTAAAAAGCCTATGTCCTCCCCCAAGTTTAGTTCTATCTTCATATCAAATTTCACCAAAATCGGTTCAGTGGTTTAGGCGTGAAAGCGTAACAGACAGACAGAGTTACTTTCGCATTTTTAATATTAGTAGGGATTTATTATTATTATAGTGGTCTTTAGTAGGTACTTAGTGTTAATATAAAAAAAAAAACATATTAGAATGTCAAGTTTCTAATCCCAGCGGCTTACACTGGTCATTGATGAATCAGTCAGTGATGGAAAGTTATTTAATATTTATTATCCTTCATCATCATCATCATCATCATCAGCCTATCGCAGTCCACTGCTGGACATAGGCCTCTCCAATTGCACGCCACTTAGTTCAATCCTCGGCTACTCGCATCCAGCTCCTGCCAGCCGTCCTGCGCAAATCATCACTCCACCTGGCCTGTGGACTTATTATCCTTATTTAAGTGTTTATATTTAAAATGCAATATGATTACGTGTTAGTTTGAGGTTGCCTATCTATGAAACTGTCATGCCTGCCTGACTGCGACTACTGATCAAGAGGTCTCGAGTTCGATTCCTGGCTTGGACTAAATATTTGTGTGATCCACAATTATTTGTATCGGAATCTGGGTGTTTTCTATGTATGTATCACTATCTACAAAATAAGTATGAAATGTATTTATATCAGTTGTTTATAGCCCATAACACAAGCTCTGCTTAGTTTGGCACTAGATGATGTTGTGTGTAAGATGTCCGAAACATTTATTTATTATTTACTATCATTCGAATGAGTGTTTCGTATTAGATTGAGATTTAATCTAGAAAATTTATGTAACATCCTATCATGACACTTAGACGCGGAAAATGACATTAAACGCTAGAGAACAGCAGACAATAGTTAATCACAGCTTTCATGACGTTGCAGGTCAATGACCCCATCATAGATCGTTAATTTGCTCAGTACCTTGACCTTCAAAAGTACCTACAGTACTTTGCCCACGCTCTAACAAAAGCTTGAAGTCACCTGTCCCGTTATGCCGTGAGACTGCATATACTGGCCCGAAGCTTCCCTCACTCATCATGCACAATATTGTTTTGAACTTAAAGACGTTATATTATATTGCGTGCTTAAAAGTAGACTCTTTTGGGGCCATTAAATAGCAGACGAAAAAACGCTTTCGCTTATGACTTCAAATTTATGTGGGATGTATGGTTATATCTAGCTATAAGTCCGACTTGTAAAAATGTCTCAAGAGATTTACTTACAGAAATAAATATCATTTATCATTTATCGTGATGTATCTATAAATAAGTTTCTGGAACATTTAAGTTGTATATTGTCATGTCTCGTGATAGTAAATGAATACCGTCTCCTTTGAAATCTGCAACTTAAAGAGACAAAAATGTGTTGCCATCTCTTTAAAAGCCTTTCCCAGGGTTTTGAAGTAATTTGCTTACAGTTACCTTATTTACTTGCTGAAATGCTGCTTTTCTGCAAAGCCTTCTAATATCACTCGATGATGCCGATGGTTGATGTATGACTTTCCCACACTTCTGTAATGCCTCCCAATATCACTCTATGGTACATGTGTGCCGATACATGCACCTCCAATGCTAGTAACATTCGATTGTTTCTTGTTTATGCAATACAGTAAAGAGAGGAAAGAACGAGAGAGTAGATATAATGATAAGATTGAAAGGTTTAAATCTATTTCAAGTGTGACATTCTTGATTCTTTTATCTTAGATAATCTAACGATGATTTGCGATATTTTTGCACCCTTTCAAAATCTTATTAGATTTCTTATCGATTTTGTTATGACTCATACAATGGACCTTAAACTAAGCATGTTTCATCGGGTTTTTCTATCTAAATGACAATCTGTCTTATCTGACAGCGGTATATTTTTTTTCATACATGTTTCTAAAGTTATGTTATTGATTATACGATAAAAAATTGGAGGTTTTCGTATAACGTGTAGCAAGATTTGTGTACATGAAAAAAGATTGCAAATAGACAGAACTACCTACGTGTGTAGTAGAAGTGTATGTAGGTATATGTTTAGGAAAATTAGGAAGTAAATGTGTGTTTCCATCTCTGAACTTATTTATATACACAAACGGCCCACTTAGAGTCGGACTCACCCATGAAGGGTTCCGCAGCAGCAAGTAACATCATATAAAAATTTTGTAACTTTGATTGACGTTTTAATAATAGTGTATTGATTGAATAAAAGGTAAATTGTGGTTTACGATTTATGACGTATTAAAAAAAAACACTTTCAATAGTATAGTTCTTATAGTTTCGGAAAAAAGTGGCTGTGACATAAAGACGGACCGACAGACATGACGAATCTATAAGGGTTCCGTTTTTTGCCATTTGCTACTTAACCCTAAAAAGTACCTTTTAGTCTTACCAAAGAATCCACTCCTTATGTTTTACCTGAAGATCACTTTCGATCAAATCAATATGCTAGTAATCTTATCTACAGTACATATGATATTGTATTACTGATATTATATCAGCTATTAATAAACACAATCATCGCTTTTTCTTACATATACCCGCAGTTTTCGTGGCTACGTACACATAAGTACAAAAGTGCATTGTAAACAAACGCAGTTCTAATTTGTTTAACTGTACGTCAAGTTGACAAGACAATAGGAAAAGATGTCTGCGGCACGTCTCTCTAGGTCAGTAGAGATGTCTCAACCAATATTAAGTTTAGTTTAATGAAAATCACTATTCACAATGCCCTTGGAAATCAGTTGGTGCGGAATTCTTGTGTGGTTGTTTATCACAACTATCGTCATTCATTCATTTTGTCAATATAAATTTAATATTTACTGTTTAATTGATAACTTGTTGTGTTTGTAAGTCAATTGCGCTCTTAAGAGTGACAAAAAATACCAACACTATTTTTAAGTTCTCATGTAAGCGAATATTTGTATTATTTAATGCAACAAATCTTAACAAATGCACTCACTGAAGTATCAAGTCAGATACGTCACATTAAAACTGACTCACCAACACGGTTGAACAACTTCTAAACGCACAAATCTGTTACAAACATATTAAATCAACAAACCATAATTCCCAATGCTGAGCTAAGGCCATACGTCCCCACGCTGGCCGAGCGCGAGTTGGGGACTGACAAGATACGTTGTGGCTACTTTATCTTAACGTTGGAAGTTTTTAAGCCGCCCGAAGGGCTCGCAACTAATCTTCACGACTGCTATCTTATGGTAGCAAACGGGACCGACTGCTTAACGTGACTAAATCACGGAAACGCTCATTACATATCATGCCACAAACGGTCACCCATCTAGATCTGACCGCGCCGTCGTTGCTTACCCTCAGTGATTGTATCCAATCACCCAAGGATAAGCTATGAACTCTTCAGTTCGCTTCTATCAATTCAGATACGTCACATTAAAACTGACTCACCAACACGGTTGAACAACTCCTAAACGCACAATCGTTACAAACATATTGTAAGCAATAAAAAGCTCTGTTTATCGACTCGAACATCACTTGAACGACTTTTACGAGTCGTATTTAAACTGCGTTCTTGTAACAATTACGACAATTAACTGTCGTATCTCTGCGTTATCTATTGGAGGTTACCGATCGAGTTGGGACACGTCTGCCAATGAGATCGTATTGTTTTATTTCCTTACGAGGTCTGGGGTTCGAATTCAGCCGACCTAGCCAAGTGACAAGCGTTTTCTATTCTATTCTCTATTCTACTTTTTATAGCAATAACTTGATAAAGTATTAATTTCGTGAGGGGGAGTCCAGGAATCCATAGAATCCTGACTCCCACAAAACGTACCTTGTAAGCTTAACATGTACTTTGTGTGAGAAAAATAAAACATTATTATTATTTCTCCATTCTATTGTTTCATTAGCTAATTTTCGGCACTTTCGACATGACAGAAACTCATATTCATACAAAGTAGTAAATCGAGGACGGGTGGACGGACAGACGGAAAAACATAACGAATCTGTAAGGAGGAGTCATGAACTACGAAACCCTAAAAAAGAACAGTGAAATTATATGGTTGTGTGACTAAAGTGCCTATACTCCTTCTGATAGAAAGCACGAATAGAATCCAGGAGTACGGGTCACCATCCTCATTCCTTGTGACACAGTACACTATGATGACCCCGGCATATTGGATGCATCTGCACCATAGTGCCTTATGCAACATTTCAATTAAATACAGTACGATACATTTCAATAATGTAAGTTATCAATTAGCGTCCATTAATAAGTGACGGGCGAGTGCTCTCTACGGCTATCTAATTAACAAATATGGCGACGGTTTGTGTTTCAATTGGCGACAATTAGTCGGTGAGTGGGCAAATGGACCTCACAGTAACTGTGTCAATTATTATTTATTATATAATATGTATGTATTTACAAAAAAAAGTATGTTTATGTATTTATATCAGTTGTCTAGTATCGATAATACAAGCTCTGTTTAGTTTGGGACGAGATGACGTTGTGTGTAAGATGGCCGAAATGTCCAAAAATATTTATTAATTTAGTAATGAATGGTATACGTAGGTAGTAGAGCCATGCTTATTTCAGCACGAATGGGCCGGCTCGATCGAGACAGTAGTACCCTCACATAGAAGACCAATCCAAAATCTGTCGTATTTTATTGCTTACTGTAAGACCTCACTCATTCTGCATCATTCTCCCGGCCTTCGGAAGCTAGAAGAATAATGCAGAAACATGTCACTAGGCCACTAAATCAAATCAAACCATTTTTATTTCTAATAAACCAATACAACAGCACTTTTGAAACGTCAAGTAGTCAGTCAGTAGTCAGTCGTAAAGCTAATTGTCTGTTCCAATTCTGCCGCGGTATAACTATTGCATAGCATTTTTTATCAACTTATGCAATTATAATTATTTATTTATTTTTATTTTTATTCTTAAGCCGCATGTGCTAATCTGCCTACAGAGCACGGAGCCGCCACATCCTTGCCGCACTGCAAGTGTTAGGTTTTTTTCGTTACGGAATGTCTTGATTCGGTTCGGCCGCGCTCAAAGCCCGCGATAAAAGCTATACAGTAACTTATAAAGAACATAATTTATTTTGATAGTTCTAGTATATACTACTTGTAGCTGCGTCCCTTGGCCGGAACAAACAGACAAACAGATGTAACTACTGTATAATGTTTCTACTTTCACATGTATGTGTGTGAAATTTTAATTTTAGTATTAATTGTTGTGTGAGTTCACAATGATAGGATTGTTTCTGTATGTGAATCTAAACTGCCCCGGAGACAGTCAATCGCAATTGTCAATTTTTACGTCATTAAAGTACCAAATGATCGTTTAAAGTGGCAATTGAAGCCATTTTCATTCGCAACTACGTGATTGAAGGTGAATGATGTAAGTTTCGATTGAAGCCCATTGACAATCTCGAAAAAAATTGAAGTGAAGGTGTGAAGATTTCGCTCCGCAAATATAACAGACTGTTTTGAATCGGAAAAAGACCCTCTGGGATAAAGGGCTATTCCTCTCCGATTTCCCTAGTCAAGTTGCAAAAGTTCTATTTCTATTCTATTCTATTTCTTTATTGTTTCTTCGGCTAATATTTTGTTTTAATCACGTGGATGAGTAACATTAGCTAATGAAACAATAGAATAAATAAATAGAATTTTACTGCACGGTTGGCCTGGTGGTTTAAGCGGTCGCCACACCGCTTCCTACTGCGCCAGGTTCAAATCCCACGTGGTATAACACTTTGTGTGATTCACAAATAGTTGTTCTGAGTTTGGGTGTGCTTTGGGTTCGTTTTATGTCTGTTTGTAAAGTCCCATGCGATACAGGAATTTATATTCCTAATGCGGGAGTTGTCTTTTCTAAAAAAAGATTAGAAAAGTTTTTTTAAGTTCCCGACTTGTAAGACTGCAAGATATATTTTATGACTTTGGTTTCACTGGGAGTAGAACCTGACGCTTCATTTTAACACATCTTTTGACATACCTATGTGTTACTTTGTAACGTACATGTCCATCCAACCATATTTATGAGGGGCATTTTAACGTCGACCAATTATTTTGTACTAGCTGAATCCCTCGGTGTTACTTGCGGTTTTTGCTGTAAATTGCTAGTAACTCCGCGGAGCAAGGCTAGTCTAAAAATAGGTACTCATTATGTCATCAGCCATCTGTTAGTGAAAGTCTCGTCAAAATCGGTCCAGCCGTTTTGGAGACTAGCCGGAACAAACAGAGACAGTCAAATTAAAAAAAAAACCTATTTTTATGTAAGTATCGTACATATGTAATTTCATATGAATCTTATCGTCATCGATCCCACAGTGCCTAAAGACAAAAGTCTTCAACCAGTGCGTCCTACCCATCATGACATACGGAGTCGAAACGTGGACGCAGCGTGCTATAGAGAAGGCTATGCTCGGAGTTTCTCTAAGGGATCGTGTTAGAAACGAGGTAATCCGGCAGAGAACTAAAGTTATCGACAGCCCACAGGATTAGCAAGCTGAAGTGGCAATGGGCTGGCCATATTGGCCGCAGAACCGACAACCGTTGGGGTAAACGAGTTCTTGAGTGGAGACCGCGTCTCGGCAAACGTAGTGTAGGACGTCCACAGGCCAGGTGGAGTGATGATTTGCGCAAGACGGCTGGCAGGAGCTGGATGCGTGTAGCCGAGGAGTGCAATTGGAGAGGCCTATGTCCAGCAGTGGACTGCAATAGTCTGATGATGAAGATGGTGATGATGATGAATCTATTAAAAATCGGTTCTATTGATATTACAAATAGACACTTTAATTTATTTTTTTTGTGTAGATATCCAATATGGAGTTTGGTGTTTTGAAATCGTAAACTTTGTAATAACATAAGTTTTATGTCTTTGTTAATTATCTTTGTATTTATACGGTTGTTACATTTACGGTGTGTGGAATTTTATACATGATAAGGCGTAGTTATAGCGATGTGAAGTTAGCAGTTAAAATGAATATATGATGTGCTGTAACTTCACATACAATTTGACTGCATTGTTGGTCTAGTGGTCAGTGTATGCTACTGCTAATCAAGAGAACGGGCTCGATTCCCGGACCAGATGTATGTGTTATTCGTCCGAAAAATATTTTGATATTTATTTATAACTTAAAGGCTATAGGCTATATATCATCACGCTGAGGCCAATAGGATCGGAGCACAAGTGAACAATATTTCAAAATCCGCGGGTTTTTTTTCCTCTTAAATTTCAACTGCGTGCGCTGCGTCAACGGTTAAAGTTTCGCAAAAATCATGTATGAAAGAATTGTTCCCCTTTAAAAGTACTAAAAAAAAGTCCTCGTCAGTAAATGTCTATCTCTTAGGGTGCACGAGAGGAGCCTCCCCGACGTGACAAATCCTCTCACCACAATGGATCAACACAAGGCCAAACGCAATCCGCGTTGCCGAGCACTAGGCCAAAACCGTGTAAAGTGTTGCCATTGATACAATAAGAAGAAGAAGGGTTGGCTCACTATAACCTTTTTCATGGGAAACATATTTGCTTCCGTGGTATAACATCAAGCTACGGGCAATAAATAGAAGACTCAAACTGGGTATTGTCAATCAGCTAGTATACTACAATATGCATCAATTACACATATATACCTTCCTCTTGAATCAATCCATCTATTTTTGAAAACTGCATTAATAACTGTTGAGTGTTTACCATTCCGGTTTTGAGTCGTACTCTTCCATCCACTAACTAAAATGTTCCTCGAATTATCGGTCTATCCTGTCATAGGGCGCCCTACAATACGTTTGCCCCCCAAGTGAGTCATATGAGCCGGAAATTGATCAATTTATTCATAATTATTATTTACAAAACAACATAAATAAACAAATAAATATTTTGGACATCTGACACACATCATCTAGGCCCAAACTAAGGAGAACTTGTGTTATTGGGTACTTAATACATAAACATACTTTTATTTTTAAATACATAATGTACATATTATACATAAAAACACCCAGACTCCGAAACAAATATTTGTGAATCACACATATAATATTTGGTCCGAACCGGGAATCGAACCCGAGACCTCTTGATCAGCAGCCGCATACGCCAACCACTAGACCAACGAGGCAGTCCTGCTGTTAAATGATTTGCAAAATGTGAAACAACTATAGTTTAAATATAAGTTATTATCTAAATACACACACATAAAAGTGCAAACCAAACAAAAATTTAATGTACCTCGTAATTGCTATGCTAACTAACTATACTAATTGTTTGTTGAAGAACACAAAAACGCCACTAAGATGTAAAAACAGATACTTCACCTTTAATGGATACCATATTTACTTACTTACATATTTTAGTTAAAACCCATCATCTTCTTAGCCTTTATTGTTTCTTATATTATATGTGGTCGGCTACTAGTGCAACCGGATTTACCTGAATATCAGATTTTGCACGGAGTGGCTGGCATCGGACCTCCACAAACATGAGGGCGAACTAAATTTGAAGGTTGAAGTGGTTATCAGTATATTTGAGGGCATTGACTTCCCAAAAATGATTGTCATAGATTTTCACGAAAACATAAAAAATAAAATTACGAAAAATATTTTTATTTGGGGTACCTACAGCTATACGTAAAGTGGGGATGATTTTTTTCGCGTCTACCTCATCGTGTGGGGTATCATTAGATAGGTCTTTTAAAAAAATTGAGAGGTTTCTAAAACCATTTTTCGATTTAGGTGTCCGTTTATGAGTAATTCAACTTTAAAGCGCATGTTTTTCTAAAAAAAATCATGTTAGTAGCCCATTTATTGAACTTTCAAGGAAAACTATAGCGGTTTTAATAACTTTTTATTTTAGGAGTTATAGCTGACACGCACTTGGTCGATTTTGACTCTATTTACTAGTAGAATAAAACAAACTAGTTATATGTCTGGTAAACTCCAATTCGAACAGAAATTAATTGATGTACCCCTTTCCTGTAGTATTAATCGTTTCTCTATATTTAGACGTATGGGGAATATTAAATAGTTACTAAGTCAGAAATAAGTACAATTAAATGTACGTAATAATAATTTATGAAGTGAATCATTTCTGTATTAGACTTTGAACCCTAAGGAAGTTACGTTAGAATAGGTATTGTAAATTCTATTCACTAGTGTGGTGACAAAAAATAATAGTTTAAAAAAACTAAACAAACACGCTTTTAAACTAAAAAGTAGAAAATAATTTTGATGTAAAAAGCGTGGGGCGTCATTATTGAAATATTTTCAGAAAGCACCCCACGCTTTATTTTCTACTTTTTAGTTTAATGTTTATTTAGTTTTTTAAAACTATTGTTTTTTTTCTATAATAAAGAAGATTAATTTGTTTAAACATTATTTTTTACGATTTAGGATGTATTAACTTACTTACTAGATCTCGTTCAAACCAATTTTCGGTGGAATTTTGTATGGTTATGTGCATCATATATTTTTTTTAGTTTTATCATTCTCTTATTTTAGAAGTTACGGGGGGGGGGGGGGGCACATTTTACCACTTTGGAAGTGTTCTCTCGCACAAACGATATCAGAAACCTCAATATCATTTTTAAAGACCTATCCATCCACACGTATGTTTTGATGAAAACAAATTTTTTGAGTTTCAGTATGGGGACGCGAAACATATTAGGTTCACAGAATACATCTACTTACCAATTTACAACAGTATAGCTCTTATAGTTTCGGAAAAAAGTGGCTGTGTCATACGGACGGACAGACAGATAGACAGACATGACGAATCTAAAAGGGTTCCGTTTTTTTGCTATTTGGCTACGGAACCCTAAAAAGGATTCAGAAAGCCAATGGTACGCTTATCAACTTATGGTGCGGTACAGCCCCCTAGCTACGTTGCAACACGTTTATAGTTTTCTATTCTATACTTCAAGCTATTTCTCATGTTTGATTGGCTAATATTTAGTTTTGATCACGTGACTGAGTGACATTAGCCAATGCAACAAGAGAATAAAGAAATAGAATGGAATATAGAATAGAAAACGATAAACGTATGCAACTTGGCTAGGGGGGCCAGGCTTTGCCTAGTTTGGTACTAGCCCTAAACTAGACAAACAGACAGACCAGATGTGTTAAAATGAATATTTCGGTCATTTTACACACAACGCCATCTAGTCCCTAGTCCTAGTAGAGTTTGTATTATAGGTAACTAGACAACTGATATAAATACATAAACATACTTTTTTTTGTAAATACAATACATATTATACATAGAAAACATCCAAACTCCGAAACAAATATTTGCGGATCACACAAACATTTGGTCCGACCCGGGAATCGAACCCGAGACCTCTTGATCAGCAGTCGCATACGCTAACCACTAGACCAACAAGGCAGTATTATATGTTTATTTATTTATTAATTCACTTGATAAGATCATGACCATATTCCAACAGATAGTTCTAGAAATAAGAACATTCGTAGAAAACAGGAAATTATTCAAATTTATTATGTTTACGAGATAAAAAATACATACCTACATACATGAATTAAGTCATCAAATGACTCAAACATATTAATGTAATACTTGCAACTTGTTATATGTAATAACACGGATGTAAAGAAATATTTCGGACAAATGACGCACAACATCTTCTAGTCCCAAACTAAACAGAGCTTGTATTATGGGTACTAGACTAGACAACTGATATTAAGACATTATATATTTTTTCTAAACATATTCATAGTAAACATCGAATCAAATTTTTGCAGATCACACAAACATTTGGTCCGACCCGGGAATCGAACCCGAGACCTCTTGATAGCAGTCGTATACGCTAACCACTAGACCAATAAGGCAGTCCAGACTAATAACGAACCTCCTTTCTAAACAGAGGTCCATGTCCAGCAGTGGACTGTAAAATGCTGTTTGTGATGAAACAAAGTAATATTAATTATGTAGGTACTTAAACTTTTTAAGTTTCCAAGTGAATCAGAATGTAATTGTTACCTAAGGTTGTTGACAACACTTTTTTGTTGTTGTTATTCACAAATTGTTGTTTAAGAACAAGAATTCCTAGTTCGGAAATTGAAATCCTTTTTTTTAAAGAAAAATGTTTTTCTCCAATGTCTGCGGATCCCTAGCAATTGAACCTCTCATCGCGTTTAACCGTAACGAGTCAATCTTGGTCCCAAGTCGTGTCCGTCTGTCTGTCATCGATTTCAAGCTTCATCTCAGAACTGTGACGTGACGACCACAGACACCGTTTTATATTACAGTTATTTTTTTATGAAGAAATGTTTCGTTGAGAAACGAAAATGATTCATAATCTATATAAATAAATAAAATTGAAGTGACTGTTTGTAATATTAAATGAAGTTTTTTTACTAAATGCATATGAGAATATATATCATGAATATATATCATATATTTATCATGAAAAAAACGATTTTTAAATTTTCTGTCCGTGAGTGTCCGTGTGGTGACGGATTAAGAATACAGAGTGTCACCACTCCTACTCATCCCGCGGGTGTCGTAAAAGGCGACTAAGGGATAAACTACGCAAGACAACATCGATGCAAAGAGAAGGAAAACTTGAAACCAACCCTATACCAACCCGTCTGGCCAGCGTGGTATAGAAGGCCAAAACCTCCTTTCTAAGGAGGAGTCCTTTGTCCATCAGTGGACTGTTAAAGGCTGTTGATGATGATTATTACATTTTTTGTCTGTCTGTTCCGGCTAGAGTCTAGAACTTGGTAGAGCGGTCGTGATCACATCGAGGCATCCACGTCGGTGCCAGAGGCGGACACAGCTTTCCGGACGATCTCACGCCATCGCTGTCTATTGGCAGCTTGTCTTGCGCAGTCAGACACACGGTTACCAACTGCGGACTTCACTTGGTCAGTCCAGCGCATAGGTGACCTGCCGCGTGATCTGGTTCCTTCCACCTTTCCCTGCACTACCAGCCGCTCTATGGAATCTAGAACGGGTGTCACAATGAGGATAGTGATCCCTACTCTTGGATTCTACTCATGCTTTCCATCAGGCAGAGTAGAATCACTTTGGTAGGCTTAAATAAAAAAAAAAACTTAGTCGTAACTTAAAGTTTCCTATATGTACTTAGGAACAAAAATATAAAAATATACCTTACCATAAACGATTGAAGCAAGTTGTCTATGCTTATATGGACTTTGGTCTTATTATCCTTGTCTATGATCATTGGTCTTGAACATTGACCTATCTTGGCATATTTTTTCTGTCATATTAGTAGGTGATTGTCAAGATTAACTAGTAAATTATCTGAAAAAGGCTTTGCTGAGGCTGGCCTTTGCTAAGCCTTGCTAAAACCATAGTCGGGCTATTTCAATGTTGCCAGTTAATCGGCATTGCCATCTTGACTGCCTCTCTGGCACAGTGATAGCGTATGCGACTGTCGATTCGGTTTCGACTCCCGGGTCGGACCAAATGTTTAGGTGTTTACTACGTATAATAATGAATGTATATTATTTACTAAAAAAGTTTGTTTATGAATTTATATCAGTTGTCTAGTATACATAATACAAGCTCTGCTTGCTTTGAGACTATGATGGCGTTGTGTTTAAGTTATTCGAAATATTTTTATAATTAATAATTTTAGTTCATAAAGATACAAAACATTTGTTTTTAATTGAAGGTTCAGGTCTGGTCTAGATTATTTAACTTGAAAAATTACAGAAAATCGTATTTAAAATCTGCTTAAACGATGACGATGGTGACCTCTATAAAAAACAAAACGGGCGTTTGACGCGCGATTCTTTTTCGTGAATTGTTAAAAACCGAGCGGTTTTCAAACATTCAATACGTGTCATAGTTTAACTTTTCTATATTCTCGGGCACCAGTCTCTTACAAATGTTGGTAGTATGTAAGATATTTTATATTAAGCTTCTTCACTGTACTGTATACATTTGTGATGAGAAATAAATTATATTATTATTATTTTTATATTTAATGAAAATTCATGTAAAAACAGAGTCAAAATATATTTTATTTCTCTACAAATTTAGGTTTATATCATGTTTTTTGTATTTGATTTATACTTACTAATAACTGCGTGAATCGTATGAAATGAAGTGTCACCGAACTCTTGGAATGCGTGAAATGGAAGGCAAACAAAATCACACATTTTTTTATTAAGAGCGTGCGTTCATTTGAAGGAATGTATAGCAAATCAATAATTTTGTAACCCGCGTCAAGCGTGTCGGATTTGAACAAAATAAGTACGTGTACTAGTTCACACAGATTAACGCACATTAGCAAAACGCACATTCTACGCCTGTCGTCTGAACGTACCCTTATACTCATTTTTGATTATTATTTGACTATAATATCAATCAGTTACTACATACTATTTTGAAATTCTTACAAAACGGATGTAGTAATACTAAATTATTTACAGTATAATATGTATTTTTATCAGTTGTCTAGTATCCATAATACAAGCTCTGCTGAGTTTGGGACTAGATGGCGATGTGTGACAGATGTACGAAACATTTATCTTAAATATAAAATTCTCGTCTCACAATGTTAGTTACCATGCTCCTCCGAAATGGCTGGACCGATTTGTATGAAATTTTTTGTGCATATCAGGAAGGTTTGAGAATCGGCCAACATCTATTTTTCATAACCCTAGGACTCGAGTGGAGCCGCGGGCGTCAACTAGTTTAACTATAAATTTTTGATGTTTTCAAACAATTACAAGCATAACCAATTAAGTATTCTGTAGCAAAACTAATTAATAAAAAATCACAGTTAACCAATGACGGATAACTGACAAAACAGTTTTTGACTTATTTTTCCAGTCAAAAGTACATTTTACTGATTGAGATTATTGACTGTAACATGGACAGATATCTCCCATTTTCAAACAAAATAGCTCCATTAAGATAATAATATGATATCAAAACCCATTAAAAGAAAATATAAATACCAAAATTTATTTTTAAAAGGAAACCATTATATCGATAAGAATAAATAAAATTAAAGTGTTTGTTTGTAATTTCAAATTAACGGATTTTATGATAATACATACACATCATCAACAGCCTCTAACAGTCCACTGCTGGACATAGGCCTCTCTTTAGAAAGGAGGTTTTTGGCCTACTATACCACGCTGGCCAGACGGGTTGGTAAAGGGTTTGCTTCAAGTTTTCCTTCTCTTGGCAGTGATGTTAGATGCTTATTTTGTTCCTTTAGTCGCCTCTTACGAACCCATGGAATGAATAGGGGTGGTGATACTTTGTATTCTTAATCCGTCACCACACGGACATATATATAATAGGTATGATACATATTATGATACAGTACTCCCATCAAAAAATCAACTTTTTTTTTGTCTGTCTGAATGTCTATTGGTTTCGGCTAATCTATGTAACAGCCGGATCGATTTTGACGAGACGACAGACTGTTGATGATGAAAAGTAACTTAAGCTAATGCTCTGCTCCTCGGCGTTACTCGCGATTTACAATAGTAACCGCGGGCAACACCGCGGGTCTCAGCAAGCATAAAACAAAACAAAACAAAGAACAAAAAAATAATTGTTTACACACATGGTTACGGCAGTCACTAAAACAAGTCAATAACTCACAAAATAACTTAATTACACACTAAACTACAAAAACTCAATCAAAAATATAAAACTGTAAACAAAAAACCTCGGGACCACACAACATTAAAAATAACCCACAAACTTAAAAACTCTACTACCAACAATTCTATTAAAATAAATTCGATCGTATGGCTTTTGTCTTAAAGTCGCATTTGTTAAGAAAACTAGTTTCAAAACGGCAAACTTAAGTTTGTTTTTTATACAATGTCTGTCAAAATTAAGGAACTATTTAAAGGGAGTGACTGCATTATTTCTTTATTATACCGCATCTAAACATAAAAAAGGTCAAACAACGCAATATAAGCAACAAAGAATTAACGACTTTCTCTTCCCTGATTTAAAGCTGATATTGCATTGGGATTCGTGGTTCAAGGGGTTACGAAATTAATGCTTCGTTGGTGGTCTATCCTGGAATTAAGATGCCATTAAATTAAAAAAAAAAATAAGATAATAGATCTATAGATGTCGTCGTGTGCCAAGAAAATATTGTGTTTCATTATTTTATCTTTCTTTGTATTTTAATAGTTTTTTTGTTTCCATAAATTTATCTAAGGGCCACTGTTCTCAGGCTTTTTTATTAACTGAGTCCCGTGTTAGTGTTGTAAATTGCGAGTGATGCCATGAAGCGAAGTTTGTCTTAAAATAGCCGAAGTTACAGCTTAGGTGATCAGCTATGAGCCTGTGAAATTCCCGTTAAAATTTGCTCAGCCGTTCCAGAGGTAAGTCAGAATAAACAGACAGAAAAAAAAAATGCTTTTTAGATAAAAAAAAAATCGGACATCCCACACACATCACCTAGTCCCAAATTAAGCAGAGCTTGTATTAGTGTACTAAATAACTGATATAAATATACATAAACATCCTTTTTTTTGTAAATAAATACATATGTAAATACCTATATAGAAAATACCCAGACTCTTAAACAAATATTTGCGGATCACAAAAATATTTGGTCCGACCCGGGAATCGAACCCGAGATCTCTTGATCAGCAGCCGCATAGGCTAACCACTAAAAACCGTTAATGTGTTGTACATACTACCTGTTTTATATTATAATTATTATTTTTTAATTTTTTTACTCGTATGTCTTGGAAGATTTGGATATTAAATATGTTAGCTTGTAATATCGCATTTAAAAAAAAACTATCCCTATGGCGATTTTGCCGATGCCGTTTTGGCATTTTAGGTACAGTCAGCGTCATAATGATATTGGCGTTCAAAGTGGTCAAAATGATGTGAAAAACACTAATTCAATTTTATGTTGGCTCGCAAGGTGCTCAAATTGTTATACGCATTCAAAGTGGTCAAAAGATCTTAGCAATCAGTTGTCAATAATATGTTATCTGACAGAGTGTTCATATTTATATTAACAAATAGGTTGTTCATTGGTATCTAAGCGTGCAAACTAGTCAAAAATATCTTAGCATTAAAGAGAAACCAACCTTATCACCCACAGATAGAGTATACTTTGCAGTTTCACTACATAGTATAAAACAAAGTCGCTTCCGCTCTCTGTCAGTCCCTATAAATACTTAGAGCTTTGAAACTATGCAACGGAATTTAATTCCGTTTTCTTTAATATATAGAGTGATTCAAGAGGAAGGTTTTGATGTATAATTCATGCATATTATTATAGTGGAGAAACATTGACAATTTTAAAGGTTTCTAATGTGATGTCGTAAATAAACCCATTTTTTACGTTTACATTGTAAACGCTGGCTGTACCCTACGAGATAGATCAAAATAATGTACTACATTATTGTATACCTTAAAAAGTCTCACGTAAATCCTATCCTATAACGTATATCCTAAAGTAAATGCGATTTGGGAATCGTTACGGGATAATATGCAAGCTGTAATAATTGATAACAATAACTCATCTTCTGATTATAGTGATTAGCATAGAACCTAAGTCATCTTCTGATAATTCGGACTCTGAACCATCAACTAAGAAAAGTAACAATGAGGACAGTACAGAGGAAGAACCAACCACAGACATTAGTCTTTCAGGAGAAACATTTGGCAGTGTATCATTATAAGAGTTAAAAAATACAGAGTACTAAGCCCGCTAAAGATGTTAGAGGAAGAAAGAGGTTTAGTTATAGTAATGTGTGTTTTGAAATCGGTACAAATCCATGTGTAGACCAGCCAATATAACATATAAAGAGGCTTTAAATGGGTTAGAATCAAGAGAATGGTGTAAAGCTTTACAGGAGGATCATTAAAATCATTTGAAGAAAACGAATCTTGGAAAGTAGTGGACAAGGCAAAACCAACAACAGAGGTTAAGTGTAAGTGGGTGTTCAAGAAAAAAGTGGACAGTTGTGATAATGTGCGATATTATGGTCAGTTAGTCGCCAAGGGTTTTACACAAAGACCAGGCACAGACTATACAGAAACATTCTCACCAGTGGACCATCACTACAATAAGACTATTGCTTGTATTGAGTGTTAAATATAATCTAGACATAACTCACCTTGATGTAACCACAGCTTTTTTGAATGGGCATTTGAAGATGTGTATATGAGTTTACTATACAATTTGGAATGTCATAAAAAGAAAGTATTAAATTTAAAAAAAAGTGGCTCTGACATACGGACGGACAGACAGACAGACAGACATGATGAATCTATAAGGGTTCCGTTTTTTGCCATTTGGCAACGGAACCCTAAAAATCGGCCAAGTGCGTGTCAGACAGAAACCATTTCAACTCTAGAGGAATTGCAATTAGAAAACATTCGTCACCCTCCGTATTCGCCAGACCTTGCTTCAACGGACTACCATTTTTTTCGTAATTTAGACAATTTTCTACGTGATAAAAAGTTTTCGTCCCAGGAGGCAGTACAAAATGCTTTCACACAGTTTGTAGAATCTAGATCACTTGAGTTCTATCGCAAAGACATAAATTACATTCCTATTAGATGGCAGCAATTTATATATAATAATGGTAGATATTTTGATTAATAAATATGTTAAATGAAAAAATCCCCCACGCACATAAAAGGGTTCCTCAGTCACCCATAATGATACGTGGTTTTAAAATCGTATCCAATAGATAACTGCTATTTTTACGTATTAATGTGTTAATTTATGACGTTTACCAAGGAAGTGCCTTTTACAACTTTAGCCTCTATAACTCCTGAACTAATAAAGTCATCTAATCTGCAACAGTTTTCCTTTAAAGTTCATTATATAGACCACCATCACGAATTTTTCCAGATTTTTTACAAAAAAGTGCCCTTTAAAGTGGAGTTTCTCGTAAACGGACACCTAAATCAAAAAATCCTCTTAAAAATCCATTATTGTTTTCAAAACACCTATCTAATAATACCCCACAAGATGGGGTAGTCGCGAGAAAAAAAATCATCCCCACTTTACGTGTAAGGGAGGTACCCCAAGTAAAAATATTTTTCATCATTTTATTGTAGCACTTTGTCGACATAATTACAACACATATTCATGCAAAGTTTTATCTTTCTAGCACCTATCCTTTGGACGGAAAGTCGAGGACGGACGGACGGACATGACGAATCCATAAGGGTTCCGAGTCACAAACTTCGGACCCCTCAAAGGCAATCTACGGATTGAAAGAATCAGTTAGGGCATAGTATAAGCGTGTGAATGATTTTTTACAAACCTTGGGGTATAGGAAGTCAATCAATGAACCTTGTTTATTTGTTAAACATATTGATAATGTCAGGATGATATATAGCCTTGTATGTGGTCAATTTTATTTATTTTTTGTAATTGTAAACTGAATACCTTAAGACTAAGTTAAAATCTAAATTTAAATTAAAAGCCTTGGGAAATATTAGACAATGCTTAGGAATGAGAGTCAGATGAAACAATAATGAGATTTTTGTAGATAAGGAACAATTTGTAGATCATTTATTAGCTAGGCTTATCATGAAAAATTGTAACCCAGTCAGTACACCAATGGAAGTAAATTTGAAGCTAGAGAAGAGAGACACTCATTGTACTCAGTATCCTTACCAGCAATTAATAGGAACTTTAGTTTATTTATCTATGTTAGTCCGCCCAGATATATTTTATGATGTTTGTTACTAGAACCAGTTTAATAATAATTACAATGAAACCCATTGGAAACATTTAAAACAAATTTTAAAATACTTGAAAAAAATCAAGCATTTTGGTTTTTTCGTTTATGGGTTATGTCAATGCTGAATGGGCATGAATATGAAAATATCCAGTACAAGACTTACGGTCCACACAATATGATATTGTGTGGACCGTAAGTCTTGTACTGGATACATATTTAAGAAGTGTGGTAGTGTCATATCTTTTAAGTGTAAAAAACAACCAACATTAGCTTAGTCTAGCACAGAAGCTGAATATATGACTATAATATTTGTAAGGCAAGTGAATAAGCCATTTACTTGAGAAGCTTATTGTTGGAATTAGAATACAGAATTGAGTCACCTATTCAAAATATGTGTTGGTATAATCCACAAATAAATTATTAAAAAAATTATATTAATAATTTCTAAATTATTACTGTAGGTTATTTGTAGTTTATGTTACTCGTAAAATTTTGTCAGTATTGGCTATAATATAAAAAATATTATGTTTTTAAGAAACATTGACTTTATATGTGTTCCACTAAAATAATCCTACTATATAATCCTAATAATATTATACACGTGAAGGTTTGTGAGTATGTATGTATGTATGTATGTGTGTATGTTTGTTGCTCTTTCACGCAAAAACTACTGAACGGATTTGGATGAAACTTTACAGTAATATAGCTTATATATATCAGAATAACACATAGGCTACATTTTACTGCAATAATCGAGATAAACGGGCGAAAGCTAGGTGATTATAAAATTACATTAAATTGTAGATGTCAAAATGTATCACTGTTTATTTCCTGTCAAAACTTCACAGGTTGCTAGGCATAACATATTTGCATAGCAACCATAATGATACGCGGGTAACACCACGGGGCGCATCTAGTACAATAATATAATCACAATAATAAATCTTCCCTAAAAGATAACTTTAATTATGATGAAAACCGCGTTTAAATACCTTGCGTAATTTAAATGATCAGAGCGGACAGACAATACGAGCGACTTTATAATGAACTGCGTAAAAATTTAATATTATTTGACCGTTCGATTATAATAGGTACTTTCTGTACCCGGCGTGTAGCTTGAATGAATCCTACGAGCTTTACGATGTGACAAGATAGATTGCGTACATTGTAGGACATTAAAATACGTTCTACAAAGCCGAACAGTTGATGAATATGTAACTTATACAAAAAACCAAAAACGCAACCACATCGACTCATTTGCTGAAGTTTCTATGGCCACCTTCCGGCTCCATCATCAGACCCTGGTTACCATATAGTATCAAAGTACTCGTAAAGGCGAATAAAATGAGCCCAATTTCGATGGGGTTGCGTCTAATTACGGAGTTCCTATGGCCACCTTCCAGTTCCATCATCAGACCCTGGTTACCATATAGTATCAAAGTACTCGTAAAGACGAATAAAATGAGCCCAATTTCGATGGGGTTGCGTCTAATTACGGAGTTCCTATGGCCACCTTCCAGCTCCATCATCAGACCCTGGTTACCATCTTAGAGTGTCAAAGTACTCGTCAAGAAGACGAATCAAATGAGAATTTTTACCCGAAAATAAATAATCGTATCATTAATTCTACTTTTTATCAAAGAAATTTCAATTGGTTTTATCTCATTTAAATACCTACATCCATACTCCTTTTCACAGTATAATATTGTAGATTACCTATGATTCAATAGAATATTGGACTATGTTTTTTAATAACATTCGAAACAAAAGACATGTCAATTACGTCATGCAAGAAATGAATGAGAAAGGTATTGAAGACAAAAAAGGACAAACATTTAAAAGTTATAATGAATCTGCAAAGTATACTCTATCTGTGGGCGATAACGTTGGTTTCTGTTTATTGCTAAGATATTTTTGACTAGTTTGCATGCTTAGAAACCAATGAACAACCTATATGATAACATCAATATGAACACTCTGTTAGCTAACATATTATTGACAACTGCTTGCTAAGATCTTTTGACCACTTTGAATGCGTACAACAATTTGAGCACCTTGCGAGCCAACATCAAATTGAATTAATGTTTTTCACATCATTTTGACCACTTTGAACGCCAATATCATTATGGCGCTGACTGTACCAAACATCTATCCAAACTTCCACATTTAAACTGATGCAAGATACAATACACAATGTCAGGTACTGAATTTCCTTTAACCCACAAAATTATAATAAAACAGTGTCTACAAAGAATTGTTGTATATTTGTGCATGTTTATAGTGTATATCTTAAAACAACTAATAACCTATTTTATGACGTATACTCAACCCAGAATAGACCACCTAACAATACAAGCAACACGTTTTTCTAGATTATTATTGTTTTGAAACATTTTTTCTGAAGTTTATCGAACTTGTGATGAAAATAAATTTGTGTATTCAGAAACTCGTGGCAACAAATTTTGCACGACGCCATTATTATAGTACGCAGTACGCAGTGTCTTTATCTATCACTTGTTTTTCTACTTCATTCTATATTTAAATTTTTTGTTTTTTTTTTATTACCAAATACTTAGCCAGTTTTATTGCGACATAAAAATAAATACTTATCTCTTAGATTTTGTCCATGATATTTTGTGTTGTCCGTGTGGTGACGGATTAAGAATACAGAGTGTCACCACCCCTATTCATCCCGCGGGTGTCGTATAAGGCGACTAAGGGATAAACTACGCAAGACAACATCAATGCAAAGAGAAGGAAAACTTGAAACCAACCCTATACCAACCCGTTTGGCCAGCGTGGTATAGTAGGCCAAAACCTCCTTTCTAAGGAGAGGCCTATGTCCAGCAGTGGACTGTTAAAGGCTGTTGATAATGATGATTATGATTATGTTGATGATTTTGTTTATGTATAAAGTTATTTTTTTAAATTATGATTTTGAATGGAAATAGTCATTGTGATTTTTTTATAAATTTTAAAGTACGTAGGTGACCGAGCTTGGCTCGGTTAATACTATTTATTGTATAACAACGCAATCTATTCTCAAGTAGCTGTAATGTTACTGTGTTGGAGTATCAACAAAGTTTTACTGAAAGAGTGGTAAAGATGTCGTAAGCAATGCCAATAATAATGATAAATGCGGAAGAAAAACGCACGAAAACTTAAAACTTGCGTTTTCCGAAACATGAGACTAATCTAGATTCACTTTTCACTTCCGAAAACCCTAAATATTAAATTTCAGCGAAATCGTTAGCGCTGTTTCAGGGATCACAAATAATGTATGTACAAGAATTGCTCGTTAAGAGATATTAGATAAATCTAACCTATAGAAATTGTAAGAACTTATTGCTTGAATGTTATTTTATAAATATCAGCATCGTTACATTGTCCTCACATTTAACTGTTTTCTTAATAAAATGCCTAAAACAATGTAACCAAAAATTGTAAAAACATTGTTAGAAAAGAGTGTCCATGGAGTTTCTTGTCTGTTCTTCTCCATAGGATCTACGAATTGGAACAGATAATTAGCTTCACGACTGACTACTGACTGACTACTTGACGTTTCAAAAGTGCCGTTGTATTGGTTTATTTGAAATAAAAATGGTTTGATTTGATTTTTAGGGTTCCGTAAAAAACGAAACCCTTATAGATTCCTCATGTCTGCCTGTCTGTCCGTCCGTATGTCACAGCCAATTATTTCCGAAACTATAAGAGCTATAATATTGAAATTTGGACAGTCGATGTATTCTGTAAACCGCATTAAGATTTTGACGTAAAAATAGAAAAAAACAATACATTTTGGGGGTTCCCATACTTAGAACTGAAACTCAAAAAAATTTTTTTCATCAAACCTACACGTGTGGGGTATCTATGGATAGGTGTTTAAAAATGATGTTGAGGTTTCTAATATCATTTTTTTCTAAACTGAATAGTTTGAGCGAGAGACACTTCCAAAGTGGAAAAATGTGTCCCCCCCCCCCCCTCTAACTTCTAAAATAAAAGAAGAGTGATAAAACTAAAAAAAATATATGTTGTACATTACCATGCAATTACCAACGAAAATTGGTTTGAACGAGATCTAGTGAGTAGTTTTTTTTTAATACGTCATAAATCGTAACACGCAATTTACCTTTCATCCAATCAATACACTAGTATAAAAACATCGATGAAAGTTACAACGAACTACGAGAACTTTTATATGATGTTACTTGCTGATACGGAACCCTTCATGGGCGAGTCCGACTCGCACTTGGCCGCTTTTTTGATATTGTTTTGTTCTTGTGGTATTGGAATAAATTTCTGGTCGCTCTGGATTAACGGTCACTCATCTAGGAACTGAGCGCGCCGTCTTTGCTGACCCTATAAAACGCTTTAATCTGATAAAAGCAATAAATTTGCAAATAAGGTTGATATTGCATTGACCGCAAAGAGCGATAAGCTTGATCGCTTTAATTGTTACGCTTGAAAAGCGGATTATCGCCCCACGAATGGTGTTTGAACTAAAGATTGTATCTCAACCAAGAGTTCCTTTCTAAACATTGCTGTGGAAATAATTGTGACATGTATTAACTATAGGTAAGCTATAAATCTTAATATATATAATCTTGTGTGAGTGTATATGTCACTGAACTTCTCTCAAACGACTGGACCGATTTTGATGAAATTTTTTGTGTGTGTTCAAGGGGATCTGGGAATGGTTTAGATTCGCAATTGGACCCGGTAGGTGGCGCTGCGATCAAGTTCTGGAATTTTAAAGTTGGGCGGTACGAAGTTCGCTGGGTCAGCCCGTATCTGTATATATTTATAGCCTTGATATGTGAAGCTCACAGACAGACAACGGAATCTCTAGATAGGCTTGTTCTATAATATTTTTGTAAATAGCGAATAACGCCGCGAAAAATAGCCAAGTATAATACAAAAAAAGTGGCCAAGTGCGAGTCGGACTCGCCCATGAAGGATTCCGTAGCAGCAAGTAGCATCATATAAAAGTTCTTGTAGTTCGTTGTAACTTTGATCGATGTTTTAATAAGTGTTTTGATTAAATGATAGGGAAATTTGAGGTTTACGAAAAACTACTTACTAGATCTCGTCCAAACCAATTTTCGGTGGAAGTTTGCATGGTAATGTACATCATATTTTTTTTTAGTTTTATCATTCTCTTAATTTAGAAGTTACAGGGGGGGGGGGGCACACATTTTACCACTTTGGAATAAAATTGTCTCTCGCGCAAACCATTCAGTTTAGAAAATAATTATAGTAGAAACCTCAATATCATTTTTGAAGAATTATCCATAGATACACGTATGGTTTTTATGCAAAAAAAATTCGAGTTTCAGTTCTAAGTATGGAGACCACCAAAATTTATTGTTTTTTTTTCTATTTTTTTGAAAAAAATATTAATGCGGTTCACAGTATTCTGTGTATTCATTAGATGTATTCATCTACTGACCAAATTTCAACAGTATATCACTTATAGTTTCGCAAAAAAGTGGCTGTGACATACGGACGGACAGACAGACAGACATGACGAATCTATAAGGGTTACGTTTTTTGCTATTTGGCTACGGAACCCTAAAAATACTCCTTAAACAGATGAACAACAGAAATTTTAAACATTTCTGATTTGATGTAAGGATCGTATATACTTTCATTTACATTTCAAAACAAGATTTGATAACAGACCGACAGACAGACAACAGGACAGACTAAATAAACGCTTATAAAACGTATTACAAAGAAAGTGACACTTTAATTTAATTTATATATGTATATATCTCTCATAAAATATCTGACCGAGAATATAATCAGTCTAAATACAGCTCCTCAGACGGCTGGGCGTCCGTTTCTATTTAAGACTTGGTTGCGCAAACCATGACATTTGAACGAGCGTATCCGACAGTGACAACTAGTCGTAGTCGACATGCTTGCACGGTTCTTTAGCAATTTGTATGGAATTCAAGCTTGAAAGGTTGCTTATGAGGTTTGTTAATCATTTTAAATCGTAGCAGTGTTAGTTTAGGAGAGTTTTAAAAGGGTGACTTGTTGCAAGCCTTACGATTTAAATTTCAAAGCTTAATTAATTTACATTAAATAAATGATGATGACAATATTTGTATAAAATAAAAAAATTAGAGTGTCTGTTTGTAGTTTCCAAATTAACAACTTTTTAATATTTTTTTTTTATTTTTGTCATTTTTTTTGTCTGTCTATTTTACTGTCTGTTTGTCTGTCTGTCTATTGGTCTGTCTGACTGACTATCTGCATGTCTGTTTAAATATAGTCGAATCATCAATCATCAACAGCCTTTAACAGTCCACTGCTGGACATAGGCCTCTCCTTAAAAAGGAGGTTTTTGGCTTCTATACCACGCTGGCCAGACGGGTTGGTAAACGGTTTGTTTCAAGTTTTCCTTCTCTTGGCAGTGATGTTAGCTGCCTATTTTGTTCCTTTAGTCGCCTCTTACGACACCCATGGAATGAATAGGGGTGGTGACACTTTGTATTCTTAATCCGTCACCGCACGGAAAATAGTCAAAATCGGTCCATTAACGGTCCGGTAGAAATTAAATGGAATAGACTCGTATGGTATCGTATTCACTTTTAAATGAATTTAGTGAAAACCTGTTAATTTATTTGTATATATGTAACTAAAGTGTTTTAAGGAATTCTCCTTTTATAGCCTAAACTATAAATTATTAACATTTCTACATTAGTTTGAAGTGTTTCAAACTAAATCAGTTCATTAATGGCGTCACCTCACGCTTTATTTTCACTAATTAAGTTGTTTGAATACAATTTACATATATAATGAGGGTGTCTTGGTTTTAGAGTTGATAGTAGGACTTTTTATTTTTTGTTTAAAATACTAGCTTTAAAACTGCCTCGTTGGTCTAGTGGTTGGCGTATGCGAATGCTACTCAAGAGGTCTCTAGTTCAAATTCCGGGTCGGGCCAAAAAGTGTTTTTCTTAGGGAATTCCTAATAGCAGCCCGGAGTTTGGAAGTTTGGCCGTGATTCACACACTCGGAGAGCACGTAAAGCCGTCGGTCCCGGTTGTCATGAACATCTGTGGCAATCGTTATTGGGAAGTCAGTGCCCTCAAATGTACTGACAACTAGTTCAATCTTCGAATTTCAGTTCTCCCTTAGGGTTGCGGAGGTCCGATGCCGGCGCTCCGTGGACAAACTGAAATTCAGATAAAACCGGTTGAACTAGTAGCCGACCCCAAATAAACTTGGGAATAAGGCTCGGAAGAAGCTAAAATACTAGCTTATGACCGTGACTGCCTGACTAGCGGTAAGCGTATGCGATTGCTGATCAAGAGGTATCAGATTCGATTCCCTGTACGGACTGTTGTTTGGTTTTTCTTACAAGAAATTGTTCATAGCAGTCCGGACAATGGACGTTGTCTATGTTTCACGTCCGTGAGACTTGGAGAACACGTTTAGCTGTCGACTCCGCTTGTCATGAACATTGATACCAATCGCTGTTGGGAAGTACATGTCCTTAAATATACTGGCAACTAGATCAAACTTGGAATTTAGATCACCCTCAGGGTTGCGGAGGTTCGATGTCATTTGCTCCGTGAAAAAAACTGATAATTAGGTAAAACAGGTTGAGTTAGTAACCCATTCCAAATATTATTGGAAATAATAAGGGCTAGAAAGATACATACGATTTAAAAAAGTAAATCTATTATACTTCAAATCAAAACGTATTGCTCGTGACGTCACATCTTGTCAAATTCAGAAACACGTCGTACCGTTCCCGCCTAATCTTTCCATCAATCGAACTAATGGTTATTGAATTTAGCTTCTATTAACTAACATAAATCATTTAATACGAGAAATAATTCATATCAAAATATAAATTTAAAAGTTACTCTGTCTGTCTGTTTGTTACGAATTCACAGCCCTGTTAAATCTCTGTAGTAATTATTTACACATATATGAGCCTGCCAATGTGACTCTACTATGCCTGATGGAAAGCATGAGCAGACTCCAGGAGTGATGGTCACCATCTTATTTGTGAGTGCACACAATTCGGTATGGTGACCACACTATGGGGGCTGCTGAGATACTTCTGCACAATTGAACCTTCGGTCTCGCACTCACCATCGAAATATATCATCATCATCATCATCAGCCCATCTCAGTTCACTGCTGGACATAGGCCTCTCCAATTGCACACCACTTTGATCGATTTTGGGCTTCTCGCATCCAGCTTCATAATACATACATAATCATCGAAATACATCACAATAAAATTTGGCATGGACTTAATATTAAGGAAGGACATAGGACGATAACCAACGCATACACGGGCGTAGACACGGGCAAAATCTAGTTCTATGTATATTGATTTACAGTTAAAAGTCAAGTGTGAGTCATACATCATTCTTTTAGACACGACTGGCTTCATGATGCACTGAAATAGATCAAGTAGGTCAGTTAGTGCAGATTTAAATATCTTATGTAACTGTTGCGTTTATTGTAAACGTGGGTGTATTTAGTTAAAAGAATTAGGTCAATAGTTAAACGGAAAATAGATGGATGGCTACTGGATATGTATGTATAATAGTGATTGATAGCTCGATAGAATTTCTATTGAAAAAATTTATTCAAAGAGTCAGATTTATGTTGTCATTGCAAGTGTCAATAAAAAATCAAAATGGTGGACTTTTACCGCCAATTCATATGTCAAATCTAAAGATCAAAGTAAAAGGTTATAAATGGTTAAAATATATACTTTGAACTTATATATGTTATCAATGAATTACACTTAAATTAAATGTCAAAGTGTTAAAATAAAATTTTAACCATATATTTTTTTATTATTGTAGTGGTAATTTAGGAAGCTTACCAAAGTGGCTCGAACTCTGTCTGATGGAAAATATGAAAAGAATTCGAGACTTGAGGTCACCATTATCATTGTAAGTGCAGACAATGCATCATGGAGATGTTTCTGATGCTGTCACTATAGGTTAGTCTTCTGTGTGAGGGTAGTACTGCCCCGGTCTAGTCGGCCTATTACCTATGAGACTTTACCACTGGTCTTATATCTAACGAAATATAGTTACGTCAACATAGTTATACATATTATTCTTAAATCGAGAAATGACATCATTTACACTTCGTCTATAAAATATATAAATAGTGTATAACAGTCCATGGGTCGTCGTCACTACCTAGAACTTCTATATCTTTTCCTCTTTATTGTTTGTTTTTGATAAAGTACTTAGAAACTTAAGAAACATATTTCTGTGGACTGAGAGATATTACTTACATACACTTATGCCTTGTTTCTGTCTGGGGTAGGCGGAGATAGAAGATCATTTATCAAGGATAGATCACACCTCTTTGAATTAATTCTTCTTGAATAGGAAGAGGTAAATGAATACATTATCATCATCAACTGAAAGGTAATATAAATAAGGTCTTGGCCTACTATGCTATCGAGCCAGACGGATTGGTACCGGGTTTGTATCACGTTTACCATCTCTTTGCAGCAAATATGAATATCACACCCTCACAGAAAACCCATGTTAAGTAATTCTTTTATATTTATGAGAATACTTGCCTTGAGTCTCTCATCAAGGTTGGATTTCAAGGGCAAGAGAGATTTTAAATGAACCTGAGAAAGTGACTCTACTCTGCCTGATGGTAAGCATTTCTAGAATCTAAAAGTAACAGTCACGGCATGGTGACCCACACTAAGGGGGCCTATTGAAATTCTTCAGCATCATTGGGCCTCCGGTCTCGCACTTATCAACAAACACGACATCACGAATGCTGTCATTTTAGTTCGGTCTTCTGTGTGAAGTTAGTACTACCCTGGTCGATCATTTCCGCTCGTATAGAAATCAGCATCGCTCTACTATTATATATGTACTAGCTGCGCCCCGCGGCGTTACCCGCGTATATCATTATGGTTGCTATGCATATGCAAGTGTGTTATGCATAGCAACCTGTGAAGTTTTGACAGGAGGTAAACAGTGATACATTTTGACATCTACGATTTATGTATTTTTTGTAGTCATCTAGTTTTCGTATAGTTTCATTCAAATCCGTTCAGTAGTTTTTGCATGAATGAGGAACAAACATACATACACACATTCATACTCACAAACTTTCGCGTTTACAATATTAGTAGGATATAGTGTATAATATAAATATGTTTAGATAAATATATTTTCTATTATAAACAGATAAACAAACAAATACATGGCACCAATACAGAAGCATTCATTTATCCAAACCACGCGACTGGATACAGCTGGCACGTATCGTTGCAAGTTCAGCATAACAGATGTACACATGGGCTATATTTACCATAAAGATCAATCGAAAATACAGGATCAAAAATAAAAAATATTTTAAAATTAACCATAAAGAAAATTATCTCTCGAATTACGGAATAGTTTTTTTGGTTTCGCATTCCTTAGTAAGAATTTATTTGGCATTTGGACCTTAGCAATGAAACACACATAAGTTGAAAAGGACGGCTAGATTTTGAAAAAACTAATTGGTTATAATCGATATAAAAAAAATCTGTTGCTTCTTTGTGAAATAAAATTATTGCAAAATAATTTAGGAACCTTTTAATCTCTTCATGATTAAATTATAACTAGACTGATCAGCTTTCTATGTCATCAATTATTAATCATCATCATCAGCCTATCGCAGTCCACTGCTGGACATAGGCCTCTCCCATTGCACACCATTCTAATCGATTTTGGGCTTCTCGCATCCAGCTCCTGCCAGCCATCTTACGCAGGTCGTCACTCCACCTCGCCTACACTACGTTTACCGAGACGCGGTCTCCTTGTTAATGTTTTAGCTTTATTATATAAATTAGATCAGGTTCGTCTTAATTTCCTGAACAAATCTACAACGTACCTGACCTAAAACACTTCGTTTCAAAAACTAAAAACTAAACACCAAATATTTATTTATAATTCTACAAAACAGGACAATTCCTACAAAATGCCGGCCCCATGGTCACCCTATTATATTCCATAGCTAGCATTCTACCAGTGTACTAGCTTGTTCCAACCTGTATACAATGTAGGCTTTCTATTGACCTGTTTGTGTTCTTGTATGTATGTATGTGTAAGTTGGTATCGTAAATTGCTAACCCGATGTGGGTTAATGTGTAGATCTATGAATAATATTGTAAGAACTTTCTATGATATAGAAAGTATTTGTTTTCGAGTAAGTATAGTGTAGTGATAATTATTACGATACCTTCTACTTTCCGACGTTTCGAACGGGTTACACCGCTCGTTGTCACTCGTACCGCTACATGTGACCACGAGCAGATTAAATCGTTCGAGTAGTCGGAAAGTAGAAGGTATCGTAACCTTTTTAATTTTATCGCGAATAAGTCCCATTTTCGTTTCGTCCGTGTGATGACGGATTAAGAATACAGAGTGTCACCACTCTCATTCATGTCGTAAAAGGCGACTAAGGGATAAACTACGCAAGACAACATCGATGCAAAGAGAAGGAAAACTTGAAACCAACCTTATACCATCCCGTCTGGCCAGCATGGTATAGTAGGCCAAAACCTCCTTTCTAAGGAGAGGCCTATGTCCAGCATTGGACTGTTAAAGGCTGTTGATGATGATTGATGAAGTTCCATTTACACATATGGATCCGGACTATCATATCAAGATTACTGAGTTCGATTCCAACTCAAGACAAATAGTTTTGTATCATAAATTAACCTGTATTTAGATGTATTATGTTTCAGAATGTTAATTTGAATGATAATAATAACTAAGAACTAACTTTTGCCCGCGGCTCCGCCCGCGTATAAGTCGGTTATCGTGGTATCTCCATGCAATAGTACATTAAAATCGATGCATCGGTTTAGTAGTGAAAGCGTAACAAACATACAGACAGAGTTACTTTCGAATTTATAATATTAGTATTGCACTATAAACATAGATATAATCAAAAATAAATAACCATGCTGACCTAACAGTAAAAACTGGTCAAGCACGTTCAAATGAGTGTTGAGGAGTTCCGTACTTGAGAAAATTATTTAAATAATTAACTGATGCCCACAGCTATGCTCACATCTGTCTCATCCGTTATTACCTGTAGGTATAAAACGAGTTTACGTCCTATTCTCAGATTTAGTGAATAACCACACAAAAATTCATAAGAATCGGATAAACCGTTTCGGAGGAGTATGGCAACTAAAATAACCTAAGAATTTTATTTATTTAATACGTTTTAAAGTTTCAATTTTAGTACGAAATATGTTAATTTGTAGTTTTATAATTAAAGGACGAACAGCACGAATGTAACAAAATTTAATGGGTTTCTTATTAACTACGGATCCCTAAAACTAGTATTTACACATTACACAAAATGGATGCACAAAGTTGGTTTTAAGTAGGCACATTAAAGCGAAGCGACGTCATAAATCTAGCTACAATAGGGCAGCATGTCTGCGATAGGTCGAGAGTTCGAGTCCCGGGCCATTAGTTATGGGCAATGAATTCGTTAGATCAGAAATGTATGTTATTTTAGAAATTCCACTTTAAAGGGCACTTTTTTGTAAAAGCAGGGCGTCCCCTTCCTCTAAAAGCTAAACAGTTATAGTTAGTTCAGGAGTTATAGAGGCTTAACTTGTAAAATGCGCTTACTTGGAAAACGTCATACACAATTAACGCATTAATACGTAAACATAATAATTATCTATTGGATACGATTTTAAATCCACGTACCATAATATGGGTGAATGAGGAACCCTTTCCTGTGCGTGGCCTGACACGCACTTGGCCGATTTTGTACTTGTGAATTTTTAATATTAAGTACTAGCTTTCGCCCGCGGCTCCGCCCGCGTTTATGTCTTTTATCGCGGTAAAAAGTAGCCTATGTCCTTTCCCAAGTTCAGACCTATCTTCATACCAAATTTCATCAAAATCGGTTCAGTGGTTTAGGCGTGAAAGCGTAACAGACAGACAGACAGACAGAGTTACTTTCGCATTTATAATATTAGTAGGGATGAAGGATTGTCATAACATTACATTGGCCTTAAAAGACATGTCAGCGCTCCTTTTTTCGTCACAATACCTCTTTGTGTATTGTTTAAAATGGAGCTAAATATTTTGTTTTCAAACACATAATGTATACTTAAAATTGTTTATTTGTTTCTATTTTTGTATTTTGCATGCCTTTACTTATACCTATCGTGACTAATTATGTAAATAAATATTGGTACGTAATTTTAAGTTACCTTTAATTGTCATAACAAAATATAGTATTGTAATAACATGTTAAGCTACTGTCAAAATTGTGTTTTGATTTGTCGGCCCCATTTTATCTCATTCATATTGTTTATCATTAAATTCATTAGATGACGATCTAAAGACTAGAAGTCTTTAGAACTGAAGACGCTAATTACTTGGCATTGGCAGAAATAGCTGATATTATTCGGCGGATTGCTATCTCATCTAATATAAACAAGAAGAAAATTACATTTTCGGGTAATATGACTTTATACGGTTCTAATGAGAAATGTAGATAATTGAAATCTCTTGTATTTACTTTTCCATTCAATTCGAAGTCCACTATTTATTTTAGCAAACCAAAGTAACTCTACTGTGTCTGATGGAAAGCATGAATAGAATTCAAGAGCGGGGGTCACCATTCTCATTGCAAATACGGACAATGTGGCATGGTGACTCACATTTTGGCGGCATTTGGCCTCCGGTCACAAACTCACCTACAAAATACCAAAACACGATCGTTTGGTTGGTCTTCTGTATGATGGTAGTACCTCGGTGGAGCCTGCCCATTCGCGCTAAAATCAACGTAAACCTACTACCTATTTTTCACCCTTACAAATAAACCAAATGCTTAGAAAGTATATTAAATAGCTTTAAAGATTTATCTACAGTTCTTTCTAGCGCCTTACAACTTCTTTAATTTTCTGTTCTACTAATACCATTGCTTACTAATACAGTAAAATAATTTACTGTGTTTAAAAGCAGTAATATAGGCCATTACAATTCTCGTTTGTAACTTGATATAGAATTTATATACGACCTGCATTAATGGCCTTAACAGTCTCATGAGAGGAGAGCCGATCCCATCAGTAGGACGTTATGGGTTATTGATGTTGATTACATTAATGGCTCCTAACTTGTCTACAGTATTAGCCCCGTTATAGATCCTACAGAAATATTTTTATGTTCTCATTACCATTTATTTTATAATACGCAGCTTAATATTTTGCTATGGTTATTACAGATTGCAATGGAACTATTAAAAAAGCGGCCAAGTGCGAGTCGGACTCGCCCATGAAGGGTTCCGTATCAGCAAGTAACATCATATAAAAGTTCTTGTAGTTCGTTGTAACTTTCATCGATGTTTTTATACTAGTGTATTGATTGGATGAAAGGTAAATTGCGTGTAAAAAAAGTTTTTTGACTTTCAGTTCCAAGTATGCGGACCCCCAAAATGTATTGATTTTTTTCTATTTTTACGTCAAAATCTTAATGCGGTTCACAGAATACATCGGACTGACCAAATTTCAATATTATAGCTCTTATAGTTTCGGAAATAATTGGCTGTGACATACGGACGGACAGACAGACAGACAGACTTGACGAATCTATAAGGGTTCCGTTTTTTGCCATTTGGCTACGGAACCCTAAAAAGGAGTTGAGCCTATATGGCCTTTGAGCTAGATAAAATTTATTTTTGCAGTAAAATAAGTACATATACAAGTTATTTTTCTCAAGATACTTGAGTTTAACTCAATTACAATGCTAAGAGTTTAAGCTGGTTTGTTTAAATATGTAATATATTAGCTGAAGTCTGCGGTTATTTCTTACTTCGTGTTTCTATATACTACTTATTGCCCATTGCTTCCCTTGCTTGACTATTTATTTCTTTGTATTTCTAACTTATAAATGACGCAATTTCATACAATCATTCACCTCTTATTTTAACCATTTATGGTGAGAAACTTCAAGGAAAAACTTTTTTTGTGGATGCTTACAAAATAAAAAGTATCAGTTGTCGAAATTTTAATTAAATAGAGCAATAAATTTTGTGTTTACAGATTAAACTTATTTGTGTTCCATTAAATATTACAAATAACTGTTATTGAAACAATCGTTGTTTGTTATTCAAATGGCAGTAACCTTGAAGGGTGCGTCAACTGCTGTGAGATAATTAGAGGCCGGTATGGAAATATAATGTAGTAATGACTTTTATGTTCTATTAATAGAAAGTCATATGTGCTTAAAAATTTAAGGATAAAGACCTAGAGATCGAATCGTTCGAGAGGTTTTTTTTTGTCCAGAAATGGATGCTGTCAAACTGTTAGTTATAATGGTATATATATTTCAAAGAATACCATATATCGTCTTGGCACTTCAAAGAAGATAATAAAAAATTAACACGTATTTTTACTCACAGAATTTGTTATTTTCATTTTCAAGACACATTGAACTATATTCTGATTCACCAACAAAATTGCATTTACAGTTATGGACATTAGCACAAATCAAATGTCTTTCAAGAAAATACTCTGAACAATTTCTTTTATTTTATTTTCATGTTCGGATAATTACGTGTTTATTTTTTGTGATTAGTCACATCCCTAACTTTGTAAGTGTATGGATACAGTTATAGATCATGTGACATTTACATGGATACATCCTACTTCCTACTATTATTATCAACGCGAAAGTTTCTGAGTATGTATGTATGTATGTATTTTGCTCTTTCACGCAAAAACTACAGAATGATTTTTTTCATAATAATATAGCTTACATATTGGAATAACACATAGGCTACTATTTACCGCCATGGCGGAATTATACGCGGGTGGAGCCGCGGGCAAAAACTAGTTTATTATAAAATGTCATACGTTTTGTAATTGTATCCGTTACACTCAAAAACCTAATAACGCAAAATGCCAACTGTACTACTGCGAAATTCTTTAGTTGTGTAGTAGGTATTTAACGACCCTGAAATCTGAGCTGCAGAGTCTGATTTCTACAAAGGTTCAATAACTGAGTGACAAACATGACTATTTTTATTTGTGTAGGGTAAATTATGAAATGAGGAGGGAGGGAGTTTGGAGGCTGATGGTAGTCTTAATACTGCTTTTATAAATGACATTATCCTCACACCCATGGAGCTTATCCATGGGCCGCAGCTCTATCATGGGTAAATATCACTCCTTTTAGTTTTATTCGATTACTGCGAAGTTTGTTTGTATGATCCATCTTAGCACCAAAACAACATAACTAATTATATGGACTGAGGTGTCAATAGATTTAATTCAGTTCAATATAGGTTATATCAAATTATTCGAAAGTGTTCACTTGGAGTTGTGTAATAACATTTTTTTCTTGCCAGTCCCCAACCTGCACTCGGTCGGCGTTTAGATGTATGACCTCAACCCTCTCATGAGAGGAATCCCGACATCAGAAGTGGGATTGTTGATGATTTGACGTAGTTGGAACAATAAGCTGTAAAACAAGTACGAAAAAGTTTAAAAACTTTTCAAACTGTTAGTTTATAAAGATACTAGCTGATGCCCGCGGCTCCGCTCGCTTCCTAGGGATATAAAAAATAGATGTTGGCCGATTCTCAGACCTACCCGATGTGCACACATATTTCATACAAATCGGTCTAGCCGTTTCGGAGGAGTATGGGAACGAACATTGTGACACGAGATTTTTATATATAAGGTAACTAATCTAATAGGTTATCGCAATCTCACAGCCAATTAGGTAATATCCGACCGAAGTAACCGCAGTCCACAACTCCCATCACTAATTATCACCTAATACACTTGTATATTGCAAGAATGGTTAAAAAAATGTTACAAGTTTTCATACAAGGTTCATATTATTATCATACCTACACAACGAGTATTCCCACGCATAAGTCTTACGATAACAAAGATATCAAACTATTCTGGAATGGTTTTGTACACTTTTGTGTAAAACATAGTATAGGTAATTTTTAAAGTACAAAAATGGAGTTAAATGGGTTCGCAGTATGCATTTAGCCTTGAAAAATATAATAATAATAAGCCCACACATATTTCATAGAAGGCTATCTGTTCGCAGTCTTTAAATGATAGCTTTATTTCTATAACAGTTGTTACGAGTGACATTTTAGAACTTACAAGGTACATTTTATATTTTAGTTTAAAAATGTGTTGCACTGCATTTGTGTAAGTGACACTTTAAGAATAAAAATAATGGTGATGCAAGATGAAAACGCTTGTTCAAAATCTTAATCTGTTCTGTAGAAATCTTTAACAGAGATAAATTTTGAGGCCTATAGGACTGTAGGCAGCGTCTGTATTATGATAATTATAATACTGATTTTTAAATATAATAATTTTCTAGAACAAATGCACAGGCATTTATGTGGATTTCATACAAGTTTTTGTCGTGGGTGTGTATCAACCACACTACCTCTAACTCAACAGACAGAACAACTAACCCCTTTACCAATAGTCCCCGTCCCCGTTGAATCAATCATTATTCATTAAACCTAGAAGTTTGAGCAAAAAATGTGAGAAAGTTTCCACAAAGTTGTAGGGCGCATAGATACATACGTTTATTGTAAAATAGTGTGCAAGAACTCGTGGGACGATTTATGATCTTACGAATATATAGAATAGGTTTCATTTCTAGTTAGAAACGGAATTATAGCTAAGCAGACCTTATTCTTTGTAACTTAAAGTGTAAGAAACAAAAAAAAACCGTTTTATTTATCATGTTAAATAGAGTTTTAACATAAAAAAAATTAAGGACAACTCCCGTATTAAAAATATACATACTGTGTCGCGGGACACTTTACAAACAGGCACAATGAAGATGCAGACTTGATTCCACAATTTGTGGCTCAAATAGAGTATTAGCCCATGTGGGTACCAAACTCACAACACCCATCATCAATACTCAGCGCAGTGTCAAAGCAAGGTATTCGCTTAAACTAATATACCATAATAATTCAACAATCTATCGTAAAATAGATAAATATCAATTCAGTTACAAGAAATATCGACCCCCACGTCTATAGCAATCACAATTGCTAAATATCACCAGGTTACCGTTCTTTCCGAGACCGAGCTCTCATTTCTGTCAATTTTGACAGCTGTCAGTTTTGACACATCCAGTAAAAAGTATTTCTTAACCAATTTAAAGCATGCATTGATACAAATTTTAACAGCAATTTTATAGCCACTGTAGTCGGTTTGTGGTGTACGGTGGTCAATATATTATTACACCATTTAATGTTATTGGGGATTTCTATACACAAAAACATAAACAACGTATCTTTAAAAATAGTTCTTAAATCCGTGTCATGTTTACCTTGTGCTTTTAAATATGTTTTTGTAAATATTATTAAAATAGATTTAAGTTCACAAATGTGTACATATAAGATCCAATCTATTATGTATAGTTAATATAAGTAAACTAATAAAATAAAAGTGGCTATTGGTAATTTTAAATTAACAGCTTTTCATTAAATGCTAATTAGGATAGCATTAAACGGAACTTGTTCATTTTTTTTTAAATTTTTGTTTGTTTGTTTGTTCCGGCTCGTTTTGACGGGACCTTAATTTTTATTTATTTATTTATTCTTTATGTACAGGTGTACAAAGGCGGACTTAATGCCGTAGGCATTTTCTGCCAGTCGACCTTAGGGCGATGCAGAGCTAAACATGGTAGATGCACATACGAATCATAATTTTAAGATATAGCACACTTACTCTACATATACATGCATATTATATACATACACATATATACACATATATACATATATATATACACATACCATACATATAAAGAATAATATAACATACATAAGTGTATACAATACATAATATAAGTATGTATAAACGTTAATACACATAAATACAAATAACACATATTATAATAAATATATAAAAATTCAAGAAAAGGGGAGCTAAAATTTACGGTGGTTTATTCATTGTGTCTGTAAAATGCCTCCGTACTTGGAATTTGAAAGTTTGTCGAGTTTTTGCCATCCTGATCTCGAGAGGGAGCGCGTTCCATAATAGAATAGATTGCACCAAGAAAGTAGAATGCACGAAGTCAGAGCGGTGAGTGGGACAGTGGAGAAGAAGATTGTTTGAAGATTTAAGATTTTTATCGTGATTTGCACCTAAATATTGGAGATGAGTAGTTAAGTAGGAAGGAGAACTTGGTGAAAAGAGTAAAGAATATAGAGTGGTTAATGCTCGTATCTGTCGACGCTGACGAATTGGAAGCCATTTAAGAAGGGAACGATGCTGGGATACATGATCATATTTACGTAAATTGAAAACGAATCGAATGCAATTGTTGAGAAGACGGTCGAGTTTATTGAGCAGATCTGCATTCAGGTCAAAGTAGCACATGTCACCATAGTCGATTATAGGGAATATTAGGGTCTGCACAAGCATTGCCTTAGTTTCCGATGGTAGAAAGTTTTTAAACCTATAAAGGGCCCGCAATGAACCTGTGACTTTCTGGCACACAGATGCGACTTGTTTTCGCCAGCTAAGAGTTGTGTCAATATACAATCCGAGGTCCTTCACACTTTCAGAGTAAGGAATAATCATGTCATCGTAAGTAAGCGGTGGAAGTGAAGCAAGGTCGAGTTGGCTTATACTTCGGTTACTACCGATGACAATAGCCTGGCATTTTGTCGGATTCACTGACACACCCAACATTTCAGACCAATGTTTAATGGCTGCCAGGTCACTATTTACGACCGAAACCGCGGACGATATATTGCACAACTCCGATTGATAGTAAAGTTGCAAGTCATCGGCGTATAGATGATAGGAACACTGAAGTCTTGTAGTGATAAAATTAATAAAGATGGAAAATAAAAGAGTTGAAAGAATACCGCCTTGAGGAACGCCAGCAGCCAAATTACACCAGCTGGAAGAAGATTCTTCCACACTGACTGATTGCTGACGATCTCGAAGATAAGAGGAAAACCAGTCCAGTACGTCTTGAGAGACCGAGAAGTGGGAGAGGATAGCAAGGAGGAGTTCATGACTGACGGTATTGAAGGCATTGGAAAAGTCAACAAGTACTACAGTTGTAACCTTGGTACTCTCCATCCCCGCCTTAATGTCGCCAGTCACTTTAAGCAGCGCAGAAACGGTGCGATGGCCTGGTCTAAACCCAGACTGAAAAGGACTGAGTAAGCTGTTACTGTAAACAAAGTAGGAGAACTGTTTATGGACGCAGGCTTCTAGCACCTTGGAAAGGAAGGGAAGGATAGAAATTGGACGGAAGTCAGTTGGAAGAGACGGATTAGGAGTTTTAGGCATCGGACGCACATATGCTCTCCGCCACAGGGATGGGAATGAACCAGACATGAGAGAGAAGTTAACAATATGGGAGATAACGGGAAGGAGGTGGACCAAAAGTGTGGTGATCATTTTCCTGCTAATGCCATCACAACCAACGGCTTGGGATTTAATAGAAAGGATAATTTTCACGTAGCTAATGTTAAAAGTAGTCAATTAGGGTACATTTTTGTAGTTTCAATCTTGTTATAACAGTACAACAACCGCGAGTAACACCGCGGGGCTTAGTATGCGATAAAGAACTATGGCTTATGTTGGTACTCGTACAACTAATATATTTTCTATTTTTATTAATTTTTATTTCTTTTTTGCAGGTATGACCTTTTCTGAAGCAGCTACTTACACGTCTTCTATGTTTCTTCATCGATGAGTAAGTCGAATATATACCTATATTATGCTATGTATCTATTTCTATTTTAGAAATCTCCTTCTTAACTTTTTCAATTATAATTTTCAAAGTTTAATTTTAATGTCATTACCTACTATTATTTTGTTGCTAGTTCGAAGGCTAGTAAGGAGAAAGACCTAGTGTTTGGTCATTGACAATAACTCACTAATATTCACGTTTTGCAAACGGTTTTAACTCTTATTAGGTCTTGGGTCGGGTCCAGGAACCGAACCCAAGACCTCAGTACGCCATTCGTATACGCTTTCAATGCGTCACTAGGGCAATTAAACTAGTGTGCGTAGTAAATTAATTTATTGTATAAACACAATATGCCGTATCTCAATAACTGCCAACTTTCGCTATCCAAATGTTTAGAAACCAGTCGTCAGAAATGTGTTATGTTCATCATCAATACATCTCATGCGTAACAGTTTAGGAAGCCAAAATTATATAACATATACCACGGACCAACTCAATAAAAAATAATAGTTTTAAACAACGAAACAAACACACTTTAAAACTAAAAAGTAGAAAATAATTTTAATGTAACAAAGCGTGGGGCGACGTTATTTAAATCTTTTCAGAAAGCACCCCAAGCTTTGTTACATTTTAATTATTTTCTACTTTTGTCTTTAAAAGCGTGTGTGTTTAGTTTTTTAAAACTATTTTTTTTTTCAAATTAGTGTATTGTCATCGGTCCTCGATAAATCTACAAAGTTTGAACGAAATCTGGCCGTTTAAAGTGGGTCAAAATCGCACCCAAAGGAGTCGGTTACAAACAAACATACAGTGTTACAGATTCACAATACAGAACATAAATGGCTTATATTTAATGTACAAAGGGCGGCCTTATTGCTAAAAGCAATCTTTTCCAGGAAACCTTGGGATGGATTAAAATGTTTTGGAAGCGTAGTAGTTGACGCTGCAATGAGTTTTGAAGAATTATAATTTTAGTACTATTTACGAACTGGAAACGGAAATCTTAAACAAAGATCTGATTTGTCAGTCTGTCAATGAATTTTCTTTGAACTAAATGAATGACGGCTAAAAGCATCGTTAAGGGAACTACGTCAATAGTTAATTGCCTTTGAACAATTTTTAGTAACAATCAAAGACGATTCTAGAGAAAAATTTTAGTACATTAGGCATAGTTTCTTGAACTCTCCCGACAATCGATCCCTACTAATATTATAAATGCGAAAGTAACTCTGTCTGTCTATCTGTCTGTTACGCTTTCACGCCTAAACCACCGAACCGATTTTGATGACATTTGGTATGAAGATAGAACTGAACTTGGGAAAGGACATAGGCTACTTTTTACCGCGATAACCGACATACACGCGATTGTTCGCCGCGGGGCGAAAAATGTAGACTTAGTTGTTAGTTGTAATATGAAGTATGTCGTCCCGTAAAAATCTGACCAGTCGTTCCAGAGGTTAGTTACTAACAACAGTCAGACAGATAGACAGACAGACAGACACACAAACTTTACTACGTGCGTGAAATAGCATCCCACAAGCCGTTAATCCATGGAAGCGTAACAGACAGACTTAATTTTGTGTTTACAGTATTTCTATGGATTAACAATTTGTCGCTGTTTCTTTTTGAATCGCTGTAAGTATTCATTCTAAAAATAACATAATAACAATCGTACAAAAGTTGAACGTATTTTCAAGAGGTTTAAAATCAAAGGTGTTCATAATCTTCGGTATCTACATACTGAATATCAACCTTATTGTTAAAGCCATAGAGTCTAAAATATATATAGTTGATATCGATTTGTAGTGTAATATAATGTGCCCTGTGTAGAAGAAAGCAGGCCTTGTTACTGACACTTGACTCGGTGTGTGTTTCCATTGTTTTAAGGCACGATATTCGTTTTCGAGTGGTTTGAAAGTTCGAGTCAATAATGAAGCTTTGTTTTAAGAAAGTCGAAAATTGTTTTGAAGAAGTCTTGTGTATTCTGTAATGCATAATTAATGGGGTTTTTGATATTGAATACTTAAAGGGTGGCTAATGAAAGGGTGGGAAATGCTTATTATGAGTAGACAATCCTTAGATATAGAGTAGCTTAATTTAATGTAGACTGTTCTACAGAACTATGGTTTGCTGTATCATATTTTATTTATTGTGGTTACATTGATAAAAATTGAAACAGGAAATGACAGCACGGTTGACCGAGTGCCTTAAGCAGTCGCCACGCCACTTTCTATTGTGCCAAGTATCGTGGGTTCAAATTCACTTTGATTGTGTGATGTGATGATGATGTGATTCACAAATTGTTTTTCTGAGTCTGGGTGTTATTTGTGTCCGTTTCTCGAATGTTTATACCCCGCGACACAGGAATTTATATTCCTAATGTGGGAGTTGTCTATTTAAAAAGAAAATAAAAAAAATACATGAAATAATTTTAGAAGCTTTTCTATATCGTGTCGAAATTTCAGTCAATCGTTAGTTACACAAACCCATTTCATACTTTAGTTTATTAAGATTTTGTTGATTGGATAGCTCTTGTAGGTGGTATAATAAATGCATTATTAGTATTCATAGTAATCTTAGTATAAAATAGGAACATTCTCCATGCTCTGTTACAAGACAACAAAGTTTTCCTAAGTACAATTTAGCATTGTCATAAAATCATATTACATTATTAACTTTTAAATTAAATTCAAATTCAAAATTCTTTATTCACTTAGGATGCAATACATCTCTTGTGACAGTTCAAGATTCTACATGTACATTTATGCCATGTTCGCAAACAATAGGTAGAGCCGGATTTAAATAACAAAACCGAACCGAACCGAACAAATTTTGGTTGGTCTTCTGTGAGAGGGTAATACGACCCCGGTCGAACTGGCCTGTTTGTGCTGAAATCAGCTTGAAACTTCCTGTTCGCAATTACAATTAACAAAATTGTATTAATTGTATAAATACTTTAAATTTCTTCATTCACAGATCTATTTAAATCTTCTTGAGCATTAATCTCTTTTTGGTTGATAAAATTTTAATTTTATCGTATGAAAATGGACACATACATATTGAAGTGTCTTGTATGTAGTTCAGCGTGGTTGAACTGATCTCAGCAGAGTTCGGTATATCAAAATGTGATCACATAACGACTCGTGTGTTGGATCCTGTATTAAAATAGACTTTATTAGATGTAGATAGATCATGTTTTCACCCAGTTATATCTATACTGATATTATAAAGAGTGTTTGTTTGTTTGTTTTATCTGACTCTACTTTGCCTGATGGAAAGCATGAGTAGAATCCAGGAGTCGGTGTCACTATCCTCATTGTGAGGGTAGGCAATGCAGCATGGTGACCCAAACCATGGCGGACTGGTCAGATAATTCTGCATCATTCTCCCGGATCTTGGATTTGAACCCATGACAGTTGCCGCAGTAGCGAGCAGTTAAACTGCAAGGCCAAATGTACAGTCAGGCACAGTGTCTTTGGCATGCTCATTTTAACAAAAAAAACTATAGTATGTTATCACTTTCCAGGTGATAAACACATCTTTGACTGGTGATTAAGCTGGTAGGTACTTTCTTTGTTTGATGCAACAAGTTGATAAGCTTTGTGACTATCACTGAGTCATCATTTTCAATTGCCATTTCTCCGGCAGCCATATTAGTAACGTGATGAAAGTTTGAATAACAACCATTATAATAGAATTGTAATGAATTAAATATGCAATATATCAATCTTTATTATATACTAGACGATTCCTTCGGTGTTACCCGTGGTTATTGTATTAAAGTTTGAAAATAATATTAGCCCTAGTTACTATTTTTTTTTATATAACGCCTGCCAAAGTGACTTTACTATGCCTGATGGAAAGCATGAGTAAAATCCACAAGTGGGGGTCGCCATACTCACTGCAAATGCAAGCAGTATGGCGAACCACACTATGGCGGCCTAGTGAGGTGCTTATTCACGCCCCGCTTAAAGGACCCGGGATCATAGCTCTCTAAGCTTTCAGCCAGTGAAATTCCCGTGACAATCGGTCCAGCCGTTGCCGTTGCCGCTGCACCGCTCTAGCCAAGTTACAATCATTTTTCGTTTTCTATTCAATTCTCTATTATATTTCTCTTGTTTCATTGGTGAATATTACAAAACAAAATATTAGCCGATGAAACAGAACAGATAAATAAAAAAAGCGGCCAAGTGCGAGTCGGACTCGCCCATGAAGGGTTCCGTATCAGCAAGTAACATCATATAAAAGTTCTTGTAGTTCGTTGTAACTTTCATCGATGTTTTTATACTAGTGTATTGATTGGATGAAAGGTAAATTACGTGTTACGATTTATGACGTATTAAAAAAAAACTACTCACTGGATCTCGTTCAAACCAATTTTCGTTGGTAGTTTACATGGTAATATATATCATATATTTTTTTTAGTTTTATCACTCTCTTATTTTAGAAGTTAGAGGGGGGGGGACACACATTTTTCCACTTTGGAAGTGTCTCTCGCGCAAACTATTCAGTTTAGAAAAAAATGATATTAGAAACCTCAACATCATTTTCGAACACCTATCCATAGATACCCCACACGTATAGGTTTGATCAAAAAAAAATTTTTGAGTTTCAGTTCCAAGTATGGGGACCCCCAAAATGTATTGCTTTTTTTCTTTTTTTATGTAAAAATCTTAATGCGGTTCACAGAATACATCGACTGACCAAATTTCAACAGTATAGCTCTTATAGTTTCGGAAATAATTGGCTGTGACATACGGACGGACAGACAGACAGACAGACAGACAGACAGACAGACAGACAGACTTGACGAATCTATAAGGGTTCCGTTTTTTGCCATTTGGCTACGGAACCCTAAAAAACGAAAACGTTTGCAACTTGGCAAAGGGGTCAGATGTCGTATACGTTCGGGGGTGAAGCCTACATCCTTCCTCAAGTATAAAAGTATCTTCATGCCATAGTTCGTTGAAAGGTAGGTACAGCAGCTTAGCCGTGACTTGTGTGGACAAAATCAAATCAAAGATTAATGAGATTTTTGATTTGATTTTGTCCACGCAGTTTAAGTCAGTATCTATATCCTCAATAGCTTAGCTTAGTTTGGGTATGCTTTTCGCTGAAACTCACTTCCTTTTGTAAAAAAAAAACAATACAGTTAATTTGCACACTAACGCTCTCGCTTAAAAAAATCACTGCCTATAGAATTACTTTACCGTTTATCGTTCCATTCGGCACAACGTAAAATAGTAACGTAATCGTGATATGTTATATGCGAATTCGATTTTGTATTTGCGAGAAACATCTTACGGTTCCTTTTTTTTTCTTCCTCTTTTTTTTTTAACTACCCCCGATACTACGACACTGTGTAAAATACTAACGAACAAGCATGCCCACTATAAACGAGAAAAATAAAAAGACTCACCGGATTCTGCGTTGCTTTTGCTGCGTGACAAGCCGACAGAATGAGTTACTATTGAATCACTACATATGATTAAATAAAGTCCTTCGCTGTATTTGTCTCACTGATCACGATAAACTCAAAAATCACTGCACCGATTGAAATGAAATTTAGTACCCAGATAATCTAAAGCCTGAGAAAGGACATAGCTATATTTTACCGTCCGTGTGGTGACGGATTAAGAATATAAAGTGTCACCACCCCTATTCATTCCATGGGTGTCGTAAGAGGCGACTAAAGGAATATAAGCAGCTAACATCACTGCCAAGAGAAGGAAAACTTGAAACAAACCCTTTACCAACCCGTCTGGCCAACGTGGTATAGTAGGCCAAAACCTCCTTTCAAAGGAGAGGCCTATGTCCAGCAGTGCACTGTTAAAGGCTGTTGATGATTACCGACGAAGCCGCACTGGAAAGCTAGCAAAGATAGTATATAAATAGCGCAGATTATTTTCAATAACAGCTGAAACAAATCAATCTTATTCAAATATTTTACATCACGCGAGTATTGAATGTTCAATTCTAATATTATGTTTTGTTAGATAACTAAATATTCAGATTAGATACTGTTTTGAACTTATAACAAAATAATACAGAAAATATTTGCTCATGACGTCACATTATATGCGCCTCATTCTCCTCCTTACTCTCCCTCCCTTACCTCCCGCTTTCGCGGTTACAACAACTAGCGCAGGTAACGCTGGGAGGTGAAGCTTAGTAGCCTAAGATACTCCTTGTATGAACATATAGTTATATGCCAGTAACAGTTTCGTCAAAATCGGTCCAGCCGTTCCCTTGATTACCAGACACAAACAGACCGACTGACATATATTGAAAAAAAATATTGTTCGATGTAAATACCGTATATTTTAAACGATAATTATATATTTTATACGATAATTATATATTTTAGACGATAATTTATAGTTAAATTTACACTAAATGTTTAAATTTATTTGTTGCTATTGTTGACATTTTTTAAATTATTAACTTTAATTATTATATTTGTGACTCAAATTGTAATTATCGCTTTTACATATGTCTTTTGCATTTCAGAATGTTGTCTGAACTTTAAAAGAGACTGTGATCCCTGAGTTTGTTTCGTCCTTTCTTCTCAGGGCTAGTCCAGTTAGGAAAGGCCGAACTCATCTGCTCAAAAAAAGTTTAACTTGCAAAAGTGTTCATGTAACCTTATTGCAGAATAAATGATTTGATATATATTTTCATATAAATTTAGTCAAAACTTTGACATTTGACATTACAAAATAACACCTGAATTTCATTACGTATTTCTATTGATTACTGATCATTTTTTCCAACCTTCATTTAAAAATTGACTGTCTCGGTCAAGCAGGGGTAGCGTATGTGACTGCTGTGCTGTGCTTGAGGTCTCGGGTTCGATTCCTAGATCGGAACAAATGTTTACATGATCTGTGAATATTGGTTACAGAGTATGAGTGTGTTCTATATGTACTATGTATGTTTTTAAAGTAAAAATGTATAATTGTCTGTTGTCTTCTATGTCTGATGTCCAAAATACAAATTTATTAAAAAGAAAATAATGTAACCTAATGTATCGTTGCCACTAGGACCACCACTATCCATGCAGACTTCTTGGTTTCCAGTTTCAGCACACACTTGTATGAACCAAGTCAAGCAACGAAAGCCAAAACATGGTGACCGATAGTATGGAGGCCTATTGAGATGTTCTACTGCCTTTGTGTATACACATTCTTCCTTCTTTGTATAAACTGTGAATTTAACTATATGGTCACCATGCTGCAATACCTACCCTCACAATGAGGTTAGTGACTCCTACTCCTGAATTCTACTCACACTTTCCATCAGGCAGAGTAGAGTGGCTTCAATATCTGTTAAAGTAAACTAAACTTCTGAAAATGTTGATATCAAACGAAGCCAATTCCCCGAATCGCCGGTCTTGTTTCGGTGTGGTTTTTGTAAAAAAACTGTGTAGCAATTAGGAATTTAATTCTGTTTTGTTCGCAAAGTAGTCTTTGCCCGCAGTTCTGTTCGCCTATAATTTGATTAATGATTCGCTGGAATTGTGTTTTGTAAGGAATTTAATTTGGCCAAAGATGAGCGCCAATTATAACATTCTTCGAGTGAATAATGATAAAGAATGAACATACTGGGTATTTGTTGATTTTCTGGAGAGAGATATACTTTTTGTAGACTTTTATTTATATGCAGGCCTTGAAAAAAAAAGTGTCCAGGGAGCGTCATGATTATCATCATCATCAGCCTATCGCAGTCCACTGCTGGACATAGGCCTCTCCCATTGCACACCACTCTGAGCCTTCTTAAATAGTTATATTTTTCTGTGTTTTAGTATTTGTTAAAGCGGCAAGAGAAATATACTGAAATAGACTGCCTTGTTGTCTAGTGGTTAGCGTATGCGGCATTGATCAAGAGGTCTCGGATTCGATTCCCAGGTCGGACCAAATGTTTGTGTGAACCGCAAATATTTGTTTCGGAGTCTGGGTGTTTTCTATGTGTAATATGTAGGTATGTATGTATTTTCAAAAAAAGGCATCTTTATGAATTTATATCAGTTGCATAGTATAAGGTTCATAATATAAGGTCTGCTTCGTTTGGGATTAGATGCCGTTCTGTATAGGATGTCCGATTTTTATTTTTTGTTTTTTTGTTTTTTTTTTTATTTTTTTTTAAAAGACAACGCCCGCATTAGGAATATAAATTCCTGTGTCGCGGGGGGCTTTACAAACATACATGAAACGGACACAAATAACACCCAGACTCAGAACAACAAATTGTGAATCACACAAAGTGTTATCCTACGTGGGATTTGAACCCACGACACTTGGCGCAGTAGGAAGCGGTGTGGCGACCGCTTAAACCACTAGGCCAACCGTGCAATCAAAGTTATTAATTTATTCTCACTAAAGTAAAGTTATTAATTTATTCTTATTACGAAATCATCTGCGAAAATTTCAAATGTGCAAAGAAACAGTCTGGTGATAAACGGATAAACGGACGGACAGCGGAGTCTTCGTAATAGAGTCCCGTTTTACTCTTTAGGTACGGAACCCTTAAAATACACTATAAACAAGTTCTCACTAAAGTTATTTCTGCATATATAATGTTTAACGTACGAAAATAACTTCATTTGTAAGAAGTGTGTCGCCAGTTCACGACTATTGACACCCACCTCAAAGTATTTCGACGTAAATGTTGACGTGTAAAGTTTACGAGAAAAGTACTGAAAGTGCTACATACAAATATAAAGGTTTATGTTTGATGTGAGTGTAATAATAATATTCATTTTATTTCTCCTTACAAAACAATACATGAAAGGAGAAGAAGGAAATTCAGCATATACTATTTGAGTAACAAAAATAATCAATAATTTATTACAGATCACCAGGTCCTCACCCCAATGCGGGTGCACACCCCACCCCTAAGTAATAGCCAATAAATATACACGAACAAGCAATTAAAAAATATATTAAAAATAATTGAGATAGATCTGTAAAGGAGATGAATTCTTTCATAAAAATTCTCTCTCTCTTTGCATAGCTCAGAGAGTCACTGTTTATATCAATACTATAACATAACATTTTGATTTTGATATACAAGGTTGTCTGCTTTAGTGACGCAGCAGGTCTCGGGTTCGATTCTCGGGTCGGACCAAATATTTGCATCGGAGATTGGTTGTTTTCTATGTGGTATGTATTAACAAAATAAATTATGTTTATGTATTTATATCAGTTGTCTATTACCCATAATACAAGCTCTGCTTAGTTTAGGACTGGATGGCTTTGTGTGTAAGATATCAAAAATATTTATTCATTAAGTATTTGGTTGGTTGGTATTTGGTACATATTCTTGTATATCTTTAAAACTATTTTCCTTAACATGAAAATAGATCTATCATTCGTGAGTTGACTTTATACGGATCCAATTTAGAACATGCCAAGCCAATCCATCACAGCATCTACCCTAGTCAAATGATATGATAGATTATGGAATCTATATTAGAAAAATAACATTGAAGATTTTGTTTATAAATATGTTTGAAGGCGTTTAACTCAGGAATTACGAAAGAAATTTGACAGATATAAGTCATATATTCAAACCTTTTTTTCTGTCAGATGTCCGGCAGAGGCGATATTACTACAACGTGGGACAACACTGTGTGATTCGCAAATTGTTGTTCTGAGTCTGGATGTTCTTTGTGACCGTTTCATGTATGTTTGTGAAGTCCCCCGGGACACAGGATTTATAACCCTAATTCGGGAGTTTTCTTTCAAACGGAAAGATAGCTTTTTAGAATGAGTGTCTATTGTAAAAGTTTGGAATTATCTAATCCGTTCTAAAGAAAATCTATAGTTATTTAAAAAATATGTAACGTATTTCAATAATGCAAATGTCTATATCACTAGGCCGCCATATGTTGCATTCTGCACTTAAAGTAAAGATGGTGGACCACCATTCTTGAATTCTATTCGAGCTTTCCATCAGGCAGAGTTAAGTCACTATGGCAGGCTTATTAATCCTTACTAATATTATAAACGCGAAAGTTTGTGAGTACGTACATATATATGTGTTGTTCTTTCATGCGATAACTACTGAACGGATTTGGATGAAACTTTACAGTAATATAACTTATATATCAGAATAACACAAAGGCTAATTTTTACTGCAATAATCGAGATACACGCGGCCGAAAGCTATTATGAATTTATCAATGAATTTCCCTTATAACTGATTTTATCATTAAAAAATCAATTATTTAGTTCTTCCAATGTTTGACTTTACACACGCCTGACTTTAAGCATGATAATAATTAAAAATTTTTTTTTTTTTTTTCATTTAAAAAGACAACTCCCGCATTAGGAATATGAATTCCTGTGTCGCGGGGGACTTTACAAACATACACGAAACGGACACAGAGAGCACCCAGACTCAGAACAACAATTTGTGAATCGCACAAAGTGTTATCCCACGTGGGATTCGAACCCACGACACTTGGCGCAGCAGAGAGGGGCGTGGCGACCGCTTAAATAACTAGGCCAACCGTGCAATCTTGAACCAAATTGAAACAATTAAATCCTGGCCTGTGGACAAGTCCCTACAATTTTTTTAAGCCTCAACTACAATTAGAATTCTACAGAGCTTAAAACAAGAATCTCATTTCCAAGGACCCCAGTATAAAACGCAGATATCTTAAAGACATCTTATTTCTGTCAGTCACTTCACCTAAGTAAGCGATAAGTATGAACTAACCTTAAGTATGTAAAGTGATGCACCAGTGCAGTGTTTACCCATCACTATTTGTGTAAGTTTATCTTGTGCACACACTCTAACCGTGCACGGACACTTGCGTACACAAGTATTACGGACATTTTTTTTCCAATTACACATATTTGTTTCTGCCATTGATGTTTAATCAGGAAGAGTACATTTAGCTATGTTGTTATTTCAACCATATTATATACTACTATATTACTTTGACTGCCTTGTTGGTCTAGTGGTTAGCGTATGCGAGTGCTGATCAAGAGGTCTCGTGTTCAATTCCCGGGTCAGACCGGACATGTATGCATGTAGCATATTATACATAGAAAACAACTCCGAAACAAATATTTGCAGATCATCCAAAACGGATTTACAATAAAATTTACTATAAAAAGTATGTTGATGCATTTATATCAGTTGTCTAGGAACCATTGCACAAGCTCTGCTTATTTTGGGACTACTAAACAACTTCACAAGAGATAACCTGTCTATGTGATCCTCAATCACGGGTAATGGGTACTCATCTTTCATCATTTTCTGATTAAGCTTTCTGTAGTCGACACAGACACGCATACTTAAATCTTTCTTCTTCACTAAGATCGCCTGGTCTATTCAGAGTAACTGGGTGGTATGATGTTCCCAGCCAACCACTCCTCTATCTGACGTCGATTGACGAGGACGACGCACAACTAGAATATCATTGTTTAATATAATTTTCACTTTGATAGTAGCCTCTTTAGTTTTTAAAGGTTTATAATTAAAAATACCATGGTGGCTTGGTCAGATGTTTCTGCTTCATTCTCCTGGCCTCCGGAGGTTGAGAGAATGATGCAGAATAATTGGGTCTCCGGTCTCACATTCACCAACGAAATACGACAGCAAGAATGCTGACATTATTAGGATGGTTTTCTTTGAGAGGGTAGTTCAGCCCCGGTCAAGTCGGCCCATTCGTGCTGAAATCAGCGTGGCTTTACTACCTATTATTTATACTCTTGGGTCGATTTCGTTTGTTTATTTTTTTTTAAAGAGATTTTAGTTTAAAATTAGTTTAAAATTAATAACTACCCGTGAAAGTCGCTTTACATCAACAAAAAACAGACAAATATACAAAATAAATAAAATAAAATAATGTCAGTGCCGTTTTCTCTTTTGACAGCCTCGGTGGCTCAGTGGTAACTGCCGTGCTTGAGGTCTCGGGTTCGATTCCCGAGTCCATGGTTGTGTGATCCACAAATATTTGTTTCGGAGTTTGGTGTTTTCTATGTATAATATGTATGTATTAAAAAAATATGTTTATGTATGTATTTAAATCAGTTGTCTAGTACCCAATAGATACCGTTGTGTGAGATGTCCGAAATATTTATTTATTTACTTGTGTACAATTCGATCAATTCGGTATTTTGAATAATCACCTTTTCAAATATTTTCTTTACGTAAGTTGTCTATAATAAACTTATAGCAATAAAACACAGGTGCGTAGGCGCATGAAATAAGCACAATAAAATCGATTATGACTCCCAATTTTATTTTTATACTCTGAATATTTTATACTGCAATAAAATATTATATAATAATATCGAAATCGGTTTGACGTATTAAAATGTTACATATATTTGTGTGATCCACAAATATTTGTTTCGGAGTCTGGCTGTTTTTCTATGTATAATATGTATGTATTTACAAAAAAATGTATGTTTATGTATTTATATCAGTTGTTTAGTACCCATAATACAAGCTCTGCTTAGTTTGGGACTAGATGGCGTTGTGTGGAAGATGTCCGACTATTTGGACATTTGGACATTTGGACATCTGACTCACAACATCATCTAGTCCCAAGTTAAGCAGAGCTTGTGTTATGGGGTACTAGGCAACTGATATAAATACATAAACATCTTATTTTTTTTGTAAATACATACATATTATACATAGAAAACACCCAGACTCCGAAACAAATATTTGTGAATCACGCAAATAATATTTGGTCCTACTCGGGAATCGAACCCGAGACCTCTTGATTAGCACCCGCATACGCTAACCACTAGACCAACGAGGCAGTCAATTTATTATCATTATTATTCCTGTCAGTCGTAGCCTCATGATCTATAGCTTATAGCCTTGCTCGATAAATGGGCTACTGGCATTAAAAGTTTTTTCTGATCAGATCACTAGTTTAGAGATTAGCGTACAAACAAACTCTCTCCATGTGTCTCTCCACTTTCAAAAAGAAAAAAAATATGGAAAATTATAAACCCGTGTTAAAATGTAAAAGAAAAAGTGTCAGTTTATATGTTTTTGCTGTTTTATATTCTATAAAACATGTTAAAATCTACAATGTCGAAAGTTAATTATATTAGAAATTAAAATTTTATGGGTGATTACAGATTTTATCGCTTTCCGGCTTATAAAAGTATTTTTATGTGTCCGTTCTATTGTTATAGTAATACACACTAATCAACCTAAATGGTTTGTATTAATTGGATATTAATTTTCAATTTATATGTAAAAACAATATGAAGATTGAAGTTTTGTTATGTAAAATGGAGAAAAAAGTAATTGATTACATACTATTTTCATAATTAATTACACCTAATTATATAATTAAAAAATAAAATATGCCAGTTTTATGCATGTAAATATAAAAAAAAAAAATGTATGTATGTAATCTTAGAAGTACTGTAACTTAGACTCTGACTCCAAAACTTTTCTTTTATAATCTTATCTCACACTAGCTGAGTCCTGCGGTGTTACCCAAAGTTGTTATTGTTAATCACGAGTACAGCCGCGGAACGAAGCTAGTCTAAATAAAAATACCTTAAGTTAATCTTTGATTTGACTGCCTCGTTGGTCTAGTGGTTAGCGTATGCGCCTGCTGATCGAGAGGTCTCGGGTTCGATTCCCGGGTCGGACCAAATATTATTTGTGTGATTCACAAATATTTGTTTCGGAGTCTGGGTGTTTTCTATGTATAATATGTATGTATTTACAAAAAAAAAAGTAAGTATGTTTATGTATTTATATCAGTTGTCTAGTACCCATAACACAAGCTCTGCTTAGCTTGGGACTAGATGATGTTGTGTGTCAGATGTCCAAAATATTTATTTATTTATTTAATCCTTAGGTCATTAGCTTTTCCGTCCCGTTGCAATCAGTCAAGACGTTCCAGAGATTAGCTGGAACAAACAGACAGACAGACAAAATTGACGAATATGGACGAAGCAAACGAGTTCATTTTTTCTCTTTTTTAAAACAGACAGACACCACATTAGGAATTTAAACATCTCTGTGTGTGTCGCGGAGGTTTACAAACATTCATAAAAACGAACTAAAAGAACACCCAGATGCAGAACAACAATTTGTGGATCACACAAAGTTTTATCCCATGTGGGATTTGAACCGTCAACACTTGGATCAGCGCTAACCGTCATGCCAGTCAGCCTCAATACCGTTTAACGATCCAAAGCACTCGCCACAAGAATGATGCGTTCATGAACCCTTTAAGCATTCTGCATTCCTGAAGTATTTTTGGATGCACAATGTTCCGGTTGTCAAGATCTTCTTGGCGCCAGGGTATTAAAGATAATCCTCTTCGCAAATGCGAAAGTAAAGTGTGTCTGTCGGTTTGTTGATGTTTGACGAAGGAACGGAATGACAGTTTGACGTGATTGAATTGATGGCGAAGTCTTGGGTTCATTACCTGGGTCATATAAAAAGTTTATATGATTTTTTGTATCTATTGTCTCCCAAGATGACTCTACCTCATGGAAAGCATGATTGGAAACTAAAAGTGGTGGCCACGATCTGAAAAATATTGTTTTCTGTATATAATATGTATGTACGTATTTACAAAAAAGTATAGTTTATCAGTTGTCTTGTATTCATAGTTAAGTACTGTTTTGTTTATAGATGGCATTGTGTGTTTTGTATCTTGTGTGTCAGATGTTTGAAAAATTATTTAGGTATTCTAGTTTTAATCACATGGACAGTTTAACTCTTGAAGTAAAAGAATTTCCTTTTTTTTCTTTTCATCATCATCATAATCAGCCCTTCACAGTCCATTGCTGTCATGGCCTGTCCCATTTCACACCACTTTGATCGATTTTGGTTTGATTTTGTCCGTGGTGACGGATTAAGAATACAGAGTGTCACCACCCCTATTCATACCGCGGGTGTCGTAAAAGGCGACTACGGGATAAACTACGCAAGACAACATCAATGCAAAGAGAAGGAAAACTTGCAACCAACGCTATACCAACCCGTCTGTCCAGCGTGGTATAGTAGGCCAATACCTCCTTTCTAAGGAGAGGCCTATGTCCAGCAGTGGACTGTTAAAGGCTGTTGATGATGATGATGGTTTGATTTTTTTGTTTTAATAAAATGCAATTCCTGTACCAAGACTACATGATTTATCATTATACAGAGTGTTGTTCTAAGATTATATTTTATATAACATCACGGTACGGCTAATAGGAACCGAGCAACAATGAAAAATATTACGAAAATGGGGGAAATATATGCATTTCGAGAAATGCAGACAAAGTTACGCGTCTTGTTTAACTGATCATGTATAACTGTAATCTTCCCGTTTTAGACTGTAGATACGAATCGAACATGACTTAGCTATAAAATATTTTGAAATAAAATTTGCAATTTTGCACTTATAGCACTTTCCTTTACGACCCATGTGTTATCAAACTACCTACATAATTTAAATGTATTAAATACTAGTTGAATGCTGCGGGGTTATTCGAGGTTATTGTCATAATTCGCGAATAACGCCGGGTAGCGAAGCTTGTCTAAGAAAAGTAGCCTTAGTTACTCCTTATATCATTAACTATCTGCAAGTACTTTCAAAATCGGTCCAGCCGTTCTAGAGAATACTAGCAGACAGACAAACAAACATTTATAAAATCACTATTTACCGTTCACACTTTTTTTGTTGTTCTTAAAGTCTGGGTGTTCTTTGTGTCCGTTTCATATGTGTTTGTAAAGTTCCCCGCGACACAGGAATTATATTCGCAATGTACTCTTATGTATTCTGTGGTAATGCGGGAGTTGGCAAAAAAGAAAGTTATCTGATAACGAGCGCATCTCGCCAACAAACTATGTATGTAGATTGACGAAAAGTTTGTTAAAGTGATTGACCGTTTCAATTGAAGGTGCGAATGATGGTGCTTCATACGAATGATTCGGGAATCGGGTCGGGAGTGTGACGCGACATGTCCGCTATGTTTCTCGACTAGCGAATGACCGAAATCGGTCAATCGCACAACAAGGCGTTCAGCTTTTACTTCATTCGCGATTGTCAAAAATCAAAACTTCCATCATTTACATTCAATCACGGAGTTGAAATGACAATGACTTCAATTGCCTCTTTATACGATTAATCGATACTTTAATGACGTAAAAATTTACAATCGCGAATAACTGTCTCCACTTTAGGTACGAATCTCTTAATTTTTATGCACAAATGATTTAAAAAAATATACGTGTAAAGAATCTCAAACATCGTGCGATTGACCGTTGTCAGGAAGTATCTGTGCAATGAAATGTGACACTTGCGGTGGTTCAGTGGTTAGGAAACTGGTTGCTCAGCACTGCAGCTTGCGAATATGCTGTCTTGAAAATCAAGTTTTTACTCACACTTATGTCATGTAAAATATGTACATATGTAGTTTACTTAGTGCTCTTTATGGAGTACATATTATAAAATAAAATCCTCCGGTGCGTCTGTCTGTTCGCGATAAACTCATAAACCACTGTAGAAATATTGTACCGATATAGTCTAGAGCCCGAGGAAGGACTTTATGCTACTTTTGACCACAATAACCGACATAGGCAGAGCCGTGGGCGAAATCTAGTACTAGATGACCTTCGTACTGCTTCAATCGATAAATAGAAGACCTAAACTTTTGTATAAAATAAACTAAAAAAAAACAAAAGGTATCCATATAATTAATAAAAAAAAACATTTTTACATATTCATCTTTTAAACCTTCTCTGGGCTTACACAAATAATTTAAGACCAAGATTAACCAAATCGGTCCAGCCGTTCTCGAGTTTTAGCGAGACTAACGAACAGCAATTCATTTTTATATATATAGATACTAGCTGATGCCCGCGGCTCCGCTCGTAGGCTCCGCTCCTAGGGGTATGAAAAATAGATGTTGGCCGATTCTCAGACCTACTGAATATGAATATAAAGTTTCATAAAGATCGGTCAAGCCGTTTTGGAGGAGTATGGGAACGAACATTGTGACACGAGAATTTTATATATAAGATATAGATTATAATATCGTAAGAGTTATCAAGTTCCATCAAGTGCCGACAGTTAACAGTATATAAATTAAATAGTAATATATTGATTAATCAACGACGTATTGTTGTAGAAGAAAATGAGCTAATTCAAAACACACTTCTCATTACTATGTTTATACAACATGGGACTATTTAATCAAGCAATTCTTTGTGCCCAAGCGTCGGTAGGCTGTAAGTTAGTCATTAAAATATAATTACGCGATTTTAGAAAGACATTAGCAATCTGTTGGGTGATAAGGGAAGCCGGTAGCTTTTAAATATCCTTTTTTTGATTAAACCTAACTGGGATTTATAAATTCACTTTTTTATATTGAAGTCTGCTGAAATGAGTCTACTATGCCTGATGGAAAGCATGAGTAGAATCCAGGAATAGGGGGTCACCATCCTCATTGTGAGTGTACACAATGCAGCATGGTAACCAATACTATGGCCTAGTGAGATATCTTCTGCATCATTGGTGCTCAGGTCTCGCACCCATCAACGAAATACGTCAGCATGAATAATAATAATAACAATAATAATAAATAATTATTTCGTACAACTAACGCACAACGTTATCTAGTCCCAAACGCAAAAGCAGAGCTTGTATTAAGGGTTCTAAACAACTGATTAAATACATAAACATGCTTTTTTTTTGTAAATACATACTTATTATACATAGAAAACACTCAGACTTCGAAACAAATATTTGTGGATCACACAAATATTTGATCCGCCTCGGGCATCGAACCTGAGACCTCTTGATCAGCAGCCGCAAACGCTAACCACTAGACCAATAACGCAGTCGAATACGGTCATTTTAGGTTGGTTTTGATTTATTCGTGACTAGGAACCCCTTAACGTAGATAACCCTAAAACTTTAAGAGAAATCTAAGCACTTAGGTGTCACCCTAAACGTTGGTGAAAAGGAAAATATAATTAAGGGCTACCTAACTTTCTCAAAAAGGCCCAAAAGTAGTAGTAGAGTGGACAAAAACACATGTTTTCAACAAAATACTTAATCCTTCAGCGAAATTTATCTATTAAAAACAAAAACAGCACAGTTTTACGTTATCTGTTGCTTGTCATCTTACACCTGCGACTGGTCCAAGGTCAGCTGCTTATCAGTAATAAGAAACCGTGGGAGCGAAATATAACGATGCGAAGTTTACGCAAAGCAAACAATACGCTGTTTTGTTTACTTTCGTAATGTTCTGCTCGTGTCATTGTTAGTGTTTTTTATGACTATCAAGCGGGTTACTCATGATAAGCGACCACCTTTGGAAGATGATATGGGCTTCTGGTAAACTCCCGTAATCTTTTCTCATTTTTTTCTCACCCTATCCTTCGTGGAGATAACTTTAACAAAAAGGAACCGACTTCCATGAAAGACTATTCCGAGTACCTAAATCGCGTCAATTGTGCCTATGATATTTGAGGAGTTCCCTCGATTTCCTTGGGATCCCATCATCAGATCTCGATACGGTGACGATGGGACCACCTGTAAGCTATGCCCAATCCAATGCAAAAATAATTTTTGAAATCGGTTCATAAACGACGAAATTATCGCTGAACATACATAAAAAAAAAAGAGATTCCGACGAATTGAGAACCTCCTCCTTTTTTTGAAGTCGGTTAAAAACGAAGGGTGTGCATGGGACTCCCGGGCAACCGGTCTACAAATACCAAGATCGCGTCAGCAGCTTATTTATTTATTTATTTATTTATTTATTAACTTCATGCACTAAATTTGTACATCGGCGGACTTAATGCCCAAGGCATTCTCTACCAGTCAACCTTCGGGTGGTGCAGAAATCTTATGAGGTAGGTGCACAGTGGTTACATATGATGTGTTCAATAATAATTCTCACAGTTCACAACATATCCATACAACACATACATATATACATACATACACATACACATACACATATATATACACCAATCCACATACATATACATATACATATATACATACATACAAATACTTACATAGGAATACGAACATATATATAAATTATACAGATAGACATACACATATGTATCATATTTATACACTGTAGATTCTAGCAATACGATTTACTATGGGTTAGATAGTTCTGCCAGTTCATTGAGAAAAAGATCGTGTACTTTCCTTTTGAACGTAAATCTGTTGGTGGACATCCTGACTTCGAGCGGGAGCGCATTCCAGAGTAGTACTGCCTGAACAAAGAACGAACGGTTCACGAAATCAGAGCTATGAGAGGGACATGAGAGGAGCAGATTATTAACTGATCGAAGATTTCTATCGTGGTTAGAGCACAGGTAACGGAGGTACGGAGCAAGGTAAGTAGGTAAGGATGGTGAATTAAGAAAGCTTATGGTGCCCCCCTGCCGTATCCCACAACTGGGGTACACCCCGGGGTGACTGGACTCACCCCCGGGGCAGGAACTTGTTGTGCCTCTCACTGCTCTACACAGTAAGAGTCTGGATTGTATGCATTTAGAACTTTTATGCCTACCTTCCTAGGTGATATAGGCGTAAATAAGTAAAAATGGCATTGCTTCTTATCAAATTAATTGCATCGCCAATGAATAAATTAATAGATTATTAATCTAGAGATTGACTGAAGTATTTGTAACGTTTGATGGCGTCTGGGAAATAAATCAAAAGTTGGCGTTTTGTATTGATCAAGTATTTGATAACTTAAAGGTTCGGATTCCATAGATCGTAATATAATTATACCGTTAGGATAATGTGTTCTTTGAAAACTATAGAATTTGTGTGTTTGTAGCAGTGTTGTTTTGTTTTTTATATGAGCCTGAGTTGAATCCAAAAGTAGTGGTCAGAACATTCCAACGCAGTATGATGACCCACGCTATGAGAAGCTTCTGCAACGTTGGGCCTCCGGTCTTCCGCTCACCAACGAAACACAACAGCACCAATTCTGTCACTTTAGGTAGGTCTTCTGTGTGATTGTATCCCGGTCGAACCGGCCCAGACTTGCTGAAATCAGTGTGGATCTTGTATGCTTTGGCATTGGAGTACTAAATAAATTCGACTGCACGGTTAGCCTAGTGGCTTAAGCGGTCGCCACGCCGCTTCCTACTGCGCCAAGTGTCGTGGGTTCAAATCCCACGTAGGATAACACTTTGTGTGATTCACAATTTGTTGTTCTGAGACTGGGTGTTCTTTGTGTCCGTTTCAGTCCCCTGCGACACAGGAATTTATATTCCTAATGCGGGGGTTGCTTTTTAAAAAGAAAAAAAAATGGTTTATCTGATAGTAAGCAATTATAACGGTTTATGCTCACCAGTGAAGCGGATCTCACTATGCCGCCATAGTATGGGTCACCACGCTGCATTGTGTGCACTCACAGTGAGGATGGTGACCGCCACTCTTGGATTCTGCTCATGCTTTCCATCAGGCAGAGTCACTTTGGCAGACTCATATAATCAATCACCATCAACAGCCTTTAACAGTCCACTGCTGGACATAGGCCTCTCCTTATAAAGGAGGTTTTGGCCTATTAGACCACGCTGGCCAGACGGGTTTGGTATAGGGTTAGTTTCAAGTGTTTTTTCTCTTTGCATTGATGTTGTCTTGCGTAGTTTATCCCTTAGTCGCCTTTTACGACTCCCGCGGGATGAATAGGGGTGGTGACACTCTGTATTCTTAAACCGTCACCACACGGACTCATATCAAAAATAAATAAAATGAGAGCTTTTACTTGCCTTCCTTCATAACTATTTGCATATTAATATTATAGCAAATTCCACACGTTGAGGTGAAGCAGCAACTTCTTTATTGACTATTAATGTGGAATATTCATTTGGCTATATAACGCAGGAAGCGATAAGTGAGAAAACGTTTAATACCTACATCTATATATTCTATATTTATTACGCTTGTATATGTGTATAACTTATTTAATATTATAAATGCGAATGTAGTTTTTTTTAAACAACTTAAAAATAGACAAACGTTCTTAATTCAACGTCAACCTTAATTGGTTAAGATAGCGTAGCAAAGACACGCCCGCATTTTTATTTGATACCAAACTTATATAAAAAAAAAATATAAATAATTATTTCGGACATCTGACACTCACATCATCTAGTCCCTAATTAAGCAGAGCTAACATCATCTAGTCCCAAACTATGCAGAGCTAACATCATCTAGTCCCAAACTTAGCAGAGCTAACATCATCTAGTCCCAAACTAAGCAGAGCTAACATCATCTAGTCCCAAACTAAGCAGAGTTAACATCATCTAGTCCCAAACTAAGCAGAGCTAACATCATCTAGTCCCAAACTAAGCAGAGTTAACATCATCTAGTCCCAAACTAAGCAGAGTTAACATCATCTAGTCCCAAACTAATCAGAGCTAACATCATCTAGTCCCAAACTAAGCAGAGCTAACATCATCTAGTCCCAAACTAAGCAGAGCTAACATCATCTAGTCCCAAACTAAGCCGTTCGCGACGCTTTCTTCTCCTTGACCAAATGGTGAGAGAAATAGTCAGTCCACTTAAATAGGATTACGTACTAAGAGTACATCTCCTACGATCCTTTGCCTTGAACCTTTTCGGCGACCGGTTGCTTGTGTTTGTACCCTTCTTTTTATATTATTTTTACGGGAATTAACGCAATCGCTTATTAAAGGTATTACATAATTACCTTTATTATGTGATCGCGTTAATTCCCGTAAAAATAATATTTAAAAAAAGTATGTTTATGTATTTATATCAGTTGTCTAGTACCTACCTATAATACAAGCTCTGCTTAGTTTGGGACTAGATGGTGTTGTGTGTAAAAAGTCCGCAATATTTATTTATTATTATTTCTATACATCCATACATGCATAGTAGGCAGCAAGTGCTTGTAAGAGACAAATTCCAGAACCGTTTTAGTGCTGTATTACTCGGAAAATCGATTCCATTAGCCCTCGGCAGGGTAATTAAGCCTTTCCCGTAAGTGCAATACGCCCAGAGAGAAAAGATTTTGATTTCTATTTTAATCGTGGTAATGGATGCTCCTCCTGGGAATATATGTGTATAGAAAAGATTTTAAAATAAAATGGCGAACAAATTGTTGTATTTACAAAAACAAATTGTTGTTTAAAACACAAAAGTTTGTTTCAAACTATCTTTACTGCCTCGGTGGCGCAGTGGTAGCGTATGCGACGGCTGTTCTTAAGGTCTCGGGTTCGATTCCCGGGTCGGACCAAATGTTTGTGTGATCCGCAAATAGTGAATCGGTTTTGGATGTTTGGGTGTTTTCTATGTATATATGTCATCATAATCATAAGAATATATCTCTTTATTGTACACAGGAATAGAAACATAAAGCGGTGGCTTAAACTAGGTGGTACATCTCTTACAGGCAATCATCATCATCAACAGCCTTTAACAGTCCACTGCCGGACATAGGCCTTTCCTTAAAGAGGAGCTATTGGCCTATGTCATGTATAATATGTAATATAAATTAATTAATTAATTAATTAATAGAGAGGTCTTATAAAAACAATAAAGGGTTTCTAAGACGATTTTTTGATTTAGGTATCCATTTTTGAGAAATTTCAATTTATCATCTAGTATAGACTAAAGAAAACTTCTTCTGACAGATGTATTAAGTTTTAAAGAGTCGTTTAGGTTATTTTTGGAAATTGATAAGAACAGATAGATAATATTATTAGATTAAAAAGCTGCACCGATTTCAATGAAATTTTGGCATGGAAATACACTGACTGTTTATTGCGCTTTCACGGCTACACCGCTTCACTGAATCCAATGAAATGTTGGCAAGGAGATACTTTAATTCTTGAGGAAGGACATAGGCTACTTTTTACCACGATAGCCGAGTTACACGCGGGCGGAGCCTAGTGCAAATGCTAATGCATTTATATATGTTTATATAAATATCAACACCGCGTAGGAAACTAGATATAACCAGACTACTAGAGTTAATACAATAATGACAGACTTTCACAAAATAATAGGTGAGAGCTTATCATTTCCAACCTATAAGTGTAGGTACACCTAACAGTATTTCCTGGAAAGTAGTTTTCCTAATATAAACAGGTATATTATGTTCAATTGATTTCATAGTTTTTGTTTTTCTGTTATGTAAAGTAAGATAAAAGAAAGTATTGATCTTCCTCGTCTCTTACAGATTCTCTTATAGATTCGTCATGTTCATCCGTCCGTCCTCAATTTACCACCCAAACGGTTGGTGCTAGAAAGATGAAACTTTGCATGAATATGTCTTGTAATTACGTCGACAAAGTGCTACAATAAAATTAAGAAAAAAAAATTATTTCTGGTTCCTCCCGTACGCATAAAGTGGTTTTTTTTTTCTCACGTCTACCCCATCGTGTGGGGTATCATTAGAAAGGTCTTTTAAAAATATTGTGAGGTTACTGAAACCATTTTTCGATTTAGGTATCCGTTTGGTTGGTCGTGGACGGACGGACGGACATGACGAATCTATAAGGATTCCGAGTCATGAACTACGGAACTCTAAAAAGAAGGTACCTATAAAGTGCAAATTATTGTCACTCTTGAGAACTCTGTCCAGGAGGATTTCATTCACACACCCACCAGCGGTTAGAAAACGCTACATAACCTGGTACAAGAAATTTGTAGAAAATTGACGAACGGATTTTTTTATCGATCTAATCTCTCAATAAAACATCGCTAGTCCGATTAAGAATTTCCTTACGTAAGTTACGTGTTATTCAGGAAGACTGGAAGTAATAAAACATGTCACTGTAAGTCTAGGAAGTGGAATAATGACCATAAAAGCTGGTGAAACCCTGGGCACTTCTAGTCCGTAGAATTATAGTTCTAATCGAGTTGATACTAATGAATAATGAATAGTAATATTATGAATGATGAATAATTATAATATAATGGATATTAAATGAATAATAAATAAATTAAACACTTCGGACATCTCACACATAACACCATCTAGTCCCAAACTAAGCAGAGTTTAGGTACTAGAAATTAGGGGTCACCTACTAGTCCAAACGATTTTACCTGAATGTCTGTTTTTCTTCGGAGCTACTGGCATTTACCTTCCAAAACCCTAAGAGCAAAATGAATTCGTAATTAAAATTAGTTGTCAGTATATTAGCACTCACTTCACAAATTATTAAATAAATAAATCTTATATCAAATCAAATGAAAGTTCATTATAGAACTTAAGTACGTATGAAAACTGCACTGCAAAGAGAATGAAATCTTGAAACAAACTGTATACCAACACATCTGACCTACGTGCGACAGTAGACCAGTATCTCAATTTCTAAGAAGACATATATATGCCGAGCAGAGGACAATCAAAGCACTGTCCACAGCTGGTCATAAAAGAAGGAAGGTTATCTATCTTTAAAAGACAACTTCCACATTTGGGATATAAATCCTGTGTCGTGGGGGACTTTAAAAACATACATGAAACGGACACAAAGAACACTCTGAATCACACCTAGTATTGTCCCACTTAGAATTTGAACCTACGACACTTAGGGAAGTTGGAAGCGGCGTGGCGACCGCTTGGGCCAACCGTGCAGTGCCGGGAGAATCATACGTATAAGAAAGGAAGGAAGGTTATGAGATGTGATGTGATCTGTGGTCCAGAAATTGCTATAAATAACACTTAATTTTTAGTAGTTACTTAACAATCTCTGTTTCATTACGTATCTACGTTCACGTTTACGGCGCTCTTGCATAAAGTTATTTATCCGGACGTGCACTAAACATTGTTCACGTGACACTGAGCACGTGTTCAGCTATTGCAGCCGTAAATTGGATAAGTGTGTTGTAGTTCAATCACTGTGTTTTACTATTAGTATTATGAAGTGATAACTTCTTAAGGCAGGTTTGGAGAGGGTCCAAATGTCCTAATGTCCTCTCCCACATCCACACTTTAAAAAAGAAAAGGTTTGGGAAGAGAACGAAATTAATGTAAATCAAAATTGAGATGGTCACTTGACGTATTAATACTTGAGTCAAATGTGAATGGATACTTATACGTAATATTAGCTGAGTCTCGAGGGTTACCCGGGTAACGCCGGGGATCGAAGCTAGTGTAAAAATATCCTAAGTTAGTCTTTATGTCATCAGCTTTCTGACAATGAAAGTCCCGTCTTCAGTTCCCAACCAGCACTCGGATAGCGTGGAGACGTATGACCTTAACTCTCTCTTGAGAGAAGACCGGAACCCAGCAGTGGGACGTTATGGGTTGTTGATGAATTGATGAATAATAAACTTTTTTCATTGTAATTTAATATTTAAAAAAATATATAAAACTCTAAAAACATTTTTACCCATTAAGGTCCCATTGTACAATTGTTTTTAAATCTTTTTATATCTTGTTCCGTGATTATATCCTATTCATAGTGTGCAATAAAGATTATATATCAGTTTATACGCATCTATATAATATATACATATGTAATCGTAATCATAATCGCAATAACGGATACGGAAGAACACAGGACGGTATTATTGCAGTGTGCGATTTCTTACTTGAAAGTTTTATATTGAGTGTACTGTTAATAGGGAACGGGTAAATTGTTACCCCAACACAAAAGCAGGATCCTCTAATGTGATGAGGTGATCATGTCTGAAGGGTCACGGCCCAACGGTTGATGTTGGGCAGTTTGTTTTATAAAACAACTCCCTGTAACGCGGGTGACTTTACAAACATACAAGAAACTGACACAAAGAGGGTGCTCTTTGTGTCAGTCAGTGTCCGAACCCACGACCTCAAGCACAGCAGTCACATTTATTACCACTGCACCACTAAGAAGGCAGTAGTATTACCTATAATTTTACTGTCTTCCTTTGTCTCTTCTGAAGACTTATATATTCCCAAGGAGGCGTCAAGCAGGCGGCAGGTCATAAATGTCCCCACTCAAATCTCTTGGCAATGACACATATATAGTTGACTAATCCTAATAAAATGATAAATCTTTGTCCTAAAATTATATAGCGGAAGAGTGTGTTTGTTTGTTTAATCTCAAAAACGACTGATGCGATTTGAATCTTTTCAATGTTAGATAGTCCACGTGGAGGAACGGATATCGTGTTCCTCCTACACAAAGGGAGTATCCTCCGACCAGGCGAGGTGATCGTGCCTGGTGGGCCACTGCCCAACAGTTGATGTTAGGATGTTGTATATATGCTAATATGCGCGAGAATGTCTCTTTCGCGATTCAGGATTATTAGTTACTCCATATAGATCGTTACGTGTGAAGTGTGTCACCACAGTCCATTTATCGGGAAAGGCCATAAGTTATATATTATCACGCTACGTCGAATAGGAGCAGAGTTTCAATAAGATTTTTTTTCAAAAGAGGGACAATTATTTCTATTGTGAGCTTCTATTGCGTGCGTTGCGTAAATGGTTAAGAAAACAGAAGGAAGGAAGAATTGAGGAAGGAAAAGATCTAAAAATAAGTCCACAATAGCATGTCTATCTTTCAAGATTGACTCAATATAACCTTTTTTTATGACATGTTATGTTACAAACTTTTCCGTGATCCGAAGGTCAAGTTAAGCAGTCGGACCCGGTTGTTATCATAACATAGCACTCGTGAAGGTTATTTGGAGGCTTAAAAACATCTAACGGCAAGATTACGTAGTTACAACGTGTCTTGCCAGTCCCCAACCCGCACTCAGCCAGCGTGGGGACGTATGGCCTTAACCCTCTCTTGAGAGGAGACCGAGCCCAGCAGTGGGACGTCACGCTACGGGCAATAGAAGACGCAGAGCATTAGGATTCGACTGCCTTGTTGGGCTAGTGGTTAGCGTATGCGGCTGCTGATCAAGAGGTCTCGGGTTCGATTCCCGGGTCGGACCAATAATTTGTGTGATCCACAAATATTTGTTTCGGAGTCTGCGTGTTTTTCTATGCATAATATGTATGTATTTACAAAAAAGTATGTTTATGTATTTATATCAGTTGTTTAGTATCCATAATACAAGCTCGGCTTAGTTTAGGACTAGATGACGTTGTGTGTAAGATGTCCAATTTATATTTATTAAAAAAAATATGGGGTTGCGTGTGTCAGCTGGTTTAACAATAAAATTTAATCCAAATAGTAATATAAAAACACAAAATAGCCAACTACATATACAGTAAAACCAGAAAATATATTCAACAATTTCCTTCGTAATCCATGTAATCAAATGTCGTATTTAAGCCTATTTAATCCTCAGACATTTGCCTACCGTCGCCGTAAAAGGCGTAATACTAAACAAACATACAGAAAAACAGCCTTTCAAATAAACATACACATATTACGATCTGTGCCGTTGGTTTTATTTGCTGTGTAATGTTAGGAGGATTGCACACTTGGGAATAGGCTCGTAAAATTAAATGGCAAGTTGCTAAATCTTAATAAATGGAATTAATCCTCTGAAACGAATACTGCACTTAACAAGCACTTCAATTATACGACTGAGTAATAAAAGAGGGTCTTTACAAGTTTGCAGGTAATATGTATACCTACATATATATGTAGATATGTCTGAGTACGGAGATATAGTGTTGAGATAACTCCTTTGTCAATATTTAGTTTATGTTTCAATTTTGTAATGTCTTTTGTTTTATTTCTTTTTATTTTATTTTATTTTTTGTCGTTTTTAGAAAATGTATACTGTACACGTCTAATTCTATTAATGTAACTGGTTGATTTTGTGGCAGCTAGTTTTTATACGGTAAATACCTACGTAACTTAAAACAAAATCTTATTATTTTGACATTTAAACAAACTGTCAAATGTCAAAACAATAACTTACTTTTTGTGTGAAGCGAAGGGAGGGTTAATTTTTGTATTTAAAATCGCACATGATTAATTTTGCCTGAACTGCTCTGTGGCCCAGTGGGAGCATATGCGACTGCTCTGCTTGAGGTCTCGGGTTCTTTCTAGGTGTTTTCTAATATGTATAATATGTATGTATTTACAAAAAAAGTATGTATTTATATCAGTTATCTAGTACCCAAGTCACACATGCTAAGTTTTTTTTATTCAAAGTCGCACATCCGCTAACATCCTAACGTTGATTCGTGTCGCAATTTTACGAGTTCTTTCGTATAATCAAGAGAAATATACCCTGGCTTTGTTCATTTTATGACTTGTCAATTGTGAAGCAAACGAGTAATTTATGGTTAGGCTGTAAATGCATTGGTAGTAATGACACGGTCAGGTTCAGTCGCACTTGTTTTATGAGACGGTGGGTGTAGTGTTCGTTAGGAGCAAACAAGTTTGAGTTCTAGCCGATAGAACAGTTAGAAAGCTTATTTGTGTATGATACAACTAAGGTGGATTGTGTACTGCTATTGTTCACACTAATATTATTTTATGCTGTGTATGGACATCTATATCTATACTAATATTATAAAGAAGTAAAGTTTGTGTGTTTGTTAAATTGTAAGGGGTAATCTCGGGATCTACTGAACCGATTCTAAAAATTCTTTTACCAATAGAAAGCCACATTATTGCTGAGTGTCATGGGTTATATAAAAAACCGAAAAATAAAAAGGCTTTTACGTGGTAGTCCGTTTTGCGAAGTGAATCGGAGAAAAAACGCTCGAATGAAAGTGTTTCTTACGAACGCTGCCTTAACTGTGAGAGATATATTTTTAAGTTCTAGAGAAAAGATGTGGAGCTTGAAAGTGCCTACAAAAAAGTCAACGACAGCATTTGTCTAACTTTTATATTTAAGTTATGCCCAACGAAGTGGGCACGGGTCAGCTAGTGTTGTATATAGACACAAGAGGGAGTCAGATATAGTACTGGTGAGGCTAAATTATCATTATCATCAACAACAACCCTTAACGTCTCACTGCTGGGCTGGGTCTCCTCTCAGGGGAGGATTAGGGCCATACTTCCTCAAGCTGGCCGAGTGCGGGTTGGGGAATCGCAAGACACATTGTGGCTACGTAATCGTTGGATGTTTTTAAACTGCCCGAAGGCCTCTAACTAAGCTTCTCACGAATGCTCCGAATCACGGAAACGCTCATAACATATCATGCCACAAACGGTCACCCATCTAGGTCCGACCGCGCCATCGTTGCTTACCTTCGTTAATTGTTTTCAATTAGCTAAGGCCACTCGGCTATGAGCGCTTCTATTTATGTACATATTTTAGTATTATTTGCAAGTCCAACGTTTGCAAAGTTGATATTTAAAATACAAATACAACAAGTTATAGAAGTAAATATGCAAGTATTCCTGTATTTTCTCTTCTTTCTCAATCTTCTAAATTGAGTGAACACGTAATGGGTAGTGACAAGTTGGCCTTACAAGGAACAAGATATCAATATTCGCGAGATTATATACGAGACGATGGAATCTTGACTAGAACATAATAAATGCGAATTTCAGTTTGTTTGTAACCTTCTTCACGACCAACTGCCTTGATGGTGTAGTGATTAGCGTATGCGTTTGCTGATCAAGAAGTCTCGGGTTCGATTCTCGGGTTGGATATGTTTGTGTGATCCGCAAATATTTGTTTTCTATGTATAATATCTAGGTATTTACAAAAAAATGTGTTTATATATGTATTTATATCAGTTATTTAGTACCCTTAATACAAGCTTAGTTTGGGTCTAGATGACGTTGTGTGTAAGATGTCCGAAATACCATTCGCTGCTTATACTTTACATAAGACAGGGTTCAGTCACTTTAACAAGATCACATACTGGATCTCACTACCAGCTCACGTGTTTCCTTCCCACTATGATCCCGGGTCCTTTAAGCGGGGCGTAAAAAGCATCTCACTAAGCCGCCATAGTATAGGCCGCCATATTTTAAAGTCTGCATTCGCATTGGTCTCTACCCTTGGATTCTCCTCGTGCTTTCCATCAGGCAGGGTACAGTCTCTTTGGTAGACTAAATGTAGAAAAAAAAGGAACTATAATAACGTAATCCTACAAGATCTATACAAATAAATAAAATTGGAGTGTCTGTTTCTAATATTAAAATAACCGCTTTTTACTAAATACATAGGTATTCTTTTAACAATTTTTGTCTGTCCGTCTGTTTGTTCCGGGTAATCTCTGGAACGGCTGGATCTATTTCGATGGGACTTTCACTTGCAGTTAGCTGATAATATAAGGAGTAACTTAAGCTTCATAACTAGCTTCGCCCCGCGGCGTTGCCCGCAGTTACAACAACATCGCGGGGCTCAGTTAGTCGTCAATAAGAAGGTTCGATTCCTGATGGTGTACTACAGTCTTTAAGAAAGTGAATATCCATTTCATGCTATAATACATGTATTTTGATGGTGTGATCCTTTACATAGATAGAGGTACGCTCGTTATGACGCCATGGCGGTGATCAGCAACGGTAATGAGGGACCTATTAAATGTGAAGCAATTTATATGCGACGACACGAACACGATACGACACGTTAACGTGTATTATTTAGCCTTAACAAATGTATTTCAACAATAACAAAATAATACCTTGTCTGGTTTGTTGGCCTAGTGGTTAGCGTATGCTGCTGCTGATCAAGAGGTCTCGGGTTTGATTGCCGGATTGGACCCGAAACGAGATTGTGTGATCCCCAAATATTTTTTTCGGAGTCCGGGTGTTTTCTATGTATAATATGTATATATGTTTATGTATTTATATCAGTGATCTAGTACCCATAATCCAAGCTCTGCTTAGTTTGGGACTAGATGGCGTGTGTAAGATATCCGAAATATTGATTTATTTAATAATTTGGGAAGTGACAAGTGACAATATACTGACAAGTAATTCTAATTTCGAAATCAGTTTGCTCGCAGAGTTGCGGAGGTCAGATGCCAGTACCTCCGAAGATAAAGTGATATTCAAGTAAAATCTGTTTAACTAGTAAACGACCCCTAATAATCTTGGGTATATTAAAGGCTTGGAAGATGAAAAATACATACAATCAAACCAAATCCAAATATAATAAACATGCATTAAAAAAATGTTTATTTAAAATCAGAACAAAACATTTTTTCGTTTTCAAACGACATTACGTACGAACATATCATTATCTTTGTCTCAAATTAAGTTGGAATCGGCATTTAGTTGTCGATACTGCCTCTACTTAAAGTGACTTGCATTAGATCTACACAACCTAAGTTATACACGGTATTAAAACTGAATTTACATGTCTTTTAAAGCTCACTTTCGCATTACGATTGCCAAAAACGTGTAACCGGGAGCGACACGACGGTTTAACGTAAAAGTACACCACATATGAGTACGTATAGTGTAAAATTCTTTTTATAAAGATGTATCCTGTCGATATAACTCGATCGGGGTAATTTGTGCGGTTATTATGCATAATAGCGAGCTACGAGAACTCGTTAAAACACGTTCACTGAGAAAATTATTGAAAAAAATACTTTTCATATTCTTAGTAGATTAATCTTTTTACTGCACACTTTATAGTCTTCCGACTTTAAAAAAAAGGCATCTGCGGTTTTGTATATCGGTTAGGGTCTCCGTAATTTTAAAACAATTTTAAATATGGATTTTTTGAGTTCATTATCGTCGTTAATAGCACGTTGCAGTCTACTGCTGGACATAGGCCTCTTTCAAGACACCCCAGAGCTCGATCTGTTGCTTTTTGCATCGAGTCGTTTCCATAATTTTCCTCTAATAATTTACAGACAAACAGACAGAAATATTTTTTTATATAAATCGATGCTTTGCATGAATACCCGCACAAAACAAAATTTTGAAAACACTGGTTTATAACACAGCCAAATGCAAAATAGTCCTTATTATATATATGTATATCCTTATAGATTTTAATAATCCTTGATTAATGCCCTTACATTCTATTCTTCTATTGATCAAACACATGAAAAGTTTTGACAGAAAATATTTTGTTTAATTTTCAAATAGCTCCCCTGTATAATTTGTGATTTTGGTTTGTGCGAGTATTCATGCAAAGCAGCGAAATGTATAAGCACCATAATAATACTTATATTAGCATTTAGAATTTGAAATTATCTTCAATTTTATTTCTTTGTATAGAAAAATTGTCTCTTAAATAATCTTTTTTGTTGCGATGATGAAAAATAACTTATTCATTTCAAAGATGTCTTTGATAATAATCTTACTTTTTACTGGTTTCGAGAAAACATCTTTCATCTCAGTGACTATTTTTATTCTGAATTCATAAAGTTGGAAAGATATTAGTGTCACCTCTCAGTTCGTCAGTGTCGACTTTGTAGGGCTTTATTTTATACAGACAGACAGACAAATAATTGGAAACGAAATAGAAATAGTTTATAATTTGTCACATTAAAAGCTTTTTGCCCGATAATGTCAGAAGATTCTAGCGACTTCTTAGAAAACCGTAATAAGAATTCAAGTTACTATATTAACCGTACATTTATAAAAATCATAAGGCCCTTCATGCATTCTCTAGAGACGGAATAATCGAAAAAATCCGGTTTCCACTTTATCATCGGCCATCTTAATTACATGCAGACATTTCCGCGTTGAAGCACATAACTCGTAGACGCATCGTCATAAAACGTTTTAATTAACGTTATATGTGTAGACTTTTAACTGTGAAGGTATCCATTGACGTACGGTATACGAGAACACCGTCTCATTATCCGACTTCAGCAAAAAAAAAATACTTCGTCGACAACCTTTAAAATATTTTGTTCTCTTCTGTATATCCAACCACCATTTTGGACCTAGTTGCTCATTTGAAACCGCAGGCCCACGATAAAATCTGTTAAGAATCAATCTAAAAGATATGAAATAATGAAACAGATTAACTTGAATCTTTTTGATAAATGATGTTGTTAAGTTAAGGCCTTAAGGGACTGACATACCCTATTAGAGTAAAAGTCCCCAAAAAAAAATAAAGAGGTAAAAAAAACAAAAAGGCGATGCAAAAGCATCTGAATAGGCTGCCATGGTATGGGTCACCATGCTGCATTGTCTGTACTATATACATATTGACTACTTCTCTTGGTAGCGCCCGCGCCGTGGGAGTGTATGCGACTGCTGTGCTTGAGGTCTCGGGTCCGATTCCCGGGTCGGACCAAATGTTTATGTGATCCTCAAATATTTGTTTCGGAGTTTGGGTGTTTTATGTATATAATATCTATGTGTTTACAAATAAAAATAATGTTTATGTATTTATATCGGTTGTCTAGTACTCATATTACAAGCTCTGCTTAGTACTAGATGGCGATGTGAGTAAGATGTCCGAAAAAAAAAACGAAATTCTACTCATGCTTTTCATTAGGCAGTTTTTTTTTCAGACTTAAATGGTTTTCTTTCTAAGGAGAGGCCTATGTCCAGAAGTGGACTGTTAAAGGCTGTTGATGGTGATGATGATGTTATTATAAGATATATATTTGCGAACAATAGTGAGACACGATATTCTCTCAATATATTATCCGACATTATGTCGGACCATTTTCCAAGAAGTTCGTACAATGGACACACACTCGTTTGGTGTCATAAAAATCACTAAGTGTTTACAACATAAAAATAAATTTCTACTTGATTTTGATGATTTCCGTAAACCTAGCCCTTGGTTCATTTGATATATTGCATTTATTTTAATTTTATGATTAATTTAATTACGTATTGTGTAACATTTGTAATTGGTTTACACAAATTGGTCCGTAATTATGTGAACTAAAAACTTTTTTAATAATTAGTGAATGTTAAGAAAAAGATGTAATGGTTTGAACATTTGACATTTCAAAGAATTACTTTTGATTTTATTTAAAACTTCTATTTCACTCAACTAAAAGACAACTTCCGCATTAGGAATATAAATTCCTGTGTCGCGGGAGACTTTACAAACATACATGAAACGGACACAAAGAACACCCAGACTCAGAACAACAATTTGTGAATCACACAAAGTGTTATCCTACGTGGGATTTGAACCCACGACACTTGGCGCAGTAGGAACCGGTGTGGCGACCGCTTATACCACTAGGCCAACCGTGCAGTCATTTTAAGAAAGGGAGATTTATTAAGTTCTTAGGCACATTTTCAGCTAATATGCGCTAACTTTCTTCTTAGGCTCTGCCTGCGTGTATGTCGATTATCGCAGTAAAGAGTAGCCTATTATGTTCTTCGTCAAGAACCTGATTATATTTATGTCGAATTTCATTGAAATCGGTGTAGTGTTTTAACCGTGAAAGCGATATAGACAGACTTAGGTTTTACTTATGCTTCAGTATCCTATGTGTGATGAATGTTATTGTTCGTCCAAAAACTTACTAGGACTTCAGCCGATTCTGATACTGCACATTATTATCGCTACTAATATTATAAAATGTGAATGTAAGTTTGTTTGTTACGCTTTCACGTGAAAACTACTCAACTGATGATGATCAGTTGAGTAGTTTTCACGTGTTTGAGTAGTTTCATTAATATTAGTAGCGATAATAATGTGCAGTATCAGAATCGGCTGAAACTTTGTACACATATTTTTGGAGGTATTGGAAGTAACAGGATATATTTTATGAAAAAAAAATTTTTTTTTTTTTACCGCGATAACTGAAATAGACGCGGGTAGAGTCGCGGGCGAAGGCTAGTTCCATATAAATAATTTATAGAGCAATCTGCTTGATATAGAGAAGAAAAAAGTTAAATAAAAAAATCGGCCAAGTGCGTGTCAGGCCACGCACAGGAAAGGGTTCCTCAGTCACCCATAATGGTACGTGTATTTAAAATCGTATCCAATAGATAATTGTTATGTTTACGTATTAATACATTAATTTTGTATGACGTATTCCAAGGGAGCGCCTTATACAAGTTAAACCTCTGTAACTCCTGAACTAACAAAGTCATCTAATCCGTTATAGTTTTCCTTCAAAGTTCATTAGATTTTGTTCCCCGATTTTTTGAGCCAGCCGTTTAGCTTTTAGAGGGGGGAGGACGCCCTGTTTTAACAAAAAAGTGCCCTTTAAAGTGAAATATCTCGCAAAGGGATACCCAAATCAAAAAAATCTAATGATACCCCACGGGGACGGACAGACGGACATGACGAATCTATAAGGGTTCAGAGTCATGAACTTCGGAACCCTAAAAAGAGTTAATCTACGTATATTACAATATAATTAATGATTAATTAATCAAACAATGCACACGTACGTATGTACCCGTATAGATCATAAATTGTAAATATGAAGTTAGTAAAATATGACCTTGATGAGTTACGATGTTTTGTCGACGAACCAAGAACAGACTAGGTATAACATATTAGTTATTAATAACTTTGTATTTGTGTAGAGTATGTAAATAGGAGATATTATATAAACTTGTTCATTATTAGATGTATAAAAACTGCGTCTTTTAAACGAACTGAGGGTCCACACGAAAGATAGTAGAACCAACTTTCTGGTTTAGGCACTAACGCGCCGAACTATGCAGTTTTTTTTTAAGTTGGGGAATCCCCGACAGGCCCTTACCCCATAGAGGTTTGCGACGGGTCGGGGTGAAATCTATAAATGAAATAGGAGTGTCTGTAATATAACGAAAAGCGTATGAAAGTAAAAAAAACAAAAACAATTAGCAGAACCGACAACCGTTGGGGTAAACGTGTTCTTGAGTGGAGACCGCGTCTCGGCAAACGTAGTGTAGGACGTCCACAAGCCAGGTGGAGTGATGATTTGCGCAAGACGGCTGGCAGGAGCTGGATGCGGGTAGCCGAGGATCGATCGAAGTGGCGTGCGATAGGCTGATGATGATGATGATGTATAAAAGTATATACGATACTTACAAGATAAGGTAATTAAAAAAAAAAAGTCTGTCTGTCCGTCTGACTGTTTGTTCCGGATATTCTCTGGAACAGCTGGACCGATTTTGATAGGACTTTCACTGGCAGAAAGCTAATGACATAAGAAGTAACTTGAGCAACTTTTAGCTGGAGCAACTTTATTATATCCTGCGTAGTTGACTGGTCTCGATTGAACTGATCGCCTTCGCCGGATCTAGGACTTCATTAGTTTTGACATTCTGTATTTAAAAATATTACAATTATTTGAGTTAGCTATCGAGTTAAAATAGGATCAAGTAAATCAATAAATATTTCAGACACCTTACACATTACATCAACTAGTCCCAAACTAAGCTTGTATTATGGGTACTAAACAACTGATATAAATACATAAACATACTATTTTTGTAAATACATACATATTATAGATAGAAAATACCCATACTCCGAAATACATACACACAAATACTTGGTCCGACCCGGGAATCGAACCTAAGACTTCTTGACCAGCATCTGCATACGTATTACGCATACATTAATTGTTTTTGAACACTACCTGTGTAAATATCAGCATCGTTACATTGTCCTCACATTTAACTGTATTCTTAATAAAATGCCTAAAACAATGTAACCAAAAACTATGTTGTAAAAGTGTTCATGGAGTTTCTTGTCTGTTCTTCTCCATAGGATCTACGAATTGGAACAGACAAATAGCTTCATGACTGACTACTTGACGTTTCAAAAGCGCCGTTGTATTGGTTTATTTGAAATAAAAATGGTTTGCTTTGATTAGACCGACAAGGCAGTCGAAATTAATATTGCACATTAGAAATGTAGCTATAAACTAGGAATTCTGATCGCAAAATGAATGTTACCGATCAACATTCGTGAGGTATACTGTACCTAGGAGTTTTGTAAACAAAAAGTTTTGTAATCGTAGGCCAATCTTGTTGAAATTCCAATCACAGTGAAGCGTGACCGATGACGTCTTGCTCTGAAATACGCGCTGTGACAACGTTTTAAATTATTTTTGCTAGTCATTTGAATATCTAGAACACATTTTGTTATTTTTAGTTGTTATTTTTTGTAGGAAAATTATTGCTGTTTATCAGATGGATCAAATTCTTAAAATAAAGTAATGATAATAAATTAATGTAAATATTTCGGACATCTTACACAACGTCATTTCCCAAACTAAGCAGAGCTTGTATTATGGGTTAGTATCCATAATACAAGCTCTCAACTGATGTAAATACATAAGTCTATTATAATTTATAAGTTATAAAAAGTTCCTTGTAAAAATGCCCACATTAACTATCTCCATGCAGTTATAACAAAGTATCTACCCAAAAGATACGTCAGGAAATGCGTTTATCTACTACATCCGTTGTAAATAAACAAGTGATTAGATTTTATTGGAATTTTTACAGGTGATTAGGAAATCTATTTGAGTTTGAAGCAATGCACCTGGCCAATGTTCATTTCTGACCTAATTTATAAAGTAATCGACATAGCAATCGATAGTTCTCGTGATCAAAACGCGGACCTTTTCTAACACAAATATGATGATTTTACTTCATCAATCATCAACAGCCTTTAACAGTCCACTGCTGGACATAGGCCTCTCCTTTGAAAGGAGGTTTTGGCCTACTATACCACGCTGGCCAGACGGGTTGGTAAAGGGTTTGTTTCAAGTTTTCCTTCTCTTGGCAGTGATGTTAGCTGCTTATTTTGTTCCTTTAGTCGCCTCTTACGACACCCATGTAATGAATAGGGGTGGTGACACTTTGTATTCTTAATCCGTCACCACACGGACTAGCTCTATCCATGTATGTGTGTTAACAGGGCGAATAGTAGTGTATGTGTTATTCTAATGTACAAACTATATTACTGTAAAGTTTCACCTAAATTCGTACAGTAGTTTTTGCGTAAAAGAGTTGTCAACATTTATAGGTACATTCTCATAATCTTTTGTTCTAGTAACTACCTATATCTAGCGATGCTACCAGCGATTATTTTTGTAAATCACGAAAAACACTGCAGAGCGAAGCTAATCAAAATAAAATTTGCCTACAGACAGACAGACACAAATTTTGTAGATACATTTTCTGAAAAATTATTCATTTGACATTACAAACATACGCTCTAATTTCATTTATTTGTATAAATTCACATTCATCCTACTAATATTATAAACGCGTAAGTATGTGAGTATGTATGTTTGTTGCTCTTTCACGCAAAAACTACTGAACGGTTTTGGATGAAACTTTACAGTAATATAGCCTTTTTATCAGAACAACACATTTAATACTAAAATACATATATAACACTTTTTTCTGCAATAATCGAGATACATGTGGGCGGAGCCGCGGGCAAAAGCTAGTTTATCATATTTTCGTTAAAATTTAAACACCAAATTCAAAAAACATTCCAAATCATATTTTATAGTTCGCGCTCATTTTGTCTATGGTACGGCTTTTAGTAGACTATGCACTCAATGACATCACTCTATAAAACTCTATGTTTACGTACGATACTGACTTTTCATCCATCCGGTATTTATTTATGGAACCTGCGGGAGAACTCATTGTTTGTGAAACATAAATAATTAACATATCCGTTTCTCTTTTACATTTGTTTTCTTTGAATTTCCTGAATGTGATTGAAAGGGATTTTGTGGAACGAAATTGATTGTTTCATTTTAGTTGTTCATCTTCTATAATAGACTTTGAAAAGTGGAGGTCTTGAATTAGTTCTACTCTGTAATTTGACTGCCTTTTTCTGGAGGTCTGGGGTTCGATTCCCAGGTAGGATCAAATGTTTTCTATGACCTGCAAATATTTGTTTCGGAGTTTGAGTGTTTTCTATGTATTTAAAAAAAATAATTTATATCAGTTGTTTAGTACCCACAGCACAAGCTCTGCTTTGTTTGGGACTAGATGATGTTGTGTGTCAGATGTCCGAAATATATTTATTTGTTTATCTTTTTTTGGAGGATTAAGTTCGGCTTTAACCAATTTTAATATGAAGAAAGTACCAAGTTTGAGAGTCGAAAATTAAGCATTGAAGTATCAGGATTAGATTGTTTTTCTTTTTTAAAATACGCTAAAGTATCTCTATTTTGCCTGATAGAAAGCATGAGTAGAATCCAAGAATGGGGGTCACCATACTCATTGAAAATGGACACAGTGCAGTATGGTGACCTACACTATGCTTCTTCACGGCTTGATAAAGAATCCAGGATCGTAAAGGAAGGGGAACTCGTGCTTTAGTTAGATTTGACCCTTCCAGCGGCATAGAAGCCCTTTTCGAGCGTTCGTAGGTTACTTATGAGTCGTTTCTGTACTAGGAATAGTGTAGTTCCGTTGTAAAGCAACTCCCTCGTATTCAAAAATGCAAAAATTAGTAATGCATCTAGTCCCAAACTAAGCAGAGCTTGTATTATGTATACTATACAACTGATATAAATATATAAACATACTTTTTTTTGTAAATACATACCATATTATACATATAAAACAAATACTTGTGGATCACATAAATATGTGATCCGACCCGGTAATGGAACCCGAGACCTCTTGTTCAGCAGCCGCATACACTAACCACTAGATCAATAAGGCAGTCAATGAAAAAAAAAACTTTAAAGTATGTAACAAATTTTACAATAAATTCTCTGTAATACAAAATGGCGGCTTTCTACATTTTTCTTTTACATAATGCCTTTGATAGCAATAAAATAACACAGTAGGTGAGTTATTGTAAATAAAACTTAGTGTACAATAGAAATAATTCTTATTGAACTATTCTAACCGTTAGAGAATTAAACAATGATTGTTTTAGTCAGATATCAATAGTGAGCGTCATTCGTGTGGTGAGCTCTTGTGTTTGGCGTTGTGTTGAATAGAGCATCTGTAGGGGGCAGATTCTGTGAGTGTGTTTTTTTTTTCAATCAATTTTAATATCACCTCTTTAAAGTGTATTGATTGAAAATTTGTTATTTGTTGTGATAAATAGTTTGATGCATTATATTTTATTTCTTTTTTAGATACAAATTTTAATTAAAATAAAAATCCCACTAAATAATATAGGGTTTAAAACTGAATAGTATAGGGTTTGAAACTACTGTAATTATTTCTAAATGAGAAAAAGAATATAATTGTAAAAAAAATTCACTTTTGACCACCTGTTTATGTTAAGCGTTGACTGGTCTAAAATTTGTCGGTTATATTTTCCAGCCCGTTCAGGTTCCACTGTGGCATATCCGAAATACGATCAGCTAGTTTGAGGGCCAATATCACCATACTGTATTGTTTGCAATGACAATGAGGATGGTGACCATTTTATTCTTGGATTATACTCATGCTTTCCATCAGACAGAGGAGAGGCACTTTAGAAGGTTTAAATATAAAAAAAAAGACTCGTCTTTATTTCTTTCTATTTATTTTACTAATATCAATATTTTTCTATTGTTACAGCTTTCAACACCATGACAACAGACTCCCACCAGAGCTGAATATTTGGGGACAAAGTGAAAAGCAAGCTGTGTCTATGTGTGAAAAGAAGTTCTGCGACCAGACAGGTGAAAAGATCGGTGATAAAATGACGAACATCACCCCGGAGACAAGAATTATGATGATGAGGTCGAATGATGGCAGGCATAGTTATCGAAGACAGGTATGAACACAGAGTTAAAGAATTTGATACATTTTTGTCTTGTTCCATAATGTGAATGGTCTGCTTTTATTAACTGTAGCGTAATTTTCATAGCATTTAAAAAGCTACCTCTTTTTCCCAGCCTTTATTGTTGCCAAGATTCTTTGGGGTCAGCTACTAGTTCAACCGGTTTTACCTGAATATCAGTTTTTACGTATAGCGACTGGCATCGGACTTCCGCAACTCTAAGGGAGAATAGAATTCGAAAGTTGAACTGATTGTCAGTATATATTTCAGGGCACTGACTTCTCAATAACGATTGCCATAGATGTTCATGACAACCCGAACAGTTCACGTGTTTTCTGAGACACGGGTGTGAAATTCAGCTATTTATCACACTCCGGGCTGCCATTATGAATTTCTTGTAAGAAAAACCCAACAACAGCCCGACCCGTTACCTTCTATATCTAATAATAATAATTTGATCATAATAACTTGAGATTTTATAAAAAATCATCATCATCATTGACAGTCCACAGCTGGACATAAAACTCGCCTTTGAATGCAGTCTAACATGGTAATCAAAGATAAACTACGCATAGTTTGTCCTATGTGTTGTAGCACATCGTATATAAATATACGTAGATTAATGCATAAATACATATTGTTATACATAAGTAATTGTAATTACCAGGTATCGAACCCAATACTTCGGGGCCTTAGCAGCCGAATGTACTAGCTTACTAACGAGATATTTTTTTTGACCACGACGCACACAAATATCGACGTACCAAGGCTTATCAAGATTTTATGACATTTGCACTAAACAAGAATCGAATGCACGATCTCTACCTTCCAATACATTATAAAGGTGCTGTATTTTAAAAAGATGGGCATTTCGTTACAGTCCAACTAACACTTTTTGAAATTTTTGAAATCAACCATCACAGCGGTCACCCATCCATAAGCTAGTCACACATATCAACCCCGCACCTCACGATATACTTTAATGCGTGTCATTGAAGTAAAAAGTATTCCAAAGTTTGGAAAACATAAAAAATAGACTAAAAATCTGGAAAACACCATAAACCTATTTATATTTCCCTTTTATGATGTATCGTAAACATCAAACTAACACACCCACCTGCCTTTAATAAATAATTAATATTACTTAATTATTCTTAATTATAAATATTAACTTAATTTAGTATCAAAGAAAAAATAATTTAAAAATAAAATTATCTATCACTCGAGTTCGTTCCACAATTCGTCAAACTCAGTGACATTAACGGGAGCCATCGATTACATGTCATAGAAAAAAAACACTTAAGACCATTAATTTCTGACGCCATAAAGCTTAGTATCCCTTGGATTTTAAATAAATTAAAATGTGGTCTACAACGCAAGCAATCTACTGTTTAAGTAAATCTTAGCTGTATAGAAATAAAGTTGAGATTTGTACATCAAATGTGTACGTCACAATTTGTATTTAGGGATAGAATGTATGGCAGTGTGCCGGTCATTGGCCCGTACAAATGCTTCAGATAGAGTAGGGTTGTACGGGATGTGCATCGAGGTCGATTATCATTTGAAAATAGAACACTCAGGGATGTTGAAATGTGAAGTGATTGTTTTTGGTCAATTGTCGGTTGATTTCATTATCCTTTTTACGTAATTATGTTATGTCTATGTTTTATTCAGTTAGGGCCGTAAGATTTTCTCACAATAACTAGTATGCCTTACGTTCGGGTATATTTTGATAGTTTTCTGTTTTTTTGAAATATGTAATAAATATTTTATGTATTACATATTTCATAGTTATGACTGTTAAGTTAATGTACATTATATTTTTATTGTTGTTTACGTATTTATATACCTACTATATCTTCACGACACTGTATTTTATGATTTATTAATAATATTTAGATGAGAATCCTATTGAAAGATGGAATTGAAACATACAAAAAAAAATTAATGGAAGTAATTAAGGCAAATAGAAAACCGCTTTAATGCAAATTCAAGAAATACCTTACACGTATTCCTGAAATAATTTTATGAGTAAATAATTGACTATATGTAAAGTGAGTTAAATGTATTTTATCGATGTCGATAAAATGGCACTCTAATGCCGTCTCTAGTTAGCCTTACACATGGTGTTTCAAACATTGATCGATTCAGGCGTGCGGGTTCTATTACAGCCTATACGTCTTTGTAGCTCTCTTGCTGCCATGGTAAGGATGGAATCTTAACGTTCTGGTTGGTGGTACTGTGAACGGTATTTTTGATATTAAGAATTGTGGGTATAATTGATGTTGATCACAAATAGTAATTTTTGGAAGGTAGTTTTTTCTATACAGGTTGTTTAAAAAACGAATTTGTAGAAGAATTATGAGTGGCTGTGTAGTGTAGTATTAGGTTTTGTTTGGAAAATAGAATGATAGTGTTTTTGTTTGATTAAATAATGATTTTTCATATGTACAAATGAGTTTGTATGGAAACCGCATTATAAATTTTTGGTTTTTTATCCCTTTGATTTTCTTTCGATCCTCGATGTTAGTTTTGAAATCGGTGCAGACAGAGAGAGAGAGTGAGAGAGTTACTTTTGAGTTATAATATTAGTGTATATTAAAAAATCATCATAAACCCATAACGTCCCACTGCTGGGCTCTGGTCTACTCTCAGGAGACGGTTAAGGCCATACGTCCCTACGCTGTACCTTTGTACGTGCGGGGACTGGATAAAAAATTAAATTAATTAATTAATTAAAACGGGATTAAAAATGGATATTTCTAATAAATCAATCACAGTGGTGTGCAATGGGAGAGGCCTATGTCCAGCAGTGGACTGCGATAGGCTGATGATGATGATGATGATTTCTAATAATGCTCTTTAAACTGATGATAAATGTTTAGTTCCATTATCAGGATATCCATCCACGTCTATCATGAGATTTCAGAAGTCACTAGGACATGGCATTTGATTTTTGTTTTGTTCTAAATGTTAGTGACTACTAAGAGATTGTGGGTTCGATTACCACCGAAGATAAGTACGATGATGTTTCGGTGTAATATATCTGTAATATGTATGTATGTATCCAGGTAGTAGAGCCACGCTGATTTCAGCACGAATGGGCCGGCTCGACCCGGCCAGTACTACCCTCACACAGAAGACCATCCTAATAATGGCAGCATCCTTGCTGTCGTATTTCGTTGGTGAGTGTGAGACCGGAGGCCCAATCATTCTGCATCATTCTCCCGCCCTTCGAAGGCCGGGAGAATGATGCAGAATAATCTAACCAGGCTGCCATGGTAGGGGTCACCATGCTACATTGCCTACCCTCACAATAAGCATGGTGACTCCTACTCCTGGATTCTATTCATGCTTTCCATCAGGCAGAGTAGAGTCACTTTGGCAGGCTTAAATATATAAAAAAAAAAAAAAAAAAAAAAAAAAAAAGGAATATATTAATATGTTTATTAGTAATCTGCCTAATTTAAGATAACATCTATGTTTTGACTGCCTTGTTGGTCAAGTGGCTAGCGTATGAGGCTGCTGATCAAGAGGTCTCGGATTCGATACCCGGTCAGACCAAATATTTGTGTGATCCACAAATATTTGTTTCATAGTCTGGGTGTTTTCTATGTATAATATGTATGTATTTACAAAAAAAAGTATGTTTATGTATTTATATCAGTTAATTAGTACCCATAACACAAGCTTTGCTTAATTTGGGAACTAGATGACGTTGTGTGTAAGATGTCCGTACCTAATACTTATATTACTTATTGTCTTTTTTCACTAAACTACTTGTGTGACCACTACTATTGGATTCTAACGATTCTATCAGGTAGAGTAGAATCACTTTCACAGGTTATAAAAAAAAAAGTGATACGTAAAGTACATTCTAGTAGGTCATTAGAATTTTTGGTGTCGGCCTGAATTTCGGTTTCGGCGAAAAAACGACCGAAACAAGACACACTACTAAAATAACACTAAATGTATTATTCTACTTTTAATAAAATAGAATATCTTTAGTCCATCTACCTTTAGGGTACAATTTATATAAACAAGATATAATTACAAGAATGCTTCCGTGTCTCTTAATTATATAAATTATTGTGATATCGGGGACATCAAATTATACACCAATATAAGAAATATACACCTATTAGAACAAAATCAGTACACCAAAATATAAAAGGTATTATTATGTATTTATTTTTAATATACTTACGCCATTTTGTCATTAAGTGATTGGGACACACACTTTCGTTGAAACTAGAACATATTTGGATAATAATTTTAATGAGAGATCGTCTGGTGGTCGAATTTTTATCGTAATTGTTTTTTTTTTGGTTTGGCTATTATAATTTTAGCTGTCATTATATTATATTACATGTTTTTGACGAATTAAGACATGTTAAACAAGTTGGTCGATGTTGCCTTTCTACACAAATTATTTTTGAATAACATGCATAGGTTAAAAAGCTTTCAGTATTGTAATGTTTTTCTGTTTGCAAAATTTTTATATAATAACAAAGTTTCGAGCATCTGACGCTTAACGCCATCTAGTCCCAAACTAAGCAGAGCTTGTATCATGGGTACTAGACAACTGATATAAGTACATATTATATACTTTTTGTTTTGTTAATACATAGAAAATTGCCACACTCCGAAACAGATATTTGCAGATCATAAAAACACTTGACTCGACCCTGAAATCGAACCTGAAACTTTAAGCACAGCTGTTGCACACTACTACTACGCCATCGAGACAGTCAAAGTCGTCGCTTCCAGATTATTTTACGGGTTTTGCCAGTTCAATTGAACTGTTTAGATGTTTGGTCTATAAGTCTAAATGTAAAGTTACCAGAAAGGTCTAGGAATTCTACGTAATAATAGCCTATGTCCATTATTACACTTCCTTCACCTGAGATGATGATAAATCAAATCCCAAAATATAATTTAATAACTTGCTAACGATAATAAAAAAATGTATTTTTCCCACAGATTTGGGCAGCCCTAGCGGTCTCCCTAGGACCGTTTGCAGCAGGTCTCAGCAAGGGCTACATGTCCCCAGCTATAGCCTCGATGCAGGACTCCAGGACCAACCACGGGGCTTTCACGGTGAGCGATCAGCAGGCCAGCTGGATTGCAAGCTTAAGTTTACTAGGTGAGTACCTTTTTTTGGCTATAGGACTTCAAGTACTGTATACCGTTCTGGGATGTGATGAATACGAATTGGAAACAGATTTTGACTGCACGGTTGGCCTAGTTGTGTAAGCGGTCGCCACGCCTCTTTCTACTTCGACAAGTGTCGTGGGTTCAAATCCTACGTGGGCCAACACTTTGTGTGATTCGCAAATTGTTGTTCTGAGTCTGGATGTTTTTTGTGTCCGTTTCATGTATATTTGTAAAGTCCCCGCGACACAGGATTTATATTCCTACTGCGGGAGTTGTCTTTTCAAATGAAAAAAAAAGATCTTTACACGGTTTCCTGTCAACCTGATTGGTGGACTTGAAAAACAATCAGGGGAGAGGAACGGGTGTCAAGTTACTTCAACACAAAGTGAAGGCGGGCTTCAGGCCAACGGTTGGGAAGTTATATATAATTTAATTATACTCTATAAATGCTAATCGCCGCGAGAATTTCTATATCGTGATACAGGATTAGTTGTTACATAGTTCGGTGTGTCTTCGGTAGATGACGCTGTATGTTTTATTTGCATTGTATGTGGTAGTCATCATACCAACCTTTCTCTCTCTCACGTCTCTTACGTCTCTCTCAGAATTAGGTGGTAATACGTAATCGTTAATACGAGCTGGATGCGAGTAGCCGAGGATCGAACTAAGTGGCGTGCAATTGGAGAGGCCTATGTCCAGCAGTGGACTGCGATAGGCTGATGATGGATGATGATGATGGACGTAATCGTTTTTTGATAGCCTCGTTGGTCTAGTGGGTTCAAATCCCGGGTCGGGCCAACAAGTGTTTTTGGGTTTTTGTTAAGAAATTCCTAACAGCAGGCCGGAGTTTGGAAGTAAGCCGGTGACTCACGCCCGTGCCTCGGAGAGCACGTTAAGACGTCGGTCCCGTTTGTCATGAACATCTATGGTAATCGTTATTGGGAAGTCAGCGCCCTCAAATTTACTGACAACTAGTTCAACCTCCGAATTTCAGTTCTCCCTTACGGTTGCGGAGGTTCAAACCAGTCACTACGTGGAAAAACTGATATTCAGGTAAAACCGGTTGAACTAGTAGCCGACCCCAAATAATATTGGGAATAAGGCTAGGAAGAAGACGTAATTTTTTGATAGTCACACCGAAGCTTTCAAAAATCATTTCAAATTAAAAGTCTTGCACATTTTCTTTACTTATTAGAAATGGACCACTAATAAGGAAAATACAATACAATATAGCTAATTAAAAGCAAATCGACTATGTACAGATTTTACTTCACTATTTTTAAGTACTCAAGAGCTTATTCAAACAATTACTCCCGTAGGTAAGTTTAATTGTTTCCGAGTTGAGTGCAAACAAATAAATGCACACGTTTTAAAATTAATTGCCTAAGACGAATGCCAATAAGGAAATGGAATTTAAGTTTGTATTAGTAAGTTGTATGAGGTTGATTGTACATTTCAAATCGAAAGATATATGGATGTATATATAATAATCTAGCTTCGCCTACATATTTCGGACATCTTACACACAACGTCATCTAGTCCCAAACTAAGCAGAGCTTGTATTATGGGTACTAAACAACTGATATAAATACATAAACATACTTTTTCCTTTCTTTTTTGTAAATACCTACATATTATACATAGAAATCAACCAGACTCCGAAAAATTTTTTTGTGGACAGCCGCATACTCTAACCACTAGACCAACGATGCAGTCAGTCAAAAGGAGATATAAATACATAAACATACTTTTTTTGTAAATACATACATGTTACATAGAAAACAACCAAACTTCGAAACAAATATTTGTTAATCTCGCAAACATTTGGTCCGACCCGGGAATCTAAATCTAAAATACAAGCTTAGCTTAGTTTGGGGACTAGATGGCGTTGTGTGTAAGATATCTGAAATTATTTTTATTTGATTAATTTCTTATATCAGTTGTCTACCACTGTGGGTACCACAATATAAGCTCTGCTTAGTTGTGGATTAGATGGCGTTGTGTGTAAGATTTCTGAGATATTAAAAAATATTTTTTGTAAGTAATAGACCGTCTGCAAAATATAAAAATTATTGCCATAAACTAAACATCACTATTTTCTTACCAATAAGGGCCACAGCACACTAGCTACTTTTAGCCTCGACGATCGGCATCGATGCTGCATCGCGTATAAGCGACTTTCTGCGTTCGATCGCGGTATCGGAAACGAGCGTTTAGCGACTGCTCAGATGCCTGGATCGCGTCGGCTGTAGTGTTGTCTATAATTTCCCGATTTGCAACTTTAATTACTTATATCTGTGATTTGCAATGATATTCTGTAATCTGTGGTTTTGTTTACTAATAAAATAAATGATGAGAGTCAGGTCGTGTTCCGCAGACGCCAAATCGATGCTATCGGCATCCGAATGTGCGATTCAGCGTTCAGCTGCTGTGTCGCGCATCTAAAAAGCGACTCAATCTTTGCGTTTGGAGTTTGCAAGTGTGCGGTGTGGAGCGTTCAGTCGCCGTATTTAGCTTCTAGTCGTCGATCATCGATGCTAAAAGTAGCTAGTGTGCTGTGGCCCTAAGGGGTTAAAAAACTGTTACAATGCCCTGATCCTGCCTCAACTCTTGGTGAAATTAGGAGTGACAATGCAACAGGGCGTTGACATCAATATGAAAGGACAGACCGCCCAAATTTAATGTATATATTGCACAATGTTGTAGGAAATGTGTGATTATCTTGTCAAACTACATTACTGGAATTTAAAGGTCTTCCTGAAATTCCATTCAATAATTTTGTAGTAGCGAATTCGTCAGCATGACTGACGAATTGGAGCATGGGAGAGTGCTTTGAGTTCTGTTGTATGTGCACTTTGATTTCACGCTCTTCGTATTTATCCCCCACTCCTGGACTTCACTTATGCTTTCCATCAGGCAGAGTACGGTCGTTTTCATCATCAACTCGCTCGGGTCTACTCTTGGGGTTGGCGTCTGGCAAGACACGTTGTGACCACGTAGTCTGGATGTTTTAAGCCGCCCGCAGGCCTAAGCCAAACCTAAGCTTCACGACAGCTATCTTAACGTAATCACGGAAACGCTCATAGCATACAATGGTAAAAACGCTCACCCATCTAGGTCTGACCGCGCCGTCGTTGCTTACCCTCGGTGATTGTTTCATCACTCCACTATCACCAAAGGCCACTCGGCTATGGGTACTTCAAGAGACATTATGATAGGCATGATTTGATAAATCAATACTATTTCGTATTTCTCGATACACATAATAGTTCCTCCTAATGAATTAGATCTTCGAGTAGTATACCGACAATACTGCTAACCGATAAACCCTAGACCAACAAGGTGGACTAACAGTAGGCACTTGAACAAGAAATACCCTACTTTGAATGTCTCATACATTCACATTCCACGCTTTTACTACAATCAACGCTATGGTTGATTTAAATATATGATTCATAACATGGCCCAGAAACAGACCCTTCCTAAAAATAAAACAGCTCTCGAGAAAGTGTAACACAATGCTGTTAAATTTCCATCCATCATAATAAAATGATTATATAATATTGAGTCAATAACCTTATATTCGCACAATATATATGGCGCAGACCCCCCATACACAGACACACATACAAAACTACTCACATGTACACCAATTTGTATACGGATATAAATATAAGGGTGTAGACAGACTTTACGTAATGCATTTTGGTTACTTTAGTTTGATTTCATTGTTGCAATCACTGCGCCGCAGCGAAGTCATGATATTACTTCATTAACTTCATAATCGTTATAGGGGAAATTACCCTGGGAACCTCTGGGTGGAAAACGGTTACTGAAATGCATTCGTTTACTACATAAATCATCTTCTTAGCCGTAATTCCGAAGATTATGTGGGTTAGCTACTAGTTCAACCGGTTTTACCGAATTTTACACGTAACGACTGGCTTCGGACCTCCGCAACTCTGAGGGCGAACTTAATCCGAAGGTTGAACTATGTCAGTATATTTGAGGACACTGACATTTCAATAACTATTGTTAAAATATGTTCTAGGCAACCGGGACCGACGGCTTAACGTGCTCTCTAAGTAACGGGTGTAAAACACCGCCGAACTTCCATAATTTTGTCAATAATTTTTTTTTAAGAAAATCCTAACCACACTTTTGGCCCGACCTGAGATTTTGAGAAACCCCGAGACCTGTTGATCGACAGTCGTATACGCTAACTTCTCAACTAACGAGTACACAAACGCCCGTTTATTTTAAATGTCAATGTATACGAAAAACAATGTAACAACTATAAAAATGCTCATAGTTTCTTTATGTGATAATTCACATAAAGAAACTGTGAGCCTCATACGAACGCACCCTAACCATTTACCTACACGAAATGTACGCGAAACAGTGCGGTGTTTCTACAATAAATCAGTAGAAGTACTAAATCATGGAGAACGCGAACACGAGAGCAACAAAGAGAAACAGAGTAAACTTACCCCGACAATTACGTCATTACGTTGTCCGCACCTAATATTTAAATACGGTACACCAAAGCTCAGAATAGAGATGGAAAAAGATCGAAATATCGATATGTACGAAACGTTTTGTTTAAATAGAGTTTATTAAAATTCTTACTGCAAATCCATTGTAAGGAAAGTTTGTGCTTACCTCACACAAGAATTATTCTTGTTTAACTTTTCTTCTACATACTATTTTTTCTTTTTCTAAATAACCAATCAAACAGTCAATTTACATTACGTGACCCATATGTATATAAGGAATTAATCGACAATCAAAATACTCTATATGGAGACAAGGATAATTATATCAATTTGGCATATGTGTGGATTCCTTGTTGCATAAGTAGGTCCAATTCACCTGATACCTATAAAAACTCATAGGCCTCTACACGTAGCTTATTCCTCATACTGGACTTACAAAAAAGTTCTTTTAGGTAGGAAAAACTGACCTCTTCAAGTTAACCCGTGTAAAAATCATAATTAATTACCAAAAGCAGGTTTTTGAAACTTAATTCTCCGTAAACATGTGTGATACATTTTACAATTATCGATATACAATCGATTTGTATTCCCATCCTTAGCACCTTGCAGAAAATATCGACTAATTGACTGTAAAATCTAAACAAAACGATTTTTCTAACAGTTCAGCTTACTCATGATGTACAATGTTTATCTTCACATCGCGAGTATATAGAAATAATTCGATTTCTCTTTCAAATGTGGAAAATTCTTCGATTCCGAATCTATGATTATTCGAATACGAATTGTTGCGGTAAGAAAAATAAGCTTCAGAGAAACATGGACTAGCTCGGCTGGACTTATACAATCATAGAATCTTTCAACTCCCAATGTTCAATATATAAATGTATAATAGTTGCCTTAGAGCTCGATAGATGGCGTGCTACTGATTTTCTGTATCGCGATGTTGAGAGACTACGGACTATTATATAAATACCAGCTAATTCAATAAAAATTATCCTCACTTGGGCGTGTTTAAATTACGATCGCGTTCCTTAAGGCGATTTATGGGATTACGATCCACCCACACTAGTGTAGTGAGTGAGTTTTCGTTCAAACTCCTCTAAGCTCTCCCACCCTCCTATTAGCTGTGATAATGACTCTGTCCTACCTCATGGAAAGCATGATAAGAATCCAGGAGTGGCAGTCACCGTACACAGCACGGCAACTATGGCGGCCTGGTAAGATGCTTTTTCAGGACCGCTTGAAGGCTCAGGCTAGAGATGGAGGGAAATACGTGCACTGGTAGAGAGTTCCAGGTTTTTACTACGTTTTACTCTAAGAAGGGGAAAAGAGAGGGTAAGCTCTTTAAGCCTAAAACGCTGGCAATGCTGTTATAATGTTGATGTTGGTTCGTATGGCATATGACGGACGAAATGTCTGAGAATCTTTGAACATGTAACCCTTTTACCATAAGTCGAAGCCGTAACGACCACGCTACCACTGCCTGCATTGATTGATATATTACCATGAAGATGATCTCGTATAAAATTGTATTTGATTTTATAAGTGGTCAAGTTTTTTCTCAAGTCATCATCATCAGTCACTGCTGGACATAGGCATCTCCCATTGCACACTACTATGATCCATTTTGGACTCCTCGCATCCAGCTCCTCCCAGCCATCCTGCGCAGGTCGTCACTTTTCTCAAGCGAATCAGTTGAATACTTCTGCATGGCTTCCAATTTTACTAAAGTTCTAGGTTCGATCCTATTATAATCCAATTTCTTATGGATTTCAATACTATCAATAAAGTTCGGTTTGATCAATTTACAGCAAGTCAAAAATATCACTCGCATAATATAAAACAAAATCCTCTTCCACGCCTGTCTGTTCACGATAAACTTCTCTGCACCGGTTTTCATGCTGTTTTCAGTAATTGATAGATTTATTCTCGAGGAAGGTTTGAGTATATAATTTGTCAAGTTTTAAACGGATTTAAAACACCTATATCTACCCGTGCAAAGCCGGGGCGGGACACTAGTAAGTGTTAAAAATATCGCAAGTCATACATATCTGTCTACCCTTTTTGTCATACAAGCGTGAATGTCATTTATTGTCTTTATACAAATCGTTCTTTAAATATAGTTGTTAAAATAAAAGTAGTGACCTAAATTCTTATAGCTGTGGTAGGTATGTAAAGGATCATCCATTAGTTAGTGTAAGTAAGAGGTTATTCAGGCTAAATTTTTTTTTTTTTTTTTTTTTTTATTTTTTTTTTAAAGACAACTCCCGCATTAGGAACATGAATTCCTGTGTCGCGGGGGACTTTACAAACATACATGAAACGGACACAAAGAACACCCAGACTCAGAACAACAATTTGTGAATCACACAAAGTGTTATCCCACGTGGGATTCGAACCCACGACACTTGGCGCAGTAGAGAGCGGCGTGGCGACCGCTTAAACCACTAGGCCAACCGTGCAGTCGTTAACAACGTCAAATTTTAATAAAGTCATACTATAATACTCAAGAATTTTTAAAAATTATTCTTTGAAAAAGATAAGTTCTATGTTGCTGCAATAAATCGCACATTAAAGTAAATTGGGAGAAAGAGTATAAGAATGATGAAGAAACATCTGAACAAGCGCCATGTTATGGGTCACCATGCTGCTTACCCTCACAATGAGGATGGTGGACCCTACTCCTGGACTCTACTCATGCTTTCCATCAGGCAGAGTAGAGTCACTTTGGTAGGCTTGAGTATATAAAAAAAACATATTAAATAAATATTTTGGACATCTTACACACAACGCCATCTCATCCCAAACTAAGCAGAGCTTGTACTATGGGTACTAAACAACTGATATAAATACATAAATACTTTTTTTTGTAAATACATACCTACATATTTTAGATAGAAAGCATCCAAACTCCGAAACAAATATTTGTAGAAAATCAAACATTGGGTCCGACCCGTGAATCGAACCCAAGACCTCTTGATCAGCTGCCGCACACACTAACCACCAGACTAACAAGGCAGTCAAATTAAAAGAAAAGCACGTATTTAATGGATGCCTTCCATAATAATTGTTTTATGTAATTATACACTGCGATCAAAATAATCTGTTTCCATTGACATAAACTAAAGGTTTTTGAAACTATTGATCGCGGCCGATCGCTTTTGCAAACCTTCAATCAGTATTGATCGTAATAACATACCTTTGAAAGTGTTAAAATGTGTACGGTCGGCAACAAAAGTCTTTTCACGTCTTTAAAAATAATATACTGTGTGTGAGTCGAGAAGTTCTACTCAAGAATATCTTTTAATTATTAAAAATAAGTAAAAACTAGTCGTAAAACACAAATGCGACAAAATACGATGCTGAATAAGTATGAAACAAGATTTATTATCAGTATTACTAGTATTATTGCCTCGGTGGCGCTGGAGGGAATCGAACTCGAGACCTCTTGATCAGCAGCGGCATACGCTAACCACTAGACCAATGAGGCAGTGTTTGTACATTTTATTTTTACTATCTCAGAACTTCGTTATATATAAACCGAAAAGAAAAACTCCTAATACATTATTTGGTTGAATACTCTTCTCGTTGAAATTGAAATTTGTGGACTTTAGAAGAAATTTAGGGATGAGATATACATCATCATCATCATCATCAGCCTATCGCAGTCCACTGCTGGACGTAGGCCTCTCCAATTGCACGCCACTTAGTTAGATCCTCCGCTACTCGCATCCAGCTCCTGCCAGCAGTCTTGCGCAAATCATCACTCCACCTGGCCTGTGGCCGTTTGCCGAGACGCGGTCTCCACTCAAGAACACGTTTACCCCAACGGTTGTCGGTCCTGCGGCTAATATGGCCAGCCCATTGCCACTTCAGCTTGCTAATCCTGTGGGCTATGTCGATCACTTTAGTTCTCTGCCGGATTACCTCGAGAGATATGAGATATACAGTACATTACAAGTCCTCAAAATAAAGGATCATTGATACTTTGCAAAACTGCATTCAGTATTTATGTTTAGTTCACTTTCAGACTAACACCACGCAGGTTGAGTAATAGCATTCAGACACTAATGCGTCCCACAAACGTTACTACATAAACAATTTATCTTAAATTTAAGTTACGGTACATTTTATGTCCAACTATAGTTCACTAAACTGATACCGGTGACATTTTCGGCCCAAGGCGAGAGAATTAAGACCCAACGTGACCATAAAAGGATTGCTACTAGGTATAGGATTTTGAAATAGGGATCTGGTATTTTACGATAGGGATTCTATTTACATACAAATAAATACAAATGAAGTGGTTGTTTGTTTTTAAATTAACTGCTTTTAATAAAAGTATGTACAGTCTTTTTGTCTCTCTCTCTCTCTTACTCTCTCTCTCTCTATCTCTCTATGCTGTTTGTTCCAGACTTGAGATGAAACAAACCTGTACCGATTTTGACAGTACTTTTACTGGCAGATAGCAGGAGCAACTTAGATAGAGTATCATTCTCTCAACCTCCGGTAGTCCTTCACCTTGGTAGGCTTTGAAGAATAAAATTATTTTTGTTTATTTGTGATGCCACCCTTCATGAGCTAATGATACAAGAATAGCAATCATCATCATATGCCTTTGTACGCCTACAGTTGGACATAGGCGTCTCCTCAGAAAGGAAGTTCTAGCTTACCATACCACGATAGCCATTATGGAGTTTGTTACCAGTTTTCCTTTTCTTTGCGTAGCTGTCCTAACGCTGTTTGTCCATCGCACCATCACCGTCACCGGGAAGCCGGCGCTCGGGTGACGGGCGTGTGGTGGACAAGTAACCATAGTAAATGTATGTATCGTTAAATTGGCATCGTCATTTCGTTGACGGTGTAATTCAAGTAAAGTTTTACGACACCCGCTAAATGAAAAGGGGTGGTGAAACTCTATTCTTAATCTGTGACCATACAAATTTCACTACATAAAATAGGATAGTAATTTATTTACAATCAACACAAGCACACTATTAAGCTTCCTTAAAAGGAGTGTAAATTCGTATTTGCGACATATTCAATATAGTCACCTATTTGCTGAGCTAGAATAATTCGTTCTGAGTAAGTGTCCGTATTATTATGCGCTAAAATTACTGTTTTATAATTATTCATAGCAGTAACTACCTTGTAGTGTTATAACTACTTGTAATTTGAATAAATATAGTCTATTGAGGTGTCGAAGCAAATAATATGTTGGAAGTAAAATTTGTGTCATATTACGCAAAACTATGAAATGTCGGAGGCTGGGAGAATGATGCTGAAAGATCTCGCTAAGCCGCCATGGTTTGAATCACCATGCTGCATTTTCTGCTCTCACAATGAGGATAGTGATAATACTCCTGATCGCTTTTGGAATGCTTAAAAACCTAACCCTACGCAATACCAAAGAGCATTATAGAAAACGATAAAAAATTATACTTATCTGTGTAATGAAGTACATATAGAAGTATTTATAATATAGAGAGTCTCCGAATCGAGTCGTCCCGTGGGTTCCGTGGAGATGATTACGGGACCCAACTGTCCACGACAATAGTGTTGTATAGAATGCGGCAATGGAGCATGGTGACCCTCAGTATAGATACCTTGTGAGATGCTTTATAACGCCGCGTTTAAAATTATGTTTATATGGGTAAACACCCATATAAAAAAAAAAAAAAAATTCAGACATCTTACACACAACGTCATCTAGTCCCCAACTAAGCAGAGCTTGTATTATGGGTACTAAACAACTGATATAAATACATAAACATACTTTTTTTGTAAATATGTATATACATATTATACCATAGAAAAACATCTGCTTATGCTTTCCATCAGGCAAAGTAGAGTCACTAAAAAAGCATCAGCTTAGCTACTATATACATGTGTGTATACAACTGTTTTTTTTTTTAAAGACAACTCCCACATATGTTCGGGGGGGACTTTACAAACATACATGAAACGGACACAAAGAACACCCAGACTCAGAACAACAAATTGTGAATCACACAAAGTGTTATTCTACGTGGGATTTGAACCCACGACACTTGGCGCAGTAGAAAGCGGTGTGGCGACCGCTTAAGCCACTAGGCCAACCGTGCAGTCTGTGTACTACAAGAACACATGTAAACATATTCTAAGACAGGTTTATCCAATAGGTCCGCTTGACAACTTTCTTGAGAGAAAACTAACCTTAAAACGATTTACAGTGGACTGTTTGCGGTTTAATATTTCTATTCAATTTATACGCGTGTTATGTGCTGACCATTGTTTGCTACTACAATTGGAAACTATTATTTATTATCGGTTTACGCTTTCGGTTCTATTTGTATTGTAACTTGGGCTGGGATTTTCACTTTCCTGTTTGGTTTAAATTTTAAATGCTATACTACTACTATATCTATCATCATCATTAACAGCCTTTAACAGTCCACTGCTGAACGTAGGCCTCTCCTTAGAAAGGAGGTTTTGGCCTACTATACCACGCTGGCCAGACGGGTTGGTATAGGGTTGGTTTCAAGTTTTCCTTCTCTTTGCATACAAAGAAGTGAAGTGTCAGTTTGCAATATCAAATAATAATAGATATTTCGGACATTTTACACACAACGCCATCTAGTCCCCAAACTAAGCAGAGCTTGTATTATGGGTAACTAAACAACTGACCAAGAGAAGGAAAACTTGAAACAAACCCTTTACCAACCCGTCTGGCCAGCGTGGTATAGTAGGTCAAAACCTCCTTTCAAAGGAGAGGCCTATGTCCAGCAGTGGACTGTTAAAGGCTGTTGATGATGATGATGATGAAACAACTGATATAGATACATAAACATACTTTTTTTTGTAAATACATACATATTATACATAGAATACACCCAAACTCCGAATCAAATATTTGCGAATCACACAAATATTTGGTCCGACCCGGGAATCGAACCCGAGACCTCATGATAAGCAGTCGCATACGCTAACCACTAGACCAACGAGGCAGTCAAATCAAACGAACCGTTTCTCATTAAATGCGTATGAAAATATATACACAGATATAAAGACAGATAGACAGAGTTCATATATTCATAGAAGCGGTCATACTCAAGTTAGCCTTATGTGATTGGTAACTAAACGAGGGTAAGTAACTACGGCGCGGTGAGTACCTACATGGGTGACCGACTATGACATGATATGTTATGAGTGTTTCCGTGTTTCGGAGGTCACGGTTTTAGTACGAAATCTCATCTTTCTAACGGCAGTTCCGATCCGTGGAATCCGATCGGCGATCGACTTGTACGACGCCAGATACAGATAACTAAAGCCATCCACTGTAAAAGAAAATACTTTTTGTTTACACTCATTATAAAGATTACTAGAAGGAAATATATATAAGTTTTATAGTTTCGTTGCATGTTTGTTTAGCGAAAATTTGCATTGACAAATGATAATGTCAGAAAAATATATAAGTAGTGAGTACTTAAAAAGAAAAAGAGCGATGCCAACGAATTGAGGAACTCCTCCTTTATTTGAAGTCGGTTTAAGAATGTCAAAACACAAACAGCTACACAATTTAAACTAAGAACACTCGTCGATTTTCTAACTAAAAATTTGTAGCACTAGTATATTCGAATCAACATTAAAATAGATAGTTATATTTAGAAATCATCGACATGTTGCTTGATGATATTGTAATACAGTGTAATACAGCATAAGATAACAGTTTTGAAGCTTAGTTGGAGGCCTTTTGGCGGCTTGAAAAAATCCAACGGCAAGGTTTCGTAGCCACAACTTGTCTTGGTAGTCCCCAATCTACACTCGGCCAGCGTGGGGACATAATTATGGCCTTAACCCTCTATTTTTAGGAAACCCGAGCCCTGCAGTGGGACATTATGGGTTGTTGATGAAGACAGAGTTACTTTCGAATCGATATTAATATCGATTATATTAACTTTTATTTAAATCAATTTCTTGAGTTATGTGCATTTCTTTAGTAATATCACATCAAAAACCTTTAACAATGAATAAATCACATAAATATGAAATATACAAAAACTGACGTATATTTAAAACGCATATTTCCAAAAATTACATGAAAATTATTATTTATTACATGTAATTGAAATAAATTATTTGGCCCAAAGCTGTTTGTTATAAAGCGGAGTCCACACTATAGTGTCGGTCATAACATGTTTTGGCCCGTCCGGTGTGCAACGATAAAGACATCAACGGTATTACAATATCATCAAGCAACATGTCGATGATTACTAAATATAACTATATGTTTTAATGTTGATTCGAAGATACCAGTGCTACAGATTTTTAGTTAGAAAATCGACGAGTGTTCTTAGTTTAAATTGTTTAGCTGTTTGTGTTTTGACATTCTTAAACCGACTTCAAATAAAGGAGGAGTTCCTCAATTCGTTGGCATCGCTCTTTTTCTTTTTAAATATTCACTAGACTCCATTTCACGAAAGAAGTCCCGCAGACGCAGTGCTGTATTCGCGCGACATAATATTACCAGAGTTAAATGTGGGGAAATCAGGGGAAATAATTTATTTGATGTTCATACTACTAAGGTCTGATTAGTGAAAAATAAATCTTCCTGTAAATTCTAAAATATGAAATGGAGATGTTCGACCAACTTTAAATTAGAAAAATAAAATAACATTAAAAAGTTTTATTCAAAGTTTTATTGAATAATATTATGATCGGTCATACTATGATCACTGTCAGAAGAGTAAATAAAAAACAGTGAGACAGAATCTGATTCTATCACGATATAATAAATGGGTCCATTTCTTCATAAAACCATCATTTCTTCATAAAACCATCATTTTTTAAATATTCTTCCTATAGTTATTTAAATAGTCTTCCGCTGTAACAGTCTCAAAAAACTGTTAAGCTCACAATATCTTTTGGATCTTGGCCCACGTTTTTCTCCGCTACCCGTCTCTTTACAAGGCTCCACATTTTTTCTATCGAATTGAGATCGCAGTGGTTTGTATATCTCGTTACAGTTTTCTCTGACACACCTGCAATAAAATGAACAAGTATGAATGATTATTTTCGTATATAATTACATTATTGTTGAATATAACTTTACAATTTATTGTTGTGTTGTGTTGATTCCTTTAAAAAAATCCTTAATAAAAATCATGCATTAAAAAAACTTAATTCCAATCTGTAAGAAATCAATCGGGAAAAAATCTGCATATATGGCAGCCCAAAAATTTCAATGTCATGGCGGCGACTCCCTTGCGAATATTGTTTATTGGTATTAAAACACCGTGATCCTTGTGTTCCGCTTCACAGATCTCCTTCACATTTTAATATCATTTCTTGACCAGTACTTTTTACAACTTCTGGCATCGTAAATAAACCTTATAACGCACTAATCAATTAATAAACTCACAAAATATGTACCAAAACAAACGCACCTTGATATCATTGACAAATGACAACATGGCCGATCTCCCCATCTGTCAAATTTAGTTCCACAATATTCCGCGGGACTTCTTTCATGAAATGGAGTATACTTGTATATTTTTCTCATTATAAGTACCTACAGTACTGACATTTTGGCTAGATGGCATTGTCATTTGTCAATGCAAATTATGCTCTAGATAATTTACGCAATACAAACATGCAACGAGACTATAAAACTTTTTTTTTACAGCGAATGGCCTTAGTTATCTGTATCTCGCGTCGTACAAGTCCGATCGGATTCCGCTGAATAGCGTTAGAGTGATGAGATTTCGTACTAAAAATTTTTCTGACAGTTTTGTGATTAGTTGACTTAGTTTCAGCCTTCAATTTCATGCAATATTTAATTTTCATCATCATCATCAACAGCCTTTAACAGTCCAGTAATTAATTTTATGTAGCATCATTTGTAGTGTTGTTTTATTTATCATATACATATTTTTAAAATTACTATTTCATAAATTTTAAGTAATTTTTTTAATATTTTACTTGTTACCCGTTTTTGTTAGTTTACCTCGCTCATCCTACAAAAACACTATGTTTTTCGGAATAAAAAGTAGCCTATGTGCTGCTGAATCTGTTTCACCCAGATTCCTTTAGGAGTTTTTGCGTGAAAGAGTCGCAAACTTCCGCAATAATATTAGCATGATGGGATTAACAATTATTGAAATGCAATCATCTAATATATAAAATTCTCGTGTCACAGTTTTCGTTGCCATACTCCTCCGAAACGGCTTGAGCGATCTCTATGAAACTTTATATGCATATTCAGTAGGTCTGAGAATCGGCCAACATCTATTTTTGATACCTCTAAAACGCGAGCGGAGCAGCGGGCATCAGCTAGTTATATATATGATTCAACAATAAACCCTGTATGTATATTGTGATCAGTTGTTATTTTGCAAAATATTGCGTATTACGATTGAAGCACGACTCGGATGCAACAGTGTGAACATGTCTTAAGTCACCCAATTACGATATTATGGTAATATGTCATATGAATTGCAGGAGCCATAAATGTAGCCATAAATTTAATGGCATCACTACTAAAAGGAATACTGATGGAACTAGTCTACTTCTTCTTGGCTATCAGACCCATTAGTCAAGGTGGCATCTTAATTTATTATTTTTTTAGTAAATTGTGTGTTAAACAATACCTTCCCATTTTTTTGAGTGAGTGACTGGAATTTAATTCTCCTCCCCTTCCATTTGAGTTAAGGGGGGCTTAGGGCGAATCCATTTCTAAAAAGAACTGCATGCATTGAATTGAAACCAACAACTTAGAGCCGCATGTTTTTTTTTTGGGGGGCTTTTTGTGGGGCTACCGCGGGGTGGTGCGTTGGACTTGAACCGACTAAAAACCTCACAGTGTGCCCTCTCCGCGCTTCTCCGTTTAGGAGGAGGAGAAGTCCAGGGTCAGATCTCCTTCTGGACTCCCCCCAGCGCCTGCCCGCTCCTGATGCGGGCACCGTCTTGTACGACGACCCTCTCTTTTAAGCGGCATCCGGCACACACGGACGCCGCCCTCTTGAACAACTTAAGGCCCCAAAGTCAACCTTATCCGCAAGTGGTACATCAGCTGATTGACGGATGAGACTCTTAAATTAAACATGTAACACTGTAAACGGCAATAGTTTCGCGACCAATGCAATGCCGTTTAAAATGCCTTTGCTTGATTTTACCTGTATGTGTGTCTAAAAAACTATTATCTACCTACTATTGACTGCACGGTTGGCCTAGTGGCTTAAGCGGTCGCCACGCCGCTTCCTACTACGCCAAGTGTCGTGGGTTCAAATCCCACGTAGGACAACACTTTGTGTGATTCACAATTTGTTGTTCTGAGTCTGGGTGTTCTTTGTGTCTGTTTCATGTATGTTTGTAAAGTCCCCCGCGACACAGGAATTAATATTCCTAATGCGGGAGTTGTCTTTTTAAAAATGAGAAAATACTAAGTTAACGGTTCTTAGATACATTTCTCAATAAACTCAAAACAAAATCACACACCATTCATTACAGAGCAAAATACTATTTATACAAACGTAATGTAATAAAAGCAAATAAATCGCTTGAATGTCAGTCGTCCAAAACATTCTACAGCAGATAAATCAATAAATACCCAGTCAGTCTAAATATGTCTCGAACCTAAATACCGACACGGAAAAAAAGGACAGTTATTTATGGTCGTCTCTCGACACTGGCATTTCAAGTATTGTTTCATGAAATAAGGTCTATGTTGCACTGAAAATGTATGTTCCTTTATTGTATGAAGATAAAAGACGATATCGGGACATATGTCTGTTGTATTTACGGTAATGATATTTCTTTTAAATCGTATTCCTATTTCTTTATTCGGCGATATCGTTATCAATATTTTAGTTTAAAGGTTTTGACTGCTTCTCATAAATTTTCTTCGTATTATTCTAATGATATTTTTTTGTTATTATGTTTTCTCTAACTTTTAGTTCTTTGTTTTTTTGCTTAACTAGGATTTTTTTTTTTTTACAATCATAAAGGTATTTAAATTAGTAATAGACGGACGGTTCAATGATGGAAAAGCACTAAGCTCACTGGGCCGCCATAGTGTGGGTCAACATACTGTATTTTTTGCAATCAAAATGAGTATGTTGACAATTACTCTTGGATTCTACTCATGCTTTCCATCAGGGAGAGTAGAGTCACTTTGACAGACTTTTATACATTTATAATATATACTAAAGCCTGCCACAGTGACAAACTGCAAATTAATTTAAATAAATAGATGCATAATATGCGTCTCGGCAAACGTAGTGTAGGGCGTCCATAGGCCAGGTGGTGTGATTGCGCAAGATGGCTGGTAGGAGCTGGATGCGAGTAGCCGAGGATCGAACTACGTGGCGTGCAATTGGAGAGGCCTATGTCCAGCTAGGACTGCTATAGGCTGATGATTATGCATTATACACCTATTTAAAAAAAAAAGACATTCTATTTCATCATAGTTTAATTAATTTTCAATACAATTCGCGACTAGACATCCCCTTAAGCTCTCAAAATGATAAATAGTCCAACAGCATGCTCCCTGTCTCGACACTTTGTAAAATCAGAAATATTGCAGCCGACATCACACATCACTGTTAAGATGTCTGCACACTGACGCCTTGACGCCTGTACGAAATGCAATGTGAAGATGAATATTCAAATTGAAATTATTGGTAGTAAATATAAGTTGGGATTTAGTGAACCTATTTTGTATATTTACCTTGTTTTATGTCTTTTTGTATACCTATTTAATTAGGGAGGTGGAAAGGTGCTACAGTAGAGACCACGATTAGGCGATTAAACGTCGTGCGGCACAATGGCCCGACGATTTGAGGAGGGTGGCTGGCGGCGGATGGATGCGGACTGCCCAAGACCGGGATGGTTGGCGTTTCTTTCGGGAGACCTTCGTTCAGTAGTGGACAGCGATAGGTTGACACTAAATTTAACTATAACCTATGTCACTACTATCTTATGTATAATATTGGCATGCCTAGAAGTAGAATGTGGCGGTTCCATTATTGTTCCATATTAGCGTATCAGAGTGGCGCGCAATAGTAGACATAGGCCTCTACTATTGCGCGCCACTCTGATGGATTTTGGGCTTCTCGCATTCAACTCCTGTTAGCCACCTTGCGCAAGTAGTCACTCATCCGGGCCTATTGCGTCCTTCATTACGTTTGCCGAGGTGCGGTCTCCAATCTAAATCTCTTCTACCCAATCAGAAGATCAATTGATAGAAACATATTTTTATTCATTTTATAAACTTCAACGTGAGGAGTATTAATGAATCGTTTTATTTTTACTGAAAAACCAGAACATAGACTTTAGAAATAAACCTGCTGTGTGTTACTTCTGTAAATCAATCCACAATTTTCTATTTGAAACCTTAAAAAAAAACAGCAAACTGTTTATCAAAACACCGTCAACGTTAAATTTCCCAGGAAAACTCAATTCGTTGTACAAAAAAAAATTGCACACGTATTTCACAACAAAAAATCGAACCACCACAGTAAAAACATATTTAAATAAAAAAGCTAAGTCTTGATTATGTCTTCAAAACACTTTTCGCCGTACCAAAAATATACATCAGTTAACACAAAATCGAAGTAGTTGTCTGCCAGATAATCTGCTACATCTCAGCATCGGAGTGTTCTGCAGACAGAAATAAACGACACGCAGACGTTGATATATATTTATTTAGTGTAATCACTCGCCTTGTGAAATGAATCGCATTGATACGTTTAGGACGTAGAACTTCGTATGTTTTGTGTTGTCTTTAGATAACATACAGGTGCCAAATAAATCCACAATAATCGTAATTGCAAATGTTTTATTGCTTTGATCGTTTAGCTTAGAGTGGCAAAATTATATGACATGACATTAATCGAGTAAATGACACTCTTATTTAACGTCTAACAACCACAGATTATACAATAACTTATTGTGATCGGCGCCGGAACATTTTGAATGGCTTCGGAGATCAGCTATCAAAAGTGTGTACGGTGCTTTATGTAGATTAGAATAGCATTAGCAAACTTTGCATGCCTCTTTTACGATAGTTCATTTTCAGATACCAGGTATAAGTGAATTTTTTGTCATAACTTTAAGAAAACAATATTTTTTATGTTCCTTTCACACTTTCAACAATATCCGGAAGTTATTCTACGTAAGTGCACTCTATGGTGACGACTCTATTGCATCATAGCATAGTTATATGGGTACTGAATCACATTACTGAATCTATTCATGCTAGGGATGTGATGAGTTGATGTTTTGCCGGACATCCGGCTTTTATGGGATTTGCCTCTTTAAATGTAGTATTCGTAAAGGCAAATTATTTTGAATTATAGAGTATAAAGCATTATAGCGTCTATCTAACATCGAAAGAATTTGGATCATTTATACCTAATCGAGTCAATTGTAGAATGTTCTTTGCTGTACACTTTCCAATACAGAAGTCATCTCCAAAAGGCTATCTTATTCCGCTTTTATTCATCAACTAGTAGTAGACTAGTAGTAGAGTACTAGTAGTCAAATCAAACCAAACCATTTTTATTTCAAATACACCAATACAACGCCACTTTTGAAACGTCAAGTAGTCAGTCAGTAGTCAGTCGTGAAGCTAAGTGTCTGTTCCAATTCGTAGATCCTATGGAGAAGAACAGACAAGAAACTCCATGGACACTCTTTTTCAACATAGTTTTAGTAGAGTAAATACTGCGTAAAAGAGTCCTTAGTAATTTAGGAAGAGTAATCCTACTTTGATCCCATATTAGAAACTTAATAATTGTCTCCCCAATCATAGTAGCAGAATTTTATAAAACACAGTTCATAAAACTTAGTAATATCTTCTCAGTCTAACATTTATATACCCTAATCTAAACGTAACTTATTAAACAGTTATCAATACAAGTGTACGAATCTTCCGGATAGAAACCGGTTAACATCAACATCACTATCATGTCATTCTTCTGTCAACACTGACGTAACCCATAGACAAGTGTCGTCAAGAGATTTATTCAACTTTTGAAAATAGAATCGATTGAAGCAAGAGTGTTATATAAATTAACTTGGTTCTGCCTACGCGTCGTTAGGAGAAATTTATATGACGTCAATTCGTAGATCAGGGGATTTCGTATGGTGTGCATGGGTGAACCATAAAAGAAGTTAACGATGTTTATATTGATAGGTTTAGGCTGTCGATTTCCACATGCTCTGATGGTCGTTATGTCTTAATCAGTCGAAATGAGAATGATATTGAAAGTGGTTTATTTTTTGTTAATTTTGAATTTTAGAGACAATTTGTACAGATTTCAGTTCTGTCTGTGATTTATTGACTAGGAATCTTAGTGGGGAGAACGTGAGCTGTAGTAAGTTCCAGCTTTTGACTGGTCGGCACACTAATGATTTAAATAAACCTAGTCATTTCTCTAATAAATAACGTTTTCCTTTTGACTTAGTTGGGTGAAAAGAGAATTTGATTTACCTTTAGAAAAACGGAACTCTAAAATATACAGAGTGTTTACGTGACTAGATTTTAATATGTACTTTGTAAATTTGATCGATAGATGGCGTTGTGCTTTTTCCCTTATTTTAAAAGTCGCTATTAAAATTCTCCGAGACGACTATATAAGGTACACAGGTTAATTTATTAAGCAATCTGATCTACATAAGTACTTGTTTTTATTGTGAACCTAAGTAAAGGTGCAGGCAAGCACCCTTAGTGGAAGTTTTGTAATAGTAATATACTAAAATAAGTGAAACATTTAGCATAACAAAAAATAAACAAACTTCTAGATAATAATCACAAACAATACGCTATTAATTTTACAGCTTCTTATAAAAGCGTCTGGAATTTTCTATCGTATGTAAGACGTTTCATTTTGTCACAGTATGTGAATACTTCGTACCACTATCAGGAAACAATATGCTCGCGAAAAAATTTCGGAATTTGACCCTGAATGCCTAAGATACAAACTTTTTTGTGCTACTTTGAAAACTACACTACTACTACTAATATTATGTATAAAAATAGTTTAAAAAACCTAAACAAACACGCCTTTAAACTTTAATGTAAAAGCCTGGGGCGACGTTATTGAAATATTTTCAGAAAGCACCCCACGCTTTGTTACATTAAAATTATTTTCTACTTTTTAGTTCAAAAGCATACTTGTTTTTTTTAGTTATTTTTTCAAATTAGTGTATTGTCTTCGGTCCTCGATAAATCTACAAAGTTTGAACGAAATCTGGCCGTTTAAAGTGGTTTAAAATCGCCAGCACACAAAGGAGTCGGTTATAAACATACGAACAAACATGCAGGTGAAGCTAATAAAATACTTGTTAAAATTGACCACAGGTTCTGCTTAATTTGGAACTAAAAATAGTTTTAAAAAGACGACCCCCCCACTTGATTTAGAACTAATTTCTTTTTTATAAAGACAACTCCCGCATTAAGAATATATTCCTGTGTCGCGGGAATCTTTACACACATACAAGGAACGGACACAAAGAACACCCAAACTCAGAATAACAATTTGAGGATCACACAAAGTGATTGGATTTGAAAATTTGGCTCAGTAGGAAAGCGACGTGGTGACTACTTAAAGCACTAGTCCAACCGTACACTAAAAACCTAAAAATTTACAGTTTTTTTTTATATTTAAGCCTACCAAGGTGACAATTCTACTCCGCCTAGATGTGCGAATATTGACGAAAACTAATTCGTTTTCTCTTTTGTCTCTAGGAGCGTTTATTGGTGGTATCTTGGGCGGTATGGCGATGCGCCTTGGCCGCCGGAATGTGCTGATCGCCACTGCTCTACCTTACACCCTGGCGTGGCTTGCCACAGCGCTGTCTACTGGAGTTCATATGATATCAGCCGCGTCGTTCTGCGGGGGCATGCTGATTTGCTGCATCAATATGACTACACAAGTGAGTATTAGCATATATAAAATTATTTTATCCAATTTTCGACCTTATGGTAAGTGGGTACCCGACCACAGCACGTTCGTTTGTTTCGCAGTGGTCTCCTGTTTCATTGGAATTCCGTTCGTTCTGAGGGTTACGGATGCCCGATGGGAGTCGCTACTGATATTCAGGTAAAACCGGTTGAACTAGTAGCCGATCTCTAATAATCTCAGAAACAAAAAAAGCTAAGAAGGTCAGAAGTATAGTAATTAGGAAAATCGCTTTTAGGATTGTTTTGTGTTTACTTATCAACTGAATGAATCGGATCCCAACCTGAGGTCGCCCACTCATATGGGGAACGAGGAGGATGGAGCTTGCAATGCAAGACAGTATACTTGTGAGTTGCAGATATACATGGGCTGAAGTAATTGTATACTATCCCTGTACTAAGTGACTTTAAAGATTTCTTCTACTACTTTTCTATGTATTTTCTTTTCAACCTTATCTCTTTGCAATAAAGACTACATACGCTTGATGATCCTTAGCCAGCTTTCCACGTCCATACATGGATTTATTCGATTAGCTTTCAATTTGAAGCTTACTATAAACCTAGCTCTCTCCCTATATTCAATGCCGGCAAATCAACGGTATCTGTCCGAGAAAAATGCACGTGAAAATCTAAACACATCATTGAAAGCCTCAAAAGGCTTTTATGACTCCGTAAAAGTGCCAATAAAACACTAATAGCTGTGGAGGAAATGACATTAACGGATAAAACCGATAACATTAACTTTGAATAGACAAGCCTATCTATAAAAGTTCAAAGAACCGTAATTTAATCGTCAGTATCAGAGTTTTTAACTTTTAAAAAAAAAGCGATTTCATTACAGCACTTTCTCGACGAGATTAAAAGACATATCCATGAAAAGTTTCATCTTTCTATCATTAACCGTTTGGGCGGTAAATCAAGGACGGATATGAGGAAACTATAAAGGTCCCGAGTCATGAACTACGAAACCCTAAAAACCAAAAACCGGTGACGTAATTTTTTGGATACTAAGATTACAGATGTATTAGTTGTTGATCCAAACCTCGCATAGAAAATTATTTAAAAAAGCAAAAAATTTAAAAGAAAAAAACAAGTATCACAATATCTACATAAAATTAGACTGACTAATGCATAGCTTAGTAAAACTTTGGGTGTCGTAAAATGCGACTAAAGGAACAAAATAAGAAGCTAACATCACTGCCAAGAGAAGGAAAACTTGAAACAAACCCTTTACCAACCCGTCTGGCCAGCGTGGTATAGTAGGCCAAAACCTCCTTTCAAAGGAGAGGCCTATGTCCAGCAGTGGACTGTTAAAGGCTGTTGATGATGATTGATGATTAAGTACTCCTCCGATACCTCCTTGCATATGGTCACAGGACGTATGTCCGTTGATCTTAAGAGATCATCTCCAAAGCAGGATGGTTTGTCGTCTCCACTTAAGCTAACCGATATTCAAGTAAAACCGGTTGAAACAGTAGCCGACCCAAAATAAACTTGGGAATAAAAAGGGCTAGAAAGATGACAAAATAATCATGCAACTGTGACTACTGAACTAAAGGTTTCACAATACTTAAAACAATCGTATTTATATTTAGACAAACCAATTTTCCTTAACCATAAATCTTTTGCGTATGGTGTGCGCAGTACATCACAAAGGACTGTTTACAAATCGTTACAAAACAAACATTACTACGCCACTCTTGAACACTTTTAAGAAGTAATTTTTTAAAGACGTTCATACGAACGGAACATAGATTAAAGAAGTGCTTCTTCAGAAACACCTTTCATTTATTAACATGTAACCTGTAATTGGAAAATGAAAATAAAACGAATGCACTTGCATATGTAACTATAATATCAAAACTAAGAAGATTATTTCGAAGAAACTTACGAATAATTCCTTATCTACAAAATCAATAATTTAAATTCATTCAATTAATTGTTGACTGTCTGTTTTACGGTTCCGTAGCCAAATGGCAAAAAACGGAACCCTTATAGATTCGTCATGTCTGTCTGTCTGTCTGTCCGTCCGTCCGTATGTCACAGCCACTTTTTTCGGAAACCATAAGAGCCATACTTTTGAAACTTGGTAAGTAGATGTAATCTGTGAACCGCATTAAGATTTTTACATAAAAATATAAAAAAAAAACAAAACATTTTGGGGTCCTTGGAACTGAAACTCAATAAAAAAATTTTCATCGAACCCATACGTGTGGATGGGTATTCAAGAATGTTGTTGAGGTTTCTACTATCATTTTTTTCTAAACTGAATAGTTTGAGCGAGAGATACTTCCAAAGTGGAAAAATGTCCCCCTCCCCCTGTAACTTTTAAAATAAGAGTGTTATAAAACTAAAAAAAATATATGTTGTACATTACTATGCAAACTACCAACGAAAATTTGTTTGAACGAGATCTAGTGAGTAGTTTTTTTTTTAATACGTCATTAATCGTAAACTGCAATTTACCTTTCATTTAATCAATACACTATTATTAAAACATTGATCAAAGTTACAACGAACTACAAGAACTTTTATATGATGCTACTTGTTGAAACGGAACCCTTCATGGGCGAGTCCGACTCGCACTTGGCCGCTTTTTTTTAACAGCCTAGGCACAACTTTTAATTACCTGTGTACAAATATACCATCTTGACCATACTTAGATAATTTGTATATCAATCCTTGTATATTAGAATCCAAAAGATATTTAATGTTTAATAAATAAATTATAAAAGAATATGTTACATTCAAAGAGAATTTCTGACCGACTGTCATTCACAGAAACATCTGACCAGGTCACCATAATATGGGTCACCATTCTGCATTACCTACACTCACAGTGAGGTTGGTGACCCCTACTCTTAGATTCCACTCTTGCTTTCCATCAGGCAGAGTTGAGTCTGATTGGTAAGCCTAAATATAAATAAAGAATGAAAATACGATACCAAATTATAATTTTTATTATCATGCATTAAGAACTGACCAATGTAAATACAACAATGAAATGAAACTAACAATGTATCTACAATGATACAAAACAATTCACGTTGTGTTTACATATCTACTTATTCAACATCTGATTCAAGCCATTCACGTCTCGTTCTATTCTCTACCAACAATTCACACTAACAATAAAATGATCATTGTCCAAATCATAGCAATAGCACCAAACTTTACTGCTTATTGGGACGTCTTCAACATAATCTTTGGCGTTCACATTTCTTAGAAAATTCATAAAAAAGGGTATGACTCCGTTTATAGCTCAAACATGGACTTGTTAAGTGTAATTTATATAAAACTAGCTGATACGGCGAACTTCGTACCGCCCGAATTTGAAATCCCATAGCTTGTTCGCAGCGCCACCTACCGGGTACTATAATTTGAGATTTAAACTATCCTATCTCTCAAGTTAGATCGAACTGCACATGGTGTGCGAATTTTATTATAATCGGTTAAGTGGTTTAGAAGTCCATTGAGGACAAACATTGTGACACGAGATTTATATATATTAAGATAATCCATTGTGACCATTTTTATGTGATGTGCATTGATGTAAATAAATAAGTTGACTGACTGACTGCACGGTTGGCCTAGCGATTTAAGCGGTCGCCACGCCGATTCCTATTGCGCCAAGTATTGTGGGTTCAAATCCTACATGAGTTAACACTTTGTGTGATTCTTAAATTGTTATTCTGTGTCTGGGTGTTCTTTGTGTACGTTTCTTGTATAGTTGTAAAGTCGCGGGAGATGTCTTTAAAAAAAGAGCAAAGAAAACTACATATCTATGTTTAATAAATATATGTTTTATAAAAAGCGCGTGACAGTCATTCTTCCTGTCATTACACAATTATATTACACCTTTACAACAATGTACAAGTAACGCCACGGGGCTAACATAGTCTAAATATACTTTTCTTAGGATGGTTATTCTTGTCATCAGTTATCTAATAGTGAGTCTTCTAGAGTTTATCCTGAACAAACAGACGAACAGACAAACAAGAGTTTGAGAAATTGTTCTTTTTTGAATGAACTACCCTAATACTTTCATCATCATCATCATCATCAGCCCACTGCAGTCCACTGCTTGACATAGGTCTCTCCATAGTCACACCACAGAGTGTACTTCAATGTGCATTTAATAAAGTCCTGATAATTTAAAATTACAGACAGACACTGCGTATTTATTTATTTGTATAGATTATTGTACATGTTTACTATCACATGTCCCACTGTTGGGCTTGGGGCTTCTCACAGGAGAGGGTCAAGGCCATACGTCCCCACGCTGGCCGAGTGCGATTTGGGGACCGGCAAGACGCGTTATGGCTAGGTACTCGTAAGCTTGCTGTGGAATGTTTTTAAGCCGCTCGATACCTCCAACTCAGCTTCATGACTGCTATCTTCTGATAACAACCGGGACCGACTGCTTAACGTGAACCTAATCACGGAAACCTAGCTTTTCATAACATATCAGGGCACAAACGGTCACCAGTCTAGGTACTGACGACGCCGCCGTTGCTTACTTAGTTTATTATTGATATAAACACTTCCTCCGGGTCCTCACTCCTCAAGTGAAACACAAACTGCACGGTACCACTGAATTTATTACTAGTAAATTGGCACATAATACATACAAAAAACGTGTTCAAGAAAAATAGTGAAAAATTATTTATATACCTCGGCTCGTAATGTGACATTATCGCGATTCAGTAAACGCCGTCAAACAACAATGCCATCTATCGAGCCAAGGTAATAACAATTAAATGACGCTTTGAATTTGGACACTTAATCTTTCATCTTTCATTAATATATTTTATCTCCATTACATCATAGATAGATAGAAAATTTCAGGTCAAATTAGTAAAACGCATCAATAATAATGTCCTATACACATTTAAAGTAATAAAGTATTACATTTTCTATGCGTTGTCACGTAACGAGTTTTGGTCACTTCACAATAAAACCGAATGATGGACGATTATGTTTTTGCACTAAGATTTAGCGAACAATAACATTTGTTACTTATTTTACGGCATGTTATAAAACAATGGACAGTCTCGTTGGTCTAGTGGTTAGCGTATGTGGCTGCTGATCTTTTTTAAATACTAAATGCATATCAAAGTATATAGGAACTGACATCAAAAACTTTTTTCACTGGTAAAAATCGGATGACCCAAGGAGTAACTTAGGCTGATTTTTATCGACTAGCTGCACTCCGCGGGTAAAACCACGGGACTCAGCTGTTATGTATAAAAATCACTAATAATAATCTCTCTTTGTTCACAGGTATACGTCACAGAAATAGCAGTCCCCGAAATCAGAGGTTGTCTCAGCTCAGTCTTAAAAATCCTGAGCCAAATTGGCATCCTCATCTCATTCTCCATCGGCGCCTATCTTAACTGGTATCAACTTGCCCTGATGGTAGCGGCCGCCCCAATACTTCTATTCTTCGCTCTCTTTTTCATCCCCGAAACCCCCTCTTCTCTACTTTTAAGAGGAAAAGAGCAGGAAGCAGAAGAATCCTTACAGTGGTTAAGAGGACCTGAAGCTGATATTCGTCAAGAGTTAGCCACCATACGAACAAATATTCTGGCCAGTAAGAGGTACAATGGCGGACATACCAGCAAACTTAAAGCCTTACTGTCGAAGCGGATGACAAGACCTGTTCTGATCACCTGTGGTTTGATGTTCTTCCAGAGATTTACTGGAGCGAATTTATTTAACTTTTATGCTGTGAAACTGTTTAAGAAGACCCTGAGAACTATGAACCCTCACGGCGGAGCTATAGCTACAAGTGTTGCTCAGCTCCTTGCGTCTTGTCTTTCAGGAATGCTGATAGACAATGTTGGAAGACTTCCTCTACTAATGATTAGTGGAGTTATGATGTCCATAGCATTAGCAGGTTTTGGTTCATACGCTTACTATGAAGACGTCTTCAGAAACACGACAGATATAATGCAATCAGAACCAGGATCGTACGACTGGATACCTTTACTTTGTGTGCTGACATTCACTATCGCATTTTCTCTGGGTATCAGCCCTATATCCTCATTACTGATTGGGGAATTATTCCCCCTAGAATATAGGAGTACAGGCAGCGCTTTAGCTACAAGCTTCAGTCATCTTTGTGGCTTTGTGAATGTTAAAACGGCGGCTGATTTCCAAGATCATATAGGGTTATATGGTCTTTTTTGGATGTACGCAGGAATTTCTGTACTATGTCTCCTATTTGTAGTTCTTTTTGTCCCAGAAACGAAGGGACGTGAAATAGACGAAATGGATCCGAAATACGTCGAATCTTTATGTATTAATCGATAGTGTCACGCTGAACTTTGTGATGGTTTCATTTGAAGAGGACATAGGTTAAGCGCATATTCTTTAAAGAATTTCGCGTCAAAGACACTGTTCTGCTAGTCACATGTCGTGCAATTGAATTGTATCGGTGTAACAGGTCTTTGCGATGAGTCGTCGGTGTGCGCTTAACTTGAGCGCTCAAGTCTTCTACCAGTATTAATCTTTATTTTTCTCTTTTGTATAAATGTTCCTGTTTTTCATCACAAGACTTTATTAATGTGTCTTTTGATGCATTTTTAATTGTAGGTGCTATGTTTTGGTTATGGAAGCGAGTATTGAGGGATGTCCAGCTTATGTTGTATTGGGCATAATAGTATTAGGTGTAATATTAGAGGTAATATTTCCGAATATTGTATTAGTTGATTCGACTGTATAGTTACAGATGTGCTTAGTAACTAGCAGTCGTGATAACATCGTAAAACTTTCTGTGCCTTATCGAGTGATGTTTTAAATACTATAAACGAAACCTGTGCTTCCAAATACTGTTATATTTTATAACAAAACAATAATGAGGCCTGAATACTCATTGTTCCTTTAGCTTCTTTAAAAAAATGTAAATAGTTTAATATTTTTTTTGTTTTAATAGATCTGTCTTTACAACAATAAATATCATGATATTTATTTGCTTAATAGGAGAAATGATATTGAATTTGAAGATAACTTATACTGGCCTTTAGTTTAATTTGAAAAAAATATAATAAGTGTTTCAAGCATTTGTCCCACTGCCAGTGATGTTACTAGTTAGAATAATTATTATCATTCGCTACAATAATGTTCCTTAGAAGATGTTTTAGCTGCAATTTTATAAAATTCTTTTGTATTTTTTATATTTAAAAATTGAGAAACTAAAAAACTTTCTGATGACAAATTAGGGGTAATAATCGCTCTTAAATCTACAGTGTGACAATTGCCTGAAGCAAATAAAAGGGTTTTGTTCATAACTTATATCGGCCAAGATTTTAATTTCTATTATGTATGTAATGTAGTTCAATTGTTATTCTCAAAGTGTCATATTATTGGTTGGTTTTATTCATGCATATTAACGACAAATTGTTGTTCAAAGTTTTCAATTATAATTTTTTTCGATTATCAATATTTTTTTCTGGTCACTGTACATTTTAGCCATGAGGTATATGAAAATTTGTCTGATATTTTGTAGTTCTGTAATCAATAATATAAGAATTATAAATATAAGTAAATTATGAATGACCGACCAGAGTCAGAAGTAACTAGAAAATGTCAGTAGTGACCGGGAAAGGTTAGGCATTAACCGAAAAGAAAATGATTTAGGAATTGCTGTAACTAGGTGTATTGAAAGTAAAGTTGATTAATAGAGCATTCATAATTTGCTTTAATTAATTATAATTATTATACATTTGTTGAAAATTAAATATGAAACCAACCAATAATATCACGCATTTTATTGTACGGGTATTTTATGTACAGTCGTGAGCATAAGTGCTCACAAATGTATTTTAACGTATACAAATGTAAATTGTTCAAAGTATATAAAAATCTTCTGTTGTTTTATACACATTTTGTATAAAAATATGTTCAGTTTTATTATATATTTATATTGTTCACGTATAAAGTGAAGTGTTTCGGTAACATATTTTTTTGTGTGTTAAAAAATTTTCGTTAAAATTAAATGTTTGTACGTATCGTATAAGCGTTAAATTTGACTTTTTTTAAAAAAAATCAAGAGTTTTCGATAACATTGGAAATTAATAAATTTTGGTGCTAAACCATGGTGCCTTGCATTTTTGAATATATTTCGAATATATAAATAAATGTATTATTATATAGTGAGTGTATATAGAAACAGTATTATTAAGTTTTGTAAATAAATGTTTTATAGATATTTATGTATTAAGAACTTGTGTTGTATAGCACATTGCCATAAAATGAAGCTATTTCAAACGAATGATTTGTACTTAAACATGGTTCGAATTTAAGTGTTTCAATAAAAAATCGTGACCTTATAATGAGTTTCAATTCCTCCAATAATAAAGTTGAAAATAATTTCATCATCACCATCAGCCTGTTGCAGTCCACTGGTGGACATAGGCCTTTCTCATTGCTCGCTACATAATTTACAAAAAAAAAAATACACAGACGTTATTGGATTCATCATCATCATCAACAACCTTTAACAGTCCACTGCTGGACATAGGCCTCTCCTTGAAAAGGAGGTATTGGCCTACTATACCACGCTGGCCAGACGGGTTGGTTGGTTGGTTTCAAGTTTTCCTACTCTTTGCATTGATGTTGTCTTGCGTAGTTTATCCCTTAGTCGCCTTATACGACATCCGCGTGGTATGAATAGGCGTGGTGACACTTTGTATTCTTAATCCGTCACCACACGGATAGGAACAAAGAACTGACCACCTTTTTTGAAGTTTTGTTGTTACTTTTCCCGTCCTTCAGGCAATTTCAAAAATATAGTGATACCCAAAAAATTCATAACAAGTTCTGTCATACTTGTATTTTTTACCACAAGTTGAAATCACGTAAAAAGTACGGTAGCTTATCTATGCAAATGAATAAAATGTATCAAATGAACAGTTTTTACGAAATACCTCCACATCAAAGTATATACGGTACTAACATCAAAAATGTTTTTTTTTTTAATTTGTCTCTCTGCCTGTCTGTCTATTTGTTCTGACTAATCTCTATAACGGCTGGACCGATTTTGACGGGGCTATCTCTGGCAGAAAGGTGATGACATTAGGAGTAACTTAGGCTTTTTACTCGCACAATAATAACCGCGGGTTTTTTATAATAACTAATAAAAAACAAAATCACTTTAAAGTAATCTACTCAACTGTTGTCTGTCTGTATTAAGCAATCATTTTACGTATAACTTATTTTCTGTTTTATTTTTGTGCATACCTTTTACTTCAAACAAAACGCCTTGTTGGTCTAGTGGTTAGCGTATGCGGCTGCTGACCAAGAGATCTCGGATTCAATTCCCGAGTCGGGCCAAATATTTGTGTGATCCACAAATGTTTGTTTCAGAGTCTGGGTATTTTATATGTAAAATATGTATGTATTTACATAAATAAAGTGTGTGTAAGTATTTATATCAGTTGTTTAGTACCCATAACACAAGCTCTGCTTAGTTTAGGGACTAGACAGCGTTGTGTGTAAAATGTCTGAAAAAAATAGAAAAAAAAACTTTTGTACTTAACTGTACAGAAAATGTGTGTCACATTTGACCAACATAATAGAATCATCAGTCTCTTCAACCGGAAGCGCCAACATAATGGTGACACTATTGTATCCCATAATTCAATCATTACGTCGTCATGGTGCCTTGCACACGAATCCCTTGACAGTGGAGTAAATTGTGTGTGACTGTACCTGAGTCTATGAGGCGAAAAGAAAAATAATGACATGAAAGAAGGAATAATATTTATCAAATATTTGAGGTTCTTTTGTTATATTTAAGCGTCCAAAGTGACTCTACTCTGCCTGATGGAAAGCATGAGTAGAATCCAGGAGTAGGGGGTATTCATTTTTCTGTGTATATGTATGTATTTCCAAAAAAAGTATGTTTATGTATTTATATCAGTTGTTTGGTACCAGTCATAATACAAACTCTGCTTAGTTTGGGCAGTGAACTGTAATACATTTTATTTGTGTCCTGATTTTGACCTTTGAGGCAGATATTTTCGAGTTAGATATGAAACCGTAACTGAAAGACTGACAGATAAAGTTACTTTCGAATAGTTATGTATGGATGCATAACTTTATAACGCCTGGCTAAACATGAATAGCAATACGTTTTTACAATACTTTGTTACACTGCTCAATATAGTCTATTTAATTTGGGTTCCGTATTTTGGCATGGAGTTGTGGAAGAGTCATGTAGCATGACTCTTCCATACTCATACAGGTAACTCAACCAGAGTAATACTAACTCACAGAAAACGGGAATTAAGTAATTATTTCTTAGCTTTTCCCCAAAATGAAAACGCAAATAAATAAAGAAAGTGCTGTCCCATGTGAGATTTGTACCCACAACTCGCCACACACATATTTTCTTTCTTTCTTTCTTTCAACTCACTACCAACGCACGTGTTTCCCTGCTACTGTGATCCCCATTTTAGGTTCTTGCTTTCCTTCCGGCAGAGCAGAGATACTTTATTTGGCTGTAAAATAAAATAAAAGATTGACAGATTTACATAAGTGACTAATAATTTTAAAAATATATTCTTTTATTCAATGACTGCCAATGTAACTTTACTATGCCTGATGGAAAACTTAAGCAGTATCCAAAAGTTGGGCCGCCATACTATTAATATTTAATATATTATTTAATATTTTAATATTTTTGTCGCCGAATAATATGACAGAACAATCTATATACCTATTTATTCTATTAAGTTCATTTAAGCTTTTCTGATGTCAGATGAAGATGAACGCTTACTGGAGTTACACACTGATTTCAGCACGAACAAACCGTCTCGACCGGGTCAGTACTACCCTTTTTTTTCTTTTTTCCGTGCGGAAATACCCACCCCCCCCCTCCCTCCCCCGAATACCACCAGTTGATGGTTATGTCGGACTCGAACCTACTAAAACCGCACGCCGCCTCGGGTACTATAAGCCGAGGAACCAGGTGTACCCTCAAAAGGAAGTCCCTGGAACTTCGACGTAAGGGGCAGTACTACCCTAGCATTGAAGACTAACCAAAAATGACAGGTGCTGTGGTGTTTCATTTGTAAGTGTGAGACCCGCCGCTCTCACATTTACAAATTCATCATCATCATCAACAGCCTTTAACAGTCCACTACTGGACATAGGCCTCTCCTTTGAAAGAAGGTATTGGCCTACTATACCACGCTGGCCAGACGGGTTGGTAAAGGGTTTGTTTCAAGTTTTCCTTCTCTTGGCAGTGATGTTAGCTGCTTATTTTGTTCCTTTAGTCGCCTCTTACGACACCCATGGAATGAATAGGGGTGGTGACACTTTGTATTCTTAATTCGTCACCACACGGACAACTTACAAATAAAAAAAAGGATTATTAGTATTTCTTGTCTTGTCGAAGATGTAGAAACATCTCAGTAGGCCGCCATATTGTGGGTCATCACGATGCATTGTCTGCATTCAATGAGTGTGGTGATCATTGCTCTTGGCTTCTTATGCTGTCCATCAAGCCGAGTAAAATCACTTTGGATTTCTCATCAATAAAATCTAAATATTAAAGAATGTTCCCTGGATTTGTTATATAGTTTTTTCTATCGTTTCTTAATCCATACTAATATTATAAATGCGAAAGTAACTCTGTCTGTCTGTCTGTTACGCTTTCACGCCTAAACCACGGAACCGATTTTGATGAAATTTTGTATGAAGATAGAACTGAACTTGGGAAAGGACATAGGCTACTTTTTACTGCAATAATCGAGATACAAAGGTTTTTACCTTTTTACCTATGTGATTATAAAAATACATAAATCGTAGATGTCAAAATGTATCACTGTTTATCTCCTGTCAAAACTTCACAGGTTGCTAGGCATAACACACTTGCATGGCAACCATAATGATAGTTTGTAAATGACATAAAGACCAGTAGAGCAGGGTAGATAATTTTTGAAAACAAAATTATAGTACGATGAAACCCATTGGAAAAGGAGGAGAATATTATAAAAATGAAAGGAAAAATAACTTACGGGCGATCTGCGATCTGAGGGGGGTCGGGTAGGGGAGGGAAGTTTTCGGGTCCTCCTCGGACGGGGCGTGAAAAAGCATCTCACTAAGCCGCCATAGTGTGGGCCGCCATACATTATTGTCTGCATTCGCACCAAGTGTGGTAGCCCCGACTCTTGGATTCTGCTCATGCTTTCCATCAGGCAGGGTAGAGTCACTTTGACTGGCTAAATATATAAAACAAAGGGTAAATTGGGAATAACGCTAGGAAGATGAAAGGGTAAGAAACGGTTTATCTTAATTTCCGGCAAAACTACAAGTTCTATGGAAAAAAGTTAAATGGCAAAGTTGTAGGTAATTAAAAGATCTACAACTTTTTAGGGTTCCGAAGTTTATGACTTCGAACCCTTATAGATTCGTCATGTCCGTCTGTCCGTCCGTCCGTCTGTCCTCGACTTACCATCCAAACAGTAAGTGCTAGAAAGATGCAACTTTGCATGAATATGTATTGTAATTACGTCGACAAAGTGCTACAATAAAATTATGAAAAATATTTTTATTTAGGGTACCTCCCCGACACGTAAAATGTGGATGTTTTTTTTTTCTCGCGGCTACCCCATCATGTGGGGTATCATTATATAGGTCTTTTAAAAACATTGAACAAGGGTTGTTAAGACGATTTTTTGATTTAGAAATCCGTTTGCGAGAAATTCCACTTTAAAGGCCACTTTTTTGTAAAACCGGGCATCCTCCCCCTCTAAAAGCTAAACGGCCGGCTCAAAAAATCTGGAAAAATTCGTGATAGTGGTCCATATAATGAACTTTAAATGAAAACTATAACGATTTAGATGACTTTGTTAGTTCAGGAGTTACAGAGGCTTAATTTCTACAATGTGCTTACTTGGAAAAGTCATACAAAATAACCGCATTAATACGTAAACATAACAATTATCCATTGGATACAATTTCTAATCCTCGTACCATTATGGGTGACTGAGGAACCCTTTCCTGTGCGTGGCCTGACACGCACTTGGCCGATTTTTTATTTACACTTTTTTTCACATAACCTCAAATTATAAGTGAAAAATTAAAAAAAGTTTTTGGTTTTCTATTTTTATCTTTTACAAATACAATAATTTTTAAACGAAGTTTAGTGAAAACTTACCTTTTTATGTCCCAAATACACTGTGATTTTTTTGATTTGAAATATTTAATTTTTTCACCCTATTTCGACTTTTTTCAAAAAATTGGGGTGTTTTCTGTTTGATGAAATCTCTACTTTCCGATGGTGTAATCCCTACTAATATTATAAATGCGAAAGTAACTCTGTCTGTCTGTCTGTTACGCTTTCACCTAAACCACTGAACCGATTTTGATGTAATTTGGTATGAAGATAGAACTGAACTTGGGAAAGGACATAGGATACATTTTATCGCGAAAATAAAGGTCCTTCTACATTTATTTTCGCGATAAAATGTATCCTTATCGCGAATCCTTATCCTTATCCTATGTCCTTTCCCAAGTGCGTTTGAAATAGGGGACGAAAATTTGTGTCGAAGTTCCTTATTATCAAACATAAAATCATGTAAGACGAATGCCACGCGGGCGAAGCCGCGGGCGGAAAGCTAGTTCACAATAAAATCGTAAAAATAAATAACACACATGTCTCATACAGCCTTCAAGATACAAAAAAAACAAGGCCTTATTTTATTCAAGAAACAAAAATGTCAAATACTATTAAAAATAAATGCGTTGGCCGGGAATCGAACCCGGATCAACTGCTTGGAAGGCAACTATGCTGACCATTACACCACCAACGCACATGTTTTACACATTGTAATTTATAGTCAACATAAACTTCTTATACTTCGTTAATACTTCAGTATTAACAATAGACTTTAATTAAAATACTGTTTATTAAATACATAGCAACACAGTTTTTTATTCTATATTTTATTAGTTAATATTTGTTTTGATCACGTGACTGAGAGCCACACGAACAAGAGAAGAGAGAGATAGAATAGGGAATAGAATAGAATACTAAAAAAGTTCTCAACTTGGCTAGGGGAGCAGACCGGCGGACCTGAGCGTCTTTTTCCGATACAAAGCAGTCTTGTCTTTTTTGAGGAGGAATATCACATATACACATTTTAGACTCACAATTTTACGAAAATTGCGTGGACGGAGTATGAGATTTAGTACTCTTATAGTTTATATGAATATGACTTGACTGCCTTGTTGGTCTAGTGGTTTGCTTAAGCGTCTGCTGATCAAGAGGTCTCGGGTTCGATTTCCGGGTTGGACCAAATATTTGTTTAATCCCCAAATATTTGTATCGGAGTCTGGGTGTTTTCTATGTATAATATGTATGTATTTACAAAAAAAAAGTTTATGTATTTATATCAGTTGTTTAGTAATGGGTACAATACAATCTCTGCTTAGTTTGGGACTAGATGACGTTGTATGTGAGTCTAAGATGCAAATACATGATGTAAATACATTGCATAAGGCGAACTTAATGCCTTATGCAATGTATTTACAGGAAGTTTAAATAAATAAATGTCCGAAATATTTATTATTATTATTTATGGAGGAGTGTTGGAACTATTTTATTAAATATGCAAAAAATACATTAAATCAATTAATAAAACGTCACACACGACTAAAAAAAATATCCTAAGTTACGTTACAAGTCGCGTACACCTTATATGAGTTTATTGAAAAATGCTCGTTTCATATTTCAAATAGACACTCCAATTCTATTTATTTACCACCTTTTGCCTGGTCTATTATTGCAGTAAAAGTATCCTATGTGTTATTCTGATATATAAGCTATATTACAACAAAGTTTCATCTAAATCCGTTCAGTAGTTTCTGCGTGAAAGAGCAACGAACATACATACATACTCACAAACTTTCGCCTTTATAATATTAGTATAGTAAGTATACCTATAGTGTGGTACTTATTTTCTCATTTCAGTTCGTTGCTTATAAGCAGTAGAGTTTTTTTTTCTATAATAATGAGTTTAGTAAATAATGAGATCTTTATATATAAAACATTTGCCTGCAATAAATCATCGTACAATTGATATTCCACTTGAAACCAATATAACATCAATCAGGGGTACTTAGAACGTTTTGAGAGATAAGCAGATTCGAGTGGTTGAGTCAATTGCTTCGGTTTTAATATTTCCTTTTTATCTTTTGCAAAACAAATTTTGTTTTGTATTCCCTTTATATTTCTAGCCTTTATTATTCCCTAGATTATTTTGGGATCAGCCCAAAAATTCAACCATTTTTTACCTGAATATCAGTTTTTACTCGGAGCGACGGGCATCGAACTTACCCAACCCTGAGGGCGAAATAAATGTTGTCACTATATTTGAAGGCACTGACTTCACAATAACGATTGCTATGAGACAATGACAACCGGAACCGACGGTTTAACCCTCCGAGGTACGGGCGTTAAATACCACTGTTATCAATACTGAGGGCTGCTTTTAAGAATTTCTTGTAAAATATCTAACAGCAGCCCGTCCAGGGATTCGAACCAGAGACCTCTTGATCAGTTGTATACGCTAATCGCTAGATCCATGGTCATAACAGTGAATATATTGGCCATATGCTATGACGGAGATAAACCCCTACATATTGTTACTCACCGTGTTGCTCTGTGACATACGAATATACAGTTGTCCAAACATTTAATAGAAATCCAGTGGCAAAATTCAACTCAGATATCACGTGCGTTGGTGGTGTAATGGTCAGCATAGTTGCCTTCCAAGCAGTTGATCCGGGTTCGATTCCCGGCCAACGCATTCGTTTTTTATTTATAGGTTTTCGAAACATGACAATATTTTGAAGTTGAGTTACTACAGAAATTGAAACTAATCACACAAGGTAAACATTTTTTTTTCTGTAATAGGTACAGTGTACAAATAACGAGTTTTCTGTATATTAATAAATAATTTACTAATAAGAATTTCGTAAAAAAAAAAGGTTCTTAGAGAAAATATAAAAGTACATATTGGGTATATTTTCTTCGTCTTTTAGTTTCACTTCTATTAAAGGTTAAAACATCAGGGTAATTTTAAATTTGGAAGCTGCTGCTCTGAAGGGCGAGGTGACTACACTTTGCCTGATGAAAAGCAGCAGCAGAAGACTCTAGGAGTAGTTGTTACCTTACTCATTGCGTATGAATGCTCAATTAATTTTGTGTGGGGACCCACAATGGGGCCTATTGAGATACTTCTGCATCATTGTCAGATTTCCAGGATACGGCGGTACACTCATATCTCGAAGGTGTCAAGTCTCCTCGTGAGAGTCTATGTTTCTATGCCACATGACAGCACTGAGAAGATGCAGCAACGCATTGGCAGCCATTACACGTTCAATCCAGATCACGTTTCAAATAAGGTGACGGATTGTAGTAGATTGACGAATCTTGGTGTGGCTGGTCGCGACATTAGACGGTCGATCCAGATATATCAGTCCACTGTTCGATACCGTCAAATGGATCTGAATAAGAAAAAAGCTTGTGCAGCAATAATTATTGCTTGTTCTCTGAAGAAACACGTGAAGAGGAAACGTTGACTGACGTAGTTTGAACGCATGTTACACTACACGATCAATCTAGATCGCGATCAATGGATCGAGATCATTGATTTCAAAAAAGCTAGATTTTTTCTGATCAGAATTGACGATCCGTCAATCAAATACCTTACACAGTCAATCTGGATTGAGATCAATGATCACGATCAAGGATCGCAATCTAGATTGAGTGTGTAATGGCTGCCATAGCGTGGTCTCATATTAAAACTCATATCTCTGTCCCACAGAACTCTGTTCATCAACTACTCATCAGTCTCACTGCTGGGCTAGGGTCTCCTCTTTACGTAGAGGGCTAAGGCCATAAAGCTCAATGTTTTCTGAGTGCCAGTTAGGGACATTCAAGACAACATTGTAGCTACGTAATCCTGCCGATGGATTTTCTTAAGAATTATTTAAGTACTATCGGCAAAAAGAGTGCAAACGCATTACCTTGACCCTCTCCTAAGAAGAGAAACGAGTACAGAGACGCTATGGGTTGGTGATGTTTAAGAGTACGGAAGTTTTTTACTGTGGAGTATTCCATCACATCATAATTAATAATAATAATAGTTAATGATCGGTTCGATTTCCGGGTCTAACCAAATGTTTGTTTGATCCACAAATATTTGTTTCAGAGTCTGGGTGCTTTCTATGTACGAGTATAACATGTTTTTATTTACAAAAAAAAAGTATGTTTATGTATTTATATTAGTTGTCTAGTTCCCATAATACAAGCTCTGCTTAGCTTGGGACTAGCACTAGATGACGTTGTGTGTGAGGTGTCCGAAAATATTTATTATTATTTATATCAAGTTTTAACAGTTCAGTGTTAGATTAAATAAAGAAAGGTTCCGTATATTCAGATGTAATATGTAAGAACAATACAGTTTTAATTACTTAACAGCTGTATAAATGCATTAAAGACTTTTATTATTTTATAAACGTTTGTTTTATGAGTCTTCCCATGGGCGTTGGTGGTGTAATGGTCAGCATAGTTGCCTTCCAAGCAGTTGATCCGGGTTCGATTCCCGGCCAACGCATATTTTTTAAATTTTGAGAAAAATTACAGTAAGTTCCAAACTATCAAGTTGTTTTTTTTTATTTCGGATTTTGAGATTCTGTATACTGCAAAACAACTTATAGACATTAAAATCATATCCACATACATTCACACTAGTACACTCAGAGGGGTAGGCAGAGGTATGTTGAACACCCGAATTTTCCTAAATATAACGTACTCTTACTTAAGCAATAAAATACAACTTTGTCACCCTTACCATAAACTTTGAGAATAAAATTTTTGAAAATTAGGAACATATAATCAAAAGGCGGAGACGCTAAACAAGTTACCCTAGGTGATATGAAACCCCGGCGTCGGTGTGTGCCGGACGCCGCCTAAGAGAGGGTCGTCGAACAGAGACGGTGCCCGGTGAGCGGGCAGGCGCTGGAGAGCAGTTCAGAAGGAGATCCCACCCTGGACTTCTCCTCCTCCTAAACGGAGAAGCGCGGAGAGGGCACACTGTGTGGTTTTTAGTCGGTTCAAGTCCGACAACCCACCCCGCCGTAACCCCCGGTGGGGTGACGGTCCATGATGATTTTCCACACAAAAACAAAAAAAAAATGGTGATATGGAAACCCGGTCGAGCCGACCCATTCGTGCTGAAATCAGCCTGTCTCTACTACCTCTAATTCGTGAATCCAATTATTTAATACACTACTATATACTCCACTGGTAACAAACGGCGTGAACATACATGTGTATTAAAAGACAGCCTCCAAATAAATCTTACAATTCCAACCCGGTTAACCTCATTCACACAATCGATAATATTACCATACGGATAACATGAGATAGAAAGATACAAACAGTAATATGTTGAAGTGTAACAGCATCACAAACAAACATACTATTTAGATAATTATATAACTAGGATAGATACATTGAATAGGAAACGTAAATGTGGAATAAATTTCATTGATAAAGTTATAGAGTTTGCTGTTAGATACATATGTACTATATATATACTAGGCTTTACCCGCATCTCCGCCCGCGTTTATGTTGGTTATCACTGTGACTATGAGAAAAAACTAATCTTTCAGGCCTATTAAAAATGTTACATTACGTTCCAATATGTCATTCCTATGGAGACGAATCTTCAAGAAAAAAGTTTTTACTTTTATTGTAAATAGTCCCACGGGACAGAGCGTCAGTTCGTAGAGGACCTGGAATAAAATGGTCCAGGTTCTTCCAGAGCAGTTCGTCTGAGTAATAAATATCACATATGATCCCCATACAATATATGATCCCCAGGAACCGGAGATTCAGAGGGACTTTCCACCCCTTCAACAGGGGCCCCCTGTCTTCTGCAAATCCATACTTAATATTAATCTACTAATTATTCCTAGCCTTTGTTTCCAAGATTATTTGGGGTCAGCTACTAGTTCAACCGGTTTTACCTCAATATCAGTTTTTCTACGTAGCGACTGGCATCGGACCTCCTCAAGCAGTAGAACTGAAATACAAAGGTTGAACTAGTTGACAGTATATTTGAGGGCGCTGACTTCCCAATAACGATTGCCATGTTCATGACAACCGGGACCGACGACTATTGCGTCACGTCTAAACCGATTTCAGTGGCATTTGTCAATGAGATACTTTGGTTCTTAAGAAAGGACATAGGACTCTTTTCCACCATAACTTACATATATGCGGACGAAGCCGGGAGGAAAACCTAGTCCTCCTATAAAATAATGTTTAACATACTAATACAAAACCGACAAGTACATGTTTGTCCTATTCATTACATGGGTGTCGTAAGAGGCGACTAAAGGAACAAAATAAGCAGCTAACATCACTGCCAAGAAAAGGAAAACTTGAAACAAACCCTTAACCAACCCGTCTGGCCAGAGTGGTATAGTAGACCAAAACCTCCTTTCAAAGGAGAGGCCTATATCCAGTAGTAGATTGTTAAAGGCTGTTGATGAAGTACATGTTTACTAATTGTGATATGAATAGCAGTGTAATTAAAGGGTATTGTTCAATAAATTGTTAAGTTTAAAAACTTGAAATAACAAACCGATAATAGGTTTTATATAAAGTGTTATTTGTAAGCATTTACCATGTGCGTTGGTGGTGTAATGGTCAGCATAGTTGCCTTCCAAGCAGTTGATCCGGGTTCGATTCCCGGCCTACGCATTTATTTTTAATTGTGTGGGACATATTTAATTTTTGAATACAATTAGGCTCTTTTTTTTTACGTATGCAAAAATTAATTTGTTATTTAAAAGTAAATAACACACAACTTGTAACCACACATAATCATTAATACTTTTCTTTTTATTAACCGACTTCAAAAAAAGGAGGAGGTTCTCAATTCGTCGGAACCTTTTTTTTTTTTTTTTATGTATGTTTAGCGATAATTTCGTCGTTTATGAACCGATTTCAAAAAATATTTTTGCATTGGAATGGGCGTAGCCTACAGGTGGTCAGTTTAGAAAAAAATGATCTGAAAAACCTCAACATCATTTTTGAACACCTATCCATAGATACACGTATAGGTTTGATGAAAAAAAATTTTTTGAGTTTCAGTTCCAAGTATGGGGACCCCCAAAATGTATTGTTTTTTTTCTATTTTTATGTAAAAATCTTAATGCGGTTCACAGAATACATCGACTGACCAAATTTTAACAGTATAGCTTTTATAGTTGCGGAAATAATAGGTTCCGTTTTTTGCCATTTGGCTACGGAACCCTAAAAACTATTATCGCACTGGTCACAATCATATGTCACGAGGAACGTTACAAAAATACATGGAACCGACACAAAGCCTAGACTAACAAATAAGTATTGCAGATCATGTAAAGTATTGTCTCATATGGGGTGTGTACCCGTAACACTCAGCGCAGTAGAAAGTGGTGAAGACGATCGCTTGAACCATTACGCCAGTCGTGCAATCGTTACTTAAATCGAAAGTCAAATAAATAGAGACGCGCTGACCGCCATTTTGCTTCAATTATTAAAATATACAGGTTGTTGTAAATAATATTAACATTTTAAGTTACATTTTGACCACTGCTGAAAGCGACTGCTGTGCCTGAGGTCTCGGGTTCGATTCCCGGGTCGGACCAAATGTTTGTGTGATCCGCAATTTTTTTTTTTCGGAGTTTGGGTGTTTTCCTTGTTTCAACGAAAAAAAGTTTATTAATGTAATTTATTTATTAAGTAATTAAAGTACATTATCACAAGTAAAAGTGGCTAAGTTTTTTGCAATTTGTCAAATCAAATCAAGTCATTTATTCTGCAATTAGGTTACATGAACACTTTTGCAAGTTAAACTTTTTTTGAGCAGATGAGTTCGGCCTTTCCTAACTGGACTGGTCATGGCAAAAGAACAACAAAAATATGCCAAAAAGGAGATTGATATAGCTTTCTTGTAACAAATATACAAAATCCCATAGAAAAATGTTGTAACGGAGTGTTACGAGATAGCCTATGTCCTTCCTCAAATACGAAACTATCTCTGTGACAAAATTAATTGAAATCAGTGCAGTGGCTTAGCCGGGAAAGGGTGTTGGGCAGACAAAGTTTTTTTTTTTAAAGACAACTTCCACATTATTCCTGTGTGACGGGAGACTTCATATACTTACAAGAAACGTACACTAAGAACATGTAGACTCAGAATACCAATTTGAGGCTCAGTAGGAAGGGTCGTGGCGACCATTTCAACCACTAGGCCAACCGTGCAGTCAAGTTACGTTTGAAGTTATAATATCTTTAGTATAAATATTTAAATATTTCGGACATCTTATACACAACGTCATCTAGACCCAAACTTAGCAGAGCTTGTATTGTAAGTACTAAACAACTTATATAAATACATAAACACACTTTTTTTTGTAAATACATAAATAATATACATAGAAAACATCCAGACTCCAAAACCAAGATTTGTGGATCACACAAATATTTGGTCGAACCCAAGACCTCTTGATCAGCAGCCGCATAAGCTAACCACTAGACCAAAAAGGCAGTCTGTACTATAGTTATTATTATATATCCAGTATGGATTATATTTATTTATAAATTAAATTAGAAACAACCTGTATAGTGTCAATAAGCGTGTGTATAAACCAAGATATAACTCATTTGGTGCGAAGCACAACACTAATCCCGGCTAAGTCTTTTCAACTACACTCGCTACTCGAGGGAAATAACTACATAACTTTTAAGCAAAAGTGTACCTATGTACTTAGCTACAAGTAGGAATATAGCTTGCATTCATGAAAGTTAGAGATGTGTAAAGATGGATGGAAATATGTCATCATCTTCCGAGCCTTTATTCCCAGGTTTAATTGGGGTCGGCTACTAGTTCAACCGGTTTTACCTGAATTTTAGTTTTTCCACGGAGCGACTGGCATCGGACCTCCGCAACCCTAAGGGAGAACTGAAATTCGAATACTGAACTAGTTGTCAGTATATTTGAGGGCACTGACTTCCCAATAACGGTAGCCATATGTGGTCATGACAACCGGGACCTACGGCTTAACGTGCTCAACGAGGCACGGGCGTCATTCACCGCCAAACTTCCGGACTCCGGGCTGTTATTAAGAATTTCCTGTAAGAGAAACTCAACAACACTTTTTTGGCCGGACCCTGGATTAGAACCCAAGACCTCTTGATTAGCAGTCGCATACGCTAACCACTAGACCAACGAGGCAGTCGATTGATGGAAGTTGTATGTATTTGAGTTAATTTAATCATATTATTAGTTGATTTAATATTCAAAAGGTTATGATACCATTTAATTCCCGACGTTTCGAACGAGTTATATCGGTTGGAGAATTCCTTTGTATTTTTATTTTTACTAGCTGAGCCCCGCGGTGCTACCCGCGTTTGTTGTTGTAGCTGCGGGCCAAGCCGTGGGGCAAGGATAGTCTAAAAAAGTAGTCTAAGTTACTCCTTATATCATCAGCTATCTGCGGAACAAACAGACAGACAGACAAAAATTGCAAAAAATAGATATTAGCATATGTACCGTGTATACATACATATGCATTTAGTAAAAAGCAGTTATTTTAATATTACAAACAGACACTCGTATTTTATTTATTTGTATATATTTAATCCTCGTAGTCTACTGAGGTGATTCTATTCTGTTTGATGGAAATACTTTTTCCCTTCGTATTTTAGTGGAAACAACACATACTACTGGCTCCTGTGTCATCAAGGACAGGTTCCTTGCCAAGTCACCGAGCTCGAATCTCCGGTCTTCTAATGGTTCATCATCATCAGCCTATCAGGCCACTGCTGGACATAGGCTTCTCAAATTGCACGTCACTTGGTTCGATCCTCGGCTTCTCGCATCCAGCTCCTGCCAGCCGTCTTGCGCAAATCATCACTCCACCACAAAAATCACTAATCCACTAATGGCTCAGTCAGGTAAAAATAGTATTATATTTCACTAATTATCTTTCATATCTAACATTACTGTATCTCTATTAAAAAGTCTTTACTCAATAATATTATACCCTTAAGCTTGGTAGTTAAGGTTCAAAGTTGATGTTCTCTTGGGTTTATCGGGCCACGAAAAATGACAGTGTGTACAGTGAATATTATTATTAATTAGTTTGAGAAAAAGAGTATGATATATATACTTCCAAGGTGTTTACACAAATGCTGATAATGGCTACTTTAAAAAAAATACCTAATCAATGGTATTCTGAACTACTGTGTCTCAGTCAAGAAGTAAATTTTTATTCTTTTTCAAATATACTCCAATGAGTATATTTGAAAAAAGAATAAAAATTTACTTCTTCTACTTCAGTTTTGATAACTCATTTATTGAGTAAAGACAAGAGTAAGTAAAGTATACTTACTCAATAAATGAGTTATCAAAACTGATTCTATTCTTTTTCAAATATGCTCATTGACTTTGCTTATTAAATGAGTTACTTATACTGATTTAATTCTTTTTTCAAATATACTCATTCACTTTGCTCAATAAATGAGACAACTAAACTGATTTTATTAATAAACCCATCCAACAGAACAAGCAAATTATTTTGCTTTGTAGCATTAGCACAGATTTTCTAAAAAAAAAATTGGCCTAAGTGCGTGTCAGTCACACATAGAATAGGGTTCCGTAGTCACTCAAAGTGGTACGTGTTTTTAAAATCGTGTGAGATAATTGTTAAGTTTACTTAACCTACTAATATATTTGTTGCTCTTTCACGCAAAAAGTACTGAACGGATTTGGATGAAACTTAACAGTAATATAGCTTATATATCAGAATAACACATAGGCTACGTTTTACTGCAATAATCAAGATACACGGGCGATTTGAAAAAAAAATCGTAGATGTCAAAATGTATCATTGTTTATCTCCTGTCAAAACTTCACAGGTTGCTATGCATAACACACTTGCATAGCAACCATAGTGACAGTTTGTGTAAATGGCTAATTTAAAAATTAGTTCTGGATAATCACATAAGTAGGCAACTTTTTATCCGACCGACGGCATTACGTGCTCTCCGAGGCATGGGCGTGAATTACCGCCAAACTTCCAAACTCCGGGCTGTTATTAGGAATTTCCTCATCATCATCATCATCAACAGCCTTTAACAGTCCACTGCTGGACATAGGCCTCTCCTTTGAAAGGAGGTTTTGGCCTACTATACCACGCTGGCCAGACGGGTTGGTGAAGGGTTTGTTTCAAGTTTTCCTTCTCTTGGCAGTGATGTTAGCTGCTTATTTTGTTCCTTTAGTCGCCTCTTACGACACCCATGGAATTCCTTTATTTAGGAATTTCCTAAGAAACTCTATTTGGTCCGACTCGGGATTTCAACCCGAGACCTCTTGATTAGCAGTCGATAACGCTATCCACTAGACCAACGAGGCAATTCACAAATAATCGCGAGTAAAACCGCATGTCTCAGGTAGTAATAAATAAAATTATATTATAAAACGATTCTTGGCCACACTCCTATGGCTCAGTAAATGTTAAAATTTTCAAATAAATTAATTTGAAGCGACCAAACTTTGGGTATCCAGTAATCTGCCTCTTTCAAATTGTCCATCAAAACAGATTAAGAGATGAAGCCGCCTCTACTATCAAATGCTCTTTAAATAATTTATACCAACCAATTGAAACGCTCATAGCTGCGGCTTTAGGTGACTGAAACAATCACTGAAGGTAAGCAACGATGGTGCGGTCAATACCTAGATGGGTGACCGTTTTTGACATGATATGTTATGAGCGCGATTATATGTACATCCATGATATGTGTAGCCACAATACTTCCTACTTTATTACACGTCCTTAGATAAGCCACATATCATAAGATACAGACAAAGATTAAATAAAGTATTTATAGGCACGCACCATTTTAGTATTTAAGCGCTATTGTTAATTCAATTAAATATACTATACTATACTATACTATACTACAATATACTACTAGAGTATCTCACCACATTGAGTCCCATCTATACTCCTCACCAAAACATCAGCAAACTGGTGACCCCGACAGTTGAACAAGATGGAGGAAGACACCAATATGGCAAATTGGTGACTAAGAAAAACGAATAAAGAAGATGAACACTGGCAAAACGGCCCGACAATGAACAAGGAACCCGACAAACGAACGAAGAAGATGAACAAGGACATGGCATATGCATAAAGGACCCCAAAAAAAAAAAAAAAAAAAGAAGAAACCGACATGGCGACAAAAGGAAGAAAGAACCCGAAATTTGAACAAGGACCCGACAACTGAGCAATGAAGAAACTGACAACTGAACAATAAAGATACCGAAAATTTTACAATGAAGAAACTAATCGTGCCTTCTGAAGAAGATTAAATAGTAACCTAGTATGGCACTATTGCATAAAGGACCAGCCACGTTTATGGTTCACGCAGTGAGGCTATCGTCGCTCTCCAAAAATAGCAATGATCGTTATTCAAGTCTCAGCCAACCAGCAGCCTCGGCCTCAACAGGGATACCACACACAGGACGCGACCGCTCCAACCTGGTTACCCCTTCGGCCTCATCAGCGCCCCGACTCACTGGGGACTTCACCGCAGCACCGCACACCGCTTGCGATTCCGACGCACAGGAAGCAGCGGACTTCAGCCCCGACTCACTGGGGACTGGCGGCTAACAGTTCCGACTCACAGGAACTTGCGGCATCGTGCCTTAATTGCACAGTACTCAAAAGGAATTTCTGACGCCTTATCACGAATAATAGGAGTAATCTCTATGCCTTCAACGCTAGATTACGTCCAGAAATGTCGTGCTCAGCAGAATGATTCAGAATTAAACAAGGCCTGGAAAGGTGTTTGAGCAAAATAAAGACGTATTACGATGATTTCAGATCGCAGCTAAAGCATGATATCACTCGAATACTGTCGTTAGCCAGGAGAGAACGTTCAGATTGTTAAAATGCTGTTTACATAAATCCACACGTATTGATCAAGTAAGTTTATCGGTATGTAATTCACTAAGCGATACTATAATAATTTTGCTGACTATAGTAACCTTGAAATGTTATAATTAATGTGATTATTGTATACTTCATAAAAAGTGCTGACAAGTGAAGGTCGCAACTCTCGGTCATATGTTTGTTTTGTATTAATTTGTATTAATATGATTGTTATTGACATAGTTTATATTCACTATCTAGGAACTACCCCGTGATGTTAAGATTGTTAGGACATAGGTTATGTTTATTATTATATATTATAGGTTATGTATATATTATTAATTTAAAATGAAGATTGTCTGAATCAACTACCGTAAATTTTTGAAAGTATGTATTTACTAAGATTTGTTATAAATAGTTATAATAATTATCCTTCAAAAGGGGGGGACCTGTGTAGCCACAATACTTCCTACTTTATTACACGTCCTTAGATAAGCCACATATCATAAGATACAGACAAAGATTAAATAAAGTATTTATAGGCACGCACCATTTTAGTATTTAAGCGCTATTGTTAATTCAATTAAATATACTATACTATACTATACTATACTACAATATACTACTAGAGTATCTCACCACATTGAGTCCCATCTATACTCCTCACCAAAACATCAGCAAAATATGTTATAAGATAACAGTCGTGAAGTTGCAAGACCTTGCCGGTCCCCAAACCCGCACTCGGTCAGGGTGGGAATGTGTGGCCTTATCCATCTCCTGAGAAGAGACCTGAATCCAGCCGTGGGACATTATGGGTTGTTGACGACCAACCGAATTAAAACTTACCATTTTATAACCTTAAGATACGAAGTGGTTAGTAATCCTAACTACTAAACTGAAGGTCATGGGTTTGGGGACAACATCATCATCATCATCAACCAGTACACTTTTAAACATATCATCATCATCAACCAGTACACTTTTAAACATATCATTATCATGAACCCGTTACTACCAAAGACAAATATTTTGTTACTCTCAGGTACAGTTACCAGGCAAACAAGTGCTCTACGACATCAGTTGGAGAGTTCGATCGCCTCTGCCTACCTACGGGGAGCGAGGCGTGAAGGTATATCACCATGAAGTAGGTGACAAAGAGAGTCGGTGATAATACATCAGGGTTGCCCGCAATGAATCGTGTCTGCTGTAATAACATCCGTGCGACTATATTGTATAATGTTTTATATTCGTGCCGGGCTAAGGCCTGTTCCACAGAGTAGCTCTACACAGAGACTTGGTACCCTATATTTTTAGGGTTCCGTAGTTCATGACTCGGAACCCTTATAGTTTCATCAGGTCCGTCAGTTCGCCCGTCATCGTCTTACCGTTCAAACGGTTAGTGCTAGAAAGATGAAACTTTGCGTCACGTCGACAAATTGCTACAATAAAATCTAAAAAAAAATATGGAGTTAGTCCATATGGTGGAACTTCCAAGGAAAATTATAACAGCTTAGAAAACTTTGGTAGTTTAGGAGTTATAGAGGCTTAACTTGTAAAATACGCTTATTATAATAACTTCGTGCAAAAATACGAAATAATAAGTAAACATAACAATTATGTATAATTTGTATGTATTTAAAAAAAAAGATGTTAATGTATTTATATCAGTTGTCTAGTACCCATAATACAAGCTCTGCTTAGTTTGGGACTAGATGACGTTGTGTGTGAGATGTTCGAAAATTTTCATACTTATATCTATTGGACACGATGATCCACGTTCCCTTAAGGGTGACTACGGAACCCTATTCTATGCGTGGCCTGACACGCGCTTGGCCGATTTTTTTCTTATACTGAAGGAATTGTTTTAGTGTTGCATTTAAAACAAATATGTTAACACGACAGTATTTTTTTCTTTGTATTGTATCGGGGCAAACAAGGCCATTAGTTATCTCATGGTAAGCAAGTACTGCCGTGGTCACCATTCAACAGTTATAAGAGTGTTGCCTCAGTAAGCACACACGGGGGGGGGGGGGGGGGGAGGCTAAAGCTGTAGTAACCTTACACACTTGGGGACAAGTGACGAAAGAATTCCTTACACCTGTCGTAACTAAGTTGATTCGAGCTGAAGCATGTCCTCAGTAAAAGGTATCCAAGAGCAATATTATTTATTTTATCTGGATCCTTGTGTGTACGTTTGCCACTTCATAAAATTATCATCAACAATCCATAACGTCCCACTGCTGGGCTCAGGTCCTCTCAGGAGAATTGAGGCCATACGGCTGAGAAATCCACGCGGGTTGAAGACTGGCAAGACACGTTGTGGCTACGTAAATCTTGCCGTTGGATATTTTTAACCCGCCCAAATAGCCTCCAACTAAGTTTCACATGATAACAGCTGGGACCAACTACTATCAATAATCTTTAATAGTCCACTGCTGGAGTTAGGCCTCCTTAGAATGGAGGTTTTCACCTGCTATACCATCTGCCACCATATCACTGCCACCACCACGTCGTTCGTGGGATCAAATCCCAAATGGTGTTCCCACTTTGTGTGATTCACAAAGTTGTCCTGAGTCTGAGTGTTCTTTGTGTCAGTTTCATGTATTGTAAAAGCTACGCGACACAGGATTTATATTCTTAGGTCTTTTATACAAAAATAAGTTTTCGTTCTTTGCACCGAATGTTGTTTTTGCGTATTGTGCTCCTTTAATTGGCTCTTACTATTGGTGTCTAAGGGTTTCTTTGAATAAGGGTTATGAGCTCTACACCCTTAATTCAACACCACACGGAGAAAAGAGTATATAAGAAAGATAACAAAAAAAAAACAAAAAAAAATGTCGGTAGTTTCACATAACACAAAACTTCAGACTTCAGAACACTTATCTGGATCTCGATTACTTCTTTCTAAAGAGGAATGCTCTTTTTCTGTCACAAGCCATAGAAACCTCTGATTTCAACCCTACTCTGTGCACACCCCATTTAAGATGTAAACACATAAGTATAGAGGTAGCCCCCTCCCGCTTTAGGGGGCGCTTCGGAGGCAGTCGAAGCGGCCAGCCGCCGCGGAACACACGCGTGGAGCCTACACGCTTCGCAAAAATAATATCTCTAAAAAAATATTCTTATCATTTCATTTATTTCATTTTAATTCCGTTTTATTTATCCTCAAAAATATATGATGAAAATGAAACAGTTTTTATTCAATTTGCCGAAAAACGCATTGCAGTAACGTGTATGAAGAGCTGTTTGGAACATTTTTGTGATTTGGGAAAATTCCTTATCCTAAACGGTCCCTTCCATTTTTAAATTTTGTTTTTTTTTTCATTAGATTGCATGTAATGTTGTCAATTCGGGATGCCTTTTGGATTATGACGGTTTGAACAAGTGAGTTTATATCTATTGATTGTAGTCTTGTGTTGTGGTTCCGTATCTTTAGGGGCCTTGGATGTTATGAGGGTCGTATTGGGAAACTAGTTCGAATTTCAAAATCTGTGGGTCGATTCTCATAATATCAAATCTAGGCGATATAGTGTTGAGATTATTATTTTTAGTTGGATGTGATATCGGATTCTATAATCGATTATTAATCGATTTAATAGTGTAGTTTTTTTAGCACATTTTAATTGGTTATCTAAACCTATCCTAGGTTTAAGCTAAAATTGTACCCAGTTTGTGTTACATTGTGATGTATTTGTGAACATCTAATAATGCTAGTTTAAAAATGTATGCAAATATTTATCACATGTGCCTTTCAATAGTATATCATGTATTATATGTATATAATCATCTCATCTTCCTAGCCCCTGTCTCTTCCAATAATATTTAGAGTCCTCTATTAGTTCAACGGGTTATACCTGAATATCAGTTTTTTCACGGAGCGACTGGCATCGGGACCCCATAACTCTGAGGGTGAACTGAATTCGTAGGTTCAATTAGTTTTCAGTTTATTGAGGATGTTCCAATAACGATTGATATGATAATGATGTTCATGACAACGGACACCGACGGCTTAACGCGTGCACCGAGTTACGGGCGTGTAACACCGCCAAACTTCCATACTCCGGATTGTTATTAAGAATTTCTTTTAAGATAAACTCTATAAAATTTTCGACCCAATCCGGGAATCGAAACCAAGATCTCTTGATTGGTAATCGCACACGCTAACCGCTAGACCAACGGAGCAGTCGATACTTTAATGATGTAGTTCATTTATTGTGTTTTTTTTAAATTTAAATTATGTTACAGGATTTGGACAAACTTCTTGGCAAAACAATTACAGTGGCCCAATTTGTTAATAGCAACTATTGTTAGCTTAGCAAAACTTTAATTACGAAGTTGCTCATAAATATTTATGTAGATAATTAAAATTGACTTAAGTTCATCTTGATAGTGTGAAATATTAAATAGTTGCTAGGAGGTCAGGTTTATTTTTGGGGGGTTATTTGAAGCAAGGGATTTTCTGTTGGCTACATGCTTGTCAAATTCAAACACCTCAAGAAAGTGGAGATCTTTGGTTGAACATTTATTGCTGCACTAAGCCTTTTGTGCGAGCAACCCAGGATCAGTTGCTGTGAACCCTTGAGAGGGCCTATATGCAGCAGTGAATGTCTTTTGGTTGGTGTAATGAGTAGGGATTTAGATAGCGGCCTGATCGCATAAAGGAGAAGTCGTTGAGCCACGCGAGGATTCAGAAAAGGAAATGTTTACTCCCGGGTTTATTTCAGGCCTGATAAAGCATGGTATCCTCTCGGGCTGCGTCTGGGTCCGGGTCTGTCCGTCACTGACGATTTCAGTGGAGATACCACATATTCCTTACTCTTACAAAAAAATATATAAATCTCTATTTCTCACCAGAATATCTTAGGTATTTACATATAATATGCCACAAATAAAATGCCTATTGTTAGAACAGTACTCAAACACTTAGATACTCACCAGGCCGAGTAGAGTGAATTTGGAAGGTATATAAATAAAAATTAGACCCTGACCTCAGGGGTCTCCTTGGATCTCACCTGACTTGGGTTTGTTTGAGGCGGCGGGAAGAGCACAAAGTTCCCTTCTAAAAGGGAAGACTAAACATACAACCACAGGACATATCTGACTCCAGAGGCAGCGGAAAAGAAACCGCAGGTATCAAAACAGCCTCCACGGAACGTATCCTGCGGAACGAGGGGATGTTAGAGAGTGAGACCCTACCACTTTTCGCTGTTTCATATTGACATGAAATGAAAAACAAAACTGACAAGCAAAATACAGAGAAAACATCTTTCTCAATCGAAGTAATTTTTTTGAGTTTCTGAAGCGTACAAAAACAATATATGTACACAGATATGTTTGTATTGGTCGTTAAGGTCCCAAGCTTTTATACAAAATCCGGGACCCTATAATTACATATCGTGGTCAACCCTTGAAAGGGGTACAAATTTTTGCGTCGCAACCCTTGTTTCATTCGGACAACTCACAGCTAAAACTTAAAGAGTTTGTGGTCGGATTTAGTTTAAGCTTTAACTCAGTTTTAAAGCTAGAAAGTTCATTCCTGATTTGTTTAAATGTAATTAACTTTTAGAAAATAAAAAACTTACTACCATTTGCTCCAATCATGAATGAATGAATTTATCACATCATCTATCGCATCAACTATCTTCAACTGAAATGAAATGACAGGTCTCTCTTTACAAAGCAGGTCTTGGCCTACTGTACTGATACTGGCCAGACCAGTTTTTTTTTTTTTTATATATAGCCTACCAAAGTGACTCTACCCCGCCTGATGGAAAGCATGAGCAGAATCCAAGAGTGGAAGAAGCCACACATCATTGCTGCGAATGCAGACAGTAAAGTATGGCGGCCCACACTATGGCGGCTTAGTGAGATTTCACGCCCCGCTTAAAGGACCCGGGATCATAGTAGGAAGGAAACAGTTGGTTTAAGGTTTGTTTAAAATTTTCATTCTCTTTACAGTGTCGTTCCCCTACGTAATTTGCTCTTTTAGTGAGATATACCCATAGGATAAATAGGGGTAGTAGGTAAAAGTAACACTTTGTATTTTTGATCCGTCACCACACGCATAACTATGAATTATTGCCGAGGATCGAATCAAGTGGCGTGCTGTTATAGCTGAAACATGCTTCGAAAGAAATTGGACGACTCAAACGAAATAAATTTACAGCCTCACATTTAATAATATAATCGGTTTCGTTGCTAGTCACAGGGTGATTGAGATAACTGCGTAAATCCCCACTCTCCAGTATTCAGAGGAGGATTTAAAAGGAGCCAACGCATTTGTGAGTCTTAAGTAGCAGATGGGATGTTGGAACGATGTGACCTTGGACGGTGGGATTCTCTAACCAATAGATGGTTAGTCTACTTGTATGCCTCTATCCTATAAAACATACTTAAAAACGTATGATATGTACTGTATTCGTGTGGTGAAGATTTGAGAATACAGTTTGTGACTCTCTATTCATCTCATGGGTGTTGTAAGAGTCGATTAATGGAATAAACTGCGTAGGATAACTTACTGCAAAAAGATGAAAACTTAAAACAAATGCTATAACGACCCGTCTGATCAGCGCAGTAAAATCTCCAGAGTCCAGAGTCTTATCCAGGTGAATATTAAAAGTTTTTGATCTGATGTGAAATATCTGGGATATGTACGGGCTTTGTCTATGTTGAAATGTGACGACTATGTGCAACTATTTTATTTCAAATTTTAAAAATGTCGAACTTTAAACGTTCATCAATCATTTAATCCTAGGAACGAAAATTTTAGGATTTATTACCAGGTGCATAGAGCTGAAACAGCATATATCAAAATAGTAACTGGTAGTTCTGTCGGTGTAATTTCAGAGTTAATGAACCAATCAATCAGAGGGAGTATTTTACACATACACATGTATAGATACAGACGATTCAATGTTCCTCTTTTCGAGTTTTATTTGACAAGGAGAAAACCAAAAAGCCTTGTGGCCTCATTTTGAGGAACCAGGTGCTCACCCCACGCAGCTGAGATCGACCAATATAAATTGTCTTAAGTTTTTATCCAGTACGAACATTTTTTTGGATAGAAGTTTTTCTTAATAAAATTTTCAGTCTTTATATTATATTATGGAATTTATCGTTCTTGTTTCAACATACAATTGTACAGAATACATTTTGGGTAAATGTTTCAGAAGGAATAAGTTGACTTTTATTTATTTTTCTTTCATTGGTCTTTTTAAACAAATTTAGTAATATTTTTATACATTATTTTTTCTTTTCTTACCATTGAAAATGGTTATTAAATCCTGTGAGACGTAAATATGGCTACAGCTTCGAGGATTTCGAAGGGATTGTGGTCCTAGGAATTCCAAAAGTTGCATAATTTATCAGAACACCTATATTCCGATCCGCGGCATCACTCGCGATGTACAACAATAACCACGGGACCTAGTAAATAATATACGGCGGCTCTGCCCGCCTCTATTTCAGTTATCGCTGTAAAAAAAAAACATAAAAAGTCGTATGTTACTTCTAATACCTTCAAGAATACGTGTACAAAGTTTCATGACGATTGGTTTAGTAGTTATCGCGTGAAAGCGTAACAAACTTACATTCACATTTATAATAATAATAGGGATAGTAGGTATATGTCAATGTCGAAGCGACGGTACAGAAATTAATCCAGCTTCTTAATAAACAGCGTCACCTGCGAATCATGAAAAGGACAACCAAGATAATTTACTGTACGCTTGAAAGTACTTCACCCCAATGAAGATTGTTGATAAGGAAACCACAAAATGTGTTAGTAAATTATATTCTTCTTGGTAAAAAGAAAATTACGTTTTTAGGAGATTTCAAAAGAAGTTCTGAATTTCATTTTATTTATACACTAGCGTTTTCTCGCGGCTTTGTTCGCGTGTATGAAAATTATCACAATTAAAAGGAAAGCCTAACAGAACAGACAGACAGACAGGGTTACTTTCGAGTTTATAATATTGGTACAGATATCCCGGTTTGGGTTTCTGTTGAGTTTTTCTTGCAAGAAATTGTTAATAGCAAAACAAAACGGTTTGGCTCTTCTTTCCTATGCCGAGCAGTCAAAGACTGTCAAAGACTGGAACTCACTACCAGCTCACGTGTTTCCTTCCCACTATGATCCCGGGTCCTTTAAGCGGGGCGTGAAAAAGCATCTCACTAAGCCGACATAGTGTGGGCCACCATACATTATTGTCTGCATTCGCAGCAAGTGTGGTAGCCCCTACTCTTGGATTCTGCTCATGCTTTCCATCAGGCAGGGTTGAGTCACTTTGGATGGCTTATGTATAAAAAAATAAAATAAATAGCAGCCCGGAGTATGGAAAATGGCTGAGATTCACGCCCATATCTCAGAGAGCACGTTAAGTCGTTGGTCCTGGTTGTCATGAATATTTCTAACAAGCTTTTATAGATCCTGGATATCATTTAGCACCAAAATTCTTGCCAAATCAAACTATACAAGCCTAAAGTTTGTCTCAGTAATCTTTAGTTATGAGATATTAACCAACATGTTTATTTATGATTCTCCTACGGCCATCATCCGACTCCATCACCAGAACTGCTTCATGTTATATGTAATGTTATTTTCTTGGCACTGAAGATAGGTACACTCTTGAATCTTGAGCACAATTGAACATCTTTTCTTTTTAAAAAGACAACTCCCGCATTAGGAATATGAATCTTGTGTCGCGGGACCTTTACACACATATATATGAAACGGACACAAGGAACATCCAGACTCAGAATAACAATTCGTGAATCACACAAAGTGGTGTCCCACGTGGGATTTGAAACCCTAGCGCAGTAGAAAGCTGCGTGGCTACCACTTATACCACTAGGCCAACCACCGAAATAAGAATTTAATTTAGCTTACTTTATTCGGAAAACCGAGGATCGAACCAAGTGGCGTGCAATTTTAGAGACTTATGTCCAGAAGCGGACTGCGTTGGGCTGATAATGATGATGATGATATTCGGGTTTAGATGCTTTAGTTTCATCAAAAGTACATCAACAACTATAACAGTTCACCACTCCTCCTTTCTAAGGATAGACTTAGTGCTTTTTTCATCCTACTAGCCATTATTCCCAAGTTTATGGAATTAAAACTAACACACCTTATAAGTTACAGCATAAAATATCTAAAACCCAAAAAATCAGCTGGCTCAACATAAAATATAATAGTATAGATACTAGTCGCTTGGGAGTCGCATAATACTTTCTTTGGATTATTTGAAGCCCCATAAAAAGGGTATAACGGCTTACGCTAGCAACCCTCCGAACAATAAACCATTATAATTTTGGGGAAGCCATTAATATGTCTTCCCGAACTAAGAGCAGGGTGATTTCCACTTAACCGACGATGATGAATTTATGCTCCATAATTAGGCAAAATGTTTCTGAAAGAGCCATAGTTTAAAGGTTCTCATGCGGTATTGCGACTTCTCTTTTTAGTATTTTCCATACGATTACATTGTTACCGGTTTTTAATTTTGGATGTGTTTTTGTAGGACGGAGGAACCGAATAATACTACTCCTATTGTATCTTTATTTTCGCAGTAGTGTATAACTTTGTAACCGTTTTAATGTGTGATGTACTAAAAATAGATTTCCCATCTATCGCTAACAGATTTCCTGTATATAAAAATACCTAAATCTACTGGTCAAATTGGAGTAATGATTTATTAGAAAGCAACAAAAGAATTTCTAAACACTCGTTTTTCTGTGAAGCCATTTTAACATTACCGTCGAACCAGCCAATAGGTATGTGCTGAAGCATTAAAATCATCCTATCTCCGTCGTCTCATTAACAAAGTTCTCTCACAAGGAGCACCAAGTGAACCAGTCTTGTGCTGTTCACATTCTTCTGCTGCCAGCCACTTTCCTCAATCGCCGAAGTTTGGCTTTAGCAAACCCGCGGCTAGTTTAATTTTCCAACTAAAGAAGCAAATTACAAAAGACAACAGCACTGATAAGAGAATAAAACCTTGAACCAAACCCTACGTCAAGCCGTCTGGAAAAAATCTTATTATCATCATCATCAGCCTATCGCAGTCCACTTCTGGACATAGTCCTCTCCAATTGCCACTTAGTTTGATTCTCTGATTCTCGCATCCAGCTCCTGCCAACCGTCTTGTGCAAATCACTCCACTTGGATTATTAATATGTTCGTTTGCCAAATCCGCTCCGCTCAAGAACCTATTTGCAATATTTGCAATATTTTTAATTCGCCCCGATTCTTTTGATCTTAGCGTAATTATAGTTTTCCTCGATAACTGAGCTATCTAACACAAAAGAATAATTGAACCAGTACTTCCTGAGATCGGCGCGTTCAACCAAACAAAGGAACAAACAACATCTTCAGATTCTTCAGCTTTATAATATAGATAAGAAATTTTCGAAAGAGCTTTCACCTTTGGTAGTAAATATATAATTGTATTTAGTCGGATATACTACCTTCAATTATTACAAATGCCAAACGCAGCAGAGTTTACTAAGAATGAGTGATAAATATCCCTCTAAAATCATTATAATGACAGATTTCTTCCCTTGAAGTTTATTCCAATTAATTATATATTTCTTCCATTCCACAGCCTACAATCGTTATTTGCCGATCATTCCAAATGCCGTATAACAATATAATCTAAACAATAGATGAGTTGACACAAATTTTCCGTTTCAATCGATATCACCATTTTTCAAAACAATTTTCAATCAATTGTTATTTCTTTGACAAATTTAATTGTTCCGATGAAAAATTATTCTTTTTGAAAGGAATGGCTTCGGTTTCTTTGTGTGTTTGATTTTGTTGATTTTGTTCAATGAATTTCGACCATCGTTTTGATAAAGGGATTTTGGTATTTATTTAACATTTTTGGTTTCTGTTAAATCTTTTATTTTGTAAGTTAGGAATGTGCCTGCACGTTTGGTTCGGTCACTAGTCGTGGGTCATACGCCGTTTTCTACTGTGCCAAGTGTAGTGGGTTCAAATTCCACACAAGTCAACACCCATACAAGTGCGATCCACAAAATGTTGTTCTGAGTCTGGGTGTTCGTTGTGTCCGTTTCATGTACGTATTCCTAATGTTGTATTTAAAAAAAATGTACATAATTCTTGGATAAAATCAGCTTTTCAAATTTTATAAACACGCCACAGTCTCTAGTCACGCTGTCCACTTATGCGGTCCTACTCAACGTTAAGTAATTTTGGATGTTTCATCAAATCGCCATTCCTGCGTTCGAGACATGTGACAAATGTGTTTTAGGCATAAAAAGTGACCGTCTGAATTTCAGGTACTAGAAATGAAACGACATATTATTTTTTTAGATTCTACAGCTTACAGCAGTAAATATTTCCCAAGAATATTTTCAGAAAAGAATACCTAAATAGATTGGCTTTTGGAACACTTGAATAAATTCTGACGGTAAAACGATGAGGGTGAACGGAATGACAGAAACATTTTTATTTTCAAAACAATTATGTTCGATAAATTATATCGATTGGACTTTTCAAATCGAATAAACCGATCTTTTCTCTTTTATTATTAAACTAGCTTTCGCCCATGGTTCCACTCGCGTCTAGGTCGGATATCGCGGTAAGTGGGCTATGTTCTTTCTCATGCTTTAGATAATCTAGGTACAAAATGTTATTTAAATCAGTGCAGTGGTTTTTGAGTTTATCGCGAACAGACAGACAGACGGCGGTGGAGGACATAATTTTGTAATATGTGTGAAAAATATATGTGTATATAATATTAAGTATTTTTAAGTTTAGGTAAGTAGAAAACTGTGTATAAGTTCACTGATTACACAATGTGTTATCTCTGTACCACGTGCACAGCAAAATTTCTTACAAGATGTCTATACAACCCAAAGGTTGACTGGAAAAGGATGCCCTGGGCATTGAGTTTACCTATGTATAAAAATAATAGTTTAAAAAAACTATACAAAGAACCTTGAAAAAAAAAAGTAGAAAATAATTTTAATGTAACAAAGCGTGGGGCGACGTTATTGAATTTTTTTCAGAAAGCACCCCACGCTTTGAATTATTACATTAAATTGCATTAAAATTATTTTCTACTTTTTAGTTTAAAAGCGTGTTTGTTAACTTTTATAAAATTTTTTTTTTTTTAGACTAAAAAAGACAAAATTTAAACATTTTTGTTTTAGTTTTTTTTTCAAATTAATGTATTGTCATCGATCCTCGATAAATCTACAAAGTTTGAACTAAATCTGGCCGTTTAAAATGGGTCAAAATCGCACCCAAAGTAGTCGGTTACAAACAAACATACAGGTGAAGCTAATATAAAGCGTGTAAAAAGTGTATCATCTATAGTAAAAGACTAGTTTTCAGATCAGGCACTAAAGAAAATATTATCATAATGAAAAGATATTACAAAGTTTCCCAAACGTCACCAAATAACATATCTATTTGGAATTTAATACGAACCAAAATCCAATGAGAAAGATTTGAACGACGAATAGCGATCTCCGGGGAGATTTGAATGCTACGTCGCGATTTGAGCTTGATGTAATCGAATTCATGTCAACTTGATCGGAATGTAGCGAGCCAATGTGTTGAGATGTTGTCACGAGTACCGCTGTATCGATATTGGAAAATCGATACGTGTTTAGTACGATATAGATAAAGTTATGATGTTTTGATGGCGAATATGAACGGAGTTAGTAACTTATCTTTTTGAAGGAGCTTTAGACGTGTAAAAGTGTCTTAAAGATATCAATGCAGTAGGTATAGAATGTTACAGTAATTTACATAAATGTTTGCTAAAGAGAGGCCTGCTTCTAGCAGTAGAGTCTTAAAGGCTGTTGTTATGATGATTAATATCTTTGAATGTAACCAAAAATTGTAAAAAACAATGTTGGAAAAGAGTGTCCATGGAGTTTGTTGTCTGTTCTTCTCCATAGGATCTACGAATTGGAACAGACAATTAGCTTCACGACTGACTACTGACTGACTACTTGACGTTTCAAAAGTGCCGTTGTATGGTTTATTTGAAATAAAATGGGTTGTTTTGATTTGATTTGATTTGATTTGATGTCATGTGTTATAGTTTAGTACCTGGGTGACCGAGCTTTGCTCGGTTATCATATTATTATTGTAAAACATCTTATTCTCTCAAGTAGCTGTAGAGTAATTGTGTAGGAGTACTAACCAGCAACCAAGTGTTAATAAAAGAGTAGTATATATGTCGCAAGCAATGCTGAGAGTGATGAAGAAAAACGCCCAAAACTCGCATATTCCCAAAGATAAGTCTAATCGGGGTAAATTTTTTCACAGCCGAAAACCCCCAATTAAAAAACTTAAGTAAAATTGTTGGAACCGTTTCCGAGATCACAAATATATATAGAAATACAAGAATTGCTCGTTTAAATATGTAACTTATGCCTGTAGAATTGATTCGTTATCCGTAGAAAAAAAATCTAAGATCAGAACAGATTCATAATTTAAATATATTAATGTATTAAAGACTTCATCCTCCGAAGACACATTACTTTCATTGACGTTTCAATCTAATATGCTAGGGTCTTCGTAATAATATAGTATTTGGGTATAGTACGAAGATTTATATTATTTAAGAAAAAAACATTGAGCTGAGAACTTTTATAGCACGATTCAGGATTTTTTTTTTTAAGTGTAGTTTGATATGTCTTTGTTAGATAGTATTAAAATATGTTATTTACTAGGCTCCGGCCTCGTTTATAACAAGTAATCTATGTAACGATATAGACTACTATCTGTTTATCTTCGTTTGAATCGGTTTAGTTGTTTTGCCATGGAAGCCGGACAGACAGACAGACAGATATTAATAATGATCGTAAAAAAAGGGGAGAAGCAGACCTGCCACTGGATAGTAAATAGACAACTGCGACTTAAGAGTTACAAAAACCGGTTCAAACCTCACTCACTCTCACCCGGCCTGTGCTCTCTCATCACTCTCTCCCACTTACCATTTGGAGAAAATCGATTAAAGAATTTCTAAATTCCAATTTTCGGGGAGTTCACGGAATCACTCAGGTCGAATCTAGCCCATGTGGGCCTAAGCTTGAAACAGCGTCTTCCTAGCCTTTATTATTCCCTAGATTATTTGGTGTCGGCTACTAGTTCAACTGGTTTATAGGATATCAGTTTTTTTAGGACAAACTGTATTCAAAGCTTGAATTAATTGACAATATATTTGAGGGCACTGACTTTCCAATAACAATTGTCATTATCGTTCATGACAACCAAGAACGATGACCGAACACAGACTTCCATAGTTACTGCTGGCTGTTATCAAGATTTTTTTGTAAGAATCCGAATCCGAGACCCTCGATTGGTAGTCGCATACGCTAACAACTAGACCACCGAGGAAAACAAACCACATTCTACACTAAATCAATGTCCTACCCCTAATAGCTTCAATTAAAGACTTTGATTGCTTTCATCAACATCAATAGAAGACAATTAGACGATTTATTGAACCGAGATATCAATAACGAGCTAATTGTGTACAAGGAAATGTAAATGATGCCCCCTCCGGGAATCGAACCCAGGTCAACTGCTTGATAGGCAAATGGCCTGACTATTAAACTACCAACACATGAGATTTCATTTATTTATTTTGTGTTACATCTACCTTCACTATCGTTACAGGTAGATCGAATGTGATGTGAGAGCCTAACTTCATTATTATCATCAGCCTATCGCAGTCCACTGTTGGGCATAGACCTCTTCAATTGTACGCCACTTAGTTCGATCTTCGGCTACTCGCATCCAGCTCCTACCAGCCGTCTTGCGCAAATAATCACCTGGCCTGTGGACGTCCTACACTAACTTCTATTATCATATACTAAGTACTTATTTTACAAGTGTATGATGAAACATACATTATATTTACAGATTTTTAGTTACGAAACAAAAACACTCAATAAAAAAAAATCCACAAGTGTGTATTATCGTCACACTAGAAACTTAATGATAATAGTAAAGTTATTTATTGTTTACACAAATGCGCACCATTTTGAACCCTACAATATTCTTTATTTAGACATATTACCACAGAATACATTATGATATTACTATCATCAACAGTTTTCAATTGTCGACTGTTGGTCATAGATGTTGACCTCTATTTTTTTTTCCCGGCGATTCCCGATTCCGCTTTGCGGACTCCTTCTGAAGCATAACATCTCCACAGAAGGAGACCGCAGCTTCTCATCCTTCACCACTCGCTAGCATTACCGCGACCTAAGCTGGCGGTGACAGGTTATGTCCGATCTATCCGACCAGTACTCAACGCTTGGACTCCTATGAACGGCAACCCTCCAGCGTGTGTTGGGCGGAGTCCAGTTCAGATTCTCAGTTGTGACATTGTGCTGTTGCCTGCCGTCTAATTCCATTCAGATACTCACCGAAGCAGCCGTGCCCAGTGAGTATCATAGTCAATATATAGGTGAGGCAGTCGATCGTCCGGTGCCTGCCAAGTCTCTTGAGTATGTTTATGCGCGTTCCGCCGTAGCATTCCAAGCTCATGCGGTAGCTATGCACAAGCTTTATTGCCATAAACCGCTACTGGCTCTGAGTAGGACCTGAAAGCGGGAGGCATTTGTCAGGTTATTAGACGTATAGAGGACCATGTATCGCACGACGTCCATGTAGACGCAGCGAACTTCCCCAGATTAGGCAGCAGATATTGTAAAACACTTCCCCGAAATGCTCTTCGAAGCTCCACCGACTGTCCAGGACGAGGCCTAGGTACTTCATGTACTGACCTACTTGAACATCAGCGTCAGCATATCGGTCGGAATGCAGAGGAGGAATCTGCAGACCTGTCTTACTTCTTTAAGAGCATCTGTCTCATTTCCAGCCGAGAGGGCGGAGGTTTTTGGACTACTTTACCACGCTTTTCAGACGGGTTGATACAGAGTTCATGTAGAACTTTCTGCTTTTTAAGGTGCTGTTATCTTGTGCAATTCGTTCTTTTAGTCGTCTCTTACGATACCCTTACTCTTACGATATGTGGTATATAGAGTGGTGAAACTGCTTAATTTACCATATAAATAAATCGTCTCATTACCGTACCGTCAAAGGTATAGAACTTCAACTCTACGTTACACCGATACAGATCAATACTAACACGTGCTACTTTAATCGAGTAAATTCCGGTTGATCCAGTTAAATCCGGATAATAAAATGACCGGGTACGGATATAACGGATGTAACTATGATTGGTATAAACGATTGATGTTCAATCCGCCTACGTGATTGGATTATTTCACGTTTTAATGCCTTTGAGAGTTTTGAAGGTTGATGTGTTAAGTACGTTATAGTTATATTACAGTTTTAAGTCCAACGTTTATCAGTCTCAAAATGGATACCAAAAATGTTTTTTAGGGTTCCGTAGCCAAATGGCAAAAAACGGAAACCTTATAGATTCGTCAAGTCTGTCTGTCTGTCTGTCTGTCTGTCTGTCCGTCCGTATGTCACAGCCAATTATTTCCGAAACTATAAGAGCTATACTGTTGAAATTTGGTCAGTCGATGTATTCTGTGAACCGCATTAAGATTTTTACAAAAAATAGAAAAAAAAACAATACATTTTGGGGGTCCCCATACTTGGAACTGAAACTCAAAATTTTTTTTTTCATCAAACCTATACGTGTGGGGTATCTATGGATAGGTGTTTAAAAATGATGTTGACGTTTCTAATATCATTTTTTTCTAAACTGAATAGTTTGCGCGAGAGACACTTCCAAAGTGGAAAAATGAGTGTCCCCCCCTCTAACTTCTAAAATAAGAGAGTGATAAAACTAAAAAAAATATATGTTGTACATTACTATGCAAACTACCAACGAAAATTGGTTTGAACGAGATCTAGTGAGTAGTTTTTTTTAATACGTCATAAATCGTAACACGTGATTTACCTTTCATCCAATCAATACACTAGTATAAAAACATCGATGAAAGTTACAACGAACTACAAGAACTTTTATATGGTGTTACTTGCTGATACGGAACCCTTCATGGGCGAGTCCGACTTTAGTTTTGCATAACAACGAATGACATTCTGCACTTCACAGAAAATCATTTAGCTGAAATTGAATTTCTTATAACAAGATATTTTTTTAGGGTTCCGAAGTTTATGTCTCGTTGTTAAGTCGTATCGGTATCGTGTCGTCTGTTCTAAAACAGCTTTAGCCTCTTTCACAAAAAGTCCTAAACTAACAATGTAATATTAATTTCGCTTTTATGATGGTACCCCATGGCCACGTATAGCAAATATGGCGTGAATGCACGTAGTGACGAGTACTAGAGCTTGTGAAAAAAACATCTTAAAAATGGTTATGGGTTTTTTTATGGCGAACAATGGCGGTGGTTTATTGGTGTTTACTCTGTAATTGAAGATTGGTTTGCATTTTTTAGCAGCAAACATTAAATCGCATTTATCATATGAATATTATAAATACATTTATCAATTCACAAGAAAAAGGTAAAATAACTAAAAGTCGCGAAAGTCGAAAATAGTTATATAACTATTATCCGACAACTTAAAATTTCCTCCTTCCTCTGTAATAGAACAACCGCCCATTGAAAACTGTAACTCAAGGGTTATCAGTAGCTGATATCTTTGACTACCTTTTGAGATTACCACCTCCCATACCCCTCATAAGAAAAGGAGAGATTATAAATAGATAATATAAATATTTCGGACATCTGATACAACATCATCTGATCACAAACTAAGCAGAGCTTGTATTATGGGTACGAGACAACTGATATAAATACAAAAATATACTTTTCTTTTGTAAATATATACAAAAATCCGAAGGCCTCTGGTCTGACACTCATCAACGAAAGACATCACGAATGTTGTCATTTTAGATTGATCTGTTTGAGGGTGGTACTGCCCCGGTCGAGCCTGCCCAATCTTACTCAAATCAGTGCGGCTCTTACATGACTTAGGGCCTATTCTGTACTAGTTCTAATGCCCTTCCGATCAGGATTAGATCCCATAAATGAGAATTGCAGTGACATCAGCTTAAGTATAAATTTAATATTAGTATATGTGTGGTGTGTGTATAACTACCTCGTTGGTGTAGTGGGTAGCGTATACGACTGCAATGAAGAGGTCTCAGATTCAAATCCCAAGTGTGTTTTTCATCAAATCAAATCAAAAAGTGTTTTGGGCTTTTCTTAAGAAATTCCTAATAGCAACCCGAATTTTGGAAATTTGGCGGTGATTCACACTCGTGCCCCGGAGAGCACGTAAAGCCGTCGGTCCCAGTTGTCATGAACATCTATGGCAATTGTTATTGTGAAGTTCGTGGCCTTACGTGAATTTACTGACAAATAGTTCATGTTTCTACGAATTTCAGTTCTCTCTCAGGGTTGCGAAGGTCCGATGCCAGTCGCTCCGTGGAAAAACTGATATTCAGGTAAAACCGGTTGAACTAGTAGCCGACCCCAAATAATATTGAGAATAAGGCTAGGAAGAAGAATGGGTACTTAGTGTGAGTATAATATATGTCGGCAAGGGGGTGTTTGTCAGGGCCGTTGCTTTCTCCTGAATATATTTTGTGTGGGCTGCGTGGTGTTTCTCGAGCAGAAAACGAAAGTAGTTAATTTAAATAATCTTTTATCAACACGTAGGTAACTTAAAGTGAGAACAACGAGCCGTAAGGTAGTTTCTAGATGTGATTCGCGTCGTGGTCGATCGGTGAATGCTCCCCGCTCGGCCCGCACGAACACTTATATAGACTCCACCGAAGCGATGACGTTTCACCGCTTGCGACTCGTTGTCAAATCAGCTCCCGTATAGTTGAATATTCCGACACGGCCATCCTGCGGGACACACGCCTCTGTGTGTTACTCTGAAACAAAATTCAACAAGCAGCATCACATAGCTCTGACTCTCGTAACATCACAGCAGTAAATCAAGAAAAGTTCAAAACAAAACCCTTAACATGAAACCAATGATTTTCTCATCAAATAACAGCAAAAACAGTAATCGATTCACTCAAAACACAACTGACTTGATTATCACGTTGTCTCTCTCACTAGAGACATCAATCGTACTAGGCAAACCAAAATACTTAAGCTCTACATGTGATTATTTTGCTATACTATAGCACAGTAACCTCCAGTTACTCATCCTTGTGCGAACCCCACATGGGAACGCCGAGTCTACTCCGGACTCTATTGTTTCCAATGAAACCCGACCTCTGCCAGAGTTGACTGCCTACCGCGTACTCACGGACTACATTTAAGTAGATGCCGATTTCTACTGAGCTACGGCTACACGACAACCCCTGGTACGGTCCAACCATCATGCAAACTTAAGTTCTCTTCTCAAAATCAGAATTACTTTGTTCTACACCGATCTCGTCAGTTATGTCCTGGTTATCAGGCATTTCTTTTTTTCTTTTTTTCTTTTCTGCAACTTATCATGAGCCTATATAAAGGTACGGTTACCGTTAAGGGCCTTTAATAGATAGCCGTCACCACGAAAACCCGTGTCATCCGTGATGCGACCCCCTAGAGTGATACAGCACCCAGAACACCATCCAAGTTCGCCTACCTGATAAATATCACTTAGCTTATGTTCCGAAATACACAAAGAACATTGAAGTAATTTACTCAGTTTCGTGTTAGAATCTGAAGCATATACTTGGAAGGAAAGAAAAGAAAATGACCCTCTTAAAATGTTTCTTTTTTTTTTTTTACCCATGGGCGCAAGCGTGCACTCAAGCGCCCACAGAAAAGGGTCTGTCTCTAAGTGTTAAATAGCTTCAGACTCAACACCAATAAAAATAAAGGATTCCATCACCCGCCATATACTGCTACACGGCAGAGGCCAAAAGTTTGCTTGTCATTTTCACGTGTACATAGCATAGACCTTAAGGATTGCAAACTATTAATTTTTGACAAATAAAAACTTTTTCCTAGGAGCACAGTTGTAAAAACAGAGCCATACTCTCGTATGTGCTCTCTCAAAGGCCTAAACAAATCAGCAACACTGGCGTCACTCACTTCTCTCGAAGAAGGCTGAGCACGCACCCAGCGTTCAATTGCTAGACGGAGAACAGAACAAAGGTTTTACTTCCCTCAGACAGTGAGTAGCCAGCAGGTTGCGCCTCGCGCACAGCATGAGCCGGCCGTATGCTGCATGTCACGCAGACGACGCGCACACCGCAGGTCCACATCTCACGGAGCGGCGTGCAGACCGCAGGTCTGCACCTCAGCAGGCGGCGAGTAGACCGGAGATACGCGCCTCACCAGGCAGCAGCAGACAGCAGATCACAGCACGCGCTCAGCTCGCGTAGACAGCGAGAAGATGTTGTGATAGGCATTAGGCTGCTTACAATTACCGTCACTAGTCTGCAACAGAACGACAATGTTATGACTAATCTTGGTCACGGCGGCCAGTCTTAACGGAGATAAGCCACTTACTCAGAAAATGTTAGTACACAAGAATGTGTAAGCACTCAAACACTATGTGGAAGAAAGGATTAGAGCTAACCAGCAGTAGATCACCTGTCAAGCTTTTAATAATGTTTTTACAAACCTTTGCTCGTCATCCCGTATAGTTAAAACTTATGGAGATTAAACTTAACACAGGAAATAGCGAACCAGTTACCGAAATTGTCCGATGACCAACGCGACTTAGTATTCTTGCACTGACTAGTGCTTAAACCTTTTATAAGCTCGGCCTTACCTGACCCTAATTGTCTCACAAACAAAACTGCTGTCTAGCAAATTTAACACTTCAAAAGTTCATTGAAAACCCGTGCACTTAAGGGTTTTTTTTTAAAATCTTCCGTAATGTCTGCATAACTTTAGTAATAGCATGAAAGAACACGCGCTACCAAGATCGATAGACAACACAGTCTTTACCGGTGTCAATACTTTGCATTTCAATTAACATGACCAGTAATAGTATGTGTCCAGGATAAGACTTTGTTTTAAATAAAAATAACTTGCCGTTTTAAACATGAATGTAATAACTTAATTGTTACAAATTTTCGAAATTGAGTGCGATTTATACATTTCAAGTTGGTATATATATAGTGTCGGCGGTAGGGCGCGGGCGTTTATCCGTCAGCTGACTTGTTCCCCGCGCTCCTGCTTTCCCCGCGGTCGTCTGCGCATATGTGGGTAATATAGGAAGCGTAGACATCCTCCGGCACGTTGAAAGCCGCAGCTTTCAAGGAGTTGAGGGCTTGGACGCGGCTCCTCTCTCTGTGTCATCAGCAAATGATTCAGCTGTTGGGAGAAGGCACATCTTATTTACGGCTCGGCGAATGATGCCCTTTGATGTGGTGACGTCCGCGACTCTGCAGACACCGTCTGCTCCTGGGCATAGACGGCATACTCGTCCCAGACGCCATTGAAGAGGGGGCAGATTGTCTTCCTTCAAGATAACTACGTCTCCGCAGGTTAGCTCCTTCTCTGGAGTGCGCCACTTGGTGCGCTGCTGTAGCTCGGCTATGTACTCTCGCCTCCATCTCTCCCAAAAGTGCTGGCGTATTTTTTCGATCAGCTCGTATCTGTTGGGTCTAGTTGTGGTCACAGGTAGTGTCGGAATCGACGTTAGCGGTCTCCCAATCAAAAAGTGGCCTGGAGTCAGAGAAGAAGGATCAGTGCAATTGGACGAGAGAGGGGTCAGCGGACGTGAGTTTAGGATGGCTTCTATCTGTATAAACAACGTCGCTAGCTCCTCAAACGTCAAGGCAGCGTTACCCGCTACGCGTTTTAAATGGAACTTGGCAGATTTTATTCCCGCTTCAAAAATACCTCCAAAATTTGGACTATAAGCTGGACTGAATACAAATCTGATACCCTCGCTACCAGCCATATCGTAGATGGACTGACGGCTTGACTTCAGTACCCTACCCAATTCATTGCTAGCGCCTACGAAATTTCGACCGTTATCGCAATAGATTTCATGAGGTTTACCCCTGCGTGCCATAAATCGTCGTAGGCATAATATAAAGGCTTGAGTACTTAGATCACTCACTAGTTCTAAATGTACTGCTTTAGTGCTCAGGCAAACAAATAAACATAGATAACATTTACTTATACGATTACCGCGACCCTTACGGCTACAAATCATAAATGGTCCGGCAAAATCAACTCCACACGAGTCGAAAGCGAAATTAGCATTAGTCCTAACTTCAGGTAAATGCCCCATAATAGGTTGCATAGTAACAGCGCGGAGACGAACACATGTTACGCAATGCTTAACTATGCGGCGCGCCAAACATCTGCCGCCAATAGGCCAATATTTTTCTCGAATCGAAGCTAAAAGCAATTGTTGGCCAGCATGGAACAATCTAACATGCTCATGAGCCATTATCAATTTAGTTAACGCATGTTTAGAGTCTAATATTATGGGGTGTTTTTTATCAAAATCGTATTCAGAATTATTTAAACGTCCACCCACTCGAACTATTTCGGATGAATCTCTAAACGGAGTTAATTGTAACAACTTGCTTTTCTTAGGCAATGTTTTTTCTTGTTGCAATAATTTAACTTCTCCGGGAAACGATTCTAACTGACTATACCTAATCAGTAATGACAATGCATCGTTCAACTCCCCTACATCTAGCGGACCCGTGAGTTTTTGTTTACGTTTGTTGCAGTTATTTACAAATCGTAATACATACGCGAAAATTCTATTTAACCTAACGAAGTTTGAATACCTATCGTAATTAATGAATTGGTCGTTATCATTGACATTAGAGGCAGTAACTAACGAGTGTACCTTCATCTCTGGTAATTGGTCTGATGCACATGAATGCTGAGGCCACTCGGTCTGATCCTTCTTGAGGAAAGAAGGGCCTTCCCACCACAGGCAAGAAGACGAAAGATCTTGAGGTTCAACCCCCCGAGACGCCAAGTCAGCTGGGTTCATTTTTGTAGGTACATGTCTAAATTGAAAATCACTAGTAATTTCGTTAATCTCGTTGACCCTATTACATACAAACATTTTAAGGTTTCTGACATCTGTCTTTAACCAGCCTAGCACGACAGTTGAGTCACACCATATTATTTTATTATTGAATTTAAACCGTAGTGACTCGATCACTTTCTTACATAGGCGCGCTCCTAACAAAGCCCCTAGTAATTCGAGCCTAGGAATAGTAGTAGGCTTCAAAGGAGCTACCCTAGCTTTAGAGCATAAAATCCTAACGGTAACCTCTCCGTTTTCATTTATTGACCTTAAATACACGCATGCCGCGTAGGCGTGTTGCGAAGCGTCAACAAAACAATGCATCTCAGTTAAAACCGGGGACACACCACGCGCATTTCGTTCAATTTTTATATTAGACAGAAAGTGCAAATTATCAATGAACCTTTGCCATTGAACTGCAAGTGTTTCAGGGATGGTCTCGTCCCAACTTAATTTGGCGATCCACAACTGCTGCAAAAATATTTTGGCCTTAATGACACATGCGCTTATTAGGCCCAGCGGGTCGAATATTTTACAAATGGTTGCTACTACTACCTTTTTTGTAAGAATCTTAGGAGGATCAACATTTATTGGAAAATGTATAATATCCGATGTAGGACAATAAGTCAAGCCTAACACGCTGGACTCCTTCGTCATATCTACCGCGTTTGAGATAGTGTCATCATTCACAAAGGCCTGTGCACAGTTGGTGCGAATTTTTCGCAATGGATAGCAAGCAGAATCTAGGATACGCTTAACATTTTTATATATATATTGTAATTCTAACACGCTATCTGCTCCTGTGTTCAAATCATCTATATAAAAATCCCATCGGATTATATTTGATATTATTTGGTCATTGCATTCATCGGCAAGCTGTTTTAAACATCTAGTGCTCACAAAGGGCGATGAGGCCATTCCGTACGTTAGGGTGTTTAGCTGCAAGACTTTTAACTCACTAGGGTCAGTAACATTTGTACCGTTTGCTGGTGAATCTCGCCACAGAATTAACTGAAGGTGACGTTGAGAGGGATGCAAGGCCGTCTGACGGTACATCTTCTCAATGTCACCCAGAAGCACGAACCTATGAGCACGAAAACGCAACAAAATCGAAAGTATGTCGCTTTGAACGACGGGACCTACGGCTTGTATGTCGTTTAGTGAGGTACCCGACATGGTCTTGGCCGAGCCATCGAAGACCACTCTTAATTTAGTTGTCTCGCTCTTGTCCCGAATGACGCAATGATGAGGTAGGTAATTACCAAATTCAGGGCGGTCTACTTCACTTAGATGACCCAAGTCCCTATATTCTTCTATAAATTTACTGTACGACCTTTTTAAATCAGGATTTTTATTTAATTTGTTTTCTAAATTTAAGAAACGTCTCTTGGCTAAATAAAATGAATCCCCGAGTTTTGTTTCGGGTTCCTTTAGAGGCATCTGAACACAAAACCTGCCGTCCGGTAACCGGCTGGTGGTTTCTATAAAATGGTTCTCACAAAATTGCTCCTCTATACTATAAGTTTTAGTTTCCGAAGGCAGTTCTTCAATCTCCCAAAATTTCTTTAGAGAGTCGTCTAAACTTGAGACTTGGTTGAAATAACAATAGACCTTCGATTTAGCCTGAGTAATAGCCACTGGGCCGGCGATCAACCACCCGAGCTGAGACTCCTGCAATATAGGCATATTAGGCCCTAACTTAATTTGATTAGTACCTATAATACTCCAAAATACATCCGCGCCTAACAGAATGTCAATGGAGGTAGGCTTAAAAAAAGTAGGATCCGCCAGTTCGACCCCGGCCGGAATATCTAACTGGGCAGCGTCTATTTCAACGCTTGGCAAAGTACCCGTGATAGTAGGCACTAATAAACACGAAATATTCGTTTTAAACGGAGTTGAACATGATTTAATTGTTACGTCACAACTTCCGGAAATATTTGTCTTAATGTTGTTTAAACCACACACATTCAAAGTGTTACTTGGCTTCATACTGCATTTTAATTGATTTTGCATGAATTTCGTAAGGAACGACGACTGGCTACCTGTATCTAACAGAGCGCGGGCAAAACATTTTTTATTATTAGCTTCATTAATAATTTCTACCTGTGCGGTGCACAATAACGTATGAGTCATCGTAACAGCTGATAACGCGATCGGAGCGGGCGCGCGCGCGCTGCACCCACTCGGCGAGACGATAGGTAACTCGCTGGATGTACTAAGCGCGCTGGACACGGGTTCCGTCTCCGCGCGAGCATCGTGTTTATGCAACAGCGTGTTATGTTTACCCTTACACACTTGACAAGCCCTTTTTAAACGACATTGATAGCGGTTGTGCCCCTTACGTAAACATCTAGTACATAATTTCAACCTAGACACTTCATTAACCCTATCATCGTACGTCATATTTTTAAATTTCGAGCATTCATACACTAAATGACCCTGATTGCAAATTAAACATGAATGATTACGCATATTGCTGTTATCAGATGCAGTAAAGAAAGATCGCACCGGCTTATTATTATTGTGAAATGGCGGCTTAGCGTTTTCTTGTTTATCGGACCTATTATAATGTGCCGTTTCTAACATATCTGCGCGGCTACGAAGGAATGAAATAAATTCATTTAGCGTAGGAAAATCCTTTAAATTATTTTTATACTCCTCCCACTTTCGACTCGTAGTAGAATCAAGCTTGGCTGAGACAATATAAATCAACAAAACGTCCCAGTGCTTAGTAGGAAGACCTAGTGTATGCAAAGATCTCAAGTTTTTTGATATATGATCCATTAAAAAACGCAATGCCTTAAACGATTCTTTTGTCATGTGGTCGATACTCAACAACGACTTAAGGTGATTATTGATTAAAATATTTTTATTATTGTATCGATCACATAGACATTGCCACGCATTTTTGTAATTGTCAGCGGTAAACTCAATCGATCGTATCACGATCGCGGCTCCACCTTCTAAACTAGACCTCAAATAATGAAATTTATTGATAAGCGGTATACCCTCATTATTATTCACGAGAGATTCAAAAGTATCCCTGTACTCGAGCCATTTTAAGTAGCTGCCATCAAACTTAGGCAAATCTATAGTCGGCAATTTTATAGAATTCATGAAATGTGTACATTGACCTGACAAACTTTCATTACAAATCGATTTTTTATCCGCGTTACTACCCTCTATTAATTCTTGAGCCATTGAAAGAAGAGAAAAGAACTGCGTTTCTACATTATCTCTCTCCGTTAATTGTTCCTCCTCGTTAGAAGCAAGAACTTCAATGTCTGATTGCAGTGAATTAAATTCTGACAATAATTCTTGAAATTTATCCACCCGCATTGACAAATCTTTTAGTTGCAAGCTAGTTATTTTCTCTGCTCCTACCTGATTCAAAACATTTATATAATCTTTAAATCTAGTCAACCTGCCCTTTATAATGCTGCGCTTTTTTACTAAGTCTTTCAATTCCATGGCACAAAATATGTAAATACAAACCGAGCGCGAGAACTACGATATAGGCAATGAATTGAATAGAAATACTAAGAAATAGGTCAATTACCGTGAACGTAACCTTTGTTACCGAGGTGTACGCCGCCGCCGTCTGTCCAGCAGAAATAGCCAAATCCCGCGCCCGCCAACCTGAGCGCACTGGCAGCGTCGGAATCAGATTCAACGTCAACCTTACGACGTTACAACGGTCACAAATAATCTGAAATCACCGTTAATGATAACGATAAGCAAAAATATTTTTTTTTTTTTTTTTTTTTTTTTTTTTTTGTTCGGAGGTGGAAGAGAAATACCTAACGGCAATTTTGAATTCAAACTTAAAATCTGAAATTCAACTTAAAATCTGTTATTTTAAAAATTTCTTACACACGAATTAAATTGCGCACACAATTCACTTTCGTACACAACACAAAAATTACGTAAAAATAAATCCAAACTTGATATAAAAATATGATTCGATCTTACCAGTGTAGCGTTAATTACAACTCACAAGCTTTTTCGGTAACCTCACAAATTACCGTGTCGGCACTGGTGAACTGCATTGCACCTCTTTCACATTTCACTCTCTGTCGATCCTGTACAAGGCACGGATGCCTCTTCCATCGCTTGGCACACTGTTTACTAACTGGAAAGAAAACGTTACACACACGAACACACTGAAACATAGTGAAGTACCCACATTATTTTTTAATTTAAATACCACACGTTTAACAACATTCCCGAAAACCAAAACGATTTAAAATCGTTTGCAATTGTTACTTAAAACCAGTTAAAGGCTACATGTCACATATTTACGATTTCTATGTTCCCGCGTCATTAATTAACTTTCAATTTTATTTTTCTTGTTGTTGTCGGTAGTTATTTCTTACCAAAACTTTACTAAATTATCTATTTGAATCAAGAAATACAACGAACACTGAATTTTAGATAGCGAACACTCTAGAACACGTGGCTCAATCTCACTACGGTTTTCGTTTGTCTGCTCGGATCCCACTTCTGATGTCGGCAAGGGGGTGTTTGTCAGGGCCGTTGCTTTCTCCTGAATATATTTTGTGTGGGCTGCGTGGTGTTTCTCGAGCAGAAAACGAAAGTAGTTAATTTAAATAATCTTTTATCAACACGTAGGTAACTTAAAGTGAGAACAACGAGCCGTAAGGTAGTTTCTAGATGTGATTCGCGTCGTGGTCGATCGGTGAATGCTCCCCGCTCGGCCCGCACGAACACTTATATAGACTCCACCGAAGCGATGACGTTTCACCGCTTGCGACTCGTTGTCAAATCAGCTCCCGTATAATTGAATATTCCGACATATATATCACCGACTAGCTCCGGGTTCTTAGTATTGGAAACATTTAGTTTCTTTCGCCTGGGAGTTTTCTTAGAGTGAATTTTCTTCGGCGTAAGTCGGACTTTGCAGATCACTAGAGAGTGATCAGTATCACAATCAGCGCTGTGGAAGGATCTGGTGTGGACAATTTCCTAAAGGTTCTTTCTCCTAGTCAACGCAATATAGCTTTTGTCGCTCCCGTATTGGGCTTTACAGTCACACCAAGAAGTGTCGAAGAGGCGCTGTCTAAATCAGCTGTAAAGATGGAAAGGCCTATTATATTATATAATATATATATGGATTTAATCACGATGATATCTTTGACTAAATTAGTTTACCGTTCTCCTTTTAGAGTCTATTACAAATGCTGTAAAGTTTATAGAATTTCCGACAATAATTTTCATTCAATGTTAGAAGATTTAATATTGTATGTCCATTATTCAGTCTTTGAATACCGGATATGGCAATATGGCGCAACCGTTCCACTCGTATTGAATATTTACTGAACATTACTTATTCCAATACTTTGAGTAGGGTGACCATAGGGTGAGGATTTAGGTGGGTTCATTAGGACGCTCCTTAACTGACAATATTGTATAAAATCACCTGAATGTATTTTAAAACAAAACTTGTGTATTTGAGACATAAACTATAAGATGAATGATTGGTTATACCGCCCAAGTCAAAAAGGCCCGTTCGTGCTAAAATTTACTACCTTGTTTACCTTACATTTGGTAAAGTATTTTTTTATACAAAATAGATTATACTTCACATACTTATCGCTTTTATGGTTCCTTATTTTACGACTTGGAACCCTTATAGATGCGTCATATTCGTCCGTCCGTCCGTCTGTCAAACGGTTAATTAATTCGTTCAGGAGTTAAAAAGGACATACTTGTAAAATGCGCTTACAATTGTCCATTGGGCACAATTTTAAACCCTCGTGCCATTATTAATTATTAGCTTTTGCCCTCGGCACCGCCCGCGTGTTGATCCGTCATGACGACGAAATAGTAGCCTATGTGTTATTCCGATATATAAGCTATTTATTGTGCTATATTATTGTGAAGTTTCATCGAAATCCATTCAGTACTTTTTGCGTGAAAGAGCAACATACATACATACCTATTCACTAATTTTCGCGTTTATGATATAAGAAGGATAAGTAGGATTCTATGCGTGTCAAGCATAGAGATATGAGATAGAGAATGCTTACATGCACTTGAATACTTTGTTACACATAAAAAGGTTGACTTGACCAGTGTAAGATAAGATTTCTTTTGCTCTCTTGAGCTGAATGTGCTCATGGGAGGAGCAGTCATATCCTAATATCAACCGTCTGCTCCTTTGCCCCTGACGACATAATATAAAATGTGTAGGTAAAGCCTAATCAACAAACCTACATATTTATTATAATTTAAGAATGTCCACCGAGAACGGATATTTTTGGTAGCCCTAAGCGCACACCGGGTTATTCCGTACAAGGACTTAGTGGAAAATGAAATAAATACATTACAACGTTACAATACCGTTTTGAAAATTGTTTCCTATTTCGTGATGTTGACTTTTGTGTACCTAATTGTAAGCAAATGTGTTTCAATACATACCTATTATAACGATTTATTCCCGACTTGGGATAGGCAGAGATTATCCGTGGGGGAGCCACACAGAAAACCGCTATATTCTTTTTAACCGACTTCAAAAAAAAAGGAGGAGGTTCTCCATTCGTCGGAATCTTTTTTTTTTTTTTTATGTATGTTCAGCGATAATTTCGTCGTTTATGAACCGATTTAAAAAAATCTTTTTGCATTGGAATGGGCGTAGCTTACATGTGGTCCCGTCGTCACCATATCGGGATCTGATGATGGGATCCCAAGGTAATCGGGGGAACTCCTTAAATATCATAGGCACAAATGTCGCGATTTGGGTTCGCGGAATAGTTTTTCTTTGAAGTCGGTTTCTTTTTGTTAAAATTATATTCTATTAGTAAATTCGTACTAGCATTTCATTACGGTTTTTTAAATTGATACCTGCCTAAGTGACCTTGCTCTACCTGATGGAAAGCATGAATAGAATCCACCCAAATCTTTTTCCGCTAAAAGGTCCCGGGATCATAGCACAGAATACTTAATAGTACCGGGTGGGGGAGAGAGAGTAGTCATGACTGCATGGTTGATTTGAGTGGTTGCCTCGCACTCACTACTGCCCCAAGTGTTGTGGGTTCAAACCCTACATGGGTAGTACTTTGTTTCATCCACAAATTGTTATTCTTCTTCTGGGTGTTCTTTGTGTACGTTTCTTGCACGTTGGTAAAGTTAGACACAACATGTATTTTCTTAAAGTGGGAAGCCCTTAACTGTTCTTGAAAATACTAAGAAAACTCTGGTTTTTTTCTACGAATCTATCTAAGGTATTTGTATTTACATTAGAAACACACATATTGAATAATACTAGAAGAGTTGAGAGAGGGGGTTGAGCCAAATCTCACGACACTTCACAGAGCTCGCAACTTCGCTAAGAACTTCTCACGTTATTAATGGATGATCCCTGAACTAATCTGTGCTGGGTTTGATCTTCTTTTTAGGGTTCCGTAGCCAAATGGCAAAAAACGGAACCCTTATAGATTCGTCATGTCTGTCTGTCTGTCTGTCTGTCCGTCCGTATGTCACAGCCACTTTATTCCGGGACCATAAGAGCTATACTGTTGAAACTTGGTAAGTAGATGTAACCTGTGAACCGCATTAAGATTTTCACATAAAACGAACAACGAACTACAAGAACTTTTAGATGTTACTTGCTGATACGGAACCCTTCATGGGCGAGTCTGACTCGCACTTGGCCACTTTTTAGAGATATTTCGAAAGGATAACTGTTAGGTATTGTAATTCCCGATCTTCATGTTGAAAAGAAAACGTTCTAGAACATCCCATAAAATTTACTTTATATTTATTTTGTTCTCGAAATATTTTCTTGACTCTTAAAGCAAGACGTAATGATTAAATTTTAATCCGTAAAGAGGTTTAGATGGAACGTCTTCTTTAGAATATTTTACATAAACAATTTATACTGAATATTATTTTCCTAAAGTGGAACTTTTAGTAAATATAGTTTCTTAGGAATTAACTCTTAAAAGAAAAATTCTAAAAATTTATAAGAATATGAAATATGAGGGAGATAAGGTATAAGGAGAGTACAAAGGAGCCATTTTAAGACGATTATGATAGCAAAAAAACTAGAAATCTAAAAATATTATACAGTAAACAGTTGATTTGGGAGTTTGGCGGATATTCATGCCCATGCCTCGGGGAACACGAAAAGTCGTCGGTCCCGGTAGGATTTACGGGTCGGACCAAACGTTTGTGTAATCCGCAAATATTCGTTTCAAAGTTTGGATGTTTTCTATGTATAATATGTAAGTATTAACAAAAATAAAGTATGTTTATGTATTTTTATCAGTTGTCTAGTATCCATAAGGGCCACAACACACTAGCTACTTTTAGCATCGCCGATCGCCGATTTGGCGACTGCATCGATGCTGCATCGCGTTTTAGCGACTTCCTGCGTTCGATCACGGTATCGGTTTTAGCGACTGCTCAGATGCCAAATCGATGCTACCGGCATCCGAATGTGTGCGGAGAGTAGCGTTCAGCTGCTATGTCGCGCTTCTAAAAAGCGACTCAATCTCCGCGTTTGGCGTTTTTAAGTGTGCGGTGTAGAGCGTTCGGTCGCCGTATTTAGCTTCTAAGAAGCTACTAGTTGCCGATCGCCGATGCTAAAAGTAGCTAGTGTGCTGTGGCCCTAATACAAGCTCTGCTTAGTTTGGGACTAGATGGCGCTGTGTGTAAGATGTCCGAAATATTTATTATTATTATTATTCGTTTCGAAGTTTGGATGTTTTCTATCTATACTGTGTATGTATTTATAAGTTCGAAATATTTATTAAACGTCAAAACTATTTAAATTAAGTAGGTTTATATTTATATGAAATACTAAAGCGTAATATATATCCTAGCTATTGATAGATTTGAAAGTATAATACTATATATAATAACTATAATACTGTGAAGGAACGGGTGACGTGTTCCTCCAACACAAAGGGAGGATCCTCCGACCAGGCAAGGTGAGGCCTTTCAGCGTCGTCCTACGGAGTTTATATCTAACCACTGTTGGTGTAGACTAACACAGTCTACCACCACAATACCATTTATATCCTGATAATGGCGGTATTCTTGCTGTGGTTTTTTTTTGGTGAGTGTGAGACCGGAAGCCCAATTATTATGGTGAATGATGCAGAATTAACTGACCAGGCCGCCTTGGTATGGATCACCATGCTGCAATGCCTACACACATGCCTCACAATGAGGATGGTGGCCCCTACTTCTGGTTTCTACTCATGCTTTCCATCAGGCAGAGTAGAGTCACTTTCGTAGGCTTAAATAAATAAAAACAAAATATAACTGCAATTGAAATACTTAAAATTTTGAAGGAGAAATTGGGCGTATAAATTTTGAAAAGAAAAGTATATTAAAGTTAAAAAGAACCGTTAAACTATCGAAAAACGATTGGCGTACTTTTACTTTAACTTACCAGTAAGTAGGGCAGCTGGAGGTTCTCATGAAGAGGGATAACAGTTTCAGAGGAAAGAGAGGAGGGGGTAATCTTTTTTCGATGTAATATGAACCTCTTTCGTCCCTCATGAATATTTCCGCTCTCATAATATAATTTGTATACCATCGTAACAAAATTTGATTTGACTGTAATTTGGTTTGTATTTGGATTTGCTTAGTTTTATATTTGCGTGAATTTGTTTCCTTATAGCTATATTCTTTATAAAGTATGCAGACATGGTTTTTATGAAATTTGGAAACCCATAGTCAATTTTTAGGGTTCCGAAATTCATGACTCGGAACCCTTTTAGTTTCGCTATATCCGTCCTCGACTTACCGTCGAAACGGTTAGTGCTAGAAACTTTGCATGGATATGTGTATTTATCACGTCGACAAAGTGCTAGAATAAAAATAAATGGCAATGGGCTGGCCATATTAGCCGCAGAACCGACAACCGTTGGGGTAAACGTGTTCTTGAATGGAGACGTACGTGCAAACGTATTGTCGGACGTCCACAGGCCAAGTGGGTTGATGATTAGCCGGCTAGTAGGAGCTGGATGCGAGTAGCCGAAGATCGAACTAAGTGGCGTGCAATTGGAGAGGCCTATGTCCAGCAGTGGACTGCGACAGGCTGATGATGATGATGATGAAAGTGCTAGAAAAGCGAAACGGCTGCTTCAAAAAATCTGGAAAAATTCATGAACCTTAAAGGAAAACTATAACGGATTATATTACTTTGTTAGTTCAGGAGTTATAGAGGCATAACTTGTAAAATGCGTTCACTTGGAAAACTTCATACAAAATTAACGCATTAATACGTAAACATAACAATTATCTATTGGATACGATTTTTCAACAGTATAGCTCTTATAGTTTCGGAAATAATTGGCTGTGACATACGGACGGACAGACAGACAGACAGACAGACTTGACGAATCTATAAGGGTTCCGTTTTTTGCCATTTAGCTACGGAACCCTAAAAAGCAAGATCCAATCAAGTTTTTAACTAGCCTAAAGACAAAACAGTGTTTTGTATGAAAAACTGATTCTAAATTGAATAAAATCATTAGTAAAATTCTGTGTACAAAGAAAAAAAAAACATTACAGTAATTGAAATACTGTACCTTCAATACTCCAGACAATACATAACTAAGGACAAACACATAAAAACCCTTTTTATTCCAACATAAAATTAAACAATAAATTCTCAACACATAAAAGGCATAAAATGGCAGACGAAATAAAATTGCGGAGTACGATACGGTTCATTCAACAGATACTCCGACTTCACAAAACTTTACAAAAACTACGGAAATTAAAAAAAAAAGATTTTTTTCCAGATATGGAATTCGTCCGCAGCCACCGCAGTATGCTATTGTGGAATATCACACTGAATCTGGGTTTAAAAATGCAATGGTACTGCTGTTTGAAATATGTTTTACAAAACATTTTTAACAAGAGCAAAGCCTAATAATGTATTATGGTAATACGAATATTTTACAGCAAAAAGGTTTTTGAGAGAGAATTTCTCTACGAATTCCGCTTTTAATAATTCGTAACTAGCGGCGAGTGCACCGAATATCGTAGCTTTTTTTGAGTATTGAAGTGGGAAATCCCTGTGAAATTAACTGCCTCGTTAGGCTAGTGGTTAGCGTATGCGACTGCTAATCAAGAGGTCTACGGTTCAAATCCCGGGTCGGGCCAAAAAGTGTTTTTGGGATTTTTCTAAGGAAATTCCTAATAGCAGCCTGGAGTTTTTAAGCTTGGCGGTGATTCACGCCTGTGCCTCTGAGAGCACGTAATGCCGTCGGTCCCGGTTGTCATGAACATCTATGGCAATCGTTATTGGGAAGTCAGTGCCCTCCAATATACTGACAACTAGTTCAGTCTTCGAGTTTCAGTTCTCCCTTAGGGTTGCGGAGGTCCGATGCCAGTCGCTCCATGGAAAAACTGAAATTCAGGTAAAACCGGTTGAACTAGAAGCCGACCCCAAATAAACTTGGGAATAAAGGCTAGGAATATGAAGTGGGAAATCCTTTCAGATCTCTAGCTTGTAAAGGAAGCCTCACCTAGGAGTATTGTATAGTATTTCGACTAAATACAGGTACCCGTATTGATATACACAAATCAGGAACACTCAGTACTGCGGCTCGACAGCATTTGAAAAACCCATGGCTAGTGTACTTCGCAAAGTGTCGTGGGTTAAATCTCACGTGAGACAACACTGCGTGTTTCACAAAGTAATGTTCTGAGTTTGGATGTTCTTTATGTCTGTTTCATTTATGTTTGTAAAGTCCCTACAGGATTTATATTAATAATTAGGGAGTTGTCTTTAAAAATATGATGTCATTCAAAACCAACTGTAGTAGAAGGAAGTTTACCAGTATAGGCCGACCGCTTATCTGTGTCCTCGCCTGCGCGGTAACAGGGGCGCGGGGGTATGACGACTCAGATAAACGTTCGGCCTATAGTCAAAGTTACATATGTAATATTCCAAGTTGCAGAGCTAGTGCCTATTTAGATATAATCTAGACAAGACTAAAGCTATTAAATGATATACTGTAAGTAATTGAGAGTTTGAAACTAAAAGAGTTTTAATATAAACTTGTAGACTGTCAAAAGTGGAAGGGAACTGTAATGTAGACAAACTTCTGGATCTTGTTGCCATCCAAGAACAAGATTTTTCACGTTGAGAAGAAATAATCATTCATCAGGTTTATCATTTACATGTTCTTAAGCTTTTATGAATAAATATGAAATTCGTCTATATTTTTCCCTATTAGTAAAGCAACGCTGATTTAATCACGAATGAGCTAGCTTAGACGGGTTAGTATAATAAATAAATATTTCGGACATCTTACACACAACGTCATCTAGTCCCATATAAAGCAGAGCTTGTGTTATGGGTACTAAACAACTGATATAAATACATAAACATACTTTTTTTTGTAAATACATACATATTATACATAGAAAACACCCAGACTTCAAAATAAATATTAGTGGATCACACAAATATTTCGTCCGACCCGGGAATCGAGCCCGAGACCTCTTGATCAGCAGCATACGCTAACCACTAGACCAACAAGGCAGTTCATAGTACTACCCTCACACAGAAGACCAACCTTAAATTACAGCATTTGTGCTCACGTCTTTCGTTGGTGTGAGATGGCAAGGTCAATCATGCAGAAGCACTCAAGGCTACCAAAGTGTGGATCATGATTCTTCATTGTCTGCACTCACAAGCCTCAAATTGTTCATGACGGAAACAATCGTGTCAACTTTGTAACGATGAAATTCAAACAAATCACAAAAGTTTAATATTTCCTAACTAGATGGCGCTGTACTGTTTATGTGAATCGCGATATTGTGTCATTACCGGGCTCAATAAAAAAGGCACTTAATAAATAGCTTGTCAGATCAGCTGATCAGTTCACAGTGGTTTTATTTGTGCTTCAAGTAACCCCTAGTGTTCACAACACGTTAAGTGCTAGTAACACTACTCCTGGCTGCTTCTCATGCTTTCCACCAGGCAGAGTACAGTAACTGTGGTAGACTTAGATATTAAACAACTTATTGATTAATTGATCAATTTGCCATGAAGTAAGGTAAACACTAAAATATTCAAATTTTTGATATCCTTGGCAAAAATATCTGCAAAATAACTTCTACACAATACCTTCAATGTGACTGTCGCAATTAATAAATACATTACGGCTACATTTTGGCAGCAACTCGCCACCGCACTGCGTCAAATTCCAACATTCGAATAAGCGATGACAATTATTTGCTATGGACATTAAATTAATTGGCTATTTGCTGAATGTATTTCGTATCGCATTTTGCCGTTGATCGCAAAATATCATAGGTCAAGAAATCTGCTGATGTCGATAAATTTTAGACGGATTTTGTAGGAAATACAAGTCTGACATTTTTTTCAATCAAAGTTGAGTGCAAAAAACCTTAAGAAATTCGACTGGTGTAATTTAAAATGTAACGCTACAAAAATCAATTTAATTAATAAGAAAAGAGATGAGGATTTTAGCACAGATGGACAGATTTTATTCTTAATTAAGATAGTCTACTTCGATTCAGTCAAACATAATTAATTTAGAATTGTTGTGTGTTTAGGGCGGAATATGTTTAACATAAATGTACCTCATGATCATCATCAACAGCCTTTAACAGTTCACTGCTGGACATAGGCCTCTCCTTTGAAAGGAGGTTTTGGCCTACTAAGTATACCATGTTGGCCAGACGGATTGGTAAAGGGTTTGTTTCAAGTTTTCCTTCTCTTGGCAGTGATGTTGGCTGCTTATTTTGTTCCATCAGTCGCCTCTTACGACACCCATGGAATGAATAGGGGTGGTGACACTTTGTATTCTTAATCCGTCACCACACCAATGTACCTAGTTGATCTAATAGGGTGGCATAGCCTTAAATAAATAGAAAAAAAGAATCGTGATATTAACTACCCTCACACAGAAGACCATCTTAATAATGACAGCGTTGTTCCTGTTTTTCGTTGGTGAGTGTGAGCCAGAGACCCAACCATTTAATAATTGATTTTTTGATTTAAGTATATACCGTAGTATTATAATAATATAGATGTAGTAAAAGGCTGTTATTTTAAAATCAATAACAAACACTGTAGAAATGAACAAATAAGGTTTCGTTAAATTCTAAAGATAAAGACTATGCCTTGTCACTGAAACTAATGTGGCGCCATCTACCGGTCTTAAATAACTGTGTTAAAAATTAATTTGAAATAAATATATCGTGTTTGGTACAATAGGGAAGGTAGTTACATGTTATTAATACAGTCATAAGGCTTACAAATCAATGAACAATCTTTTTTTTTTTAATTTTTTTTACAAATATCTTACATATATATGTTTTTGTAACCGCGGGCAACGCTGCGAGGCGAAGCTAGTCTAAAAAAGTAGCCTTAGTTGCTCCTTATACCATCAGCTATCTGCCAGTGAAAGTCCTGTCGAAATCGGTCCAGCCGTTCCAAAGAACAAACAGAAGACAGACAGACAAAACTTGTAAAAAAAAATAGTTTGGCATATTTACCGTGTATATATACATATGCATTTAGTAAAAAGCGGTTATTTTAATATTAGAAACAGACTCCAATTTTATTTATTTGTATTACATTATCATCATCATCATCATCTTCCTACTCTTTTAATTACATACTTTAATTTTAAACACAGATGAATAGAAAATACGATTCAAAATTCTAAATCAGCAAAAGTTTAAATTTTGGCCTGTAATGCCTGGTCCTCTTAAAATGGAGCGATTCTATAAAATTTTACGGTCAAAGTTACGTTTTTATGTGTTTGATTTGAAAAGGATGATTCTAGATCGTGGATATTTTATATATTTAAGGCTACCAAAGTGAGTCTACTCTGCCTGCTGGAAAGCATGAGTACAATCCAGGAGTAGCGGTCACCATCCGCATTGTGAGGATAAGGAATGCAGCATGGTGATCAATACCATGGCGGCCTGGTCGGATGTTTCTGCATCATTTTCCTGGCCTCTGGAAGCCGGGAGAATGATGCAGAATGATTGAGCCTCCGGTCTTACACTCACCAACGAAATACGACAGCAAGAATGCTGTCGTTATTAGGATGGTCTTCTGTGTGAGGGTAGTATTGCTCAGGTCGAACCAGCCTATTCGTGCTGAAATCAGCGTGTCGCTACTACCTACTGACTTCATTCTTTTTACTTTGAATGTTTGGGAGTGTCTAAGGGCCACCGCAGACTAGCTACTTTTAGCATCGGCGATCGGCGATTTGGCGACTGCATCGATGCTGCATCGCGTTTTAGCGACTTCCTGCGTTCGATCGCGGTATCGGAATCGCGCGTTTTAGCGACTGCTCAGATGCCAAGTCGCTGCTACCGGCATCCGAAACAGTGCGGAGAGTAGCGTTCAGCTGCTGCGTCGCGCTTCTAAAAAGCGACTCGATCGCCGCGTTTGGCGTTTTTAAGTGTGCGGTGTGGAGCGTTCGGTCGCCGTATTTAGCTTCTAAAAAGCGACTAGTTGCCGATCGCCGATGCTAAAAGTAGCTAGTCTGCGGTGGCCCTAATTTAAATATTGCTGAATCGAATGAGCAGCCTTTCACCACTTCAGTTTAGCTGTTCTGAAAGCTATGACTTTATTATGAATTTCAAGTTCACTGCGTATTTAAGTTTCAATACACTACGTTCCAGGTGTGGACCTCTTATCTATTCAAATAAAAAAAATTGGAGTCTGTTTGTAATATTAAAATAACCGCTTTTTACTAAATACATATGTGTACACGGTACATATGGCAAAATATTTTGTTTTACAATTTTTGTCTGTCTGTCTGTCTGTTTGTTCCGGGTAATCTCTGAAACGGCTGGACCGATTTCGACGGGACCTTCACTGGCAGATAGCTGATGATATAAGGAGTAACTTAGGGTACTTTTTTTAGACTAGCTTCTTCCCGCCGCGTCGCCCGCGGTTACAACAACAAACGTGTGTAACACCGCGGGGCTCAGCTGGTATAGAATAAATAAATATTTCTGATATCTTACACATAACGCCATCTAGTCCCAAATTAAGCAGAGCTTGTGTTATGGATACTAGACAACTTATATAAATACATAAACATACTTTTTTTTGTAAATACATAGAAAAAACCCAAACTCCGAATAAAATATTTGCGGACCACACAAGGATTTGGTCCGACCCGGGAATAAAACCCGAGACCTCAATCACAGCAGTCGTATGGAAAAAATGAACTTCAATATTTGTACTTCTGTTGACTTAAGCCAATTTCTCTCATGGTTTCAAGCTAAGTACTTAACAAAATTTTTTTACTTAATTAAAAATTTACGGGCAACAAAAAATTATGTTTTAATTTCAGAAGAAATAAATAAAAATTTGTGGTTCATGGGTGTAGATAGGGGAGACTAATCAATACAAATAAAATTGGAGTGTCTGTCTGTCTGTAATGTCAAATGAACAGTTTTTTATTATATGTATATCAAACTATGTACGGTACTTGTTGGTCGAGTGGTTAGCGTATGCGATTGCTGATCAAGAGGTCTCGGGTTCGATTCCCGGGTCGGACTAAAAGTTTGTATGATCTGCAAATATTTGTTTCGGAGTTTTCTATGTATAATATGTGTGTATTTAGAAAAAAAGTATGTTTATGGATTTATATCAGTTGTCTAGTACCCATAGTACAAGCTCTGCTTAGTTTGGGACTAGATGGAGTTGTGTGTTCTCTTTCTCTTTATAAAAAGACAACTCCCGCATTAGGAATGTAAATTCCTGTGTCGCGGGGGACTTTACAAACATACATGAAACGGACACAAAGAACACCCAGACTCAGAACAACAAACTGTGAATCACACAAAGTGTTATCCTACGTGAGATTTGAACCCACGACACTTGGCGCAGTAGGAAGCGGTGTGGCGACCGCTTAAGCCACTAGGCCAACCGTGCAGTCACACAACACAGTGTTAGATGTCCAAAAATATTTATTTTATTTATACAAAATGCATTTTTTTAAATTATGATTTTATTGTTCCGGGTAATATTTGGAACGGCTGAACCGATATTGACTTAACTTTCATTGGCAGGTGGCTGATGACACAGGGAGTAACTTAGGCTTATTATATAAATATCATCATCATCATCATCAACAGCCTTTAACAGTCCACTGCTGGACATAGGCCTCTCCTTAGAAAGGAGGTATTGGCCTACTATACCACGCTGGCCATACGGGTTGGTATAGGGTTGGTTTCAAGTTGTGCACCGGTGTGGGCGGCGGCTCTGACCGAACAGAATAGGGCGCGCCTCAGGCGGCCTCAGAGAACTCTGGCGGTCAGAGCCATACGGGGCTACCGCACCGTATCGACGGAGGCGGCGTGCGCCCTGGCCGGAACACCCCCGTGGGATTTGGAGGCGGAAGTGCTCGCCGACGTTTATCGGCGAGTGGCTAACTACCGGGCGGAGAGTGGTGGAGTTGGACCTCCGCCCGAGGACGTGCGCGAGTGGCGCGAAGCCGCTCACCGAGCCACGATGGATCGTTGGTCGGTCCGGCTGGAGACTCCACGTGCTGGCTTCGCCACCGTAGAGGCGCTTCAGCCGGTCATCGGCGAATGGGCAGTGCGGCAGCACGGGACCCTTACCTTCCGACTGACGCAGGTTCTTTCCGGGCATGGTTGCTTCGGAAAGTACCTGCACTCGGTCGCCAGGAGGGAATTGAGTCCCGCCTGCCACCACTGCGACTGCAGTGAGGATTCGGCTCATCACACGCTGGCGGTCTGCCCCGCATGGGAGACGCAGCGCCGGGTCCTCACTGCAGTCATCGGAGGGGATCTCTCGCTGCCGGCCGTCGTTCGTTCCATGGTCGGCAGCGAGAGCTCATTTACCGCGGTCGCAACCTTCTGCGAGGACGTAATCACGCAGGAGGAGGCGGCGGAGAAGGCCCGGGAGGACGACATCCAATCGGACCAGATTCGCCGCCGGCGACTCGGGCGGCGGAGGCGCGAACATCTGCGCCTCATGCCGCCTTGAGTGTGGCCGCGGGTGGACGGGACGGGTTATCCCTCCATCCGCATTATGTGGCCAGCCGCGAGGGGGCGGCGTCGGTGTGTGCCGGACGCCGCCTAAGAGAGGGTCGTCAAACAGAGACGGTGCCCGCATCAGGAGCGGGCAGGCGCTGGAGAAGTTCAGAAGGAGATCCCACCCTGGACTTCTCCTACTCCTAAACGGAGAAGCGCGGAGAGGGCACACTGTGTGTTTTTTAGTCGGTTCAAGTCCGACACACCACCCCGCTGTAACCCCCGGTGGGGTGACGGTCCATGATGATTTTTCACACATTAAAAAAAAAAAAAAAAAAAAAAAAAGTTGGTTTCAAGTTTTCCTTCTCTTTGCATTGATGTTGTCTTGCGTAGTTTATCCCTTAGTCGCCTTTTACGACACCCGCGGGATGAATAGGGGTGATGACACTCTGTATTCTTAATCCGTCACCACACAGACTATAATATAAATATAAATATACATAAATATAAATACAAATATTAAACAGTAACCGACATCGCGGGTCGCAGATAGTCTAGTTCTGAATATAATTCTTCATCGACTAGAGAAGTGAATTAGAGAAGTGACGGTAAGCGTTCTTGTATCGTTGAGTGAAGTACTCGTAAAGATTTATCGATGGACTGGGTTGTACCGCACTGCGCCAGACGGAGCGGAGGCCTAGTGATTGAGTCATTGTTATCGATAAATGATTAAATTATAATAACTTTTGTGAAACTTTGTAAAGTTGTTAATACAAAGGCAGTCGATTTCTTTTACATGTTTCAAACTTTATTGAAAGCTGTACATTTGGGTTCTGCATATAACGGTCTGATTAGAACTGCAAAATGAAAAGCTCACTATTTTAATTAGATTATTTTGCAAAATATTTTCAAAACTGATTGGTATTGTTATTTTTGCGAGTATACTAATTGTACTTCTAAACTTTCGCAGACAATTTTCAAATCCACATTTAAAGGTACAGACATAAAAAGCGGCCAATTGCGAGTCGGACTCGCCCATGAAGGGTTCCGTAGCAGCAAGTAACGTCATATAAAAGTTCCAGTACTTCGTTGTAACTTTGATCGATGTTTTAATTTCGTTTAAATCAATTTTCGGTGGAAGTTTGCATGGTAATGTACATCATATATTGTTTTTAGTTTTATCATTTTCTTATTTTAGAAGTTACAGGGGGGGGGGGGACACATTTTAGCACATTGGAAGTGTCTCTCGCGTAAGCTATTCAGTTTAGGAAAAAATGATATTAGAAACCTCAATAGCATTTTTGAAGACCTATCCATAGATACCCAACGCGTATGGTTTTAATGAAAAAAAATGTTTGAATTTCAGTTCTAAGTGTGGGGACCCCCATGATATTTTTTTTATTTTTTTACGGCTTACAACATACATCTACCGACCAAATTCCAACAGTATAGCTCTTATAGTTTCGGAAAAAAGTGGCTGTGACATGCGGACGGACAGACAGACGGACATGAAGAATCTATAAGGGTTCCATTTTTTGCCGTTTGGCTACGGTACTCTAAAAAGAAAGAAAACGTTTTTACTTTGTTAAGTTTTTTTTATTGTTTACACAAACTAAATTTCTCACACTCTCAAATATGATAATCCCTATCATCATGACCCTATTTCAGTCTACTGCTGGACATAGGCCTCTCTCTTAGCAATAAAAAGAAAGAAGTTTTATCGATATAAATTGCATTGGAAAACAAGATACTATTTATCGATATTTATATTCATACTTTTTTCCTGTCCCATCCCTAAGGACTCATAGTTTGCGGCGCCCGGGACACTCGTTCACAAAATAGAACGTTATTATATTAAGGAAGTTATTACGGATTATTTAAATTCTTGTCTGAATTTTTAATTTTGCGTGCAGCATGAGTGCTTGCATCCATGCGTGCATGCGTAGGTACATGTGTGCATGTGAATGGATCATTTAATATTGAAGCCTGCCAAAGTGACTCTACTCTGCCTGATGGAAAGTATGAGTAGAATCCAGAAGCAGGGGTCACCATTCTCACTATGACGGCAGGCAATGCAGCATGGTGACCAATGCCATGGTGGCCTCCAAAGGCCGGGAGATTAATGCAGTATGTTTTGGCTTGCGGTCTCACAACGAAATACGTCAGTAAGAATGCTGTCATTTTTAGGATGGGCTTCTGTGTGAGGGTAGTAGTGCCCCGGTCGCGCCGGACCATTCGTGCTGAATTCCTACCTATATTTTTATTTAAAACGAACGTAAGTATTATTTTGTCACTCACGTGAGTTAGGGCTAGTATCACCACTTTTTTCAAGCTGCCATAGTTAATATACTCTGCGTGATGGAAAGCATACCTAAGTAGAAACTAAGAGTGGCAGCTACCATACTCACTGTGACTGCAGACAATGTATGATGACCCATACATTGGCAGCCTAGTAAGATGTGTTTTCAAGCCCCGTTTAAAGGACTCGGGATCATTTTAGGACGGAAAGACGTGAGCTAGTAGTGAGTTTTAGTTTTTGACTGCTAGGCACGAAAAGGAAGTGCAGTACTGTTTATTTCTAGTGCGTATTTCTATCAAATTAGTCTATAAAGTCTTTAAAGACTGCTTTGAACTTTTCTTTTAGATAAATAGACCTCGGTTTTCAGTCTCTGATAGAGAAAAATGTATCAGATATATATTAGCAATATTTATCTGTTAAATAGTGTTATATGACAATTAACTATTTGAAACTTTATTAGAAACTGACTCTAATGTCCATCTTTGTCAACGTTACCGAAGTTTAGGGGCGACTTAGAGTCTCTTTAATTTTCACCAACTTTCAGTGTTTGGATGTCCCTACGATTTAGAGGCTACCTACGTTAGGGAGCTTCTAGTAACAAGACAGTTTAAATATAGTTGGTGAAAACGGACATTAGTTTCTAAATTACTAAAATAAATTACTAGAAGATCATCGTAGAGGTATTTTCTACACTATTCCATCCAACGCTCGTTATGATTCCGGGAAATCTATTTCGTTGAACTTTGAGAGAATTCGAGGCTTGGGTCGAAAAGTGCTAAGTTTTTTAATATGGGGCTTGAGTTTGAGTCGCACCTCTCACCATTGCGACTGCAGTGAGAACTCGGCTCAGCACACACTCTCTGTTTGCCCCGCCTGGGCCATGCATCGTCGGACCCTCACTTCAGTCAACGGAGTTCTCGTGCTCTCGGTCGTCATATACTCCATTTTCAGTAGCAACAGTAATTTAACCGCATTCCGCATTGTTATTTTTTAAGATTTTCCCTTCCATCCGCTTCAATCCAAAGCAATTCCAACACACCAACCTGTCGCGAACTCTGGTGTGGAGACAGCACGTGGAGGTTTCCATACGTTAAAAGAAAGACCTATTAATCTTAAATTTTCCAACTTCAAAATTCAAATTATATGTGATGTGAGTCTAAAAAGTTTTCCACTCTATATGAAGTGTCCTTAAATGTGTCATGGCTTTGATGGCATGGCGTTCACGACCTTATGTCTTTGATCTTTAGGTACTAAAATTTACTATCAGAATACTAATATGTCATACTAGATATCTAATTAGATGTTTAGCTCCATATTGTACCCTCTCTCGGCTGCTCTCCTAATAGAATTTACTAGTTCTAGTGAAATAGATCGCGGTATGAGGTTCTCGTGGGGGAAATGTGGTTGTATTGAGATAGTGTGCCGCACATGTGCTTAATTGTGAATGTGACCTTGTTCGCATTCAATTCATGAAGGAAATTGAATCATAATTAGATGCAACATAGAGTGTTAAATTGAGATTGAATATAATTTTCTTTTTTCTTTAACACGCTGTTTGTGATATATTGTAAAATGTGTTGGAATTATAGGCGCGCAAGACTAACTTCGCACACCTCACACTCGGTTGTCTAATGCTAAGATAAATGATAAATGATATTTAATTCTGTAAGTAAATCTTTTGAGACATTTTTACAAGTCGGAAAAAAGCGCATAATAAGCAGCGCCTAAGGTGTTGTTTTTTAATCTGACTGCTTATAGTCATACTAATATAATCTAAGTATATATAAAGATAAGCAACAAGATACAGACTGGTACTCAACACATAATTTTGACTTAAACTGAGCAATCAAGATTACTAACTAATGACCAACGGGGCCGCAAAATCTAAGGATTATTTAATGTAGATTGTTGACTTAAACTGTAGCTTCAACCTATTTCATGTGTATTTCTAACTCTTTAGCACAAACATTACGCAGTGCTAAACCGAAAGGCAAAACATTTAGGTTTTAGAAGATAATAACTTTTCTGTCTTCATAAACATTTCCAGTAAGTACCGGTGACACAGTTTTAGACCATTAAATAAATGTCTATAAAGTTTAACGTCTCAATAATATTGTCGTAAAAAGACAACACAATTCTGGGACGTATCCATTCCATTCAGACACCGCAAAACCGTTGAATGTTCCCGATCCCTCATTAATATACAATTCTTTTCTTTTCAGGCGGGGAAAATCTAATAAGGGGACAATGGCCGGCTCCCGCGAGAGATTGCTCTATGAAAGGAGGTCTGATTGCGAATATGAATACGAATTCAGACGCCGATATGAACAGTACGACAGAGAAACCAATCGATACAGACAAGAGAGACGCCAGGATCTACACGATCGACCGAGACGCAAGAATGGATATGTCTATGAAGATATTTATTCCGATTTTGATGAAGCACAAGGGAGACTCTCACTTTTCCGACCTATTCGGCCAGAATACTTAAATCTTCCAACCAATTACGATGTCAAATACAACTCTTTACCAAGAAACTATTACAACTATGATGAAAGAAATACACGAAGGTATAAAAAGGATCATTATGACTTTCGAATCGATCATCAGAGGAGGGCACAAGAAACTTACGATACTTATAAAAAGCACGTTAGTGCTAGACCAAGAGAAATAAATCCTGCAAAAAAACTATCTAACACTACAAAAGTTTCTTTAAATCCTACTGAAAATCCTGTCCGCCTTACCAAAATTCATTCAAATCCTTCAAATTCTTTAAATAACCCTTCAAAGAATTATTTGAATTTGCCTAAAAATTCATTAAATTTGCCAAAAAATCCAAATGGAACCCCTAAAAACGTCGCTGTGTGTAAACCCCATCGAATAACTGATAGAAGTGCACGTTATTGGACGAGTGATCATCCTGAAAGGAGTCGATCTCGTCCGAAAAAACCCGAAGAGCCAAAAAAGAACGTCAAATTCTCTGAAGTGTCTGGATGCAACCGAAAAATGGTTGTCGACGATCCAATTTTTGGTCGGAAAATTGTTCCTGTACGCGAATTGGAAGTTTCCCTCGACCAAATGATTCAAAATGGTTATTTTGAGAAGCACAATATTCCTATAGCAAAGCCTATAGATGAAGTACCAAAGGAAGAGATAACAAGTGTACAAACAGGCAGTGCTGTGCCAAACGGAAAATGCTTATCGGGAAACGGGAAGGAAAACCAACCATCAAGGAAATCAAGACATCTACCGCAGGTGAGTTTATACTTTTTCTGTAGTAAAAAATGTACCCTATCGTTTTGACAATACATTTAATTTTATTATGACGAGTAATTTTATAACGAGTAATTTTATTTATTTTTATATTAGAGCTGAGTGATATTGAGTATTAGGAAATTCCTGATCTGAATGAGTATAAAAGTTTATTTGTGTTATTTATGTAATCCGAAGTTCAGGTTTCAGTAGTGGAGACAGATATTTTCTAAGTAACTGTTTATCTTACAGCGTGATATTAAGAATTCTTGCGTCGATTAGAACATATTTCCAACACCATGATAACTTTGCTTGGCTTAACAAACCTTCCCTACAAATTGGAGAGACACTCTTCGACCCTTTTTTTAAGATTTAGGGTTCATACCAACAGATGTGCTACCTGATGGTATGTGACTACCGTCACCCATAGAAAACTTCAACTTAGAATTTCAAGTCTGTTGCCCACCCTTAAAGTACCTAAACTCCCAGAATTAACAGTTCGTTAGTTGAGATCCGGTATTTTAACGCACACGGTGAATTACAATAAAAAATGGCATAATATCTGGTAAAGGACCAGTGCTGGATTTACACTTTTGCCGCCCCAAAGCTTTAAAATTTTTGCCGCCCCTACTGATTCCTAAAGTTAATTCCTTTCTTTAGGAAATAATCTAGTTACTATATTACTTTTACAACTTTTGTTGTTTTTAAGGTAAGCAAAGCTTGGTTTTTACTGCACTACTTATAAGGTTTGGTAGGCTAAGGAAGATAGGTAAGTAAGGCACGATACTGCTAACCATGCACCTTTTTTTGTTTTCGCGGGGAATGCTTTTCGCACCATACACTCCGTGGGGGAGACAGACACCCCCAGCCGCACTGGGGTGTCGCTTGCTCAGGTTGCTTGCAGTGGTCAGATTTCCCCAAGATGTGGTCGCAACGACCCTTAGGCCGGGGGACTAGCTGCCTCTACCGCGTCCCCTTCACCACCTCCTTTGAACGGGATCGGCCTTTTCCCAATCCCTCTCTGCGGACTCATCTCACAAACAACCATGTCCGGTGAGTATCTGAGTTGACCGGTAGGTGGCAGAACGGCTCCAACAGCGCGTTGGCTGGCACAGCCCTGTGTTTCGAGCCGTCCCCTCCAAGCCCGTAGGGCTTGCCTGTATGCGTTCTGCCGTAGCATTTCAGGCTCATGATCCGGCGCTGTCCCTTCGCCATTCCGACGGTAGCCCCGTACGATCCGAATGGCCATCAGCCGCTGCAGACTCTTTAGTTGAGCTTTACAACAGAAGGAACCTGCCAGGTCCTTATTCCAGACGGGTGCCCCATAGAGGACCATGGATCGCACGACGCCCATGTAGAGGCAGTGAAATTCTTCCCTTGGTCCTCCGAGATTGGGCAGCAGATGATGTAACGGCCTTGCTACCCCTCGTACCCGGGGGACTTATCGCCTGAAATGCTCTGCGAAACTTCACCGGCTGTCCAGGACGACGCCTAGGTACTTCATGTACTGGCCCACCCGAACTTCAGTGTCACCCACTCGGAGGCGCGAGCTGGGTGGTTCCTGGCGCTTACGTAGGCCATGGAACCAAATCGCCTATGTTTTCTGAGGCGCCACCCTTAGGCCCAGCTCACGAATCTTTTCCACAACACAAGTCACTCCCTGCTCGGCAAGCAGAAGCACTTCCTAGAAGCGTAACCCTTTGGCCAGTATTAGGGTGTCATCCGCATAGCAGACGAAACTTAGGCCAGAGGGCAGCCTGGTGCGAAGGACCGCATCGTATGCGACGTTCCATAATAATAGGCCTGAGCCCTGAGGAACCCCGCAACATACTTCCCTTCGATTCTCCACCCCGTTCCGATCCACAAACTTCACCGTTCTGTCGCGCAGATAGGCCTCTATGATCTAACCATGCACCTGTCAACGTCAATATATCCTTGAGTTGGCAGTACTTGGTCGGCGGAGTGTGGAGGAGGTACGCGAGCGAGTGAATAAAATTCAACTTCTGCCAACCGACACGACTTAGACAGCTTCAGGTGCACAGTAACCAGTGTCGAGTTTTAGTCTTAAAATCTACTAAATCAAAATTTTGCACATTCGATAAACGTTATTGACTGATTTTAATTGAACTCAATATAACACAAATTTTAAAAACGATAAAGTTAATAATAATAAATAAATATTTTGGACATCTTACACACAACGCCATCTAGTCCAAAACTATGCAGAATTTGTTGGTCGTCCATAGGTCGATCCACCTCAGAGAGGTGTTGGACGATAGCATGCCGTCCGGACGCTTCCCTGAGAGCTGGAAGAGCAGAAAGCTGTTCAAACTCCAGAAGACAGGACGGTCTGCCGATTCAGTCACGGCCTTTAGGTCCATCGTGTTCCTAGACGAGTTGGGTAAGCTGTTTGAGAGGGTGCTCTCTGCCCGCATCGTCCGGCACCTATGCGAGGTGGGCCCTGATCTGTCGGACACCCAATTCGGATTGTGGGAAGTTCGTTCGACGTTCGATGCCATATTGCGCCTGAGAGCCGTGACCGAAGAGGCCGTAAGCAGTGGCGGCGTGCTGTTGTCGGTGTCTATGGACATCGCCAATGCATTTGATAGTCTACCATTTAGCTGCAACCGGGAAACACTCCTCTATCACGGAGTGCAAGAGTCCCTGAGGCGGTTAGTGGCTTATGACAATGACACGCTGGCTACAGCCAGGGGGGGTAACCTTTCAGGCTGGCCACACTGGCTACAACAGGAGTCTCCCTGGTGGTTGGGCGCATTGAGGCATTGGGCTTACAGGTGGACCTGGATAAGACGAAGGCTCTTTTGTTCCATGGGCCCCGTCGTAGGCCACTCCCCGGCGCCTCCAACGTGGTCAACTCGGTCATTGTACTGGTCCGGGCCCAGATGAATTATCTGGGCCTGATACTTGACCGTAGGCGGCTCTTCGACGACCACTTCCGACAGCTTGCTCCGAAGCTGGTCGACACTGCCTCCGCACTCAGACGACTTTTGCCCAATTTGGGTGGAGCCAATGTCGCGACGAGATAACTGTACACGGGAGTTGTCTGATCTATGGCACTGTACGGTGCACTGGTGTGGGCGGCGGCTCTGAGCTATACACGGTTACCACCGTCGCTACCTTCTGCGAAGACATCATCTATGCCATGGTCATGCTGAATGAATTTACGTAAAATATTAGCTATTCGAAGGGGAGTGTGGCCGCAAATGGACGGAACGGGTTTTCCCCTTTATCTGCTTCAGTTGCTTTCAGGCTTATGAGGAGGTTCCTAACACAGGGTTTATATTCCTAATGCTAGTATGGTCTTTTAAAACAATAAAAACAGTTGTGTGTCCCCAACCTTACTTTTTTTTGTAACAATTTATTTTTTGGGCCATTTTGCCGCCCCCCTAATTCTGCCGTCCCAAGCTTCAGCTTTTTCAGCTTCTATGGTAAATCCGGCCCTGTAAAGGACAATATCCTTATCAATTAACCCTCACGGTGTGGATAGTAACCCTTTCTTCTGAATTCTACTCATGTTTTCCAGCTTTTCCAGAATGAGACGAGAGACACAATCATTCTGCATCATTGAGGACATGCAGATGCAGAAACATGTCACTAAGCCGCCATAGTGTGGGTTATCATGCTGTATTGTATGCACTTCCAATGAGGATGGTTGCCCCTAGTCCTGGTTTGTACTCATGCTTTCCATCAGGCAGAATAGAGCCACTCACCAAAATATTATTTTAACTGTGATTTTTTAGCATAGCAACTTTGTCAGAAGCGTCTTGAGACACCCAAGGGATGAATAGGGGTGGTGACACTCCGTATTCTTAATCCAAAATCAGGACAAGGTCCCAGGTTGTTTGAGTGCAACTGTTAATTTCGTAGTACTTCGATAGATGTCGCTGTTTCATTATACTGTATCGCACTATAGTTAGAACAATATTAAGCATTGTGTTGACGCAACAGTGGACTTAAAAACACGGGTTAAAAACCGAAAAATAGCAAGTAAATTTATGGCCTATTATCTAGAATATATTGAGAAGGGTTGGACGCAATACGCTTTGTCCTATAAATAAAAGGACTCCAAGCATATACAGCGATGGGCGTCGCCCACACTGGTAACGATTTATGCATTACTAGCTTTCGGTCGCGGCTCCGCCCGCGTGTATGTCGGTTATCGCGGTAAAAAGTAGCCTATGTTCTTTCCTAAGGACAGTTCTATCTTCATACCAAATTTCATTAAAATGGGTTCAGTGGTTTAGGCGTAAAAGCGTAAAAGACAGACAGACAGTTACTTTCGCATTTACAATATTTTATTGTTTTTTTTTCAAGTTTTGTGTGAAAATCTTAATGCATTTTACAGAATACAACTTCTTAAATACCAAGTTTCAACAGTATAGTACTTATAGTTTCAGAAAAAAGTGGCTGTGACAATTGGACGTACAGACAGACAGACATGACGAATCTATAAGGATTCCGTTTTTTGCCATTTGGCTACGGACCCCTTACAAAAAATATGTTTTTAATTTCAATTTTTAACAGAGAAAGACTTTGATCTAACCAAGAACTCTTCTTCTAACCCCAATTTTACACCAAGAGGCGCCCTTTGATCTAATTTCTAATAACACTACAAAAAACTAGATCAAATACTCTCGATAGGTCAAGCATTAGGCTTACCCTGCACTGCGGTCTGTAAAGACTGCAGTGTGGTAAGTCATAGACCTAGAAAGTCACTGATAAATCTGATATATAGACTGCCTTGTTGGTCTAGTGGTTAGCGTATGCGGCTGCTGATCAAGACGTCTCAGGTTCGATTCCCCGGTCAGACCAAATATATATATATATATATTTGTTTCGAAGTCTGGGTGTTTTCTATGTATAATATGTATGTATTTACAAAAAAAAAGTATGTTTATGTATTTATATCAGTTGTTTAGTACCCATAATACAAGCTCTGCTTACTTTGGGACTAGATGACGTTGTGTGTAAGATGTCCGAAAAATTGTTTAAAAAAATAAATCTAATCTGATCAGTTTTCGTAATTAAATTTCGTTAAAATTCACTGCTATTAATTAATATTTTGTTGTTTTGAAGTTTTTTTGAGTTCTGTCGGACTTTTAGACAGACAGAAAAACTTTACAATTACGGGACTATATTTACAACAGCTACAACTACTAATATTATCGTGATTTCATCATCATCATCATCAACAGCCTTTAACAGTCCACTGCTGGACATAGGAATCTCCTTAGAAAGGAGGTTTTGGCCTACTATACCACGCTGGCCAGACGGGTTGGTATAGGGTTGGTTTTTTCCTTCTCTTTGCATCGATGTTGTTTTGCGTAGTTTATCCCTTAGTCGCCTTTACGACACCCGCGGGAAGAATAGGGGTGGTGAAACTCTGTATTCTTAATCCGTCACCACACGGAATATTGTGATTTATCATTTATTAAATACTAACTGTGCCCCACAGTGTTGCCCGCGTATATCATTATGGTTGCTATACAAGTGTGTTATGAATAGCATACCAACCTGTAACATAGCAACCTGTGAAGTTTTGACAGGAGATAAACAGTGATACATCTACGATTTATGTATTTTTATAATCACCTAGTTTTCGCCCGTGTATCTTGATTATTGCAGTAAAAAGTAGCCTATGTGTTATTCTGATATATAAGCTATATTAGTGTACAGTTTCATCCATATCCGTCCAGTATTATCTTTTTAAAGCTCTAAACTATCTATGTACCAAATTTCATTCATATCATAAATCGGCTCAGTAGTTTTCGCCTGAAGTTCCTTCAAAATCGGTCCAATCGTTTCATAGATCAGCCGGAACAGACTGACAGACAAAACGTTAAAAAAAATTTTTACTTGATGTAAGTACCATTATGTACTTTCATAAACATACATTAAGTGAAAAGCTTTTAATTTGTAATTACAAACAAACACTTCAATTCTATTTACTTATGTAGATATACAGTAAATAATTGAACTCATTTTTCAAGAGGAATACCTATTTACAACTAAATAAAGAAAACAAGAGAGAACGTGAGAGGAATGCAGAGTGATCGCATTATTTAAACTGGTGCTAGGTGCGATCGATTAGACAAGGAAAAATGTCGAAGGAGGGACCATTGAGGTCACTGGATGGCCCTCCCGGTTTATTTATGTGGGTCGTGTAATTTGTGATGGTAAGTAAATTGTTCAATTAGATGCTTTTAGTTTGTGTTATGGTTTTATTGATTTTTACATGTGGGGAATTATGTAGAAAAAATGTTTTACAAAAGATGTGATTAAAGAAAAACATATAATTATGTTGACATTTTTTATTGTCTATGTCACTTGGGTCATTTTATCAAACCTATTGGTACTTAATTCATTAAAATGGGTTCAGTAATTTAGGTTCTACGGTGGAACATAGAAACATAGTACGTAACAGAACAAAGCCAAAAATCTATATTTTTTAAATTTTAAGGTTAGTTTAAAAATTTAAGCTTGTTTTCCATTTTTAGGGTTCCGTTGCCAAATGGCAAAAAACGGAACCCTTATAGATTCGTCATGTCTGTCTGTCTGTCCGTCCGTATGTCACAGCCACGTTTTTCCGAAACTATAAGAGCTATACTGTTGAAACTTGGTCAGTAGATGTATTCTGTAAACTGCATTAATATTTTTACACCAAATTAGAAAAAAAGCAATAAATTTTGGGGGTCGACATACTTAGAACTGAAACTCAAAAAATTTTTTTTCATCAAAACCATACGTGTGTAGTATCTATGGATAGGTCTTCAAAAATGATATTAAGATTTCTATTATCATTTTTTTCAAAACTGGATAGTTTGCGCGAGAGACACTTCCAAAGTTGTAAAATGTGTGTCCCCCCCCCCCTGTAACTTCTAAAATAAGACAATGATAAAACTAAAAAAACAATATGATGTACATTACCACAGATAAAAGAAACACAGGAGATTTGCTTTGTACACAAATTTATTCGTGTTCAGATGTCTCCGCGTTTCCCCCACTTACTTCACTAACACAAAACCAAAAATTGTAAGCACGGCACACACGCTCGTATTTCTCCCGCACACAAAGAAATTTACAGAGACACCAATAAACCCACTAATAGAACACATTCGAAAAGAGGGCGGCGCTACTACCTGTAGCTACGGATTTCGAATAAACACACATGTGCAAGTTATGCAACTAATGATGTGAAGTGATAATCATAGAAAAATATCGAATGAAATTCAGTTAGCTGTATTATCCGCTCTTTCTCCTAAAGATTTTATTGACTGTGAAAAGAAAACTAAACAGGAGTTTCGCTCGAATATACTCTATACTAGCGATGTTTTATCATAATTGGAATATTTACTAATTAACTACCAAAAAACTGGATATCATCTTTTCTAATATAGACTAGAACACAGGTAAAACTGCAAGAATTTTATTGTTAAGGATTTTATTGACCAGTAAACTGTAAATATTTATTTAAAACTTGCCGCTTAGACAGTTTAGGTGTTGCGTTCTTAGTTAAGTAGTGTAATCTTACGGTTGCATATTTTTCCATTACGGCTTTTATTAGTATTATTAAATGGTTATTCATTGGCGATTGATCGTATTGGTGAAAATTTATTGGGGCGAGCATATTGTGCTATTTTTGTTGGGAACCAGCTTGGACCCTTCCTGTCGCATTTATCCACATTTCTTTAATTTTTGGATCCTTCGGATAGCTAAAATTTTGAAATAAAAGCAAGGTAGAAATGATGCTTGAGTACCAGAATAAATTAAAAATCAAAACTTTATCTACACTTTTTATACGTTTACATAATTATAATATTACAATTTATTTATATCTTTAATAATCATTCGCACTTAATAGGATCGTTTAAAATATCGACAATCATAAACATCACATCACATCTCTAACACAAAGGCCGACAGCGGCCGCTTCCCGAAACTATCGTGTGAATGAGAGTATCAATAAAATACTTATCCATTGCGCTATTAGACCAGCCGATTCATTGACCGATTTGTACTAAGCAAGCAATGGTTTTAGTTCCTAATGAAAGGGATTAATTTGGTATTTCATCATTTTTCTAAAATATTTTCATTAATTCAGTATGAAAAACTATAATATTATAATATTTAGATATGAAATGAGATGCCATCTTTCTAGTAATTCACAATACAGCTGTTATTTTTGCAAAAAATCACTGAACAACGCGACATTTTGTCGAAAATCAAGAGCAGTGAAGACGTCGCAAGTTGACATGCGACTAATGTCCGAAAATGGCATCAAGCCGCTTTGAGGCCAGATGCGTTCGCAAGCGACACGCCTCAATTGCATATCTCCTGTAGGTATTTCTATGATCTGTGTACATTACCATGCAAACTTCCAACGAAAATTGGTTTGAGCGAAATCTAGTAAGTAGTTTTTTTTATAATACGTCATAAATAATAAACCGCAATTTACATTGCTTTCAATCAAAACACCATTAATAAAACATCGACGAAAGTTACAACGAACTAAGTACAAAAACTTTTAAATGATGTTACTTGCTACTACGGATCCCTTCATGAGCGAGTCCGACTCGCACTTGGACCCTTTTTTAAGCATACCAAAGTCTACTCTTCCTGATAGAAAGTATGACCAGAAACCAGGAATATGGGTTACCGTCCTCATTGTGAATTCTTTCCTAGTCGAGGGGGACCCATTCGTGCTGAAGTCATCGTAGCTCTACTATCTTTAATTATACCATTTAAGACCAATTTCTAATTAACTCGATTCGGCACATAATGTCCACATTAAAATTTACTAGCGATGTTTGATTAGGCAGTTTTCCAGACATTTCCTTCTTCGGGCACTTAACCTACGTATAGCCAACATTAAAATGTCATAACTTATATATAGTGAGTAGGGTTGGCACTTACGAAAAAAACTAATCGATTAAAGTTCAGTTGATTTGAGAATAGACGCAGGGAGCTCTTTTATCACTAGACTACAAACTTCTGATATATCAGACAATCATTAAACCAACCTTCGCAGGGCATTCAATTATTGGGGCTCCGCAAAAAACTCCAATATTATTGTCATGCAGAGAGCTCAAAACAGGATCCTAAGGTTGATATCAATTGTATGATGGTTTGTCACTAATACCGAACTGCATCAACAGCTGTCAGTGAAAACGGTAAACAAGAAAATCCGACATGCCTCCGAGATTTGCATGAAGAGGTTAAAACACCATCTGACTCAGCTGACCATAAAAGATTACACCAACCAGCTCAAAAGATTGACATCTTAGGCTTACAGACCCGCCAGTAGCTTCAAGCTACCATAATGAGTAGTTGCTTTTGCTGGACAGCACGTTCTACATATGACTACGTTCAAACATGACATCTGCTAATAGTCCTAGGACTGATTGTCGATATCGTTAGAACAAAAAAAACTACTATGAATGAGTGCTTCTGTGCCGTCTACATAGCCGCAGATAGTGAAGGTCTTTATCTCCACTCCGCCTGATGAGAAGCATGAGTAGAATCCAAGAGAGAGGGCTACCATACTTCCTGCGAGTGCAGGCAGTGTGTCGAGACACATTACGGTCGTATAATGAGATGCTTTTTCACTCCCCGCTCAAAGGACGCGGGATCATAGTGGGATGGAAATACGTGAGCTGATAGTGAGTTCCAGTTTTGTACAAGTCAAGTCAAGAAGGGAACTGAACCTTAAATATAGGCACAGTATGGCGATTCAGTATGGTGAAGGAAAACTTTAACAAACCCTATTCCAAGTCCAGTCTGACCAGTGTTTAAGGCCCTTGATGACGTCATCCTGCCGATCAACTTAATGAACTTACGAGTACCTACACATTCTTTTAATAATCCATATCCACGTTACTAATTTAAGAGAAGGTAGGCAGCAGAGCCACGATCATTCACGGCTCGAGCGGGGCAGTACTACCCTCACACAGAAGACCAACCTAATAATGACAGCATTCATGTATTTTGCTGCTGTGAGTGAGACCGGAGGCCTAATTGTTCTGCATCATTCTGTTTCTGTATAATGCAGAAACATCTGACCAGGTCGCCATGGTATATGTCACCATGCTGCAATGCTTACACTCATAGTGAGGACGGTGACCTTCTATTGGATTCTATTCATGCTTTCCACCAGTAGCAGGTAGGTTTAAATATTAAAAAGGGAAAATATTATAATAACTGGTCGACAATAATATATTGGACAAAGTGCCAGCCCTATAAGGGTCCAACTATATTTCAGCGGGCGGGCAAAGGTTGTCGTTAAACGCACAGACGGTAGTAATGACCACCAATTATTTGCAACTAACATATATATCTAGTATTACACGATATTAATGTATTCATGGGTTGTGATAGCTAATAACTTGACAGTTATATATATACATACATATTTTTATTATTGGGACCATTGCCAGTAATAGTGAAACAAACAGACAGAGAGAAGGGTGTTCTGAAGCTCTCCAAACTTATCTCTCCTTCTCCTTTCCTTTATAGGACGACACATGCTGGCCTTGGAAGTCACCGCCTTAAAGTGGAACTGAAGGGTTCGGTACTTCCTATGCCGAGCAGTCAAAAACTGTAACTCAGTACCAGCTCACGTGTTTACTTTTTTTGCCGATACTTGGCAAGGTTTTTGGAGAGGAGTATAAATGAGACTCAATGTGGTGTGATACTATAAGATAGTATAGTATAGTATAGTATATTTAATTGAATTAACAATAGCGCTTATATACTAAAATAGTGCGTGCCTATAATTACTTTACATAATCTTTGACTGTATCATAAGATATGTGGCTTATCTAAGAACGTGTAATGAAGTAGGAAGTATTGTGGCTACACTTTTCACTAAGATCCCGGGTCTTTAAAGGGGTGTGAAAGCATCTCACTAAGCCGCCATAGTGTGGGATGCCATGCTTTATTGTGTGCATTCGCAGCAAATGACAAATTACTTTGGTAGTCTAAATATAAAAAGCGGCCAGGCCACGCACAGGAAAGGGTTCCTCAGTCACCCATAATGGTACTTCGATTTAAAATCGTATCCAATAGATAATTGTTATGTTTACGTATTAATGCATTAATTTTGAATGACGTTTTCCAAGTGAGCGCATTTTACAAGTTAAGCCTTTATAACTCCTGAACTAATAAAGTCATCTAATCCGTTATAGTTTTCCTTCATAGTTCATTATATGGACCACCATCACGAATTTCTCAGAATTTTTTGAGCCAGCCATTAAAAACATGACGTGGCTCTGCCATTGAAAAGATAAATTACAATTTGAATTGTTTTTCCTAAAAATCGGTGCGCCAGACAAAAGCTACCCTTTCCTGGGTGTATTGTTCAAACCTTTACTTATTGGCTCGTTATTGATGTAGCAAAATAAATGACTTGATTTGGTGGTGATTAATAATCTTTTGATGGCAAGCGAATTAAGCCTAACAATCTGGCAACGGTAATGAACTGTGGATCATTTGTGCTGTGTGTGTTAAGAGAGGGTCTGTATTGGAGATTGATGGACATGTTTTGTTTTCTTCTGTTTTCTTATTGAAAGACAACTCCCGCATTAGGAATATAAATTCCTGTGTCGCGGGGGACTTTACAAACATACAAGAAACGGACACAAAGAACACCCTGACTCAGAACAACAAATTGTGAATCACACAAAGTGTCCTACGTGGGATTTGAACCCACGACACTTGGCGTAGTAGGAAGCGGCGTGGCGACCGCTTAAGCCACTAGGCCAACCGTGCAGTCAAAGTGCAATGTACATACTTACTTATGGATATAAAAGCGTATTGTTTTCATTTTAATGTTTGTCTTGCCTAACTGTACCCCGCGGTATTACTTGCGGTTGTTGTTCTACTTTTACAACAATCACAGGTAATGTTGCGAATATAAAATGTATCCTACGTTACTCTTTATTTCATCAGCTGAAAGTAAAAATACAGTCGAAAACTGTTCAGTTGTTTAGAAGATTATCCTGAACACACAGACAGACAGACAAAAATGAAAAAAAAAATTGATGTAAGTTAAATCCCTACTATAATATTATAAATGCGAAAGTAACTCTGTCTGTTACGCTTTCACGCCTAAACAACTGAACCGATTTTGATAAAATTTTGGTATGAAGATAGAACTGAACTTGGGAAAGGACATAGGCTACTTTTTACCGCGATAACAGATATACACACGGGCGTAGCCGCGGGCGAAAGTTAGTACTTTCATATTTAGTTAAAAACTATTCATTTCATATTACAAGCAGATATATACTTAAATTTTATTTGTTTGTGTAGATATACAAGCGTTTAGCGGATTTGATGTATAAATGGTTTTCGACCTTTCACGCTGTCCCCCAAAATCCTTCGTCTATGCAGAAGTGCGAGAGCGGCGGTGGACATCATTCACAAGATGGCCACCAAGTCCGTGAACTTGAAGGGCTTTTTTATGAGTGCCCTTAACTTTTCAGCCTTTAGGGATGATATTACTTTTTTCTGGGAAATTCGGGCTGCGTTGTGCAAAAAAATATACATTCTTATGAAATTCGTGATATTCTTATCATTGCGATTATTTTTAGATTTATACTTGGAAGTCACACAGAAAGGTAGAAATACACTAACTAGCTGAGTCACGCGGTGTTACCCGGGGTTATAGTGCAGTGTCCATGGAGTTTCTTGTCTGTTCTTCTCCATAGGATCTACGAATTGGAACAGACGATTAGCTTCACGACTGACTACTGACTGACGACTACTTGACGTTTCAAAAGTGCCGTTGTATGGTTTATTTGAAATAAAATGGTTTGATTTGATTTGATTTGATTTGATATAGTTGTAAATCGCGAGTAACGACCCGGATCGAAGCTAGTCTAAAAATAATTAGCCTACGTTACTCCTTATATCATCAGCTATCTGCCAGTGAAAGTCTCGTCAAAATCGGTCCAGCCGATCCAGAGATTACCTGGAACAAACAGACGGACAGAGAAACAAAAAAAATTAAAAATTGCATTTTTCGTGTAAGTACATTATATACTTTCATAAGCATTTCATAAAAATCTTTTAATTTCATATTACATACAGACACTTTAAATTTATTTATTTGTATATATGTATAGATGAACAATAAGTATGATTAAACTAAAATAATTAAATTATTTTAACAATAAAAAACCGACTTCAAAGAAAAACTATTCCGAGTACCAAATCGCGACAATTGGGCCTATGATATTTGAGGAGTTCCCTCGATTTCCTTGGGATCCCCTCATCAGATCCCGATATGGTGACAATGGGACCATCTGTAAGCTACGCCCATTACAATGCAAAAAGAATTTTTGAAATCGGTTCATAAACGACGAAATTATCGCTGAACATACATAAAAAAAAGATTCCGACGAATTGAGAACCTCCTTTTTTAAAGTCGTTTTTTAAAATAAATATTTTACTGTAGGAATGGTCATTTACCTAACTCAATAGGCTAGCCTATATAACATCATGGTATCAATAGGAGTTGTCATCAATGAAAAATGATACAAAAACGAAAAAATATGAAAGAGATCTTAACTAGATGTTGTTATGCTAGTCTGGAAGTAAATAATTAGTTACAAGGAGCCAAGTAGGTTGTGTCTGAAGCCGCACAACTTAGTAAAATGGATGTTCTTAAGCTCCCAAGTTATTATTGTTTCAAACGCGCTGACCGACAACAATCTTGTTAAATTTTATAACAAGTTTAAAAAGTAATGTTTAATTTATTTATTGTTTGGTGGCATACTGGTAGATATAGGCATGTTATTACAAAGGAGGTTTTGACTTATGAGAAGGGCTTGTGACTGCCTCGTTGGTTTAGTGGCTAGCGTATGCGACTGCTGATCTAGAGGTCTTGGGTTCAAATTCCGGGTCGGGCCAAAAGTTTTGTTGGGTTTTTCTAACAAGAAATTCTAGATAACAGCCCGGAGTCTGAAAGTTTGGCGGTGTTTCACGTTGAGCCTCAGAGAGCACGTTAGTCCCGATTGTCATAAACATGTACTGGGAACTCAGTACAGTAAAATCTGAAATTCAGGTAGAACCGGTAAAACCGTCTTGGGAATAAAGGCAAGGAAGATCCTTCTTCTTCATCTTCGAATTTCAGTTCTCCCTTAGGGTTGCGGAGGTCCGATGCCAGTCGCTCCGTGGAAAAACTGAAATTCAGGTAAAACCGGTTGAACTAGTAGCCGACCCCAAATAAACTTGGGAATAAAGGTTCGGAAGATGAAGATGACATAGGCTACTTATTACTGCAATAATCGAGATACACGGGCATAGGGAAGTAGATAACAATGGAACTTGACTGTGTCCCCCCTACACGTAACGTTTTTTTCTCTTGTCTAACATATTGTTTGGGGTATCGTTATATAGATCTAAAAAAATATGGTGATAGTCTATTTAATGAACTTTAAAGGAAAACTTTAACATTTTAGATAGCTTTGTTAGTTCAGGAGTAGAGAGCTAACTTTTGAAAGGCACTCACTTGGAAAACTTCGTACACAAATAATAAGTAAAATAACAATTATCTATTTGACATCACTTGGCATTGTATATGACAACGGAACCCCGTCCTTTGCATTCCGTGTGTTTTACATACACTTGCCTAATTTTTACGGATCCGTAGCCAAATGGCAAAAACGGAACCCTTATAGATTCGTCCCTCTGGAAAACTATAGGAACTATACTGTTGAAACTTGGTAGGTGGATGTATTCTGTGAACCTCATTATGATTTTCACACAAAATTAGAAACAATACAATAATTTTTGGGGTTCCCCATCCACAGAACTGAAACTCAAAAAATACGAGTTTGGATAGGTCTTTAAAAATGATATTGAGGTTTCTTATATCATTATTTTCTAAACTGAATAGTTTGCGCGAGAGGCACTTCCAAAGTGGTAAAATGTGTGTTTCCCCTCTGTAATGATAAAATTAAAAAAAAAAAATGATGTACATTACCTTGCAAACTTCCACCGAAAATTGGTTTGTACGAGATCTAGTAAGTAGTTTAATACGTCATAAATCGTAAACCGCAATTTCCCTTTTATTCAATTAATACACAATTATTAAAACAGTGATCAAAGTTGCAACGAACTACAAGAACTTTTATATGATTTACTTGCTGCTACGGAACCCTTCATAGGCGAGTCCTTTAAAGAAGTTCTTCGCCCATTGGGGTGCAACATAGGGGTCTGTCGTACCCTTACCGACTAAAAACCACCTCGGTATTCCTCTGTTTCCAAATAGCCCGCGGAGCCGGAATCAGAATACTGCGTAGCCTCTTGGGTCTGTAGCTGTAGCATGTACTAAAGTTAACAACTTTTAAACAGTTATGACCGTACACAAATATGTTCTAAGCTTACTAACTTTAGAGTTATAATATTCTCTTCATGAATATTCAAATGTAAAGTATATAAACTGCAAATATATTATGTACAGAACCATTATAATGTCAGTTTGTTTACTCCATTAGACACAGGTGTTCTAAGAAATTTACATAAGCACTTTAATAGCACTTACACTGTAGATGTGTTTCTTAAACGTTTTTGAGGTTTCATAGTTTGGAAAGGTATTTTTATGGTTTAGGAATGTTTGTCTGTCTGTGTTTCTAAATATGCTTCGTTTATAAATATTAATATTGTTTGAATAATTGAACTTAAACTGAATTTAGAAAAATATTTGAGTGTAGGTAATAGGGCCTCGACTTATAATACAAGCTGCGTTTTGCGAAATTTTGTAGAAAATATTAATTACTTAGAAAACAAAATATCATTTAAGTTATTACTTTATTTCATCACAAACAGCATTTTACAGTCCACTGCTGGAGACAGACCTCTCTTTAGAAAGTAAGTTCTTTGATTCTTCCTACTAATATTATAAACGCGAAAGTTTGCATGTGTGTATGTATGTTTGTTGCTCTTTCACGCAAAAACTACTGAACGTATTTCGATGAAACTTTACAGTAATATAGCTTATATATCAGAATAACACATAGGCTATTTCTTACTGCAATAATCGAGATACATGGGCGAAAGCTAGGTGATTCTAAAAATACATAAATCGTAAATGTATCACTGTTTGTCTCCCGTCAAAACTTCGATGTGGTCGATTAAAAATACAAAACCTACTTTACCAACTTAAATAACGATACATTATTATACTTCAATAAACAAATGAGCATTTCAAAACGCCATATTGTAATTTATGCTAGATTTGCAGCCGACACTCGCTGCCTCGAGAGTAAATATTGATTTAAAAGTTTAAGCTGGATTCGGATGGATGTGCTCGTTATGCTGGGACAGTAAATCGTATTTGTAGATACTTTGAGAAGGTACTGGGTATCTATGAAATCTATAAAATACTTGTAATTGATCATACTTATATTTTATATTTTATTTTTTAAGTTATTTTATAAGTTGGGCCTCCATAAATTCTCAACCAACAAAGTTATCTAAACCGTCATAGTTTTCCTTTAAAGTTCATCATGTTTTTTTCTGATTTTTCGAGTTTAGGAAGCTATTGTTAATAATTAAAGTTGAATAACTCCGTGTGGTGACGGATTAAGAATACAGAGTGTCACCACTCCTATTCCTCCCGCGGGTGTCGTAAAAGGCGACTAAGGGATAAACTCCGCAAGACAACATCGATGCAAAGAGAAGGAAAACTTGAAACCAACCCTATACCAACCCGTCTGGCCAGCGTGGTATAGTAGGCCAAAACCTCCTTTCTAAGGGGAGGCCTATGTCCAGCAGTGGACTGTTAAAGGCTGCTGATGATGATGAATAACTCACAAACGGTATCTAACTTATCTAAGTTTACTTAGATACCGTTTGTGAGTTTTTTTTTAGCACTGTCGACGATAGAAAGATGCAGAAACATCTGACCAGGCCGCTATGGTGTGGGTCACCATGCTGCATTGCCTAAACCTCACAATGAGGGTGGTGACCCATACTTCTGAATTCTACGCATGCTTTCCATCAGGCTGAGTAGATAAATAAATAAATATTTTTGGACATCTGACACACAACATCATCTAGTCCCAAGCTAAGCAGAGCTTGTGTTATGGGTACTAGACAACTGATATAAATACATAAACATACTTTTTTTTTTGTAAATACATACATATTATACATAGAAAACACCCAGACTCCGAAACAAATATTTGTGAATCACACAAATAATATTTGGTCCGACCCGGGAATCGAACCCGAGACCTCTTGATTAGCAGTCGCATACGCTAACCACTAGACCAACGAGGCAGTCAAGATAAAAACACATAGCCTTGCAAAGTTTCATCTTTATAGCATTGACTGTTAGAACGGTAAGTCGAGTAGGAGCGGACAGACGGACATGACGAAACAAACTTAAATTAGACCTTAGAATTCTTTCAAAATCAGCAAATTAATCTTCTTCAAGCACAGTTGTACGTCGAAAATTATTTATTTTATGCCCAAACACTTCTTTCAATAAGTTTACCAACCGTTTAACGAATAGAATCTTCATCGATCGATCTAAATTGAGAGTGTTTTAAGAGACCTCCCTCGAAGTGTACCCTTGAAATCTTTGAAACATCACGTCTCAAAATACCTTTCTTTGCATAACAAGATTGTAGAAAAAAACGATTTATTTACATAAAATTTTACGAGGCTTTTGTTACGTCGAAAGCACGTTCAGCTCTGATGACATAGATTAAGTCTACATTAGCGAAATACGATAGCGAACAAATATATAAAAATGGAGTGTCTGTTTGTAATATTAAGAGAACCGTTTTTTATTAAATACATATGAAAGTATACTTACATCAAAACAGCAATTTTTTCTGTCTGTCTGTCAGTTGTGAGCAGTCCGTATGTATAATCCGGGTAATCTCTGGTACGGCTGAATTGATTTTGACGGCACTTTCAATGGCAAAAAGCTGATGACATAAGGCTATTTTTTTTAACAACTAGCTACGCTCCATGGCGTTACTTCAACTAGAACCACGGGGAACACGCCGAGATTCAGATATTTTTTTAAATGTTTTTAGAGTTCATGCAAGGATTTATATATTTATTTTCTGTTACATCATCTTCACTATCGTTACAGGTAGCCCCAATGTGATATAGAGGCTAGCTTATACATCTATTGTCCTAAACTACTAATTTTACAAGTGTACTAAATGACTCGGCGAACTTCGTACCGCCCTAAAAAATAGGAGTTGATGGTAGAGTGTTGAACATTTTGGGTGATATGTATTTTTAATGCCACAAAAAAAAAGAACTAATTTTTGGGGTGAACACCCCTTATCACTTAGAGGTTTGAAAAATAGATAGTAGCCGATTCTCAGACTTACTGAATATGCATAAAAAAAATCATGAGAATCGGTCAAGCCATTTCGGAGGAGTATGGGAATGAACATTGTGACACTAGAATTTTATATATTTGATAAAAAAACATACATTTTATTAACAATAACAAAACAAAACGAAGACAAACAATCCATATTTAAAATAATAGTAACATAACTAAAACAAAACAAAAATGTTGCAATTATTTTAATTCTTGTAACTTCTTCTTCTTCCTAGCCTTATTCCCAATATTATTTGGGGTCGGCTACTAGTTCAACCGCTTTTACCAGAATATCAATTTTTCCACGGAGCGACTAGCATCGGACCTCCGCAACCCTAAGGGAGAACTGAAATTCGAAGGTTGAACTTGTTGACACTTTGAGTTTACACTCAATTGACTCGAAAAATTATCCAGTTCTTTGTGAACTTCGTTGATAAGATGAATTGTAAGATGTATTAAGCTGTTAAGCAACGAGGTCCTGATCCTTGAACACTAAAATTACTAGGTCCTAATTGTAATAAATCCTAGTCATACATATCAAAACAGCATCATGCGATAGCATACATCATCATCAACAGTCCACTGCTGGACATATGCCTCTCCTTAGAAAGGAGGTCCGTCACCACACGGACAGCATACATACTTAAATCTATCTTTTAAGGGCGGCTTACAAAACCTTTTTTTATAGAAAAGCAACACATTTGTTTCCGCGAAGGTTCAGTTAGTGATATAACACAAGATCTTTTATTACAGGTTCTGGCAGCTCTCGCCGTATCTCTTGCTCCTTTCTCAGCCGGTCTTGGGAAGGGCTACAGTTCTCCTGCCATAGCTTCTCTTCAAGGATCAGGTGCCAACGCGACCAGAAGAGACTTCCACCTAACAGACCAACAGGCTTCATGGCTCGCCTCTTTATCATTCCTAGGTGAGTCTGAATTTCTACAAATATCAGTAATAAAATCGGGCAGAACTTGTATTGCCCGTTGACAATTTGATTTATAGACTTCTGCATATATTTGAAGAATTTGTTATATTTGTGTAAGTATGTTTGGTTTTAAAAAAATACTGCGAAGACTGCCTAAGAGAGAGCCATTGAGCAAGAAGGTAAGGGGTAGTCGTAAGCAGGCATATATTTTATCATATGCATTATACAGTTGTGCCACAGAATGTGTGTGGGATATTAAGAATTTATTGTTTTAACTAGCTTTCGCCCGTGGCCCCGCCCACGTATATCTAAATAATTGCAGTAAAAAGTAGCCTATGTGTTATTCTGATATGATAAACTATATTACTGTTAAGTTTCATCCAAATCCAATCATGTGATGTGATAATGTGATGTCATGTCATGATGTGCAAAAAAGACAAAGTTTTTTATCGAATTAAGAGTTCTACGAATTTGAATCGGTAGTTTTAACACGCATAATTTTTAAGAATATAAACAAAGAAAAACATTCTAACTGTTTTAAAAGAAAACTTCCACATTTTTACACCGCAATTTACTTCTGATTAATTCACGAACAAAAACTTCGAAAAAGTACGAAATTCCAGAAGGCCAAGGAAAGAACGATTACATTAAATTATTCCAGATTTCCCAAGTAACATAATTGCCGAAGAAACTAATTTGGACAAAGAATAATACTAAATTCGGTTGTCTCTGAGATAAAACTTAATTAAAATTCTTGTGCTTGGACATAATATTCCATAAGTATTTACTTAGCTAGAAGCATGTTCAGATAAATTTGTATATTTGTATAGAAACTTTGAACAAGAAAGTAGAATATAACCTATGTTTTAATATAAGTATTAATGTTGATTACAAAGTTGCCGAAAATAATCTGTGGAACAAATTAAAGCCCGTGGCCTTTTCACCTTCAAGGCCTCAGAACTTCCACTTCAGAAGTTGTTTTTTCGACATATTTTTTGACAAGTGTTCTAAAACCGAGTATTGATGTTTTAGAAAGTCTGAGAATTTTCATTGTGCGATGCAGAATCGCCAACTATATTGAATCTATTTTTAAATATTTTTGCCTTTTGTATTGAACGATTCTTACAATATCGTAATCTTTTACCGTAAGCCCATACTGCTTTTCTATAAATAGATTGACTATACAATAAAGATATTAGCAGATTATTACCATGAATCAGTATTATTAACTGGACCATACAAAGGAATAGCTACTATAACTACATGTGTTAACGTATAAATTTAAATGACAAATCAAAAAATAATGTGACTACAATTCCTGTGTATTCCAGGAGCACTATTCGGTGGCATGGCAGGCGGAGCTGCGATGCGCCATGGACGACGACGAGTACTTTCATTAGCTGCTGCGCCGTGCAGTCTATCCTGGCTGCTCACGACAATAGCAACTTCAGTCAGAATGATGTGTATCACTGCCTTTTTGGGAGGGTTCTGCTGTTCAATACTTACAATGCTATCGCAGGTCAGTCTTTCACAAAACTTAACTTAACTTTCACACTTAGTACGTGGCAAAATAGGAAATTCCTAATAGCTGCCCGGAGTTTGGAAGTTTGGCGGTGATTCACGCTCGTGCCTCGGAGAGCACGTAAAGCCGTTGGTCCCGGTTGTCATGAACATCTATGGCAATCGTTATTGGGAAGTTAGTGCCCTCAAATATACTGACAACTAGTTCAATCTTTGAATTTCAGTTCTCCCTTAGGGTTGCGGAGTTCCGATGATAGTCGCACCGTGGAAAAACTGAAATTCAGGTAAAACCGGTTGAACTAGTAGCCGACCCCAAATAAACTTGGGAATAATGGCTAGGAGGATGACTTAGTAAGTGGCAAATTAAGATTCATGACATCGATTTTTGTTTTAAGGCAGTACTTCCTTTTAATTAACTAGTGATAGTGTGGGTCACTATACTGAATCGTCTGCATTCGCAATGAGTAACTTAACTCTTGAATTCTACTCAAGTTTCCGTTCAGGAAGAGTACAATTAGTTTAGCCGCCTTTTATATGAAACACACCATCAAGTGAGCAGTCTGCTTTCTTACTTATGATATATAGAAGACTAATAAAGACATAACTAAGCCTTATTTTAGCTCTCTGAAATGAACTCGTCTTTTCCTCAAACTGGACCGAAATATATTTCTGTTCGACTCAATTTCAAATTTATGAACTAATTCAAACTGTTTCGTTGTAGTATCAAAACTTGTGCAATTCAAAAACAACCTTAAGTCCATTGTTATAAGATTATTATTAATTTGACATAACTGGGTTAAATCATTTTCGAGCCCGCATGTTTCAAAAGCAATTAGAAGTATGACCAAGTTATATCGAAATGAGGGATAGTAACTTTGTTCAATTATTTTTGCTTTTAGTTTTTACTATTTAGTATAGATGTGATAGTTGGTTGCTAGGGAAACAACAATCAATAAAATTGGAGTATGGTTGTGTGACTATGGAAGCGCAAGGTACAATCTATCATTTCTCGAAGCATCGCACCGTACTTGTGTTTCTTAAATGATTCGTTCTGGGCAGTGCTAGAATAGAAAGACGTTTTGTATTTCTTTCAGGATATGATGTAGAGTATTTATTAGAATGACGTCTTTGTTAATATGAGTTAATTTTAACCGAACTGTAGTTAGGTAAAATTTACAGATTACTAGCTTTTACTCAAAGCTTCGTGTTTCTGCCATTGAAAATAACGAATTTTCCCATACGTCATTCAAATGATCTCTTTAGGAACGAAATATTTAATGGGTGCTGACAATATCAGTCACTTAATCGGGGCAAGTAAGTAAGTTTTCTGTCTCTTTTAAATAGGCTAATCTAAATTTTAAATATAGATTAAAAGACAAATTATATATTTTAAATTAAATAAAAAGTTAAAAATTCAGACCTGATTTCAAACATGAAAAAGAGGGCAATTATCTGCTGGTTCTGTAGTGAATGATACATGGAAGCAAAATAATGTCCTTTAATACTACGAAAAGGAATTTCACAGGACGTTCAATTTCCTAAAATTTATTTAAAATCTACATGTCTTTTGGCCTTTATAAGCACAATGGGCGCCCCATTCATAATTGACAAAGTCTAAAACTTTACAAAGTTGTATATTGGAGCTGAAACGCCGTCGGTCGGTTCGTCGGCTCTCGCTAATTCAAAAATTTTGCTCAAAAGGAAACTTTTAACGATAGAATTACTCATTTATTAGTTCAAAAGCGGTTAAAATTTAATTAATTAACCGTTTGTTTGATGTATTTTAGTAATTAGAGGCTTAACTAGATCGCTTATTATACTCAATATTGTTAAATAAAGCCGGTTCCAAAAATAACGGGTCAGTCACATAAACCCGAATATCTCCCGAACTACGTATGCCATCCTAATGAAACGAAGACTGTTCAATTGAGAATTTAATTATACAGATAAAAAATAAAATAAAACTTAGTTACACCCACAATATTAATCTTATATTAAAAAAAAACTAAAGTAGTCATATTTTTCTTAAGATTACATTTTTTTTATGATTGTTTTTTTGCTGTTTTTCATCACTTTCTTCATTTAATACTTTGTATTGCCTCCACGAGCTCTTCTGACAGCTTCCAGGCGATTAGGCATGCTGTACACCAAATTTCGGAGCCGGTGCTGAGGAATACCTTCCCATTCCTCCACCAGTGCTTGTATGAGCTCGGGAAGCGTGATTGGTGGGGGGTTTCGACCTTTCACGCATCTCTGAAGCTCGTCCCAGGCGTGCTCGATGGGGTTTAAGTCCGGGCTTCGCGCTGGCCACTGCATGAGTTCGATACCGACCTCTTCAAGGTAGTCATGTACAATTCTGGCGGTATGGGGACGCGCATTATCATGCATTAATATGCCATGCCGGTCCATCCTGGCCATGAAAGGACCTACATGTTCATTGAGGATCTCTTCCACGTACCTCTCTGCATTTAGAGTTCCATTTTGAATGAGCACCAGCTCGGTGCGGGCCTCAGCAGAAATCCCAGCCCAAACTTGTACGGAGCCTCCACCGTACGCCACTTTTTCCTCCACACACGCTTGATGGAAGCGCTCCCCTGGTCTTCTGTACACCAACTGCCTACCATCATGCTTATAAAGCATGAATTTAGACTCGTCCGTGAACATTACCCTAGACCAATCGTCTAGTGTCCAGTTTAGGTGTTCGCGCACGTATCTCTGTCTTGCAATTCGATGTCCCCGTTCCAGTTTGGGGCCATTTGCGGGCCTCAATGGTTTCAAATTTGCTTCAGCAAGACGTCTTCTTACTGTTTGAGCGCTTAAATTGCCACCTCCAAAGCGAATAAAGTGAGTTTTTAGACCAACAGCAGTTTGAAAACGATTTCGGAGCATTGTAGCCACCAGTTGTCTGTCTTCCCTGGCCGTTGTGCATCTTGGTCTGCCATTTCCTGGTCTTCTAAGGTGTGATCCAGTCTCTTGGTACCGCTGGACTACCCGCTGAACAGTCGACAAAGATACACCAATGTTTCTGGCTGTTTCACGCTGGCTCCGCCCAAGTTCCAAAAAAGTTAGGATTCTGGTACATTCCTCTAGCGTGACTGCCATGCTTCACCTCACAGAATAATAATTATGCACGTGGAAGACGTTCACGATATTTTTTTTTGTGACAGAATAGAAATGGAAAGCATCCTTAATGACATGAAACAAAAATTTTGTTTTTAAAAATAGTCATTTTTTTAAATTTTGTTTTTCTAATGAAGTTTTTTTCATCAACCAGTTTAAATAATATGCTATTAGAAGCGCAACTAAAAAGTCTTTATTCTGTTTTTTATTTCATTGATCTAGCTTTTACAGTTCTGGAGGTATTTCAATTTTTGTGACTGACCCGTAATTTTTGGAACCGAGTGTAGAATGTAGAGTAATATCTTTTGATCAATAAGGTTATTTCTATTAAATCTTTGTGAATAAGTAAAAGAATCCCTACAAGTGTTTTTTTTTATATTTAAGTCAACTAAAATAACTCTACTCCGCATTGGACTGCCTTGTTGGTCTAATGGTTAGCGTATGCGGCTGCTGGTCAAAAGGTTTCGGGTTCCATTCCCGAATCAGATCAAATGTTTCTGTGATCCGCAAATATTTGTTTCGGGGTCTAGGTGTTATCTATGTATATATTTACAAAAAAAAGTATTTTTATGTGTTATATCAGTTTTTTAGTACCCATAATACAAGCTCTGCTTAGTTCGGGACTGGATGGCGTCGTGTGTAAGATTGATATTATTTATCATTCATTACTTATATTCACCTACGAAATACTACAACACGAATAGTGTTATTTTAAGTTGGTCTTTGATCTTTTGTTTGAGGGTAGTGCCGTGCACCCATCAACCCATTTATGCTGAAATCAATGTAGCTTTATTATCGACTTATATTTTTAATCTAAAATTTATTTTATTTATTGCAGGTATACATCAGTGAGATTTCAGTGCCTGATATCCGAGGCTGTCTCAGCGCAGTGCTCAAGATCGTCGGTCACCTGGGAGTTCTGTTCAGTTTCACGATTGGAGCCTATCTTGACTGGCAACAACTGGCCCTCTGCATATCCGCTGCTCCATTGCTGCTATTCTGTACGGTACTATACATACCAGAAACTCCAAGCTATTTGGTGTTAACTGGCAGAGATGAAGAAGCATACAAAAGTCTTTTATGGTTAAGGGGCCCAAATTCCGATGTAGCTCAAGAGTTGGCAACGATACGTACAAATGTACTAGCAAGTAAGAATTTTAGCCAACGTCAGAGTCAAATGTCTGGAAGCCAGCTCATCAACTCTTTTGATGTCAGGACTATGAACAGGTTGTTAGGACCAATTCTAGTGACATGTGGTCTAATGATGTTTCAGCGATTTTCTGGCGCTCACGCATTCTCTTTCTATGCCGTGCCAATATTTCGAAAGACCTTTGGAGGTATGAATCCTCATGGAGCTGCAATTGCAGTATCCTTTGTTCAACTGCTTGCGTCTTGTCTTTCTGGCCTATTGATTGACACGGTAGGTCGTCTACCTCTACTGATAGTCAGTTCGGTTCTAATGTCAATGGCTTTGGCTGGATTTGGGAGTTATGCTTATTATGAGGAAGTACATCGTAATCAGAGAATCCAAAATGTAATGTTTCATCAAACTATCGGTCAAAATGACTGGATTCCTTTACTCTGTGTTTTGGTGTTTACAATAGCTTTCTCGCTAGGCATGAGTCCAATATCATGGCTGCTTATTGGAGAATTATTTCCTTTGGAATACAGAGCATTTGGCAGCGCCATGGCGACGGCATTTAGCTACCTATGTGCATTTGTGGGTGTGAAAACATTTGTGGATTTCCAGCAGGCTTTGGGATTGCATGGTGCATTTTGGTTATACGCTTCTATAAGTGTCGGAGGTCTCTGTTTCGTGGTGTGTTGTGTACCGGAGACTAAAGGTAAAGATTTAGATGAAATGGATCCAAATTACGTTCAAAGTCTGTCGCCTAAGAGGTAAGAGGTGTTAGGCATTTTCGTGTTTACTTTGAAATTTTTTGTTTAGGTGTAGCTATAGGAAGTAGAATGGTGAGAGTTGGAACCCAATAGTGCACTGTGCACTAATTAAGACAGTGAAAGAAGCGTTTATGTGACAAATATTGCAACATTCTTATTATCCCGTAGCTAAACTATGTAAAAGTTGTAACACCAGTTGAATGGCCTTCAAATGTAGATTTAGACTAGGAAGGATAGATCCCCGTATTTAAAATGGCTTACAGTTTGTCAAATTTCAAAGTAAACACGATACAAACAAAATGTAGGAACAAAATTATATCGAATCCACCGCGAAATTTTGGCTGTGCTTATTACAATTTTTTAATAAAAACAAATAATGAACCCACATAATTATATGGTGGTCGATCTGAATCTTTAGAAATTAATAAGAAATGAAAATATATTATACCTATTCGCATATCTTAGATCCATATCTTTAAATCGTTTCATTCATATTTGTTTGAGATTACAGTGGTCCACACTTTACCTCTCTAAATTTCTTTAGAGATTATTAAAGAAAATAATAGAGTCAGTATTTTTCCCTTCTCGAGATTGTCTATCTTATTTATACTGGTAAATGTTTTATCGAGCTTTCCTATCTTTACTACGACAATAAGAAATAAGACAATAATTATTATTATAACAAATATTATGATATAGCTTAGAAAAGTTTTCGTCACCGTGATAGAATTAATTGAGTGATTACTAGAGGAATGCAGTCACAATAGATATTTAGATTATATTCTTGAAATACTAAGGCTTCATTATATATTATAAATGTCATGAAGAAATGCCTGAATATACATATAAATTGTTATAATTTTTCGGGAATTAAAATTGGTATTTTTAGAACGGTCCTGTAAAATTATAAATGTTAGTCACCGTCAAATTTTTTATTAAAAATTTAGTCGAAAAATTTGATTATTATTATTATTTTAGCTGACTAATTTCATTAAATTTAAATTTTTTTTATTTATTTTAGTAATAGTAATGTTTTTCATAAAAATTGTATTTTACGAACAGCTTCTTGGTAAACATTGAAGAGGGAACAATAAAAAAATTACTTTTGTAGCGAATAATTCCTAATTAATGACTTATGAATCTATTATGTATTAGCTGTTAGAATTTATTGCCATATTTTATTGTATAATATTACAAATAATATTAAAATGTTAATGTAACCTAAATGTATGTATTTTGTGCAAATAGCTTCTTGTTTTAAATACATATTTATATGAGAAATACTTTAAAAAAAATTTTGAAAAAGCAGTATTATTTTGAAAATCAATAATGAAATTGAGATATCTTTATCAAATTTTAAATTATTTTTTAGTTATTTAGTTAATGATAAGTTTGAAATAAAAAGTCAAACTTTTATTTATTGAAGTTGTTGTTGAGAAAGATGATAAAAGTAAAAAACAGCAAAAAAATGTAATCTTTCAGTACCTACATATTTGTAACAAAAATCTATATTATTAATGTTATAAGTCCCATAAAATTAGAAGGCCTAAACCCCCGCAGTAAGACTAAAAAAATAAAAATAAAAACAATTATTTGCTAATAGTGTGGAGTAGAAAAAAGTATTTCAAAAAAAAATTATAATAATTATAAAAAAAATCATAATCACACGGGTTATTAATAGACAAATTTAATAGGTTGTGAATTTATACATTTTTTAGATTTTTTATAATATTGAAAATGAAATGAAATGTAAAAAATATAGAAATGCTTTATTCAAAGTCACTTTAATCGGCTTGCTTGCACTAGAATTGTATTAAGTAGGCTTAGGCTTAGAATGAATGTGGACAAATGGTCGGACTATTCACCATCATCTACCTTTGATAGTCCACTGCTGGACATAGGCATAGCCTTAGAAAGGAGTTTTTGGCCTACTATACTACGCTAACTAGTCTGTAAAATGAGTTTTTATTCTATGCTATACACAAACATTATAATGAGTGTAGTAAAAATACGGCTTTAATAATCTGTCGATAATAGTCGATCGGGTTCTACTGAATGGCGTTAGAAAGATGAGATTTCGTACTAAAAAAAAATGTTACCTGACTGTTTTGTGATTTAGTTGAGTTAGTTTCAGCCTTAATTTCATGCAAAAATAATGTATTTCTTTAATCTACACCAATTTACGTATGTATTAGGTGTAAAGCAGGCACCACACTTCGCTATGCGCTATTAGTTATGCGGGTTATTCGCGCGCATACGGCGAAGTGTGGAGAGTATATTCGTTTCGTTCACCATAAAAATGACAATGACACATCTCTACAACGCACATATTTGCCTTATTTGATGCTTATTTGGCATACCAGTTCGAAGTGTGGATGGCATGTTTGTTGTTTGCGCGCATAACTAATATTTGGGCGAATACGGCGTAGACACATAACGAATAGCGCATAACGAAGTGTGGTGCCTGCATAAAAAAGATACTACAGAATTGTGTGGACATTCTGTACAACAACATGTGTATTGTGTGTACAATATATGTATACAGAATTTTGTGTACAGTATATGTTAACAATAACCAGGAAAATTTAATATGTATATACTAATGGTTAAAGTCCGAAGTGGCTGGTGTCTGATGTGTGGTCAGCAATTCGGAATTTTACCAAAAAAAACTTGGGCAATTTAGTTTTACTTGTTATTTTTGATACTTACCGTTACTTTGAAGTTTTAATATATAAATTAAAAAATAAGAGTTTCTACGAAAATACTGAATTGCATATTAATTTATAGTTTGTGATCACTTTTTAAAGCAAATGCGATATGACAGTAACGTGTAATTTCAAATTGTTATTTCAGTTTAGCTTACATTTTACACGTATGGCTATACAGGGTGAATTTTTGAGACGGGACAGTAAGGACAGGTACCTTAACCGTTATAGTTACAGGAAAACGCTCTTAGGAGACTATCCATAATTGTTTAAGATGTTTTGAACTGCATTTACAGATTTTGGAAAAAATGTACAGCCAGCAAGAAAATGGTCATTTTAAACAAAAACTTTGTTTGATGCCAATCGATCCTGTTTCTTATAAGGATCAAAAGTGTCTACTGGACCGACTGAGGTTTGAGTACTAGAAATGTCAGAAATCGCAAAAAACATTTCCCATACATTTTTACGGAAGTAAATCATTTTAATATGTATTTTAGACACAAACAAACAAAACTTACATTTAGATGATCTACGAAATAAATTGCTCAAAATTTGGGCCGTTTTAACGAATACATAAGTACACTCGTTTTTGTACTGAGCTAGCAGCAGCCGATAATTTTCTTGGATAGATATCATTTAAATCCTTGTTCCTGTAAATGCAGTTCAGAATATCTTAAAAAATTATGGATAGTCTTCTAAAAGCGTTTTCCTGTAACTATAACGGTTAAGGTACCTGTCCTTATTGTCCTGTCTCAAAAATTCACCCTGTATACCCAGAAGTCTTCTATCAAGTATTCTTAACACGAATATATTTATCTATCAGTGGCACTCATAGCCCTAGATGATAAAAGAAATCACCATGGTGTAAGCAACGAGGGCGTGGTCAGTAACTTCACGAGTGACAGTCGCGAAAGTAGTTTAAAAGCTAAATAATGTTCAACAGCAGGATTATATATCCACAACATTGTCTTCCCAGTCTTGGGGACGTATGGCCTTAACCCTCTTTTGCGAGGAAACCCGATCCCAGCAGTAGGACATTGCGGGTTGATGATGAAGAAGCCCTTTCTAGCTAAGTTGACAGTTATTAGAAAACTAACGAAAGTGTCCCATGAAGTCATCTCAACGCTAAATCACGTGTTCAAAACATAATATTACAAGAGAACAGAGACGTGACCGATTATAGAAAGAGATTCGTATCACTTCCATCTTGGTTAAAAGGGGCAGGTTAAAAGACTTACTGCTTCATGTAAAAGCTTCAAACGTGATAGGTAGATATGGCTTGATTGATATCATCACTACGTCACTTTATTCTTAAAGCGAATGAACTGTCGACTGTCGTTAATAATAATAAATATGTGTTTGCTTAAAAAAAATCTCGAAATGTCTTAGAAATTTCTTAGACTTAGCCTTTTGCTACGTGATGTGCTAGTTTTGTGTGCCTGTTCTAGTTTATATTCCGCTCTTCTTCTAAAATGAGCTTTAAAACTGTAAAATTCGCTAAATAAAATACTTGCGAATACATACACAAGGTATGAAACCTTGCAGCGCCATCTATGTGGTTTTCTAAAAACTTATTTTGAACCACAATTTGTAAAAGAAAATTTTCATTGATATAGATTGAGTGAACAATGATTACTAGATGAAATGATTTCCAAATATCATCAACGCAGTATGATCAGGGAGCAAAAAATAGTCTGTTCCGTTTGAAAGTTTTTTTTAAATACGTTATAGATGGCTTGGTACACTCAAGCATTCATTGAATATGTAGGTATATATTCATTCTCATTATAGTTAAAAATACATGTCAGAATTAAAAACTTTTCTGATCGAAATTATGGAGAAAGTAAAAAACAAAAGGTCATTTAAATAATATTTTAGTTAAAATTTAACGGTCATTATTATTACCATTTTACCGCCATTTTAAAGTCAGTAAGATACATAAGATACAAAAGAGGATTACATAGAAATTTGTGTTTGTTCGATTTGTTCCATTTGAGAAAGATATAATCTGCAAGTGGCCAAAAAGTATATTTATTTATTACTATTTGATGGATTTTTTTAATTACAAGAACTCAACTGCTACTTAATGGGTTTATCAAGTTATTCAAAAAACATTTACAACGTAGTCGTTAATTTACATTGCTGTTCAGCCCCCCTAGACAAGTTGCAAACGTTTTTCGTTCTGGACACCTCTATTCTCCTGTGTGATTGACTAAGGGCCACAGTACACTAGCTACTTTTAGCATCGGCGATTTTGCGACTGCATCGATGCTGTATCGCGTTTTAGCGACTTCCTGCGTTTGATCGCGTTATCGAAAACGCGCGTTTATGCGACTGCTCAGATGCCTGGATCGCGTCGGCTGTAGTGTTGTCTATAATTTTTCGACGCCAAATCGATGCTACCGGCATCCGAATGTGTGCGGAGAATAGCGTCAGCTGCTGTGTCTCGCTTCTAAAAAGCGACTTAATCTCCGCGTTTGGCGTTTTTAAGTGAGCGGTGTGGAGCGTTCGGTCGCCGTATTTAGCTTCTAAAAAGCGACTAGTTGCCGAACGTCGATGCTAAAAGTAGCTAGTGTGCTGTGGCCATAATAGTTTAATCACGTCACTGAGTGACATTAGCCAATCAAACAATAGGCGTCAGTGATTACTTAACGAAAAACGTTTACAACTATGCAAGGGTTGTTGATACTATAATAATCTTACATGAATATTTTCGCTATTAAAAAAGTAATAACAAAAATGAAAAGCTCTCCGTACAACCTCGGTGTAGTTTAAGATAGAAAGGCTTTAACTAGCTTAGTGTCTCTAAAAGACTTTAGATTGTACAAAATAACTATACTTAAATATAAAAATTATAACAATTTTATTACTATAGACAATTATTATTTTCTCTGTACTCTAAGCAACGAAGATGAAAGACAATAATTGTTATAAGGCTTTTCAATAGATGGCGCTATAATTAATTTAAAAAGACCTCGAAACAATTATCACACTAGCGCCATCTATTAGTGTGGGCTGGCTTTAAATGAAAAACTAAGAATTTTGAATGAATACTTTAGCCATGGTTGACAATAAATAGTTTAATTATATTATTGTTTAACATTTTCCTCTATCGTAGTATGCTAAGTCAAATCGAATATTATGAACTAACCTTCTAGTACGTTTTATGTAACGCTGGAAATATGCCTAATAAAGTAATTATTAGATTGATTTTTAAATAAAGGTTGTAGTTTTATTTAATGTCCCGCAATGTTTGTTTTCTCACTTCTAATTTCATTAAAATAATATATATTTAGGACATGTAATACACAACGTTATCTAGTTTCAAACTAAGCAAAGTTTGTACAATGAAAGCTAGATTGAATGATATAATACTTTTATTAAATATACTTTTTTCTTAACTCCAAACCAAAAATCTGTAGATCGTACAAATATTTGGTCCGACCCGGGATATGAAACCGAAACCTCGAGTACACCAGTCGCGAACACTACCACTTGCGCCACTGAAGCAATTGACAAATGAAGTTTTTTTTTCATTTATTTTTTTATAGTAAAGATTTTTTTTTATTTAATTATTTATTATTTCAATAGGTACTGACATCTGTACACTGAATCGTATACTAATTGTTTAAGCATCATGCTTGTAATTCTAGTATACGATATAGATGGCGCTATTTTCCTTTCCAAGCCTGCTACTCAATCTGTCCGTATCTACCACGAGTAGTCACTAGCCAAGACCCGAGCGTCACTGGCAGGTCGGTCACCCTGTGGAGCCTACTCACAGTTTGACACGACCCCGTCAGTAACGCCCTCCACCGGACCAACACCCCGGAAGTACTAACAGGCCCATGAGCCCAACCCATTGACCCGCCTGTAGTTGCAGGCGGCGTGGACTACCACTTCAACAGGCCTTTGACCTGGAAAAGTTACCCCGAGACCCCCAGAGGGTCTACGAGAAGAACCACGAGTAGTGAGTGAAGATTGTGGCCACCTCCTTACAAGACAGACGCCCTACCCTGCCCCGATTTTTGTTTTCTATTCTTCTCTTGTTTCATTGGCTAATATTTATTTTGATCACGTGACTGAGTGAGTGACATTCAATGATATTGGTTCTGCTAAAGCAAAACTTTTTCAGAACTTAATCTTAAAAGTAAAGATTAAGTTCTGAAAATTGCTGCTAAGATAATTCTTTTTTTAAAACCTTTAAAATATTTTTCATGCTAGCTATTTTTCTTTCATCATCTTTTGTTTTGGATTTTAAGTACATTTTTTTCTTCTGTAATATTTGTGACGTATTAAGAATACCAAGTGTCATCACCCCTATTAATTCCATAAGTGTTTTGAGAGGCGACTAAAGGTACAAAATAAGCAGCTAACATCACTGCCAAGAGAAGGAAAACTTGAAACAAACCCTTTACCAACCCGTCTGGCCAGCGGGGTATAGTAGGCCAAAACCTCCTTTCAAAGAAGAGGCCTATGTCCAGCAGTGGACTGTTAAAGGCTGTTGATGATGATGAAACATTAATCTATGAACTCTTGTCTTATGTGTTCCTTTCCGGGAGTGTCGAACACAGAATCCATATCGGATATATTTACATGGTCCAGACTGGTAGGAGAGGCAAGTTTAGAAATATCATCTTTATTCTAAAAAGAAATAAGTATTTCAGATGTCATTGTAAATTATATAGTTTCTAAGATTATAACCAACATTTTGTAATCTAACCAAAAATTCATTAATAGTGAAATGTGAAACCACATAAATTAAATTTAATATAAAACTGAAGATAGATTTTATCACACTACAATTTTATTATCGACACAAACAAATTTTACCATGTTTACAACAGGCACTGCAGTTCTTTTATGACGTAATTTTTTTTTTTTTTTTTTAAAGACAACTCCCGCATTAGTAATATAAATTCCTGTGTCGAGGGGGACTTTACAAACATACAAGAAACGGACACAAAGAACACCCTGACTCAGAACAACAAATTGTGAATCATACAAAGTGTTATCCTACGTGGGATTTGAACCCACGACACTTGGCGTAGTAGGAAGCGGCGTGGCGACCGCTTAAGCCACTAGGCCAACCGTGCAGTCATAAATAGCCTTTCGAAGTAATGTATTTATCTTCCTGCACTTTGACCGTCTGTCTCTCTGATTGTTCCGGTTAATCTCTGAAACACCTGGATACATTTTGACAAGACTTTCACTGGTAGATGCCAGATAGCTGATGAAGTGATGATATAAGTTTTTTTTTTTTTTATAAATTATATTAATATAAATTTCACGTTTCTCGAGATTTACATCAATAACCGCGGGAGACGCCGCGGGACTCGACTAGTATATCAATAAAATTATCATCCCGCCACCACACATTAGGGGGCTTATTTTATCAATAAATTCATTCCCATGGGGTGTCAACACACCCCATTTCATCCCTCGGGTGTGAGAGTCAAGTAGATATTAACGTTGACAAATAATGGATCACGTGTTAGGGGTTATTGAAAATATATTAAGATTAAAAAAATAGCAACAAATTCAAAAGGGCGAGATCTACTAAGTAGTCGTGATTTTTTTATTTATGACTGACTTTCGCCTGCGGCTCCGCCCCCGTCTATGTCGGTTATATATATACTGACACGCACTCAGCCAATTTTTTTGAGACTA